>CANTUQ010000138.1:0-1300000 GCA_947683425.1 Excoecaria cochinchinensis
TCGTATTAAAATTAGTTGCCATTTGACATTCTTACCATGTGCATCAGCGATGTTTGTTTTCTATTATTTCTGAGTGACTTATAGTCATATTATTGGCTGCATTAGTTTCTCACTTAATCCTTCATTTATTTCTTGAACAGCTTGAAAACCTGGGCAAAGCTGTAGCTTGCAGGGAATGGTACTTTATTCTGTACACCTCTTTCGGTTATTTATATAATAATATCTTTTCTTTATCCTCCTAATTTCCTCGGGTAAATTTTACCCTGCAAATTGAGCCATCTTGATTAGCAAGTAATCATTTTAATTTTCTGTTGATGAATTTTTCTTCGCTTTTTTATTTGTCTGGCATATGTCTGTTTGTTTATAAATTTGTCCAGGATGGGGATTCTTCAGGTGGTGAGGATGAAAATTTTGACTGGGACAGTGAAGATGAACGAGAAATTGAGAATTTCAGGTTGTCTTCTTCGAGTTTGACACTTCCTGCTGCAGATGCTACGGCAAGCTCAGCAGAGGTAATGCTTTGTGTTTTTGAGGTCTCTTCTATTTCGAAGACAAATAGATTTTGCATTATCGTTTCCCTGGACAGAACTTGGACATTTTGTTTCACTTTTACTAGTTGTACTCGGCATTTAATGCTACTTTGTTATGCTTCTGGGGAAGCTAATGGCGTAGTTTTGCAAGTGGATATTCATTATTCTTTTGTTACTTATGTTCCATTTTTTCTTGTTGGTCTTTTGCTCATGCCACCATGTCCTGTGGAATTTCCTTATACTTTGAGGCATATATTTTTATTTGTGTATTTATCAGCTATAGACAAAAAATTGTATTGATTTTGTATCTAAGCTCAGCAATTCCTTTCTTTGAATAAAGGCAAGCTCATCAACAGGTTCTTCTGGATCCAAGTTAATGGATTATTTTGTTGGAATGGTCCTGAAAAAATGGTTGCCGAAGCAATTCATGAAAATGGTAAAGAATTTCTCTGATCTGAATTTTCTAAATGTACTCATTCGTATATATGTGTGTGCTGAAACGGGCCCTAAAACCTTCATTGATACCCTTGCTGAGTTAATTATCCAGGAGAAGAAAATACGGACTTGATACTTGAAACACTTCTTAAATGTTCGGTGAGTTTGATTCTTGGTTTCTCTTAGAGGGTCAATACCTATTAGGACATCCAAAAGATGGTTCACAAACTGACTTTTTTTTTTCTTTGCTTTTAGACGTCATCTGCTAGCTCTTCTGGCTCCAAGTTAATTGATCATTTTGTTGGAATGGGGTTTGATGTGGAAATGGTGTCCAAAGTAATTCAGGAAAACGGTAAAGTTCCTAGATTTGCTAGCAAGCTTCCTTTCTCACTAAGAAAAATTGATCTGTAACCATTTTGTGTTAAATGTTCAGGAGAGAGAAATTCAGATTCAATTTTGGAGACTCTCCTTGCATACTCGGTGAGATAACATCTGCCTTTTATGTACTGCATTATTTTTCATACTTTCCACTTTGATCGGCTGTTATGATTGAAATGGTTTGGCTCTCCACTATATAATATTCATGTCTAGGTCTTCTTGACATGTTAAGTTACAAAAACATGGTAATATCTGATGCGAGTATTATATTGTGCTACCTTTGGATGTAAATATTTTTGAAAGATGCAATTTTTTTAAATGTTTTTGCTGTCAAACTGCAATACTGGAGAACTGTTTCCAATGGACAACTAATTGCTCCTTATATGAAATTACTTGCCAACAGACCTCTTTAAGGTAAAATTCTGGGTTTTGTTTGTAAAGAATTCTATGTTGCCTCTTGACCGGTATATTTGTCTTTTATCATATGTCATTTACAGTTGATGAGTCATACTATTAGTCTTGCGAAGCTTGTCACTTATTGGCTTATTAATCAATTCATCAAACTACTCATCTATGTGGTTTTCTAATGTGAAGGATGAGTAAATTCATTTGTATCCAATATTGTCAAAATGAAAAGAGTGGTGATTATTGGATTGTTAAATGGTAAACTTGCGTAGTGCTGTATCACTAAGCCTGGCTGAAATGGATTTCATGTTTGTTATGTTGGCTGAAATTATTTTAGTATTTTATTACTCATTGATTTATTCTCCTTTTGAGCTAATATCTTCCTCTACTTTCGATTTATCCCTTTGACAAAAAGGAGTATTGATCTAAACCATAGAGATTGTGTGAATATAGTAGGCATTTGGTGCTATTGTATAATGAGCATTTCAATGATAGCATATGATATGAAGTGTTGATCTTCGTCAGCTTTTCTCTTAATTGTATGTGCTGACTAATCATCGAGCTTGGCAGTTGGTTATAATTTCAATTAACTTGTGTCAGTTTGTAACTGGCTTTTTTCTTTTTACTTTTTTTTTGGCTTCTATTTTGAAATATTAACTTTTACAATGACCATTTTTTCCTTTAATTTCTTATGGCAGGTGATTGAAAAATCGCATAAAGGAGAGCCGCATGTTGATTCTGATCACTGGTCTTCGGATTATGATGGGAGCTTTCTGAATGATTTTTCTGACATAGCGAGTTATGAAAATGAGGTAGCTATATGGCTCTTTTTGGTTGTAATACGGTCATACAGACTAGTCAGTAGACCGCAGAACAATCCTTGTGACCTTGTCTTTCATGTTTGAAGTCTGAACCAGCAGAAATTACCCCTGAATTTTATCTTGATTTTTATTCCTGTATGCGTAGATGACTACATGTTTTTATTCCTTGAAGTGGTTTGGCTACTTGAACTTGTTCATGTCCATTTAGGAATTTTTCTTGCTTGATAGTTGAATATTCGAACTTATTTGAGTTTATTTTCAGGTGTTGTTTTTATTTTTTCCAGAAGTCTATTAACGCTTAAGTTTTTTTGATTCTCTAGCAGGAAATTATTAAATCTGAGCCTGATGATGAGGGGAGCGTTTTGCCGTTTCTGGTGAAGATGGGTACTCTGAGGACGAGGCATCAATAGCTCTAGAGAGATGTGGTGTGTATCTTAATTTGCATCAACTTTGAAATGGTTTACTGTTGCCAAGTTGTTATGGTCCCAAGTCTTTGATAGACTCACCTTGGACGCCCTATTCTTTTGAACCACTCAAGCTCGTCAAAGGGAGCTTGACACCTTTGAGCTCATCAAAGGGAGCAAGCTTTTACACTGCAATTACTTCATCAATGCTATTAATGCCATATTTGACTTGTTCATATGATGGGAGGTATTCTATCAAAAGCAACAAGTTCAGTAACTGTTTTGTTATATGCTATCTTGCCATGTGAAAGTTCTACTTTTCTGTTTCTTGATGTGGCATTAGTGGCTAAATGAGATGGCTTTATCTTCTTAAGTCTTGTATTTTTCTTGTGGCAAAGGGTCTCTCTTTTCCTTGAATATATTTACTGTTTAAATGTTGCAGGACCACATGCCACAATTGCAAGGCTTACAGATTTCATATGTGCTGCTCAAATGGCGAAGGCAGCTGATGCTTCCTTTCCAGAAGATAAGGTAATCTTTTCCCTTAATTTGGAGAAAGTTGATCTAGAATATCTGTGAATATTTTTTTTAGCCTAATGTCAATGGCCTTGTCCAATCATCTCCCATAGAAAGAAGGGTTTATCGACTAAGCTCAGTAATCAGTGTCTTTTTCCTATAATCTATAAGCGGGTAGCAGTGACTAGACTGGTACCTGGCATATGCGAAGAGATTAAACTCATGATTGAGGAGTGTAAAGTGCCTTTTCTGTATTATCTCCAATAAAATAGTGATTAATGCGAGTATTTATTTGAGTTAGGTTAAGCTATTGATCTAATTCTTGGTCATATGAAAATAATACCAACATGATAATTACATTATTTTGTGATTCAGAATAGTTTTTTCAGAAATCAGATGCTATGTTTGATTCTGTTATCTTCCTCCTATTCAACGGCTAAGGATCAAGCAGTTTAATGATGATTATCCTAAACACAAAAAGAGGAGTTTTTATGAATATGATATGTGGAAAAGGAAAAAGCAAATGAGATTGGAAAAGAAGCTGCTGCATGGAGATGATGAAATGCTACGCCTCCCAAATCCAATGGTTGGATTTGGAGTCCCCACTAATCCGGAGGTTGTAACTCATAGAACACTTTCAGAAGCTGCTATTGAGCCACCCTACTTTTATTATGAGAATGTAGCACTTGCTCCTAAGGGGATTTGGAATACTATATCTCGGTTCTTATATGATGTGGAGCCAGAATTTGTTGATTCTAAATATTTTGTGCTGCAGCAAGGAAAAGGGGCTATGTACATAATCTTCCTATTCAGAATAGATTTCCCCTTCTTCCATTGCCCCCACAAACTATATATGAAGCATTGCCATTGACAGAGATGGTGGCCTTCATGGGACACGAGAACACAATTAAATTGTTTGCAAACTTGCATTGGGAGTGCAAAACTAACTGAGAGGATTCGCAAAGCCATCGAGGACTATGAAGGAGAACCACCTCTTAGTGTCCAGAAGTTTGTTCTTGATGAATGTCGCAAATGGAATCCGGTGGGGGTTGGCCGAAATAAAGTTGCGCCACTTGAACCAGATGAAGTAGAAATGCTTTTGGGTTTCCCTAGGAACCACACAAGGGAAGGTGGAATAAGTAGAACCGATAGATACAAATCACTTGGTAACTCGTTCCAGGTGAGATTGCATAATTTCGATAATCCATGGCTGTCTTTCAAATCTCTTCTGCAACATATGATTGATATTGTGGTAGTTTTTCAGTTTGTACCAATTTTTTCATCTTTCTTCTATTAACTTGTTTTGTTTTCAAAAATTGTATCGCAGGTGCTTTTGAAATATTTTTAATTCCTTTCTATGAGTGGCATTTTGCTAAATGAGTAAACTTTTCAGGTTGACACTGTTGCCTACCATCTATCAGTTCTGAAGGACTTATTCCCCGGAGGCATCAATCTTCTCTCTCTTTTTTCTGGGATTGGTGGTGCAGAAGTTGCTCTTTACAGGCTTGGAGTCCGTCTGAAGAACGTAGTGTCAGTTGAGATCTCAGAAGTAAATGGGAATATTCTGAGGTGCTGGTGGGAGCAAACCAACCAGACAGGGAATTTGATTGACATTGCAGATGTGCAACAGCTAAATGCTGACAGATTAGAGCAACTAATGAACTCCTTTGGCGGATTTGACCTCGTTGTTGGTGGGAGTCCTTGTAACAATCTAACTGGTAGCAACCGCCACCACCGTGATGGTCTAGAGGGTAAAGAATCTTCCCTTTTCTTCGACTATTGTCGAATTTTAGACTTGGTCAAGTGTATAACGACGAGAAATTAAATGAACTTATGTATGGAACTAGTTTTCTAGTTAGTTGTACTGACTTGAGATTTGTCACTCCACTTTTTATTGTTTCGGAGTTGACAGAATGGTCGGCAATTTATCCAAATTTCTATTTTATGCAATTGTAAATGAATCAATCAATGAAAATCAGGTGGTGTTAAAATTGCCGTGTTTTAGTATTCTAATTGAGCTGCCCCTGTAGACAGAGATACAAATCAGAGAAATCAAGGCTTGTTCCCCTGATTTGGATAAGGAAACATGACAGTTGTTGATTCCAATTAATGTTCTAATGATTTAGTGGGGCATAATGGCGTAGTACAGGTGCGATTACATTACATTATTCCACTTTTCCCATTATGCTGTTGTTGGATGTATAAAAAAATTCGGATTAGTTGTAAATAAATAGAGAACAAGAAATAGACAAGACAAAAAAATAGAGTAGAATAACTTATTCCAACCAACAAAATACTTGAGCTATTTCACATGAGCCTTAGTCAATAAACATAAGAAGAGATAACTGAAGGATTTTGTATTCAACGAATGTCAGTCATACTTAACCGCTGCATTTACATGTATAGCTGGACTTCAAGTAATTAAGATAAGAGTAGAAAACTAAGCTTTATAAAGGATGAGATAAGTATAGCAGCAAACAACAAAAAATAAGTTTAAATGCTATGTAACAGAATGTTGTTGGAGTTGATGAGCCTTATCGTCTGATACGGCCCGCAAGGTGGCGCTCTCATCAAAGACGCCAATTATGATCTTGTAGAGAAGAGACCGCCGCTTGGTTTGAGGCTTGCTAGAGACAGAAGAACAAGTAGTTGGACAGACTTAAACATTAATAGGGCAAAAAATTATACTCTTAAATTAAAAAGTATATTCATTTTGACAATTATATAATCAAATAATAATAACTCTATATAATTATATAATTTTATCAAACACTTAAACATTAATTATCAATTAGCGATTTTAATTAATTATCGTGAGGAAAAAGTCTTGTCTAGATTCAATCTAGATAAGTTTTATAGTCTGAACTGTTTATTACCACTACAATTATTCTTTAATCATCTTTATTATTAAGTCGATGCACGACACTTGCCTGAATCCAATTTAGGCAATGACTCACGTGATGCAAATGCTTTTGCCACTTTAGCATTTTTCAAGCCAATAACATGCTTTTTAGAAGTTGAGGTGTCAGACGCCAGAATGGAAAAATGGTGCAAATTGAGTGTCTTTTGCAATTTTTTTAGAAAAAAAATAAAAATAACAAACTAATTACATCATAACTAGCCTAGGAAACGAACTTACCATTGCATCATTAGCTAAGATATTACCAAGGCCAATAGGATAGGAAGAATGCCAAACAAAGCGGAGATTCTAATTGAAAGTCCAATTGGCCGGAAAATCCGCAGCAGTATTATCTTCTCTATAGACATGACGAACATTGACTTGCCAATCACGATGCAACATTAATTGCATCGCGAATACGAAGAATAACAACACTGTGAGAAGGATAAACATCAATGTTACTAGTAGTAACCGGCACAACACTTTTATTATTAATTTGAAGAACAACTCTCCTCCACCCTTGATTCCAAGCTTCTTGCATACCCAATAAAACTCCCCACATCTCAGCAAAATAAGCATTATTTCCACCCAACGTAAGCTGAAAAACCACCTATCCATCTACCCATGCAATCACGAAAAATACCACCAGAAGTAGCCTCGCATACAGACCTTTTAAAAGAGCATCCCTGTTCAACACGATTCAATCCGGCGGAGCAGAATTCCAACCTACGAGGATCTTCCTGCTTCTGACATGAGTTTCTACTAAAGGTGTGTTTGTTTGGTTTCATTAACGTGTAATATGGTATGATATAATATATTACAATATTATTATAATAATACGATATTTGAAAATATTGTATAATATTATGTGATTTTATAATATTTTTTATTTGATTTAAGTGTATGGTATTGTACAGTTTTATTATAAAAATAACTTAACTGCCATCCAATTTATAAAAATATTAATTATTTCTATAACTTTTAATATTTTAAGGTGATATTAATATTTTTAAAATAATTAAATAAATATTTATTTTAACATTTTATCTATACCTTATTTAAAAAAAAAATATATAAGACAATACCTGGCTAGAAAAGAAAGTGAGAGAATAAAAATGAGTACAAAAAATAATTTTGTGAACATAAAGGGTCTAATTGGTTTTACATGATTCATTAATTTTAATTAGAATAGGTGATTCATTAATTTAATTTTGATAGGTGATTCAATATTAATTTTAGTTATTAAAAAATTAAATAATATGATAAAAAATAAAAGTTATAAGGTTAGAAAAATAAAAATAGTTTCAGACAATCATGAAAAATCACTGAATTGGTGATTCTCAAAATAACTTATTTCCATTATTCTTAAATTATGGACAAAAATTATAAACTAAAATACCATGCACAGAATCATCATTTTAAATACTATTTTTAAGAGAACAATACATTAATAAATCAAACTATACCACTAAACAAACACAACCTAAGATCCCCGCCCCAACGTCTCTTTAGCAGCCACATACGCAGAAGAACATATATATCTGTTATTGAAAACCTTCTCGTTCCTCCATTTTCCACATAAACCAGCAAACATAACCGAAAAGAAGAGCCCAAGGGTAGACCCAATGAGATTTCTATATATTAAACCTATCATGTACGTATATATGTTTATTTTATGGACTTTTCAATAGATGGGTTATTATTAAGAAAGATATAGTTTACTTGTGAATTATTATTAGCAATTTTTTTATGGTTTGATAAGTATATATTTTATTATAATTTAATTGTTTTTTGAGAGATATTATAATTATATTTTTTTAAAATCTATAATTTAATGTTAAACAAATAGAATTTTACATTTTTAAAACTTTAGCTATATTCAGTGATAATATTGTAGTATAATGTTTTTTCAAAAAATGATTTGAATTATCCGAATTAGCGGATTGTATTATATCAAATTATTTAGAATTGAAAGAACCGAAAAAATATATTTCAATTTTTTGGAAAAATACCATATAAAAGTTTTATAATAACAAAAATGTTTTTTTAAAAAATTTCAATTTTCAAAATAATACCGAAGATTTTCAGATCTTTTAAATTGGACCATATACAATGTACAACCTTAATCGTGGGTGTAACTAATCCCTAAGTCAAGGGAAAATTCAATTCAAATTCCATTTGTGCCAACAAACTAAGGAATTGGCTAAAGGCTGGAGCTTGGCCGAGTGGAACTAGCAACCATACTCCATGCGTTTCATAATATTTATTATTTTTATTATTTTCATTAGAATTAAAAAGTATTAATTAGCTTTAAATTTAAAATAAAATTGAGTAATTTAATATACAAACTTAAATCTAGTTAGTTAACTTTTACGGAAAAAAAAAATAAATTGTATTGAAAATTTAAAAGTGATAGATAAATAAAATTTGAATTTTACTTAAAAGTGACAGATATTATGGAACGGATGAAATATATCGCTCCCTAATTTTTGTCTCACAAATGAAAACTAGTTAATAATAATAATATATACTAGTTTTATGTGCATGTGTTTTGTACTTATAAAATTATTTTTATAAACACATAAATGTATATAATAAATTTTTATTATTTAAAATTTTAAATAATAATAATAATGAATATTTCCCTCTATATTCTTTTTCTTTTTTTGAGTGATTGATTTTCTCTATATATTTAATTAAACATGAAAGCATAATAATTCAATCTTCTAATATCTTCAAATTTTCATTAAAATGCAATAAAAAATGGCACTTTAAAATCTAATACATAAGAGTGCTAAAAGTTGCACCCATGACGCTGACATAAATTAATTAAGTTATAAATTTAAAAAAATAAATAAATAAATTCCACACAAATTGCAAATAAAACATAAATTTTTGTTTAAATAAAAAAAATTATCTTCAAGCATATGTAAAGTGAAAATAATAGAAAATATGAGACCCAACTTGTGTGACATAAAGTCTTAAGTTAAAGTTACATATAGCCAAAAAAAATCACATAGATAAATTTTATTATAAAATTTAGAAAAAGTAATAGAATATAAATAAAGCCTTAAATTAAAGTTATAGCCTAAAAAGAAGAAATCTTCATACAAATAAATTATAAAATCCAACTTTAATATATATAAAGATAAAAAAAAAAAAAAGATACGTATGAAACCATGCACCTTTGCTACAATCTAATTTATTCTTCTACCCATCCATCGGGTACCGAAATTCGCATCGAGTTTTGCATTATATCCTATATTGTTTTACTCAGTATTATATCGGTTCACGGGCTCGATTTGAATAGAAAAAAAAAATAAAAATTCATATAAATTTGCTAAAAATTCGATTCAATTTCAATAAAAATCTGGCCATGAATAGGTCTAGCAAGTAGCAAGTCAGTATGTACTAAAATTAAATGAATTGAATATCTGGCTTTTTACAGTTTCTCTCTTCACATGTATATCTCTCTAAATAAATTTAATTTTTTCTTTTTCTAGAAAAACAAGGTCACTATGATTTCATTTCTACAGGTACCTAAAATCCATGGAATAACCAATACAATCAAACTTATCTCTGTAGAAATTCAGCAACTTCAGCAAGTCCTTAACCTTCTCTTTTGTGCTTTCTTCACAACTAACCTGTAACAATATCAGCAATTTCTGAAAAGCATCCACTTTAAGTTGAAGTGCTTCACCCGTCACCGCTTCAATTTCTGTACTTTCTCCTTTCTTACACAGCTTCCACAAAATTGAAACTGAACATTTTGATACCAAATTTGACCCTGAAATCTTCTGAAACAAAACAGGAACGATAAGGGCATTTTGGTACGCCTCTTGTCTCCCTTGTTTTGAATCACAAATATGGTCCAAAACACCTAATGCCTTCTCGCTTACGCTTTTATCTCCATCAACAAGAATTTCTATTACCATTGAGATCAAACCCATTTCCACAAATGTTGTAGCAATCTTGTCGCTGATTTCTGATGGAGATATCATATAGAATATTACCATTAATGAAGCTTTTGTTGCAGCAGGGCAAATTGGCTTCTTGATTAACTCAACTAGTGCTTGAACTACTCCTTCTATCTCCACTAATGCGTTAACATGCCTTTGATCCAAAGAAACAAGCTCTCTTAGTACTATAACTGCGTTTTGAATAGCTGAAAGATTGCCATTATTTAAAATCCATAAAATGCAAGTTAAACTAGTTCTTGCCCCTAGCTTATACTGCCCTTCTCTCCCAAGACTCACCCAGTTCAAAACTGACAAAATTTCCTCTAACAAATCAATATGTTTCTCCATTGATTTTGCAAAACACTCAAAAGCAGTTGATAGAACCAAACCAGCTCCACTTTCCACTACGCATTTCTTGTTTCTTTGGCTTTCTTTTCCCCAGTTGTTGATCTTCTTCACCAATTCTCTACACTTGTTATCATCCCCACATTGAGTTGCCACCGTGATTCTCTTACAAGTCTCGGAAACCTCGTATGGGGTGACCGGAATACGAGGAGTAGGGATCCTTTCGACGCCACAAGAACGGTTTTGAACGCACCAATCTTGAATCATCTTGCGTATGAAATGATTAGGTATTTGATCAAAGCTTGTCAATACCTGATTAGTAACTGGACATGTAATATTACCCTCTTCGATCCACTTGTCAATGCTTTCTCTATCGTAAGTAATCCCTGTCGACAAAATTACAGGATCTTTCATCAAGTCTAGAGAAATCGGACACCGGAAATGTTCCGGTATGGCGATTTCCTCTATCTCTAACCTTTGTTTCTTCTTTTTTCTAGCAGCCGCGGCTCTTCTTGTGCTCCAAGATAGCATGATTGGATGTTCGAACTTTAGACTTCACAGTTTTGAAATAAAATCAGTGCAGCAAGATTAGAGATTATCAATTTTGTTTTAAATGGATTGGTGTGATTTGGTATTTATAACTGAGTATGGTTGTGGTGGGTCAAAGTCAGGAGATCAAAAAGAAGGCCAACGCGTTGAAGAAATGGAATGCTTGTACAGATAGCATTCGGAATGTTGACCGTTGAATATTTGACGGCTGACTGACTGAGTCTTGAGTCAGATCCAGTAGGTATACAATATGCGACCGGCTTTTATAGTTTTATACTACTGTGCTGGTCCGCCACTCACCTTCTTTTCACATGTTCAAAATATTCTGTGAATATAAGAGCTAATCGTAATCTGACAAATGTTTAAACACCCTAATTTCTAATTCCACGTTTTCCTTTCAAATTTTCTTTTTTTTTTTTTACATTAAATTTTTAACCAAAAAAGTTTAATTGAATTTTTTTCACTTTAAATATTGACTAGATTAAATTTTTTATTAACATTCGATAGAGACATGAATTAAATACCCATATGGTTAAAATTATGTGAATTTAAATTTAATTTTACAAAAAACTTTTATTCCATGCCAATTTGGAAATTTGTTTTTAAGATATTTTATTGGATCGATTAAATGAACCATTTAAGGTCCTATGAGTTTAACTCAATTGTTTGTATATATAGGCAATTGGGTCGTCTAGGTTTTTCGACGGAGATCTAACTACAATGATCAACTATATATTGTTCGGTGATGTGATACGAGTAAATCCTGAAAATACAGGTAAAAAATGACCCGAATCTATTTAGACCGAGTTTCATGGAATCTTATCGATAGAGTTTTGAACTGTGTATCCGATCGTTCTTGCTGTACTCAGTCGGTTAAGCATGACATGATGTTTGGGCACTATAAATACTTATATGGGTGTGCTAGACTCTAGAGGTGAGAAAAAAACCGATAGACTTACTTAACCGAAAAAAAAATTCGAAACCGAACCGATGGACTGGTTAACCGATTATAATGGACTGGTTAATGGTTAGTGTTTTGAAAAAACCGATATTAATGGACTGGTTAATGGTTTTTGACTCATGTGACTGGTTAACCGAACCGAAACCGAACTTTTAGTTAATTTATTAATTTTTTAATAATTTATAACAATTTATCTTAATTAAAAGTGATCATGTACTTTTTTTTATTATACTAATCACTACAAGAAAAATAGAATTTCCCGACGGAAATTTCCGACGGAAAATAAGGAATTTCCGTCGGGAAACTAAATTGCCGACGGAAATGCATTCCGTCGGCAATATAGTCGTAGGCAAATTTCCCGACGGAAAAAATTCCGTCGGGAAATTTGCCGACGGAAAATCAATTTCCGTCGGTAATTTTACCGACGGAAATTAAATTCCGTCGGTAAAATTACCGACGGAAAATTTTTTCCGTCGGGAATTACCGACGGAAAATGATTTTCCGTCGGCAAATTTCCCGACGGAAATTAAATTTCCGTCGGTAATTACCGACGGAAAATCATTTTCCGTCGGTAATTCCCGACGGAATTTAATTTCCGTCGGGAAATTTTAAAAATTAAAAAAAAAATTAAATAATAATAATAACAATACAATTTATAAATAAATAATAATAATAACAATACAATTAACATAAATAAATAATAATAATAACAATACAATTTATAAATAAATAATAATAATAACAATACAATTAACATAAATAAATAATAATAATAACAATACAAATAACATAAATAAATAAGAATAATAACAATACAAATTAACATAATAATAATAATAATAATTTAATAATAATAATATGTTGAATAATAATAATAACTAAAATTAACACTAATTAACAATAATAATCATAATATGAAATTTCTAAAAATAAATAAATCAAATTGGGTATTTACATCCAAAAGAAACACTATCTGTACTAATCACGTCTCGGTTTTGAACAATTGAGAAACAAAAAATAAAAAATAAAATAAAATATTGCCGTTTAAAATTTCAACCAAAAAAAAAAACAAATTGGAAGATGATTTAGTTGCTTTTGCTCCACGTTCTGAGCAACCAACAGGCAACAACAACTAAACAAAATTGAAAAGAATGGCAAAAGCGTCTCCCTCTTACTCTTTCTAGCTTGAAGAAATTCATATTTTCTTAGAAAATTTAACCAAAAAAAAAAAAAAGCAAATTGAAGAGGAAAGCTTAAGACCTAAGTATGTATGTCTACGTCCTAAACCAAAGTATGTACATCTATGTGTTAAACCAAAAGGAAAGAAACAAGAGATTACCTTGGATTTCCAGGAGAGGGAGGAGAGAGAAAGAGAGAGAGAGAGAGAGAGAGAGAGAAAGAGAGAAGGGAAGGAGGAGCGGGAAAAGAGGGAGGGAGGGGAGGGACGGTGCGCCGATCGGCGCCGGAGGGAGGGGGAGGGGCGGTGGTCGGCGGCGGCTGGGCAGAGGGAGGAGAGACGGCGCGCGGAGAGGGAGAAGAGAGAAAGAGAGAGAAGAGAGAGAGAGAGAAAAAAAAAGAGAGAAATTTAATTTAATTTAATTTTAGCGACGGAAAGCATCTTCCGTCGCTAGAAATGAAAATTTTGTATTTTTAGCGACGGAAGGCATATTCCGTCGCTAAAAAGAGAGGGAAATTAAATTTTTTTATTTTTAACGACGGAAAGCATCATCCGTCGCTAAAAAAAGAGAGGTAAATGGAAATTTTGTATTTTTAGCGACGGATAGCAAAATCCGTCGCTAAAAATAGCGACGGATTATTCAAACCGTCGCTAAATTTAGCGACGGTTTTTTTATACCGTCGCTATTTTAGCGACGGATTTTTATTCCGTCGCTAAAAATACAATTAAGTTTTTTTTTTTTTTTCAGCGACGGAAAACAATTTCCGTCGCTATTTTTAGCGACGGTTTATAAAAACCGTCGCAAATATCGGTCGGCAATTTTGGTGGGAAATGTTGGCGCCATTTTTAGCGACGGAATTTAATTTCCGTCGCTATTTACCGACGGAATTAAAATTCCGTCGGTAAATAGCGACGGAAATTAAATTCCGTCGCTAATTAGCGACGGAGGTTAATCTCCGTCGCTATTTAGCGACGGAAATGACTCCGTCGCTAAATTTCCGTCGCTAATTAGCTATTTTCTTGTAGTGAATTATTTTAAAGTTTTTAAATTTTTTTAATTGGTTATTAGTAAGTATAATAATTTATCTAATTAAAAGTGATTATGGACCGGTTAATATATTTACTTATTAAATATTAATTTTTAAAAACAAATTTGCTTATATCCACCAAATATTTTTATTTTAATAACAATAATGTTATATTATAGTGAAAAAATTTTAATTTTTAAGTATCTTGAACATTTTAATTATATTTATGAATATATTTATAATTATAGTGGTTAACCGAAAAATATTGGGTAACCGATCCGAAAATTCGAAACCGATTGACTGGTTAACCGATGGTAATGGACAGGTTAATGGACTGAAATTTCAAAAAACCGATATTAATGGACTGGTTAATGGACTGGGGCTCATTAACTGGTTAACCGACCATGCTCACCCCTACTAGACTCTAATGATAATGGATATTATGATTTATTCCCCTAAAAGGTCCAATCGGGAATCAATCGGGACGAACTATCAATTTGCTTATCAATTTGCTAATTGGTGAGAGTTTGCAACAATTGAAAATGCTTCGACTTTCAACTTCACTCTGTGACACGTGTCATATATTTTTTAGTTGGCCATTGTGTCGGCTTCCTATATAAATATAAGTATATTTCATGTACTAATCTTAAACTCTACACATGAATTTTTTTTATTGTATGAATGCCCTGTATCAGAGTTAGGGGTGAGCATTATTAACAATTTTATTAACTAATTTATTAAATTTGGTTAACTTCTATATCAATTTCGGTTTTTAACTAATTTTTTTTGAATCGGTTTAATAGTGAACAATTAAAAAATTTTAACATATAAATTTAATAAATTATAAAATATCTAATGTTGTTTTTAATAGTTAAAAATGCTTCAAAAATGAAAAATATAAATCAAATATAATATAATATAATATCCATTAAAAAAATCAAAATAAAAATATAATTTTCATAATTAATTATAAGAATTAAATATATTCAATATGAAATTAACAATACAGTGCTAATTATGCATATATAATGAATAAATAATGATAATAAAAAGATAATTTTAATATTTATTTAATAAAAATATGTATTATAATAATATTTTAGAAAGCCATATATTATAATATTTATAAATTACAAAAATATTAAAAAAATTTAAGTGTAAAATTTAAAATATAATATAAATAAAATGCATATAAATCGATCCGCAGGTTTTTAAAAATAAAAATAATTCTAAATTTTCGGTGTGATTAATCTAAAATTAATTCGGTTTCATATCGTTTTTTCAATTAACCAAAATTTCAGTTTTTTTTTCTCACCCCAAATAAGAATAGTCCAAACTCAAAGTATATTTCATGCCAGATATATATAATTTTTTTTTTAATTGTGCTGATCTAAAATTTTGAGAATTTATACTTTTGTTTATAAATTTCTTAAATTTATATTTTAATCTTATGGATGAATTTTGTTCGTAACAATTAACAAATAGTTAATCGTTAACTGACCGAATTTAGTTTATTAATTTATGGTTAACTAATTGTTAACAGACGGGATTGAATATTAATTTTGAAAAATTAATATTAATAGATTGGTTTATTGATAAATTTTAATAATCAGTCAAATTTTATCATATTTTAAAAAGTAATAATTATTAAACAGTCTAATAATTTTAGTTAATCATATCACTAATTTCAATTTTTCTTGGGGGATTAACCATTAAAATACTTCCTAACGTGTAAATACAATAAATTACGTAAATTGGAAAACAGTTTTTTAATTGTTCAAACTTCAAAGTATTAAAAAATAAACATTATAAAACAAATACAATATAATATCAAACAAGTTGCATAATAAAAAAAATATAATATACTACAAATGGTTAATTTTTTTTTTTATTTTTATCTACATACATTTTAATTCTTCATTTTTAATTAAATACATACATAATTCTCCATGCTACTGCAAACCAAACATATCTTCTATCTATTCTAGATTCTAACAGTTGATTTTTAGGATACAGAATCTGTTAAATATTTCTGCAATATTATATGTATATATTTATTAATATGTTTGTGAATAGCAACAAATTGCTTTCTGACTAGAAAAAAGTAATGAAATGTGGTAACTCCATTTTATCACCATTTGAATTTATTTGTTATTGGAAAATAATGCAAAGGATAGAGGAAAATATATCGATTATTAATATTCTCGGTTAGGAAAAGAAGTACAAAAACTAAGAATGTGTAATAAATCGATAAATCAATTCACAAATTCAGCTAAAGGACAATCATAAAAGATTAATATTTTAAATATATATATATATATATATGTTAAAAAGTTAAATGTGAACCGATAAGTTAATTGTGACCAAGAGTTTTTTAAAGGGCCAAACCTATAACCATAAATGATTTAGTTCTTAATCGATTTTTAATTGCCTAATTATAAATTTTTCAAAAATATTAAAATTTCATAAAATTTTAACATTTTTTTTGTATTTTTATTTTTTATGTGTAAGGTAGGAAATTTATAGATAGTATAATATAAAAATTTTATAAGTAACCCAAGCAAACAATTTAGTACAAAAAAAATAATTAAGAAATATAAATTTTCATAAATACATGATACAATTACTATACGTTATGTATATATATTAATTAAAAAAAATAAAAATAAAAAATAATAACAGATATTTTTAAAAAAATATACTAATAGTGATAAAAAAAATTATGTGTTTTTACAAAAATATTTTATAAATGATTACAAGTAATTTTTTATTATTTGATTTTTAGATCAATTACTAGTAACAAATAATTTTTTTATATAAAAATCAAATAATAACATAAAAATAATTTTTTTGATATAAAAATCAAATAATAACACTAAATCAAATAATAACACTAAATCAAATTAAAATTATCATATGTTTATTAATATTATTAAAATACTAAATAAAAATATTTTTAATAACATTAAATAAAAATATTTAATATTTTTTTAAAATTTATAACTTAATAATAAAAAAATAGAATTTCGTTTCGTATATTATTTAAATATTATTTTATCATAATTATATTATTATATTTAATAAATATACTATTTCAAAAGTCACCCACTACGTGGGTCCCACTGTCAGAAGCCGCAGGCGTCAGCTGCGGCTTCTGACTCAACCCCCCTCCCGAAATTATTTTTCCACCCACCCTCTTACAGTAAAAACTTTATAAAAAAGCACTAGTCAAATCTTTGTCCGTCTCCTTATTATCTTGTTGGTCAAACAGCTTACTCTTCGTTGTAAATTACTAGGATTTTTATTTCAAAGTTTTCGGCTAAACAATGTAGTTTAGTTTTCTGTCTAGATCGAGATATTCTAGTATGCATCGAAAGATTTCAAGTTTGACCACCATTCTCTAATCGCTGTAAAAAAAATAAAATAAAACAGGAATCTTTGAAGATACAAAAGAAAAAAAACTGAATCATCTTTTCTTAAGAACCTCATTTCATTTTTCATTTTCAAAATCTCTTGAAGACGTGAAGAACATCCAAACTACAATTCCAAGAATAATTCTAGAGAATCGGATCAGAGACTAAAACATGGAAGAAGAAGAAGAAGAAGAAGAAGAAGAAGAAAAAGAAGAAGAAAAGGAGTGAGGGAAAATGTTAAAAGAAAACGGCAAAGAAGCAATAGAATGAACATAGAGAAACCACCATCATTTAAAACTACAACTCCTTTTATCTCCCATCTGAAGATGTAAATGACTCTGCAAATCCACACGGTACAGTGGGTATACTGGTCTGTGTATTGTCTAAGCTGGGGAGGTACGAGGATGATGACTCCATGTTGCTTCTACCTTCAAACTTTTGCCACTTCTCAAGTACTTGTGGTAAGGACATTTCTAGATCAATCCCGTATATGTCCTCTGGATTTTGATCTGTTGGTTTCCATAGCTCAACAAGAGAAGATAGTACATTGACGGCATGTCCCATGTCCGGCCGTTGATATGGCTCCCTTGCGCAGCAGTGACCGGCCAACTCTGCAACAGTGCTGATGCTGGCCAGTGTTTCCTCGTCCAGGTCAATGGTTGGGTCAATAGCCTTGCGGAAAGTCTCCTTGCTCAGGTGCATTCTGCGGAACCAAGTTACAAGATGCATGCTTTCCTCAGGTTGGCTTTCATCCAGAGCTTTTCTGCCTGTTATTATCTCCATTAATATCACCCCAAAACTGAAGACATCAACTTTAGTTGTAACCCGACCAGTCACTGCATTGAGATCAACATCATGAGCTCGAGTTTAGGAAAATCATCCAAGTGAAAGGAACAATTACAAATGCAAACAATTAAAAAAAATCCAAATATTCAAACACCAATTGAAAATTGGAGCACAACAATAGCACACCAGTTACAAAAGTACTATATAACTAAAAACATAAAATTTGGTTATCTGTCAGTCTGTCTTGTTTAAAATTCATAACAAGGCAAGTAACAGCTCTTGCTCCTAAAAACTTTCTTGTGTTTTCTTTGTTAGGGTTGAATCTTGACTCCCAACTTAAAGCAAGACAAAGCATCCTGCAAAAACCTTACTAACAGTTGATTTCCTCGTATCAGTAAAAACTAATACAAATGGACATACTAACTTCTATGGATGGCGGTCCAGCACCCCTACATAATTAACCAAAGAAGAGAAAAAATCCACCGATGAAACAAATAGCAAACCTAGTCGGCCATTTTCTGAGTAACTGTAAACTTTGAAATAAAAATCATAATCAGACAAAATGGGCATCCAAATGTATGAAATATAGCCTTAGTTACTTGCTTAAACTAAGAGACTCCTGATTTCACCCCAAAACAAAAAATTTCCATACGTACATTTGAAATACATCAGCATATAAGAAGATCTTAATAAGGAGCAACAAAGATTACCTGCATACTCCGGTGCCAAGTATCCAAAAGTTCCAGCAATTCTTGTCTCAATTGAGCCTTTACCCTCCGGTGCAAGGCGCACAAGGCCAAAATCTGCAACCTTGGCCCTCATATCATCCCCGAGAAGAATATTTGATGGCTTCAAGTCCCTATGTATAAAACTTTGATGTGCCAAACCATGAAGATACTCAACACCCCTTGCTACATCCAAGGCTATAGTCAACCTCTTTGTCCACTCTAAGGGTTTGAGTCCTTCTTCTGCCCAGTTGAAGAGATGCCTACTAAGAGTCCCTTGAGGCATATATTCATACACAAGAAGCTTCTCATTGCCATCCAAGCAGTAACCCAGAAGTGCCACGAGATGCCGGTGCCTAACCTTTGTTAAAACCGCAATCTCAGACCTAAACTCAGTTAGTCCCTTGCCACTTATGACCCCAGCCTCCATTCTCTTGACAGCAATTTTTGTACCATCATGCAACTCACCTTTGTAGACCACTCCAAAACCTCCTTGCCCCAGTATATTTTCCTCACTGAAATTGTTTGTAACATTCCTCAAGACTTGAATAGAAATTACCATATTCCCTGCTTCAACCATTTGAATATCACCCTGCTCATTTGCAGGAATAGCATGGGTCTCACTAATTGCACCTACACTAACACTTGATCCAGCAACTGTTATCTTTACACTCTCATTATCTGATCCTGAATGGCGAGGATGAATCACCATTGCATTCGGGCTCTGCACTCTGCTAAACCGCTTCTGTTTCTTGTATAGACAGAAAACCACCAGGACAATCAAGGATATAACAAATATGGCCCCAATTACAGAGAACAAAATTACTCCAATTGGAGCAGAAGATTTCCTCCCACCATTGCTAGCGCTACCACTATCTCCAGAACCTGTATTTGCTAGTGGAGCAGCTGATGGTGAACCAGGCGATGCAGGGATGCTTCCTTCCTTCCCAATGTCTGGATTACCATTAGTATTCACAATGACATTACTCTTGAAATCCGGAATTTTCCCAAATAGTAGGTTGTTTGAAACTTCAAGTTGCTTCAATGCAGGCAGAGTAGTGAGCTCCTGAGGAATCGAACCAGTGAGATTATTATTATCAAGAATCAACCTTTGCAGCGATTTGAGCGACCCAAACTCAGGGGAAATGGTTCCTGTAAGACCCATCTTCTGGAAATTTACAACAGTAATGTTCCCTTCATTACAAGTAATACCAGTCCATTCTGCACAAGGATTATTTCCCTTCCAACTCTCAGCTAACCTTTGTGGATAACCCAAATATTTCACAACAAGAAGCAATGTGTTAACCCTCGAATCACAATCACCAGGACTTGGCAAACAAAAACTGTTCGAATCCTTGGTCAAATCCACAGAGACTGAGTTCTTAAACACTGGCATGGGCCCTTGAAACAAATTATTTGTCAAATTCACTACATTTAATGATTCAAGATTCATCAAAGACATAGGAATAGGACCTGTGAATGAATTATCTCTAATACTCAAAACCTGCAAATCTTTCAAACCCGAAAAGTCTGGTAAAGGACCCGAAAACCCATTAGAATGCAACCAGATATCCCTCAACAGAGTCATATTCTGCATGACAGCAATACTACCAGTAAGCTTGGCTTCACTTGTCTGCCCATTTAGCCACAAAGACTGGATTTGTGACCCAGAAAAGCTTGCAGGCAAACCACCTTCAAGCTGATTGAAGGCCAAATGCAGAATAGTCAGACCCGGAAAATTATCTGGGCCCAAAAAATCCGGTATGTAACCAGAAATGTTAGCTGAATTTGCAGAGAAGTTCTGCAAAGCAGAAGCATTTTTAATACTTTCAGGGATTACCCATGAAGAAAATGGGTTGTTGTCAATCTCCAGAGCTTGAAGAGAGGACAAACCAGTAAAGAAATCAGTTGGAATGGAAGTAAACTGATTCCCAGTTAGCATAACCACTTGCAGTGAGCTTAACCCATTTAAACTAGGCAAAGGACCAGAGATGTTGTTCCATTGAAGCTCTAAGCGCTCAAGTTGAGTAAGATTCTGAAGATTTGAAGGAAGTGTACCTTGAAGATTTTGTCGACCAATTTGGATCCGGGTTACCCGTTTTTCTTCAGAGCACCCAACATGATTCCAGTTGCAGGGATCCGGGTCAGACCAGCCAAGAGAATCTGGTACATTGAGACTCTTCTTGAGAGCAAGCATAACATTTGCATCTTCACTCTGAGAGCAAACAAAATCAAAAATTGAAGAAAACCCAGAAATCAAAATGAGTAAAAGATAGAAACTTCGGAAATAATGGGTTCTCTTATTCATTTTTTCGCAGAGAAAAGAAGAAAGAAACAGAGAGCTAAAGAGGTTTTTTTTTTTTAAAAAAAAAAAATTCTTTTTTCAGCTTTTCAAGTATAAATGAAAGGGTACAATGTAGATGGTGATGAAGAGAATTGAGAAGAGAGTGAAGAGGAAGGGAAGGGAGAGGAGAAAGGGAGCTGTAAATGATGGGGAAAGCACATGGGGTGGGCCCCACAAAGCTCTGGGAATCAAAAAGCTGTCAAAGGCAAAGGCAAATGTTAAACTTAAAAATGCTGGAAGAGGAAGGCAATTGGGTGGCGTTCGTGATTCCTTTTTGGTCCATCCATTGGGTCATGTTAGTTGTTTTTGTCTACATTTACACTGTGTTTCTCTTCTTTTCTCTTCTCTTCTCTTCTTTCTTATATTCTCTTCTCCTCTCCGAGCAGCCATGGGAAAGCTGAGGTGGCAGATACTAATAAATTATAAGATATTGAAAAACACTTAATGAAGATTATGATTAAACCCATAGAAAAATGACAAGTCGAAAAAATAATAAGCTGTTATTAATCTTATTTATCAATAATATTATTGTTATATGCAAGAATTTGAATTTTCCGATAGAGTTGATTGAGGACTCTTCACATGGGTTCTACTTGGTGGCTTATCCTAATTTTAAATTTATAAATTTAAATTTAAAAAATTTATTTTAATTAAGTTTTTGAAATTATAGGTTTTGTTTCTTGCTTGGACCTTTTTAACTTAAAAACTTATTTACTAGAAATAAAAAAAAAGGTTTAATATATAAAATACATATGTAATGTGTTATCTTCATTTTATTTTACGTGTCACTTTTGTTCACTAAATCATACATTTTATAATTACTGAAGCATGTTTAAATATACTGGAAAATGTCGGAAGAGGAAAACAAACTTTTCAAAGCTGTAAGCACAAAAGCCATGATAACATCCAATTGAGATTATGATGGACATGAACTTATTATCAAACTCAATAATGAACCAAAATTAATTAGTTCACAAATTAATATGTGATTCATGTAGTGATTAACTAATTACTTCGCTTATTGATTGACCATTATTCAAAGTCAAAGGGGAGAAAATATTAAAATGAAGATAGACATTAATTACTAATAACCCGTGGCATGATAGAATGGATTTCTGAATTTAGGGTAGCCGATCGGCTAATATATCAAACGTTACATTAAATGCGATGAAAATACAAAAACATATAAGATCCGGAATCTTATCTTGAATTGACCGAATTTGTACTCTGATGGTTCTTAAACAGTGATTGATTGAACATAATAAGAGAATTTAATAGCTTTATCGTTGTAATGAATCAATACCTTGGCTTAATGATATGATCCCTATAATAGGATTTTACCTTAGTTTCCTTATTTTCTTTATTCTTTTTCCTATTTGAATAAGTATATCTTATAAATTCCTTTTTAGGAATTAATTGTAATTGAGTATTATCAAATACCAAATTTAATAATGAACTCAAATTAATTAGTTCACATGTTGAGATGAGATTTAGGTAGAAATTAACTGATTAATTAGGCATCCATAATTCAGGATTATCCAAATAGAAGAAAGAGAATTTGAGATAGAAAGGGACATTAATTATCTTTTCAGATGCAGAAGATTGGAGATTTATATGGCTATAGAGAGACCATGGAAAGGATAGTTTATCAAAAAAAAAAAAAAAGAAGGAAAGATCATCCGGAATTTTAGAAAAAGAAAAGGGAAAAATCAAAGAGGCAATACAAATAGAATTTAAATCCAAAAATTATTGCTAAGTTATTAATGTTATATTATAAAGTGTATAAAATCTGCAAAATTCTATAAAAATGAAAAAAAAAATAAAAAGTCACTTTTAAGAGCTCCATGTTGTTCCATTTCTTTTAATAAAAATATAGATAGATTAATATATAGATCCTTGACAAATTAATTAGACAGCTCAATTTTCTGCTTTCATTACCTTTACACAATTTTATATTATAGTGTTTACTATTTTTAAAAGAAAAAAGCACTTGTGTAATATATATATATAATCATCAGTACACGTGTACTTTTTATCTAATTTTCAAAAATCAAAAAGAAAAAAACATTTATTTAGAAAATTAAAAAGAAAAAACAATATTTAGGGGTGAATGTGCAAAATGAGGTATTTTCGCCGGAAATGCAATATCTTTACTTTATCTTGATATAATGTTATTTCTAAATTTTCAAAAGTGGAGTAATATTGTTCATTTATTAACTAAAATTTATGAATTTTTATTTATTGACTTTAGCACTTACTTTTGTCAAAAGTGTAATACAGCCCCTACTTTATTTTCAATGCAATATTATCTCTAAATTTTTTTAAATTGGAGTAATATTTATTACTATATAAGGGGATACACAGTCCAATAAAATTTAGATATTTGTAAATTTTCATATTGTTTTGAAATTTTGGATATTTTAAAACTTAAATATTATTATTGTCTTGAAAATTTGGAATAATTGAGTACAATTATTTCAAAATTTTAAAAATATTCGATTTGATTTTTAGGTTCTTTCAGTACTAAAAAATACAATACAAGACAATTTGATACTTCCGATAATTCAATATTTTTAAAAAATTTGCAAAATAAATAAATGCATGTACACCCTTATGTAGGGGTGAGCATGATCGGTTAACCGGTCCATGAGTTCCAGTCCATTAACTAGTCCATTAATATCGATTTTTTGAAATTTCAGTCCATTACCATCGGTTAACCAGTCCATCGGTTTCGGATTTTCGGATCGGTTACCCAATATTTTTCTGTTAACCACTATAATTATAAATATATTCATAAATAAAATTAAAATATTCAAGATACTTAAAAATTAATTTTTTTTTACTATAATATAACATTATTGTTGTTAAAATAAAAATATTTTGTGGATATAAGCAATTTTTTTTTTAAAAATTAATATTTAATAAGTAAATATATTAACCGGTCCATAATCACTTTTAATTAGATAAATTGTTATACTTAATAATAGCGAATTAAAAACACTTAAAAACTTTAAAATAATTTAGTATAATGAAAAAAAAGTACACGATCACCTTTAATTAGGATAAATTGTTATAAAAAATTAAAAAATTAACTAAAAATTCGGTTTCGGTTCAGTTAATCAGTCACATGAATCAAAAACCATTAACCAGTTCATTAATATCGGTTTTTTCAAAACACTAACCATTAACCAGTTCATTACAATCGATTAACCAGTTCATCGGTTCGGTTTCGAATTTTTTTTCGGTTAAGCAAGTCCATCAATTTTTTTGTTCACCCCTACCCTTATGTCTATACATTAACTATCTATTAAGGTAAATCAATTTTGGCTTGGTGATCTCAATATATGTTATCTAACTCATTAATAAATAACACATAGAAAACCACTAAGAGTTGGCCAGCACTCAGATGAAAAGTGTGAGTTTAGTTCCTTCTAACAACATTTTTATAATTAGGCATTGTGGATTTTTTTAACCTAAACAAAATAAATTACAAATAAAACATGATGTGACCTATACATGTATAATCATGGCAGAAAGAGAAGTAAATGAAAAAAATATTTATCTAAATTAAATTGTCTCCAACTTAGTCCCGATCAATAAAAAAAATAAATGAAAGAAATTAATTTCTCTTAGTGAATAATTTTGGTTTTCTACCTAAGGACAAGAAACAAAAATAAAAAATGAAAAATAAAATCGTGTAATAGTTGGAAAAATGTAGAAATCATTTCATTTCTCAAAAGATAATTCTGTGTGTTCTATTTTCATGCAAACAAAAACAAATTATTGCGACTGAAAGTTTGAATCGCTTCATCGAACAAATTAGAATATCTCCAATAGCAAGCTCATTGTAAAGTTTGAACAGGCCGACCAAATAAAGCGACATTCGGAGCCACCATCTATCTACAAGAGATCATATTCCATTTTTTGAATAATCAGAAGCATAATCAAGAGTATTTTATGATGGTTTTTACTGAAAAATTTTGGTTTCCATATATGAGATTTTCTATTAGATAAGGTTTGTGTATTTGGAATACTTAGAGGGGAGCAAATAATGAAATTCTAGTTTCTTTTTTAATTTTAAATGTTTTGGATGATGGTGCAAAATTAGAGTTAAACCACATTGTAGGAGTACTTAAACAATGAGTTAGATGAGTTAGATGCCAAATATAAGGGTTGATTTCATTCACGGTCACTCAACTTATAACTTATCGCGTAAAAGTAACCGACTTTTTTTCTGACTTAAATGTCGCTGAACTTTTAACATTTTTGCAAAAAAGTCATGTTGACCAGAATCCGGCGAGTACCCTCGCCGGACTGATGACATGTCATGCCATATCAGAAACTACATGTCGTTTAACAATATTTTCAACAAATGTTACATCTAAATCAATTTCACTCACGGTCACTAAACTTATCATTTATCGAGAAAAAGTAACCAATTTTCTTTTTTTTTTTCAACTTAAATGTTACTGAACTTCTAACATTTTTGCAAAAAAGTCATATATTTACTATTCGTTGCCACGTGTCATATGCCATGTCATCAATCCGGCAAGAGTTCTCGCCGGATTCTGGTTAATATGACTTTTTTGCAAAAACGTTAGAAATTCAGTAACATTTAAGTCAGAAAAAAAAAAGTCAGTTACTTTTATGCGATAAGTGATAAATTGAGTGATTATGAGTGAAATTGATCCCAAATATAAAGGTTAATGGACGGAAATTAATTTATCTCAATAAACTGTTAATAAAGGGACAATATTGCTTCAATTTTAAAAGTTTAGAGGTAATATTGCACTAAAAATAAAGTAAGAGGTTGCATTGCACTTTTGACAAAAATAGATATTAAGGTTAGCAGATAAAAATTGATCAATTTTAATAGACCGATAATGAAAAAATAACATTCCACACATTTTAAAAATAGCATTGTATGGAAATAAAGTAAAATGAGTATATTACATTTTTGGAGACTGAAGAGACAATTTTACATATTTTGTCAAATATTTATCTTTTGGAATTCTTCTTCTTCTTTATGACAACTCACCTTTGTTAGTCACTATTTTAAACTCTTCTCTCCAATCATTCATGGCAATAGTAACCTTCAAACCATCTGTAGAAAATTTCAGTGTTAATTATTTTTGTGTTATAAAAGAATAGGAATTACAAATATTGTGGTAAAAGAAAAATTATAACCATCAAATTATTAAAATTTTATTGAATATTGTAAAAAATAATTTTAATTAAACCGTACAATTTTTAGCACCCATTAATCAATTATAAGATGCTAAATTAGTGCCACATGATCTGAAATTGTACGAACTAGTGCCAAAAATTATACATCCGATCGTTTTTTTTTTTTTGTAATATTTACAAAAACTTTAATAATTTTATGGTTACAAAAATATTTTTTGTGACCACCAGTGGCGGAGCCACACTATGCTGAGGGTGTGCACAGGCACACCCTCAATTTTTATTTTTTTGAATATATATATATATAAAAATTATAATGGGAACCCCCTAATTTATTTTAAGTGCCCACTCTTAAATTTTGAGTGTTCCAATATTTTTGAATATATAAATTATCTTTAAAATTTTTATGAAATAAAAATATAGTATAAAAAAATTAAAATTAAGGGTTTAAAAGTAAATAAATAAGAACTATAATATACTTTTAATATGTTTAATGGCCAAAACGACTCGTTTTTGCCATTCCACTTCTTCTTTCTTTTTCTTCTCTCCTGATATTTCCCTATTTCAACCCCTCATCTGCACATCTCTCTCTCTTTTCTGTCGCCACTCGCCATCGTCAGTATTTCACCATTTTTTTATATATATTTTTAATTTTTAATTTTTTTATAATAAATTTTTAATGCGCCAGGACCCCTCTGACCCTGGGTCCTGGCTCCGCCACTGGTGACCACAACGTTATTACTTTTATACTTTAGTGACTACAAAAGTAAATTTCAAGAAAACTCTTAATATGTTAGGATTACATATTAAAGATTACATGAATAAAAAATTTACTCAAAATATTAAAAATTGTATAAATTTGTCCTTTAATTTTTTGTTAAAAATAATTGTATCTAAAGTATTTAAAATGATACAAATAAACTCTTACAAAAGCACTTATGGATCACTTTTAATAATTTGAGTGCAAACATAAACCGAAAAAATTGTGCATATCTACCCTTAAAATTTTTGAAAATGATTTATATTTGTCTTTCAAATAATTAATTAATGATAAATATGTATAATTTTTAATATATTAAGAACTTTTTTTAAAAAATAAAAATTAAATTGTATCATGTTGGAGTTTGGATATGCCTATAACTCTGGATATGAGCAGAAATCCATATCAATATGAATATTATTCAGATATGGAAGTGATCTATACCAAAAAGGAAATAATACGGATATGAAAACATTTGCATATCAAATCATTTAATTAAGGAATTTTCCTTAATTGAAATAAAATAAAAAAGGGGTAACTTCCCTTTTTATTACTTATTTTCTTTCTGAATAACTTTCCTATTTTAGAGAGAGAGAGTCTCTATGAATAGGTTTAAGAAATTGTATAAAAGGTACAAAGAAAAAGTTTTCTATTCCGAAACTCTATCAGATTTTCCTTTCTCCCTCTTTTGTCTCCAAAGGGCTTTTAAATCGTGGTGTAGTTACTGTTATCCCGCAAGTGGATAAAAGCCGGGTCAGTGACGCAGAAGGGATCCTCGTAAACACTTATGCTAAAATTTCTACGCTACAAGAGGTAGGTAATATATATGTATTTATGTTATCTCTAATACATATTTCCCTTCATTGGTGTCAAATCTATCGTTTTTTGCATCTTGGCATGTGGCTAAAATTTGATCTAAAATTTTATGTGTAAAATTGATAGATTTAGGATGCATATAACAAAATAAATTTAAGTTTTGTGTTAAACATATATATATGTATATATTTTGGCTTGAAAATCGTGTATGTGTAAATCACAATTTGAGAGGAAGAACATAAGTGTTCTAAATGCAAAACTAGAAGTTGGGATTTGATAATTTTGATCTCACTATTAGAATCATAGATCCAGAAAACCTCCCACCAGCCAAAATTTGGAGACCTAAATCAGCCAGAAAGGCAGCGCATGGCATGCACGTGCCGCTACACGTTGGGCGCGTACGCGATGGCCCACACACGCACAAACTACGTCCTCAGTGATGTGTCATTATGGACACGAGGCTCGATAGGATCATGCAACGTGGCTGACAAAGGTCATGCCACGTGGTATTGATGTGTCAACCGGGTGACACATAGCGCCAGGTCAACCGATAAGGGGGTGACACGGGGACATGCCACGTGTCAGGCCATGTCAGTACAGTGACATGTCACTACTGACACATGGCCTAATATGAAAGTGCCACATGGATGACAGTTGTCTTGCCACGTGACAATGATGTGTCCCAAGGTGCCACGTGGGTGCCAGGTGGAAGAATGATTTGATGACACGTGTGGGGACATGAGGTCTGATGTGTTGCCACATGGCATAATGTGGTACTGACAAGTGGCACTGAAGTGGAAGTGTGCGTGGTGGCACGTCCAATCCCCTTTTATCAGTGTGTATGGGTGGGTGCTACAGTTTTCAACCACCAAATCAGCTCCGGGTTTTTTACAGTTCAATTTTTCAAATTTTTCTTTCGGTCATTTTTTTAAAATTTTTTAATTACCATAAAATAAATTTTAATTTTAATTATTAAATTAAATATCATAAAATTGTGAAAAATGTGTTTTCTGCCTTTGAATAATTTTGAAAAATATTTTGAATTTTTTTTTGAAATTCTGTCCTTACATATGATTGAAATGTGTTTCAATCATATGTGTTTATATATAAGTGTATTAACCACATTTTATTTATGTAATGTATTGCAGAAATGGTGATGATAAGGATACCTATGGTTCCTCGCACTCAGTTTGGGATTACTTTAAAAAATGCAAAAGAGTGTTTAGTAAGCAATATAAGAACGCAAAAGAAGATCCGAACTGATGACATTGATGCAACCGTGCATCACATTGTGTTTATGCAAGAATAAATAAAGGAGTGCATTTGGTTAGGTGGTTTAAATATGGGAAGAAATGATAGAGTCTTGTTCAAATCATTGACTGATTCCTTTAAACATCATCCAAAACTCAGAGAGTTATTGGAAACTATCTGGTACATTAGAGATAGAATTTATAGAAAATCTATCATCCACTTTCTAGTTAGAGTTGCTAAAAGATGAGTATTGAGGAGCAACACTACATTTGTTATGAAATTGAGAAGTGGACGTAGTGTGTATCGTCTATGACTTCATTAACAAACTTATGAGTTACCTGGTGAATTGCTGAAAATGGTTAAAGAATCAGTCTCAGTGTTAAAAAAGATTTTATGAAAGTCTAGACTTTTATCGTAGTTGACATGAGTGTCAATTTTAGTTAGTGTTTGTTTTTATTAAATAGGATTTAGGTTTCCTATTGTTATTTGACATGAGTGCCTTATTTTTGGATTATTGAATTTTATTTATTTGTTAAATAAATGTATTTATTTATTTTGATGGTATTTAATTTTATAATAAATGTGTTTATTTTAGTTGTTAATTGTCTTGAAATATTTTATGAGTAAAATGATTGCATGTTTATTAAATAGAGATTTAATAAAATAAAACCAATAAAAAAAATTCTCCTCTTAAATTTGAGAACTTAATAATCCAATAATTCTTATTTATGCATGAAATTCTAACCTATAAGGTTAGACATTAGGACTTAGAGGTAATTGGATACTATAAGTAGTTTTTTCCAATTTGAGCCTAATAGAAAATTTTACTAGATTATTATTTCAGATGTGTAGTAAATAGCATATATTGCCTTATCTTCTTTAAAAATGTGCAATATTGTTCCATTTGAGATTATTAGAGAATCCCAATGGATATTGCTTCCAAGTTAATTTTTTTCGAGCTTAATAAAGATATGAAGCTAAATGGTGATCGTTATGAAATCTGAAATATAAAGATCCAATATGTGATTGAAGAGTAATAGGCTCTACAACCCTTAAGTTTGGTTATGACTGAACCTGAGGATGACACTACAACCTAACATAGGCAGGAACGAGATGCTTATGTGGCATGGAAAAAGAAAATTCCACTGCTCTCGTCATCTTGTTAAGTGTAATAGAATTTGACATCATTAAGCAGTTTCGCAAGTATTAAAATGCAATAAATCTGTGGATCGCTTTACGGGAAAGGTTCAAAGGTGTGACTCTAACTAAGTTTTGATCATTAATGATCAAATTTGATACATATCAGAAAAAGTCTGATCATTCGATACGGACAGATCTAAGAGAGATGAAAAAGTATAGGTGAGCTTAGTGAATATAGTCATAAGTTAACTGATGAATAGTAGGTTCAAACTGTTATCCGTTCCTTACGCAAGAGTTGGGAGCATATTAAGATGTAACTAACTCATATGGACAGTATAAAGACATTTAAGGATGTCACTTATCATTTGGAGCTTGAAGGGGACCGCCTAGCAGCTATTCAGGTCAACATTATGGTGCATATGGCGCAGTCCTATTCTGATAGTGTAACATCCCAAAAATGGCTTAGTAGAAATTGCATGTGTAATTGGATTATTAAAGGGATATTTTGGTAATTGGTATATGAATTGGGATTTATGTTAGGAATTAAAAGAGTATATTGAGGGTAAGATGGTAATTGTGTAAGTGACTAGAGGACAAAAGAGCAAGAAAGTCAAAGAAAGGAAAATGAGGTCTAATAGTATTGTGACACGTGGATAAGTAGTTGAGAGCATTTAATGAGATTTGAAGGGAGTAGAGAGAGGGAGAGCAGAAGTTGAGTTGCTTCCCGTAGAAGCCACTGCATTTCCTCTTTCTTGCACTCTCACGTTCTCTCACTCCCTCCCTCCTTCATTTTCTGCTCTCAAGCTTTGCATGTGGTTGTTCTTCAAGAGTTTGAGCTAGGGTTTTGAGATAGAAGCATTCCAAAAGGTAAGTGGCTGTTGTTTAGTGGCTTGATTCTTCTTCTTCTCCTTCTTGTTTCATTTGGGTGTGAATTGGGATTATATGGTTTGTTCTTGGGTTTAAGGTTTGACTTGCATGGGTTAACTTAGCTGTTGTTTTGGTTGGATTATGTAAGAATCTGAAGAGAGGAGAAAGAACAAAGGAAAGGGGAAGGTGATATCTTGAAGCTAGCGGGTTAAGCTCCATTTTCAGGTTTGGGAGCTTGTATTTGGCTGTGTATTTTGGCATTGGTTGTCCATTTCTCTTTGGATCTTGGTTCGATATGTGATTATCTGTCATTTGTGTGTTTTGATGCATGTAAAAGTATGTGTTAATAGATTTGTGTTTATGAGTTGGGATGATAGAATTAAAATACTTTGCATGTCCAATTTGAATAAATATACATGAATATGAGATGGATTTGCTGGATTTTTGCAACATCAATATATGTTATTTTTTATTTGTGTAATTATTGTGTAATTGAGTTGTTGTTATTATGAACATGATTGGAGAGCGCTGGAGGTACGTTTTGATGTGATTTTTGCCTTTTATATGATTATGGGAAAATGGGTTTTGATTTATTAAGTTTTGAGAGTCTCTGCATTTTCGCTGGGATTAGGAATTACGATTCTGTCGCGATCGCGACTTCCATCGCGAGCGCGACAGAATCGCAAATTCTACTTCTCACAATAGCGGGATTTCTCGTGTGTTGAAGGGAATTGATCCAAGTTGTGATGGGGTAGCACGACTCGGAGGGGTTGTTTGTCATCTTCAAGTGTCATGAAGATGACTCACGACTCGGAGGAGTTGTCTGTCATCTTCACGAGACGTGAAGATGACTAACGCCTCGTACCCCTCTTCCCTTATGGCCAGTCACGAGTCGTGAGCAAGGATCACGACTCGTGACCCTTCCTTCCTGCGAGGCAACTTCGTCACGAGTCGTGACAGCATGCGCGACTCGCAACTGGCCTCTCTTCCTCGGCTACTGTCGCGAGCACGACAGTGATGCCTTTCCTGCCCTGTTTTGTAAATGAGTTTCAAGGTTCTTTTTACATGGGTTTTCACTACATGGCACATGATTTGTCTTATTTGGTCTATTAAATGATAAATTATATGTATTCAAAATTGATCAATAAACATGTATACATGAAATTATATAGTTATATCTGATTTATTCCCTGTTATATGATAATAATGATTGAGTTATTAGTTGAGCCTAAACGGTCATAATTGTGGATAGATAAGCGCTTATCTAGGTCAGTGTGTGTGTGCAGCTGCTATATGTTATATGTTATATACGGGCTCCGTTTGGGTCATTTCACATGATTTGAGGCTTTGGTCTTCGGTATACTTTCGAGTATACATGATTAAAAGATGTTTTGAGACCCATGTCTCCATATGCTTGGGATGCTATGACCTATCAGTATCCAAAATTGACTGTATCCACCTCTAATGAATAATCAAGCTATTACACATGTGTCTTTTAGATTTGTGTCTACAATATATGTTTCCAATAATATGAATATGGTTATAAGTTACATGTTTACGTACTTATGTATATGCATCTGATGAATGAATAATGTTTAGTTGTATGTGTGAAAATAGGAACTATGATGTACAAGTGAATGTTGCTTACATGCTTTATATTTTATTAACTTGTTAGTAGTTATTGTTGTATGTGTTATGCATATCTATGTTTTTTGTTCCTCCCCACTAAGCATTATCGCTTAGCACAGGCTCTTTTCTCGTGTAGGTGGCAGGTTCATTTTGGAGTCGGACATTTGCAAGTCGGCCACTAGAAGTCTTTTGTTGGAGTTTCTTTTGGGTCTTCCACTGTTTTTGTATAAGGATTTTGGTTTTGGCAATGTAATTTTGTAAAAGAACAATTATTTTGTATATGTATATGTTTAATATTTATAAATCCCTTTTGTAAAAACTATATGGTTATATATATATGGATTTGTTATCTTTATGATTATACGTATTTGCTTTTAGCATGTTTGAGTAAATGTATATGAGTTTGTGCGCGTAACGCTCCGGTATCCTTCCAACGGGGGTAGCGAGGGCGTTACAGATAGAATGAGTTCTAATCAGAACAAGAAAAAAAGCTTCAAAAGTAGGGATAAGAAAAGGGCTCGGGAGCCTAAAAAGCAAAAGGTAAAACATAATCACTATAGGTCCAAAAGCAAAAAAGAGATAAATGTTTCAAGAGTGAAATGTTTCAACTACCTATAGAAAGGATATTATGCAAGAGGCTGCATTTGTGCCCAAACGGATAACTTATTTTCACTCAAGAGTGAGTGAAATATGTGTATCTAGTACTAAATTTCATCGTTTGTGGGTGATAGATTCGGGACCAATGGACCATATAACAAGAGATCAAGATGCCTTTGTTAGGAGTTCAGTTTTTGTTCTTACTTTATTGAAACTTGGTTTCAATTTACATTTTAAGGATGATGGTGTACGCTTGTGCTCGAATACTATTTAATTTCTTCTTTTTCATATAATTATGAGAAAAATGTGAAAATATGGCATGCTAGATTAAACCATATTCGGCAGGGCCAAATGAGTCGGTTAGTCAAAGGTGATTTAAATAAAGTTGAATTGCCTACGTACGAGCATTGGCTAAAAGGAAAACTAGTTAAAAAATCGTTCAAAAAAGGAACTAAAGCTGATTTTTCATTGCAGTTAATTCATTACAATGTATGTGGTCCAATGAATATAAGGGCGAGGCATGAGGCTTACTACTTCATCACATTTATAAATGACTATACTAGGCATGGTCATGTTTATTTGATTTCTCACAAGTCAGAATCGATAAGTTGTTTCAAGATTTATATGAGCTTAGTTGAGAGTTAATTAGACAAAAGGATTAAAGCTTTAAGAACTAATCGGGTCGAGAATATCTTTCAGATAAATTTAAAGCTTTATATGATGAAAAAAGAATTGAATATTAGTTGTCCACTTCCAGAATTTCATAACAAAACGGTGTTATGGAAAAGAGAAATAGGACTCTCCTCGATATGGTTAGATCTATGATAACAGAGGCAAATTGGCCAATCTCTTATTAGGGAGTTGCTCTATTAACTGCCACATATGTTATAAACTGTGTGCCTTCAAAATCAGTTATAACCACAACTTATGAGTTATGGACTGGTCAACAAGCTGACCTAAGCTATTTACGACCTTGGGATTATACTGCTTACGTTTATAATACTTCAATTTGGTAAATTGGGACGTAAAAAGAGTATCTATGTGACATGTTTTGAAGTATCAATATAATACATTTTCGTAGGTGAGAAAGAAAATGGCACTATAACAAAATTTGAATCACGAGACGTCAAATTCTTAAAAAATGAATTTTTAAATTTGGTCAAAGTGAATTGAGATTTCACTTTTTATGAAACTCAAGAAGATAAATCATTAGGATTACTCAATCCGAGTGGGGGGGGGGGGGGGGGGGGAGTTAAACGAAGAAGGTTAAAACCTTGCTCTTCTAAACCATCTTGATGTTTGAGACCCTAATTTTAGTAGGAATATTCTTGACTCCAGTAGTAATAAAGAATACAATAGTCCTAACTCCAGTGAGAGTACAAAATATAGTCCGACTGGGAGCATTTCAAATTATGATGAATATATGAGACATGTTTATCAAGATTCATAGTTGCAAAAATCTAAAAGGAAAAGTGTTCCACGCCTACGATTTGAGATCAAAGGCTCAAATAAAGCCTTTTTGGTTATCTCATAAGATGAGAAAAAGCCTAAAAATATTCAAGAGGCTCTTCCATGCTCATCTAAGGAAAAGTCAATTAAAACAATGGAAGAAAAAATGGCATTTATGAGATCAAACCACGTTTGGGAACTGGTTGATCTACTATAAAGATACAAACTTATTGGGAATAAATGGATTCTTAAGGTGAAGTAAAATGCTAATGGAAGTATCGAAAGATACAAGACTCGGCTAATCGTTAAGGGGTTTATACAACAGAAAGGGATTGACTATGAGAAAACTTTCTCACCTGTTATAAGATTTATGTCCATAAGATTAATTCTAGCCATAGTGGTGAGTTTAGACTTGGAGTTACATCAAATGGATGTGAAAACTGCTTTTCTTAATGGAGAATTGGATGAAAAAATCTATACGAAAAAACCTATAGGTTTCGTTGAAAAAGACAACGAACGTAAGGTTTTTCAATTGAAGAGATCAATTTATGGCCTTAAGCAATCTTGAAGACAATGCTATTTGAGATTTCATGACATAATCATATCGAATGGGTTCAACATGATTGATGATAACCATTGTGTTTATAACAAAAGTTCGAAAAATAATTTTGTCATTTTAACATGTATGTAGATGACATATTAATAGCTGAAAATGACAAAGGGTACATAAATGAAATCAAAGATTAGTTATCTTCCAACTTCGAGATTAAATATATGGGTCATACAAACTACATTCTTAAAATTAAGATTTTAAAAGATCATTCGTGAAGGTTGTTGTCTCTTTCTCAAGAGACATATATCAACAAAATCCTTGAACGATATAATATGCAAAACTGCAAATCCATTGATAACCCCATTGCCAAGAATCAGTTTCTTAGCAAAGAGATTTGTCGTAGGATACCAGAAGAATTGGAACGTATGAAGAACGTTCCATATGCTAGTGCTATGGGCAATCTTATGTGTGCAAATTGTGTACAAGACCTAATATATGCTATGTTGTGGGCATGATAAGTAGATATCAATCTAACCCCAAGCAAAGCACATTGAAAAGTAGTTAAGATGATGCTTAAATACCTTAAAGGTACAGCAAATTATTCTATATGTTATCAAGGCATGGATCTGCATTTGAGAGGATACATAGATGTTGATTGGCAGGAGATGTAGATGAGAGGAAATCCACTCCAGGATTCATATTCTTGCTTGGTAAGGGTGCCATCTCATGGAGTAGCAAGAAACAAATTTATGTAAGTCAATCAACAATGAAAGATAAATCTGTCTTCCTTAGCTGCAGTATAAGAGACAGTTTGGCTAAAATGGTTTATGGGTCATTTAGAGTAACTGCCTCAGAGGAGCCAGTGGCCGTCTATAATGACAGTCAATTGTCAATTGCTTATAGTAGGGCTAAGCATATAAACATTAAATATCAATACATGTGTTGCACGAGGAGAAGTAAACTTACAATACATTCCTACACATGATATGATTGCAGATCCATTAGCAAAACCTGTAATGAGAGTCGTGTTTTGAGAAACACATTAGGTCTCGAGGTTTGCGTAGGATTTGATTAGTACTGTTATATTTAATATAATCCCTTAACGTTATTATTTATGAATAACAATAAAGTTCATTGTTGGCAATACATGAGTGTGAATGTTTAATGCATGAATATTTACTGTTACTATGAGATTGAGCATGTCTGATAGAGAAGTAGCTCACTTACAAGGGTGTTTACCTTAATTTTGTCAATGAGTTGGCAAATATTAAGATGAGATGAATTTTAAACATATGAGAATGCTTGAGAGTCTGTTCAAAACAAAAGTTCCGTCTTGCAGAAATTACAAGATTAGTCTTGTTAAGGTGCGAGATAAAGACATACATAAGGATGTATGCTTTAGATTGAGATCCAAATAAGGATTGAGTGTAATCCCATGGTAAGTTTAAATGTAACTACCATATTTTGTCTAAAAATCCAGAAGTAATTTTTAAGTAAGCGAATTAAAGTTGGATGTTTCTGTTCATTATAATTTTACGCTTTTGTATGGTATTTTTATGAGACATGCACTCTTTTAAGGGAATAAATGAACACTATAACACATATTTTATACTGTGTGTGCTTATATATGACCAAATGATGGAAATTTAATATTATTGATCTCAACTTTTTCTATTGTGAGATCCTATTTAAATTTCGATCCTTAAAATCCTTAATTTATCCTTGAAATATGGTTCAGTGTATCTAGCTTAGTTAGTATCCAAGAGATTATGGAATAATTTGGGACTGGCAGACCCATCTAGAAAAATGAGTTGAATCATGATGAGCGGCATATGGTAAGAGGGGAAGATAACTTTTTTTTTTATCACATTCAATTAGTTTGTGGTTCACCGGCTAGCTTATTATAGTCTCTATAAGTAGTGACAAAATAGTAAACATAAAAATTGTTTTATGAGATCATGAGTTAAAACAGTGAATGTGAGAAAACCATCTAGAGTTAGGCATACGTAAAAAATAAGGATATTTTTTTCGAGATGATATATATCCCTAATAGGTGTATAGTACAAGCACTCTCAGTGTATACTGGTCACACGATCTATATGCTTATATGACTGGAGATCTCGACTGAAAATTATTCTATCATGTGCGAGTGGGAGATGATGGAGTCTGGATACGCCTATAACTCCCGATATGGACAAGAATCCGTATCAATATGAAAATTATCCAAATATGAAAGTGATCCATATTAAGAAGAAAATAATACGGATATGGAAACAATTCCATATCAAATTCTTTAATTAACGAAATTTCTTTAATTGAAATAAAATAAAAAGGTTAACTTTCCTTTTTATTAATTATTTACTTTTTGAATAACTTTCCTATTTTAGAGAGAGAATGTCTATAACTAGGTCTAAAAAATTCTGTAAAAGGTATAGAGAAAAAGTTTTCTATACCGAAACTCTGTCGGATTTTTCCCTCTTTTGTCTCTAAGGGGTTTTTAGATCGCAGTGTAATTATTATCTCGCACGTGGGTAAAAGCCAGACTAGTGACGTAGAAAGGATCATTGTAAATGCTTTCACCAAAGTTTCTACAATACAAGAGGTAAGGAACATATATGTGTTTATGTTATCTCCGATATATATTTCCTTTCATATCATTTTAATACTTTAAGAGGTAAAATTTATCTTTATCTCATAATTTTATATTGCAGGTTTTTTATTCTTCTAATTCTCTCAAGAATAATCATTTCAATCGATTTTTCAGGAAGACTTCAAATCGTGCCATCATCTTTCACATATTAGATCAGATTTTCGAGGAGAAATTGCATTTGAATTTTTAAATTTCTATCACTAATTTATTTGTATGCTGATTAAGGAGAAAATTATACCATAGGTCCCTTTTAACTTTAAATTTTAAAACTATACAATCAATTATAAAATTTTAAACCTATTATTTTTTTAAATTTACATTTTTAAAAATATTTCTTTATAAAATCAATTTTCCTTTTTAAATCAAAATACAAATTGACAAATTTATAGTACAAAAAATTTATGTAGAATTTTTTTTTTTATCTTTTTGAATCAAAACATAAATTAAAAAACTCATAGTACTAAAAATTTGGATTTATTAAATTCATTTGAATAATCGCTAAAAAAAAAGATGAGAGGAAAGAATAGCTCAATCAAAAAGATAGAAATAAATTATAGAAATAAAGATGAGGAAGAATCACATGATTGATTGTTAAAATTTCTTCCTTCCAATTGTGTATACAAAGGTATATCTTTAGCTATACAAAATTGTAAATTTAATTTTATACACATTAGTTCGTAGGGGTGAGTATGGACCGGTTAACCGGTCCATGAGCCTTAAAAAAAACCAGCCCATTAATATCGACTTTTTGAAATTTCAATCCATTAACCAGTCCGTTACCATTGATTAACCAGTCCATCGATTTCAGATTTTCAGACCGGTTAACCAATATTTTTCGGTTAGCCACTATAATTATAAAATGAATTCATAAAAAAATTAAATTGTAAAAAATACTTAAAATTTAAAATTATAAAACAAAAATAATTCAACATAATAATTAAATATGATGTTCAAACTAGGGGTGTACACGGTTCGGTACAATTCGGGGATTTCCAAATCTCCGTATTTTATTGAAATTTCAATTCTTAAAAATTTCGGTACAATTCGGTTCTTAAAAATTTCGGTACAATTCGGTACGGTTTTTTTAATTTTCGGTACAGTTCAGTTTGGTTTTTCGGTTCTTTCGGTACAAAACAAAACAATACAGTACAATACGGTACTTCGAATAATTTTAATAATTTATTTTTTAAATATTTTAAAAATTATCAATTCTTTAAACTTAAATTTTAATTCACTCCAAAAACTCAAAATAAAAATTTTCATCCCCCTAAAAATTTTCAAATTTTATTCTTAATAATATTTCTTTACAACTAAAATAATATTGACATTATTTTTAATAATCCTTAATGATGATTAGTGTGTTAATCATATATTAATTAAGTTTCTGATAATAAAAATTATACATATTACTATTTTCAATCATATATGAATTTATAAAAATAAATTGGTTTTGTTTGTAATGTATATAGACACACTTGAGTTGAGGTAGATTATTTATACATTTCATTATATCAACCAAAAAGTGCAAAGTAAATATGAAATAAAATTTTAATAGTAATGGCATAAGTTTTGACATATATTAATTCATATTATAGTAGTGGAAGGAATTTCTAGTTATTTTTTTGGATATATAGAGACTTTAAACTATATATAAAATGTGTACTATGTTTATAATTTTGACATATATATTAAATATAGGTTTGTCTAAATGTAATATTTCATCCGTATTCAATTACTCATATAGATAATTAGATATTATGCTAGATATAAATGGGTATTAGCTGAGTGATATTAAATATAAATCAAATTAATTAATAAGAAAATTACATACTCATATAATTAGTTATATATATAACCTTAACTAATTATATTTAGAGAACAGAAGATGGCTCTATGGACTATGATTATGTTTAGGGTTTATTCACATTTATTATCTTGACTCAATTATTATATTCAATTTCATTAAATTTGGCTTAACAGTTAAGAGATTGTTAATTGTTATTATAGTCAATAGTAATATTATAAGGGTGAATGTGAAATGCAGCCATCTTTTTATAGGTTTTGTAGTTTAATAGAATATATAATTAATAATACGTATTGAACTTGAACAATTACTTTATGTCTTAATTTTCTTTTATCAAATTATCCATATATATAACAATTTTCATGAAAAATAAAATATTGTGATAATGAAAAACCAACATTTTTATAGTATTAATTACTAAGCTAATTAAATTATTCGTAAGATTATTATATTCTTATATATTTATATTAATTGGTAAAATTTCATTGATACAATAATTATATATAATTATACTATTAAAATACATAATCAATTACTCATATAAATATTATGCCAAAAATAGATGAGTATTGGTTGAGTGATACTAAAAATAAATTGAATTATTGATAAGGTGATTAATATTATATAGGGATGAGCAAAAAAACCAATGGACTTGGTTAACCGAAAAAAAATCCGAAAACCGAACCGATGGACTGGTTAACCGATTGTAATGGACTGGTTAATGGTTAGTGTTTTGAAAAAACCGATATTAATGAACTGGTTAATGGTTTTTGACTCATGTGACTGATTAACCGAACCGAAACCGAATTTTTAGTTAATTTATTAATTTTTTAATAATTTATCCTAATTAAAAGTGATCATGTATTTTTTTTCATTATACTAATTATTTTAAAGTTTTTAAATTTTTTTAATTGGTTATTAGTAAGTATAACAATTTAATTAATTAAAAGTGATTATGAACCGGTTAATATATTTACTTATTAAATATTAATTTTTAAAAATAAATTTGCTTATATCCACCAAATATTTTTATTTTAACAACAATAATGTTATATTATAGTGAAAAAATTTTAATTTTTAAGTATTTTGAACATTTTAATTTTATTTATGAATATATTTATAATTATAGTGGTTAACCGAAAAATATTGGGTAACCGATCCGAAAATCCGAAACCGATGGACTGGTTAACCGATGGTAATGGACTGCTTAATGGACTGGAATTTAAAAAAACCGATATTAATGGACTGGTTAATGGACTTGGGCTTATGGACTGGTTAACCGACCATGCTCACCCCTAATATTATATACCCATAAATTTACATCAATTGGTAAAATTTCATTTTTAATACATTCTTATTTATAAATAGATTTTTAATATACATACTCATATAAAAATTGTGACGAAAATAGATAAGTATTAGTTGAGTGACACTAAAATTAAATAAAATTAATTGCATATTCATATAGATATAATAATTAAATTTATCAAATTAATAATTAAAATATCCATTTTAATTTATTAACTATTTATTATATTAATTTAGTGCATTAAAATATTTAATACAAATAATTATGAAACTAAATTTATATAATAAATATATAATATAAATTATAAATAATATTTATATATAAATTACTAGTATTATATAAAATAAGTAATAAATATCGGTTTTTTCGGTCTAATTCGGTACCAAAACAGTTCGGTACTGTTCAATACCGTTCTCGATCCGGTTCCAGTACAATTCGGTTCGGTCTTAGTCAAAAAGTCAACGGTACAATTCGGTTCGGTTCTAGTAAAAAAAGTCAACGGTACAATTCGGTTCTGGATCTTTTTCTTCGAAATTTCGGTTCGGTACAGAAAGATCCAGACCCGTGTACACCCCTAGTTAAAACAACAAATATAAACTAAAAATATTCAAAAATATTATTTTCACATATATTAAAAATTTTATTTTTTTGAAAAGTTTAGTTAATATATTAATCTTATATAACTTTTCGAATATATTTTGATTTTAATTAATGAAAAATTGATATATCAGAAAATAATAAGAAATACTAATATATAAATATTGAACAATTAATAAATTAACTAAAATGAATTTAAAAAAACTAAAGTAAAATTGAAATATTTTAAAGAAAATGAAAATTAAAAGGATATAAATAATAAAATTGAAAATAATGAAATAAAAAATTATAATAAAAATAAAAAAAGAGTGAAATAAAATTAATAAAATATAGGAGTGTTCATTTATCAGTTTTGGTTCGGTTAACCAATTTATAAGCTAAAAAATAAAAATCAGTTCATTAATATCAGTTTTTGTAAAATACTAACCGTTAATCATAAAAATCAGTTCGGTTAACCTATTTTTCAGATCGATTTCGGTTCAGTTTTTCAGTTAATCAAGTCCAACGATTTTTTTGCTCACTCGTATTAGTTCGATATACCTATATACACCAAAATATACCTATTAGTATATAAAATAAATTGTTGAAATTCCCTGATTTTTTTGATTTTAGGGTATAATTTAATAAAATTTGGCAAATTGGTGCTACAGGAAAAATAATTGGGGTTCTGGGGTGTTGGAAACCGTGTTACTGAAGCCGGTTTCCATGTGTCAGAAATCGGCAGTGTTGTCCGCCGGTTTCTGACAACAATGTGCCAGAAATCGGCACATGTCAGTGCCAGTTTCTGGCACAATGCAGCTCCACATGGGAGCTGCAGTGGAGAGCTGGAAATCGGCACTGTCAGGCACCAGTTTCCAACAATGCTGCTCCCCCTGCAGCTTTCAACGTGGAGCTGCAGGGGGCAAAATTTCTTTATTTCTTTTCATCAGCCTCTTCATCCGACCCTCACCTAACTTTCTCACTACCATTCCAAACCAGAACATTAATTTCTTTCATTCAAACTTGTCTTTGTTAATTTTTTTCTTACCTTCCTTGCCTTGCAAAGTTTTCATGCTATTTAGGAAGTTGTTTTCAAGTTTGATTTCTACGTAATACATTTCTCAGTCAAGGTAAGATTATTTAGTTTAATATATATTTTTATTAAATAAATAGAGTTAATTTTATATTTATATGTAATTTGTAGGAAGTGATTTTATTGGATATTATCTAACAATTTCGACATTAAAGGTATGCAGTAATTAATATTTATTTTAAAGAAAACTGTTTGGGATTAAGTGAGAAAAATAAATTCTAAAATAGTTAATTACAAGAATATAATTTTATGTTATAAATAATTGATAATATAAAGAAATAATCTATTAAAGATAAATTAATCCAGTGTAAACTAAATATTTTGTTTAGATCATAAATATGTCAATAATATTTTATGATATGTGTGCATATAATGTAGGAAAAAATGTCAATTCCAATATCTTTTATAATTCATATCGGAGGACAATCGACGTTCGGCGTATCTGGTTTAATTATGATGCTTCAAGCCCTTCAGCTAGATCAAGAAGAATGAAGCTCAGGTATAAATCGACATTTGCCGAACTTATTCACAAATTATCAGTTAAATTGGATTTAGCTGCAGAAGTGAGAATTTGTAGGGTGATATATAAGTGTCCAGTTTACAATCAGGGATCAATTTTCTGGGGGGACAATGGATATAGTCGATGATGAGGATATTGAGCAAATTTATGAAAATTTTAATATATTTCCTGAATACAATATTATAGAGCTAATAGGCTTAATAGAAGAAATTGTAATTGGCGATCGAGGAAATGCATTGAATAATTTTAATCAGATGGGTACTGATGGAGAAACAGGGTATATACCAACTGTGGACGACGAAAACGAAATCAGTGGTAATAAACAGTATCCAACATTTAGTTAGTTCGAGTTTTGTACACAGTTTGAGGCTCCAACAGAATGTGAAAATGTTGATGAAACAGGAACAATAGATGCAAGTCCGATTAGAGAGTTAAGGGTTCCAAATGAAATGAATTTCGGGTCATATGAATCTATTGATCGTGCAAATATTACAGGCGATGATACAAATAAACCTGGAGTTGAAAATGCCAATAATGGGTATCTTTCCCCTAGTTGTTACCAGAAGATAATGATGAAGAAATAGATTTCAATGAGGTAGAGCCAGGAAATTTGGTAGAAAGAGATGATTACGTTATTCCACGTAGTTCAATTCAAGTGACAGAGGGCCTACAGAATCTGCAGCTGAATGAGGAAAAAGGTGGAGCAAGTGGGCAGTCCAATATTTCACAGTTTCAGTTTGCATCTGTTCACCACACATCTGTTAATTTTGATGAGGCTGAGATTAATATGTATATTGATTTCCCAATGGTAAGATGGGATGGGGTTTCTGAGTTATGCGAGGGATTGGCCTTCACATCGAAAGATGAAGTGAAGGCATGCGTGAAGAAATTCTCCATTCTTAATAATGTTTCGGATAAGGTTGTAGAGTCAAAGCCATCGTACTGGTCGGTATGCTGCACACGTGTTGAGTTTGGTTGTCCGTGGAGACTACGAGCAATGAAGAAAAGGACTTGTCCTTATTGGATCATTAGTGTTTACAAGGGACCTCATAACTGTAATGCTTCACTGGTATCACAACACCATAGACAGTTAGATTCGCAAACTATTTGTGATTGCATATTGGAAATGGTTAGTGTTGCTCCCGATCTTAGAGTTAGTGTAATAATTGCCGATATGAGGAATCGTTTCAATTATTATATATCCTACAGTAAAGCCTGGTATGCGAAGACTAAGGCTTTAGAGGAGATATTCGGTAATTATGAGGGTTCTTATGGAAGATTTCCTGGATACCTGAAAGCCATGGAGACATACAATCCTGGAACTGCCTATGATTTTATTGTTGAAGATAGTATGAAGCCTCATTGTAAAGAATTCAAAAGGCTCTTCTGGATATTCAAGAAATGCATAGATGGACTAGCTCACTGTAAACCAGTTTTACTTATTGATGGAACATTTATGACAGGAAAGTTTCATCAAACTTTGTTGATAGCAAGTGCTGTAGATGGTAATAATTTCTTATATCCAGTAGTGTTTGCTATAGTTGAAAATGAGAATAAGTCTAGCTGGAGTTGGTTCATGACATGCATTAGGCGTTATGTCACTAAGCAATCGGGTATAACTGTTATTTCTGACTGGCACGCCAGTATAATGGCCCTATTTCGTGATTAGAGTAGTGGTTGGAAGGAGCCATTAACTTTCCATAGATTTTGTCTCCGTCATTTCGTAAGTAACTACAACACTGCTCACCGAAATTCAACAATTAAGGACACGTTATATAAGGCGGGTATGTTTATTGCTCGTTGTATTAATATTTATTTATATTTATTACATGTTAAATAAATATTTATTTAGTAATAAATATTTATTTATTAATATTTATTTATTACATGTTAAATATTTATATGTATTTATTAATATGTAGTAATATACATATTCAATACATAATAATATGTATTTATATGTTAAATATTTATATGTATTTATTAATATTTAGTAATAAATATACATGTATTAATATTTATATTTATTTATTAATATGTATTTATTACATGTTCAATACATAATAATATTTATTTATATTGTTATGTACAAGTCGAATATTTTAATAATTTTTAATATTTGTGAACCTCCTTGTAGGCAATAATTTTCAACGAAGAAAATTTACAAAAAGAATTGATGAGATAAAAGAGCTCGACATCGACTCTTACAATTGGGCAATGCAAAACGCATTGGACAAGTGGACTTTATCTCATGATAATGGGCACAGGTATGGACACGCTAGAACCAACATTGCTGAGAGTGGAAATAGTGCGTTAAAGGGTATAAGGATGATGCTAGTTTGTTATTTTGTTGAGCATGTATTTGCCAAGCTTGTTAAATTTTTTAATGACAGAAGGTGCATGTATCGAGCTCAAATTGTAGCTGGTAATACATACACACAAAATTGTTTGGATGAGATGGCAAAGCGGGCTCAAAAAGCTTGTGGCCACAGGATTGAGAGCTTTGATCGGCTTTTGGGAATTTTCACAATAAGGACTAAAAATCAGAAAAGTAAAAAAAAAGGTAATAATACGCAATCTGTTAATTTGGATTGCCGTCACTGCGAATGTGAAAAATTTCAGGGTATGAAAATGTCTTGTTCACATGTTATAGCAAATTGTATGCATATTCGTGTGGACATGTGGACATACGTCGACAAGTGTTATAAACTTTCAAAAGCATTGAGTTGTTACAGTTTATATTTCTAATCACTTGCACACCGTGATTACTGGCCTCCCTATGTTGGTCCAACTCTTGTGCCCAATCCGGAGTTGATAAGAAAGAAAGGCAGACCGAGGACTTCTCGGTATCGAAATGAAATGGACAGTAAAGAATGCACAAAGGCTAACCGATGTACATTATGTAGAAATGAGGGACATAATAGGAAGACTTGCCCGAATGCAGCTGGACCATCTAATTACACAGAATAACACAGAACTAATGTATTTTGACTGTCGTGTATTTTGACATTTGTGTACTCCCACTTACTAATTCAATAATTGTACACTTATATGTTTTTAAACAAATTTTAAAATTTGATTTTGGGTAACAAAATTATATTAATATATGTAGGAACACCTGATGCTATATGTAGGAACACCTAATGGTGTTCCTACATTATATATATATATATATATATATATGAACACAAAATATATATATATATATATATATATATATATATATATATATATATATATATATATATTTTATGTAGGAACACCTAGCGTATATATATATATATATATATAATGTACGAATACCCAGCGTTGGGTGTTCCTACATAATATATATATATATATACACACACACACACATAGAAAATTATGTACAAAAATTAGCTCATGAAGGTCCTTCAGAACTTGATTGACATTTGACTGTTCCGGTGTTATAAATAATTACTGGCATAATTGAATCTTATGATGGGGTGGATTGTCGCCACATAAAATAAATTCACAAGTGAAAGCCTGTTAGGCTAAAAATATGCTTATCTAATCACATAATTATTTAACAATAAAATTCTTATTAACACCACACGTCCCGTCCAGTTGGTGGTTGAGTAATATATATATAAACAGCAAATTTGCACTTTGGTCTCAGGAACCCATGTTGATATTTCTCTACGCCTACCTACCGACATCTTTCAAAGCAACAACAAATATATTTACTGCACGATCACTTAATTGTCTTAAACTACTCTTATGATCGATGCGAAATACACGAAAATTTCAAAATACAAATATGTCACTTAACCCAACAAAAATTTCGGCAGAGTTTCCTCTAAAATATTGTCTATCCCCCTGTAAACAGAAAGTCTTTTTACTTCAAAATAACATATATTCACAATCAAATTGTCAATTCCCAAAAATTGCATTCTTATCACCTCCTTGTCATGCTTACCATACAAAAAATTGACAATTTTTAAATTCAACAATTTGGTCAAAAAAAAATTATACATATATATATATGTATATATATATATATATATATGTTTATATATATATATATATATATAAACATGTAGATACACCCAGCGTCATGTGTTTCCTACATATATATATATATATACACATACACACACATAGAAAATCATGCATGTGAACAATTTATATTCCAATTTGTTTAAACCATTTAGTATTTGAATAATTGTTCACTTAATTTTTTTTAAACCAATTGGGTAATGAAACATAAGATCTCTATTATGTACATATATATTTGAAACACAATTCTACAATTTTGTGAGTTTAATTAATGAAATGTGACCCTGTGCCACATCTCGTCGGCCTTCTATTTCGTCCAGGATACCGCCGTTGTCGTTCACCATGATCAGCACCGCCCTCCTGTGCATTACTCGGTACAACATCTCCACCCATATCATTATGGAAATTAGTGAATGAAGGTTCTTCAGAACTTGGTTGAGGATTTTCCTATTTCGGTGTTCCAAATAATTGCTGGAAGAATTCATTTCCATACACATCTTGTGTTGGGGTGGATTGCGTATTAAATGCAAGAAGTGTGAATGCATCCGGTGTTTGCTCTATCGGAACTGACATTGGTATCCCATAGTATAAGCTGCTAGGACCACCGATATCACCCGGTGTGTAACTGGTGCCCCCTACTTCAAACTGATGAGTAACTCCCGTTTCTTGATAAGGCCATGACATGGGTGGTGGTATTTGCATTACATGTGGATCATAATATATTTGATCAATATTTCTTCGCCTATCAATCATTACAGTCCGATGTCGTCACGTACGAAAGTCTTGGAATTATTGTTCCATAGGGGCAACATTCACAGGTTCGGGGGCATGGTTGTCGCTGATATTCATTTGAGATTCTATCCTCATAACCAACTGCACCCAGGATGCTTTCCAATATCCTGTTGTTATCCACATATCCAGGGTATTCGTGGTACACTCTTTCAAGACCATCAGCCTACATAATTAAATTTTGTGTCAATATATTTCTAAAAATTATATGTAATTTGTACCATACATATATAATAATTGTGTAATATAAACTAAAGAAGAAACTTACGGTAGCTCCACGTCTCGCACCAACTGCGGTTATCCACCGTCTAGTCCGTTGCACATACCATTGCATGTATTCCAGATCTTCTATGCAATGACCGTCTTGAAAGTTGGCCAACAACAACACGACCATGCCGGTTATTCCATTCATTTATAAACGCAGCAAACTCTATCGCCCAATTCAGGTGATTTTGTCCACACATATCTATTATATGGCAAATTATCCTGTATAAGTGGGGGCGATGGAATTTGCTGATCAAACCGAATTGTCACATGATCCTGTCAGGATGGTCCCCACTCTATGATATAGAAACATATCAATGGAACAATAGCCATCCAACTTTGTTGCCCACTTCTACATATATCGGGAAGCAGTTGAATTATATTATGGTACGGCTCCAATTCAAACTGTATAGCAAATTATCATACGTCATCTTAATGTATTTATTAAAAATACTTACTAAAATAAAATCATCTACCAACATATGTACATAAATTAATTTAAATTCATTGAGTACCACTTCAACTGCTTGCGTATCTAATATTTCCTGATATGTCCATATGTCCCTTCTAGACATGATATTCCTATCCAATGCAAAACTCCAACTACGTAAATAAAATGCTCAAATATCAGCTCGCATTATTCAAAACAATATGACATAAAAATTTAATTAAATTACATATTTATAAATTATATTTTACCTGATTTCACATGGCAAGTCTCTATTTACTGGTTGTTCCTCCACATGTTCAGGCTAAACTGTTCAAGTCTCTCCCACGCCCACATTTGTAAGAGTTGTAGATATTCAGCAACTCCCTTAGCATTTGGACGTGCTGCCCTATATAATTCCCTATACAGCCAGGCTAAACATGCTGATCCCCAGCTATATTGCCCAACGGAATTCAAATCCTCCAACAAAGGAAGAAATATTAAGTGCATCGTGCTGGATGATTGTGATGAAAATAACATTCCACCAAAACATCTTAATATCCATGCACGAGCATATTGTTTGCAACATTACAGGTGTCGCATCATCTGGAATATCACCGAACACGTTATCCAACCAAGTCATTTTAATTTGTCCACCCCACATATCCGCGGGGGCAGGAACTACTCCCATGCAAATTGTAACAAACATTCTCTCAGTCCAGATTTGTTCTTTCGGTTACCGGCCTAACCCTCAATCGGTAACCCTATTAAAATCCCCACGTCCTGAAGTGTTATTGTTGTTTCACCGCACGTGAGGTGGAATGTATGTGTTTCTGGTCTCCACCTTTCAATAAGTGATGTTATCAAATTTCAGTCAACATTTATCATCCCAATTCAGGCAATTCCTAATAACACTGCTGATCTTATAAATGGAATTATTCTATCATCAATTTGTCTGTAGTGTCCATCTAACTGCCTCTTCTTGTTCTCAACGCATCTCTTTCAACCTTTTGCATAATTTTTATAAAATATACAATTGAATAAATACATAATTTCATCAATAATCTACAAAATATATATAATAAAAAAATCTATATATATACAAATTAAATATGTAATAATCTACAATATATATATATATATATTATATATAATTAAAAAATATATACATATACGTAATATACATTACAAAAATATATATAATTTCATCAATATATATGTGTGTGTGTGTGTGTGTATATGTGTGTGTGTCCGTGTGTGCGCGCGTATACACACACACACACACATATATATATGTATATATATATACATATATATACAAAAATATATATATAATTTCATCAAAAACATATTTATACACAAAAATATATATATACAAAATTTATTTAATCTGCAAAAATATTTAATAAAAAACATATACAAAAAATATATATAATTTCATCAAAATTATATACATACACAATATATTATATATATATATATATATATATATATATATACACACACACACACACAAAATATATATAATCTACAAAATTATACAATAAAAAATATAAAAAAAATATATACACTTTCATATCGCATCAATAATCTACAAAATATTATTTCATCAGTAATCTACAAAACATTAATAATAAAAAAATATATATACTAATCTACAAATATATATAATAAAAGAATTACCGAATTATGCCATATCGCATCAGATCGATGTTTTCCTTACAGTGTTGGTAGCTCTCCATTAATAGGACCCGGGTTAATTCGTTCAGCTCTTAAATGATATGGATCCATTCCAAACTTGCAATTCAAAAAAAAAAAATTTAAACATTAACAACGATTCATGCAAATTATATTTGTTTAACTAATTTAAATGTCCACAACTTATACATATAATTTAATTTTCAAAACATTTTAAATTTGACTCGATCATATTATCTACTACAAACAACATTTACAGATTCATCATTTTTTACAACATAAAATGTTTCCTTGCTAATAATGCTTTTTTTCATATTCAAGTATTCATACATATATATGCTATAAACTAATTAAAATAAACACAAATTATTCAATAACAAAATAAAATTATATAGTTTTTACCTTTAATTTTGAAAGTAATTGGACTTCAAAAATTTAACCACCTGCAAATTAAACATTAATATCATATAAATAACAAAATAAACCTCACATACAAAAAAAAAATAATAAGAACCTTACCTTCAATCAAGCAAAGAAGGTAAAAAATTAAAACAAAAAAAGGAATTGATAACCCCAGCAAATATCATTTGCACCAAGGCCCATCTAGTCGGCCCAGTGGACTGGCAAGGCACAAGAGCCAAGAGCGAACAGGCACGAGCTCCTAGACAGCGCACCCAGCAATCGGACGATGTGACAGTCAGTCCCATCAATTGTCTGACATAAGGCAGCACCCGCGTCAGTCACCTGCTCCCTGTCACTTCACCGAAAACCTACTCTGGTTGCAGTAATCACTTCCCTAGGCACTCGAGTGCCCCTCAACCATCTCTTATAAATAGCCCAGCCAACGATGACCTCAGGTATTGAATCCTCAGCATTCTCTCTCTAAGCTACTAACTTAAGTTTCGGAGTGCTTACGCCTGATCCGACCGGGCATTCTTCCTTGCAGGGTCATTCTTATCCAATCGGTCGTTCCTCCCTCTCCAGATAAAGACATCCAGGGCTTTATCATTTGGTGCTTTCGTTGAGAGGTATGTCGAACTCACAATCAAACGAGGACACGACCCCCATGGACTTCGATCAAGAAGGAGACAGACGCGCCAGCTTAGGCACCTCTCGGGGGGGGAGTGCCTGTCAGGTCCCCAATGGAGACCACCCCCCTTCCTGAGTCAAACGACGCCAAGTCTTAGAATACTCAGAGGATTCTCTCGTCACTGTCCGCGACATGCGTGCGATACTCAGTGACTTCACTAAAAGCATAGTACAAACGCTCCAAAAGGGCAAAATGCCCGAGAATTTCGAAAGAGTTCATGGGAGCTATCCCATGAACGAAGACTTCGGAAGAAGAAGAAGCAAAGGGATCTCCATTAATGAGTCAGGAGCTCAGGACGCAAGAAGACGCGATGCAGAGACCCTGGGGCACCGCGATAAAGGGAAAAGAATAGCGTTATCCGGCAAAGGCTCCCCCGTCACCACGCTGAACCCTCCGCTTCGAGCGGACAAAGATGACTTATCCTACTTGTATGCGCTTACGCGCTCTGTTTTCAGGAGCTCACATCAGGACCCCGACTCTATGATTTTAAGCAAAGGGGACAAGTGGCTGAAATGGAAACTTGAGCAGTTTGGCCTGATAAGCTCCAAAAGGGACATACCCAAGATAAGAACTCGCAAAAGTCAGCATCCCCGTTTTGCAGAGAAATCATGGAGTTTGAAATGCCCTCCCACGACGGCGAGACGTCAGGATGAGTAGATACACAGGAGAGACTGACCCCACTACTCATGTGGCTAAGTTCTTGTAGAAAGTGCGGGCGTACGCCCTCGACGAGAGGGCTATTTACCGAATTTTCCCCACCACCCTTGGTGGGACAGACCTTGAGATGGTTTTGAAAACTCCCACGGGAATCGATCGTCTCCTTCTGGCAGCTCAAGGAGCTCTTAGTCTTGAGATTTGAGGCAAAGCACCCACATCGAGGTCGACATGTAACCTGGGTGGCTCCTATGGGCGAGCCGACGGAAGCCTTAAGGACTACGTCGACCGTTTTTAAGAAGCCGTGGGACAGGTGAAGAGCCTAAGCGAAGAATAGCGATGACCGCCTTAGCGAGATGCCTGGCCGTCCATCCTCCATCCCCAATCTGCGGAGACAACAACCCCCCAGGATTTTCATGAGCTGATGGACTGGGCCAAGCGACACGTTCGGACGAATGAGGACCGGAGAAACTGGTAGAGCCCAGACCAACCAGCGTGCTAAGCAGGCTTCAGTACCCTGATGGACGGCCCTTCACAAAAAAGAGAGTGACCGAGCGGCTTGGAACATTTCAGATGAGCTCAAAAGCCTGCCGCATAGGAGCGAAAGAAACGTATCCAAGGGTGAATCCTCGGGTAAGACGAGTGATTCGGCACCTCAGGCTTTACCCCTCGCTTAACGCCGGCCCCTCCAAAGTGCTAGCCTGGATTAAAAAGAACCACCACACAATCAACTGGCCCAAGAGGCTGTCCAGTCGGAGCAGGCACCGAAGGGATCAGAGTCTGTATTGTGAGTTTCACAGAGACATCGGTCATTCTACCGACGAGTGTCACTCACTACTCAAGGAAATTGAACGCCTGGTGCAAAGAGGAGCCCTCCAGAGATTCGTCCGACCGGCCAGAGGGACAAGTCCCTGTAAATGGCTGGATCCTGAGCAGGTCGACTATAGCTCAAATGAGGACGAGGAGCGAGAAACCCCAAGAGTGTCGGGTCCGAGTAGGTCAAGCGTAGAAACGATAAATATGATCTCCGGAGGATCGACTTACGCAGAGGAGCTCCATAGGAAGAAGAGGGGAAGGAGTATTTCTCTCTTAGACGATCGAGCAGTCTATGCCTGTCACGGTGTCCAGCGATGATGCCCGAGACATCGTGTTTCCTCATGAGGATGCGCTCGTGGTCAGAGCACGCATAACAATTTCGATGTCAGAAGGATCCTAGTGGATAACGGCACGACACAATCAACGTGCTCTATATGAATTCTTCTTATTATCCGCGAAGGCTCTATATGTCATGACTTATACGCTAGACTTGACGTGCATCCCAAGTCAAAAACGCGAAAGTCGAGCTCTCTCGAAGACCAAATTCACCGTGCATTAACGTATAGAGATCATAGGCACAGGAATTCCAACTCTCTCTCAAGGATATATCCATCAAGGCCGGTGCCTTTCCCGGTCCGAGCACATCACGATGGTTATGTGCCCAACGGCCCATCCGATCCGATGGAAATGGCTGATCGTAGGCACCTGGATCGATGATGCTCCTGATCCAATGTCGCCAATTAGCCAATGGCAGGCCACCCGTGCCCGTTCGGATCTACCGGCAGGCACGGTGAAGCTCGACTCTTTTACGAGCCTAAATATTATGCAGCGGGCCCCCGACCAATATGTAGACTTATGCAGCGGTCCAAGGGCCAATATGCAATATTAAGCAGCGGCCCCCGACCAATATGCAGACTTATGCAGCGGTCACGGCCAATATGGAATATTATGCAGCGGCCCCCGACCAATATGCAGACTTATGTAGCGGTCACGGGCCAATATGCAATATTATACAGCGGCTCCCAACCAATATGCAGACTTATGCAGCGGTCACGAGCCAATATGCAATATTATGCAGTGGCCCCCGACCAATATGCAGACTTATATAGCGGTCACGGGCCAATATGCAATATTATGCAGCGGCCCCCGACAATATGCAGACTTATGCAGCGGTCACGGGCCAATATGCAATATTATGCAGCGGCCCCCCGACCAATATGCAGACTTATGCAGCGGTCACGGGCCAATATGCAATATTATGCAGCGGCCCCCGACCAATATGCAAACTTATGCAGCGGTCACGGGCCAATATGCAATCTTCAGGGAGTCTACGCTAATCACTCAAAATCTTGCGAATTAAATTTATTCATTGCCAAGTTAATACGACTTCGTGCATTTTTTATTATACTAACAAGTAGATATGTACATTTCGCAGAAAAAAAGAGAGAAGAAGAAGAACTTTATTATAATGGTTTCGAGTATACAGTTTATACATACACCTTGCAAAGAATCGTTACAGAAAATACTTACAAGAAGAAAGAAAGGCTAAGTACAAGCCCCTACGTTTCTATATCTACAAACTCTGCATCGCCGGGAGGACCAGCGGTTTGCTCAATGCCCAGCTTGGCGGCGGCTTGAGAAGGGCCGGAGCCAGGCAAAGAAGGCCCCGCTCCCCCTTCAGAGACAGACCCCCTGAAGGAAGGGCCTCGAGCCAGCTTCGGGCGGCGGAGGACGATAGGCTCGACCTCGGAGCGGATCTCTGAGCCAGTCCCCTGAAAGTGAAGGGTTCCTCGCCTTGGTTCTCTCGAGATACCTCCCCTTCGGATCGTCATCTTCGTCATCGCTTGATGGCGGGGTCGGGTAGTGCCGCCGGATTGTCCATCCACTTGAGATCAGCACCCGAAAAGTGCCTCTCGGCTTCGTGGACCAAACAGCCAAGCACTTGTGCCTGAGCCTCAGCAAGCTCATTAAGAAGACGCTCCCTCTGAGCGGCAACTTCATCCTCAAGTTGGCCGGCCCAGGAGGCCTCTTTCTCCTCAACGATAACTTCAAGGATTTCGCTCCCCTGCGCACCTGATCGACCTCCAACTTCAGCTTGGTGTTCTCGACAGCCAGACCCTTGCACTCAGCATCCAACCTGGTTGCATCTGCTCGAAGCGCCTGCACTGAGCGATTTTGGCAGAAAGGCGGGCAGTGTCACCCTTTAATTTGTCCACCTCACCACTGCGAGCTTCAGCTCCTGGGTCTTCTGGTGGACCTCCTTTCTCAAAGCCACCCGTCTCCGAATGGGAAGCAGCGGACTGCTTCTTCGCCTTGGCCATTTCAGCTCGTAGAGTGGAGGCCTCTTTTTAGGTAGCCTCCGCCTTTGCCCTAGCCTTGGCCCCTTCTTCAGCCTTCAACCGCCAAGTTTCAGCCATTAGATTTAGCCGTTGGGCCCTCCTCGCAGCCTAGGGGGAGACGAGAAAAGGGGGGAGAAGCCAATCAAACTTCACACGAACAAATTGATAACTTCAATATAGTATTTAGTTTTGCTAGTATTTTTATATAATTTTTGGGTATTTAGTTGTGTTTAATGTCACGTTATGTTTTTTTTATGTTAATTTTGTTAATCTTAGCCAAATTGGAATTTTGATGCATTTTAGATAACTATTTGATTAAAATTTTGTGCCTTTGTAGATTTTTGCTCAAGGGGTCACGGTCACAATGAATTCATTGTAATCGTGACATAAGAAGAATTGCAAACAGTAGCTGAAATCACATGGGTCACGGTCACAATGGATTCATTGTGACCGTGACATAATTCTTTATCGGGCAGAATGCAAGGGATGAAGACCTCACGGTGACAATAAAGTTCCATTGTCACGTGACATAATTTTTTCCTGGACAGAAGCAAAAATTGAAGACCTCACGGTGACAATGAATTTCATTGTCACCGTGACCCATCTCCTGAATGATTCTTCTGTTCTAAACTTTAGTTTTCAATCTTTTCTTGAGTTTTCAATTAGAAATTGAGAGTAATTTTCATTAGATACATAGTTTAATTTCCAAATATTGTTATTTTTAGTTTCCAGAATTTTAGTTTAATTCTCCATTGAAGATTCAAAGAAAAAGATCGAAGAACGCGGGATTTCTACCTCAATGAATTTCTGGGTTTATTCTTCCCTTTATTCTTTTGATTTGTAATGGATCGTGAGTAGTATTTTAGTTGTTTGGGGGATCTCTAAATCCCCTATCCTTGATATGAATTCTGAACACATTTTGGTATTTGATATATGAATGAAGGGTTTATTTCACTGGTTATTATTGTCAAATCATGAGATGTATATTTTCAAGTTAATTTCCTGTTTTGATCAATGATTTAATTCATGTATCTAATTGGTTATTGAATTGTATGATTGAATGCCATGATCAATTATCTTCAGATTTTCTATCATGTTTACTATATCATTTGGACTGCTTCGAAAGGGAATCTAGATGTGCAGGTTTTAATGGTTTAAGATTGGGAGTGAGGAGTGAAATAATTAGGTTTTGGGTTGTTTGGCTCCGGAATGGGAAAGCAAACCAAATTTAGGATTTTAAACCCGTGCTTAGACTAGTTATATGGCTTGCTCCGGAATGGAACATCATGTAATTTGAGTAGCTTGCTCCGGAATGGGACGCTTGGATTAAGAGGGTTATACCTGATTTCGTTCATATATGTTTCCTTTATGTATTTTTATTCATATTTGGGTAGGGGGTGGATGAGTGAACCTGAGCAACGCTTGTTTATTTTGAATTCTTATTTTGTTATTGTTTCCATCATTTTATTTCTTGCAATTATTGCTGTCAATTTAATTTGATTAATTATGTTTGTTTATTTTGGTTACTTAAATTCTATGTTTTTAATCAATAGTTAAACTCATTCAATTCAACAACTGGGAATTCTTTAGCATACATTTAAGTGTCATAACTTGCATGCTCAGTCCCTTGGATAAGATAACTCGGAATCTTGAAAATACTCCATTATATTACTTGTCGATTCAGTACACTTGCTGAGATCGCGTCAAGTTTTGCGCCGTTGCCGGGGACTGGCGTTGTTTTAAGTTTTGATTATTATTTGTGTGTGTTTTTCAGTTTTTTTTATTTTATTTTTTTTAATTTTTGTTTATTCTTTCAGATAGTTATTGTGGTGCATGAGCAGATTGAGACAGGAACAAATAGCACCCTACGATCCTGAAATCGAGAGGACTTTTCATCAACGAAGGAGAGTTAACAGAGAAAATAACATGGAAAGATAATCCTCCTATTGGTGAAGTTCCTCCCGAGAATGAACAAGTGCCGAGGGCACAAGATGAAAATATGGGGAATTATAGAGAAGAGGTCCCGAGGCAGAGGACAATAAGGGATTATGCAGTACCAAGATGGAATGAGGATAATCGGATGATTGTGCTGCCAAGGGGAGTGCAGTTTCAGCTTAAACCAGCCACCATCAATATGGTACAGAGGAATCAGTTTTCGGGTTCAGAAGTGGAAGATCCCACATAGCACTTAGACATATTCTTGGAGGTCAGTGATACGGTTCAGATTCCTGGAGTGTCATCTGACTCGGTAAGATTAAAGTTGTTCCCTTTTACATTGATTGAAAAAGCACGTGAATGGTTACAAATGCTACCTAGACAGTCGATTAGATCATGGGACCAGTTACAGGAGAGATTTTTGATGAGATTCTTCCCTCCGACAAAGACTGCAAACATCCGTAACAGTATATTGGGTTTTAGTCAAATGAGTGAGGAGCCGTTTCATGAAGCCTGGGAAAGGTTGAGAAGGCCGTTGAGAGCTATCCACAGCATAAGATAGCCATATACCACTTGATGACAATATTTTATTCTTGGGTTACACCACAGACAAGATCTTTATTGGATGCTTCATCAGGAGGGTCATTCATGAATAGACTACCAGAGGAAGCTTTTCATCTGTTAGATGAAATAGCGGCGAATGATGCTCAATGGTCTAATCCTAGGTCAGTTCTGAAAAGACAAGGGATACACACTGTAGATGAGGTGTCGATGCTGAAAGCACAGATTGAGTCCATGAGGAAGGAAATGAGTAGTCTGAAAGTGCAGAATGTAGCTTCTGTGGCTCAAGAGAGTGGATGGTATGAAAGTGGGCAATCTGGTCAAGAGAGTGGGGCAATGGGAGATATAAATGCCATAGGAGATTACAAAAGGAATGACCCCTACAGCAACACATATAATCCGGGCTGGAGAATCATCCAAACTTCTCTGGAAGGATGGAAATTCATTGTCACCGTGAGGTAGAGTAAGTTACATTCTGTTTTCAAACTGGGTTATGTCACGGTGACAATGAAACTCATTGTGACCGTGACATAATGCACATTCAATTCTGTTTTCAAACTGGGTTATGTCACGGTGACAATGAAACTCATTGTGACCGTGACATAATGCACATTCAATCTGTTTTCAAATTGGATTATGTCACGGTGACAATGAAATTCATTGTGACCGTGACATAATGAACATTCGTTTTGTTTCCAACATGGGTTATTGTCACGGTGCCAATGAACTCATTGTCACTGTGACCCCATGACAGTTCAATTCTGGATTGCAATTTTTGGGTATGTCACAGTCACAATGAAACTCATTGTGACCGTGACCCCGCGAAAAGATATTTTAAAATCCCAGTTTTCCCTTTGTTATTTCTCACTTTCCCACACCTCATTCACTCTCACCGTGCACTATTTGTTCTTCTCTGCATTCTCTGTGTTTCTTTCTCTCTTTTAGACCACCATTCCAGATAATCTACAACAAGTAAGTAAAATTCTCTTTCTTTTATTTTTATTTTAATTTTGTTTTTCTCCTCCTCTCGTCCCCTGTTCTTATTCGTTCTCCCTTGCCAATGCTTTTCTTGGTTGCTTTGTCCGAAAATTTCATGATGTTCTCTGTTATTGCTTTGAAATCTTGATGTGAATCCTCTTATTCTTACTGTTCTTCTTAATTTTGATACTTACTTTTGAACGTGACTGAGTGGGAAGTAGGAATTTAGGGCGTAAATGGTGCACAACTTGGGTTGATGATTTTATTAAAATTTTGGATTGGACTTGAATTTTATTGATCTAAACTACCTGTTATGCATTGTATTGTTGTTAATTGCCAATTTGGGTGGTTGATAGTGCCGTTGGTTTCAATTCTAGTGCGTTTAAATGCTTGCTCACCAAGTGCTTGATAAAATGTCGCTATGAACTGATTTACCAGATTTTGCAATTTTTAACATTTTGAAATGCAGAGTTTTATTTACCCTGATGTTTAATTGTGCTTTAAGGTTGTCATTGCCTACTATTAACCTCTTATGAGTTAATATCACTTTGTTAAAATCAAGCTCATTTGGAGGATGCATAGATTTGGGTAGAATAGATTGTTTATTGCTGAGTAGAGTGGTAGCCATTGTTTGTTTAAACTTACATTGTTATTGAAATTGGCTGATTGCTTTCGTGCAGTGGCCCAAAAAAGAAAAAGCTCTACTCTAGCTTCTAGCTCTGCCAGCCAACCCCCCAGCACCGATTCAGTGGACATTTCTAAGGTGCCAGCCTAGGTTCCAGGTGCTAAAAAGATTCCATATGCTCGATTGACCAAATGCTCGTTCATTCCCAACTACCTATTTGGATTTTGGATTACTGGAGAAACTTGGCATCAAAAATGAAGTCCAGCAGCTTATCGCCAACATTGGCTGGAGCGGGTTTCATGCTCAATGAGAAAGTCTATCCTACCTTGACCAGAGATTTTGTGTCGACTATCACCTATCGACCAGGCCGCGACCTCATCACCGATCCAGGTTCTGTTTCATTTTTCTTGGGCACTATAGAGTATAACCTCACTTTCCATGAATTTTTAGAGTATCTTGGTTTTCCACACCTGGTGCCGGATTGTTATGATGATTACTCTAAAGACGGTACATGGGCGATCATCCGGGACACTATGACTGCCACTCAATATGTCTCGGGCAAAACAAAGGCGCATCATTTAGACAACCAAATCCTGTGCATCCTCCATCGCTTTTTCTCATTATCTATGTTAAGCCATGTAGATTCAGCGGGCCAAGTTAACCTACTGAAGCCCTGTTTCTCGCATGCATGGTGCAGGGTGTCCGCATTAATGGCGCCACGCATTTCTGGCATAAATTGGAGGAGATGCAATGGAAGCCAAAAAAAGTGACCAAAATCGCACTTGGGGGATTTGTCACCACAATAGCTAAGCGTGTCCGCCACCCATTGAAAAGTACAAATCATTGCCTTCCATTGCCACAATTGATCAGAAGATGCTTACAAATATGAAGGTCATAGTGAAGGATGTGACAATGGCTGATGTTTTCGGTTGTCCACTCGTGATGAGTATTTGCACGGCATCAAGCGAGGTCTGGGAGGCTTGCCATGCGACAATGAGGAGGATCCTGAGGCACCAGCTCCCCCAGCCCCTGAGCACTAGCACTTTTCTTCCGCGCATTATGACGCGATTATGGAGCGGATGGATACCATAGCTGCATCGGTGGACACCAACTCAGCGTCACAGGCAGACATTCAGTCCCAGATGGACTAGCTGATCCAGGGATTTTCGCCTGGTCTGCGCGTTTGATGCCCATTTTCCACCGTCGCCGCCGCCACCACCACCAGATTAATGATCAGGGAGACTTCTTATCTTTTATTTTTATTTTTATTTATTTTATTTTTATTTTTCTTCTTGACATGTAATATTATTACTTGCTGGGGACAGCAAGTTTTTGTGTGGGGGGTAGGAGAAATTAACTTCATACATATATGTAATTAACAGCCGTTGATGTATGATGCATGTTTATTCCTGTTTTAGTTTCTTGTACTTTATTGTCTTGCCTGAATATCTTTATCTCAGCTTTGGATTAACCTCAGTTATTCCTGTTGTGAATGTTTGAACTTTAATTGGAGAATGGGTCTATCTTAAAAACTGATCTTGGCAAATGAGGTAGTTGAAAGTTTTAGAAGCAAATTGAATCTCAATCAGTCATATATCTTGTGATTTCCAATCTTTTATGCACTAGAGGCTCGTTTGGAAAAATTTGAAAACTCCAATGCGTAAAAGCTTTTAAGTGAGAAAATGTTAGGATAGTTAGAACCTTCTTCATCACCTTTCGAAACATGATAACAACTTAAACAAGTTTAGGACATGATTAAGGCAATTTGTTTCTTTGATAACCACTTTTAAATAGCTTTAGACCTACCTAATTATGTTACATTGCTAGCCCAGTTGAGCCAATTTTGTATGCTAAAAGCGTACTACGCAATTTTCTTGTTACACTCTTAATTCATCATTTAGCCTAAATGCCTTTGCCTACCATTTTTTAAGAATTGGCCACTCTAGGATTGGGTTGGAATATCATTGAAAGTTGAATAAGGGTATCTATTATTGAAATAGTGGAAGTGTGAGAAGAATTGTTGAATTTTGTGGGTGTTATTTAGTATGGTGTTAAGCTTTCCCTTATTAGAAAAAAATGGGTATAAGAAAATCTAGACTTTGGGTACCCCAGTTTAAATAAAAATATATATATATATATAAAAAATTATAAAAAAAATAAAAAAAAGAATTAAAAAATAAAAAAAAAATAAAAAAGAAAAAGAAGTTGATTGATTATTGTTAATCTTTGAGTTAGTTGATTATAGAAAAATTCAAGTGTGGGGTACCTTTGAGTAGAAGAAAACATACTCATATTTACGGATAATTGGGTTTAAAAGTGAATTAAAAAGGGAAATTCATCACCTTGTTATTTTGAGTTCGATGTATTTTATGTATGGGGAAGTTTAGACAACTTTGGAAATTATGGGTGAATTGAAGGTAGGTCATGGACAATCTTGTTCAGTTTTGGGTAGTTGAAATTTTAGGTAGAGTGGTTAATTCTTTGTTTAAATTCTTTAACTTTTCTTATTAGCCAATACCTTAACCTAACATTACAACCCTGGAATAAGTCCTTTTGATCCTGTTCTTGATTTGAGTTGTTTAAGTGGAGATGACCCTTGTGGTTCCGGTGCTAAAGGAGAGGCGTATGATTATCCTGAGTTTCAAGTGCGAAACCTATATGCAAATTCATTTGCATATTTAATTTCTTTGCTCAATTGCTCGAATGTATTGGTTATTTTGTTTTGAAAAGAGAAAATTGGTTTTGAGCCTAGCACACACACATGTGAAATTATTCGATATAAATTGATTGAGGATTTGTAACGAAGACCCTTCTACTTGGTACTATGATTGTTGTTAAGTTTTCGTATTCTGAGTTAGAGTTTGAAATTTCAGGAATGTGGATAGTTCATTTACTCGAGGACGGGCAAAGTCTAAGTGTGGGGTATTTTGATAACTTCAATATAGTATTTAGTTTGGATAGTATTTTTATATGATTTTTGGGTATTTAGTTGTGTTTAATGTCATGTTATGTTTCTTTTATGTTAATTTGTTAATCTTAGCCAATTAGAATTTTGATGCATTTTAGATAACTATTTGATTAAAATTTTGTGCCTTTATAGATTTTTGCTCAAGGGGTCACGATCACAATGAATTCATTGTGACGGTGACATAAGAAGAATTGCAAACAGTAGCTAAAATCACATGGGTCACGGTCACAATGGATTTCATTGTGACCGTGACATAATTTTTTATCTGGCAGAATGCAAGGGATGAAGACCTCACGGTGATAACAAAGTTCATTGTCACCGTAACATAATTTTTTCCTGGACAGAAGCAAAAATTGAAGACCTCACGGTGACAATGAATTTCATTGTCACCGTGACCACTCTGAGACTATAAAAACGCACTTTTCTGTTTGGCTAGGGTTTCGAATTTTTTAGTTAGTTTTTTTATTTTAGTTTTGGCGGTTGGGATTTTCTGAATGATTCAAACTTTAGTTTTCAATCTTGTCTTGAGTTTTCAATTAGAAATTGAGAGTAATTTTCATTAGATACATAGTTTAATTTCCAGAGATTGTTATTTTTAGTTTTCCAGAATTTTAGTTTAATTCTCCATTGAAAATTCAAAGAAAAAGATCGAAGAACGCGGGATTTCTACCTCAATGAATTTCTGGGTTTATTCTTCCCCTTACTCTTTTGATTTTGTAATGGATCGTGAGTAGTATTTTAGTTGTTTGGGGGATCTCTAAATCCCCTATCCTTGATGTTAATTCTGAACATATTTTGGTATTTGATATATGAATGAAGGGTTTATTTCACTGGTTATTATTGTCAAATCATGAGATGTATATTTTCAAGTTAATTTCCTGTTTTGATGAATGATTTAATTCATGTATCTTAATTGGTTATTGAATTGTATGATTGAATGTCATGATCAATTATCTTTAGATTTTCTATCGTGTTTACTATATCATTTGGACTGCTCCGGAAGGGAATCTAGATGTGCAGGTTTTCATGGTTTAAGATTGGAGTGAGGAGTGAAATAATTAGGTTTTGGGTTGTTTGGCTCCGGAATGGGAAAGCAAACCAAATTTAGGATTTTAAACCCGTGCTTAGGCTAGTTGTATGGCTTGCTCCGGAATGGGACATCATGTAATTATAGTAGCTTGCTCCGGAATAGGACGCTTGGGTTAAGAGGGTTATCCCGATTTCGTTCATATATGTTTCCTTTATGTGTTTTGATTCATATTTGGGTATGGGGTGGATGAGTGAACCTGAGCAACGCTTGTTTATTTTGAATTCTTATTTTGTTATTGTTTCCATCATTTTATTTCTTGCAATTATTGCTGTCAATTTAATTTGATTAATTATATTTGTTTATTTTGGTTACTTAAATTCTTTGTTTTTAATCAATAGTTAACTCATTCAATTCAACAACTGGGAATTCTTTAGCATACATTTAAGTGTCATAACTTGCATGCTCAGTCCCTTGGGTACGATAACTCGGAGTCTTGAAAATACTCCATTATATTACTTACTGATTCAGTACACTTGCTGAGGTCGCGTCACAAATGAAACAAACAAACAAAAGGAATAGAAGAGAAAGGGGCTTACATCTATCAGTTGCTGGCTAATAGCCTGTGTCTCCCGGTTGAGCTGGCGGGCGTCCCCGAGCTCCCTGCGGTCCTCATCCCGAAGGAGACCATGGCAAATGAAACTGGCCACTTGATGAGGTGACCAATCCTCACCAAAGCTGTCCCTCAAGAAGTCTCCCAAAGGAACGGGACGCCCACTGGACCGCCTCGTTTCTTCTCCCTTCTAAACGGCCTTCCCCTTGGCTGCCACCCGAGCGTCTGATTCAGACACCAGCTCGCTCACCTTCTTCCGGGCGCTCTCCTCCATCTGCCGCTATGCAGCCTCATCCAAGCGTGTTGCCCTCCCCTGTACCATCTCCCTTAGAGTTCGAATTTCGGGAGGGCATATCACCCCGGGTGCCTCCTCCTCCTCCTCCTCAGGCTCACTCCCTATCACATGCCCTCTGCGAGAAACCCGAGCCGAGGGCTCTGTGACGATCGGGTTTGGGATTGACATCGAAGCAGCTGCTGGGTGAGAGTGGGAGCTGACCCGACCAGAGTAACAAATAAAGGCACGGCAGCAGAGGAAGAGACCAGCGGCCTCCTAATGGCTTCAAGATCGGACTGTTTTACGAGCCTCCTCCTTTTGCTGCCCGACTTAACCTCCTTAGCCTCCAGCTTGGCCATCCTCTTGGAGGCAACCCGATCGGCCAACTCGCTGGCAGTACTGCTTCTTTCGGCCATTTCAGCTGCAACAAAAAATAAACAAGCAAGATAAGTTCTCAAACAAAATGTTTTTTTTTCATGCAAATGCAAATGCAATGCTTTATAAATCATGGCTAGCCCAATCGTAATGCTCACGTTTGGCAGCTGCGGCCGTTTCAACATAAGCCCCCTGGAGCAGCTCTAGCAGATCCTTGGACTCATAAGGCCCTCACTTCCGAGCCACAGCATCCATCAGTTTTTGGATGTTGGCCTCGTACAGGGACTGCCCAGCGGCCTGGTCTTTTAAGATCTTCACCTCAGTCGACCTGGCGAGACTCACCCCAAAGCCGCCCTCCTTTCCCACCAGGAAATACCTCTCTCTGAAACCCTTCATGGAGGTGGGAATGTTTATCAATTTCTTCTTCGGTCGACTGGTGAAGAAAAACTCTGACCCATCGCTCCAGGAAGAGACGTAGAAGAAGTGGGTGAAGAGGTCGAGGGTCGGAGCTACTCCTTCCAGAAAGCATAGTATCCTGAAGCAGGCCACTGAACGCCACCCGTTCGGATGAAGTTGGTAGGGGGCGATGCCATACCCCTCCAGCACGGCGATCTCAAAGGCGCCAAAGGGGAAATGCATTCCAGCGTCCAGACTCCACAGGTGGCAGATGAACCACTCGCTGTCGCCCTCTCTGAATGGCCCCTCTGACACCGCCATGGAATCTGGGCAGACCGCTACAGATACATCGTCGAGAAAGCCATATTTGACAGGCACCTCGGCCACCTCCTCTGCCGTTAAGCGAAAGCACAGCTCAACTGCAGGTTGACCCTTATACACGTCCAAGAAGGACTCACTCGGTGTCACATTGCTGCTAGACGCCATCACCTACTAAAGAAAAGAAAGGGGAATGCGAAATGGAAATGCTAGAAGGATGAATGCGAAAGAAATGGAAAGCAAAGAAGGCAAAAAGGGAGGAAGAAGAAATTACTTACTTGGTAATGTGGGGTGTTTTCGACGAGAAAGGACTGGGAAAAATCTATCAGAACTCAAGGAAAGTTGAGAAAATTTTTTTGCAGAGCTTCGCTAGGGATGGCAAAAAGTAAAAGGAAAAAGACTTAGAGAACGCCTATTTATAGGCCAAAGCTTCCGGAATACGCCAACAGTCCCACCACTGAGACAACGCCACGCGTCAAAGGCATTATGGCTACGCGAAGAACGAAGCGCCACCCTTGGTGTACGCGCAGCAATTAATAAAAATAACTGTACGAGCAGGCGCGTCCTTTCAGCTGACCGCCTTTCAAAATTCAAAATCCCGCCAACGGACACCCGCGGATCGAAACGACTCAAAGCAGTTTTCCGTCCGAACGGAACTTTAAAGGCGAATCTACGCCCGATCGAACCTGTTGAGGGGGGACAAGTGATAACACAGCAAATATCATTTGCACCAAGGCCCATCTAGTCGACCCAGTGGACTGGCAAGGCCCAAGAGCCAAGAGCGAATAGGCACGAGCTCCTAGACAGCGCACCCAGCCGATCGGACGATGTGACAGCCAGTCTCATCAATCGTCTGACACAAGGCAACACCCGCGTCAGTCACCTGCTCCCTGTTACTTCGTCGAAAACCTACTCTGGTTGCCAGTAATCATTTCCCTAGGCACTCGAGTGCCCCTCAACCATCTCTTAGAAATAGTCCAGCCAACAATGGCCTCAGGTATTGAATCCTCAGTATTCTCTCTCTAAGCACTTTCTCTCTCTCAGCTACTAATTTAAGCTTCGGAGTGCTTACGCCTGGTCCGACCGGACATTCTTTCTTGCAGGGTCATTCTCATCCGATCGGTCGGTTCATCTCTCTCCAGATAAAGACATCCAGGGCTTTATCAGGAATGAAGGATGAAAGTAGGATGAAAGAAATATTTCAAAGAAAAATAGAACGAAAGAGAGCAAAGTAAAGCCAACTTGTGCAACGAATAAATTGAAAATGAATGAGAGAGCAAGAATGAGGGAATGAATAACAATTGAACTTTTGAAAAAAAAAATTAAATCTTCCGGGTTCAGATACACGTGAAGCTGCAATGGGGTGCAGCTTCACGTGACCAAGGCTGAGCACTGCAAAATGCAGTGCTCAGATAAAGTGCCAGAAACTGGCACTCCGGTTTCTGACAACGGAAACTGGCATATAATACTGCCGGTTTTTGACACCCCATTTTTCCAATATTGTTTACTGTAGCCCCATATTGTCAATTTTTTTCCCATTTTACCCTAAATTTAAAAAAAGCCCTCCTCCTAATTTGGCACATCTTTTGATATACAAAATTTCAAATTTAATTTTATATACTTAAGTTTGGTATACTTATATATGCCAAGATATATCCAGTGATATACCAAACTAAATTGTTGAAATTTTCTTCTTCTAACGTTATGCATACCAATTATACCTTTTAAGTATCTAAGATTTTTTTAATATTTTTCATTGGTAAAATTAAAAAGAAATATGACGTAAAATTTGATTCTCTTTTCTTTAATTCCAAATAAAATTTCATATTATTTTTACCGGTAGATACCAATTCTTAACAATATATTTTTGTGCCTAATTTTGGTTTCATTGCTCAAGGTGCCAAACTAATAGAAATTTCAATATTGAAAACAAAAAAAGAAAATGACTGAATTTGTCGGAGAATTTGAGTTTCAAACAAAATAACTAATGAATCTATAAAAAATATATATATAAGAAAAAAGTATGAAAGTTGGAATCAAGAAAAAGATGAAAAACCGTTTATGATGAGAGAGTAGATTGTAGAAGAAATATAAAAATAAGTGAAAATAGTATAAAATAGGAGTACTATTAAAAGGGGTATTTTTAAAAATGAATTTTTTTTGAAAATGGTATTTTTCAAAGATATAAGAAAGGCGGATAATCATAAAAGAATCCTACAAAAGGGATGCATCTTTGTGCAAATCCCATTGATAAGTCACATATCATTCACACTATTTGGGCCTCAATCACGGCTCAGCTCACTACAAAGCCCAATTTCCATAGGATAAAACTATATGAATTTTCTGTAGGCTTGGGCTTCAAAACAACAGGTAATTATACTTCCTTCCAGATGTATAGTAAACAATTCACTAAAGTAAAAGTTAATTATATCATGTAATTAATTGAAAATTTATAATATAATTTCAAATTAAATGCAAATCAGTAGCAATAAAAAAAAAAATCTTCAAATTAAAGTTTAAATAAATCACAACAAATAATTCTTTCAATCTTCAAACCTAAAATGTGAATCCAGATTAGTAATGTATTAAATTCATACCCAATATCAACATCAAAAGAAATAAAGTATATATTCTGAAATGAAAATCCCAACCCTCTTTCTTTCATCTAAAAACAAATGTCAATTTAGTATTTAAATATTTCTGGAATCGCATGAAACATATATATTAATAAAATACATATTGTTCTCATCAAGCGCTTTCTATGACTCACTTTATTTATGTTGTCGGGCTTTTAGCTCTAACTTCATCCTGGTCGGTTGTTCCCTCACCTGAAAGTCACATTCTAACTCTGATTCAAGATATATTATGAGAGAAATAGCTCTTACCATTAAGTGAGTTTTTTCTTGACATATACAAATTCGATTGGATCTATTTATAAGACTAATTCAAGACTCGACTCGACAAACAAACAGAAATAAAAAAAAATGAAAATAATATAGTTAAAGATTTTTATATAAATAAATATATAGAATGGTACAAAATGACGTAATTTTACTAATAATTCAGCCGGTTCAATTTTAGCGAGTTTTTAACATTGAAATTTGAATCAATATAACCGAGTTTATATTCAAAACCGAATCGATTATATCGAATTGCTTTCGATTTAGTCCGATTACGTTTTCGATTTGATTTTTTAATTCTAATTATGACTCGATACCTAATTTAAATCTTTTCGGAAAAAAAGTGATCTGACCTTATAATGAGTCAAAATGACGATCCGAAAATTTAAAATCAAAATGAACTGACTCAAATCCGTCCAATCCGACCTAATTGCTAGATCTATTTGGGTTACTTATTCAAGGCTTCAACCAGACCCAAAAACACAACTATAAATCCCTCATCAAATTACACGAACACCAACCCAAAAAAATCCAAATAACATGCCACCAATATTATGCCCTAGCTAAATGAATAAGTTTAATTATTATTGATTTCCTCTTTAGCTTTTTATCAGATTCCTTAATTTTTTTTTTCAACAACATTGAAAAACTGCTCAACTGCAAATCGGAAGCAAAAAATTGTTTGGTTCATCGCAAAAACTAGAAATGTCAAAAATTCAAATTGAATTTAAAAAAAATAACAAAAAAGAAAGTTGAACCGGATTGGAACCCAATTTTTAACACTTTTAGCCATTCTTAACCTGCTAATCATAAATTCATAACGAATCATGCCTCTAAGGTGGTCAAGAGCCTCCATTTTCGACACGAGTTATGAGAGAGATAAGTGACGGACCTAAAATCCCATAACTAATGATTTTTTTTTTAAAAAAAAAATGCGACTGCATTTCACATGAATTATTATTACATTTTATGAAATTAAAAAATTTGAGCGGGAGCAAAATTATCTTAAAAAAAGTATTATCAATATACATAATAATAAAATTTTATATTATATATTTAAATAAAAATAATAAAATTGAAAAAAAAATTGAATATATATGTTTGAATATTCTGCACTGATATACATTTTATTGCATTAATTTGGATATTGTGTAACGCATTTTCAAAAAGAACTATAACTTTTTAAAATGTATTATTTTTTAAATTCAATATTTTTCAATCATGAAATTGTTTTTAATTTAATTTGTTAGATTGGATAAAATATAAGTTGTTTCAAAAATAAAAAGCATTTGATTTTATCATAAAAATTATTTAAAATGAAAGTTTATTATTTATTTTTAATTTATTTTTCATGACTTATAAAGTTAATGGTTATATTTTTTTAATTTAAATTGTCTTAAAAAAATACTATCAACATGAATAATAATAGAAATTATTTTTAATGTGTATGTGTGTGTATATACATTAGGGCTGTGCAGAATCGAACCAAACCAAATAGATTTTGGTATGTTTGGTTCGATTTTTTTTTATTTTCGGTTTTAAATCAAAATTAAATATCGGGTAGTTCAGTTCGGTTCGGTCCTTAAAATTGTGAAACCAAAGGAACGAACCGACCGAACTCCCAAAACTCATTGTTTTGCTCATATATATATATATATTAAAAAAAAATCACAGTAAAGGATTAAAAAAAATCAACACAATATATATATATATATATATATATATATATATATATATATATATATATATCACCAACACGATAAAGATTTAACAAAAAAACCAGCTATGTAAATAAATCAACATACAACTTCAAGCCCGATTTCTTATGGCAGTGTGGGGGCGAGTGCCGGCAGTGGGGGAGTGGCGACGGGTACCAGATCTGTCGAGAGAGAGGGAGGGAGAGAGAAAAGGGGGGTGATCGGTTGGAGCGGGGGACGAGGACCAGATCTGTTGTGGAGGGGGACCGACGGCGAATGGGAGGCGACGTTGTGGGTGGCGAGCGGCGGAAGGCTCCAATCCAAGAAGCAGAGGAGAGGGTGAGAGAAAGAGAGACAGTGAGAGAGAGAGGGGAAAGGTTTAATGGGTAAAGAGAGAGAAAGTAAAATGAGGATTGAGTAAGAAATAGAATTCTGGATTATTATGGGTTGTTGGGTCGGGTTAAAGGTGGTTTAATCCGACCCTATTCAAATAAACCTAACTTCCTTAGCCCAAGCCCATTCCACTCAGAAAATCGATTGGACCGAACCAAACTGACTGAAATTAATTCGGTCTATTCGATTTCGGTTCTAAAAGTTTCGGTCCGCTATTCGATTCTAAAAATTTCAAAAGTTTGATTTTTGATCTGTTCGGTTCGGTCTAAAATCAAACCGAACCGATAATTTGCACGCTCCTAATATATATATATACACACACACACACACACAACTTTAGGAGTGGGCATAAATTGATTAACCAGTTCACAATTTATTTTTCAAATTCAATCCACTAATATTGGTTTTTTAAAATAAAAGTTTAACTTTAATCCATTAACAAGCAATTAACCGCTAAATGCAGGCAGTTAACTATTAACTATCAGTTAACTATTAAAAAATTAAACATATAAAGTTATCTTATACTTCATAAAAAAAAAGCATGCATTTATAAAATTAAAATTTTAATTTTAAAAGTTTTAAATATAAAAGTACAAATAAAAATAAAAATAAAAATAAAAATACAAATAAAAATAAAAATCATGAAAATTTAATATCAATATAATAAAAAATTGCATAAATATTAAATACTCTATAAGACAATAAAAATCACTCATCAATTAGTTGATTTTCGATAATTAAAATATAAAATATACTCATATTTATATAGAGTATAAAATATGAGTAAAATGGTAATAATTAAAATGTAAAAATTATCCATATATATATATGGAAAATTATATATAAGGATGAGTTAACTAGACATTAAAGTCAAATTTCAAGTCCATTAACTAAGTGTGTTCATGTACCGGTTAACTGGTGCATAAGCATAAAAAAAACTAATTTATTAAATTTGATTTTTTAAAAATACTTACAATTAACCAGTTCATTACTATCGGTTAACCGTTACAACTATAAAATACATTCATAAAAAAATTAAAATTTTCAAGCTACATAAAAATTAAAATTTCTCCACTATAATATAATATAATTGTTATTAAAATAAAAGTTTTTATTGGATATAAACAATTTTATTTTTGAAAATTAAGACTTAATAAGTAAATAAATTAATAAATTATGATTATTTTAATTAGATTGACGGTCACACTTACTAATCGCCAGTTAAAAAAATTAAAAATTTTAAAATAATTATAATAATGAAAAAAATGTAGCAAAAATATTTAAAAAATACAAAATTATTAAAATAAATCCATCTAATACTAATAATTACTTTTCTTTATTTATATTTTTAATTTAACACACATTATTTTCACATATATTAAAAGAAATTATTATTTTTTTGAAAATTTTAGTTAATATATTAATATTATATAATTTTTCGAATATATTTTGATTTTAATTGATGAAAAATGAATATTTAAGAAAATAATAAGAAATACTAAATATGGATATATTGAACAATTAATAAATTAACTAAAATATCTTTTAAAAAACCAAAATAAAATAGAAATACTTTAAAATAAAATAAATTAAAGTAATATAAATAATTAAATATGAAAATAATGAAATAAAAAATTATAATAAAAAGAAAAAAAGAGTGAAATAAAATAAATAAATTATAGGGGTATTCATACATTGGTTTCGGTTCAGTTAACCATTTTATTAGCTTAAAAATAAAAATCAGTTCATTAATATCGGTTTTTGCAAAATACTAACAGTTAACTATAAAAATTGATTCGGTTAACCTATTTTCGGTTCGATTTCGGTTATGTTTGTCGGTTAACCAAATCCAATGGTTTTTTTGAATACCCCTACAATTAACCATAATTTTTAAACATTAAAATTCATATCAACATTCTTAAACAAGTCAACTCAATATGGATTGAATTAAAATGAATTGACTTACGAACATATCATATTCTAAACAGATTATTATATGCGGATGAAAAATGGATCGGATTTTAAACTAAATAAACCGGTCAGAAGTCAATCTGTGGATTGACCTAAATGTATGAAGTGAAGTCAACTCGTTTGTTTTTGGCTATAAGTTTTTGATTGTTTTCTTTCCCTTCCGTGGCTACAAAGATATTTCATATAGTATTAACAAAATTATACTTAATTTTATTTTTAAATAAATGATTACTGTATAAACTTATCATTTCTGTAAATAACTTGCAAAAACATTGTTTCACACATTCCCATTCCCAATTCTTTTGATAAAAGACTTAAAATCTATTTAATTTATTTATTGGTAAATTTTTGACCAATACTTAATTATCTATTAAATTTAGTTATCTAAGAAAATAATAGATTTTAATATAAAACCAAATAGATCACAGCACTAATATTTGTATTAGGTATTTGTATTAAAATAAAAAATTTATTATAATATTTGCAATTGATGTAAAAGAAAATATCAGTAAAGTTATACATATAATTAACTTTATACAATAAAAATTTAAAAATTTATATTTTATTTAATATGTGTTCCATATTTTTAATTATAATATTTTTCGTTTATGCTTTATTTAAATTATTATAACAAATTTTTTAATTTGATTTCTTAAATTCATGAATACAAATATATGACTAATATTTATTAAAAGTAACTATCACGTTGCAAAATACGTGCAAATCTAACGTGAAATTTTTTTTAGTAATGTTTTTTTAAAAAAATATTATAAAAATGGGATGGGTCAGAAAATAATTGTGGGAATGGGGTTGTTTTCGATGACGCAGCATGTGGCTGCGTCATTATGTCAGGCTGACGTCTGAAAATGCAGCCAGTGGCTACGTTTTCAGACACCCATGTGACCGTTGTCACATGGGTCTGCGACATCTGAAGACGCAGCACAGTGCTGCGTCTTCAGATGTCAGGTCCGGTCAAATCAAGTTGACCGGACCGTTGGGTGTTGAGTTGAATTTGGGGTATTTAAACCCCAAATTCATCCGAAGGAATGCACACTTTGCATTCCTTCGGTTTTTACTTCGTCCCCCGGCCAAAATATAACAAAATTTGTTTCCTTTTATTCGACTTTTTGTTTCCTTTTATTCAACTTCTTTGTTTATATTTGTTTCCTTCAATTTCTTTGTTTCCTTTTATTCAACAAGCTATTACTTTATTTATTCCTTTCATTCCAGCTTATTTATTTTATTTTGGTTCAAGCAAAAAAATATTCTTTTTATTTCTTTTATTATAACCAAAAAAAATATTTGTTTTATTCAGTGCAGAAAAAAATTATTATCCAAATTTTTACGTTATTGTAAAATTTTCGTAATTTTTTTACGTCAAAAAAAATTAGAGTGTAAAAGTTTTTATTATATTTGAGAGTTAATGGGTATCAATAAAATAATATATAATTCAGTAGTAAAAATTATTAATAATAAAATTGATTGTATTTTATTATTGTAATTGTAAAAATATTTAACTCTGTTGTATTATAAATTTCAGGTTATTTCTGACGATTTATTGTGAAGACGAAAAAAATAAAAGTAAGTTATACTGTTTTATTATTATTTGGTTATTTACATTATTTTTTAATCTTACATATTAGAATAATGTAAAATGAAAAATGTAGTCTTATGACTAATTAAAATGACATGCATTTATTGTTGACTTTATATTTTTTGTTTGATTATTTATCTATCTATATAGTGTTAGGGAAAAATTTATACGAAACAGTGTTATAATTTATATTATTAAAATGATATTTATGAAATATATAATTCGTATGAACTGAAAATTGAAATTTTTTGACATATTATTGATATTCATATTTATTTATTATAAAATAAAAAATATTATAATATTATGAAAATATGAACCTATGATGATAACAAATACGTTAAAAAAAATTGACATATTGATTTTATTTTTATATTATTTGATGAATATATTTGAATTATAGGAATTTTTTATTTATTGTTATGCTTACTATAAATTATGCTTTAAATATGCAAATGTAACACATGTTGTTATATATGTGCATTTAGGTTATTAAGTAATGGAAAATTTTAGAAATCAAGAATTCATCAATCCGGGACCGTACGTTGATGAGCTACTCACTTTGAGTGGCAAGCATCGAGCTGATGCAGTATGGGCGGGAACTGTAAGTGTTTTGGCAGTACTTAATGAGTTCTTGTGTCATTTGACAAATTTAGTATTATATATATTTGTCTGATAATTTATTTATTTTTAGGTTGAACACAACGTTTTATTCTCACGAAGAGCTAGCGTTGAAAGTCATTACAGGAAGATCGATGAGCGAATTATACCGTATCTGAGATTAACAGGATTTTATGGAGTTTCGCAAATCGGTGTAATGAATGTTAATGTGGATTTAATGACTGCTCTTGTCGAGAGATGGAGACCGGAGTCCCATACATTCCACCTTCCTGTTGGTGAGACTACAATAACACTGGAGGATATACAGATACTGATCGGGCTACCTGTCGAAGGACGTGCTGTGACAGGGCACTTTCAACATGATTGGCCGAATTTATGTGGTCGGTTGTTAGGCCAAGTTCCCCCAGAAGATGCCATTAGGGGACTTAAAATTAAACTGACGTGGTTAAGTCAGAATTTCAGTCATTTACCTGCTGGGGCAACGGACTACCATATTCAGTGCTTTGCGCGTGCTTGGATACTACGCTGTATTGGTGGACTACTATGTCCAGGCACAACAAATAATTTCATACATTTGATGTGGCTCCCATTGTTAGAGGATTTAGCCCAAGCGGGTGAGTATAGTTGGGGATCAGCCGTCTTGGCCTGGCTGTACAGAGAGTTGTGTCGTGCGACTCGACTTAGGGTGAACGGTCTTAGTGGTTATCACCAATTAATACAAATGTGGGCGTGGGAAAGACTTAATCAATTTTGGCCGCCCTTTATTCACAATGTTGTATTAGATCAGAGCAGACCCTACGGATATAGGTAAAATTTATTTAATATATTCCATGGTTGAATATCGTTAGTAATATTTATTACCATAAATTTGCTAATAACCTAATTTTGTTGATGGGTTTTAGGTGGCGATCCCCGTTAGATTTAAGAAATAATAATACTAAAGATGTATAAAAATACAGCGAGGATTTAGACATGCAGCGCTATGATCAGGTACGTATTTTGATTTTGGTTGTATTTGTAAATTAAAATTTAATTTTTTTGTTGCGTTAACTGAATAGACTAACTAACTGAATGCTATATTTTTTTGAAGATGGAATGGGAGCCGTACAGGAATGTAATGCACTTATTGCCACATTTTTGTACAAGTGGACATGCGTGTTGGAGATCTGTAGTGCCACTGGTATGTTTTCATATTATTGAGTGGCACCAACCCGATAGATGTTTAAGGCAATTCGGGATGGATCAACCGATTCCATACGCTCCACATAATAATGATTCAGTGCATTCCATCGATTTGAGAGGCCATACTGATTAGAACTGGGAATTGAAATTTTCAAATTTCATTTTTGAATGGCTTAATCGACACATTCGGGTAGTAACCGGACCTGTTATCAATGCGCCGTTACATCCCAGATCGCAATATATGCAATGGTACATATCGCGGACAAGACGGTGGATTACCCCACTCGGAGCGTCAATGGGAGCATCGGTATGATTTTAAGTTTGAAAGATATGAACACTTTTATATATGAGCTTTAAATAAGTTATTTTTTTTTTCATATAGGCCGATGGTGCGGAGCGCATATACCACAGTAATATTGCGGAGGTATCTAATGAAGGGCTTACTATTCGATTGACATCAGAGGGAATTTTAGGTGCCGTTGGTGCATTTGACCGAACATCTACTGATTATCCACGCCAACCTGTTCCTGATGCGGCTGAGATTCCACCATTATCAATACCATATGAAGATTTTCGCCAAATTAGACGTAGTAGGCGAGGAATGTCAGAGAGACGTTCGACAGTGGCACCTATTCCTATGCATCCTAGACTGCACCCTGTCCCTCAGCCTTTGCAATGGCCCTTTAATTTTGATGCCGGCTTCAGTTCCTTCAGTATGCCTCCAGTCGACCAACAACAATTTTTCACAGATGCCGGTGGTCCTTCAACATGCTATGACTTTGAAGCCGGTCCATCTAGGATTAATGTTGATTTAAATGTGAGCTTATCTGAAGAAGTACCACTATACAACATTTATGTCCAGAGTAGCCAGTCGGTTCCACAGGATGATTTCTTTAACGAACTATTTGGCGGTCCTGATGTTATTAGAACCATGCCTTTGGCCGATCAACCCCTATATAATGGTGGTTATAATGAGGAATCGACATTACCGCAAAATCCAAACCCTTATCAAGCGGATCCCCATTCTCAATCACACAGCACATCATTTCTTAATAGGAGATTTTGATTGAGTCATACTTTTTATTGTATGTAATCTTTATTATACTCATTTTTTTTGTACGTTATCCTTCGATTATGTAATATTTGGTGTATGTAAATTTTTTTTATATCATATTCTGAGAATTTGCTTACCTTTTTGGGCACCAAATTTAAAGCAAACTTAATATTAGCATTAAATGTTTAATACCAAATCTAGTCGATGATGATAATTTGCAATTGGTTAATATCAAATCTGCACACTGATGCGAACTTACATGTATGTAATCAAAACATAAAAAATACACTTAACATATCAGGAAATATGGAACATCAAATTTTTACAATGAAGATAATTTCAATCCCTACAATATTGACTGGATGAGCCAGCTGCACCTCTGCATATCTTTTTATTGTGCCCTACATTTCCACACCTGCTGCAGCGAGTCACATTACCCCGTTCACGAGTATCCATCTCGTTGCGTATGCGAGATGTTTGTGGCTGACCTTTCTTCCTCAATAATTGCATATCAGGTTTAATTCTGGGGCCATTATAATGTGGCCAGTAGGCTCTACATGCCATAGGTCGAAAATGGCCATCATAACATTTCAGTGCTTCTGTAATACTGTAACACTTATCTACAAATTGATACATTTCTAGATTTCTACTCATGCAGGCTGCGATGGCATGTGAGCATGGCATTTTTGTTCCTTGAAACCTACCGCACTCACATTCTCGCCTTTCGAGACTCAATATGTAGGTGTCTGGTGCAACATTATGTTCCGATGCTCTACGATCAATGACACTGAACAATTTGAAGCGACTATCACAGCTGATAACAATATGCGCTCGAGCAATGTTAGCTTGCTCTTGCATAGCTTCAATGCATCTTGGAGTGAAGAGTAAACCCTATGCCATTTTAGCAGTGTAGAAACCCCTCATCTGCTCATAGTACTTGACCAACCTCCCAAAAGTATGCTTAACAATTGCAGTGATCGGCATCATACGCACTCCTTTAAGGGCACTATTAACACTTTCTGCAATGTTCGTCGTGGTGTGACCATAGTGATACCCGCCATCCTCGGATAATGTCCATTTGTCCAAAGATATCCTCGTCGCCCAATTATAGGAATCTTGGTCAAGATCTTTGATTTGGTCCATTTTATCCTCAAACTTATGCTTTTCAAATTGTGCGCCTACAATAAAACGTTAATATTACACTACAAAAAAAACACAAATTAGTGACGGAAAAATTTCAGTCGCTAAATAGCGACTAATTAGCGACTAATTAGAAATTTAGTCGCTAAAGTTCTTTTTTTTAATTTTAGCGACGAAAAAAAGAAATCCATCGCTATTTTTTGGCAGCAACAGGGCGCGCCTTCTTTTGCGACTGAATTTAGTGACTGAATTTTTTAGTCGCTAATTAGCGACTGTAGTGATTTTACCGATGAAATAGCGACGGGTTATTCCGTCGCTAAAAAGTTTTCAAAATTTTTAAAAGAGAAGGAAATTAGTGATAATTTAGCGACGGAATAGCGACCGATTATCCGTCGCTATTTTAAATTAAATATTTAAAAAAATTTAAATTTTGATTATTGATTTTACTAAGTATTATATTAATAAAAATACGCACACATGCTTATGCTTTTTAGTTATTTTTAATATTTTTATTTTAAAAATTAAATTATATTGGAATTCAATCACTTTATTAATTTTCATAAAATTAACATTTAATCTTGAAATTATATAATTAAAATAATTATAAACGAAATTTAGACCCGAAAAAAATATATTTAGACCCGAAAATAAAAAAATAAAAAATAATCCGGTAGAAAAAATTTATTGAATGTTAAATTTAGACCCAAATATAATTAAGTGTCGGCTTTAATTAAATAATTAAATTGTAAATAAAATAAATAAATAGATAAATAAATACTTAAAAAAGAAGAAGAATAGGGAATTAAACTCAAAGAAAGAAAAAACGCAGGAGAGAGTGAAGATAGAAAATGAAAGAGGGAGGGACCGCGTGCGGAGAGGAAGGGGCGACCATCACCAGTGCCGGCGACAGACGACTGGGGAAGCGGAGACGGTCCTCCGCCACCGGCGACAGGCGGCACCGAGCTAGCGCTGCCTCCTTCCCCGCCGAGCTTGCCGTCTGCTCCTGCTTCGCGAGAGGGAAGCCGAAGCTTCTCTCCCCTTTTTCGGTCAGATCCGGCGTCAGACGGGGACATGAGCCACATCACCGGGTTTCTGAAGGTGAGGCGTTCATCCTTATACCCACCTATCGTCCCCACTCGTTATCGACGATGAGATCGGAGTTGTGGAAGCGTGGCTTTTCGGCGTAGATCCCGATCAAATGGTGTGGCTTTTTGGCGCGTGATGTCGGGCGGGAGGTCACTGACGTTTTGGGCTTCGAGTCGGCAGTGGCGGTGTCTCCCCTGCGACTCTCCGATGACCGTTGACCGGCAGACAGATTTGACTGTCATTGAAAATGGTATGTGCACTTCAGTTTCTGCTCTTTAAATTGTTTTATTTTATTGGATTTGACATTTTCTTTTGTTGATTTGTTCATTTAGTATTAAACAGATGAATCCCTTGTATTGTTACTTAGAAATATGGACTTTTTATTTGTTTTAGATTTGTTCATTTGGTATTAAACAGTGAAGAAAGTTTTCTCATTTTCTTTCTTTGTGTTTGGTTTTCGATATTTTGGTATTTGGAATTTCTGTAAGATTTTTAAATCTAGTTATTCACTTTTACTGGCTTTGGTTAAACTAATCACTTCACTAATTCAGAAATAGTGGTGTTGTGTGAATGCAAATTGTTAGTAATTAAATAGTTGATGAATTCTGCATCTTTGTTGTAATTCTTTGGGAACAATTCTGTTTTCTAAAAGTCTACCCTCCATTATCAAAGCTGCTACCTGCGTGAAGTTTTTTTCCTGATGATGATTTCAGGTGCCATTTTTGCCATTGGTCTATGAGCCTCTGTAAGACCACATTGCTTACTACTACATCCCATATCATGCATGGAGTTGCCACATTCCTGAATAGTTTCCCACTACATATTTATTTATTTATTACATACCCATTTTTTCCCACAAAATAGTTAAAGAGTTAGAGATGCTTATTGATCTTAGTTTAAGTTGATTGGCAGAAGGTGGTGGAGAGGAAATCTGTGGGCAAAGAGGAATAGGATTGCCTTAGATAGGATGAGGACCCTTATATTGGAAAAGAAAAAGGGATGTGATTGAATATTGCCTTTAATATTTCGTTAGAAGAGCAATTTTGCTCTTAATGTATTTTTTTTTCTTTTAATTTTGGCTCACAGATGTCCTTTCGTGTTCTCATTTTTTTTTTTTTTTAAATTTCAAAGCTACACAAATTAAGTTTTAATTCTTAGAGTTTTGGCCTCTTTTAATTTCTCATACTAGTTATAGTAATGGGAGCTTGCAATAAACGCCCAAAACTCTATTGTAGAAAAATTAATTTTCAAATTGGCCATTGGGATCCAACAGGTATTATTGTTGGGCTCTGAAATTGTTGCATGCTGTGTGATTCTTGTGTGATTCTTTTGTTCATACAATTGAGAAGTTGGTAATGTCTGGCATGAGTATGAGATTTGTGACATTTCTACTTTTAACGGTGGGAATGAATTTGGGAATTGATCATAATTTCTTTGATAAAAGCTTTGTTAATGTTCTGTGTTAGCTGTTAAATAGATTGAATTAGAGCTCTTTACCTGGTTGGCTTCTTGAAGCATAGTTTTATAGAAACATACTATAGCTTTCACCTTGCTTTTCAGAAAATTATTTACTATTGCCTTAATTTTTAATGGTTGAATGTTATCATAATTTTCTTGCTTCTCCAATTTAATATAAGTGGTGACGAATTGCAGGAATTCCATTTGGGTCTGTCAATCTTTTGCTCTCTATATTTATCTCAGTTTACTTATTTTGTGACGTTAAATACAACATCTTACTGCTTTAATTTTATTTTATTTGCTATTTGTTATTAACTTTAAATTTTATTTTATTTGCTATTTGTTATTAACGTTAATTTTATTTTTTCTCATAATTTATAAATTAGGTGGTTCGTGAAGAAATTAAAGATTCAAAATGGTGGCATTCCGTTGATGTTTCAAGATTTTATAATATGTTTTTTTGTTGTAATTTTTAAATATTTTATGATTGTGGAAATGAGTGTTTGTATTATTTAATATGGTTTTAATTATATGTAAATTAATTTTTAATTTTATTTTATTAAAGAAATTTGGGTATTTTGAGTGTATGATATTATATTTTTTAAATTAATAGTATTGTTAATAATATTGTATAATTATTATTAACATAAATAAAATTTTTGATCTAATAATAATAATAATAAATTAAATTTAAAATAATAAAAATTAAATTCGGAATAATAATAAAAAATTTAATATTTTTAGCGACGGAATAGCGATGGCTTTTCCGTCGCTAATATATTTTTAATACTAATTTAGGAGGTTATTTAGCGACTAAATTTCATATTTAGGGACGGAATTTTTCGTCGTTATTTTTAGCGACGATTATTCGTTTTAGTCGCAAATTGCTTGCGACGGCTCCAATAGCGACTGTTAGTCGTGGCGTCGCTAAAGGAAATTAGCGACGGAAAATGCCATTTTAGCAACGGAATCTTCCATCGCTAATTTGCTTTTTTTTGTAGTGTTAGTTACTTAGAAAATAAATTTTAATAAGTAGTTTCATGGATGGGTTTGCTTACCAGCCATGTACAGTAAATCTTTAATCGCAGGATTCCTGTGGTGGGTGTTGTAATTACTTACGAAATGGCGCAAGCAAAACCTGTGAAAGCTGAGAGATTCCTTCCATCCACTTCTTTCATCTCGAAACACTGACATTATACCAGCGTGTCTGTCTGATATAACTGTTAGGCCGACACGTACAGTTACATGCTTTCGAATCATAAACATAAACCATGCCCAGCTTGATTTGTTCTCCGATTCCACAACTGCGAATGCAACTGGGAACAACATGTCATTACCATCGACTGAGCTGGCAATCAACAGTGTTTGTTGGAATTTGCCAGTCAAAAATGTTCCATCAATCAAGAGAATCGGCTTGCAGTGAGCAAACCATCAATGGCTAGTTTAAAGCTCCAAAATACCCGTTGAAACTGCTTTACATTTGCATCTGCGGTTTCTTGTAGCACAAACTTATAAACGGATGCCGTATTATATTCTTGCAAAGCAAGTAAAAAACCTGGCAATCTCTCAAATGACTCAACATAATTGCCAAATATGGACTCAATAGCTTTCATTTTCCCGTACATTGCCTTAGTGTACGATACATCAAACTTAAATTGCTGTTTAATAGCAGCAATTACAACATCGACTGGAAGGTTGGGCTTCTTACTGACCATGCCCAGTATGCAATTTCGAATAATTTCTGATCCCAGTTGCCTGTGATCCATTGAAAGATTACCACCTGGACATGAATGTGGTCCTTGAAATCTTGTGATTACCCATAACGGGATTACTCACTTTTTTATTGCTCTTAACCTCCACCTGCACCCACTATCAGACTGTGCGCACCTTACCACCCAGTAGTTTGGCTTTGATTCAATTACTCTGAAGTCAACATTTTTCATTATTGAGTACTTTTTCACACAAGATTTCACTTCATCCTTGCTAGTAAAAACCAACCCAGTCGACAATTCCGAGCAACCATCCCACGTATGATATCGAACTCCTTCCGACACATCAACCTGGGATGCATCAAAGTCCATATCTGTATAGTGCTCAAATTGAAACATGAAATTGACCGGGCTTATATCACCGCTTGAATGCATTGATGCTAATGGACTGACGTCTTGAGTATTATCAGAATCATCACCATCTCCAGATTCAGAGCTAGCACTTTCCACTAGAATATTAGCATATTCGGCCTCTGCATCATCATTAGGCGAAACATAATCATGGCTCAGTGAGAACACGACATCATCATCCTCGTCGCTCAAATTAATCGACGGTTCATTTCCAACATTAACACTAGTGGGGTTGCAAAATGTGCCGTTGTAGACACCGGGTCCCGAGGTGGTCCAAGATCAGGATTACCCAATGATGAAATAGAAGACCGATTTTCGGCAAGAAAGGTGAGAACCGATCGTTCCTTGTCAAAAAATGTGTTTTTCGGAAAATAATTAAAAAATATATATTTTTGGGGAAATTAAAATTAAGATGGAGAAAAAAATATATTAATTTTGTGTTAGAATTTAAAATTTAAAATAAAAAAAAAAAAGAAAAGGAGTCGCGAAGGCCGCCTGCGGCAGCGCGGGGCTGCCTGCGCGGCAGGCTGCCCCAGCGCGCAGGGGCGCCTGCGCAGCAGGCCGCCCAGCGCACAGGGGCACCTGCGCGCAAGGCAGGCGCCTCGCGCGCAGGCCCCCTGCGCGCGAGGCGAGGGGCCTCGCGCGCAGCCCCTGCGCGCGAGGCGAGGGGCGCCGCGCGCCCCCCCTGCGCGCGAGGCTGGGGCCTCGCGCGCAGCCCCTGCGCGCGAGGCAGCTACCTGCCGCGCGCGGTGCGGGGGCACCACGCGCGCAGCAGGCTGCTGTCGCGCGCGCCCTCGCCTTTCTCTGCGCGACCTGTCGCCTGTTCCCTTTTTTCCGCTTCTTTTTCAGTCTGATTTTCTTCAGTCTTTCACCATTTCATGCCTTTTTGGGTGAAACAAAAATAAAAGTTTTTTTTGTCTTTTGCCATTTTTGGCCAAGACAAGATTAAATGGGATTTTTGCCTTCATTTTGGAGGGAGGACGGCAACTAATTTCCAAGCTTTTCTCTCTCAATTTTTTTCCAGCAACTAGCTCTTTGGCTTTCTTTTTCTCTTCTTTGCTTAAGTTTTAAATCTTGATTTACTCTTCAAAAAAATAGATAATCCATCTTATTGAGTGATTTGGGTTAGGAAAATTAATTTCCTCTTGCTCAAATCATCCATCAAAAAAATATCTTCATCAAAATATTTTCTTGATTTTATTTCAAAACATTAAACTCTACATTTTCTTTAAGTATTTATCACCACAAATCCGACAAGGAAAATCGATCGGGACACCGTTTCCCCAATCTAAAAATTCTGAGGGTAAACATTCTTGGATTTATTCTTTTTTATTTTTTCTTGTACATTATTTATTGTTGTTAAAATTATTTTTGTTACTATTATCATGTCTATTATTTTTATTATTCATTTTTAGCATTTTAATATGTTGATACCATGATTAATATGTTATTTGCTTTCTTTGATTTCCATGCTCTCCCATTTACTACCGTTATCATTATTGTGAGTTTGCTATCATGTTATTTATAATAATAATTATTATTATTACTATTATTTTTACTATGTCGTTGCCTCATTTGCATTAGTGTATATATTGTTGTTGTTTGCATTCTCACCATCCTATTATCACTAATAATGTATTATTGGTTTGTTTTAATTTGATTTTTACGTCCATCCACTGTTATTATTATTATTACAATTAGTATTATGTTGTTTGATATTAGACTTTTATACTTTAATTTTTATTCCTTAACCTCCACCATTTTTTATTCTTCACGTTGGTTTCCATTTTTCATTGTTTTTTTTTTAGTTCTTTTTTAACTTGCTATTTTATTCTATTTTAGATTTTAGCTTAATCATTTTTAATATTTGCATATTAATATATTGTCAAAGTTTATTGCTATTATTATTACCTCATTAATCTCTTAGTATTTGTTGCTATCTTTTATTATTATTATTATTATTATCATTATTATTATTATTATTAATTAATTAATTAATTAGCATTATTATCATTTAATATTCCGCATTATTTTATTATTATTATTATTATTATTATTATTATTATTATCATTATTATTATTATTATTAATTAATTAATTAGCATTATTATCATTTAATATTCCGCATTATTTTATCATTATTATTATTATATGGTTTTATTATGATTATTATGTCTATTATGCATCCTGTTTATTGTTGCATTGTTATTCACTGTGGATAATTTGATTTATGTTGTTGCATTGCTATCTTTGTTATTGTTATTATATTTATCATTCATTTGATTAATTTACTTTGAATATTTACTAATATTTTTGATGTTAATTTCTGTATGAATATTAATTTGAGTCGGGCCATGTGAGCGCCCCGCGACTCCCCGGATGGGTCGCGACGCGTGGATGGACACTCCATTTTGGTGAGATCTTTTCAATTCCTCTTTGATGTGTTATGTGTTTATTTGTATATATATATTTTTTATTCGTGCACGCGTGCGATAAAAAATTACAAAAATATTTCTATAATTAAATTAGAATTTTCACTAATAAAATCGGGACCAATGTCCCTTGTTTTAGCCCAACCATAAAAACATCACAACTAAAAAACGAAGAGTCAATTTTCAATAAAATGGGATCACTCATCCCGGTTTTTCATTCAAACAATCAAAACGACTATTCGAACCCTCTTTAAGTTAACACGAAGGAACCAATGTTCCTAAATTTCGAACAAGTGCGAAGGAACCAATGTTCCTAAAATAATACCCCGATTTATGCATGTCTTTTTATTTCGATCTTGTGTGAGTGTTTTAAATTCAAGTTCTTTTCTATTCGGGCCCTTGTAATTAATTGGGGCAACTTTATTTATCTTTTGGGGATTGTATTCCGTCCCACTTACATCTTTAATCTCCTTTTATTGGGGTTGTATTCTACCCCTATTTCTATTGTAATTGCGTGCTTGCGTGTTTACCGCTTTCATTTATCGCTTTCCCTGTCTATTGCTTTAACGCTTTTATTTACTTCCTTTACATGCTTGAAAATGCGCTTTACTTTTAATGCATCCTTGTGTGAGATGAGAGATATAATTTTAAGAAGTTAAAAACCCACTTATACTTAACCAAAGCATAAATAAGAGGGAAGTTCCGGACACCAAATCTCTGGTTTAGACCAATAGAGGTGAGAAACCTTTTCCCAATTTCTTGCAAATTGGGTGGCGACTCCAAATACCTCAAAGGTGCCTTTAGGCGTCAATAGGCTAGGTTATTCTCCCCAATGTTCTATTGGGAGGGATACACCGATGATGTCTCATGGCGCCCATGATCAAAAGACGCGAACCTTCATACCTCGAATCCTAAAGCGGATTCAAAGCGAGGGCCCTTGCTGGGTTGTCCGGGGTTCGGCGCGCGTCACAGCCGTCATTTTCCACCAAATTTGCAGAGTTACCAAACATACGATCTCCGAGTAAATTACCATCTTGCCTACACATGGACAACCAAGGTTGACTAGGAGTAATATCTGCAATCTGGGAAACCGAATGACGTTGATTGATATTTGTATCTGCGAAACTAAACTTCTGCGCCCCACATCTGCGATATGTGAGATTAAACTTCTATGTCTGGCATCTGGCGTGCGAGAAACAGAAGGTCGTTGATTGTCCTGTTCAATTCCTGTACTGCGCTCCATACTAGTTCCCTAATTAAAATTTCTGTCCCTAGAATGACTTCCAGATCTTGTGCCAAAAATTGACCTGCTAAGAAAATTACCAACCCTTCGACTGAATGATCGCCTAGGCTGACTTGAAGAGGCAGCAGGAATTAGGCTATTTGATGTGGGTTGATAATCATGCCCTGCTCCGACAGATGCCGCCCTAGTTAACAAATTACTATCTCGTCGACCGCTGGAGTGTCGTGCTTCACTGGGACGACGATCTCTTTCTTGGATATATGATGGTTGTTGTCGACTGACCTCAACATTTTGCATTGCACCGCCATCAAATTGAGAGAATCTTTCATTGTCTTGTTGACTAACAGACTGCCTTGGCTGACTAGGACCTACGTCATTCACACATAATTGTTGAGGTACCTCATTATTTTCCTCTTGCACCCCTTCATTTACCATTTCATAATCGTTGTCATGCAAATGTAGACTGCCCCCTGGATTACCACCTGCATCACCCTCTGCTATTACAATGATTAATTCCACCAAGTTATAACCTTCGTATCTTCTTAAATTTTCATATATTGCGTCTATGTCGTCATCTTCTACTACATCCACCGACGTCCAACATAATGATCCTCCATTGAACATTGGTCTCTTATATATAATTCTAGAAACCATATCGTTCCTACCTAAACCCAATTTCACGTGAATTTTATGAACCAATTCAGCAAAAGTAGGCTTATTTTTAAGTCTTAATCTCTTGGTAATAGCATTCGGACCGGATATGTCATATTGAAAACCTGACGCTCCACAACCAATTTCTCCTCCAGTGTGCAAATATAATTCCGTATATGATGACATTTTTCTAGTCCCTATCAGTCAAAAATTTTTCCAAAACTATTTGTCAACAATTTTATGATAAATTCATTAATTAATATTTAACTATTTCACGTAATACAATACAAATATTATGATTACAAAATACGCTATAATTAAAAATTATTTTTTAACTTTATTATCACAAATACGTAAATTACATAATATTATTACACAATATTTATGCCTAATATATTATTTGCTAACATAATATTTATTTCATTTTTTATAATTGTACATTTCTTCTATTTAGATTATTCAACAAAAATTTAGAATTATTATTTTTAAATTGTATTAAACAGATTAAAATTATTAAATTTACAATTAAGAAATAATTATATTTTCAACCTTCATTTCTCATTTAAAGTAAACTAATAAAATAATATATGACGAAACTTAAAAATATTAAAATTTCTATAATACCTGACTTCAATAGCTGGTCTCACCTCGTTTTCCTTGACTTGATAATTTTCAAATAGTTTCCGCGTCTACAAAAAAAACAAACATATAAATACGTTATAATAATTATAGCACAAATAATAGTATATATTAAATTATAAATGATATCCATTGCAAATAATAACACTGCAAATTTAAAAAAATTTATATGCATACAAAATTTGTAATTGTCGATTTTTTTCGATTTACTTTTAACTTTATCCTTATTTTTCAAATTCAGTATATAACTTACAATACGTAAATTACACGTAACTAATATTACTTTCATCGTTTCCTTTTTCTAAATCTCAACAAACAGATTTTTTAAATAAAACAACATTTTAATATATAAATTATACTAAAAATCAATAATGACAATTACGAAAAACTAAATTTAAAGCTATATTATACTAATAACAATAAATATCTATATATATCTATTAACATTTTTTTTTACCGTAAACAACAACAAACAAAATATATTTAAATTGATATATTACCTCATTTTAATAGCTATTTCACTTGTTTTTTTCGCAAGTCGTTGCCTCCCGACTAATTTCTATTTTTAATTAAACAAATAAATATAAAATTAAATGTGAATACAACATAAATAATAATTAAATTGCTAAAAAATAAATCTAAATCTTACCGTTTCAAATAATATTCTCCAACAATTTTGCTATTGATTTTCAAAAAATAATTTGCAACTAATATTTTTGAGTCGGTGACTGAACGAATGCAAGCAGGAGAAGAAATGAGATCGCATTTATTGTAAATATTGCGTATGAAAACGCAACAGAAGGCTGTGTTGTCAGTCTGAAAACACAATGATAGGCTGCGTTTTCAGACCTGAAAACGCAGCCTATCATTGCGTTTTCAGACTGTCGTCTAACGCATCCCGTGGGACTCATTTCTGAAAACGCAACGAGTTGTTGCGTTTTTACAATTAACCCCAGTCCCACAAATAATTTCTGACACACTCCATTTCTATAATATTTTATTAAAAAAACATTATTAAAAAAATTGTCTCAATCTAACTAGATAAAAGTAGCAAAATTGAAAACAAAAAGTGATTCTATTGAGTTATTAATAATAAAGGAAATTTATTATTAATTTTTGAGTGATAGTCAGGAATGCATTTGTATCGTCTGACTGGAATCACGCGTTAAAATCAAATCATTACATGCACATATGCACCATACTACACCTTTTAATTTTTAATTAGATAAGCATGAAAAGAAACGTTAAAAATTTTATTTTTTTAAATAAAATTTTTTGTTTGCTTTACTTTTAATGAAATTATTGATAGAACGGTGTAATTTATGAAATTATTACTATTTAAACTATACCTGTCAAAATACCTGCGTTACCCAACAATTTACGCAAATTCACTGGAAAGAAAATTAATTCAAACCCAATTCAACTAAAAAATAACCCATTAAAATCCACCCAAAATTTACCCGCTCATCATCCAACCCGTTTGGGTCTATTTTGCTGTACCCAGCGGGTCAGTTCCCAAATCTCTATTTCCCCTGCCATCCTTCTTTTCTGTTGCTACGTTGCCTTTCTTCTCTATCTCTCTCTTGATCTCTCGAAATCGGCAGTTCATCAGCTCGTCAGCCGGAAGCCGCCTGTCGCCGGCTATCTCGCCAGCAGCCTGACGCCGGGTATCTCGCCAGCAGCCTGACGCCGGCCATGTCGCCATCTCTCGTCTCTCTCATCTCGCTCGGTCTCGGGTATTTTACTTTCAATTTATTACATGACTTTGATTATAATTGAATTGAATTAGTGTGCTGCAACTTTTGGTTTGTGAACAATTTTTTTCTTTTGCACTCCTTTAATTATCTACCGTGCAAATAAAATTTTGTTAGTTCATGAGTTATTGTTGCAATTCTGCTGTAATTTATGGAGTCAATCGAATTATGGAATTCACAGTGCCAATGATATCGGGTGCTCCTGCTTCCGGTAAGGGTACCCAATCTGAGTAGATATAATGCTGGTTAGAGGGTCATGTTTTGGTTTCTCTTCACACATGCTAGAAATTGAAACCACCCTTTGTGTTTGTGACTGAGATTCCTGTTAAGGCATTTGAGTTGTAGGAGTTTCTTTTGGAGTAGAAGTTTTTGTTTTGGTTGTACAAAGTGGGTTTGATCCAGGATTTGCTATGGCTTTGGTTTTGTTGTTAGATCAAATGTTCAATTAGATTCAATTCAATTACAATTTCAATTCTCAAATCATATCAATTTCAATTCAAATGAAAATGCAATTTTAATTTCAGTTTAATTAATGTTTTTACTTGTTTAATTGTATATAGACTTGTCTTGATGAATATGTATGCAGTGAGATAAACTTTCAATTTCTTTTTCTTTCTTTCTGTGGACTGATGGTGTTGTTGGTACAACAAAGAATCTAAAAACTCATTTGTATAGAAAGTCATCCTCATGAATTTGAATTCTCTGTCTAGCCAATAATTCTCTTTAAAGAATTTATGCACTTTAAGGTTCGGTGATATTCCCCCCATGACTTTATTCATAAATGATTTATTTATTTTGCTCATCAAGTCACTTACTTAACAGTATAGGTTCTTTTTTCCCTGGCCACTTTTTGTTTATGAATGTGCTATAAGATTATTTCATGTACTTTGTGGGTTAATTTGGAGAAACCTTTTTGGGTGTCTTGCCTTGTGGGGCTGATCTTGCTTTTATACTTGCAGTGAAGCAAGTATATGTTAGGTACAAACAAGATTCTGGTGAAGGGGATGGATGTTTTGTGGCATTTAAAAGCAAAGATATTGATGGCTCAAATTCAACCGTGTTTTCCCAAACTAAATTGTGATTTTGTGATGCTCTTCTAGATGTGTATCATGTGAGGCATGAATGAATTTTGTGATTTTTCATGCTTTGTATCGAATGGAAAACCTTTATTAATTTGTTGTCCTTGAAGCTCTTTCTCAGGTTCTAGATTTGAAAAAAATGGTGTTGTCTTCCTCTATTAGTTTGCACAAGTTAGAAAGAAAAAGTAGTCCTCCTAATTCTAAATTCTAAATTCCCAGATTTTGTCTTTTCAAAGAATGAGTTTTTTCCTTTTTCTTTTCTGTTTTTTGGTCAAAAAGAAAAAAGTGAGAAAAAAGAAATAGAGTAATTTTTCAAAGCTGCAGCAGATAGGCCCCTCATGGTGCTTTTTTTTTTTTTTTTTTTTCTTTTGGAGTACAGAATTGTGACAAATACAAAAATGTTTTAGTTTAACTTAAAAAGGTTATTTTCACTAATATTAAAATAATAAAGGGTGTTATTTAAGTCTATATAATATATTATAGATATATATATATTTTTTCCAACTGATTGTAGAATGCTCGCTCTCTCTTAACTTCTTCCTCTCGAATTCCCCCCAATACGTTATTTTGTGCCTGTTCCGTTGCCGGAGATATATTTTCCAACGACTTATGGTGATTATTCTAGTTGCGTGCCGCTGCTAACGGAAAGTTCGAACCTCATAGGACTTTGTCTTTTGCCTATAGGAAGTATTTTTTATCCCAAAATTTTGTATCGTTCATGTGTCGTTAGGTTGTAATTTCTCTAGGTATGAATAGTGTTTTAATTTGTTCTTTATTTTTCCTTTAACTCCTATGATTTGTATTATGCTTTTTTTTTTTTTAATCTTTGAACAACTAAAGAAGAAAAATAAGATGAAAAAAGGCCTTTTCCAAATTTTATTAGCTGATGCCATGGGGTTAGCTTACCCAAGGGTTATTTCCTCTGTAATGTAAGGTCTTTGACCTCCCCTTTCTTCAAAAAGGAAGAAGAAGAAGAAGAAAAATAAGATACTAACTCTTTTTCCTCTCCTTTTGTTCAGTTTGGAGGGAAACAAAAGTGAGTATACAGAGTACGTTAGTTACTCTGTGTTAACTTCGTATACTTTTTGTTTCCATATTTATTTTGTTGTCTGTCCAAACAATGGAAATGTTAAAGTAAATTAAATTTACTTTACCTCAATTACTTTCAGTTCTCAGTGTGCACTACATCTGTCCAGCACCATGCTTCAGCTGGTTCACCATATCATTACTTGATTAAAGTGTTTAGTGATTGCCCACTTTTTGATGGATTCCTTTGTGTTGGGTAGTAATTAAGCATTGCATGTTCTATGTTTAAATGCAGTGTTTAGCAATTACTCAATTAAAAATATTACACACAAACAATTTGTTTTTAATCATAAAAGTAATGTTTGTAAATCTAGATTCTGGAGGTGAGAGGAAGGACCTATATGGTTGTGTCAGTATCCGGAATTATGGATGCGGAGATGGAACAAAGCTCAGTAAAATTGGAAGAAAATGATGGTAAATTCCCAGTGAATCAGTCAATGGGATTGGTAGATGATACTAACAAATTGAAGAAACGCAGAAGGGATTTTAATGCAGTGGATGAAGATGAATGCCATATCATATTGCTACAAAAAGCTTACAAAAGAATTATGTTATCTTTAACCAAACCTTCATACGTTCTTGGATTAGGCTCAAATATTGTGCGACCAGAAAATCGTGTCAGATTGTGTCAACTTTTGCAGAAGTTGGTAAGGCAACACAATTGGATAGAAGCAAGTGGTATAGTCAGCATATTATTAAATGGGACATGCAAGGATAATGATCCGACTTTGAATCGATTCAAGTATTCGGTATGATTTTGGTGCCAAAATCTTATATTGCAATTTTTTTGTTTTATTTTATTTTTATTGAGCTCTTCTTAAATCCATTTTTGAGCATGTTATTCATTAAAATTATAGAGGTTAAAGCAGTGAAAGAAAATTTTTTATATTGCATATTGGTTCAGATGTTTGTGAAAATAAGAAAGCATGTAATGACTGTGCACTGGGTTTGCACATAGTTTTGATACTCTGAATAATCTGGCAAGGATTCAATTTATTGTACATCTTAAGTCGCTTGTAACCTTTAGTGCACCTGCAATTTATGCCTTTCTTGATTTTGTTAGTTATCTTTGGTTTTTGAAAAAGCAACCATGCATGATAAGGAATAAATTACAAAGAACTATATATTGCGATAAGGCTAGATATAGACAACAATGTGGTTTAATTTTATTTTTATTATTTTTTTTTTGCTTTTCTTTATGTGTTTTTGGTTTTGTTCTCCTAGATGTCGTCTTATGTAGTTAATACTTGATACCATAGCAATGATGAATGCTCCTGACAGCTTCCAAATTTGGAAGCGATACTTGATTAACTTATGTGGTTCCTATTTGGTGTTTATTTGGAGCAAAAACAAGTTCTTTTGATGTTTTAAGATCTTAAAGCATTTCTTTTTTTCTTTTATGAATGCTTATTCTTGTGTTTGGTAAAACCTCTATATTGATATTTTTCACCTTCTTTGACCTATACACATTATCTGCATTTGTAGGTTTCAATGGAGTGTTTGAAGCGTATAGAATTTGACAATTCTGACTTGATCAATAGCACTTACAATACTTGGGTGACAAGGATTGGCAACTTATCAAATAAACGGAAAAGGAATGGATTTATGAAAGAGGTATTGTATCCAAAATCATGATAATCTGTTTAGCTGTCATCTAGGGATTTTTTTTTGTTAAATATCTATTTTAGAATGTTGGCATTGCCATCATTGAGCCTTGCCTCATCAAATGTCAATGTATGCCATTGTTACTTCATGTTGGTCAAAGACTTTGGTTGTTGAGCAGGACTGTTTTGCTGTTCATTTGGAGTCGATCCTATTAGGATATATGCAAAAGAACATCAAAGGTGAACGTGAAAATGCTAAGAGGTATAATTTTTAGTTTCGCCTTGCTTATGATTTGTGACATGTATATGATTCTCTTACTATATATGAGTAGTTATTTTGTAGAAAGCTCATTTATAGGGATTTATTTTTCCTTCCATAATAGGACTCTTGTAATTGTATATATGTCCTATTACTCAATGAATACAGATAAGAAAACGTTCTCTCCTTGAGTGTCATGTTACATAGTATCAGAGCCTTCTTTTGCTGTTTTGTGTTTTGGCTTCTATTGGTTCTTCAAGAACCAGGTCTTGAACTGACCAAACATATTGAGGTTGACTGTCATTTTTTCATATGCGAGAAAATGTAATTTCCACTGGGTGTATGAAGATAGGAGAGCAACTAGGTGATCCATTCATGAAAGCATTAAATGTGTATCGAGTCGAATATCTTTGTAACAAGTTGGGCATGATTAGCATTTATGCTCCAATTCGAGAGAGTGTTACAATATGTATATGATTTCCATTATACATAGTTCTTTTGTAGAAAGCTCATTCGTGGGGATTTATGGACTCCTGTAATTGTATATGTCCTATTATTCAGTGAATATGTATAAGAAAACATTCTCTCCTTTGAGCTTCGTGTTACAATTTGCTAAAAAATTTGAAGCTAAATGAGTTGCCCATCTGATGAAATGTTAATGCTTTATCTACTTCCAGACTTTGCATCTTACATGTTATTATTGAGGATTATACGTCTCTTATAAGTTACATGTCAAACTGCATGGTCCATCTAATTAATATGTGTATATAGATGGAGATTACGGATTCAATTGTACTGTCTGGGGATAGGGGCATGCAAAATTGATGGGATGGTTGGAGGAAGATAATAACATTCTTGCCGTTCTGTTTATCATTTTTGACATTCAAAGATGGTCATTAGCACTGTAATATTGTTCCCAAGAAGACCATTGACTATTATCGATGTGATCTGCGTAATTTTTTTTATTCTTTTCTTTATTATTTTTTATTTTTGCAGCCTGATGCAATATGAATTCAAGGGTCATCCAATGTTCAATTTGATGATTGGGTTGATATTCTATCAGCTTTTCTATTCTAGTATCCCAAAAGGCATGCGATGGAAGGATAGAACATCAGCTGATGCTTCTCAGTTAGACATGTCAGTTACAGAATTTAGATATGAAGTTGATGGGTCAAAGGGCCACAATTCAACTGTAGCTGTTGAGTCTGAATCTTCGTTTCAGTGCGGTACAGAGACATCTGTTATGAAAGATAAAGAAATGCCTGTTAAAGCATATGATTACTGTTGCAAAGAAGTGTCACCTATGGAAGTTGATGCTAACCTGCAGACAAGTCTCCCAAAATCTCTCCAACCACAGGGTTTCTATGTGAATTCTGCCGAAAATACAGCTTCCATAAATAACAATGATGGCCATTTGCCTTCTGTCCCGAATCTGTTTGCCCATGGTAAGTTCTTGATGTCCTCAATTAATCTGTAATGATACTTGTACTTTTCAGACACTGGAACATTTTTCTCATTGGAGAAAGATGGTGACTTTTTTTTTATTAAATCATGCATGATCATCACCTGCTGTATTGGAAAAGAACAGTAGTTGTGGAGCAATTTGGGCCCATGAAAACTAGGAAAAAGCAATATATGTTAAATGTGATTTGGAATATCTAACAAAAGGAGGTTTGCCAGTTTCCCTCTTGTCCTATGAGTCATATGCCTAAAAACATCCCAGCGCATGGATTCAGACAGTGCATGGATTCACCTGAATTTACCTACAAGTAGTTAAACAACAAGAATAAAGACACAGCAATCATTACATGGTTGTTTTCATTAAGTGTTCTTTTGGCTGTTGTCCTGTATTTTTATAAATATTAAAAACTATTTATACTTTGTAAGAAAATCTACACAGATCAGAATTTCCCCTCGTTGTATTCTGCGATGCAGTTGAGATGAGCTCAGCCAGGCTTTGTTAGGCCCAGGATTGGTTAAATTATGAAGCTCTAACTTTAGGCTCTAGGTTGACGTATTTATTAGGTGAGGATAGCCAACTGCAACATTGCTCAAATTTGATTTCTTTTTTCAAAAATGAAACACGTGCAGAAGGCTTCTTCAAGAAACTTAAGTTGTGGATGAAACCATTTTGTTGAATTTATTTTAAACACTTGCTTCTGCAGTAGATTACAATTTATCTGTAAGTATTTCTTTTATAATGTCTATGTTTTATTTCTATAGATTTTATCTATCAAACTATTTCAATAATTAATTTCAGTAATTTCATGCATAAATATGCATAGAAGCTCAAGTCAAACCAACTCTCATTTCAAGTATGCATATTTGCTAGCTGCATATAGCCCTTATTTATTTATTTATTTATTTTTTTTTATGTATGTGATTTTGTACTGAACGCCTTTTATCAACAAAGAGAGCTTGGATCCATGGTTGCTACCCTTGAAAACTGGAGACTGGGAGATGGAAAGAGTAATTCAAGCTCCTGAATACAAGCATGCAGTGAGGTACTTACAGGAAGCTGCCTGCTCTACGTTCCCATTATTGGCAGCCTTGCTTCCTTTGATACAGGTAGAGTCAACATAAGTTATGATGTAAGAAATCTGTTATTTATTTATTTCACTCCATCTGTTGCATTCGTGAAAGAGAATGGTCCATTGCCTCTCTAGGTGCCATAAGGGAGCTGGTTTTTGTATTCTCTGATATGGTTTCACCAATCATCTGCAGTCTTGATAAGTCATTATATCCAATTGTGGACAGTAGTTTTTCCTGCATAAATTTGAGAAAGATAACTGCTTTTTTGTTTTTTCTTAATCTTCTTTTAAGTTATCCTTATCTAAGTAATGTGATTGTGACTTATTCTAGCATCTTTCTCTATTTTTCATTAAAGTGGACAGGAGAGATTTAAGGACCATTACTGTTGTTACTTGTGAGAAACTACCTCCCAGGTCTTCATTGTTTAATTCATACAATCAAAATGGTCTGTAATTGTAAGATTGTTTATAGCTGGAGCATGCTTAAGCTGAAGCTTGGCTAAACTATTCGAGACTTCCTTATTTTGGTGCAGCCAGCTGGGCGATGTGATTTTGGAGATTATGTTCCATCTTCTGACAGTTCTGTGTGTACATCCTTTGACCTCTTAGCCACCACCTGAAATGGGGGAAAAAGGAACCCAATTTCAGTGAATTGCACATTCCTTCATTAAACATGCCTTGAGCTTTTCCTTTCTTGTGACATTTGACTTGCCCGTGATCATTGCGCTACGTAAATAATATGAAGATTGGGGCAGTTCTGCCAGATGCTGGACATCATTGATAAAAGTGTATTGGCTTGCTCTGATCGTTACTTGCAGACTCAAGCTATTCCTAGTTTTTTGTCTTTTCTTATTCTCCCTTAGAATTTCAACAAACTTTTTTATTTTAGCACTGAATTTTTTATTTGCTTGCATTGGTTTCTGTTTTTAATTTGATTTGACATTCATCATCTATATGCAATTGGTGAATTTTTTTTTTTGGAATCGAATTTTAATGTTTTGAATCTAACTATTTCCATTTTATTGCAGATATTATTGATTGGATGTCGATACAAAGAGGCCTTGCATGAACTTGAGAAGTTTTGTGACATGTCGAACGCAGCACTTCCTACTAGGTAATTCCTTATTTGTTTATGCATCCACGTGCTATCTTTTGTTTGTCAAAACGTAGTTGAAAATGGAATAAGTTTGAGAAAGGTGAGTCAAACTTATTTTGTTGGTGGAGGCAAGATTTGTATTTTATTTAATAGACTATTGCCCTAGGATGTAATTGGAATAATAGTTTTTATTGCTGTGTGATCAAAGGAATTAAAATCATCATATTGTGTATGGAGTTGGGAACAAATGCTAATTTTGTGGGCAACTTTTGGGGATTGATGCCATATGCATACATGTGATCCATATAGATGCTGTTCTCTTTGAGGATATCTTGGTGCCAGAGTGAGGTGGCTCCTTTGTAGGGGTGTGTAATGATCGGTTCGGTTTACTAAGCAAATAGAATCAAATTAATTGAAAATCGAACTATAGACAAAAATTCAAATCAAAACCGAATAGAATAATTTGGTTTGGTTTGGTTATCTCCCTAGTTTGATTTGGAACATGTGGGCTTGAAAAAAAAATGAGCTGATTTTATATTGTATCTTTTTCAACACCCAAATTTTGCTAAAAAAATTCTTAAATATGTTTTAAAAGAATCCAAAAGGCATATTAAATAAAATACAACAACTAAGTCTTAAACCCATACTAGATGGGGTCAGTTATATGGACTCCCTGTCTCTATTTCCCTTGTCCAAAGTCATATCCTCCTCAATATTAACTAAGTGTAAATCCTTGGAAACTATAATTCATGTAGTTTTTGGTCTGCCTCTACCCTTTTCCTTTACTTTTTCTACTAAATGCACATGTTTGTTCTGGAGCATCTATGGATCTACGTTGTACTTGTCCAAACCATCTTAAGCGGCATTCCCTTATTTTATCACCAATCAGGGCTACATGCAGCTTTTGTCTAATGTGTTCATTTCTAATCTTATCCAACCTTGTATGCCCACTCATTCACTTTAACATTCTCATTTCCGCTGTATTTACTTTGTGTATAAATTGAAACTTAGTTGCTCAACATTCACTTTCATAAAGTATTGTTGGTCTAATTGTTGTTTTGTAGAACTTTTCCCTCACTTTACTAGGTATTTTCTTGTTACACAATATATTAGTTGTACTTCTTCATTCTAGCCATCCCTCATTTATTCTATGAGTTGCATCCTCATCTATCAACCCATCATCTTGGAGAATGGAGCCCAAGTACTTAAAGTGACTACATTGTGGTGTTCCTGCACCACCCAAGCTCACTACACCTTGACCTATTTTCCTCAGACTGAAATTACAATGCATGTACTTCGTCTTGCTTCTACTTAATTTAAAACTTTTGTTTTCCAATGTGTTTCTCCATACTTCTAACTTATGGTTACCTCCTTGTCTCATTTACTAAAACAATATCACCTGCAAAAAGTATACACCATGGTATGTCCTCTTGTATGCTACTCATCAACTCATCCATCACTAGAGTAAATAGATATGGGCTCAAAGCTGAACCCTATTACAAACCCATTATTATAGGGAACTCCTTTGTAAGTCCTCCCTTTGTGCTCACACTTGTAACTGCTCCTTCATATATATCCGTAATAACTTTTCTATACTTAAAATAAAAACCCTTCTTCTCCAAAGTCCATCGAGGGACCTTTCTTGGTACTCTATCATAGGCTTTCTCTAGGTCGATGAAGACCATATAAAGATCATCCATCATCTCTCTATGTCTGTAATATGGACCTCATAAGAAAGCCAGCTTATGTTAGGGATCTCCTTGGAAAGCCAAACTGGTTTTCCTTCACCTTCGTAATTCCTTTGAGCTGATGTTCTATCACTCTCTCCCATAGTTTCTGTGAAAATCCACAGGTAATCTTGTTCATTCTTTTGTATTAATAATCAACATATATTTATACAACATTCAATAAAACCTAAGTCAAAGAAAATGAAGGCTAAGTCAAAAGGAGCTCCCTAATTTGCTCCTAAAATTTATTCCTAAATTTGTTCATAAGATTATGGTATTTAACACTCCCCCTCAAGCTGGAGCATAGATGTCAATCATGCCCAGCTTGTTACATAAATATTTCACCCGAGATCCAGTTAAAGCTTTTGTAAAAAGATCACCCAATTGTTCTCCTGTTTTCACATGTCCTGTTGATATGACATTTTCTTGAATCTTTTCACGAATAAAGTGACAGTCAACTTCAATATGTTTAGTCCGCTCATGATACACTGGATTAGAAGCAATGTGGAGAGCAGCCTGATTATCACACCAAAGTTTTGCTGGACACGAGAAATTTATACCAATTTCAGCAAGTAAATGACGAATCCATAATATTTCACATATAGATTGTGACATAGCCCTGTATTCAGATTCTGCACTTGATCTCGATACTACAGTTTGCTTCTTGCTCCTCCAAGATATTAAATTTCCTCCAACAAAAACACAGTAGCCTGTAGTTGACCTCCTATCAATTTTGGATCCTGCCTAATCTGCATCCGTAAAACATTCAATGCAAGTATGTCCATGGTCACTGTACAATATTCCTAATCCAGGAGCACCTTTTAAATAACATAAGATTTGCTGTAGAGCTTCCCAATGTTTGACTGTAGGAGTAGCCATAAATTGACTAACAATACTTACTGCAAATGCGATATCTGGATGAGTTACTGTAAGATAATTCAATCTTCCAACTAATCTCCGATATCTCTCTGGATCATCAAAGATATCACCATCATCCTTTGTAAGTTGTACATTAGAAACCATAGGAGTACTGCATGGCTTAGCTCCTAGTTTTCCAGTTTCCGCAAGTAAGTCAAGAACATATTTTCTTTGGGATAGGAAAATTCCCTTCTTACTTCTCGACACTTCTATGCCCAAGAAATATTTCAACTGACCCAAATCTTTAGTGTGAAATTGCCCTTGCATGAAAGACTTAAGACAAGAAATACCTGCCAAATCACTTCCGGTAATCACAATATCATCAACATAAACAACAAGAAGAATAATTCCAGCTTTCGATTGTCTGTAGAAAACTGAATGGTCACACTGACTTTTCTTTAACCCAAACTGCTGGACAACCTTACTGAATTTTCCAAACCAAGCACGAGGACTCTGCTTCAATCCATACAAGGATTTCTTCAGCTTACAAACTTTCCCATACTCCCCCTGAGCAACAAAACCAGGTGGTTGATCCAAATAGACTTCTTCCTGTAGATCGCCATGAAGGAAAGCATTTTTGATATCCAGCTGATGTAAAGACCAATGTTGGGATGCTGCCAAAGATATGAATAAACGAACATAACTCAATTTGGCGACCGGAGAGAAAGTATCAGAATAATCCACACCATAAGTCTGGACATACCCTTTTGCGACAAGGCGAGCTTTAAGTCGAGCTACAGAACCATCCGAATTAGCTTTGACTGTAAAAACCCATTTGCAACCTACAGCCTTTTTCCCTTCTGGTAAATTCACCAATTCCCAAGTGTTATTTGTCTCTATTGCATTTAACTCTTCTATCATTGCATTCCTCCAACCGGGATGAGATAAAGCTTCTTTAACAGTTCGAGGAACTGAAACCGAGTCAAGAGAAGCAATAAGAGACCATGTAGCTGGAGACAAATGATCATAAGAGACAAAATTACTAATAGGATAGGTACATTGGCGTTTGCCTTTCCGTAGGGCAATCGGAAGATCAAGATCATCTGAGACTTGGCTGGATGATGAATGTGGTTCAGACATTGTATTGCGAGTGTCATGTCTCCTGGAATAAACTTGTAGTATAGGTGGTTTTGCTGGAACAGATGCAGTTGAATCATCTACAGTAGTAGGAATAGGATTACTTGATTCCGGAAGATCCAAATTACTTGGAAGAGAAGGGGTGGGAACCACTGTTGACCTCGTAATAACATTATATTCTAACCAGTTATCCTCCTGCCCCTGACCTGTTGAATCAGAAACTGGGAAGAATGGTTTATGTTCCCAGAAAGTAACATCAATGGATACAAAATACCTGTTAAGTTCTGGACAATAGCATCTGTACCCCTTTTGCGAACGAGAATACCCCAAGAACACACACTTCAGTGATTTTGGATCCAATTTAGTGAGCTGAGGCCGAACATCACGAACAAAACAAGTGCTTCCAAATATTCTTGGTTCTATAGGAAACAATGGTTTAGATGAAAAAAGAACAGAGTAGGGACTCTCACCAGCAAGCACCGAAGAGGGCATACGATTAATCAGGAAACAAGCAGTAGATACACCATCCCAAAATGGAGTTGCTGAGAGGAAAAACAGACATTTGCAAATACATTTTGGTTGCCTGTCATATGATCTGTAGCACCAGAATCAATGACCCACTGAGAAGCTGAAGATAAAAGACATGTATTCTGATTCCCTACCCCAGCAATAGTTGTGGTGGATGAAGTTTTCAACGAATTCCGATACTGGATAAATTTTGCATACTCATCGGCAGAAATCATAATATGCTTTCCAGAGGTACTGATCGCAGTAATATTAGGCTTTTGATTATGCAATTTTCTACAAAATCTTTTTGTATGTCCAGATTTATGACAATAATAGCATGACATATTCTTATTCCAATCCATATTGAGTAATACCAAGCCCAAAGGAATATAGCCTCACAAATATTCAAACACTATCGACAAATAAAAACACCAAATCTCTTAATAGGATGTAATTCAGATCCACAAGTCAAGAAAAAAGGCGCAAGGTAAAGAACCTGAAATCTCCGCAGCTAGTATGATTCACTCTTAGATAACTGCAGGGAATTGAAGCACCAAATCAATATACAATGACTAATGGCAATAGCATCTGCCACTCAAATATCCCAATTACACCTTCACAGCTGAAAACAGTGTTTAGAACTCAAATAAATCAACAAATCTGAATCAGAACTCCAAAAAAAGAGCCAGATGTTATCAGCAACACCTCAGCCTTGAAAAGGAAGCCAGCATTCCAAAATAACTCCTTACAAATTCAACCGTAACAAAGGCAGAAGAGAACCTGTCGAAACAGAGGCAGGATGACCTGTTGGGAACAAAACACCACAAGGAGAGAGAATCACCTCAGGTAGAAGCCGGGACCTGATCGGAAATGACCAGGCGACGCCGGAGGAAGAATCGGAAAAGAAAACGGCCGTTGCACGCGCTCCCACGCGCCGGCGCGTGAGGAAGAGGTCGGACTTTGTGGCGGCGCGTGTATCCCACTCGCTGGACGGATGGTCGCCGGAAAACGTGTACTGGCCGAAATGGGGGAGGCGGTTCTTCCGGTGGTGGCGGTGAGACAAGCCGGTCACCGGATCCGGTGCTTAAAGCTGACAGAAACGTTAACCCAAAAGTGGAAAACTGGCGAATCTTCAATCGGAGCGTGAGGTCCACTTGCCCGCCGGAAGGTCACCGGATTTTGTGTAACGACCGGAATACCACGTGCGCTCCACCTGATGTTGGCGGTGAGACCAAAAAGTCACCGGAGCTGGTAACCAAAAAATGGACAGACCCTTCCACCTTCCACCGCCGAGACCCAAAACAGAAACCAAAACAAAGAGCCTAAGGCTCTGATACCATGTGAAAATCCACAGGTAATCTTGTTCATTCTTTTGTATTAATAATCAACATATATTTATACAACATTCAATAAAACCTAAGTCAAAGAAAATGAAGGCTAAGTCAAAAGGAGCTCCCTAATTTGCTCCTGAATTTATTCCTAAATTTGTTCATAAGATTATGGTATTTAACAGTTTCATTATATGACTCATCCATTTGATGTCACTGTAATTGGTGCAACTTTGAATATGTCCCTTATTTTTATATATAGGGATTAATATACTCTTTCTCCAATCATGAGACGTCTTTCCCCCTCTTAGGATAGAGTTGAATAGCTTGGTTAGCCATCTAACTCCCTCTTCGCCAAGACACCTCCAAACTTGTATAGGGTTGCCATTTGGACAACAAGCTTTCCCTACCTTCATCTTTCTCAGAGCCTCCTTCACCTCACTAGGTCTGATTCTACGCATATAGCCAAGATTTCTATCTGCCATAGATGTATCAAGGACTATAAACTCCTTCATTGAATAACTGTTCAAAATAGCTTCTCCATCTCTCTTTAATCTCATTCTTTCTTGTCAAGACTTATTGAGTCTCATCTTTAATCCATCTAACTCCATCCAAGTCCTTCATCTCTTTCTCTCTTAGTTGTGCAAGCTTATACATTTCCTTTTTTCCTTCTCTTGTCCTTAGCTTTTGGTATCAATCATCTAAGGCTTTGCCACTAAGTCCCTTCTTGGCCTCTTTCTTTGCCTTCTTGTATTTCCCAAAGGCTTCCCCATCTTTAGCTGTTGGGAGTTGCTTATACCAAAATGTTTTCTGTTGTATAACTTTTTATACATCTTCATTAAACCACCATGATTCTTGCGGTTTAAGTCCTCATCCCTTGGATACCCCTAGGACCGTACTCACTACTTTCTTTATGCGATTCGCCGTCTTTGACCATATAGCATTTGCATCTATTTCCATCTCATTGGTGCTCTCTTCTAATAACTTCTTTCTAATGATTGCTTGGTTCGCACCCTTTAATGTCCACCATCTGATCTAGGTTTCTTATCCTTATTGTTCCTTTCCTTGTTTGGTCTACTTCTTTTCTTCACATCTAAGACCACTGCCATATGTTGGGTAGTGAGAGTGTTAGGATTAAATCCTAACTTGAGTGAAATATGGAGAAATTCTAGATTGTTTTCCAGAATAGAAGGATTTAGATAGGAAGAGACAGATTAGAAGGCTGAGAAAAGAGAAAGAAAAGAGAGAGGAAGAGAAAAAAGAGAGATAAATTCTCTATTGATTGCAAAAGACGACCCTCCTGTGGGAGAGTCTGTTACAAATAAAGGAAAATACAATGATTGGCTGTACTGGAGGACAAAAAGCAAAAATCTGCTCTACCCATTACAGCTGTATAACCAATTTTTGCTATAGGTTAAAAATCAGAAAAAACTCTAAAAAGCAATAGAAGGAATAACATAACTAGCTACCAATTAACAAATTATTTTTCTGCCCTTGTACATGTGCACCTGACAGAGAGCTTCTCCTGGTATTACCTTGTAGTCCTTATATGTAGACTTATTCCTTCTTCTAGTAAGTAAGAAGTCTATTTGACTATGGTTGCCTCCAATCTTAAAGGTGATCAGATGTGGTTCTCTTTTCTTGAATTAAGTGTCAATTAACACCAGATCGCTGGCCAAGGCAAACTCTAAGATAGTATTTCCTTGTTCATTCTTGCTACCGTATCCATATCCTCCATGCACTTGTTCATACCCTTGCACTTGTTCATACCCTTCCCTGAGTCTACCCACATGGTCATCAAGATCTCCTCCAATGAAAAGTTCATGCTCATTAGGGATCCCAACAATTCAAATTACAGTACTAATAAAAATAAAATATAATTCGAACTGATGAATGATTTTACAAATAAAACTTCTCCAAATGCAACTTTTATGTCAAGCTTTCTCTTTCAAACCTCCTTCCATTCCTTTCCAAATCATCATAAATTGTAATTTCCTATATAACGTAGCATGTGGTATATCAGTGAAAAAAAATTGCAATATAAAAATTATGATTGGAATAATTACAACACTCATTCCTCGTCACAAAACACAATTAAAAATTGCAACAGCACCTCAAATATCACAGAGCATCTCAAATATTTCAGCCACAAATCAAAAGTTTCAACAATAAAACATTACAACAAATCCCATTATCAAGCCAATAGAATACCAAGGTATACGCTATAGGCAGAAATGTACAACTGGAGCAGCATGTTTATGGCTTTTAGGTGGGACATTAAGCACAAACATTTTATGATATTAATGGCAAATTACACAATTAGTTCACTAATTAATGGTTGCCAACAAAACCTAAGCACACGCTTATTTTTGCTTTTCCTAAAATCACAAAAATCAAAGCCATTAACTTATGTTTCCATAATTCTGCTGTATCTATTTCGTTTTCACTTTCCTTCAAACTAGAAAAACTTATTTACTACTACTACTACTACTTCAAAATCATATCACTTTTTTTTCCTTAACACATACAAAAACAAACAAATAATCAAATCAAAGATGAACAAAAAACAAGAGAAGAGAAGGAACATGGAAACCAGAAAAATTTCATAGCTGTGATGAATAATGAAAATAATTAAAAAAAAAAAATAGAGATTTCAGATCACTTACATCTCAATAAATTGGCTTCTATAAATGCAGCCTGAATTGAAGCAATTGGTGTTTGGTGGAGTCTCTAATTGCCGGCCGGTGGTGACTTATTTATAGTGGTTGTTGATGGAAGAAATCGAATAATCTTTGAAAGAATTTTTAGGTGATGGACAGAAAAGATATACTTGATAGAATTTTTAGGCAGTGGCTGGATGAGAGATCTGAGATTGGTATGAAATAAGGGAGGCAGAGAGATGAAATTAGGAAGGAGATGGAGATGGAATTGAAATGGGTTAGGGCATCTTGTTTCAAGAAGAAAAGAAAGGGGAAATTATTAGAAAAATAAAAATATGTATGAAACGATGTAGTATGACATAAGTCCAGTTCGGTAAGGTTGTTCTGCAGTTTTCGAAGTTTGAAACCAAAACCAAACCGAATTTATTCAGTTTTCAAAAATATCAAACTGAAAAACCGAACAGAAATTGAAAAATTGCTCGGTTGGATTCAGTTTTTCAGTTTAAACTGAATTTTGCAAACCCCCTTTGAGGTTGGAAGGTCATCGATTTGAGTTGCAGAGACGAGGCTTTCTTATAAAAATAATAATAAAAAAACCCCACAGGGGAATGCTGCAAACCATAAGTAGTCCTTGCCTAGTCATTGCAAGGAAGGAAAGCCTCATGGAACAATGGTGCCTTATAGATACTTTCACTGTTCTCTCTTGTTTGCATGAGCATTTGCTTTAGTTTTTCTTATAATAAGAGAGGGTGAAAGTCAGATTACAGAACCTTATAAGAAATCACTGTACATACAAAAAAAAAAGGAGAGAAAAGGGTGGGGGGTGTTGCCTCTTAATTTTTCTAGTGGTACAGTTGTTTTTCAATGAATAGAGTACTGGCAACAGCTACTCTAATGGGCTGACATCCGGTTTCTGTGAAATGTGTCCTGTGCAGAATCTGTCATTCCACTAGTGGAAATAGTGACTCCCAATAGAAACTATATGACGAAAGAAACAAAATAAGAAGCTTAACAAACAAAGAGAATTGGTGGAGTATTCCCTTATAGATTTTCTCTTAGGAAAATATTTTCCGCCAAAGACTTCTCAGTACTTTAAAAATAACCTTGTCTAAGCTTAATGTTTGTCCTTTTTATTACAGCATTAAGAAATCATTTTTCACTTTTATGAGAACCTGCCATCTTATACTGTCTTTAAACGTTGTCAAACATACTATCTTTTGGGCATGTTGCACTCCTTGACCTAGAAAGCGAGTGTTTGATATTTGGTTTGTCAATGGGAGATAATGTATGAGATGTATTGGACACTTAAGTACTTATAATTAACATAAACAAGTCATATTAAATGTAGTATTACTGTGACATCTCTGGCAACCTGAGATATTATGTTTACTATAAAATGGTTAGAAGCTTTCTATATAAGTTTGGTGTTGTAATGGATCTTGGTTGTACTTTTTGGGCAGAGTTGTTTAGAAATTTTGAATTCGTGTTGCATCATTTCAAGAACATGCTAATATAGCCCTGTGAAAATGATGGATCAGTATGACCTTGCTCAAATTAAATTTTGTTGGATTTTTCAATATGAGGTTCACAACTGCTTAGTTGTTATGGACCTGTCATGTCAGATTATGCATTAATTTTGTCGGATTTTGCTTTCAGTATGGTTTTTGTTGCTGCATTCATTGAAGAAATTTTTGCTCTTCTAGGTGAAGAAACATTTTAGTGAGATAGAATTATTGGTTTCCACTGAAAATTCTTATAATCTAGTGGCATATGAATGTATTAGATCAAAGGTCAATTTTTTGCACATTGCCACTTGAAACTTGTAGGTTTCATTAATCATTGACTCCATGTTCACTATTAAACTCTTTCTGAGTTCTTGGACTTTGGCACAAAATATGCTCAGGTAACATGTTAGGCATGAAAAGAAAACAGAATATATTTTGGTAAAATATTACTCCATTCTTGTTTCAATTGTTCTATAATTTTCTTATTGCCATTTTTGTTGAAGCTGTATCTTGCTTGCTAAGTGTTTGTTTCTTTAATTTGCGCTCGTATGAAGGAATTATTTATTTTTGCAGATTGAGGGCTCACCTTTTGGAGCACATTGATCCTAGCAACAACATTTCAATCTCAACCAGCTATCAGAACACCTTAAAGAGTGATCCTACATGTAGCTTGTCGTTGGCAAGACTTATCAGCTTGCATCAAAATGGTGCGTTGTTTGTTACGTTTGTATGATTGATCCGGTTTTGCATGTTACAGTAATACTAACATTTTCTTATTAAATGCTAGTAACTCAGAATTAATGTACTTTCAGAAAGGAAGAAATTTAGGGCAATGCCTATAGTTTTCCATGTGCTCATTTTTATTTTGGTGCATGTGATGAAGATCTTAATGTCTCGTTTATATAAATTATGAAGAAATCTCTTTTGTGATATTTTTCAGGGAATTACTGCCCTGAATCTCTGTTGGATGTGATAGCTTTGCATTTGGACGCTGTCTTTCCGGAATGCACTATATGGAGAGAGTTTGCCTTGTGCTTTATTAAAGTTTCTCAATACGAAGAAGATTGTATGTCAATGTGTTTGCATGGAAATGAAGGTGAGAAATTGGAAGGTTATTCAGTTTGTTACAACCGGATTGCCAAATTGTTTATACATGGGAAATCAGGAAAGGCTTGGAAATTTCGTTGTCGATGGTGGTTGATTCGTCATTTCAGCAAGAATCAGTTTGCATCAGAAATTGCTTCAGGTATATTAGCATTTGTTTTCTTACTTTTAACTTTATCCGTCCTCTTGCGAAAAATAGTTTTAAGACCTACGTTTCGTGTTTGAACTTCCAAATATTTCCTTACCAGTCTTTGAGATTTTATTTCTCCGAAAAGCCTCAAAGATTAATCTATTAGCGACTGTTGATTTATTTAAAATTATTTTGTTCAATTTCTTAAAATACTTGTTCTGGCGCTTTGACTTACAACAGGTAATTTGCAGCTCCTAGCTTATAAAGCAGCTTGTGCTTCTCATATTTACGGCCCACAGTTTGATTATGTTGTAAAGGCTTACGATTGCTTAGAGAAGGAAAACGATAGGGATTTATTTATATTTTTGAAATTTCACATGAAGAATTCTGTAGGATTTTATTTTTACTTTCAACAAAGAACTAATTGATATTCTATGTTCTATTCTCAAGTGGAATAAACTAATATTTGTATGGGAAGACAGAAGCTAATAGAAAATACTATAGAGCAGAATGTAAAAGACCGGGGAGAATTTAGTAATTTCATCTGTTTTGACATGTTGGATAATGGACAAATTTCATTTAGAAGTTTTTTTTTTTTTTTAAACTATGCAAGCTTAATTGTAGCTATTAATAAATTCAAATATTGTCATTGACCTAACCTTAATAACAATGCTCTTCCTTCTATACCACCAAGAAGTAGAAGCGTATATGTGGAATAGATCTTAATTTTGAACACGCTACTGAAGTTAATTTACTGGTTTCAGTTATTGTCGTAGAAAATCTCATGAAATAATTAAAAGGAATGAAAAAAGTTTATGATTATGGTGAAATTAATTTTGAAATGGCTTATATTAATTTAAGTAAAATTGAGCTCATAATTATTAAGTTTGATTCTTTAATTTCATAGATTTTGCGTTCACATGACTGTAAATCGGGTTTGTAAAAGCTACGAGTCTTTGTAAAAGGAGAAAAAAAGGCATAGATGTCCAAAAAGTAAAATTTGAGACTCAAAATAAAAAAAAAGTATATGCCAAACAAATAACAATGGCTTATAATTGTGATGTAACTGAATTTAAAATGTCTTAAATTAATTTTAAATAAATTATAAAGTAAGTTGGATTTTTGAAGTCTCACAATTTTACAATTATTTGGCAAAAGGAAAAGATATTATAAGAACAATTTTGATGTAATATTTCAGTAGTTGAAATTTAAAAGCGTAAATGTGAAAAAATTAATCTCTCAAATAAGTGATCAAACATTTTAAAGTTTAAAAGTAATTTAAATTCATTTCTTTTCCTTTCTATCCATTTCCTTCAAGAAGAATTCAAATTCCTCTTCATTTCTTTTATAACTATATCTTTGGAAACAAAGCAAATTCTAATCAATTAAAAAAAAAATTATCTAAACTGTTTGAACTATGAGTGATTCTCTATCTTATCAATTTAGCAAACAAATAAATAACAAAGGTTAATTAGAAGTAATAACACAGCAAATATAATTTGCTCTAAAACCCATCCAGTTGGCCCACTTAACCGGCAAGGCCCAAGGCCCAACAACCAAGAGTAGCAGGCATGAGCTCTTAGGCAGCGCACACGCCCGATCGGCTGATGTGACCGCCAGTCCCATCAGCCGCCTGACACAAGGCAGCGCCCATGCCTACCACCTGCTCCTTGTCATGTCGCCGAATATCTATTCTGACAGCCAGTAATTACTCTCCAGGCACTCAAGTGCCCCTCAACTATCTCATATAAATAGCTCAGCCAATGATGGCTTCAGGTATTGAACTTCCAACATTCTCTCTCTAAGCACTTATCTCTCTAAGCTGTTAACTTAAGTTTCGGAGTGCTTACGCCCGGGTCCGACCGGGCACTCTTTCTTGCAGGTTTATTCTCACCCAATCGGCTCGTTCCCTCCTCTTCAGATAAAGACGTTCAAGCTTTATCATTTGGTGCTTTTGTTAAGAGGAATGGCAAACTTACGATCCAACGAGAATATGACCCCATGAATTTCGATTATGAAGATGATATCGGTGCTAATTTAGGCACCTCGCAGGGAGGGGAAAGGCCCGTTGGGACCCCAACGGAGACCACCCCCCTTCCTGAGTTCGGCGATGCCATCTTAGGATGCTCAGAGGACGCTCCCGTCACAATCATGCGCGCTGTCCTAAGTGACTTTACCCAGAGCATTGTCCAAACGCTCGAAAAGGGCAAAATGCCAGAGATTTCTGAAAGAGTTCACGGGGACTACCTCATGGACGAAGACTTCGGAAGGAAAATGAATAAAGGGATCTCCATCAGCGAGCCACGCACTCAGGTTGCAGGGCAGCGTTACGACGGGACTCCGGGATGCCGCGACAAGGGGAAAGGGGTAGCATTATCCAGTGTAGGCTCTGCCTATCGCCACACTGAATCTCCCGCTTCAAGCGATGAGGACGACTTATCCTACTTATGTAAGCCTAACCGCCCTGATTACAGAGGACCACGTCAGGAGTTCGGCTCCACGATTATGAACTAGGGGGACAAGTGGCTGAAACGGAAGCTGGAACAGTTCAGTTTGATAAGTTCCGGGAAGGATGCGCCCAAGAAAAGTACCCGCAAGAGCCAGGCATCCCCATTTTGCAAGGAGATGATGGAGTCCGAGATGCCTTCTCGGTGGAGAGACATCAGGATGGACAGATACACAGGTAAGACTGACCCCACTTCTCATGTGGCTAAGTTCTTGATAAAAGCGCAGGCGTACACCTGTGATGAGAGGGTCGTTACCCGGATGTTCCCCACCACCCTTAGAGGAGAGGCCCTGAGATGGTTTCGAGAGTTACCCCAGGAATTGATCATTTCCTTCTGGCAACTTAAGAAGCTTTTTGCCTCGAGATTTGCGGCCAAGGGGCGCACACCAAAATCGGCAGGAGACCTAGGTGACTCCCACCGACGGGCCGAGGAAAGTCTTAAAGACTATGTCAATCGGTTCCAAGCCGCTATGACGGAAGCGAAGAATCTGAGTGAAGAAATGGCAACAACCGCTTTAGCGAGGCGTTCGGCCGATCACTCTTCATCCCAATTCGCTGCCACAGCAACCCCTCTAGATTTTTATGAGATGATGGAGTGGGCCAAGAGCACGGTCGGACGGATGAGGCCCGAAGGATTGGTGGAGGTAGAAAGGCCAGCGTGATGAGCAGATTGCAATATCTGGATGGGCGGCCTTTCATAAAAAAGCGAGTATCCGAGAGGCTTGGGAACATCTCGGACGAGCTCAAGAGCCCACAACACCGGGGCGAGAGGGAGGAGCCCAAGGGTGAATCCTCAGATGGGGCGAGTGATTTGGCGCCTCAGGGCTTTACTCCGCTCAATGCCAGCCCCTCCAAAGTGCTGGCATGGATTAAAAAGAATCATTACATAGTCAACTGGCCCAAGGAGCTGTCCACTCGAAGCAGAAATCAGAGGGACCAGATTTTATATTGCGAATTTCACAGAGACGTCGGCCATCCTACCGACGAGTGTCATTCGCTGCACAAAGAAATTGATCGCCTAGTGCAAAAGGGAGCTCTCCGAAAATTTGTCAGACCTTCCAAAGGGGCAAGTCCTTGTAGACGGTCGGATCTTAACCATGAATACCGTAGTACGGACGATGAGGAGAAGCGAAGAAATCCGAGGAGTGCAAGCCCAAGAAGATCGAGCGTTGGGACGATAAACGTGATCACAGGAGGATCGACCTATGCGGAGGAGCTTCACAGGAAGAAAAAGGGGAAGGGATTGTACCTCTCTCAGGCGACCGAACAGTCCATGCTTATCACTGTATCCAGTAAGGACACCCAAGATATCGAATTTTCCCACGAAGATGCGCTCGTCATCTAGGCTCGCATCAATAATTTTGATGTCAGGCGAATCCTAGTGGATAATGGCAGCGCGGTCAATGTGCTCACCTTGCGGGCCTACAAAGCGATGGGACTACCGATCAAAGAGCTAAAGCCAAGCGCCACACCTCTGATCGGGTTGGGCAATGCCACCATCCCGGTGATCGGATCTGTTGAGTTTTTTGTAGACCTCGGACAAGAGGCAATGACCCACACCTGCAAGGTAAATTTTATGGTAATTGATTTAATATCTGCCTATAATGCCATTTTTGGCAGGCTCCTGCTTGTCCAAACAGGAGCTGTCACTAGCGTTCGATACATGGTGATGAAAATCTCCACGGAGAAGGGCGTGGCTATCGTGAGAGGGGACCAAAAAGCGTCCCGAGAGACTTATATCGTGATGATCAAGCAACAAAAGGAGGCTCGCTGATCAGGCGTCAAGGGTTAGAGGGCCACTGTGCCCGTAGATGACCCAGTGAGGATAAGCTCCGCATGAACACACATCTTAAGTTGCATGGTCGTCAAGTAATTGTGTGGCTCGCTCTCTCTCTCCAATCTTTGTAAACATGTGCAAATTATGTTCCATCAATAAAGGAATCTATTTTATGCACTCTCATTACTATCTACAAAGGCCCTACATGTCATAACTTATTTGCTAGACTTGACACGTATCCCAAGTTGAAAATGCGAAAGTCACAATTCTCTTGAAGACCAAAGCTAGCTCGTATCAACGCATAGAGGTCCTTCATCTCTCTCTGTTTAACTTATATGTATATAATATGGCTTATGCCCATTTCAGATTACAAATACGGGAATTTAAACCCGTTCTCTCAAGGATAAAGTTAATCCATTAGGGCCGACGCTCTTCCCGGTCCAAAGATATTGCATTAATCATGTGCCCGATGACCCATCCGATCTAATGTGCTGAAATAGTCGTTCGTAGGCACCCGGATCGATGATACTCCTGATCCGATGCTGCGAAAATGGCCAATAGCAGCCCCCCTGCCGTTTGGATCGATGATACTCCCGATCCCCGCGGTAAACTTCGACCTCTCCGCCTCATCTGCTAGGTTTGACGATTGTCCCAAACCCAAGATGCGAGGGCGCGGACGAGGGCAAGCTCAGGTCAGCTCTCTCTCGCATTTAAATGCAACGGCTACCAGCCACAATGCAACGCAACACTAGCTCGACCCTCTTACGAGCATAAATGTTATGCAATGGCTGCTAGCCATAATGCAAATGCGAGACCATTGCGTCGGACTTCATAATTAATACTAATTGTTAACCGACCGCTCTGTTTCTTCCAATTCAGGAAGTATACGCAAAATTACTTGAAATCCTACGAGCTAAATTTAGTTAATGTGGTTAATGAAGTCGATGCAAACTTATGCATTTTTGATTACAATATAACAATTGAGTCCTTGCACTTTGCAGCAATAGAGCAATTTTATTCAAATAATTTCGAATATGCAACCTATGTACAACTTACAAAGAATTGTTACAAGGAATAATCTACAAAAGAGGAAAAAAGCTACGATTCTATATCTATAACAACTGCTTCGTCAGATGGCTCGACAGTCTGCTCGGCGCCCGGCTCTATGGTGGCTTGAGAAGGGTCGGACAGGGGCAGAGTAGGCCCCGCTCCCCCTTCAGAGACAGGCCCCGCTGAAGGTAGGGCCATGGATTCAGCTTCGAGCAGCGGAGAGGTGATAAGCTCAGCTTCACGAGGCGGAGGGGCGATAAGCTCGATTTCAAAACAGGCCTCAGGGTCAGCCCCTAGAAGCGAAGGGTCTCCACTGGGCCTCTCTTGAGCTGCCTCCCCCTCGGGGATGTCTTCTTCATCATCGCTTGATGAAGGATCGGGCAGTGCTGCCGAGTTGTCCATCCACTTGAGATCAGCGCCAGGAAAGCGCCTCTCGGCTTCGTGGACTATCTGAGAAAACACCTGCACCTGAGCCTCAGCCAGCTTATCAAGAAGATGCTCCCTCTAAGCAGCAACCTCATCTTCAAGCTTTTCGGCCCAGGAGGCCTCCTTCTCCTCCAAGGCTAACTTTAAGGCCTCCCCCTCCCTGTGCCCCTGATCGGCCTCCAGCTTCAGCTTGTCATTCTCGGCAGCTAGGTGTCTATATTCAGCATCCAGCCTAGTTGCATTTGCTTCGAAGCGCCTGCACTGAGCATTTTCGACAGACAGGCGGGCAATGTCACCCTTCAGCTTGTCCACCTCACCTTGCCGAGCCTTTAGCTCCTGGGTCTTCTGGTGGACCTCCTTTCTTAGGGCTACTATCTCAGAATGAGAAGCGGCGGATCGCTCCTTCAGCTTGGCCACCTCGACCAGAAGGGCGGAGGCCTCTTTCCTGGCAGCCTCGCAGCGGGCATTTGACTCCGCCCTAGCCTTGGTGCCCTCTTCAGCTATCACCCGCCAAGTGCCGGCCATGAGATGTAGCCGCTGAGTCCTCTTGGCAGCCTGTTAAAAAAAGAAGAGAGAAGGAAGAAATAATCAAGCTTCGCCCGAACAAATGTCAATAATCAAGCAAAAAAATAAATAAATTGAGGGGGGCCTTACATCTATCAATTGCTGGCTAATCGCCTGGGTCTCCTTATTAAGCTGGCTGGCGTCCCCGACCTCCCTACGGTCCTCGTCCCGAAGGAGACCCCGACAGATGAAGCCCGCCACCTGACTCGGCGACCAATCACTGCCAAAGTTCTCTTTAAGAAACTCCCCAAAGTGAGCCGAGCGCCTACCGGACCGCTTGGGTGCCTCACCTTGCTGAATGGCTTTCCCTTTGGCCGCTACCCGAGCGTCCGACTCAGTCACCAGCTCATTAACCCTCTTCTGGGCGCTCTCCTCCATCCGCCTCTGGGCGGCCTCGTCTGAGCGTGTCGCCCTCCCCTGGGCCATCTCCCTCAGAGATTGAAGATCGGGAGGGCACACAACTCCAGGCTCCTCTTCCTCCTCCTCGAGCTCGCTCCCTATAACTCGCCCCCTATGCGAAACCCGACCGGACGCCGGGGTTTCTGTGACAACCGGGGGTAGGCTGGGTACTGAATCAGTCGGGGTAGCATGAGTGGAACCCGAGCCGACTGGAGCAGCAGACAGAGGGACAACATCGAGCGGCACAGCAGCGGAGGAAGAGATCGACAGTCTCCTCATGGCTTTGAGCTCGGATTGCTTCACAAGACTTCTTTTTTTGCTGCCCTCCTTAGCCGCCAGCTTGGCCGCCCTCTTCGAAGCAACCCAATTCGCTAGCTCGCTTATAGTACTGCTCCTTCCGGCCATTTCAGCTACAACAAAAACAAACAGGATAAGTTCTCCTCCAAAATAGGCTTTCATATAAATGCAATGCAATGCATGTTGTAATGTTTTATGATTATAATTATGCGGTCAGCCTAATCCTAATGCTCACGTTCGACAGCTATGGCGGCTTCAGCGCAGGCCCCCTGAAGCAACTTCAACAGCTCCTTAGACTCGTAAGAACCTCCCTTTCGAGCCACAACATCCATTAACTTCTGGATATTGGCCTCGTACAGGGACTGGCCAGCCGCCTGATCCTTCAGAACCTTCACCCTAGCCGACCGGGCGAGACTCACTCCGAAGCCGCCCTCTCTTCCCACCAAGAAGTATCTCTCTCTGAAACCCTTCATCGAGGTGGGAATGTTTATCAATTTCTTCTTCGGTCGGCTGGTGAAGAAGAACTCCGATCCGTCACTTTGGCATGAGATATAGAAGAAGTGCATGAAAAGGTTGAGGGTCGGAGCTATTCCTTCCAAAAGACATAATATCTTGAAACAGGCCACTGTTCGCCACCCGTTCGGATGCAATTGGTAGGGGGCGACGCCATAGCCTTCCAACACGGAGATTTCAAAGCGGCCAAAGGGAAGGCGCATCCCGGCGTCCAAACTCCAGAGGTGGCAGATAAACCACTCACTGTCGCCCTCTCTAAATGGCCCCTCCGACACCGCCATAGAGTCCGGGCAGGTCACCACTGACACATCGGAGGGAAAGCCATATTTGGCGGGCACCTCAGCCACCTCCTCCGCCGTCAAGCGGGAGCACAGCTCAACCGCAGGTTGATTCTTATACCCATCCAAGAAAGACTTATTTGGTGTCACACTGCTGCTGGATACCATCACTAGCAAAGGGAAAGGGAGGAAAATGCAAACTCGAAATGCTAGATGGATGAATGCGAAATAAATGGAAGGCAAAAAGAAGGCCAAAAGGGTAGAAGAAGAATTTACTTACTTGATAATGAGAGGTGTTTTCTGCGAGAAAGAACTGGAAAGGATTTGCTAGAACTCAAGGGAAGTCAAGAGGAAATTTTTGCAGAGCTTTGCTAGGGATTGCAAAAAGTAAAGGAACAATTCTTCAGAAATCCCCCATTTTATAGGCCAAAGCTTCCGGAACACGCCAACCGAATCGCCACTTAAAGAATGCCACGTGTTAAAGACATTATGGCTGTACGCAGAATGAAGGGTCACGCTCGGAGCACGCGCAGCATTAAATGAAAATAGCTGTCCAGGCAAGCGTGTCTCTTCAGAAAAAGTGCCTCTCAAATTCAAAAATCCCGCCAACACGCGCCTTTGGATCGGGAGAATTGAGAACTGACTTCATCCAAACGGACCTACAAAAGGCAAATCCATGCCCGATCAGACCTGTTGAGGGGAACACAGTAGATATCATTTGCTCTAAGGCCCATCCAGTCGGTTCACTTAACCGGCAAGGCCCAAGGCCCAACAACCAAGAGTAGCAGGCACGAGCTCCTAGGCAGCGCACACGCCCTATCGGCCGATGTGACCGCCAGTCCCATCAGCCGCCTGACACAAGGCAGCGCCCATGCCTACCACCTGCTCCTTATCATGTCGCCGAATACCTACTCTGACACATAGTAATCACACCCCAGGCACTCAAGTGCCCCTCAACTATCTCATATAAATAGCCCAGCCAACGATGGCTCTAGGTATTAAACTTCCAACATTCTCTCTCTAAGCACTTATCTCTCTAAGCTGCTAACTTAAGTTTCGGAGTGCTTACGCCCGGGTCCGACCGGGCACTCTTTCTTGCAGGTTTATTCTCACCCGATCGGCTCGTTCCCTCCTCTTCAGATAAAAACGTTTCAGGCTTTATCAAGAAGCATGCAATAACTAAATTAAACAAGAGAAAATTACACGAATTGCCCTCTTTTTAATTTCAAAAAATGTTGTACCATTTTTATATAATTTCATCAATACATTTTCTTATTTTATAAATATATTTTAGCTGATATTATTTAAAAAATGCCCTCTCTTATTTTTTTTCATCGTCTCTTTCACACATAAGAAGAAGAAGACGATGAAGAATCACTTTACAAAAACCTTATTGCTCGTTTTCGCTATAGCCCAACACTAACCTCTCTTTCCTTCTATTTTTCATTTTTCTTTTAAAAGAAAGTTTTGTCTAAATTTTTGATATGTTACTCCTAACATAAATCCTAACATGTGTACAAAAATTAGAACAAACAAAATACTAGAGAGAAAATCGGCCCTTTATAATACACAAGTTCTATGTGATTTTCTTTGAGCATAAGAAATCTGACAATTTTTAATTAATGATTTAATCTCAATTAAATCTCAAATTAAGCTTTTCCATGCATAATATATCACGTATGTTATCTATTATGAACAATCAAAATAAATTTATACATGTTCATCATCCAATTCTACTCTAGAGATCGAAATCCTATATTCATGACATAAAACATTAGTTGAAAAGTTTAAATGCAAAACCAAGCTCTGATAACATGTAGGGTTCATACATCACATGTAAGGTAAAAAAACATAAAATTTGTACTAAAGGGATGATCTTGCTATTTGAAATCATATAAGCTAAATCTATAGTATAGAAAAAAAATTATCTTTTAGCTTATAAAGCCTTTGATTAGTTGAATTATACCCTATCTGCTTGTAGCTAACCACAGTATCCAAACCAGAATGCCTCCAAAGTGTGACACACCAAAGAAAGGGATCAAAAATACTATGGAAAATACAAAACTCAAAATTTCATAGGGGCTAGCAGTAAAATTTCCGCTACACACTCAAGAGGAGAGAAAAAGATAAGTTTTAATGTATGTAAAACTTTTTAACCTAATTCGATTATGATTAGGTATTTATATGTCATACATAAAACCCAATCATAATAGGCTTAGGTTTAAACTTTATGGGCTGTAGTAATTGATCAAAATAAGTGAGCTCATAGTCCACTTAAACAAGCCCAATATTAGCTCCATGCGTAGGAAAAGCCAGTAGGCTCTTCTATACGCAACTAATTTTTCTCTTACAAGCTCAGTTACTTTAACTTGGCCTAATAAGAATTATAATGACCTTGATAACATTTATAGTACATTATAATTATTATCCAACTCATTTGGATAGTCTTTATGGCCCATAAGCCCATTCTCCATCTTATATGCCCTTAGAGCATGGAGAAAATCTCTCTGCATATCCATTTGGACTTTTAAGCCCTAATTCATTTCTTTCCATCTTATCGATCATCATTATGATCATTAACATTATAGTTTACCTTGTAGTTTTACCTTAATATCATTTCTTTGTTATGTGTGTGACCTTTTGGGTTTCTATGCAGTTTGGCAATACAAAATGCAACTGCAAATCCTAGTTCAACAAGGATTGCATAATTCAAACTCATTTGAATTATTATATCAATAACACATATATATTAACATGCATTCATCAGAGGCTTCTAGCCAAGCATGATGACTACTCAAGAGTACAGAAAAGTCAAGTGGTTTGACTTTAACCTTTCCATATTTAGTTACCCTGCAATTACTCCTTTCACCATTTTTATATCTCATTTAAGTACTAACTATGGATGAATCTCAAACTCTTCTAACTTAAATATATCCATTCTCATGTCTATAATCTTTATTCCCAAAATACCATTGTGATCACAATTACATAGCATTTTCACTTCGTCAAAAGATTCCTGGGGAAAGAAGCATAAGACTAGTGAGATAAGTTCCCTATCAAATCTGGGATTGTGAATCCTATATTGGTCATTCAAAGCATAACAATTCCCAATTGAGATTTCTATGATGGCCTTAAGTCTTAGGAAACTTGTACCACTGATACGTAGAGATTCTTAACTTGAGATAAAATAAGTATATATGTTAAGATTCTCTGGTTAGGTCTCCAATGTGCTTATTTCTCAAAATAAGCATCCATATGTTTACTTTTATTATCATAATACTTGTAGCTTGTGCGAACTACTACTTGGCATAGTTAATGTAACACCCCTTACCTATACGTAGGGGAGCTCACCCGCATGGAGAAGTGAGTGCCCGCATAAATAAGGGTTGTCACCAAACAGAACAATACATACTTACATAATCCGTCACATAAACAAATCCGAATAACATTCATACACGATAAGGGAATCGGAAACATAAAATTTCAATAATAACCATACATTCACAGGAAAGCACAATTGAGCCCAAAAAGGAACTTGTCAAAACTCATGCATTGATATGCTAAAATATTTATTTTACAAAACAATTTTACAATATCCATTCACATAAACACAAACTAGTCCGACCGGTCGGGTTCATTGGTTGAACCGGTTCGATTCACTTTCCATTCTTAGCATAATTTTTACTCTCAATATTCCATTTAACCTTGGTTCCACCTCAATCAGGGTCCTTATCCGGTTCGGTTGACTTATTTTTCAATGTCACCGTAAAATTACTTTTTCGCAGCCAAACTGTTTTACACACTATTTTGAGTCACTTTATACCTTCAGATAAATTTTCAGAAGTCATTTACTATCTTTAAAGCTTAGGTCAAACTTCGATCAAACTATTTACTATTTGAATCGAACCGGAGGCTTTTCTTTGGTTTGACTTTTGGGGACCTATTTGATCTCATTTTCACTCCAAATTACATCAATAAAATCCATGTAATAGGTACTTTCCAGTAGTCAAATAAAATATTTTTTCCTATAGGCTTCCCGGTAGGACACTCTTCAGGGGTTTTCCTGGCCTGAGCATGTTTAACCTTTCTTCTCTACTGTATTTTAGGACCCAATCTCTGATATTTTCACATGAAATTCATGCTATACACTCTACAGATTTCATTGATCACTACTAACCCGGCATTCAGGCCATTATAATAATTTGAACTTATTAATAACCTCACACTTAGCTTTTACTTGCCCTCGTGCAAATAAATAAACCACAAATTCCTACTTCCCAAAAATTTTCAACTCAGAAATTAGTAGATCAAGAATAGATAAACTGCACCCAACAAATTCCACTTGATAGAAAACCCATTCCAACAAAGTATCCAAACAAGAAAATACAAATGAATTTCTAAATGAGTATGTGCAAATGCCAAAACAATTTTATCACCAATTTCAAATCAAAACATCTAGCACAACTTAACCAATGACCAATTGTGACGCGCGCCGAACCCGGAAACCCAGCAAGGGCCCTCCTTTGAATCCGCTTTAGGATTCGAGGTATGAAGGTTCGCGTCTTTTGATCATGGGCGCCATGAGACATCATCGGTGTATCCCTCCCAATAGAACATTGGGGAGAATAACCTAGCCTATTGACGCCTAAAGGCACCTTTGAGGTACTTGGAGTCGCCACCCAATTTGCAAGAAATTGGGAAAGGGTTTCTCACCTCTAACGGTCTAAACCAGAGATATGGTGTCCGGAACTTCCCTCTTATTTATGCTTTGGTTAATTATAAATGGGTTTCTAACTTCTTAAAATTATATCTCTCATCTCACGCGATCGATGCATTTTAAATTAAATAGCGCATTGCAAGCACTCAAAAAGCGATAAAGGAAGGCAATAAATAAAGCAGTAAAAGAAAGCGATAAATGAAAGCGATAAACACGCAAGCACGCAATTACAATAGAAATAGGGGCAGAATACAACCCCATTAAAAGGAGATTAAAGATGTAAGTGGGACGGAATACAATCCCCAAAAGATAAATAAAGTTTGCCCCAAAATTATTACAAGGGCCCAAAATGAAAGAACATAAATTTAAAACACTCACCCAAAAACGAAATAAAAAAACATGTATAAATCGGGACATTGTTTTAGGAACATTGGTTCCTTCGCGCCTATTCTAAGGTTTAGGAACGTTGATTCCTCGCGTTTACTTGAAGAAGGTTCGAAGAGTCGCTTTGGTTGTTTGGGAGAAAATCGGGATGAGTGATCCCATTTTATTGAAAATTGACTCTTCGTTTTGATTGTGATAATTTTATTGTTGGGCTAAAACAAGGGACATTGGTCCCAATTTTATTAGTGAAAGCCCTGATTTAATTATTGAAATATTTTTGTGATTTTTTTATCGCACGCGTACAAAAATAAAACAAGTACTTACAAGTAAACACGTAACACATCAAAGGGAAGGAATTAAGAAAGATCTCACCGAGCAAGGCGATATTCCACGTGTCGCGACCCATCCGGGGAGCCGTGAGAACGCTTACACTACCCGACCCAAATTAAACTCATACAACGATAATATCGAAAATAATATTAGTAAATATTTTAGGCAAATTAATCAAGCAAGTGAAAAATATAACAATAATAATAAATGATAAATAATGATAACGACAATAACATTATGATAACAAATAATAATATTATATGGCACATAAACATTAGCATGACAATAAGTAGGTGATGATAATACTAACAATTATAATAACATAATATCAATAAATATACAATGAATATATAATAATGATAATAATAAAAAAGAGATGATACATAGCAAATAAATAAGTATAATAATAGCGACGATTAGTTAATAATAAACATAAAATACATGAATATATAATAATAATGATAATAATAATAATAGTGATAACAAGGTGGTAATAATAATGCCAAAATAAGGGAATGGATGGCCAATAGAATGACCATAATAATAACTACATGAGATAAGCCTAAATATGAACACAAGCATGAATAGTGATAACGATAAATAATAATAATAATATTAGCACATGAACATGAAAACCCATTTAAAGCCAACAAATAACATATCAATGATGGTATTGACATATTAAAATGCTAAAAATGAATAATAAAAATAATAGACATGATAATAGTAACAAAAATAATTTTAACAACAATAAATAATGTACAAGAAAAATAAAAGAGAATAAGTCCAAGAATGTTTATCCTCAGAATTTTTGGATTGGGGAAACGGTGTCCCGATCGATTTTCCTTGTCGGATTTGTGGTGATAAGTGTTTGAAGAAAATGTAGAAATTAATATTTTGAAATAAAATCAAGAAAATACTTTGATAAAAATATTTTTGGTGGATGATTTGAGCAAAAGGAAATTAATTTTTCAAGCCCAAATCACTCAATAAAATGGATTATGTCTTTTTTAAAGATCAAATCAAGGTTAAAACTTGAGAAAAAGAAGAAGAAAAGAAGCTAAAGAAATCTGCTGGAGAGAAAAAAAAGTTGAAAAGAAAACCTTAGAAAAATAAAATGCCGTCCTCTCTCAAAATGAAGGCAAAAATCCCATTTAATCTTGTCTTGGCCAAAAATGGCAAAAGACAAAAAAAACTTTTATTTTTGTTTCACCCAAAAAGGCATGAAATGGTGAAAGACTGAAGAAAATCAGACTAAAAAAGAAGCGGAAAAAAGGGAACAGGCGACAGGTCGCGCAGAGAAAGGCGAGGGCGCGCGCGACAGCAGCCTGCTGCGCGCGTGGTACCCCCGCACCGCGCGCGGCAGGCAGCTGCCTCGCGCGCAGGGGGGGCTCGCGGCGCCCCCTGCCTCGCGCGCAGGGGGGGGGGGGCGCGCGGCGCCCCCTGCCCTGCGCGCAGGGGGGTGCGCGCGAGGCCCCTGCCTCGCGCGCAGGGGGGCGCGCGGCGCCCCCTGCCTCGCGCGCAGGGGACTGTGCGCGAGGCCCCCCGCCTCGCGCGCAGGGGGCCTGCGCGCGAGGCGCCTGCCTTGCGCGCAGGTGGCCCTGCGCGCTGGGCGGCCTGCTGCGCAGGCGCCCCTGCGCGCTGGGGCAGCCTGCCGCGCAGGCAGCCCCGCGCTGCCGCAGGCGGCCTTCGCGACTCCTTTTTTTTTTTTTTTATTTTAAATTTTAAATTCTGACACAAAATTAATATATTTTTTTCTCCATCTTAATTTTAATTTTCCCAAAAATATATATTTTTTAATTATTTTCCGAAAAACACATCTTTTGACAAGGAACGATCGGTTCTCACCTTTCTTGCCGAAAATCGGTCTTCTATTTCATCATTGGGTAATCCTGATCTTGGACCGCCTCGGGACCCGGTGTCTACAGTTGCCCCCAATTTTGGGGAACTTAGAACCTAAGTGCCTAAGTGAGCCAAAATTCAGAAAAGAAGGGAAGATACACGTACCTGAGGCGGTCGCTTTCCCAAACAAGGAGAGATTGTTGGTGTGTCATGCTTTCTGAGGTGGTGCCCCCTGGGAGGTCTTTCGCTGATCGGCGCCCCCTGAGAGGTCTTTGACTGGCTGGTGCCCCTTGGGAGGTCTTCATTTGATTGCCCCCTGAGAGCTCTTCGATTAGCTGGCTGCTCCCTGAGAAGTTTTCGGTTGATCGCCCCTGAGGGGTCTTCGATTAACTGCTACCTGAGAAGTCTTCGGTTGATCGCCCCCTGAGAGGTCTTCGGTTGGCTGATGCTCCCTGAGAAGTCTTTGGCTGATGCTCCCTGAGAAGTCTTTGGCTACTGCTCCCTGAGAAGTCTTTGGCTGGTGCTCCCTGAGAAGTCTTTGGCTACTGCTCCCTGAGAAGTCTTTGGCTGATGCTCCCTGAGAAGTCTTTGGCTACTGCTCCTTGAGAAGTCTTTGGCTGATGCTCCCTGAGAAGTCTTTGGCTACTGCTCCCTGAGAAGTCTTTGGCTGATGCTCCCTGAGAAGTCTTTGGCTACTGCTCCCTGAGAAGTCTTTGGCTGATGCTCCCTGAGAAGTCTTTGGCTGGCTGATGCTCCCTGAGAAGTCTTTGGTTGCTGCTCCCTGAGAAGTCTTTGGCTGATGCTCCCTGAGAAGTCTTTGGCTACTGCTCCCTGAGAAGTCTTTGGCTGGCTGATGCTCCCTGAGAAGTCTTTGGTTGCTGCTCCCTGAGAAGTCTTAGGTTGCTGCTCCCTGAGAAGTCTTTGGCTGATGCTCCCTGAGAAGTCTTTGGCTACTGCTCCCTGAGAAGTCTTTGGCTGATGCTCCCTGAGAAGTCTTTGGCTACTGCTCCCTGAGAAGTCTTTGGCTGATGCTCCCTGAGAAGTCTTTGGCTACTGCTCCCTGAGAAGTCTTTGGCTGATGCTCCCTGAGAAGTCTTTGGCTGGCTGATGCTCCCTGAGAAGTCTTTGGTTGCTGCTCCCTGAGAAGTCTTTGGCTGACTTGGATTGAATTGATGTTTTGATCGATGTTGTCGCTTGCCCTTTCGTTGGCGTTGCCATTTGATTCTTTCTTTCTGCAAGACTTAGAAAGCAAAACATGCAGGAAAAGTGGTGAGCATGCACGTGAGATGCATATGTATGCAGAAATGCAGGACAAGAATTCGTCTAAGTGGATTTTGGAGGCGACAGCTGGTTTGGTCGCGATTTATAGTAGGATCGGTGCCCTCTGGAATTGCTTTTGAGTTTCATGCCTCTGGGGGATTATGAGGTTCTCTTCTGATACCTGTAGTCATTTTTTTTTGAAGGTAGTGCGTCCCTCGTGGATTTTCACACTAGCTTTTCTTAGCGGGAGATGCGTCCTTGTCGGATTTTCACATAACCCTGTGCCTTATTTTTTGCCTGGAATGGACCCAACCCAATCCAGCGGCTTTTATTTATTTTATTTTTTTTTGTAGGGCAGACTGCCTGTCGCCAGGTTTTCACCCTGCCCTTTGGCCTAACTTTTGCTTAGAGCGCCAGTCACGGTTTTCATCTCTAACGGCCTTCTTTTTTTTTGTTTTGTTTTGTTTTTTTTTTTTTGCGAGAGAAGTTGGAGTTGTTGCGAAAGGTCTTTCGGGTATGGTTGGCATGTGCTTATGTCTCAGATATTGGTTGTATGAGCTTGGCTCTTTATTAGGAAGGTGCTGTAGGATTGGCTTCACAGTAGGTAGCAAGATGAGTTGGCTGAAGTGTCTGAGTAGCGAGAATGGTAGAGGGTAGATGATAATAATGTGCTGGTTTTATATTGGACCCAGACGACTTTGAGGGTGCAAGATGAATTGCTCTAGTTACACCAATACATTTTTGCATAAATGCATATATTTCAATCTGATTTCATATCACATGATCACTATTTGGCATTAACTCGAAAAATATGGGACATCATCTAATCTCGGGATAGATCTTGAGAGCATCAAACTCCTGTTATCAATCAGCCCTCGCGGGTTTTCTTGATTGAATATTTTCTCTTTTTTTTTTTTTTTTTATTAGCCTTTGCCATGGACTCTCTTTCAGTTCGTCAATATTGGTTGAATTTGCTTTCATCTTTGTTAGCCGAAGAGACTGCTGCTTCTGAGAATGATTCCTCTTAGTATCACAATGTTGGTGTTAGCGCTTGTGCAGACTAGTTGAGGTGATGGGTTACTTATTTGGGGCTTGAATGTGAAGTTTCATGCTTGGCTTTTATTGGCTTTGGCGGTTCAGCTTGAATGATCTGTGGTACTTTTATCGATTTTGGTGGTTTAAACCCTGGAATGGCCTTTCAACGGCCGGGCTAGGGTAACAGGTTGGGCTTGGATGATTTGGGGTACTTTTATTGGCCTTGGTAGTTCAAGCTTTCGAAATGGTTTTCGTCGGCTGGGATTGGATGGATGGCTCGGGGGTTAGCCCTTTTGGTCCTCTTTAGTAGCTAAGAAGAATGGCAATGTGCAGGCATGTGTAGATCAGCGGGATTTGAACAAAACTTGCCCCCAAATAGCATTCCCTTGCCCCCTGATCAATTCTCTCTTTTCTTCTCTCTTTTTTTTACACCCCAAATTTTTTTTTTTTTTAAATTTTTTTCTTTTACCCCAAATTTTTTTTTTTTTTTACAACCCAAATTTTTTTTTTTTACAACCCAATATTTTTTTTTCGCCCCAATTTTCTTTCTTTTAACAAGCTTTGCTCAAATCCTAAAGTTTACATATACGTGCACTTTTCATCTTAACTACTGGGACCATTGTTGTTCAATCTGGTCGAGCATGTAAGTTTTGATAAGAAATTTGGCTACAAGGGTTCTGGATGGTTAAGGGTCAATCATAATCGATTTTGAGGGTGCACATTTCAAGGGGTCGAGAGGAAAAAGGTCATATAGCTTGGCTCTGATGGGTTGTTTATTTCTCGTGGTGGTCTTGAGTTTTATTTGTCCGACTTTAGATGTAAATCTTGGAGCTTTATTTTATTTGGTCGCACCACATGCGACTCAGGTGTTGCGGGTGCAAAGAAATGGCTTTCAAATTTTGGTTCGTCATCATGTTGGCTCGTGAAAGTGGTATTGATCTCAAGAATGCCTTTGTCAATTTTCAGCACGTCATACCAGGTCCGGGCAAAGGCCCTTTTTTTTTATTATCTCTCAAGTTTTTGTCTCACTTCAGGAGTCGTAACAGATGCTATCAAGATTTTATTTGGATTTCCCAAAGTTTCGAGACTAGATGGAGTCGTATTAATTGGGTTAATATCAAAATGAATGGATGCATCGTAATCATGAGAAATGAAATCAAAGAAATATCACATAAACAAAACAGGAATTGTTCAACATGTTACAATAACCAAATTGTCCTAAAAGAGTTCTGGAATTGAAAAGTAATAAAACATCTAGAAAAACATAATCTTCTTCTTGCGGCTTTGGAGGAACATGCCGCTCAAGTGGATTGATCCGATCACATCTCTGGTGGAGGGACCGCATTGTAGTCTGCTTTCTTCTTCCTCTCTCTCTTCTCAGGATCCGTGATCTGCTTGGAGTCGATGAGGTCCTGGATCTTACCCCTCAAGATTCGGCAATTGTCAGTTAGATGCCCGGTGTGTTGGTGGTAGGCGCAGTATTGATCACTTTTGTGCCCCGGCTGTCCTTGGCTCAAAGCTGGTCTGGGCGGCAATGGCTGTAACTTGCCCTCTTTCATTAGCCTTTCCAACACCCAGGATAGAGGTCGACCCAAGTTAGAGAAGTACCACTAGCCCTGTTCTGCTCCAGTGGCTGAGACCTCGGCTGTCTTACCATTTCTGCTACTGCTACCCCCGGCTCCTCCTGACTTGTAGCCTGACTGGTTTCCGAAATTCCTCCCAGCGAAGTTATTTTGGCTGGCTTTCCTTGCTAGGTAGGCCACCTCGGCTTCTACAGCGATGTCCTTGAGGGACTCCCAATCCCTGAGCCCTTTGAAGCTAAGCAAATCCCTCAAGTAGGGGCAGGAGTTCCTGATGAACAGTCTGATTTGATTGGCAGTGTCAGGCTTCCGTTTCATTTCCATAACTCGATTCCTCCACCTGGTGAGGTACTCATGGAATGATTCATCATTTTTCTGCTGAAGAAGCTCGAGGTCCTTTAGAGTGACCTCCATTCTGGTGCTGCAGTCGTATTGTCTCATGAATTCATCAGTCAGGAGGTCCCAGTCCTCTTTTGATCTCCTATCAAGGCCATGATACCAGTCAACCGCTGGACCTGCTAGGCTGAGGCAGAAGTAGTCCACCTTTTGCCTCTTAGTCAGCCCTGTGCCTTTCATCACCAGGGTATACTGCTTTATGTGTGCAGACGGGTCCGATGTCCCATCGAACTTGGGTAGCTCGGGCATCCTAAACCTTTGGGGCAGCAGCTTCTCATCCCCCAAATCCCTGTCCTCGGGGTTGATTCCCTTACCAGCTGTTAGCAGGCGAGTGAGTGCCTCAATTTGCTATTTCATCCCTCTCATGGCTTCATCTTCGGCCCTGGGTGCTCTACCCCTCACGGCTTGATGGGCTGCTATCTCTTCCACCTCCTCTTCGATCAGAAAATCCTCATTAGGGTCAGGGATCCTTGCCCTTCTTGGCTCAACGGGCACAGCAGCAACTTTAGGTTCCTCTACTGGTTGGTGGCCAGCACCTCCAATGAGGGGAGCCTCTCCACCAGCAGGTGGTTCGGCTTGCCCTCGAGGAGGGGCTACCGGTGGAGCTACTGGTGCTTGGGGAGCAGGGGGCTGAGCAAGTCTTTCTGTCATGACACCCATCATGTCCAACACCCGCCGTTTAAATTCCTCCAATCTCCTAGCGAGGTCTTGAGTGGTCAAGTTTCCAGTTTCTTCTGCCATTGAGGATGATTCGCTACTTGTTGAGAATGACTCAGAATCCCAAAAAGGCACTAATTCTAGCAATTTGAAGGGTGAGTCTGTTCTCACTAGCCGGCCGTCAGAACTTCTAGTCCACTTGGATGAATCTATGATGGCTGAAAAGCTCAAATGGTTAGCATGATGCATGGATGACAGTTATAATGCATGATCGTGAGTTATGCAGCATTTCGCAACCACATACAAGCAGATAAATCCTTCCAACCTTATCACTCCCACACGCGAGGTCGTGCGGTCTCTTTCCTAGGTGGGCTTCGTCCGAGGGTTAACAGGGAACCCATCGGACACGTATGGTGCTCGGTGGAAAACCGACAGCATAACAGTCTTAATCTAATGCGCATTCGTATGGATTTTGGCTATTACGTATTTGGGCAATTCAATTAAACCAAAGTGGGCCCAACGGGGCATGAAAGCCTTTGATGAAAACCATTTGATTTGGTTGATTTTACTTAATACGTGATGGCCCATATCACAAGCATCGTATTAAGGAGCATGCCCCCTAGGGAAAGTTTCTATTTGCCATTACATGGGCTTTGGTCAAGGTGATGAATTCTTGGTTACCCAAGCATGATCCCTGCCGACGGGTTTAACTCGTCATGAGTATAGCGATCGATCGGGTTATCGTTTGATATACCAAAAGGTACAAGGCTTGGGCTGGTGATTATCCCTAACACTTCCCTACAATGAGTGAAAGTAGGGTCGTGCTTCGGGAACGCACCGAGGTAAGAAGGGACCAACTAGCGTAATTCTAAGGCTCTAATATGCAATGCAAATTTTTGAAAAGAGATATAATTTTAAGTTTTAAAAATCCAATTATATATTTTAACTAAAGCACTTTCAGAGCAAAGTCTCAAACACAAGTCCCCAGCGGAGTCGCCACTGTGACGCGCGCCGAACCCGGAAACCCAGCAAGGGCCCTCCTTTGAATCCGCTTTAGGATTCGAGGTATGAAGGTTCACGTCTTTTGATTATGGGCGCCATGAGACATCATCGGTGTATCCCTCCCAATAGAACATTGGGGAGAATAACCTAGCCTATTGACGCCTAAAGGCACCTTTGAGGTACTTGGAGTCGCCACCCAATTTGCAAGAAATTGGGAAAGGGTTTCTCACCTCTAACGGTCTAAACCAGAGATATGGTGTCCGGAACTTCCCTCTTATTTATGCTTTGGTTAATTATAAATGAGTTTCTAACTTCTTAAAATTATATCTCTCATCTCACGCGATCGATGCATTTTAAATTAAATAGCGCATTGCAAGCACTCAAAAAGCGATAAAGGAAGGCAATAAATAAAGCAGTAAAAGAAAGCGATAAATGAAAGCGATAAACACGCAAGCACGCAATTACAATAGAAATAGGGGCAGAATACAACCCCATTAAAAGGAGATTAAAGATGTAAGTGGGACGGAATACAATCCCCAAAAGATAAATAAAGTTTGCCCCAAAATTATTACAAGGGCCCAAAATGAAAGAACATAAATTTAAAACACTCACCCAAAAACGAAATAAAAAAACATGCATAAATCGGGACATTGTTTTAGGAACATTGGTTCCTTCGCGCCTATTCTAAGGTTTAGGAACGTTGATTCCTCGCGTTTACTTGAAGAAGGTTCGAAGAGTCGCTTTGGTTGTTTGGGAGAAAATCGGGATGAGTGATCCCATTTTATTGAAAATTGACTCTTCGTTTTGATTGTGATAATTTTATTGTTGGGCTAAAACAAGGGACATTGGTCCCAATTTTATTAGTGAAAGCCCTGATTTAATTATTGAAATATTTTTGTGATTTTTTTATCGCACGCGTACAAAAATAAAACAAGTACTTACAAGTAAACACGTAACACATCAAAGGGAAGGAATTAAGAAAGATCTCACCGAGCAAGGCGATATTCCACGTGTCGCGACCCATCCGGGGAGCCGTGAGAACGCTTACACTACCCGACCCAAATTAAACTCATACAACGATAATATCGAAAATAATATTAGTAAATATTTTAGGCAAATTAATCAAGCAAGTGCAAAATATAACAATAATAATAAATGATAAATAATGATAACGACAATAATATTATGATAACAAATAATAATATTATATGGCACATAAACATTAGCATGACAATAAGTAGGTGATGATAATACTAACAATTATAATAACATAATATCAATAAATATACAATGAATATATAATAATGATAATAATAAAAAAGAGATGATACATAGCAAATAAATAAGTATAATAATAGCGACGATTAGTTAATAATAAACATAAAATACATGAATATATAATAATAATGATAATAATAATAATAGTGATAACAAGGTGGTAATAATAATGCCAAAATAAGGGAATGGATGGCCAATAGAATGACCATAATAATAACTACATGAGATAAGCCTAAATATGAACACAAGCATGAATAGTGATAACGATAAATAATAATAATAATATTAGCACATGAACATGAAAACCCATTTAAAGCCAACAAATAACATATCAATGATGGTATTGACATATTAAAATGCTAAAAATGAATAATAAAAATAATAGACATGATAATAGTAACAAAAATAATTTTAACAACAATAAATAATGTACAAGAAAAATAAAAGAGAATAAGTCCAAGAATGTTTACCCTCAGAATTTTTGGATTGGGGAAACGGTGTCCCGATCGATTTTCCTTGTCGGATTTGTGGTGATAAGTGTTTGAAGAAAATGTAGAAATTAATATTTTGAAATAAAATCAAGAAAATACTTTGATAAAAATATTTTTGGTGGATGATTTGAGCAAAAGGAAATTAATTTTCCAAGCCCAAATCACTCAATAAAATGGATTATGTCTTTTTTAAAGATCAAATCAAGGTTAAAACTTGAGAAAAAGAAGAAGAAAAGAAGCTAAAGAAATCTGCTGGAGAGAAAAAAAAGTTGAAAAGAAAACCTTAGAAAAATAAAATGCCGTCCTCTCTCAAAATGAAGGCAAAAATCCCATTTAATCTTGTCTTGGCCAAAAATGGCGAAAGACAAAAAAAACTTTTATTTTTGTTTCACCCAAAAAGGCATGAAATGGTGAAAGACTGAAGAAAATCAGACTGAAAAAGAAGCGGAAAAAAAGGGAACAGGCGACAGGTCGAGCAGAGAAAGGCGAGGGCGCGCGCGGCAGCAGCCTGCTGCGCGCGTGGTGCCCCCGCACCGCGCGCGGCAGGCAGCTGCCTCGCGCGCAGGGGGGGCGCGCGGCGCCCCCTGCCTCGCGCGCAGGGGGGGGGGGGGCGCGCGGCGCCCCCTGCCCTGCGCGCAGGGGGGTGCGCGGCGCCCCCTGCCTCGCGCGCAGGGGACTGCGCGCGAAGCCCCCGCCTCGCGCGCAGGGGCCTGCGCGCGAGGCCCCTCGCCTCGCGCGCAGGGGGCCTGCGCGCGAGGCGCCTGCCTTGCGCGCAGGTGCCCCTGCGCGCTGGGCGGCCTGCTGCGCAGGCGCCCCTGCGCGCTGGGGCAGCCCCGCGCTGCCGCAGGCGGCCTTCGCGACTCCTTTTTTTTTTTTTATTCTAAATTTTAAATTCTTACACAAAATTAATATATTTTTTTCTCCATCTTAATTTTAATTTCCCCAAAAATATATATTTTTTAATTATTTTCCGAAAAACACATCTTTTGACAAGGAACGATCGGTTCTCACCTTTCTTGCCGAAAATCGGTCTTCTATTTCATCATTGGGTAATCCTGATCTTGGACCGCCTCGGGACCCGGTGTCTACACCAATCAAATCAGTGCATAACTGTACTATTGTTTCTCACTTGAAACTCTAGCAACACCATAAGCTTATCGTTTAGTACCGGAACCCAAAGGTCATCTCCATTAAAGAAAACCAAGACATGAAAAAGATCATTAGGTCTTAATAGGATTATAATTCAAGTCTAGGGGGTGATGGTTAACACAGAAAGATTAAGTTCACAAAAAGAGAACAACCACTACTACCCAGCCAAAATATTACACTCTCTTCCTAAAGAGAACCTCTTCCTACTCATTTTCCCTTCAAAAGATAAACTGAACTCTCTTGAGAATTGATGAACAAAACCAAGTTGAGACAAAGATAAACAACATCTTATTGAATTCACAGAATAAATTGAAATTCTTCTTTTATTTTTAATTTTTTATTTTTTTAAAAGAAATACTGATATGATGCTATTAGATAGAGAAGAGTAACCCCACACTTGAATATTTCAGTAGCTCACTTTCTTTGAAATGCTAAACACAAGTTAGTGAAAATGATGAGTTATTGATTCCAAAAATCACAAAGGTACTCTCTCCAAATTTTGCTCTTTTTTAACTCAAGCTTGCTAACGATTATTCAATCTTTCACACTTCTCATAACAAAAAAATTTCCTCCCTTGAAAATTTAATCCCAACTCACTCACATCCAAACTTCTTGAAACCAAATCACCAAAAATTTCCAAAAGCATAACCCCACAATCCTAGAGTGGCCAGCTTTCTTGAAAGGGTAAGCTAAAGCATTTTAAGTCTAAAGGTATCAAAAGTTATGTAAACAAAAAAATTCACAGAGTATGCATTTAGCATACTCAATAAGCTCAAAAGAGCTAAACAAGGGAAAATACATATATTAGGTAGGAAAGAGGCTTTTTGAATTGAGTAAATAAAGAAAATTGCCTAAATCATGTCAAAATCAGGCCTCAAATGCCAAATCGCTTCTAAGGATAACGAGGAAGGTTCTAGTGCTCTAAAAATTATCTTAGTCAAAGGTATTTATGAATTGGTTTTTCCTATGAATTTTTGAAAAATGGCCTACGTGCAAAGTAGTAAGGAAATTCAAAAGTATGTATCAAGTTTGAAGACTAAGTTAGAAGAAAAAATCCTTAAATAGAAACTTACTCCTTTGCAATTTAAAAGTTTTAAACAACCAATTCTAGATCAAAAATATGAAAAATATTCCATCGGAATGACAATTCAAAGGCTAACTAAGCTAAGCAAATGAAGTAATAAATTCAAATTAGAAAACATAACCAAAATAGGAAAATAAAAGTACAATAAAACTAAAGCAAAATAAAACTATAAATAGAAACTAAGATCATAAACTAAATCATAAGAACTAAAATTAAAAGATAGCAGGTCAACAGTATTAAAAACAAACTTAAAGGAAATAAACTAAACACAAATATGGCTAAATCCATTATTCACAACCCACATTTAAAATTTTTGCTATCCCTAGCAAATAAGATAGTTTATCAATGCAAAAAGATAACTGAACAGAAGTAAATATTATGGAAGGACAACTCCAAGAAAGCACTCCTGTGGAGGTGGTGGTGGTGGAAATAGCTCCAATAAACTTCGATAAAAATGCTCTTGCTGTGACGCCCATTCCCGACCGCACAATAGCTTCGCTAAAGCAGCCGAAAACGGTCGTCACACCACACACTGCACATCACATCGCCTAGCACATGTATTTACTATATATATATTCATATGCAAAATCCTGAACTAACAAATTTCTTTCACATACGCAGCGGAATACAAATTCAAAACTTATACTTTTATACAAACTTCAACTTCAAATTACATTTCATGTTCAGTTGTTACATAACATACTTTTACATGACAAAATGATTAATTACATTTACATAGTACAAAAAGCAAAAACCTACACTAAGCAACGTCTCCTAATGTGTTGACAAACTGAGATGCGGGAACGTCCTTCAAGTTCACTTTGCTACGGAACCTACACGGATTATAACCCATGCTAAGCGACAAAGCTTAGTGGGGAAACAACATACAACATACGATATACATGCATATACATATAACATGCTTTGAATAATAAAAGATACATATATTGTGTTCATGCATCATACGAACATACTTCATAAACATGGCATCATTAGATGGTTATGTTCAGTATCACAATATTGCATAACAATATTTTACACATCACATTCTCATTCATATATCACAAGTAGTGACTTTGTTCATTATTGATTAAACATTCATTATTCTCCGTGCTTGTAATTCATAGACGCGTCACTTTTGTATTTGAAGATACACACTTTTGCATCAGCACCCGTAGGTATAGAAATAATCAATAAGATATAATATATAAGTGAAACCAATAAGGATTCGATACGCATTAAGGATTCCAAAAGGAATCAGATGCTTTGGCTACAACACTTAGACCCTATAGGCATGCCTATCTATCCACTACTCGACTTGCAGGCTAAATTATAGTCCAATTATTGTTCAATTATTCGCATAATATAGCATCATAATTTCAATAAGCAATATCATATCACTTAATAACTTACTTACACATATGGCTTATTCCCCACATCATCACACAAGTATTGACATGGTATAACACATTTATAGTTTCCATATGCATCCTCATTCATTAAACAAACACATTAGTTCAACCAAAATGGGTTAACTATAAAGCTTTTATATCACATAGGTGTGTCGTGTTCGCGACAGACTTAAGCATTTCCTTCTATCGTGCACGCGACACAAGTCACACACGCGATAGAACCAACCGATCACTTTTATCGCTCTCGCAACAATGCCTGTGCCCGCAACAGAACACAACCTAGCATCTTTGCCAGTCGGAGCACTCTGTCATGCCCACAACCCCTATCGCACTCGCGACAGAGCCTGAACTTCCTGTTCAAAGCTCCAATCCACATACTCCTGTCTTCTACACTATGCAATAACCACACAATTAACTTCCAAAATCCATCCTAACATCATTTTCTACCATCATAGCCTCCTAACCATATGTTTTCCAATATGTTAAATTTACAATGGCACAATCCTCTAACATTTATTGCTCCAAAAGCCCTCCAACAGGATTTAACTGCGCTTATAAGACATTATTGAATACCTTAGAGTCCTTAATTCAACATGAGCATTTCTAACACATTTATAGGCACATCTCTTCGGAACCTAATCCAATTAGTCTCATTCATTTTAGAGTTATACAATTTTAAGCTATAATACATGCAATTTTAGTATGTCAATTCACCCTACAAAACCAGTTTTACCATTTCAAACTATTCAAGCCTGAACTCACTAATTTGGAATATCCCTATACTCCAAAACTCATCCAAGACTACCCTGACATACACATAAGCCCCTTGGCATGTTCAATACCATGTTAACCATTTATGCATTCACAATTTACAAACAGTTTCTCAATTCATCAAAACAGGGTTATAAGCTTAATCAATTATCTCATGTTAAATAAATTTGCTCATCAAGCTCATCATACCACATATCTACATATTTTCAATTCATTTACACACACTATACAAACATGCAATTCAGAGTTCATATACCATAAATTTAACACTCAAAAATAGAATTTCCAAACCTCTTCTCCTTAGCACCACTTAAGCTCACTTAGTGCTAAGCTCTCCCTGTAACACCTAACTGGTATCCTAGTGGTTTTGAGCATGATTGGTATTCTTTTATTAGAGTCTTGTATGCATTATTATTATTATTTTAGGGATCTAATTGCATGATTTATAAAGTTTAAAAGGGTATGGTTGTGTTTTAGATTTTAATTATGTGGTTTATTTGAGTGATTGGGAAGAGAAGGAGGATTAGAAGTGAATTTTTGCCAAATCCACCACAAGATTATGACACTTGGATGGTAGAGTTAAGGAAAGAAAAGGAGTGGGAAGTTGACTTTTGTAGGAAGAGAGAGAGAAAGTTGGTGGGAGTTTAGCCAATTGATTTTGTGGAGCTTAGGAGCCCAAAATTTGGGAATTGTGTATTTTTTTAGTTGCGATTTGATTATTTGATTTGAATTTATGGAAAAATTTGTAGAATTGAGCATATTTTGATGCATGATTGGATAGGGTTTTGTCTAGTTTGAGAGGATTTGGAAGTGGTTTAGTGAATGAAAAGTGGGAGTGATTTTTTGTGAGTTTCTATTAATTTTTGATGGGTTTATGTTTGATTGTGAATCTTGATCATTTTGCTCACTTATTCACATGTAATTAGTGTAAAACTTTGATTGAATGATTAAAAACATATTTGAATGATTTTAATGAGTGAGTTGAAGTTATTTGGTGAATTGTTTGAGTTTTGGAGGAGTTTGGCGTGAGGAGAGCTGTTGAGCTCAGAATCAGACCCCAGAAATATGACTCTGTCATGAGCGCGACCTCCATCGTAAGTGCGATAGAGCATACGGTTTTGAGTTCTAGCTGAGGTGCTCTCTATCACGAGCACGATCTTGGTCACGAGCGTGACAGAAAGCTCGGTAGCCGAGCTTCTTTCGGGTTGATTGTTGTCACGAGCGCAATAGTGGCTTACCCACCCTTTGTCGTGAGCGTGGCATATGTCACAAGAACAGCAAAGGCTAGTTTGCTTCCCCTCGTGAGCATGCCTGGCTGTCACGAGCGCGTCCACGCGTGTAAATTGCCTCTGTCATGAGCGTGACTTGGTGTTACGAGCTCGACCTCCCCTATTCTTCAATTGTTTATTTTCAATTTCTCTTTGCATGGTTTCCCACTTATAATTTATAATTGTATCAATGTATGAATTATAATATGCTTCATTATGTGATCATTATTTTAAATTAATGCGTAGCCTACAATAGTCAAGTAAGTAGATAGATTCGTATGCCTATAGAGTTCTGTTAACTGCAGCCTATGCGTTCTGGACCCCGATCAGGTCCCCGTTTGGATCCTTGCGATCCCTATGAGTTTGGATCTTGTTTAAGATCCCTAATATGAAAATATTTTTGAAATAAAAGAAAAGAAATTATTTTTATACCTACGGGTACCAATGTGTTCACTCGTTATTCACCATTCTGAATTTGCAGGCTTACCTATGTTTTTATATAATTTGATATGAATTATTGTGACTCGTTATATTGATATTATGTGATATGTTTAAATTAAGTTATTGGCTATGATGTATGCAACTTTTGGAGGATTTATGATGCTTTATCCATATGTATGTGCCATGTGTATGCAAATTGCATTGACGTCCACTGTGAGTGGTCGTACATCTCTTGTTTTCTCTACTAAGCCATTGGGCTTAGCACAGGTGTTTCATTCATGCAGGTGTGGAAGTGTTAGGAGATCTTAGGAGGTTCGATCCACAATAGCTAAGACCAACACAATAGGATGGGCTTTTGTTTAATGTTAGGCTTTATTTTTGTTCAGATGTATAACTTTTGGATAATATAATTAAATATCTTTTGTAATATGTTCAGTTATGCAATTTTTGTAAGACTTGATATTGTATCCAAGTAAAGATGATTTTGTAATGTAACTCAGCTTTGTAAATGCTTTACTTATGAATGAAATAGAAAATTTTGTTAGCCTTAATTCTATTATTATCTTGTATTTATATAAGTATGTATGGTTTTGCATGTGTTTTATCGAATATTTTCTGTATGCTTTGTTTTTGCCTGGTAATAACCTTTGCCTATCGGGGTACTCACTTCTTCTTAAGTGGTGAGCTCCCATGTGTATAGGTAAAGGGTGTTACAATTTTATTGGTATCATAGCACATGTTTAGGCTTTTTTGGGCGATCGTAGGATAGAGTTGCGTGTAGAATTGTGTTGGCCTGATGCGGATATCCTTATGTTTTGTAGTTAGATAGAGTCAGAGCGTAGATCTCTTAAGGGGTTGAAAGTGCAAATCCTTAAGAGCAAGATCCATCTGTTTTTGGTCCTGCTCAACCAGCGAGGGTACAACCTGAGGCCCCAGCCATTCCTTTTGAGGCCATGCTCAAGATATCACAGGATATGGCTAGAGTTCTGAAGAGGGTGACTGCACTGAGGGCTCATATAGAGATGATGAGGAAGTTTGGTGTTGAGGACTTTTGTGGAACGAGTTTGGATGGGTCAGATAAGGCAGAGATGTGGATCAAGAAAGTGAGAAGAGTTTTGGAAGAGATTCAGTATCCACTTGATAGAGAAGTGGAGTGTGTTGTGTCGCTTATGCAGGGTTTCGCCTATGATTGGTGGAAATTGGTGGAAGTGGAATTTCACAATAATTATGTGACCAAGGCATATAAGGAGGCTAGATGGACTCAGTTTTTGAATCTCAAGCAAAGGGCCTTGTCGGTGGTGGACTATGAGAAGGAATTCAGCAGGCTTAGCAAGTATGTATTGCCTGGGTATCCTCACTGAAGATTTTCGCTGTCAATATTTTGAAGCGGGTTTGAATGAGACCCTTAAAGCTATGTTGATTTCTCTGATGTCCTCTTCAACGGTTAGCTATTACCAGATTGTGCAAGCGACGCTGAGGGCAGAGCATTTGGAGACTATTTTGAGAGAGTGGGCTCAGAGGAGGAATTATGTAATGCCCCAATACCCCTTGGGAGGATATAGGGACGCTACTCAATGCAAAACAACACTTACTCTTACTCATGAATAAGAATTAACACTATCAAGAACATTAATTATCATTAATCCTTTTACTAACATTAGCTCATTATAGCTTACATCTTAAGATACAGAATGGCACTTTACAATTACATGCTTTACTTAAATGAAAATAGAACATCCTTATACAATACAAAAGATTAACCTAACTAAAAGACCTCATTGAAGACTTCTCCTAGTGGCTAGCAGATGTTTCACGCATAATCTCGAGCTTCACACTTACAACCTACATGGGAGACAAACACTCGTGCTAAACAATAACACTTAGTGGGGATGAAAACAAAACAAGTCTAATACAAGCATTTTCGAATTAGCATATAACAATATAACAGGTTATGATCAAACAATATGCCATGTAATATCACTCACTCAATAGTTCATTAATATGTCAAATATTCAATAATCCATACTATACCATAACAATATTCAATACTCAATGTTAGCGGAAGACTTCAATATTATAACCATCATACCTTATAACATAGCATTGACATCACTAAAAATGGCATCGCTAACACTATCATTAGTCACTACAAGCACAACCTTGTTATATGCACATAAATACATAACATTATCATCACTTCATACAATTTAAATCCCATATGGTTTGAATCGTACAGAAGTGGATATGGGTACACTATATACTTGAATATATATTAGCGCTAGATCACTGAATACCCTTCAGTATCAAACACTAGACACCCGTCAGTGTCACACTGGCAGCTGCGATTCACTAGCCCTTTATAAGCATGCTTATCTATCCACGACTTGATTACAGGCTACACAATTGATCCATTTATTCACATGAAATCATATAACCTCTTTATTAAACTACTATGCCATTGCATCATTTTCATATAATTTCAATTGATAAACATTCATATACTCATTTTATAATATTAGACATGAATTGGACAAGATATAGGAACTTGCAATGAAGTTCGGGTGCATTTCGGGAGGAAAAACACACAAAAATACACAAAACTGGGGAGGGTCATGGTGGCATTGATTTAATTGTGACCGTGAGGTCCAAAAATATGTAATTCTGCCTTTTCTTGACATTGTTCATGGTTGCAATGATTTGGTTGTCACCATTAATTTTAGGGAAAAATCCCTCTTAAAAATTGTTCCTTAAGATGTTAAGTTTTAAATGGACAAATTGCAAGTCATTTGGACATCTACAACATCATATATGAACTAAACAACCTAAACTGCTGTAATGAGCCAGCCACGGTAGAGATACCTTTGCTTTGGCCACTTTTGGGACACTTAAAGCTAAAATTAGCTCAACCATATTTCAGAGACATTTTTAGGCGTGGTCTTAGGTTTAAGATGCAATTTGAATCAACCAATTTAGAGTATTAAAACTCAAAATATATCATAAACAACGTACATAGGTCAAATGAACCACAAGGTCAGTTTTACACAATCAAGCTTATCAAGCCTGAAATAAGCCAACTTGGCCAAACCAATACACCAAATTCAAACTATAGTTTCTATAAACATATATGGATATTATGGAACAATCAAATTCTCAGCATCTCCAAAATTAGGGTTCATGCTTTGGTCACCTTACTATACTCATGGCTATCATCTAACATTTCAACACACATCAATTACACATTTCAACTATACCATCTATCAATTAACAAATAATCACATACAATTTCTCCCAACTACACAATTATGTATCTATTGAACATTAAAGTCCCAAAATAAACAATCATGCTTCTAAACAAAGTTAACACAATTTCTAATCCCAAACCTCTTGTAGCTCTTCTTCAACCTTCTCCAGCTAAGTAACCTTCTCCTTGCCCTTTGAATGTATACTAGCTTTTCCAGCTTACAAACACATACATATACATGTAAAGTTCAATTAGAACTATAAACTGAAATTCAATGCAAAGAGGAGAAGAGAATAATACTTAAGCTTACCTATACGTGAACCTAACTTAGCATCCAATTGAACCCACTTAAAACCAATTCTAACTAGCTCTAAGATGAAGAAGTGATATAGATGAAGGAATAAGTAAGTTGCAGAATTCCCTTTGAGAGTGGCCGGCCAAATGGAATAAATGTGGCCAAACCCACTTCTAAACTCCTTAAATATGCATGACAAAACTAGGTGTCAGCCATAGGTTAACCCAAAGCTAGGTGGCATCTCTCTACAATGCCACTTAGCTTCCATTATTTTTCAATTAGCACTAATTAATCCATCTTAGTTTAATTAATCACCATTTACTCTAATTAATCCTTACTTACCAATTAATCATGCAATTTACACTTTAACCACTAAATTATTTTAATTTTCTTCAATTAAGTCCCTAATTCTCACTTTCAATTTAGTCTAAATCTATAAATCTTAATTTTACACTCACTTAATTACACTAATCATGCTCAATACTACTGGGATCAATTTCGAGTTGTTACAAATTCCCCTCGAGGAGGCTTATCTTCGAGGAAGAGGTCAAGGAATTCTCAATTAACTTTATCGGATGAGTCTACCAATAGCCCTACTATGAGAGGTAGGCGACAAAGATCGACTTATGTGTCTAGTGCTGGTAGAGGTGGTTCGGGTGGCCAAGGTGATGTGGTGCCAGAGTGCTCACACTATAATAAGCGACATCGGGGCGAATGTCGTTGGTTGATGGGAGGTTGCTTCAGTACAGAGCTTTTCTTGGCTATTTGCTCAAGGTTGTCTGAGAGTAACCAAGAGCGGCAAGAGGCTAGCTGAGCAGGATCTAATGCCCCTCAATCGAGCCGTGGAAGAGGAAGGGGTCAAGGTCGTGATGGACGGCCTAGAGATGGAACTTCTTTTGAGTCAGTGGATCGCCCTCTAGTGGCACCAGCTAGAGCTTAAGCAATGAGAGGTCGGGATGAGCAAGATGCTCCTAAAGTGATTGCTGGTAAGTTTCTACTCCTTGACACTGAGTTGCATGCTTTATATACTCATCTTCTGTTGTAGAATCAACGATAGTGCTTTGTTTAGAACTTTTTCAGCTTACGCACCTCCATTTAACACAAACACATATCCTGACTGCGATCTATAGTAATCTTTGTCAGATTGGAAGCTTGCATCTATATAACCATTTATTACTAGCTCATCTTTGAATCCTCCATATATTAAGAATGCATCCTTAGTTCTTCTTAAGTACTTAAGGATATTCTTAATAGCTGTCCAGTGACTTTCACTGGGATCTGATTGGTATCTGCTAGTCATATTCAAGGCATATGAAATATTTGGTTGAGTACATAACATGGCATACATGATTGATCCTATAGCCTAAGCATAAGGAATCATACTCATGCAATCTCGCTCATCAGATATCATTGGATATTTAGTCTTGCTAAGAGTAATGCCATGAGACATTGGCAAAAATCCTCTTTTGGAATTTTGCATGCTGAATCTATTTAGCACTTTATCTATATAAGTGCTTTGACTCAAACCAATCATCCTTTTAGATATATCCCTATAGATCTTAATCCCAAGGATATAAGCAGCTTTGCCTAAATCTTTTATTGAAAAATATTTTTCTAATCATTCTTTTGTCCTTTGAATGATAGGGATGTCATTTCCAATGAGTAATATGTCATCGACATATAATACAAGAAACATCACAGCACTCCCACTAATGTTCTTGTATACACAAGGTTCATCCACTTTTTTAATAAACCCAAACTCTTTGACTGTCTCATCAAAATGAAGATTCCAGCTCCAAGAAGCTTGCTTCAATCCATAAATGGATTTTTGCAGCTTACATACCTTTCTAGAATTCTCAGGATGGACAAAACCCTCAGGTTGTGTCATGTACACATCCTCAAGTAAGTTTTCATTAAGAAACGCTGTTTTGACATCCATATGCCATATCTCATAGTCATAATATGCAACAATGGCAATAAGAATCCTTATTGATTTAAGCATTGCGACTGGTGAAAAGGTTTCATCATAGTCAATACCATGAGTTTGTTTGAACCCTTTTGCAATGAGCCTTGCTTTAAAGGTATTTAATTTGCCATCCATGTCATTTTTCCTTTTGGAAACCCATTAGCACCCAATGGTTTTAATTCCTTCAGGTGGATCTGTAACACCCCCTTCCCATACGTAGGCATTCCCATCCGATAAGGAGTGAGAAGCCGTATGAGACAAGGTATCACCAAACAAAAGCAAAGCAAAATATACATCCATTCATAACATACATTCAGAAATACAGAATAATTAAAAACTTTACATGCAGAAAGCAAAAGCTGATCATGCATTACTATAATTAAACTATTACAATAATGTGCTGATCAATCAGCAGAAATAAAAGAATATTACAAATATAAAATATAGTTACAGAAGCGGAAGCTGATACAGAGAGTTCTATACAAAAAGAATCAATAACTGATACAAAACTGAGCCTACACTAAAACCCTTCTGTGTTGGCTTGATGACGGCGACTCTCTCAAGGCAAAACGTCTTCCGCACCTGCACGGGTAAAAACACCGTGCTAAGCGATATACGCTTAGTGGGGAATCACACATAAATTATGGACGGCCATTCACAATGGTCGTCAAGGCATAACACATTCACAATGGCAGAATGCAAAGGTTATAACATATTCCAAATAAGCATGCTCGCATTTAAAAGCCATACATTCAGTAACCCATAAACATAGGCATTACAGAATAAACCATCATGTATTTCATCACTAAACTCATTCAGATATTCCATTCAAAGCCAAATCAGATCAGAACATTTCCATTAACATTTAAAGAATACCTGCTGACTCTAGACAGTGGATAACGAGTGTACTGAGGGTACCTTACGGGTACGAATCGAATACTGAGGGTACCTCACAGGTACAAGTCAAATATTATATCATTTATCAAAACATGTTATTTATATACTGAGGGAATCTTAAACAAGATTCTATACTGAAGGGTTCGCGAGGAACCAAACGGAGACCTGATCGGGGTCCAAACTGAACTGAGGGCTGCAGCTAAAAGACTCTATTAGGCATGCCTAACTATCCACTTACTTGACTCTAGCAGGTTATGCGTCAAACAGATCACATTTCAGGATACAGAATATAATTCCTCAGAAAATCATGCTATCACGCATATCGAAGCATTAAACAGTAAAACATGCATCGTACAATATTAAAGTCCATTCAGAAGAAATACCAAATTCAGTTCTGAGTTAAAAACCAGGAAATTTCGGAAAAACGGGCTGAACGGAGAAACTGGCGACTCAACAGGCAGGTCACGGCGTGACCGAGGGTCACGTCTCGTGACCTGCTTGCTTCCCGCCTAACGCGTTGCGTGATCCTCGCGGATCACGCAATGCGTATGCAGGTCACGGCGTGACCGAGGGTCACGCGACGTGACGCTGCTCTCCCTCGCAGATCACGTTGCGTGATCTGCCTCTTCTTCGCAGGTCACACGACGTGACCGAAGATCACGTCGCGTGACTTGCTTCCTCTTCAGCTGGTCACGCGACTGGCTTCTCAGCAGGCAGGTCACGCCGTGACCGAGGGTCACGCGACGTGACTTGCCTTCCTGCGTAGCGAGTCACGCGACATGAAGAATTTCAACAGAAATTCGTTTTTCCCAGAATTTCCAGAATTTCCAGAATTCGATCTCAATTTGATTTAAGTCCATACAAACCTGTTCTTACCTTCCCGAAATTATCCCAAACAATTCAAACATCATATAAACAACTCAGACAGAATTCAATCAACCCAATTCAAGGTATTTGCATTCAAATTGTTCAAGAACATATAAACCCTAGAATTACCAGTAAACTCAAATTATGCAGATCACAAGCAATTGTTCCCAAACCTGAAATCTAAGTCTCTCTCACTTAGCTCCACTAGGTCCAGCAACTTCCTTCCCCTTTGGATCACGTGGAGCCTCAGCTAGAACACAAATACAGTAATGAACATCAACATGGAACCCTAATTTAAAACTCAACCTAAAGAAGAAGATGAAGATGTAAACTTACAGTAAAACACAAACAAGATATGCACTTACCAAGCTAAGGAATGCAAGGGAAGGATTAATTTCACCAATAGAACCTTGAATCAAAATACACAGTACTTGGGAATAAAGAAAGTGAAGAAGAAGAGAGTGAGTGAGAAAATCGTGAATCTGTAAGTCCCTTTCCTCTCATTCCCTTTTCTTTTTATTTTCTTTATTCTAAATATGTATCCATTTCCTATTGGTGAAACTAATCACTCATACTAAAATACAATGCATTACACACACCCTAAGTAACCTCATTTAAATGCACCCTACAATGGTATATGTAAGTGCACACAATTGATTCCCAACTAAAAACACCCTAATATGGTATGCTCAAGTGTACACAAGTAATTCCTAATTAATTCACACACTAATGCCATGTATGTACCCACACAATACTAAAACCCCAAAATCATGCATTTTACTGAAATACCCTTATGAAATACTGTACACATGCGAATGCTTACACATACTGACAGACAGATAGACAGACAGACGGACAGACAGGCTCATTCTACTAGGGGGCAAATGGGGTGTGACAACTCTCCCCTACTAATAAGAATTTCGTCCTCGAAATTCTCACCTGAACTGAATAACTGTGGATACTGAGCTCTCATCGACTCCTCTGGCTCCCAAGTCGCTTCCTCGACTCCATGATGGATCCACAATACTTTAACCAAAGGAATCTGCTTATTTCTCAACTGCCTAACCTCTCGGGCTAGAATAGCTCGCGGTTCCTCATCATAAGAGAAGTCTGGCTGAACCTGGATATCCTGAACTGACAGAACATGCGAAGGATCTGATCTGTACCGACGAAGCATCGAAACATGGAATACATCATGCAACTTTGCTAACTCCATCGGTAGCGCTAATCTGTAGGCTACAGGTCCCACCTTAGCCAAAATCTCATAAGGTCCAATAAAACGAGGACTCAGCTTACCCTTCTTGCCAAACCGAAGCACTCTCCTCCAAGGAGAAACTTTAAGGAAAACCTTGTCCCCGATCTCAAAATGCACATCTTTTCTTCTCAAATTGGCATAAGACTTCTGTCGATCCTTGGCTGCCTTCAAATTCCGCTGCACTACTCTGATCTTCTCTTCAGTATCCCTAACCAAGTCGGGTCCAACCATAGATCTCTCGGATAGCTCGGTCCAACAAATCGGAGTCCTACACTGACGACCATACAGAGCCTCATATGGTGCCATACCAATACTCGACTGGAAACTGTTGTTGTAGGCAAACTCCATCAATGATACATATCTGTCCCAACTGCCCGGAAAGTCCAAAGTACAAGCCCTCATCATATCCTCCAGAATCTGAATAACTCGCTCTGACTGACCATCGGTCTGAGGATGAAACGCTGTACTGAAGTTCAACCTAGTGCCCAAAGCTCTCTGTAACTCCTTCCAAAACTTGGAAGTAAACCTCGGATCCCGATCTGACACTATGGACAAAGGCACACCATGCAGTCGAACTATCTCATCTACATAGATACTGGCTAATCTGTCCATGGAGTAGTCCACTCTAACTGGCAAGAAGTGAGCTGACTTGGTAAGTCGATCGACAATAACCCAAACTAAATCATGCTTCCTCTGAGTCAAAGGCAAACCAGAAACAAAGTCCATGGCGATGTCATTCCATTTCCACTCAGGAATGGATAAAGGCGTAAGCAAACCGGAAGGAACCTGATGCTCTGCCTTTACCTGCTGACAAGTCAAGCACTTGGAAACAAAATCCACAATATCACGCTTCATACCGGACCACCAATAGAATTGCTTCATGTCTCTGTACATCTTCTCACTGCCCGGATGCATAGTAAAGACTGAACTATGCGCCTCACTCAAGAGCTGTCTCCTCAAATCCTCAGACTCTGGCACGCACAAACGACCTCTGAACATAAGTACCCCATCCTGAACTGAGAACTCTGATGGCTTACCCGATCTAACCTCATGCACAATCCGCTGAAGCCTCACATCATCTCTCTGAGCATCCACTATCCTCTGTCTCAAAGTAGGCTTCACACGCAACTGGGCAAGCAAAGCCCCATCTGCACCAAAACGCCATCTGAAACGCCTCAAGAACAAGGCTGAAACTGACTTACGACTCAAAGCATCTGCAACTACATTGGCCTTACCAGGATGGTAATCCACAATGCAGTCGTAGTCCTTAAATAACTCAAGCCATCTGCGCTGTCTCATGTTCAACTCTTTCTGTGAAAGGAAGTACTTCAAACTCTTGTGGTCCGAGAAGATCCTACACTTTTCCCCATACAAGTAGTGACGCCAAATCTTCAAAGCAAAGATTACAGCTGCCAACTCTAAATCATGCGTCGGATAGTTCTTCTCATGTGGCTTCAACTGACGAGAAGCATAAGCCACTACCTTTCCTTCCTGCATCAGTACACATCCAAGACCAACTCCAGAAGCATCACTATAAATAACAAACTCCTTACCCGAGATGGGTTGAGTAAGGATAGGAGCCTCAACAAGCAACTGCTTTAACCGATCAAAACAAGACTGACATCTGTCTGACCACTCAAATCTAACTCCTTTCCTCAACAATCTAGTCATAGGAGCAGCAATCACAGAAAATCCTTTAACGAACCGACGGTAATAACCTGCTAAACCGAGGAAACTCCTCACTTCCTGAACATTTTGAGGCGCTTTCCAATCAACTATCGCCTCAATCTTGGCTGGATCAACCTGAATACCACTAGCTGAAATAATGTGACCCAAGAATGACACTTCTCGAAGCCAGAAATCACACTTGCTAACCTTAGCAAACAAATGATGCTCTCTCAACATTTGCAAAACCAATCTGAGATGCTCCTCATGCTCACTCTCATTCTTGGAATACACTAAGATGTCATCAATGAACACTACTACAAATCGATCTAAGTATGGCCTAAATACACGATTCATCAGATCCATAAAAGCCGCTGGAGCATTAGTCAAACCAAACGGCATCACAAGAAACTCATAGTGGCCATACCTAGTCCGAAATGCAGTCTTAACCACATCTGCATCCTGAACACGAAGCTGGTAATACCCTGATCGAAGATCTATCTTGGAAAAGACACCCGCACCTCGAAGCTGATCAAATAAATCCTCAATCCTAGGCAAAGGATACCTGTTCTTCACTGTAACTTTATTAATCTGGCGGTAATCAATACACATCCGCAGGGATCCATCTTTCTTCTTGACAAATAGCACTGGAGCTCCCCATGGCGATATGCTCGGTCTAATAAACCCCTTATCCAATAACTCTTGTAGCTGAGATTTAAGTTCCCTCAACTCTACAGGAGCCATCCGATAAGGTGCTCTCGAAATAGGTGCAGTACCCGGCATGATCTCAATGGACAACTCAACCTCTCTCTCAGGAGGTAAACCAGGCAACTCGCTCGGGAACACATCCCCAAACTCCCGCACAACAGGAATATCCTCAATCTGAACCTGATCCCTCCTGGAATCTAACACAACAGCTAGAAAAGCCTCACAACCTTTCCTGATGAATCTCTTGGCTTGCAACACAGAAATAACATTATTCACTGAACTAGCACCCAAACCTTTCAGAAATACAAGAGACTGACTTCTATCCCGAAGTACCACGGTCTTCCTATGGCAATCCACTACAGCCCGATACTTACCCAACCAGTCCATACCCAGAATCAAGTCAAACTCTCTGAAGGGTAACTCAATCAGATCCGCTGGAAGCACAACTCCCTCAACAATCAGAGGACAACTCCTAAAAACTCTACTCACACTGACACTATGCCCTAATGGACTGGTCACACAAATCTCATAATCTAACTGATCAACTGAATGCAATTTATCAATAACTCTATCTGTGCACAAATATGAGTGTGTGGAACCAGGATCAATTAGAGCATACAACTCAGTGTCATGGAGTAGAAACTTACCAGCAATAACATCAGGCGCGTCCTGCTCATCTCTGGCTCTCATAGCATAAGCTCTAACACCACTCTGATGAGGATGCTCAACAGTCTCAGAAGCAGCACCATCTCTATGCCGACCACCTCTACCTCTACCTCGGCCTCTGCCACGGGTAGCCTGAGAAGCATTCGAACCGACCCTACTGCCCTCTCTCTGGGAACCTGAATCCTCCTGTACTCTCGGACAACCGGCCAACCGATGCTCAGAACTCCCACACCTGAAGCATGCACCAGTGAGCCACCTACACTCACCACGATGCGACTTACTACAATGAGGACAAACTGGTGTAGTCTCAGCTCTACCACCCCTACCAGAACCTGACACAGCTGTAGAACCCTGACGTCTACCTCTAGAAGCCGGACCAGATGCTGACTCATCCTGTGGGTCCCTCGATCTCTTACTCGAAGAAGATCCTCCACGAGAAGAACTCCTCCTCTGAGCTCTCTCTCTCATCACTGTCTCAGACAACTCTGCTCTCACTGCAGCCTCCACAATCTGATAATAGTGAACCCCAGGTATACACATCAGTGAAATCAAAGAAATCTTCAGAGACTCATTTAACCCTGCCTCGAAATGCTTGCATCTAAAGTCATCAGTCATAACTCCTCGTGGGGCATAGCGCGATAACCTGTTGAACTCTTTCTCATAATCAGTTACTGACAATGCTCTCTGTCTCAAACCCAAAAACTGCGCCCATCTCGAATCTCTATAGGTCTGAGTAATGTACTTCTTAATGAACTCACCCTCAAAGAACTCCCAGGTAATCGGATCCGGTAGCTGAGGATGCCTGCAAACCAACTCCCACTACTCAAAAGCAGACCCCTGAAGAAGAGCTAAAGCACACTCTGTCTGCTGGTCGGGAGGACACCGAATCTCTCTCAAAGCACGCTTCACTTTATCTAACCATCTCTCTGCAGTCTCAGACTCATTCAACCCAGTACCATAGAAATCCTCAACTCCTGCTCTCCTCAGATTCTCCATAGGTGCTCTAGGAGCAGTCACTCTCTCCAAAACCCTAGCCATGTCCTGATGCAGTCTAAACATAGCCTCTAAGGGCATGGCTGCGGCCTCGGGCTGAACCCTAGCATGCTGAGCCGACCCAGTAACAGAAACAGACTGATCTACAACTGGAGGATTCACACTCTCGGCGGATTCCTCACGCGCACCATGAGCAGAATTAGAAGCCATCTAAACAAACAAGAAACAACCGTATCAGCCAACACAGATCTAGACACATACGCATCTAAGAAACTCAGAACAATCATAACAACACCCAGAAACGCCTAAACCTATGCTCTGATACCACTAACTGTAACACCCCCTTCCCATACGTAGGCATTCCCATCCGATAAGGAGTGAGAAGCCGTATGAGACAAGGTATCACCAAACAAAAGCAAAGCAAAATATACATCCATTCATAACATACATTCAGAAATACAGAATAATTAAAAACTTTACATGCAGAAAGCAAAAGCTGATCATGCATTACTATAATTAAACTATTACAATAATGTGCTGATCAATCAGCAGAAACAAAAGAATATTACAAATATAAAATATAGTTACAGAAGCGGAAGCTGATACAGAGAGTTCTATACAAAAAGAATCAATAACTGATACAAAACTGAGCCTACACTAAAACCCTTCTGTGTTGGCTTGATGACGGCGACTCTCTCAAGGCAAAACGTCTTCCGCACCTGCACGGGTAAAAACACCGTGCTAAGCGATATACGCTTAGTGGGGAATCACACATAAATTATGGACGGCCATTCACAATGGTCGTCAAGGCATAACACATTCACAATGGCAGAATGCAAAGGTTATAACATATTCCAAATAAGCATGCTCGCATTTAAAAACCATACATTCAGTAACCCATAAACATAGGCATTACAGAATAAACCATCATGTATTTCATCACTAAACTCATTCAGATATTCCATTCAAAGCCAAATCAGATCAGAACATTTCCATTAACATTTAAAGAATACCTGCTGACTCTAGACAGTGGATAACGAGTGTACTGAGGGTACCTTACGGGTACGAATCGAATACTGAGGGTACCTCACAGGTACAAGTCAAATATTATATCATTTATCAAAACATGTTATTTATATACTGAGGGAATCTTAAACAAGATTCTATACTGAAGGGTTCGCGAGGAACCAAACGGAGACCTGATCGGGGTCCAAACTGAACTGAGGGCTGCAGCTAAAAGACTCTATTAGGCATGCCTAACTATCCACTTACTTGACTCTAGCAGGTTATGCGTCAAACAGATCACATTTCAGGATACAGAATATAATTCCTCAGAAAATCATGCTATCACGCATATCGAAGCATTAAACAGTAAAACATGCATCGTACAATATTAAAGTCCATTCAGAAGAAATACCAAATTCAGTTCTGAGTTAAAAACCAGGAAATTTCGGAAAAACGGGCTGAACGGAGAAACTGGCGACTCAACAGGCAGGTCACGGCGTGACCGAGGGTCACGTCTCGTGACCTGTTTGCTTCCCGCCTAACGCGTTGCGTGATCCTCGCGGATCACGCAATGCGTATGCAGGTCACGGCGTGACCGAGGGTCACGCGACGTGACGCTGCTCTCCCTCGCAGATCACGTTGCGTGATCTGCCTCTTCTTCGCAGGTCACACGACGTGACCGAAGATCACGTCGCGTGACTTGCTTCCTCTTCAGCTGGTCACGCGACTGGCTTCTCAGCAGGCAGGTCACGCCGTGACCGAGGGTCACGCGACGTGACTTGCCTTCCTGCGTAGCGAGTCACGCGACATGAAGAATTTCAACAGTAATTCGTTTTTCCCAGAATTTCCAGAATTTCCAGAATTCGATCCCAATTTGATTTAAGTCCATACAAACCTGTTCTTACCTTCCCGAAATTATCCCAAACAATTCAAACATCATATAAACAACTCAGACAGAATTCAATCAACCCAATTCAAGGTATTTGCATTCAAATTGTTCAAGAACATATAAACCCTAGAATTACCAGTAAACTCAAATTATGCAGATCACAAGCAATTGTTCCCAAACCTGAAATCTAAGTCTCTCTCACTTAGCTCCACTAGGTCCAGCAACTTCCTTCCCCTTTGGATCACGTGGAGCCTCAGCTAGAACACAAATACAGTAATGAACATCAACATGGAACCCTAATTTAAAACTCAACCTAAAGAAGAAGATGAAGATGTAAACTTACAGTAAAACACAAACAAGATATGCACTTACCAAGCTAAGGAATGCAAGGGAAGGATTAATTTCACCAATAGAACCTTGAATCAAAATACACAGTACTTGGGAATAAAGAAAGTGAAGAAGAAGAGAGTGAGTGAGAAAATCATGAATCTGTAAGTCCCTTTCCTCTCATTCCCTTTTCTTTTTATTTTCTTTATTCTAAATATGTATCCATTTCCTATTGGTGAAACTAATCACTCATACTAAAATACAATGCATTACACACACCCTAAGTAACCTCATTTAAATGCACCCTACAATGGTATATGTAAGTGCACACAATTGATTCCCAACTAAAAACACCCTAATATGGTATGCTCAAGTGTACACAAGTAATTCCTAATTAATTCACACACTAATGCCATGTATGTACCCACACAATACTAAAACCCCAAAATCATGCATTTTACTGAAATACCCTTATGAAATACTGTACACATGCGAATGCTTACACATACTGACAGACAGATAGACAGACAGACAGACGGACAGACAGGCTCATTCTACTAGGGGGCAATTGGGGTGTGACAGGATCAATCAAGTTCCAAACTTGATTATCATACATGGATCGCATCTCAGATTTTATGGCTTCTAGCTATTTCTCAAATTTTGGACCTGACACGGCATCTTGATAGGTAGTAGGCTCATCTTGATTCATGAGCATTACTTCATGACTATCAGTCACGAGAAATCCATATCTCTCGGGCTCGTGTCGTATCCTATCAGATCTACGTGGTACTTGTGTAATAGGTACAGGTTCCACAACAGTTTGTGAAACTTGTTGAGTTTCCATCAGTGGTTTTATGTTATCTTGTAGTTCTCGAATTTCTTCAAGTTGTACTTACTCCCACTGGTTCTTTTAGAAATAAATTCATTTTCTAGGGCGCTAGCCAGTTCGCTTTTCTTTTAGTAATTTAAAGCAGTACCGAGTGCATTCACTTAAAGACTGCCTTTTCTTTCGACGTGGGCATTTCGGGCCTTATTCCTTTCTAATGGCACTCAAAGTTGTCACATAATGGGATTAGGATTTGTAACAATCAACTATAGTATAACCAATGATGCCAATCACCCCTAAAATGGTTCAAAAGTCCCTGACTGAGGCCGTTGCATGACCTAAAGCCTTGGATTCGAGTTATGGCACTTAAAGAATTGTGTTCTATCCCTCTTTGACTTTGAATTATATAAACACTTCTTTTTTACCCCTCTCATCAAGTCAGCCTGCGATTGGAATCGACTGAACCTGATGACAATGGGGGAAGTACGGTCCTTTCGAACCAATTAAGATAACTAAGAATAAACTCCTTCTTTCTTATGGTAATCAAACGACACCATTTCGAGCAACAAGCACTTTGTTCTCAGAAGGATTATAAAAGAAATATCCTTTAGTTTCCTTAGGATATCCCACAAAAAGACATTTATCAGACTTTGGTGCTAATTTATCTGAAACTTATCATTTGACATAAGCCTCACAGCCCCAAATCTTTAGAAAAGATAAACTAGGAGTTCTCTCGGTCCATATCTCATATGGTGTCTTTTTAACCACTTTAGATGGAACTTGGTTCAAAGTGAATGCAGTTGTTTCTAATGCATAACCCCAAAAAGATAAAGGAAGATTTGTTTGACTCATCATAGATCGAACCATATCTAATAAAGTTTGATTCCTCCTTTCAGATATACCATTCCATTGTGGTGTTCATGGTGGAGTTAATTGTGAAACAATTTCACAATCTCTTAGATGATTGTTAAACTCTTAGCTCAAATATTCACCACCTCGATCAGATCGAAGTGCCTTAATAGTTTTATTAAGCTGATTTTGTACTTCATTTTGAAAGGTTCTGAACATTTCAAATGATTCATGTTTATGTTTTATTAGATAGATATAGCCATATCTACTGAAATCATCAATGAATGTAATGAAGTACTGAATTCTCCCCTGGCATTTATGCTTAATGGTCCACATACATCAGAATGTATAAGGCCTAATAAGTCAGTGGCCCTTTCACTATGTCCAGTGAAAGGATCCTTTGTCATCTTGCCTAATAAACAAGATTCACAATTATCAAATGATTCAAAATCAAATGATTACAAAAGTCCATCTTGATGGAGTTTAGATATGCGTTTCTCATTTATATGACCAAGGCGATAATTCCATAAATACGTTGTATTTAAACCATTTGGTTTGGATTTCTTTGTAGTTATGTTATAAATATCATGATTGTTGGATGTTTCTAGATTTAGGACATAAAACCCACAATATGAATCAGTAATATCATAAAGCATGTCATCATAATAAATAGAACATATCTTATTCTTAATAAGAAAAGAAAAACCTTCATCATCCAAACTTGAAATTGAAATAATATTCTTACTTAAACTAGGATCGTAATAGCAATTGTTAAAAACTAACAAAAGCCCATTAGGCAAAGTCAATTCATAAGTGCCTATAGCTAAAGCAACAACTTTTGCTCCATTTCCCACTCGTAGGTCCACTTCACCCATTTTCAGTTGCCTACTCCTTTTGAGTCCCTGTACATTTGTACAAATGTGAGATCCACATCCAATATCCAATACCCAGGAAATAGAAGTAGATAAATTAATTTCTATAACATAAATACCTGAAGATGTAATCTCACCACTCTTCTTCTTCTTCTTCAATTCTTCCAAGTAGAGCTTGCAGTTCCTCTTCCAATGACCAGGTTCATTGCAATGGAAACAAACTCCCTCCTTTGGAGCTTTAGCCTTGGGCTTGGGCTTACCACCAACTTTTGCTTTAGCCTTGTCCTTACCCTTAACTTTCATGCCTTTCCCTTTGTTAAGCATCAGAACATGGCCAGGCTTCTTATTGATTCTTTGCTCAACTGTTTTGAGTATGGCATGCAGCTCAGCTATAGATTTCTCCATATTATTCAAATTGTAGTTCATGACAAAATGGCCATAACTATTAGGCAATGAATTAAGGATCAAATCTATTACCAGTTCTAAACTGAGGGGAAATCCAAGCCTCTTAAGGTGATCTATATAGCCCTTCATTTTCAGAACATGAGAGCTAACTGAAGCACCTTCAGCCATCTTGCAAGAATGCAATGCTCTGGTAGTCTCATACCTTTCTTGCCTTGCGTGCTATTAGAAAGTCTGCTTGAGATGAGTATTCAAATCATAAGCCTCCATATTTTCCAGATGCTTCTGAAGTTCTAAAGCCATGGTAGCTAGCATCAGACAGCTAATATCTACAAAATCATAAATATATTTCTTATGTTTCTCTTTGATCGCCCTTGTGGCATCAGCAGGTGGGTTATCAGGAATAGGCTCATCCAGCAAATATAGCTTTCTTTCTTGCTTGAGAATAATTCCCAAGTTCCTAAACCAGTCAAGGAAGTTTGAGCCAGTTTTCTTAAGTTTATCCTCCTCAAGAACATATCGCAGTGACATAGTAGAAGTGTTATTTAATGCCATTAATCTACAAACATATAAGATAAATAATATCAGTACCAATTTCATTTTAGGTTTTCTCATAGTCTTCCACTAAAATAACAACCCTCAATAATAATTATAACAATTATAATAGTTTAGTGGGCTAAGATCCATATTTCACCTAATTCTAAGTCAGCTTTGGCATGACACTTAAAATTAAGTTATTTAGGTAGATAACTCTTTTACCAATTACATCTCATGCAACTCTTAGATCATTTATGGGATTTTGACATCATGTGTCCTGGCATGTCATAATCCCATCTTACGCCCTTAGGCCTAAAATTGTTTTAATAGCCTAATTAAGTCTAACCATTTTTAAACATATGAGTAGCACCATTACCTATCCTGCCTTACTAGGATAACCTAATGTACTTCGCTTTAGCATAACCTACATTTTGGTGATTTTAGTCTTGATAAGTGTTTTTAATAATGGGTGGCATATGACTTAAAATTATAGTGAGTGATTTTAATTTTAACTTATGATGTCTAATTATTTATATATATCATGCATCATTTCATACATAGCATCGCATACACATATATTATAATTCATCGCATCATATACTAAGAAAATAGGCATAATATATAAAACGTGTCATAGCATGGCCAAATCTATTTTGATCCTCATAAGCCAATGTGAAGATCAAAGGTCAATCCTAGGTGTAAATACACGAACTTGATCAACAGTTTCCATCTTGCACCTCCATTGCTGTGGACTTGGATTGATCTCCATTGTTGCTCTTTGTTTTCATTACAATAATGATACAAAGATATTCTACTACAACTATTGAATAAAATAAATATTACAATAAAAATTAACGACATGCAGGTCGTATTTAAAATTACAAACCCTTAAAATAGATAAAATAAATTTCATCCACATGAGGTTCAATTGGCTATGCTATGCACCATGCAAAGACATCATACATACATAAAATAAATCAAGTTATTTCATACCATGCATAATATACCTTTTTCATAAAATGATATATTAAAATTACCGAATAATAATTATGAATGACATATAAGGTGCTACGAAGAGGTAGCACGGTGGTCCCATTTGAATCTGAAAATGAAAATCTTACAGTAAACCAAACGATGTTCTTCAATTGAATCAGCTATTCCAGCTTCCAAATTAAATTACAGAATTGAATTCTCACTTCTAAGGATTTCCAGATCTGAAATCTCAGAGTTTATTTTACAACCAAAACTAAAACTAAATCTAAAAAAAAACTCCCTTGACTTGTCGTCTCTCTCCCTATTTAGCATTCCAGAAACCTCCCTTTCAGCTCGTTTTCCCCCCAAGAATAAAAGTCAAAAGTCTATTCGGTGGCCTCCAATTCTGATTTTTCCCGGATTTGATTCACACAACAGATCTTAAAAGTTACACGGCGGTGATAGATATCCTCACCGCCGTGTAAATGTCCCAGGATATATTTGCATTTGGAAATTTTGATGTTACACGGCGGTGAGGGAATTCTTCACCGCCGTGTAAATGTCCCAGGTCTGCTGCTAATTCCTTGATTTTCGATTCACACGGCGGTGAAGAATTTTCTCACCGCCGTGTAAACACTCCAGGTCTGCTTTCTTGATTTTTCCTCATGATTCTGGCCTCCCGTCTCACACGGCGGTGATAGATATCCTCACCGCCGTGTAACACACCTAATTTTTGCCAAAAACAACATAAATCTTCATTTAGTGCACCAACTAACATCAAATGACATTTTATCAAAACTTAACACAAATAACAGCTTTTAGACTAAGAAATAATCTCTAAATTCACATCAAAACATTTATTTAATTTAAACTTATCAGTCCTGCTAGCTGAATAATAATTATGAATGACATATAATGCAAGTAAATTAAACCTAATTAATGATGATAAAAGAAGACAATTTATATGATGAAGAAATAATGATTATGAAACTTGATTCTATCTTTGTGGTATAATTATAATCTTATAAGCAAACCAAATTGGAATAATGTTCTAATCTACTCTCTCGACATGCATTAAAATGCCTAAAACATGCAATTACAATACTAATTCTTAATTCTCATTAATGAACTAGTTAATTCCAATTACACATTCTAAGTTTATTTACCAATTTATAGCAATTATCTTAACATACTGATCGCTCAAGCAATGCTTTGATAATGAATTTCTATTAGTTATAAGGTAAAGTATATCTCTCGACTACACTTTAACTTATAATGATAATATAATAATACCAATAAAGAATTCTGCATTAAAAGACTATTAACATTAATGAAAATAGAAATAACAATAATACCATTCAAGTTTCCTAAAGATTATACATTTAATTACAGAGAAGAAAGAAATAAATAAAGAGAAAGTAGAAAGAAATCTCTCAACCCATTCCCAAACTCTTAAAAGAAATCTTCTTCTCCTTGTGTCTTGTTCTTCAAAAGATAAAAACTAACTTAAGAACTTTAACTACAGAAAATGTTCTCCTAAGAACTTATAGAAAATCCTTAGCTAAAAATTCCACCCCCTCTATTTACAACTAAATTTAATATATATAATGTTCTGAAATTTATGTCCCTTGATATACCTCTTCAAAGAGTTGTAAAGCTTGGCAAAAGTCCTAATTCTTTAAGTGGCCATTTAAAAATAACGGCTAGCTCTGTGCGCTCGCAACAAAGCACGGATTCCTCCTTCTTGACTTCCTTCAACCGCATTGACTCCCTTGTTTCCTTGCTTTGTCGCGCTCGGGAAAAAATGCGGTACTCATCATTTGCTCTTCTCTTCTTCTCTTCTCTTCCTTCTTCTTAGGTGCCTTAGGTCGCGCTCGCGACAAAACCATCTTTTTTTGCTTAATTTTGCTCCTCTTTCTATATTTTTTCCATTTTCTCCTACAATTACAAAATACAAAACAAAACATAAAACATACCTAATTCTAACACAATTAGTCATAACTAAACATAATTTTAATCACAAAATATTAACCAAATATGAGCTATTTAGGCTCATATCATGTAAGCACCAGGCTGTGGTTGATTGTCATAGGAAGATGGTTGTGCTTAAGGGTTGTGATCAGTCTTCAGTGGTAGTGAGAGGTTTGGGTTATGATTCTTTGCATAATGTGATTTCAGCTATGCAAGCAAGACGATTTATGAGAAAGGGATGTGAGGCTTATTTGGCTTTGGTTTTGGATTCCAGGCATAGTCAAGTTAAGATTTAGGATATTCCAGTAGTGAATGAACTCGTGGATGTGTTTTTAGAGGAGTTACCGGGTTTACCACCAGAGAGAGAGGTGGAGCTATCCACAGAGATTCTGTCGGGTACTACCCTGATTTTTAAAGCTCCTTATCGAATGGCTCCTGTAGAATTGAAAGAGTTGAAAACTCAATTGTAGAAGCTATTGGATAAAGGCTTTATTAGACCCAATGTTTCTCCATGGGATGCTCTAGTGTTGTTTGTCAAGAAAAAGGATGGTACGTTAAGGATGTGTATCGACTATCGGCAAATTAACAAGATTACTGTGAAGAACTCATATCTATTACCTAGGATTGAGGACCTATTTAATTAGTTGAGGGGAGTCGGAGTCTTTTCTAAGATTGACTTGCGATCCAATTATTAGCTTCAAGTAAAAGATGTGGATGTTGCTAAGACTGTTTTCGAATGCAATATGGATATTATGAGTTTTTAATGATGCCGTTTGTGTTGACAAATGCGCCAGCGGCTTTCATGGATCTGATGAATAGGGTGTTCAAGCCATATCTCGATCAATTTGTAGTTATGTTCATTGATGACATTTTGGTGTATTCGAAGGATGAGCGTAAGCATGAGGAGCATTTTGCGGGTTGTACTTCAAGTTTTGAGGGATCATCAGTTATTTGCAAAGCTCAGCAAGTATGACTTTTGGCTAAAGGAGGTGTCCCTTCTAGGACATATTATTTCATCGGAAGGTATCTGAGTGGATCTGTCTAAGGTAGAGGCGATAGTGAATTAGAAGCCACCTCGGAATATACAGGAAGTAAGAAGCTTTTTGGGTTTAGCTGGGTACTACAGACAGTTTGTGAAGGGATTTTCAGTTATTGCTTCGCTGTTGACGAAGTTGCTTAGAAAGGAAGTTAAGTTTGAGTGGACTAGTAAGTGCCAAGCTAGTTTTGATCAGTTAAAGAGAATATTAGTCGAGGCTCATGTACTTACTCAACCCATCTCGGGTAAAGAGTATACCATATATAGTGATGCATCGGGTATTTGACTTGTTTGTGTTTTGATGCAGGATGGGAAGGTGATAGTGTATGCGTCTAGGAAGTTGAAGCCTCACGAGCGAAATTACCCGACACATGACTTGGAATTGGCAGCAGTGGTGTTTGCTCTTAATATTTGACGTCATTACCTGTATGGGGAGACTTGTAAGATCTCACTGATCACAAGAGTTTGAAGTATCTGCCTACGCAAAAGGAATTGAATCTTAGATAGAGGCGATGGTCAGAATTATTTAAAGATTATGATTGTATAGTAGACTACCATCCAGGCAAAGTGAATGTGGTTGCAGATGCTTTGAGTAGGAAATCAGTTATAGCTCTAGCATTACAATGTGGTAGATGGAGAATAGATGCTGATAAAGCTCTGATTGCCTAGTTAAAAGCTAAGCTAAGTCTAAAGCAATTGATTGTTTATGCTCAGAAGAATGACCCTAAGTTGCACCAGGCTTTGCAAGTAGTCCAAATTGGGAATAAGACTGAGTATTCTGTAAGTGATTGGGTGCTAAGTTATGGGAATCATTTTTGCATGCCTAATGATGGTGAGGTAAAGAAAAAGCTTTTACAAGAGGCACACACTACGGTTTGTACTATGAATCTTGGAAATGATAAGATGTATCATGATCTGAAATAGTTCTACTGGTGGCTAGATATAATGCGGGATATTATAGACTTTGTTTCCAAGTGCCTAACCTGTCAGCAAGTAAAGGTTGAGCACCAAGTTTCGTCAGGGTTGCTCAATCCTTTGCCTATTCCTCAATAAAAGTGGGACAATGTCACATGGACTTTGTATCGGGTTTGCCTTTAATACAAAGGAGGCATAACTCTGTATGGGTAATAGTCGATTGGCTTAACAAGTTGGCTCATTTCTTGCCGATTCAACTTGATTACCCTATGGATCTGTTAGTAGAGATATATGTGAATGAGATGGTTCGATTGCATGGAGTTCCATTGTCGATTGTGCCTGATCGGGATCCCAAGTTTACATTAAAGTTTTGGAAAGAATTACAATCTGCTTTAGGTACCCAACTGAACTTCAGCACGGCTTTTCATCCTTAGGTCGACGGGTTATCAGAAAGAGTTATTCAGATTTTGGAAGATATACTTTGGGGTTATGTACTAGACTTTTCTGGGAGTTTGGACAGATATGTGTCTTTGATGGAGTTCGCATATAATAACAACCATCAGATGAGTATTGGGATGGCACCAATGAGGCTCTCTATGACAGAAAGTGTAGGACTCTCATTTGTTGGACATAATTGAGTGAACATTCTGTTATGGGTCCAGATTTGATTAGAGATATCATAAAAAAGATCAGAGTGGTACAACAGAATTTGAAAGCAGCAAGGGACCGACAAAGATCCTATACTAATTTGAAGCGGAGGGAGAGTTGGTTTTGAAATATGGGTTATGTTTGATTTGGTGGGAAACAACCAAATCATGTCGAGGAGATTAAAAGGAAAAGGTTGAACAACTGAAGGGGGGAGAGCATTATTGAAATATGAGAATGAAAAAAAAGAAAAAAAAAACACAGAGAGAAAAAAAAGTTTTGAGAGAAAAAGGATTTTTGGTTTTTAAAAAAAACACTGAGAGTTTGGTCTTGAATCCAAGAAGCCAGAACTTCAACATTTGCGGATCAAAGATCATTCTGAGGGTAAATACCGGGTAAATTTTCTTTTCTTTCTCTCTTTTCCTTTTTTCTTTCTCTTTTCTTGTTTGGCATAACTCTGTATGGGTAATAGTCGATTGGCTTAACAAGTTGGCTCATTTCTTGCCGATTCAACTTGATTACCCTATGGATCTATTAGTAGAGATATATGTGAATGAGGTGGTTCGATTGCATGGAGTTCCATTGTCGATTGTGTCTGATCGGGATCCCAAGTTTACATCAAAGTTTTGGAAAGAATTACAATCTGCTTTAGGTACCCAACTGAACTTCAGCACGGCTTTTCATCCTTAGGTCGACGGGTTATCAGAAAGAGTTATTCAGATTTTGGAAGATATACTTTGGGGTTATGTACTAGACTTTTCTGGGAGTTTGGACAGATATGTGTCTTTGATGGAGTTCGCATATAATAACAACCATCAGATGAGTATTGGGATGGCACCAATGAGGCTCTCTATGACAGAAAGTGTAGGACTCTCATTTGTTGGACATAATTGAGTGAACATTCTGTTATGGGTCCAGATTTGATTAGAGATATCGTAAAAAAGATCAGAGTGGTACAACAGAATTTGAAAGCAGCAAGGGACCGACAAAGATCCTATACTAATTTGAAGCGGAGGGAGAGTTGGTTTTGAAATATGGGTTATGTTTGATTTGGTGGGAAACAACCAAATCATGTCGAGGAGATTAAAAGGAAAAGGTTGAACAACTGAAGGGGGGAGAGCATTATTGAAATATGAGAATGAAAAAAAAGAAAAAAAAAACACAGAGAGAAAAAAAAGTTTTGAGAGAAAAAGGATTTTTGGTTTTAAAAAAAAAACACTGAGAGTTTGTTCTTGAATCCAAGAAGCCAGAACTTCAACATTTGTGGATCAAAGATCATTCTGAGGGTAAATACCGGGTAAATTTTCTTTTCTTTCTCTCTTTTCCTTTTTTCTTTCTCTTTTCTTGTTTGGCTTTACCTGTTGTTCTCTTTTTACTGTGCATACTCTGTTCTTTATCGTTTAATCTCATTAATCTTTATATAGTACGTATGTTGTTGTTTGTCATCAGATGTGAACTCTATATATTTGTCATGATTAAGTAAGCATGTTTGTTGCTTTATCGTGCACGTTTTTGAGGATTTATTAGCATGTTCTTAAGCTGTTAGTGTTCCTCTGTTTGCCTCTATTTTCTGATTGTCTGGTTCATGCCTTCATTTTGTCTGAGTCGTGTCTTTGCTTCTCTGTCCGTGTCGTGAATGTCTGTCCGAGTCATGCGCCATTCCATCCTTCTTTGCTCTCTCTATCCATGTCGTGAATATCTGTTCGAGTCGTGTCTTTTCTTTCGAATCGTGCATCATTTCCCTTGCCTAGCTCCCCTACCCTCTTTGTCTGTGTCATGTAGGTAGTGCACAACTTGTGCACTCTATGCACGAGTCGTGCTCTTCTCGCGTTACTCGTGCAAAGATGCACGAGTCATGCACTTAGTTTTTCTTATTTCCATCTTTTACATTTCCATTTCTTTGCATTGTGATTTCATCATTTTAGGCCACATTTTGTCTTTTAGTCTAGCCATTCTCACGTGACTTGTTAGCTTATTTACTTTAATTTTCATCCTTTAGTTCACGTGATTCATGGCTATTTTATTTTCTTTATGGCTATTTTAGTTTTCAACCTTTAGTTCACGTGATTGTTACTTTACCTTATTTCATTTTACTATTATTTCATTTTGATGGGTTATTTTATTAGTTTACTTATTTTGATTGGTTATTTTATTTTATTTAACTTTACTATTATTATATTTATTTAGCCTAATTATTATTAATATTTTATATTAATATGTTTTTAAAGGTTATTATTATTATTATTATTATTCTGTATTTAATATATTTCTTAGTATTGTTGTCATCTTTCTTATTATTATTTGATTGATTAATTAATTAATTAATTTATTTATTTTTTCTAATTTATTTGTTTATATTACATTAATCATTTAATTTACTTTACTAACATTTTATTCATTTTTGTTTTGTTGTCTCGAAACTTATTCATGCGAGTTATATTCGTGTTCGGGTCGAAGGATCGGGGAGTTAAAGACCATCAAACTTAGGGTTTGCATCTTAATTGATGTGTTTATTTTATTTATATTATTTTTTTATGTATTGTATGTAAAATTTATTTTTTTATTATCCGTATTACAAAAAATCACGTTTTTTAGATGAATAATAATTTGGGACTTTTCTTAATAAATTGGACCAATGTCCTATTTTAACCAACAAAACCTCACCTTCAAAATGGAGAATTAGTTTTCATAAAATGGGATTACTCATCCTGGTTTTTTCAATCAATATCTTAAAAATAGTTCTCCAATTTTTCTAATAAATAAAAAAAGGATCCAATGTTCCTAAAATTCATGACTCGATTTATGTATGTTGCATTTTAATTTCTTTTATGCGTTTATTTATTTGTTTGTTTATATTTTCTTATTTTAGGGGATTATTCTGTCCCATTTCCTTTTATTTATTATTTATTTTGGGGGATTGTTCTGTCCCAATTTCTATTTTGTAATTTATTTATTTACTGCTTTATTTATCGTTTTCCTATGTGAATGAATGTGCTTTAAATTTATTGCATTATCGCGCGAGATGAGAGATAAAATTTTGATTTCTTAAAAACTCATTTATTAACTTAAGTCATTAATAAGAGTGAAGTTCCGGACACTATCTCTGGTTTAGACCAATAGAGGTTAGAGACTTTTCCCAGTTTCTTATAAACTGGGTGGCGACTCCAAAATATCTCAAAAGGTGCCTAAAGGCATTGTGAGACTAGATGATCCTTTCCAATGTTCTATTGGAAAGGAGGTGTCCAAAATGTCTCACGATGCTCAAGAATAAAAAGACGTGAACCAATCCCTCGAGCCTTAAAAGCAGGTTCAATGAGGGCCTTGCTGGTCCGGTGCACGTCACAGTGGTGACTCCGCCGGGGAAGATCGAAACTTCGCTTCGAAAGTAACTTAAGTTAAAATTATAATTGAGTTATTAAGAATCAAAAATACAATTTCTCATCGAAATTGCATTACATACATTAGAGTCTTAGAACTATGGTAGTTGGTCCCCTATTTATCTCGGTGCATTCCTAAAACACGACCCTACTTTCACTCATTGTAGGGAAGTGCTCGGGATAATCACTAGCCCAAACCTCGTACCATAAATGGTATATTAAATGGAGACCTAATTGGTCATTATGCTCGTGATGAGCTAGACCTGTCGGCAGGGACCATGCTTGGGTAGCCCTAAAATAACACCACCTTGGACCAAGCTCATGTAAAGGCAATAGATACTTTCACTTGGTAAAATGTACCATAATACGTGCTTGCTATTTGGGCCGTCATATATTGAACAAAATTAATTAAATTAAATGGTCTTCATCAAAGGCTTTCATGCCCCGGTGGGCCCATTTTAATTTAGGTGAATTGTTTAAATATATAATGGCCAAACACCATACGTATGTACATTAGGCAAGAGTTGTCATGCTGCCAATTTTTTACCGTGCACTATATGTGTCCAATGGATTTCCCGTTAACCCTTGGATAAATCCCACCTAGGAAAGAGACTGCACGACCCCGTGTGTGGGAGAAATAAGGTTGGAAAGATCTATCTGCTTGCATGTGGTTGTGAATGCTGCATAGCATGCTTGTGCATCACATGTCATTCATGCATGTTAAAAAAAATAATAATAAAAAATAAAATAAACAAATATATATATATATAAATATATATATATATATATATATATATATATATATATATATATATATATGAATAATAATATATGTTCTCTCATGTTGCCTGTGTACATATCCTTTCGTTTGCATATTATTTTTCACATGTACATATTATCCTGTATATAATTTCTTCCATGCATCACATTATATCATTGTAATCTATTGATCTCGCATTCATTGAAGACCATCTGCATAGCACGACCATGCACTGCATTTCAATCATGCATTATTCTAACAATCTGAGCTTTTCAGCCATCATAGATTCATCCAAGTGGACTAGAGGTTCTAACGGTCGACTAGTGAGGACAGACTCGCCCTTTGGATTGCTAGAATTAGTGCCTGTTTGGGATTCTGAGTCACTCTCTATGACCGGTGGATCATCTTCGATGGCAAAAGAGACCGGAGCTCTAACCACTCAAGACCTTGCTAGGAGATTAGAGGATTTCGAGCAGAGGATGTTAGAAATGATGGGCGCTATGGCCGAAAGGATTGCTCCTCCTCCTGCCGCATAGCCGCCAGTTGCTCCACAACCACCAGTAATCCCTCCTCGGGGGCAAGTTGAACCGCCTATTGGTGAAGGGGTCCCCATTGTAGGTAATGCTGCTCACTAACCTAACGATGAGCCTAAAGCTGCTGATGTGCCTGCTGAGCCAAGAAGGGTAAGGGTCCTTAATCCTGATGAGGATTTTGTGATGGAAGAAGAGGTTGAGGAGATAGCAGCCCATCAAGCTGTGAGGGGTAGAGCACCCAAGGTAGAAGACGAGACTATAAAAGGAATGAGACAGCAGATTGAGGCTATCACCCGAATATTTTCAGCTGGAAAAGGGATTAATCCCGAAGACAGAGATTTGGGGGATGAAGAGCTGCTGCCCCAGAGATTTAAAATGCCTGAGTTACCGAAGTTCGATTGTACTTCGGACCCATCTGCACACATTAAGCAATACACCCTAGTGATGAAGGGCACAGGGTTAACTAAGAGGCAAAAGGTGGAATATTTCTGCCTCAGTTTAGTGGTCCGGCAGTGGACTGGTATCATGGGTTGGATAGAAGATCTAAAGAAGACTGGGACCTCTTGACTGAGGAATTCATGAAGCAGTATGACTGCAGTACCAGAATGGAGGTCACCTTGAAGGACCTTGAACTTTTATGGCAAAGGAGTGATGAGTCATTCCATGAATACCTCACCAGGTGGAGGAATAGGTTCATGGAGATGAAGCGAAAGCTTGACACTGCTGACTAGATTAGGCTGTTTATTAGGAACTCCTATTCTTACCTGAGGGACTTGTTTAGCTTTAAGGGGCTTAGAGACTGGGAGTCACTTAAAGATATTACTGTAGCGGATGAGGGAGCTTACTTGGCAAAGAAAGCGAGACAGAATAATTTTGTTGGGAAGAACTTTGGGAACCAGTCAGGGTATCGATCAGGTGGGGCTAGAAGCAGTACTAGAAATGGGAAGGCAGCCGAGGTAGCAACTACAGAAGTCAGGCAGGGTCAGAGGTGCTACTCTAACTTGGGCCGGTCTCTATCCTGGGTATTGGAGAGACTGATGAAGGAGGGCAAGCTATGACCTTTGATGCCTAGGCTAGCCATGAATCAGGGACAGCCGGGACATAGAGATGATCAGTACTGTGCTTACCATCAGCACACTGGACACCTGACGGATTACTGTCGAACTCTGAGAAATAAGGTCCAGGATCTCATTGACACCAAATAGATCACTGATCCCGAGAAAAGAGAGAAGAAGAAGACAGGTTATAATGCCGTCCCTCCACCGGATATGTGATCGGGTCTGGTCCACCTGAGTGGCACATTTTGCAAGAGCTACATGGAGATACTATTTTTTAGATGCTTTATTGCTTTTTTATTTTAAGAACTCCTTGTGATAGTTTGGTTATTTTAATATGATGAATAATTTTTGCTTATTTGTATGGTGTTTCTAATGATTTCATTTCTTATGATCATGATGCATCCATTTTTTGGCATTAATTCAATTAAATACAATTGCATTTAATCTCGAAACTTTGGGAAAATCCAAACAAAATCTTGATAACATCTGATATAACTCCTGAAGAGAGGATAATTTTGAGAGATAAAAAAAATAAATAATATTAAAATAAAATAAAATGAAAAAAAAGAAGAAGAAGAAAAAAAGAAAAAGAAAAAAGGAGCCTTTGCCTGGACCAGGTATGATATGCTAAAAATTGACAAGGACATTATTGAGACAATGTTGGTTTCACGTGTGCCAACATGACGACAAACAGAATTTTGAAAGCCATTCTTTTGCATCCACAACATCTGGGTTGCATATAGTGCTGCCAAATAAGATCAAACTCCGAGAGCTACATCAGAAGATTGGACGAATAAAACTCAGGACCTTCATGAGAAACATCTAACTCAACAGTATGACCCCTTTTCCTCCCAACCATTTGAAATATGTACCCCAAGACCAATTAACCATCCGGGACACTCGTCGCCAAATTCAAAAGGAGAGCCCATTACCTCTACCCCCAAAAAAAAAAAAGAAAAAGCAAAAACAAACAAACAAAAACCACAATTTTGCCTCCAAGCCATCTAAGCCTAACCTGTAACCCAATCTCAACCATTGAAGGTCACTTCAGAACTTGAAAAGCTAATAAAAGTAAGGTGTGGGATTTCATATTCAAGTCTCAAATAAGAAATTCGACGTCTCAGCCAGTTTACACAAGGGTCGAGAATAAGACTTTGATGCTAAAAAGAACCACTCTCAGAAGGAGCAACCTCCCCTGTTAGCAAAGACGAAGGCAAATTTAATCAACACCGACGGACTGAAGGAGGGTTCATGGAAAATGCTAAAAATAAATAAATAAAATAAAATAAAAATATAAAAATAAAAGGAGAGAAAATATTCAATCATGAAAACCTGAGAGGGCTGATTGATAACAGGAATTTGATACTTTCAGGATCTATTTCGAGATTAGGTGAGGTCTCATATTTTTTGAGTTAATGCCAAATAGTGATCATGTGTTATGAAATCAAATTAGAATACATGCATTTATGCTATGATATTGATGTAACCAGGACAGTTCATCTTGCACACTTAAAGTTGTCTAGTTTCAGCATAGAATCAGTGCTTCGGTACTATCTACCCTTCGGTGCTCTGTCCACTCGGGTGCTCCAGTCGACTCATCTTGCTATCAATTGAAAAAAAAGAGAGGCCGTTAGAGATGTGATAACTTCAATATAGTATTTAGTTTTGATAGTATTTTTTATATGATTTTTGGGTATTTAGTTGTGTTTAATGTCATGTTATGGTCTTTTATGTTAATTTTGTTAATCTTAGCCAAATTGGAATTTTGATGCATTTTAGATAACTATTTGATTAAAGTTTTGTGCCTTTGTAGATTTTTGCTCAAGGGGTCACGGTCATAATGAAATTGGTTGTGACCGTGACTGTAGACACCGGGTCCCGAGGCGGTCCAATATCAGAATTACCCAATGACGAGAATGACACCGGTTTACGGGCAAAGGTGTCAAAAATGATGTTTCTCTTGTCGAAATCTTTTTTTTTTATCATAAAAAAAATTTAATAATATTATTAGAAAGTGTTATTCTTTATATTTGAAAAAAAGGGGGAAATTAAATTAGTTAATTAATTTCATTGAATTAAATTAAATTAACTGATTTAATTTAAAAAAAGAGAAATTGAATTAACTAATTAATTTAATTGAGTTAAATTAAATTAATTAATTGATTTAATTGAAAAAAGAAGAAAATTAAGTTGGATAATTAATTTGATTGGGTTAGTTAATTAGTCTAATTAGGAAAAATAAATAAAAATATAAAAGAAAAAAAAAGATTTAAAAGGTTTTTTTGTAAAAAAAAAAAAAAAATATAAATGTAAAAACGTGGGAAAGTGGCTTTTAAAGCCACTTTCCCAATTTTGTGGTCGCGTGATGGCAATTGCCATCACGCGACCCTTTTGTGTTTTTTGCAAGGTGGCCGCGCGGTGGCCACTTGGCCACCACGCGACCACCTGCTCTGTTCCATTGATTTTCCGACTGTTTTTCAGTCCGTTTTTTCCGTTTTTCACAGTTTTGTGTTATTTTCGATTTACAAAATTAAAGCTATTTCTGTCCCTTCCTACTTTTGGCCAAGACTGAGAATTAAGAGGTTTTTTCACCCTCATTTTCAAGGACGGCAACATTTTTGATTCAAGGATTTTTTTTGGCTTTTCTCTCTAGCTTCTTCTCTCCAAAAACTGGTTTCTTTTTCAAAAATTCTTCAAAAAATTCTTGAGTTTTATTTTCAAGTTTTAATCTTTTATTCTCTAATAACATTTCATCTTGGGTTTGATTTGAGCTAGAAAAATTAATTTTCTTTGCTTATTCATCCTGCCAAAAATATTTTCTTGAACTAATTTAATTAAAAACATAGATTTTTATTTTTTGGGTGGTTACCACCACAAACTCGACAAGGGAAACAAATCGAGACATCCTATTCCCGATCTAAAAAATTCTGAGGGTAAATAATTTGGAACCGACCTTATTTATTTTTTTATTTATCATTTATTCACGGTTGTTAATTTTGGCATTTTTTTGCCATGTTGCCATGTTCATTTCCTAGCAAATTTGACATTGTCGGCTACTGTTGATGTCCTAAATTTAGTTCTTTTGGCCTAATTTCTTAACAGCTGCTCTAGTTTGGCTTTTGGTATTTGTATTCCCTATTTGTTTTTGCCGTTGGTCCTTAACCATATTCCTATTATCATTATTGCTTTTTGGTTGGTATTTGTTTAGTATTTATCCTCATCATTACCATGTTATTTATCATGGTTTTGTGTTTATCTATTTCATGCTCATTGTTGTTCATTATTATGATTATTGCTGTAACCTTTGTGTTTACATTTGTTATTTTTATTATTATTATTATTATTATTATTATTCTTATTTATTGTTATTCATTGTTGTCAATGTGCGGGTTGCATTATCCTATTATTATTATTATTATTATTATTATTATTATTATTATTATTTATTGTTATTATTATTGCCATGTTTATTTATACTATATTCATTATTGTTTATTATCATTGCCCATTATTATTATCGTTATTATTATTATTATTATTATTATTATTATTATTATTATTATTATTATTATTATTATTGCTATTATTATTAGCATTATCGTCATTAATATTATTTTGTTGTGTTTGTCTTATCATTATTATTATTATCATTATAAATTGACTTGCCTAATAATTATTTCATTTTTATTTGATTAATTTTTAGAACCATTACTAATATTTTTGATGTTAATTTTTGTCTGAGATTTAACTTGAGTCGGGTTATGTGAGCGCTCCGCAGCTCCCCGGATGGGTCGCGACGCGTAGACGAACGCATGCTTTTGGTGAGACCTTTTCAACCCTCTCTTTATGTGTTATGTGTTTATTTGCAAACACTTATTTTATTTTTGTACGCGTGTGATATAAAGTCACAAAAATATTTTTACAATTAAATTGAAATTTTTATTAATAAAATTGGGACCAATGTCCCTCATTTTAATCAAATAATGAAAAATATCACGAATTAAAACGAAGAGTCAATTTTCTACAAAATGGGATCACTCATCCCGGTTTTCATTCAAACGATCAAAAATGACTCTTCGAACCCTCTTCAATAAGCTCGAAGGAACCAATGTTCCCAAAATAATGCCCCGATTTATGTATGTCTTTCTTGGGTGAGTGTTTTAAATTTATGTTCTTTCATTTTGGGCCCTTGTATTTAACTTTGGGGCAACTTTATTTATTTTTGGGGGATTGTATTCCGTCCCCATTCATGTCTTTAATTTCCTTTTATTGGGGGTTGTATTCCGCCCCGATTTCTCTTGTAATTGTGTGCTTGGGTGTTTACCGCTTTCATTTATCGCTTTACTTATTGCTCTTATTTTATTGCTTTCGAATGATTGATATGTGCAATTTAATTTGAATGCATTAATTGTGTGAGATGAGAGATATAATTTTAAGAAGTTAAAAACCCATTTATAATTAACCAAAGCATAAATAAGAGGGAAGTTCCGAACACCGAATCTCTGGTTTAGACCGTTAGAGGTGAGAGACTTTTTCCCAATTTCTTGCAAATTGGGTGGCGACTCCAAATGCCTCAAAGGTGCCTTTAGGCGTCATTAGACTAGGTTGTTCTCCCTAATGTTCTATTGGGAGGAACACACCGATGATGTCTCACGGTGCCCATGATCAAAAGACGCAAACCTTAATACCTCGAATCCCAATGGCGGATTCAAAAGCGAGGGCCCTTGCTGGGTTGTCGGGTTCGGCGCGCGTCACAGTGGCGACTCCGCTGGGGACTTTGTGTTTGAGACTTTGCTCCGAAAGTGCTTTGGTTAAAATATAATTGGGTTTTTAAAATTTAAAATTATATCTCTTTTCAAAAATTTGCATTGCATATTAGAGCCTTAGAATTACGCTAGTTGGTCCCTTCTTACCTCGGTGCGTTCCCGAAGCACGACCCTACTTTCACTCATTGTAGGGAAGTGTTAGGGATAATCACCAGCCCAAGCCTTGTACCTTTTGGTATACCAAATGATAACCCGATCGGTCGCTATACTCATGATGAGTTAGACCCGTCGGCAGGGATCATGCTTGGGTAACCACGAATTCATCACCTTGACCAAAGCCCATGTAATGGCAAATAGAAACTTTCCCTAGGGGGCATGCTCCTTAATACGATGCTTGTGATATGGGCCATCACGTATTAAGCAAAATCAACCAAATCAAATGGTCTTCATCAAAGGCTTTCATACCCCGTTGGGCCCACTTTGGTTTAATTGAATTGCCCAAATACGTAATAGCCAAAACCCATACGAATGCGCATTAGATTAAGACTGTTATGCTGCCGGTTTTCCACCGTGCACTATTCATGTCTGATGGGTTCCTTGTTAACCCTCGGATGAAGCCCACCTAAGAAAGAGACCGCACAACCCCGTGTGTGGGAGTGATAAGGTTGAAAGGATCTATCTGCTTGTATGTGGTTGCGAAATGCTGCATAACTCACGATCATGCATTATAACTGTCATCCATGCATCATGCTAACCATTTGAGTTTTTCAGCCATCATAGATTCATCTGAGTGGACTGGAGATTCTGACGATCGACTAGCGATGGCAAACTCGCCCTTTGAATTGCTAGAACTAGTGCCTATTTGGGATTCTGAGTCACTCTCTACAAGTAGCGAGTCATCCTCAATGGCAGAAGAAGCTGGAAACTTAACCACCCAAGACCTTGCCAGGAGACTGGAGGATTTTGAACGAAGAATGCTAGAAATGATGGGAGCAATGGCCGAAAGATTTGCTCAGCCCCCTGCTCCACAACCGCCGGTAGCCCCTCCTCGAGGGCAAGCCGAACCGCCTGCTGGTGGGGAGGTTCCCCTCGTTGGAGTCGCTGCCCATCAATCTGTAAATAAGCCTAAAACTGATTTTGTGCCAGTTGAGCCAAGAAAAGCAAGGATCCCAGACCCTGATGAGGATTTCATAACGGATAGAAGGTTTGAGGAGCTCGAAAGGAGCTTGACAGCTATGATTAAAGCTATGATTAAGGAGAGAATAGACGCCCTCGCGCTAGTCCTACAAGCCCGATTGATGGCGGCTGCCTTCAACCGGGTTGAGTCGACCCCTGTCGAGATAGCCCATACAGCGACAACCACGGCATCTCCTAGTGCCACTAAGCCCCGAGGCAAGGAACCGCTTGATTTACCAGTGGGACAAGGAGGTGGTAAGAGGCCTACTCTGGAACATGACAATATGCTCGGGGAGGATGGAGATCTGGTGAAGGCGCATGCTCTGAAAAATGCAAACCTAAATATCCGAGATGGCTGTAAGGGCAATGTTAAAAAAGCGGGAGAGCCATCAGTGAGAAGGAATCAAAGATGTTACTCTGATTTGGGTAGACCCTTGTCGTGGGTTTTTGAGAAGCTAGTGAAAAGGGGGTTATTGCAGCCATTACCGGCGAAGCCCGCCAGCAGTCAGGGGCAGCCCCACCACAGAGCAGATCAATATTGTGCATTCCACCAGCACACTGGACATTTGACAAACTACTGCCGAACTTTGAGAGACCGAGTTCAGGACCTCATTGATTCCAAGCAAATCACGGATCCCGAGAAAAGAGAGAAGAAGAAGGGAGTAGACTACAATGCAATCCTTCCACCAGAGATGTGATCGGGCCAATCCACTTCATTGGCATGTTCCTCCAAAGCCACAAGCAGAAGATTATGTCTTTAATGCTTACTGCTTTTCAATTCCAGAACTCTTTTAGGACAATTTGGTTATTGTAACATGTTGAACAATTTCTGTTTTGTTTATGCGATATTTCCTTGATTTCATTTCTCATGATCACGATGCATCCATTCATTTTGACATTAACCCAATTAATACGACTCCATCTAGTCTCGGAACTTTGGGGAATCCAAATAAAATCTTGATAGCATCTGTTATGACTCCTGAAGTGAGATAAAAGCTTGAGAGATAATAAAAGAAAAAAAAAGCCTTTGCCCGGATCTGGTATGACATGCTGAAAATTGATAAGGAAGTTCTTAAGATCAGTACTACTTTTGCCTGCCAGCATGATGACGAACTGAATTTTGAAAGCCACTTCTTCGCATCCACAACATCCAAGTTGCATATGGTGCCGCCAAATGGAATTGAACTTCGAAAGAGCTACATCAAAAGTCGGACGAATAAGATTCAAGACCACCACGAAGAATATACAACCCATCAGCACCAAGCCATATGACCTTCTTTCTCTCGACCCCTTTTAGATGTGCACCCTCAAAACCGATTATGATTGACCCTTAACCATCTGAAACCCTCATAGCCAAATTTCTTGCCAAAATCCTGATGCCCGACCAAATTGAATAACAACGGTCCCGAGGGATAAGAAGAAAAGTGCACGCATGTGTGGGTTTCAGGACTCGACCAAAGCTTGCTAAAATTTTGGGGTGAAAGAAAATTGGGGTGCAAAAAAAAAAACAAAAAAAAAAAAAAAAAAAAAAAAAACAGAAAAAAACAATTGGGGTGTAAAGAAAAGAGAAAAGAGAGAATTGATCAGGGGGCAAGGGAATGCTATTTGGGAGCAAGATTCGTTCAAATCCCGTTAATCTACACATGTCTGCACATTGCCATTCTTCTTAGCTACTGAAAAGGACCAAAAAGGCTAACCCCCGAGCCATCCATCCAATCCCGGCCGTTGAAAGGCCACTCCAAGGTTCGAACCACCGAAACAGATAAAACTACCCTAGATCATTCAAGCCCAACCTGTCGCCCTATCTCAATCATTGAAAGGCTAGTCCAGGGTTATAACCGCTAAAGCCAATAATAGCCAAGCGTGAAACTTCATAATCAAGCCCCAAATAAGGAACCCATCACCTCGACCAGTCTGCATAAGGGCTAAGACCGAGACTTTGATACCAAGAAGAACCGCTCTCAGAAGCGGCGGTCTCTCCGGCTAACGAAATTGAAAGCCAACTCAATCAGCACCGACGAACTAAAGGAGGGCCTATGGCAAAGGCTTAAAAAAATAAAAAAATAATAATAAAAAATAATAAAAAATAAAAAATAAAAAAGAGAGAAAATATTCAATCAAGAAAACCCGCGAGGGCTGATTGATAACAGGAGTTTGATGCTCTCAAGATCTATCCCGAAATTAGATGAGGTCTCATTTTTTCGAGTTAATGCCAAATAGTGATCATGTGTTATGAAATCAGATTGAAATATATGCATTTATGCAAAGATGTATTGATATAACCAGGGCAGTTCATCTTGCATACCCAAAGTCGACTGGGTCCAGCAATAAAGCCAGCACACTGCTACTATCTACCCTCTACCAGTCTCGCTACTCAGGCACTTCAGCCAACTCATCTTGCTACCTACCGTGAAGCCAATCCTACAGCACCTTCCTAATAAAGAGCCAAGCCCATACAACCAGTATCTGAGACATAAGCACGTGCTAATCACATCCGAAAAATCCTTCACAACAACTCCAACTTCTCACACCAAAAAAAAAAAAAAAAAGAAAAAGAAAAGAAAAAAAATGGCCGTTAGAGATGAAAACCGTGACTGGCGCTCTAAGCAAAAGTTAGGCCAAAGGGCAGGGTGAAAACCTGGCGACAGGCAGTCTGCCCTACAAAAAATAAAATAAATAAAAGCCACTGGATTGGGTTGGGTCCATTCCAGGCAAAAAATAAGGCACAGGGTTATGTGAAAATCCGACAAGGACGCATCTCCCGCTAAGAAAAGCTAGTGCGAAAATCCACGAGGGACGCACTACCTTCAAAAAATGACTACAGGTACCAGAGGAGAACCTCATAATCCCTTAAAGGCATGAAATTCAAAGGCAATCCAAGAGGGCATCAAGTCAATTGCAACGGATAACCAAACCAGCTGATGCCCCCGATTCCACTCGGATGAATTCCTATCCTGCATTGCTTTATGACACATACATCTCACGTGCATGCTCACTATTTATACCTGCATATTTGTCTTCTAAATTTTGCAGAAAGAGAGACTCAACACTAACACCCACAAAAGGCGAGCGACGACATCAATCCAACATCAGCTCAATCGTCAAATCAAAACAGACAATCAACCAAAGGGCTCATAGACAGCATCACTACTTCAAATCACATAAGGGTTTGCACGCCGCCGGTACTACTATTCTATGAAAGGTTTGCACGACAACGGTACTACCACTTCAGAACAAGTTGCTTGATGACGGTACTACCACTCCACGGAGGGCTTGCACGATCACGACATTACCGCTACAACAATAGCCCACACACTGAAAACTGCAACAGTGCCATCCAGTCCGGGAAAGCGACCGCCTCAGGCATACTTTATATGATGATGCCCAACATGCATTCACGCATGCATGAACTTTATATATATCTTGCACAAGAAATTCTTCGCACACATTTCGTGCCCATGATCTTTGCGTACTTGCAACACGTAATCCTTTGCACATGCTTAGCACAAGCACTTATCACGTGCATCTAATCTCCCCATTATCCTTAAGTCCTTATCTAACAAGCATCCTCAATCTCTTTAAAACACTATCTTTAAGTCCTTCTTCAAAAGGCATCCTCAAAACTTTATCTTCAAGTCCTTATTCACAAGGAATTCTCAGTCTCTTCGGAGCATTATCTCTAAGTCCTTATCCAACAGGCATCCTCAATATCTTCAAAATATTATCTTCAAGTCCTTATTCACAAGGCATTCTCAGTCTCTTCGGAGCATTATCTCTAAGTCCTTATCTAACAGGCATCCTCAATCTCTTTAAAACACTATCTTTAAGTCCTTCTTCAGAAGGCATCTTCAAAATATTATCTTCAAAGTCCTTGCTCAGAAGGCATTCTCAGTCTCTTCGGATCATTACCTTTAAGTCCTTGTCCAACGGGCACCCCCAGTCTCCTCAAAAATTTATCTTTAAGTCCTCTTTCACGGGGCATTCTCAGTCTCTTCGGAGCATTATCTTTAAGTCCTCCTTCACGGGGCATTCTCAGTCTCTTCGGAGCATTATCTTTAAGTCCTCCTTCATGGGGCATTCTCAGTCTCTTCGGAGCATTATCTTTAAGTCCTCCTTCACGGGGCATTCTCAGTCTCTTCGGAGCATTATCTTTAAGTCCTCCTTCACGGGGCATTCTCAGTCTCTTCGGAGCATTATCTTTAAGTCCTCCTTCACGGGGCATTCTCAGTCTCTTCGGAGCATTATCTTTAAGTCCCTCCTTCACGGGGCATTCTCAGTCTCTTCGGAGCATTATCTTTAAGTCCTTTCTCAAGGCATTCTCAGTTTCTTCGGAGCATTATCTTTAAGTCCTTTCTCAAGGCATTCTCAGTCTCTTCGGAGCATTATCTTTAAGTCCTCCTTCACGGGGCATTCTCAGTCTCTTCGGAGCATTATCTTTAAGTCCTTTCTCAAGGCATTCTCAGTCTCTTCGGAGCATTATCTTTAAGTCCTTTTTCAAGGCATTCTCAGTCTCTTCGGAGCATTCTCAGTCTCTTCGGAGCATCATCTTTAAGTCCTTCATCACAAGGCATTCTCAGTCTCTTCGGAGCATTATCTTTAAGTCCTTTTTTCAAGGCATCCTCGGTCTTTTCGGAGCGTTGTCCTTCGTGGCATTGAGCTTTTTCCAAAATATTCTAAATCCTTTCAATCCATGAGTATATCCGCATCAACAGGTTAGATCCACAACGGAAGAGGTTAGACACCACATTAAACTCAATTACAGACCACATTAACAAGGCTAAACACCGCATAGGTTAGATGCCAAGGAAACAGGGGTTAACACGTCGACGAACAGACGGTAACTACCCACAGCAACTTCAGCTAGTTCGGGAAGACAGCCGCCTCAGGTACGTGCTTCTTTCCTTTCTTTTCTGAATTTTTGTTCACTTAGGCACCTAGGTTCAAAGTTCCCCAAAATTGGGGGCAACTGTAGACACCGGGTCCCGAGGCGGTCCAAGATCAGAATTACCCAATGACGAGAATGACACCGGTTTACGGGCAAAGGTGTCAAAAATGATGTTTCTCTTATCGAAATCTTTTTTTTTATCATAAAAAAAATTTAATAATATTATTAGAAAGTGTTATTCTTTATATTTGAAAAAAAAGGGGGAAATTAAATTAGTTAATTAATTTCATTGAATTAAATTAAATTAACTGATTTAATTTGAAAAAAAGAGAAATTGAATTAACTAATTAATTTAATTGAGTTAAATTAAATTAATTAATTGATTTAATTGAAAAAAGAAGAAAATTAAGTTGGATAATTAATTTGATTGAATTAAATTAGTTAATTAATTTTATTGGGTTAGTTAATTAGTCTAATTAGGAAAAATAAATAAAAATATAAAAGAAAAAAAAAAGATTTAAAAGGTTTTTTTGTAAAAAAAAAATATATATATATAAATGTAAAAACGTGGGAAAGTGGCTTTTAAAGCCACTTTCCCAATTTTGTGGTCGCGTGATGGCAATTGCCATCACGCGACCCTTTTGTGTTTTTTGCAAGGTGGCCGCGCGGTGGCCACTTGGCCCCACGCGACCACCTGCTCTGTTCCATTGATTTTCCGACTGTTTTTCAGTCCGTTTTTTCCGTTTTTCACAGTTTTGTGTTATTTTCGATTTACAAAATTAAAGCTATTTCTGTCCCTTCCTACTTTTGGCCAAGACTGAGAATTAAGAGGTTTTTTCACCCTCATTTTCAAGGACGGCAACATTTTTGATTCAAGGATTTTTTTTGACTTTTCTCTCTAGCTTCTTCTCTCCAAAAACTGGTTTCTTCTTCAAAAATTCTTCAAAAAATTCTTGAGTTTTATTTTCAAGTTTTAATCTTTTATTCTCTAATAACATTTCATCTTGGGTTTGATTTGAGCTAGAAAAATTAATTTTCTTTGCTTATTCATCCCGCCAAAAATATTTTCTTGAACTAATTTAATTAAAAACATAGATTTTTATTTTTTGGGTGGTTACCACCACAAACTCGACAAGGGAAACAAATCGAGACATCCTATTCCCGATCTAAAAAATTCTGAGGGTAAATAATTTGGAACCGACCTTATTTATTTTTTTATTTATCATTTATTCACGGTTGTTAATTTTGGCATTTTTTTGCCATGTTGCCATGTTCATTTCCTAGCAAATTTGACATTGTCGGCTACTGTTGATGTCCTAAATTTAGTTCTTTTGGCCTAATTTCTTAACAGCTGCTCTAGTTTGGCTTTTGGTATTTGTATTCCCTATTTGTTTTTGCCGTTGGTCCTTAACCATATTCCTATTATCATTATTGCTTTTTGGTTGGTATTTGTTTAGTATTTATCCTCATCATTACCATGTTATTTATCATGGTTTTGTGTTTATCTATTTCATGCTCATTGTTGTTCATTATTATGATTATTGTTGTAACCTTTGTGTTTACATTTGTTATTTTTATTATTATTATTATTATTTTTATTATTATTATTATTATTATTATTATTATTATTATTATTATTATTTATTGTTATTCATTGTTGTCAATGTGCGGGTTGCATTATCCTATTATTATTATTATTATTATTATTATTATTATTATTATTATTATTATTATTATTATTATTATTGCCATGTTTATTTATACTATATTCATTATTGTTTATTATCATTGCCCATTATTATTATCGTTATTATTATTATTATTATTATTATTATTATTATTATTATTATTATTATTATTGCTATTATTATTAGCATTATCGTCATTAATATTATTTTATTGTGTTTGTCTTATCATTATTATTATTATCATTATAAATTGACTTGCCTAATAATTATTTCATTTTTATTTGATTAATTTTTAGAACCATTACTAATATTTTTGATGTTAATTTTTGTCTGAGATTTAACTTGAGTCGGGTTATGTGAGCGCTCCGCAGCTCCCCGGATGGGTCGCGACGCGTAGACGAACGCATGCTTTTGGTGAGACCTTTTCAACCCTCTCTTTATGTGTTATGTGTTTATTTGCAAACACTTATTTTATTTTTGTACGCGTGTGATAAAAAGTCACAAAAATATTTTTACAATTAAATTGAAATTTTTATTAATAAAATTGGGACCAATGTCCCTCATTTTAATCAAATAATGAAAAATATCACGAATTAAAACGAAGAGTCAATTTTCTACAAAATGGGATCACTCATCCCGGTTTTCATTCAAACGATCAAAAATGACTCTTCAAACCCTCTTCAATAAGCTCGAAGGAACCAATGTTCCCAAAATAATGCCCCGATTTATGTATGTCTTTCTTGGGTGAGTGTTTTAAATTTATGTTCTTTCATTTTGGGCCCTTGTATTTAACTTTGGGGCAACTTTATTTATTTTTGGGGGATTGTATTCCGTCCCCATTCATGTCTTTAATTTCCTTTTATTGGGGGTTGTATTCCGCCCCGATTTCTCTTGTAATTGTGTGCTTGGGTGTTTACCGCTTTCATTTATCGCTTTACTTATTGCTCTTATTTTATTGCTTTCGAATGATTGATATGCGCAATTTAATTTGAATGCATTAATTGTGTGAGATGAGAGATATAATTTTAAGAAGTTAAAAACCTATTTATAATTAACCAAAGCATAAATAAGAGGAAAGTTCCGAACACCGAATCTCTGGTTTAGACCGTTAGAGGTGAGAGACTTTTTCCCAATTTCTTGCAAATTGGGTGGCGACTCCAAATGCCTCAAAGGTGCCTTTAGGCGTCATTAGACTAGGTTGTTCTCCCTAATGTTCTATTGGGAGGAACACACCGATGATGTCTCATGGCGCCCATGATCAAAAGACGCAAACCTTAATACCTCGAATCCCAATGGCGGATTCAAAAGCGAGGGCCCTTGCTGGGTTGTCGGGTTCGGCGCGCGTCACAGTGACATAATTCTTTATCGGGCAGAATGCAAGGGATGAAGACCTCACGGTGGCAACAAATATCATCACCACCGTGACATAGTGTTTTCCTGGGCAGAAGCGAACCTTTGAAGACCTCACGGTGGCAACAGATTTCATTGCCACCGTGACCCATCTCCTGTGCGTGAAAGGAAATTGAAAATCTCGACTCTACACGGTGGCAACCGATTTCATTGCCACCATGACCCCTCTGGAAGTATAAAACCGTAACTTTCTGTTTGGCTAGGGTTTTGAACTTTTTAGTTAGTTTTTGATTTTATTTTTGGCGGCTGAGATTTTCTGAATTATTCTTCTGTTCTAAACTTTAGTTTTCAATCTTGTCTTGAGTTTTCAATTAGAAATTGAGAGTAATTTTCATTAGATACATAGTTTAATTTCTAGAGATTGTTATTTTTAGTTTTCCGGAATTTTTAGTTATTTCTCCATTGAAGATTTGAAGAAGAAGACTGAAGAACGTGGGATTCAACAGGGATTTGCGTCTCAATGAATTTCAGGGTTTATTCTTTCCTTTATTCTTTTGATTTTGTAATGGATTGTGAGTAGTTTTTTAGTTTTTTATGGGATCTCTGAATCTCCTACCTATGATATGAATAATGGATAATTTTTGAGTCTATATATGAATGAATGGTTTATTTTGCTTTTACATATTGTCAATTTATGGGATTTATTTTCTCAGTTCAATTTTCAGTTTTGATGAATGATTTATTTCATGTATCTCTTTTGGTTATTGAATTTGTTAATTGAATGCCATAAATATTTTATTCTCAAATTTTCTATCGTGTTTACTGTATCATTTAGACTGCTTCGGAAGGGAATCTAGATGTGCATGTTTTCATGGTTCAAGATTGGAGTGATGAGTGAAATAATTAGGTTTTGGGTTGTTTGGCTCCGGAATGGGAAAGCAAACCGAACCTAGGATTTTAGACCCGTAATTAGGCTAGTTGTATGACTTGCTCCTGGATGGGACATTATGCAATTAGAATAGCTTGCTCTGGAATGGGACACTTGGGTTAGTTTGTTTTTACTTTGTTAACTCATTATAGTTGATTAATTTATTTGTTCTAGTAGTCATAATTAAATCAATTCAACAACGGGGAATTCTTTAGCATACATTTAAGTGTCATAACTTGCATACTCAGTCCCTTGGGTACGATAACTCGGAGTCTTGAAAATACTCCATTAAATTACTTGCCGATTCAGTACACTTACTGAGGTCGCGTTAAGATGAAAACCGTAATTGGCGCTTTAAGCAAAAGTTAGGCCAAAGGGCAGGGTGAAAATCTGGAAATAGGCAGTCTGTTCTTAAAAAAAATAAAAAAAATGAAAAATGAAAAACAAGCTGCTGGATTGGGTTGGGTCCATTTCAGGCAAAAATAAGGCACAGGGTTATGTGAAAATCCGCAAAAAATGCATTTCCCCCTAAGAAAAGCTAGTGTGAAAATCAACAAGGGACGTACTACCTTAAAAGAATGACTACAGGTATCAGAGGAGAACCTCATGATTTCCAAATGCATAAAATTCAAAAAATAATTCCAGAAGGCACTGATCCTATTGCAAATTATGACCGAACCGGCCGTCACCTCCAAAATCCACTTGGACGAATGCTTATCTTGCATTGCTGTATATACATGCATCTCACATGCATGCTCACTATTTTTCTTGCATATTTGGCTTTCTAAGTCTTGCAGAAAAAAAGGCTCGATGAGGACACCGACGGAAGCCGAGTGACGACATCAATTTAAACATCAATCCAAGAACATTCAATTTAAACCTCTCAGGAGGCACCATCTCAAAAGGGTTTGCACGATGGCAGCACTACCAATTCTACGGAAGGTTTGCACGACCATGGCACTACCACTTCGCAAGGGTTTGCACGATGGTGGCACTACCATTCTATGAGAGGTTTGCACGACCACGGTGCTACCACTTCGCACGGGTTTGCACGATGGCGGTACTACCATTCTGCGGAAGGTTTGCACGACCACGGCACTATCACTGACAGTTTGCACGATGACGGCACTACCACTCCACAGAGGGTTTGCACGATCATGGCATTATGGCTTCAATAAAGAACAACACGCCGACAACATGGCGACAATCACCACAACAACATCACCCAGTTGAAGAAGACAGCTGCCTCAGGTACGTCTCTCTTGTCTTTTTCTTTGAGTTTTGGCTCACCTAGGCACCTAGGCTCTACGTTCTCCAAAACTGGGGGCAACTGTAGACACCGGATCCTGAGGCAGCCCGGAACGAAATTATCCAATGATAAAAATGATGCCTGTTCGCGGGCAAGAAGCAAATAGAAGTGGTGGCTTCCTCAGAAAAAATGTTTTTTCGAAAAAAAAAAATTAGTTTTTGGGCTTGGGCAGTGAGACCCATCTCACTAACATGAGATGGGAGGCCTCACTTTGGTGAGACCCATCTCACTTATGTGAGGCCCAGCCTCACATTAGTGAGGAGGCTCATCTGCCCCTCTCTCACGCGCTTCATTTTTTCCCCCAGCTTCTTCTTTTTCATGTTTTCGGGAGAGTTGGTTTTGAAAGTATGGGTTACGTTTGATTTGGTGGGAAACAATCAAATCATGTCAGGGAGATTAAAAGGAAAAGGTTGAACAACTGAAGGGGGGAGAGCATTATTGAAACAGGAGAACGAAAAAAAAGAAAAAAACATAGAGAAAAAAAAGTTTTGAGAAAAAAAGGATTTTGGATTTTTAAAAAAAACACTGAGAGTTTGTTCTTGAATCCAAGAAGCCAGAACTTCATCATTTGCAAATCAAAGATCATTCTGAGGGTAAAAACAGGGTAAACTTTCTTTTCATTCTCTCTTTTCCTTTTTTCTTTCTCTTTTCTTGTTTGGTTTTACCTGTTGTTCTCTTTTTGCTGTGCATACTCTGTTCTTTATTATTTAATCTCATTAATCTGTATATAGTACGTATGTTGTTGTTTGTCATCAGATGTGAACTCTATATATTTATCATGATTAAGTAAGCATGTTTGTTGCTTTATCGTGCACGTTTTTGAGGATTTATTAGCATGTTCTTAAGCTAGTAGTGTTCCTCTGTTTGCCCCTGTTTTCTGATTATCTGGTTCGTGCCTTCATTTTGTCTGAGTCGTGTCTTTGCTTCTTTGTCCGTGTCATGAATGTCTGTCCGAGTCGTGTCATTTCGTCCGAGTTGTGCGCCATTCCATCCTCCTCTGCTCTCTCTATCCGTGTCGTGAATATTTGTCCGAGTCGTGTCTTTTCGTCCGAATTGTGCATCATTTCCCTTGCCTAGCTCCCCTACCCTCTTTGTCCGTGTCGTGTAGGTAGTGCACGACTGGTGCACTCCATGCACGAGTCGTGCTCTTCTCGCTTGACTCGTGCAAAGATGCACGAGTCATGCACTTAGTTTTTCTCATTTCCATCTTTTACATTTCCATTTCTTTGCATTGTAATTTCATCATTTTGGGCCACATTTTGTGTTTTAGTCTAGCCATTCTCATGTGACTTGTTAGCTTATTTACTTTAATTTTCATCCTTTAGTTCACGTGATTCATGGCTATTTTATTGTTTTCTTTATGGCTATTTTAGTTTTCATCCTTTAGTTCACGTGATTGTTACTTTACCTTATTTCATTTTACTATTATTTCATTTTGATGGTTTATTTCATTACTTTACTTATTTTGATTGGTTATTTTATTTTATTTCACTTTACTATTATTATATTTATTTAGCCTAATTATTATTAATATTTTATATTAATATGTTTTCAAAGGTTATTATTATTATTCTGTATTTAATATATTCCTTAGTATTGTTGTCATCTTTCTTATTATTATTTGATTGATTTATTAATTATTTTATTAATTTATTTGTTTATATTACATTAATCATTTAATTTACTTTACTAACATTTTATTCATTTTTGTTTTGTTGTCTCGAAACTTATTCATGCGAGTTATATTCGTGTTCGGGTCGGAGGATCGGGGAGTTAAAGACCATCAAACTTAGGGTTTGCATCTTAATTGATGTGTTTATTTTATTTATATTATTTTTTTTATGTATTGTATGTAAAATATATTTTTTGTTATCCGTATTACAGAAAATCACATTTTTAGATAAATAATAATTTGGGACTTTTCCTAATAAATTGGACTAATGTCCTATTTTAACCAACAAAACCTCACCTTCAAAATGAAAAATTAGTTTTCATAAAATGGGATCGCTCATCCCGATTTTTTCAATTAATATCCTAAAAATAGCTCTCTAATTTTTCTAATAAATAAAAAAGAACTAATGTTCGTAAAATTCATGACATGATTTATGTATGTTGCATTTTAATTTCTTTTATGCGTTTATTTATTTGTTTGTTTATATTTTCTTATTTTGGGGGATTATTCTGTCCCATTTCCTTTTATTTATTATTTATTTTGGGGGATTGGTCTGTCCCAATTTCTATTTTGTAATTTATTTATTTACTGTTTTATTTATCGCTTTCCTATGTGAATGAATGCGCTTTAAATTTATTGCATTATCGCATGAGATGAGAGATGAAATTTTGATTTCTTAAAAACTCATTTATTAACTTAAGTCATTAATAAGAGTGAAGTTCCGGACACCATCTCTGGTTTAGACCAATAGAGGTTAGAGACCTTTTTCAGTTTCTTGTAAACTGGGTGGCGACTCCAAAATACCTTAAAAGGTGCCTAAAGGCGTCGTGAGGCTAGATGATCCTTTCCAATGTTCTATTGGAAAAGAGGTGTCCAAAATGCCTCACGATGCTCAAGATCAAAAAGACGCGAACCAATCCCTCGAGCCCTAAAAGCGGGTTCAATGAGGGCCTTGCTGGTCCGGCGCGCGTCACAGTACCTTTCATTACCAACGAGTGCTATTTTATATGTGCGGTGGGGTCTGATGTGCCATCAAACTTCTGAACATCAGGCATTTTAAAATTCTAAGGGATAAAATCCTCTCCCTCTAGCTCTTTGTCTTCGAGGTTGATTCCCTCCCCAATCGTTAGTATTCAAGATATAGCCTCAAACTTCTCCTCCATCTTCCTCCATATCGCTTCCTCTGTCTGAGGTGCCTTCCTTCTTATTAATAAGGCTCCTTATACTCCTCATCCATATAGTTATCTTCTATTCTGTGAGCTCCCCCTCTTCTTTGTCCTGCCGAAGTAATAGCTCTAAGATCCATTGGTGGTGGACGTACCTGTTTAGGTGGTGTGACGTGCATGAACCCCACTCAGTATTCGGGCCGCTCTCGGGAGTCCGCTTTTAGGACCCGAGACCGGATGGAGGTTCATTAAAACTCGTGAAAGTTGATTGCTTCGCAATGGATAGGGATTCACCTCCATTTCATTGTTGGTAATCAACCCACGAGAGTGTCTGTTGGGTATCACAAGGTAGGTATCACGGAGTCGCCACCTAATAAAATATTGAAAAATAAATTCTAACCTTTTGAGGCCAAAATCAGAGAGAGTTCGGGACCTCACTCTTATTTATACCTTTGGTTAATGTTATATGACTGAGTTTTTAGAGTCAATTATTTTATCTCTCTTCTCACACGATTTATACAAGTAAATTAAAGCGCATTATAAGCACATAGAAAGGCAATAAAGCGATGAATAAAATATAGTTACAATTGTCCAAAAAATAAGCACAAAATCCATAATAGTGATAAAATGAAATACATACATAAATCGAAAAATTCATTTAGATGAGAACATTAGTTCCCAACTGCTTATTTTAAAAAAAGTAAAGAGTTCTCAAACCAATTTTAGGAAAAAAATGAAGTGATCCCGTTTTGATGAGAACAAGAACCTTTGTTTTAATGTATCATTTTTGGGATGAAAACCAAGACATTGGTTCAGTTTTATTAACAAATTTCCAATTTTAATAGAAATATTTTATATGGTGGTTCTTTTTAAATGTGATCGAAAAGCCTTTATTATTACAGACCTCAAGCAAACGAGAGAAAATAAAATAATAATTAATACATGCCTCAGAATGATTAATAAATCCTAAACTATTCGCCCCGACCGTGCTTCGCCTAGCTCTATGGACGAGCCGCATGCTCCCCGCGTTTGCGGTCACAATAATATTGGTCAATAACAGACTAAATTAAACTAAATGATTAAATAAATAAATGAATAATTGAATAAAATAAATTGAGAAAAATAATTAATCTAACACAGTAGAAATAGAATAAACTGACAGAATTAGCAAATTAATAAGTATAAAACACAAATAACATAATTATAATAATCACTAATAACAAAAATAGTAATTACAGCAGTAATAATGATAACAAACAATAACAGTTAAAATAACAGTCATCACACAATAATAACAATAAACACAATAATAAAAATAATATTCACATCACAATAATAATAATAACAATAAAAATAATATTAATCCAAATAATAATAATAATAATAATAATAATAATAATAATAATAATAATAATAATAATAATAATAACAACAACAACAACAACAACTAGGGGTGAGCATGCACCGGTTAACTAGTCCATGAGCCCAAAAAAAAAAAACCAGTCCATTAATATCGATTTTTTCAAAATACTAACCATTAATCAGTCCGTTATTATCGGTTAACCAGTTCATCGGTTTCGAATTTTCGGACCAGTTACCCAATATTTTTCGGTTAACCACTACAATTATAAAATATATTCATAAAAAAAATTAAAATGTTCAAGGTACTTAAAAATTAAAATTTTTTCACTATAATATAATATAATATAATATCATTATTATTAAAATAAAAATATTTGGTGGATATAAGCAAATTTATTTTTAAAAATTAATATTTAATAAGTAAATAAATTAACCGGTTCATAATCACTTTTAATTAAATAAATTGTTATATTTACTAATCACCAATTAAAAAAACTTAAAATTTTCAAAATAATTATTATAATGAAAAAAAAAAGTACATGATTACTTTTAATTAGGATAAATTGTTATATAACTTTTCAAATATATTCTGATTTTCTTTATTAAAAATTTGATAAAATAAGAAATAATAAAAAAGAATAAATATGGACATATTGAACAATTAATAAATTAACTAAAAATTCGGTTTTGGTTCGGTTAACCGGTCACATGAGTCAAAACCATTAACTAGTCCATTAATAGCGGTTTTTTCAAAATACTAACCATTAATTAGTCCATTACAATTGGTTTACCAGTCCATCGGTTCGGTTTTGAATTTTTTTTCGGTTAACCGGGTCCATCAGTTTTTTTGCTCACCCCTAACAACAACACAACAATATAATAATAATAATAATAATAATAATAATAATAATATAAAATAATAATGATAATAATAATAATAATTACCTAATAATAATAATAATAATAATAATAAATAAAATAAAATAAAAAATATAACCCACTTACCTGTTGCCTCGCCGCTCCACCTCCTCCGATCTCCTTCTCGCCGGCGAGTGGGGCCGATCTGTGGCCATTGCCCTATTCGTCTGGCCCTCGTCCGTCATTTGGCGCGGTCCGTTGCCGTGGGTGGTCGGCGACACCTTCGCCTTCTCCCTCTCTTTTTCCCTTTTTCTGGTTTGCGTTGTCCTTGCTCGACTCCCTCTCTCTTTTATATTTTTTCTTTCCTTTCCCTTTTCTTTGTTTTGGCTTTCTTAGGTCTGCTCCCTGTTTTGCCTCCCTTCTTTGCCTTTTTATTTTCTTTCTTCTTTTCCCTTGCCCAGGTCTCTCCTTCTTTTCCTAATTTCTTGCCCTCTTTTTGTTTGCCGACCCCCCCTTTTACCTTCTTTCTTTTGCTTTTTATACTCCAATTTGGCTAGGATTATGCACATGTATTTTCTCCCTTGATTTCCTCCTTAATTTTTGCCTTTTTAATTTATTTTGACTTATTATCACATATTTTACTTAATTAAACACTCTATTCATTTTTTTTTAATTTTTTACTATCCTATAATATTAGTTAGTTAATTTAACCTAATCTTAATTTAATTTTTACATTTTTTTACATTTTTTATTTTTTTCGGAGAAATTATCAAGTTTGCCTCAATAACCCCCCCAATCCATAGAGAGCCAAAATGCTTTCATTCTCTGCCCATTTTTGAATAAATATTATCCTCAACTCAGGACTCGGTGTCTACAGTTGCCCCCAATTTTGGGGAAGCTAGTGCATGGGCTCTTAGGTGAGCCAAAATTCAGAGAAGAAGGAAATAAGAACATACCTGAGGCAGGCCTTACCTTTTTTCTGCCAGAAGAAAATCGTCCCTCACCACCTAGATTGTGGAGCGATCATCATCCTTCCATGTTATACCGAGGGTTGTTCTCCTGAACTGCAAGTCTGCTCCAGACTTATAAAGTGTGGGTGCCATCCTCAAATGGCGATGCGTCGAGTCCGCTCTGGACTTGCAAAATGCAATAATTGTTCTCTTTTTTGATCTGCACTGAATCGTTGATAAGACTATGAAATGCTGATGGTGTTCTCTTGAACTGCACCGAGTTGCTGACAAGACTACTAAGTGCGGGTGGTGTTCTCTTGCATTGCACCGAGTCGCTGACAAGACTACAAAGTGCGGGTGGTGTTCTTTTAAATTGCACCTAGCTGTTATCCAAGCTACAATGTGCGGACATCCTTAAAATTCACCGAGTTATTGACAAGACTACAAAATGATTGTCCTCCTCTTAGATTGCACCGAGTCGTTATTTAAGCTACAAAGTGCGGACATCCTTGAAATTCACCGAGCTGCTGTCAAGACTACAAAGTGATTGTTATCCTTTTGGATTGCATCGAGCCATTATCTAGGCTACAAAGTGTGGACATCCTTGAAATTCACCGAGCCGCTGACAAGACTACAAAGTGATTGTCATCCTCTTGGATTGCACCGAGCCGTTATCTAGGCTACAAAGTGCGAACATCCTCAAAATTCACCAAGCCGTTATCTAGGCTACAAAGTGCGAGGGCCATCCTCAGATAATGATGTGCCGAGTCTACTCCAGACTTACAAAATGTGAAAAGTTCTCTCTTGAGCTGCACCCAGTCACTAATAAGACTACGAAGTGCGGGGGCTATCCTCAGATGGTGATGCACCAAGTCTGCCCCAGACTTATAAAATGCAGAAAATGCTCTCTTGAGCTGCACTGAGTCGCTGACATGACTATAAAGTGCAGGAGCTATCCTCAGATGGTGATACGTCGAGTTTGCTCCAGACTTAAAAAATGTAAGAGTTGTTGTTCTGAACCGAGTTGATGAAGAGATGCCTTTTAAGAGGACTTTGGATGATTTGCCTCTTAAGAGGACTTGAAAGTTTTTCTCCTTAAAGGACTTTGAATGATTTGCCTCCTAAGAGGACTTGGAAGTTTGCCTCTTCAGAAGACTTAAAAATTTTCCCCCTAAGAGGACTTGAGAGTTTGCCTCTTAAGGGGACTTGAAAGTTTGCCTCCTCAGAGGACTTTGGAATTTGCCTCCTCAGAGGACTTGAGAATTTGCCTCCTCAGAGGACTTGAGAGTTTATCTCCTCAGAAGACTTGAGAATTTGCCTCCTCAAAGGTCATGCATTTGGTGGAGTTCCTCCCATGCTCAAGTTGTCTATCTTGTGGGTCAAAGCTGCAACTTGTGCTTGCAAAGCAACAACATAATCAATTGAATGTAAACCTTTTACAGGGAAAGAATTTGATACCTTAACTCTTTCCGTTGGCCACATGCAATTATTGATTGACATCTCCTCAAACAATTCAAATGCAGTATTCGTTGTCTTTCTCATAAGAGAACCACCCGCAACAATGTCTATGATATCTCTTGTGGTAGGATTAACTCCATTGTAGAAAGTTTGCATGAGCAACTCTCTTGGGAGATTGTGGTGGGGATAACTTCACTGTAATTCTTTAAATCTTTTCCATGTTTCATACAAAAAATTATTATTATTTTGCACAAAAGTATTAATATCTTTAATAATCTTTGCATTTTTTACTAAGGAAAATTTTTTAGAAAAAAGTATTTGAGTCAATTGGTCCCAAGTCGTAATGGATCCTCTAGCAAGTGAATTCAACCAAACTTTTACCTTATCCTTTAATGTGAAAGGAAAAAGCCTAAACTTAATTGCATCAGTCGAAACTCCATTAATTTTAAAAGTAGCGCAAATTTCTAAGAAATTTGCTAAATAAGCATTTGGATTCTCATTTGGCAAACCATGGAATTGAATGCTATTTTGCACCATTTGGAACAAAGAATGTTTAATTTCAAATTGATTAGCATTTACCGTTCGCTTTACCACTCCTTGTTGAGCCCTTCTCAATGCTGGCGTAGCAAAATCTATCAATCTAGGTGGATCTTTGTCAGCTATAACTAGTCTCTTATTTTCATTTTTCTTGGGTTTTCTATTACTAAAAAGAAATTATTCAATCTCTGGATTCAATTATTCAAGTTCTTCTTGACAACTCCTTATCCTAGGCATAAACTTAAACTATCCAATCCTGTAAAACAAAAACAAACAAACAAAACAAATTAAATATTGTAATCTAAAATCTTAAATCACGATTTATAATGGCAATATCATCAATCATAACATTTCCCAGCAACGACGCCAAAAAATTATTAGTGCTAAATTCACAAGCGCATGGTTTATCGATTATAGTACTTAAGATATCGTTCCAACAAAGAATGTATATTGATTATTACTCACTATTACTACTTGATTTTAATCTTGTTTACAATGTTCAATATAAGAATAATTCTAAACTATTAGTGGAATGCAAATTTAACTAAACCTAATTAAAAATGATCAAAGAAGACAAGAAAGATTAATGATTATAAATTAATAATTAATGGAGCTTTAAGTAATTATTCTTGCTTATTAATGTATTCTTGTCATACAAGCCAAGTTGAAATGATATTCCAATTCATTCTCTCAACATGAATTAGAGTGCCTAAAACATACATTTATAATTCTAACTCTTAACTCTCATTAATAAGTTAGTTAATTATACATGCATATTTCAAGATTAATTAACAACCTATAACAATTATTTAACATTATGATTTCTCAAGTAATGCTTTAATGATGAAATTCTATTAGTTTAAAGTAGAAATCTATCTCTAAACTAAATTCTTACTTATTATGATCATACATCAAATACTAATAGAACATTCTGCAAACAAGATTACTAAATTGATAAGAATAATAAAATGTAACATTTAAGTTTCAAGTTCCTAAAACATCATTAAAAATTTACAAAGAAGAAGTAGAAGGTAGAAGTTAGAAGAAGGAGATCTCTCAATCATTTTTCTCTTCACAAAATGTGTAATATTCTTCTTTGCTATTGCCTTCTTCTCAAAACATTAAACTAAACTTAAGAATCTACAATCTACAGAAAATTGTTCTCTCTAATTCTTATAGAAAATTCTTAAGTTAAAATTCTATATATCTCTCTCTTTACAGCTGAATTTCATATATATATCTTCTAAAACTTATGTCCCTTGAAATGCCTCATCCAAAGAGTTGTAAAAGTTGGTAGAAAGGTTTGACTCTTCAAGTGACCCTTCAAAATAATAGCCCAACGGTCATCACTGTCGCGCTCGTGACAGAGCACGAATTCCACTTTGCTGACTTTTCTGCTGGCGCTGACTCCCTTCTTCTTCCTTGCATTGTCAAGCTCGCAACCTCTTTTGCGTCCGAGATAGAACGTAACTCTTTCTTGCTCATCTCTTCCTCCTTCTCTTCCTTTCCTCCTACTTGCTTCATACATCGTGCTCGAGCTTACAGTCACGCTCGCGATATAGTATGCTCTTTTTAGCTCATAGTGAAACATCTTTCTCCTTTGTTGTTTTTTTTCTCCTACACAACATAACACATAAAAACATAAAAGATACATTGTGTCACAAACAAATTAACTAAAATTAAAATATTTACTTGACATATTTAGACCTAAAACACCACTTTAACACATACAATTCAACACATATTAGTCTTTATATCGCACCTTAACAAGACTAATCTTGTAATTTTTGCAAGACGATACTTTTATTTTGTACAGGCTCTTGAGCTTTATCATAAGTTTAAAATTTGCCCATCTTAGTCTTCGCCAACTCACTAACAAAAATAAGATAAATACCCTTATGAGTAGGTTACTTCTTTATCCAACATGCTTAATCTCATAATAAATAACAGTAAATGTTCAAACATTAAATATTATATGACGCGCGTCGAACCTCGGGGGCCCCCCACTTTTAAGGTATTCGAGAGAGATTCTTAGAACTTGTAAAAGATGACAAGGGCGTCTATTTTGGGCAACAAGGAGGTGTTTTGGAGTCGCCACCTAATAAAATATTGGGAAGGATTGTCTAGCCTCACTGAACCTAAGATAGCACATATTTGTCTATTTTGGGCAATCAGAGACATTTTAGAATCCTCATTCCAATAGAACATTGAAAAGATTTATCTAATTTCGTAAAGCCTAAGACGATGCATATACGTCTATTTTAGGCAAGCCAGAGATATTTTGGAATTCCTTTTCTAATAAAATATTGGAAAGGTTCATCTAACATCGTGGAGCCTAAAACAATGAAACTTAGGCCTATTTTGGGCAACAAGAGATATTTTGGAATTCTCTTTCCAATAGAATATTGGAAAGGTTCATCTAACCTCGTTAAGCCTAAAATCAGAAAGATTTTGGAACTTTCCATTTATTCATACCTTGGTTAAAGTTATGATTGAGTTTTAGAGATAAAATTTCATTCCTTTTCTCATTCAGTTCAATGCAATAATTAAAGCATCAGATCAATCATTTAATGGAAGCATTAAATAGAGTAGGCTCAAAATAAAGTAAATTAAAATACAATAGTTCACAACAAAACTAGGGACATAATACAACCCCCATCGTAAATGGACAGAAAGTACATAAACATATATAAAACGAGAATTTTCATTTTGGGATGAAGAAATTGGTCTTCGTATGCACATTTGGAGAAAGAATAGTATTGATTTATTTAGATGGATAGAAAAAATACAGGACATTGGTCCTATTTTATTTAAGAAAAATTCTACTTATTTGTATAATTTTTTTGCCATTTTTACTTCAGCGGTCTCAAAAATAATATTTATAACAAATAAAGATTAAATAAAATAAATGAAAGAGGAGTAGGGTAAAGGAAATAAACCCAATTGGTGGACCTTTGGCCCTTCGGTTGTCCCTAACCCAGAAAAAGACAAAAAATGATTAAAAGCCCAAAATTTTCTCAAATTAATACCCTTTATATGCAATTAAATGACAATAAATAAATATAAAATAATAAAATAAATTAAAGGTCAATCCGGAATATTTACCCTCGAAATATTATCTTCTGAAGGCGAATGTTGTGTGGTTTTTTTCCCTTGAATTCCACAAGGATCAACTAACAACGTACAATTTTGAGGAATTTTTCTACCCCAAAATTGTTATTATTTTTTAAATCAAATCAAGATAAGAAAATTGATTTTTCTTTCTTGATTTTTCATAACAATCGTGAATGTTAAAAGGACAGATCGAGCAGAAACGAATTAATTTCGCTTTCTCGGGTTTTTCCTTATTTTGAAAAGATTTAATAAAATTTTGATGAAAAAATAAGAAGAAAACTTTTGGCAATTCTTTCGAGATTTTTCTGAAAATTTTTCCAACTCTTGTAAATGAATCTTAAATCTAAATTTGAAAAAGGTTTATAAAATCAAATCAAAACCACTAGATTTTGGAGAATATTTGAAAATCAAATCAAATATTTGGAAATCTTTGGAGAAGATTTAAGGAAATCAAATCAAAATCCATTGATTCTAGAGAAGATTTATAAAATCCAGTAAAATCCTCTTTGGAAATCCTCATAAATCGCTGCAGATAGTTGACCGACGAGCGTCGATCGCAGGGGAAGCCTTGGTCTTTTGAGTGACGGGCGATTACGCGAGGGACGGGCGCGAGCGACAGGCATTGCTCGCGCGAGGGGGAGCTCTCATGCGTGAGCGACGAACATTGCTTACGAGAGGGATGAGCATCCCTCAAGCGTGAGCAATAGGTGCCGCTCGTACGAGGAATGGCCGTTGCTCGGAGCGAGTGATGGGCCACCCTTGACAGACGAGCTACCCGTCAGTCAACTCAAAAACCAAATATTTTAACTAAAAGCTCCTTTCAACGCACATAAACTTCCCGTCACCAAAAGCCCTTAACCTTTGTGAATTCTAAGGGCAAAAATCTACAACTTTCGTCCGTTCGCCCGAAAATGGGTACCGATATTTTCATCGGGTAACTCTGATCTGGACTTCTTTAGGATCCGGTGTCTACAGTTGCCCCCAATTTTGGAAAAACTAGTACACTGGTGCCTATATGAGCAAAAATTCAGAGAAGAAGGAAGGAAATACATACCTGAGGCAGTCCTTACCTTTTGCCGTGTTAAAGTTTGTGGCTTGTCGCTGATGAGCTGTAGTGTATTCTACCACGACCCCTTTTGCAATTATTTCGCTCACCATCATCCGGCTTACACGGTGTGTCCTTGCTAACCCCTATCCGGTCTGCAAGGCATCTGATCGCTGCCGATGAGCTGCAGTTTATTCTACTATGACTCATTTTACAACCATTTACTAACCACTATCCAGCCTGCACGGCATGTCCTTGCTAACCCCCATCCGATCTATAAGGCATCTGATTGTTATCATTGAGCTGTAGCGTATTCTACCGTAACTCGACTGATATACCGTATTTATCTTGCTGGCCACCATTTGGTCTGCACGGCTTACTAACCCCCATCCGATCTGCAAGGCGTGATATTTGATTTATTGACCACCATTCAGTCTGCATGATGACTAATTGCTAACCACCATCGGGTCGGCATGATATTTGATTTGTTGACCACCATCCGGTCGGCATGAGATCTGGTTTGCTGTCAAGCTATAAGCATATTCTGCTATAACTCAATTGGCAAAAGACTCTTTTCTGATGACGAACTCGACTTGTGCATCATGAGTTGTTGGCATGTTCTACCTGTAATTTTAAAAATCTTGTTAACTTATTGCGTTGATCGAATATTTTTAAAGCATGGACTTTATGTCTTTTATCTTCATTTATTGTTATTTATTTTGTTCATCTTTTCTGCTCTTTATTTTGCTTGTTTTCTTTGGTTTTGTTATTTTGATGCATTAACCATCTTTGAAGCCAAACGTGAAATATTAACAAGAATATGCAAATTGCTAAAATAAATTTACATTTTAACAAAATAAACATTTCACTAATACAAGGTAGATTTTGTACTTCCATAAACAAATATACAGCACTCCCTGAACATAAGCTAGAGGGGTGAATAGTCAAAGGGCTCCTCCAAGTCCTCCTCATCATCTAACATGGGGATAGGCTGGGGGCTGGCTGAAGATGGTCCTGCCCCGAAGGTGGATGGTCCGGCTCTAGAGGTAGAGGGATGACTGCTGGGAGCTGATGGCTTGGCTTTGACTGCTAGCTGTGCGTGGATGATGACCAGAGATGGAGATCGTGGTGCTGCCTGCTACGCTGCTCTGGATGCTAGCCAAAACTGGATCCGAGCCCACCCATCTAAGAATGGCTGAGTGCTAGTCCTAAAAAATCCGAGGGTTTCACTGATCACCTGGCCTAGCTGCGTGAAAACTCGTGCTAGGTCTGAGGTCTAACGTGCAAATACATCTCTTATACCTATCAACCTGGTCTCTATTAGCTCCCTCAACTCCTTGATGGATCCATATATGGCAAGTATAAAGGCCTCTAATGCCTCCACCCGGAACCTAAGGGCGGTAACTGACTCATCCACCATCTGGATAGCCTCGTCGACCCTCTAAGTTGCTGCAACCTGCGATGTGCTCAACCCTTGCCTCAACTCCTCTATCACCCTAGCCTGTCCCTGTCCCTCTCCTCCTTTTATCGCTCCATAGCGATGAATGCAAAAGTGATCACTGCAAAAATGTCTTAGTATACTGGCTGAGGAGGCAATGGCGGGCTAGGTTGTGATGGCTATGCCTGAGGCTCTAGAGGTGGAGGAGCCGTGGACGTCGATGCCCCTGGGTGCCCTAGCCAATTGTAGGGATGATATCTCCTAGTCTCCTGAACCTCAGAGCGCTGGACCCGCGATGGTTGTGGTGGAGTGAGGCTCTACGCTCTCTGCAATAGTGGGGTGCTCAACAACTCATCCATATCAAACTCTATATCTATGTCCAAAGGGGTGTGAGGCTGACCCTCCTCTGGCTGTAGTTATTGCGAAGGTGACCCCTCATCTGCTTGGGGCTGCTGTGGCAGTTGCCCCTCCTCCTGCAACTCCCCTAGGACATCCTCATCTAGCTGGAATGGAGGGAGATGGAATAGGCATATGGTCTCCGCCATAGTGAACAATCTGTACTCGTTGAAACGGTCTCGTACCTGGGACACCATCCCCATCATCTGGGCAGCAATCAAATCTACAAAAACATCCTCATCCAGCGGAGGCCTAAAGCTCACCTGAGGAACCTCTAAATATATCAGCAGTCGACTAATGATGCCTCCTGCATATATAGAAGGGGTTGTCCCCCGCGCCACTCTTACCAAATTAGCTAGTCTTTCATGGCTAATATTAAGGTACTGACCCGTCACCATGGCCCATAAGCTCCAAATCTCAGCTGAGTTTATCAATCCAGGGTTGCCCGCCCGGCCCAGGTATGAACTAAAAAGCACCCTATGCACGTACTTCGATGTCTGGGATGAGAGCACAGTGCTCTTTACCTTGTTATGGTCATAAGGTACCCTTGGTATAGCGATAGCCTCCTAGTGGTGCCTCCTGATGGCTCTATAGTATCGCCGCATATCTATTGTGTGGGAGCCCTATGGCCTGTGAAAATACCTAGTGTGTGAAGCTATAATGGATCCCTCTGACCCGAAACTGGATATCCCCCGCCTCTGAGTCCGATCTTTAAAATCCCCTATACTCTTGCGACCTCTAGATATGTCTGAAAAGAAGGTCTGAGGAACTCGGTCCATCCTACCGCCTCTATTAGTATGTCGACCTCGTACAACATCCCTATGCGCTGGAGGAACAACCTAGAGATATATTGAATGGCTCGAAACTGTACTCGAGCTAGCGCCTGAAACCTCTCCCTGATATCGGGGCTCATCCATTCGAGATCTTGAGGCTCGAACTAATCTTGAGGGACATTGCATCGTGGAGGCATCCTGAAAAAAAAGAGTTATTTTTGCGTGATAATTATGAGTAAACTAAGCACAATTTAAAATTTTTTAGAAATTTTGGCATCATTTCGGCTAAAATATGCCTACCCAAAAACATTTCGGCAGCATCCCAACAAGAATGTGCCTACCCAAAAAATTTAAAAAAATTTGGGCAGTATCCCGGCAAGGATGTACCCAACTCCTTGCATGAAAATACAAATAAGGGGACATGCCTCAGGCCTCAAGAAACAATTTTATTGGTGCATTTGTACACTTAACTAGTCATTCTCACTCTATTCCTAATCACAAGTCATTGAGGGAATTTTTCTAAGTCTGATATTTTATTACCATTTTCATTTATTTTTTCATTTGCACTTTAACTGTCAATGTACAGGGTCCTAAAATGCAAAAAGAAAATGGGCAAAATTTATCCTATATTTTAAAGCACATACGTCCCCCATGCATTTAGAATAAAAATTTATATAAAAAAGAAGTGAAAAGAAGAAGAAAAATGTAGTAAAACTAACCTGGTAGTCGACGAAGTGGACTGAAAAATCACTTAAAGAAACCGCAAAAAATTGGTCCTAGACGTGCGCGGTGGTGAAAGGATCATTTTGGCACAAGTGGTGTGCAAAACGGACGAGAAATGAGGGAGAAATTGCAGAAAAACCAAAGCTGGTTGACGGTTTGTGAGAGAGAGAAGAAAAGGAAAAAGAAAGAAAAGTGAAGGGGCGCAAAATAGGCCAATTTTTATAGGCATCGCGTGACTGACGAGCTGCCCATCGGAGGACCGAACAACGGGCTACCCGTCGGTCTTTTAAAATTCCCTTGTCCTTTTCTTTTCCCGCTTTTCTAAAATTTCGAAAAGAAAATACTTCTTGAATGTTTTGCCCCCCTTGATTTCCGTGCACGGTACATTTTTCCATAAAAATTTCCTTTTCTGTAAAATTTAAAAATGGCAAGAATACATGTAAAATATTTATGCGCGTCAAATGCATGAAATGTGCAGGAGAAGAGATCCCCAGGCAGTCAACTAGTTGACCGATGGGCTGCCTGTTGCTCGGCCCACCGATGGGCAGCCCTTCTATCGTTGCTTTCTTTAAATAGTCCATCTTTTCTTCGGATTTCGTGCATCCTTCCCCTTGGACTTCAACCAGAGCTCCCTTTTCCAAGTTTTTTCCTTCTTTTCTTTTTTTCTTTTCCTTTTAAATTTAATTTTTGCCTTGAAATTTTGAAAAAATGTCATCATCCACCCTTAATAAGATGCACCGTTTTCTTGATGACCCTTGGGACCTGGGAAAATACCACTTTGATCCCCTATTCTGGCCTAAGATTTATGAGGAGAGTTAGAGTGGACTAGAGCCTTTTACTAGCTGTAGCCCGCTTCTAAGACCCTCGCTTCCATGTCTTTAAGTTTACTTATCAGGAATTATGCCCCTTACCTGAAGAGTTTGCTGCGATCATTGGAGCGAGGTTTCCACTTGGCACACCACCCTGTATCCCGATCTGCGATTTTGTCCTTGCGAAGGACATTGCATTGGCCTTAGGTGTTTCTTCCTCAGTCGTTACTAGTCTAGCCCCTTAGGGGAGGCGCTAGAGGGTTTCTCTGCTATGTCCACATATTGGGCCAGCGTTGTCCTTCTGTTTTGCCTTTCCAGGTATCTGATAGTGACTTTTGATGAGTTGACTGGCGATTTTTGGCTGTTCAGAATAGTAAATGGCATCCACTGCAGACTGACCCTATTCCTGTTGATTCTGGCTGAGATAATTCCGGGCTTGGATTCTGTCTGTGACGACCCTTCTGTTGACTTCACCGGGAGCACTTTATTACTCTAGGTACGTCATTATTTTAAAAGGTAGTGCATCCCTTGTGGATTTTCACACTAGCTTTTCTTAGCAGAAAATGCGTCCTTTCGAATTTTTACATAACTCTATGCCTTATTTTTGCCTGGAGTGGACCCCACCATTTCCAGCAGCCTTTTTTCTTTTTTTCATTTCTTTTTTTTTCTTTATTTATTAGTATTATTTTTTTTAGGTATGGCTGCAAGAGAAGCTGAAGCTGTTATCAAAGCCTCCTTCCAGGGTGATCGGCCAGTATTTATTGAGGCATTTTCTCTCCCAACAGTGATTATACTCTTTTGCCTCTTCCGATGAGGGTATCGCTAGATTTAGTGAGGTGACAGATGAGGGTATCAATTTTATGAGCCCTTGGCTCCCCTTTTCTGCTGCGACCACCGATTGCTCTTCGGGGTGTGTCCTATTATGTGGACTTTATGAGGCTACCTTTTACATTACAGCTCGTTGTACCCGACAATTTGGGATGATTCAGGATGTTATGAGGCTCTCTTTGTCTTTTCAGGGCAGCGTCCTATCTTCAGCCTTCACTTCTAGATATCATAGTCTTTGGGCAAGGCTGCCAGTGAAGACCATTATACCCTCCATCGGGGATTGCTCAACTATCTCCACCAATGCCTACAAGAGATGGGTGCTTAGCCTTATAATCGATAACAAGACCCACCGACTTAAGCACCTAGCTGACTAGAGCAATAGTAGAGCATAGTTTAGATTTATATACATTCCATAATGAATGGTGTCTTTCTTTTTATAAAAGAACTAGAGAATAATGACCACATAAGTTGAATGATTTCTGTTTTATTCCTTTTTTGCAAAATTATGTGCATTTCGACATGATTTCACCATGCATGGTCATCATTTGACATAGATTTACAATGCAAAACTACATCCAATCTCAGGATAAATCTTAATAGCATTAAACTCCTGTTACCAATCAACCCTCTCGGTTTTCTTGATTGGCCATTTTCTCTCGAGCCTCTAATTTTTGCCCAGGGTGCCTTTTTTAATTTTTATCCTGACGATGTAACATCCCGATTTCCACCCTAATAGTTATGAGCTTGTATGTATGTGTGTCTTTGGATTTATTTGAGTTGATTTATTATTTTGGAGGGTATAATTATATGTTTTATTTAATAGTGTGGTAATTATATTTGTGGGAGAATAAGAAGTATTAAAAGAGAAATTTGCCATAACCCACCATAAGATTGTGATAAGTGGTAGGAGAGAGATGATGTGGAAGGGTGAGGCTATAAAAGACTAGGAGAGAGAAAATGAGAGAGAGAACCAATCTGCCCCTCTCTCCTGTTTTCTCTTCACGCCCCTCCTTCTTCTTTGCTTTCTGCTTCCTCTTAGCTCACTTTCATCTCCTTTGGTTAGTAAATTGTGTTTGGTTTGGCAAATTCTAGAGTTAATTAAGTAAGTGTATGCTCTTCTTCTTCTTCTTTTCCTCTTGTGTTTCCCGTTTGGATTGTGTGTGTCTATGTGTTTTGTGTTTTGCGGGTTTTGTAGGTGAAATTTCTCCTAAAGAGCCTAAAGCTAAGGAGGTTATTGGTGGAAGTTCAGCTCAGTGATCCTTGGAGCTTAGGAGTTTAAAGGTTTGGGAGTTGTTTGTAATTGCATACTTTGTTTTATCTTTGAATTGCTGTGTAATTGCTGGAAATTGAGAGTGATAATATGTTTATGTGGGTTCAAATGAAGTGTAGATGAATTAAAGTGTGATTATTGTTATGGATAGTGGAATTGAGTTTGGGCATGATTTAATATGGTTTTAGGTAAAATTATGGGTTTGAAGAATCTTTAATATGAATTGTTTATTTTGATGGTTTAATCCATGATTAATTAGTGTAAAATGTGGGTTTTATGTTGTATAGCATGTTTTGAAAGCATATTGATGTTTGTGTTGAGATTTGATGAATGGATTGCATGTTGGGGATGATTTGGGAAAGGAGAATTCTGCAGATTTTGGTTAGGAGAGCTGGAAACTCGACTCTGTCACAAGCGCGACACCTCACATGAGCGATAGAGGCCGGTTATTCGAGCTCTTTGTGTAAAGCGTCTCTGTCGCGAGCGCGACCTCAATCGCTGGTGCGACAGAGAGCTCGATTGCTGAGCGACTGCCGGGCTGATGGCTATCACGAGCTACAATGATCGTCTTCATCCTCTGTCGCAAACGTGACCCAAGTCGCGAGCCCTACAGAGGCCTGCTAGCCCTTTCAAAGGTTTGGGAGTTGCTTATAATTGCATACTTTATTTTATCTTTGAATTACTGTGTAATTGCTGGAAATTGAGAGTGATAATATGTTTATGTGGGTTCAAGTGAAGTGTATGTTGATGAATTAAAGTGTGATTGTTGTTATGGATAGTGGAATTGAGTTTGGGCATGATTCAATATGGTTTTAGGTAAAATTCTGGGTTTGAAGAATCTTTGATATGAATTGTTTATTTTGATGGTTTAATCCATGATTAATTAGTGTAAAATGTGGGTTTTATGTTGTATAGCATGTTTTGAATGCCTATTGATGTTTGTGTTAAGATTTGATGAATGGATTTCATGTTGGGGATGATTTGGGAAAGGAGAATTCTGCAGATTTTGGTTGGGAGAGCTGGAAACTCAACTCCATCACGAGCGTGACACCCGTCGCATGCGCGATAGAGGCTGGTTATCTGAGCTCTTTGTGTAAAGCGTCTCTATCGTGAGCGCGACCTTGATCGCTGGTGCGACAGAGAGCTCGATTGTTGAGCGACTGTCGGGCTGATGGCTATCACGAGCGACATTGATCGTCCTTGTCCTCTGTCACAAACGTGACCCAAGTCGCGAGCCCGACAGAGGCCCGCTAGCCCTTCCTTGTGCAAGCGCGGAGGCTGTCGCGAACGCAATAGTGAGCAAATATCGCCTCTATCGCGAGCGCGATGGTTTTTGCGAGCGTGACTGTATCCTTTTCTGTTATGTTAAATTATTTTATTGCCTTTTTGCATGGTTACTCACTTTTGTATTACTAATGCCTTTATGTATGAATAATTATATAACTCAATATCTTCGATGCATGTTCATTGTGTTGAATTATGCCTAGCCTGCAAGAGTCAAGTTAGTGGATAGATAGGCATACCTATAGAGTTCTGTAAGCTACAGCCCCGTAGTGTTCTGGACCCTGATCAGGTCTCTATCTTGTTAATTTGTTAATAAATTGCTTGTGATGAGTGGATAATGTTATTGGCATGATTTTATGCATGTGTTGAGTGTAATTGATAGATGAATTGAGGTTATATGCATGATTGAAAGAGTTTGAGTGGAATTTGCATTAGAAGAGTTGTGGTTTTCGTTAATAGACCTAGAAGCTCGTCTCTATTGTGGGCACGATAGAGAGCTCGGGTTACCGGTTGCCATTGAACAGGGTTCGATCTTTTAGAGGAGGGCTCTATCGCTGGCGTGACCTTAGTCGCGGGCGGGACAAAGGGCTCGGATAGCCAAGCATTCGCTAGACTGTTCTTCGTTGCGAGTATGCCTACACACGAGCGCAACGGGGAACTACCCACCCTCTATCATTAGAGCGACAGAGGCTTGCCTGCTCTTTTCACGAGATAGGAGCTCATCGCCGGCGCGACTTCAGGTGAGATCTGCCTCTGTCGCGAGTGCGACCCCTTTTCTTCAATTGTGTTTATTATTTTCCCTTGCATGGTTTCTCACTCTTGAGTTATGCTTATTTCATTTCGATGAATTATTCAGTGAACATGTGAAGTGATTGGATGAGTATGAATTGAATTGACTTATGTGTATGTGTATAATTTATGCCTAAGCCTGAAGGGTCAAGGTAGTGGATAGATAAGCAAGCTTATAAAGGGCTAGTGATTGCAGCTGCTAGTGTTGACCCCATATGAGTCTAATGTCTGCCTCGTTTGGGTCTAGTGTTTGGTACCTTCATTTATCTAAAAGCTTTCAAAATGTTTTGAGACCTCGATTTTCAGTGTTTGATACTGTTCGCAGTATCCAGTGTACCCGTATCCATTGTCGATGAGATTCAAGGTATGTTATGTTATATAGTGTTATGATATGTGTGACGCGCGCCGGATCCCCGCGGCCGCCCCTCTGACCGCCCGCTCGAGGGTGATCGGGCAATTGTGGGTCCGTTGACAGCTTGCAATAAATCGCAAGTGCGTCTATGTTGGGCAACAAGGAGGTTTCATGGAGTCGCCACCCAATAGAACATTGGGAAAGTTTCTCTCGCCTCGGAGAGCCTAAGACTGCGCGTTGTATCCATTTTGGGCCAGCCAAAGGGGTCTTGGAAGGTAAACCTCTTGCCCTAAGGAGCCTAGGATTAGCGCTAAAGTCTCGTGGCACAAAAAGGTGTCTTGGAGGGTAGACCTCTAGCCTCTTTGAGCCCAAAGACCAGAGCTAGGTTCGGGATTTCTCATCTATTTCTACCTCGATTATTTTATGATCAAATTTTAATTATCATTGATTCGCTCTCTCTCCACACGATGCAATTTAAATTAAAGCGCATTCATCCATTTAAGAGCATAAAATAAAATAGCATTAAAGCATGAAATAAACTTACAATAATACTAAGGGCAGAATACAACCCTCGTCTGTAAATGTGCGATACATGCATAAAACGGGTTATTTATTAACAAAGAGGACATTGGTCCTCGCATGCATTCATTATGGAAAACGATTTTTATGTGATGGATTTATTGGGTAAAAATAGGACATTAGTCCAGTTTTATTTAGCAAACATTCTATTTAGTAAACAACATTTGTGTGGTGGTTCTTTTCAAAAGCGGTCGAAAATCATTTTATTATTACAGACCACAAATAAATAAAATAAAATAAAATAAAATAAATAACTACATATTTCTAAATAAATAAATAAATGAATACATAAATAATTGCATAAATAAATAACAATAATAATAACAATAATCAATAATGATAATAATAATAATAATAATAATAATAATAATAATAATAATAATAATAATAATATTAAAACATAAAATTAAATAATCACAAATCAATTAAATAATAACATCAACATAAAATTAACACAAATTAGACAATAATAATAATAATAATAATAATAATAATTATTATTATTATTATTATTGTAATTATAATAATATTAACATAACACAAAATACTAATAATAAACAAATATAATAACAATAATTAACATAATCACAAAAACAGGATAATAAATATTAAATAAAATAATAAAAATAATAAAAACAGAATTATAAATAAATATTAATAATAATAATAATAATAATAATAAATAAATAATAATATTAATATTAATTAATTAATAATATATTAAAATAAATAAATATAAAATAGACTCACCGGATTTCCCTCGCCGGAGCGGCGGTTGACGACACCTCCCTCACCGCCTCGTAGATCGCCTCGTCGGGAGTCCAGATCCGGTAGCCACGCGCCGGAATGTGGTGGCGTTTGGCCGAAAAACGCAATAAAGCGTCACTGTTCTTCACCGGTGTTGTGCCTCGACGCGCCCTCCTCCGGCAAGCGGTGGATGATCGGACGACATGGAGAGGTGCGTCTGGACCTCGGCAGTCGAGCGGCGGGGCGCGTGCCTGAATCCGGCGTCGGAGGTGGCCGGCGGAGGCGACGCCTTCTCTCCCTTCTTTTCTTCCTTTTCTTCCTCCGGCGCCTGGGATGTGCTCCGTTGGCCACTCTCCTCTCTTCTCTCCTTTATTTCTTTTCCTTTATTTCCTTTGATTTGGTTCTTTGGTATTTTTCTTACCCTCTCTTCTTGCTCTCTCTGTATCTTTCTTGCTTTGGTATTTTTCTTACCCTCTCTTCTTGCTCTCTCTGTATCTTTCTTGCTCTCTCTTTTCTTTGTTTGATTTTCTGGGTCTCGGGTTCCCTGTTCTTGCTCTCCCTTTCTCTCTTTCTCTTTCTCTTTTCTTTTCTTTTTCTTTCCTTTCTCTTTTCTTCTTGATCTGCCGAGCCCCTTTGTTTTCTCATCTTCTTGTTTTTATCCCCCTCAAATTAGGGCTAAGGGGTTATCAAGTAATTTCCTCCTCCATAATTCCCTCCTTTTATTAATCTAACTTAATACACATACACTAATTAATCAAACATTACATACATAAAAATTAATCAAACATTAAACATTACACATTACACATTAATTTATTAATTAAACATGCACATATTAATCACATCTTAATACAATAATTAATTAAACATTACATACATCACATATTAATATAATTAATCTACTCAATATATAATTTATCTAATTAATTAAACATTACATCATTTAATCCATTTAAATTACCACATATATATATATATATATATATATATATATATATATATATTTATCTAATTAATTACACTTTAAACTTTAATTTTACATGCACTTTAATCAACACAATAATATTAATTACTTAATTAACTAATAACACCAATTAATTAATTACCTAATTTCACACACACATATTTATATTTATATTTATTTTTTTTTTATTATTTTTTTCGGAGGGAATAATCGAGGATCAAAAAATCACCATTGCCATTTTATGCCGGACTCGGGACCCGGTGTCTACAATATGATAATTGCTTTAGTTCAGTGGCAAACATGAAATGTTGCGCATGTAATGATGTATGTATGTGATGTCAATGTGGTACTTATTTTCTCGCATTACTGATCAAGTACATGAATGCTATTGATCTATATACTGTACTGCTTATGTTTTATGACTTCGATAAAAGTTTTTTGCTTCTGTTTCTCCCCACTGAGCTTTCGTTCAACACAGATGTTTTTCCATATAGGTTGCAGGTTCGATTTTAGAGTGGTGCATCTGTAGGTCCTGGCTACTAGGAGATAGAGTGGACAATTTTTTTGTGTATTTTGCTCCATTATTTTTTTTGTTTAGTTCAGTATATGTATTGTATATAATTTTTTGTATAAGTTATTCGTGAATAGTATAAGGATATTCTTGTAATATGTAAATTATATTATTATAAGATATTAATGTTTATTATTATTATTATTATTATTATTATTATTATTATTATTATTATTATCTAATTGTTTATTTCAATTCCGCTATTTTATGAATGTGTATGAGATTTTGTGTGTAGTGCTCCGATATCCTTTTAGGGGGTATTGGGGTGTTACACAACATCTATTTTAACATTTTTTAACACTCATGTTCTTTCGCTCACAACACAATGTACATATATACAATTTAGAAACGAAAAATATATACACATATATCATAAACACTTTTTAAAATATTATTTAATTTTTATAGTGTGTCATGCAACCTATTTTCACTACAAGAAATTGAAGATTTCCCGATGGAAATTCCCAACGGAAAGCCTGAAATTTTCGTCGAAAAATCAATTTGTCGTCGGAAAGCAATTCCGTCGACATTGTGAGCGTAGCTAAAATTGCCGATGGAAATATTGTTTCGTCGGCAATTTTTCCGACGGAATTTAATATTCCGTCGGTATTTTAAAAAAAAAATAAAATAATTGAGAATTTCCCGACAGAGGTAAAATTCCGTCGGTAATTTTTAACACAAATAAAAAAAATTCAGAATTTCCCGACGGAAGTAAAATTCCGTCGGGAATTTACCGACGGAATTTAAAAATTCTGTCGGTAATTTAAAAAAAATTAAATTCTCAAAAATCTTAACAATCTATCTAATTGAAAAAAATGCTTAATTAACATAAATAAATAACAATTATTCTAATAACAATAACATTCCACATTAAAAATAATAATACTAATAAACAACTTAATTTGCCAAATATTATTATTTTATTATTCACCAACAATATTAATACTACTAATATCCTCAAATAAATTATTAAGTTTATTATTTTCTAATGATACTAACAATAATAAATTTTTCATTTCATTATTCAACAATAATCTAACTAATACTAATAACACTAATAATAATTTATTTTAAAAAATTATTCATAGTATTATTTAACATTATAAACATAAATAAATAATAATAATTGTAACAAAAATAACAATTAACACTAATAAACAATTCATATTTTTATTTAACAATATTTAATAATATTTAATTAACATAATCAAATAAATAATAATAATAACAATAATAATAAATAATAATAACATTTATAAATTAATGAATAAAAAAAAAGACACACACTTACCTGATGTACATGATGCCGCCGGATGAGGAGGGACTTCACGCCGGAGGAGGAGGGATGGCCGTCCACCACGTCGGAGCAGCAGCCCACGCCGGAAGAGAGGAGGCCACGCGGAGGAGGGAGGGGAAAGGGAAAGAGAAGCAGGAAAGGAAGGGGAGAGGGAGGGGAGGGAGGAGGACGTTGGCGGAGGTGGGGTAGGCCGGATCAGCGCCGGAGGGAAGGGGGAGGGCCGGATCTGGCTGGTGGAGGCTCGCCGGAGGTGGGCGGCGGTGGGTAGAGCAGCAAAGATGGGGGAAAACGAGAGAGGGAGGGGAGAGGGAGGAGAGAGAGAGAGAGAGAGAGAAAGAGGAGAGAGGGTAGGGAGAGATATTTAATTTGCTTTTAGCGACGGAAGGAATTTTCGTCGCTAAAAATAGCGACGGAATAGTCTCTCCGTCGCTATCTTTAGCGACGGATTAATAATGCGTCGCTAATATTGGAAATTACCATTTAATAGCGACGGTATAAAATATTCCGTCGCTATTTTTAGCGACGATTATAAATATCCGTCGTTAAATTTAAAAAATAAAAAATTTTTAGGAACGGATATAATTAATCCGTCGCAATTTTTAGCGACGGATTTATTTCCGTCGCTAAATTAATTAAATTATTTTATAATTTTATTTTATAATTTTATTAGCGACGGAATAGATATTCCGTCGCTATTTTTAGCGACGGTTTTTATGAATCGTCGCTAACTTCGGTCGGCGAATGTGGGGAAAATTTTTGGTTTGCGACGGAAGTTAACTTCCGACGGAATTTTGCGACGGAAATGACTCCGTCGCTAAATTTTCGTCGCTAAACTATCATTTTCTTGTAGTGTTTATAGATCTAACATTTTACATATAAAATTTAAATCTATTTTAACCACATGCCAAAACATAAAAATAAACTCAATAAAAGAAAATTAATGGCAAAATACAATATGGTATATACATCTTGTAATACAGAATTATTGCGGAAACCAATATAAGATCTATCTTTTGTGTCACTAATCAGGCTTTTAGCCACGTGTAGGATAACAACTTTTCACATTCCAAAAGTCACTTGGTGATTTTTTTGATTATAAGAGAGAATAGTTCTTACATTTCTTGTCGTATTTTGTTTGAGTGTTAAATCTGATTTTTCATTATCTATTTATAGTATTCTAGTACTATGGACCAATTTCTAATATAATTCAAACTCTATTTTAAATAGGACTAAATAATTTTGTTCAGATAAAATACTTATATTTTTTATTTGATTATTTATATTCAAATTATAATTTTAATCTTATTTTATACAAAATTTTATCCAAATTTTGAGTTATTGGCTTATCAAAACTCTATAATTATATAATTACTAAGAATAATTGTAAAATTAAGTAAATTTATCATTTTAAAATAAATATATGTTTGATAAGATAAAGCTTTTAGTAACAAATTTCACTTTATTGTCGCCAAATTCAACAATCCCATAGTTTAAATTGTTAATACTTCAATTTGTTAGGGTTAATTTGTAGCTACCTCTCTAATTTAAGTTTTCAAAGTAGTAATATAAATATTCTATTAACGTACGACATAAAAAGGTCTATTTTTATAGGCACGTCGTGACTCTGCACGAGGCTACGTAGGTAGATATCTATTTCCCTATAGCATGGAACCCTAAAATTTTAATATTATCTTGAAAGAATGTTATTCGCTACCGTGCATTTTAGTTTACTTTCTATTTTTTTAAGCTATCAATCATCATGATCTTACACGTATTTTGGCGCAATCAATAATCTAAATATTGGGTGAATGTGGTAGCGCATTACGAATCAAATAACAAAAAGTCCTTAAAGCTGCGCATTGAGCAATATAATATACATAAAAGAAACATCAATAAAATAAATATAGAAAATGGATAATTAATTCACAATTTTTTTTAAAAAAAAAACATATTTCTAATGGATGTAGGACATTAAAATTAATTAAATAAAAAGTTCGGGTAATGGAAAAGTCCTAATCCAACATAAATGCTACAAACAGATATACGAAAAATAAAATACATTAATATAATACAATATCTCTAAATTACATTATAAATTAATTGTATCTACATAAATACTAATAAATAAATTAGTGGACATGGGATACCGCTAATTGCAGTAATATTCATATAAAAGCTAATAGAAAAATGAGTGGACATGGAGAATAATATAATATAATAAAAAGATAACATTGTAAAATTAAATAAATTAAATAAATAAAAAACTTAATTTTAATTAATAAAAACTAATTTATCATTAAAAATCAGCAATCAATTAATCAAGTCACTTGATAAAAAAAAAAATACAATGATCAACCCAACACAATTTATCCGTTTGTATTAATTTGATACACTAAAATCCTGCACATACAGAAAAATAAAAAATAAAAAATCCAATTGGAAAAAAAATCAAATAAATATTATTGTCACATACAACTTTTCTTTTCCTCTAAAAATTAAGCATAAATATCATTTAGGAATGGAAGAAAAAAAATCAGTTGTTTTTTTAAAACAAAGAATGAAAAATTGAACTAAAGAAGAAACAAAAAGAATAAAATGGGAACTATATTCTTAATTTTTATTTACTATCCTACCCCGAAGAACAAAGAATTCATGAAGATAATCCATAAACTAAAATTGATTTCAGTCAATCTAATACCCTGTTACTGTTCAAAATAGAATTCCGGTTTACTAAGCAAAGACTGGTAGCATTATCATCAACTAACCAAACATGCTTTCTTGAAAAAAAAAAAAAAAAAACCAAACATGCTTATTCTCACATCATATTAACTAAGCAACTACTCAACCAAAAGAAAGTCTCAACTTCTATGCAAATTCATATAACTGACCAAAATTAAAGAATAAAACTATCTAAAAACTAATACATTTATTCTGTCAACACACAAAATACCATTTGATTCAGTTCATTCCTATAGGAGCGCAAGCATGACCATTTTATATTAATGTTTAATATGCAGGTGTTGAAAATTTTGAAAGTTATCTAATAATTTCAACATTAACTATAAGTCGTTATTATTTTTTGTTCTATAAAAAGTAGTTTGAATTTAAGTTGATTAGTAGTAGCATACGTTTAACTAAATATGAAAAATAAAGATAAAAATTATTATTTACAAGAAAATAACTTTATGTTGTAAATAATTATTAATATAAAACAATAAATTCTAACAGATAAATTGATCGAGTTTAAATTAATTATTTTATTTAAAATTAAATATCACAATAACATTTATGATATGTGTACATATAATGTACGAAAAAATATCGTTTCCAGTTACTTTTATAATTCACACTGGAGGACAATCAACGTTCGGCATATCTAGTTTTAATTATGACGCTTCAAGCCCTTCAACTAGATCAAGGAGATTGAAGATTAGTAACAAATTGACATTTGTCGAACTTGTTCATAAAATATCAGTTAAATTGGATTTAGCTGCAGCTGTGAGAATTTGTAGGGTGATATATAAGTGTCCAATTTACAATCAGGGGTCAATTTGCTGGACGACAATGGATATAGTCGATGATGATGATTTGATCAAATTTATGAAAATTTCAATATATTTCCTGGATACAAGATTGCAGAGCTAATCGTTGTAACAAAAAAAATTATAATTGGAGATAGAGAAAATGTCTTGAATACTATCAATCAGATGGCTAATGCTAGAGAAATAGAGTCTATACCAACTGTGGATGAAGGAAATGCATTTGGTGATAATCCACATTATCCAAGAGTAACTCAGTCCGAGTTTTGTACACAACTTGAAACTCCAACAGAATGTGAAAATGTTGATGAAATAGAAACAATAGATGCAAGTCCGATTAGAGAGATAAGGGTTCCAAATGAAATGAATTTTGGCTCTTGTGCTTCTATTAAATATGCGGATATTGCAAGTGATGATACATATAGACATGAAGTTAATGTTGCGAATAATGGGCATATTTCTCCAAGTTGTGACCCAGATGATAATGATGAAGAAATAGACTTGAATGATGCTGATCCGAAAAATGTGGTTGGAAGAGGTGATCACCTTGTTCCATGTAGTTCAATCCATGTGATAGAAGGCCTTCAGAATCTGCACATGAATGAGGAAAGAGATCGACCCAGTGGAGAGTCCAATATTTAACAATTTAACTTTGCATCTGTGCACCACACATCTGTTAGTTTTGCTAAAACTGAGATTAACATGTATAATGATTTCCAAATGGTAAGATGGAATGGGATTTTTGAGTTATGCGAAGGATTGGCCTTCACATCTAAGGATGAAGTCAAGGCATGTGTGAAAAAATTTTCAATTCAGAATAATGTTTCATATAAAGTTGTAGAGTCGAAGCCATCGTACTGGGCGGTATGCTGCACACGTGCCGATATAGGTTGTCCATAGATACTATGAGCAATGAAGAAAAGGACATCTCCTTATTGGATCATTAGTGTGTTTAAGGAACCTCATAAATGTAATGCATCACTAGTATCACAACACCATAGACAGTTAGATTATTTGTGATTGTATATTAAAAATGGTTAGTATTTGCTCCCGATCTTAGAGTTAGCATAATAATTGCTGATATCATGAATCATTTTAATTATGAAATATCCTACAATAAAGCCTAGTATGCAAAGACTAAGGCTTTAGAGGAGATATTAGGTAATTATCAAGGTTCATATGGCAAGTTGCCTGGATACCTAAAAGCTATGGAGACATACATTCCTGGAACTATCTATGACTTTATTATTAAATATAGTATAAAGCCTCAATGCAAACAATTCAAAAGGCTTTTCTGGGTATTCAAGCCATGCATAGATGGACTACCTCAATGTAATCCAGTTTTGCTTATCGATGGAACGTTTATAACAGAAAAGTTTCAGTTCCATCAAACTTTGTTGATTGTAAGTGCTGTTGATGGTAATAATTTCTTGTATCCAGTAGCATTTGCTATTGTTGAAAGTGAGAATAAGTCTAGAATGGGTTGGTTCATGACATGCATTACGCAGTATATCAGTAAGCAATCAGGCATAACTGTTATTCCTGATCGGTATGCAAGTATTATGGCATTACTTTGTGATAATAGTAGTGGTTGGAAGGAGCCATTAGCTTACTATAGATTTTATCTCCGTCACCTTGTAAGCAACTACAACACTCCTCACAGAAATTCAAAAATTAAGGACATTTTATATAAGGCGGGTATATACCATACTTTCATTATTATATATTTATTTTATTTTTAACAAGTCGAATATTTTAAAAATTATTAATATTCATGAACCTTCTTGGTAGATAATAATTTTCAAACGCGAAAATTTACAAAAAAAATGGATGAGATAAAGGAACTTGATATTGACTCTTACAATTAGGCAATGCAAAACTCGTTGGACAAGTGGATTTTATCTCATAATAATGATTATAGGTATGGGCATGCTACGACCAATATTGCTGATAGTGTAAATAGTGTTTTAAAAAGTGTAAGGATGATGCCAGTTCGTTGTGTTGTTGAGCATGTATTTGCAAGGCTTGTCAAATTTTTTGATGACAGTAGGTGCATGTATCGAGTTCAGATAGCAACTATTAATACATACACACAAAATTGTTTGGAAGAGATGTCAAAGCGTGCCAAAAAAGCTTGTGGTCACAGAGTTGAGAGTTTTGATCGGCGTAAAAAATTTTCACAATAAAGACGAAAAATCAAAAAAGAAAGAGAAAAGGTAATAACACGCAATCTGTTAATTTGGATTGCTATTAATGTGAATGTTAGAAATTTCAAGGGACTAAAATGCCATGTTCACACGCTATAACAGCATGTATGCATGTTCGTGTAGACATGTGGACATACGTCGACAAGTGCTATAAACTATTCGAGACTTTGAGCTGTTACAATTCATATTTCCAACCCTTAGCACACTATGATTACTGGCCTCCATATGTAGACCTACTCTTTGCCTAATCTAGAGCTGATAAAAAAGAAGGTCGACCGAGGACTTTTCGGTATCGGAATGAAATGGATATTAGAGAACGGACCAGGCCTAACCGATATACACTATGCATAAATGAGGGACATAATAGGAAGACTTGTCCAAACTTAGTCGGACCATATAATTACACGGAATAATAATTAAATAAAGTATTTTAACATACTTGTATTCATGTAAAATTTGTGAACATTTAATATATATATATATATAAATTTACACTGTTGATGGTGATCGATTATTATATTAATTATGGGATATATATATTTGCAATAAACTATAACTTAATTTAAATTTTATATATATATATATATATATAACAAATGACAGTTTTTGTCTGACGTCTTAATTAATCAAATGTGATTCTGTTCCACATCTAGTTGGTCTTCTATTTCGGCCTGGATACCCACATTATTGTTCACCTTCTAGTCCATCACCCCCTTCTGCAACACTCCGTCCTACTTCACCACCCATAATAACATTACAATAATCAGTGAATGAAGGCCCTTCATGACTTGCAGGTGTTCCGACTATTTGCTATAAGGATTCATTTTGGACAGGATACTGACATTGTTGTTCACGTTTCGTTGACGGTGTTTTTGTATCAAATGCAGGAACTGTGAATGCACCGGGAGTTCGTTCATTCAGACTAGACATTGGTATCCTTGGATATGAGCCACTAGAAGCACCGAATTCAAAATGATGTGGTACATCTCTTTGATTAAAAGGCCATGACATAGGTTGTGGAATTTGCATGACATTTGGTTCATCATATATTTGATCTAGATTTGATCGCTTCTCAATCATTCCAGTCTTATGTTGTCTCCTACGGAAATCTTCAAATTGATGTTCCATGGTGCAACATGAATAGGATTAGGACATTGTCATCGTTCATACTCAGTTGCAGTTCTATCCTCAAATCCAACAGCACCGAGAATGCTTTCCATTATCCTTCTGTTGTTAAAAGCTTCAAACGGTTCATGGTACATTCTCTCAACACCATCAGCCTAAAATAAATATATTAAGTGTTCTACAACCAACAAATAATACACAATTTTTGAACAATTAATTCTTTTACTTAATTATAATTAAGCACAAATACTTACTGTTGCTTCATGTCTTGCACCAAGTGGAGTTATCCAACATCTAGTTCGTTGGACGTACCATTGCATGTATTCAGATCGATAATGTAATGGTTGCCTCTTGGCTTACAATGCCACGTGCATGGCGGATGTTCCATTCATTTATGAACATGGCAAATTCAAGTGCCCAATTCAAATGATTTTGGCCCCTTATATCTATTGTATGCAAATTATCTTGTATAAGGGGTTGTGATGGAATAAGTTGATTAAAACCAAATTGGCACATGACCCTATCGGGATGGTGCCACTTAATGATATAGAAAAATATCAATAGAACTACAGCCATCCAACTTTGCTATCCACTTCTAAAATAATCGGGGAGCAATTGGATCGTTGTATGGCTCCCATTCAAACTGTATTGGAAAAAACAATCAAATTTTAGTTTGTTTAACTATAAACAATTAATAATTAGAATATCTATCAAAATAATTTTTATATAAATAAATTAAATTTCGCAAAGTACCTCTTGAAGAGCTTGCGTATCTAATATTTCTCGATATGTTCATATATCTCTTCTATCCATGATATTCCTATCTAATGTTTCTGTCCACCTAAATAAATATTAAGCTCAAATATTAGATCACATTATTCAAAATAATCTGACATATAAAATTACTTTATAATTGATATTCAATTAATTTAATGATACCTGAATCCATATGGTATTAATCTATTCAAACTACATGCCTGTAAATGTTCTGGCCTAAATTATGAAAGTCTCTCCCATGCCAACATTTGTAGGAGTTGAAGATATCTAGCAACTGCCTTAGCATCAGGACGTGTTGCCCTACATAATTCTCTATAAACCCAAGCTAGATAAGCTGACCCCCAACTATATTGGCCTATCTTTCAACAAGGCCTGGTTGGATTGCATGACGAAAATCGGCACTGATTAGTGCTGGTTTTTGACACCCCAATTCCCCAATTAATTTTACTGTAACACCATTTTCTCAATTTTTTTTTTAAATTTAACATCAAACTAAAAAAAAAACCGTTTTAAATATGCACACATATTATTAAGAAAGTTTCAAACCTCTTGGAGACCTCAACCCGAACCAAATGCCTCTGCCTCAACCCTAGACTTGCTTCTTTTCTTTATCTTTCTTCTCCTCCTCTTCTATGAGCAACCAAAACAATATTTTCAATCCCAATTTCTCAACTTAAAATACAGAGTCACGAAGAAACCTATAAGCTCCCTCATGTACAAATTTATCTTCAATTTACATTCCTCGTAACTCAATTACTATAATTAATATCTAACTCCTCAAGTTTAAGCAAGCTCCTAACATTATTCAAGAAGAGATAAAATTATAGAATTATAGAAGGTGAGATGAAGATAGAACCGAACCACAATACAGAATTGCCAAAATAGAAATACATTACCACTAATTGAGACTGCAATTCCTATTAACTTGGAACAACAATTAAAGAAGAAAAAAAATAGAAAAAAATGAAAAAAATAATGACAAATAGACCGGCGAACCTGAAGGGAAGTATAACTTCAATTGGGACCTTTAGCTTCAATCCTTTCGTTGTTGGTCATTGACCGACGATTGGGTGACGGAGGTGATGAGGCAGAACCCAATGGAAAGCCAATTAGAAGATGAATTGAAGAAAAATAAGGACAAACACACATAGATAACAGAAGTAGAACATGAACCTGATGAAGTGTGATGGAGGCGAGGAGGTAACAAGAACTACTTAGGGCAACGGACACTGAAGAGAGGAAGAGAGATGAGACAGAAATCAAAATCTGAGATTGAGAGAGACAAAGAGACATAAATCGAGTTTGAGATTGAGTGATTTGATTTAGGATTTTCTTTTATTTTTTCGGTGGAATTGACAATTCCTTAAGGAATATTTCCTGACAGAATTGACAATTCCGTAGGGAATATTTCCCAACGGAATTGACAATTCCATCAGGAAATATAAATTTACCGACGGAAAAACTAATTCTGTAGGGAATATTTCCCTACATAATTGTCTACAAGTAAGGCCACCGTTTAAGAGTTTTTTACGAAATTGTGTACTTCGTCGGGAAAAAAATATCTTTTGATGGACAAAACCTATTCCGTAGGGAATGTTCCCAATGGAAGACATGCTTCCGTAGGCAAATATAACATTTACTGACGGAAAAATAACTCCTACGGTAAATGTTTTATATTTGTTCAGTTTTCAACAGATTTGTCTAGTTCCGTCAGTAATTTTCTTACTGGAACTTACTTCCGTCGAAAAATTTCGTTAGAATTTTTTTATCGCAAAATATTGGCGCCTAATTTTACAATTGTTTCACTACTCCGTCACTAAAATATGTCAAAAAAGTAATTTATCTCCATTTTTACGACGAAAAATTACGGATTCTCTTTTCCGTCACAAAATACCTTTTTTTCCTACCATTGTACTTACGAAAAGTGAATTCCGTTCGTAAAAAAACTACGAAATTTGGTTCCTTCAGAAATTATCGTAATAATTTTTCAATTCTCTTATAGAGTAAGCAAATGACAATTTAAGCAAGTGATAACTGATTATGTTAGTCACTCAATTGCATTCAAGGAGAATATTAGACATGATTACACCAAAAAATAGTTAAAGTAAACTAATAAGGGCTTATAGGTAACCTAACTTCACAATGGGGTGAAATTTACAATACATGAACCCACTGTACCAAATCAAATGTTGAGCACTTGAGCCTTTAACGTGGGCAATGATCATTTTTTTTTTCCGATCGTTATAGGTTTTTTAACGATCGAATTTGAATTTTTAGTATACAAATTTTCCATCATTAAAAAACATTTTTCTTATAATTTCTGAAACTGAGGATTCACTAAGTCACTGAATTTTATGCATTCAATACTTTTATCCTTGTACTATCTTAGCCCTGTAAATCAATGAAAGATCTCAAGAGCATATGTGGATATTGGCTCATCCTGTTGTAAATTGTAATCAATCAGCATTAACCTTATCTTCCATCATCGGTTGGGTTTTGGGGAAGGCAGACACAGTCCATGATTTCTTTACAGAGTGTTCTTAATTTAAACCTTAAAAATGAAGTAAAACTAGGGTTTGCCTTCTCTTAGGAAGCAAATCATAAATCATGGGTGTTTTTGGAGCTACAATTTCAAAATTACTTAGTATTGTGCACAGAGCTATTAAAAAATCGTAAATGTTAGTACTAATATAATAGAAGGTTTAAAATTGAAGTTCCAAATCTTCTTTCAAGAGTGTAAAGAGATAATTGATTATTGCCACGAATATTATATATATATAGATATAGAGGCCTGTACGCTAAAAGCAATCAAAAGTTGTTTACGTTGACACAAATATCCTTATCTTTAAATTTAAATAGAGAAAACCTCAAATAAAGCAAGAATAATGCAGAGTAAAATAATAGGTAGAGGTGCAAGGTACACGTGGCTTTTGAGTTTCTGTAGGGGTAAGGAAAAGTTAATTAATAAAGTAGAAAATACAAATATGTAGGCAAGGCATATGGCATTATATGCATGCCTAGTTAATGCCATATGCATGCCTATATATTAACTAAAGCATATATAAATTAAACATAAAAATAAAAGGTTGCTTATTTAAAGTGCATGTGCATACTTTGCACACTATCTTTTACCACTCTGACTGTAAATCTACGTGATCAAAGTTCTTATGTTTATATGACGAACTTCATTATATTTAATCATTTAAATTTTCTTTCTTTATCTTCTAAATCTCTTACATTTTAATTATATTTTATTGAGATATCACATTTTTGTTTAAGAATGTTTTGAATTTAGATAATAAAATAATAATTTTGTTTTACTAAATTTTCAAAAAAATTGAAAAGAAAGGCATTTGATGATGGTCAAAATAATAGTCCGAGAATGTGAATTTTATTTTATTTTATTTTATTTATTTATAAATCTGGTGATCCTTAAAGGTGATGGCGATTCTGATGAACGAAGAGGTGACCCCATGCACTATGGAATTATCTGCATAAACTTTTAGAGTTGAGAGAAAGAAAGAGAATCTTTTGTGGGACTAATGACAAACTATTATGCTTGTTTTTTCTTTACTTTCTCTCTTTCTTATCCTAGTTTATAGTTTGGGCAGCGTACCTAGTTAGTTAGATGTGAATAAGATTTTTTTTAATTTTTTAATAAATGTGAAGAGGTTGTTTGATGTAGGAAGTCGGCCAAAAGTCCTTAGTAAGATAAATTTATACGTGTTTAGTGATGAGTAAGATGGCAAAACATGAAAGATCACGAGAATGGCTTGTGGCTGAGGTACGATCGGATGGATTGGATCTCGGTCAAATGTAAGTTTGCAAAAGAAATAAACTTCACAACTCAATCTAGAGGTTTCTGGGATATAGCCTATGATACTTAAGTTGGCTATGATAATTACAGAGTAAAATTAGAGAGTAAATAATTGTGAATAAAATGTAAAAGATACCTCAAATGTGGGACTTAGCCCCTTATATAGAGTTTAATATCAACCTTTTTTTTGGATAAGTGAGGAGTAATATTAGAGGATGAAGGATTACAACAAAATGCATAGAAGCTACTGAAGAATATTGGTAAAAGAGACCAGTCTTTGTATATCTTGTAATAAGGATTTTTTCAATCAAAACAAATAAAAGTCAAAGAAAATGACTATTGAATTCGGTGAATGAAAGCCAAAGAAAATGGCTACTGAATTCGATGATAAATGAATTCGGTGAATGAAAAGTAAAAAAAAAAAATTGCTTGCTCTGCCTATTAAAGGAAGAATGGTTGATTTTTGTTTTTCATTTCAATTTTCTATAATTTTCTTTGTATTCTTTCGGTTAAGAGAGAGCTTATGAGTGAATGCAAATGTTTCACAAAATTGTGAGGGTGTAATTTTATGAGAGTATTCCTCAAGTTATTACTAAAACTTGAGAGATTATTTGTAATCTCATTATTTTATAGTGAAGATTTCTCGGAATTTGTCCTTTGATTTTTCCCTCTATAATCACAAGAGGTACGTAAATCCTTGTGTCGTTTTTATTTTGGTAGTTATTTATTTATTCATCTTTTTCTTAACAAGTGGTATTAGAGTCTGGTTCGGCTATTCTCACACACTGTAGTAGGACTGCAGTTCAGTTGAGTAGCAAATTTTGAAAAAATAAATATACTGATAGGAAGAGAAAAATATAAGAAATTTTTCGGTACAATCCGTTTCAAAAACGGGTATAAAACGAGAAATTTGGTGCATAGTAGTACTCTTCAAAGTACAAATTTTGCATTCAAAATTTGCATGATACTGTAGCTGAGCACTGTTCAAAGTACTATACCTGGGTACTGTTCATACGGTACAATTCATCTGATACTGTTCACAACAGCAACATGACAGGATAGATAATTGAGATCGAAAAGTTTAACGGCATCGGCAATTTTTTCCTCTGGCAAAGAAGGATGAAGGATCTTCTTATTCAGCAAAAGGTCCACAAGACTCTATTAGATAAAGAAAATAAGCCTAGTACAGTCAAGGATGAAGATTGAGAGGAGATTGATGAAATTGCAGCAAATACTATTTATCTAAATTTATCAGATACTGTTTTGCAAAATATTGAATCTAAAGATTGCAAGACTGCCAAAGATACTTGCGAGACTTTAGAGACATTGTACATGTCAAAGAATCTTTCCAACAAGTTCCATTTATGGAAGGAGTTGTACCGGATGCGGATGCCGGACAATGTGGATATGTTGCAACATTTGAGTAATTTTAATGGCATGATCTCTCAATTATTAAAGTTTGATGTCAAGTTCAACGACGAAAAGAAAGCTGTGCTCATTATGGCTACATTCCCTTCCACGTATAATCACCTCTTCACTACTCTTACTTATGGGAAAAATAAGTTAGAGTATGAAGTTATAGCAGAATCCTTGGTGTCTTTTGAGAAATAAAACAAGACACGAAGTGCGGAGTTTCAAGCTCTTATTACAGAGAATAGAGGAAGAGCTCAAAATCGAGGAGGGAGGAACAAAAATGACAAGTCCAGAGGAAGATCAAAATTCAAAACCAAAAATGATGATTGTTATCATTGTGGGAAGCTAGGCCACATAAAGAAGAATTGTCGGATTTGGAAACATGAACAGATGAAATCTAGCCAAAAGAAAAATGGTGGCGATAATAACACAACCATAGCAGCAGTCGTAGAAGAAGAACCACAATAATTACTAATGATTGCTTACATGTCAGCAATAACATAAACGAGTGGGTGGTAGATTCGGGAGCTTCTTATCACATTACTCCCAATAGAGAAATTTTTACCACATACAAAGCAGGTGACTTTGGTAATGTGAAGATGGAAAATTCTGCATGCTCCAGAATTGTTGTCATTGGAGATGTAAGCATCCAAACAAATGTTGGCTTCCAACTGACATTAAAAAATGTGAAGTATGTTCTAGAGTTGCGTCTCAATTTGATCTCAGTAAATGTCTTAAATGAGCAAGGGTGCGAAAGTCATTTTGGAAATAAGCAGTGGAGACTTCACAAAGGATCGATGGTTATTGCAAAGGGAAAGCTTTGTTGCAAGTTGTACAAAACTATTGGAAAGGCTTGCATGGATAGTGCAAATGTAGCAATAGATGCTTCACCAAATTTATGGCATAAATGGCTTGGCCATATGAGTGAAAAAGGGCTGCAACTCCTTGTAAAGAAAAAGTATATTCCTTTAGAGAAAGGTATGTTGTCTGATCCTTGTGATTATTGCCTATTTGGAAAGCAACATAGAGTATCATTTAAAAGTAACTCTGCTAAAAGAAAAAAAGCATTAAAGCATGTATATTCTGATGTTTGCGGCCTAATGGAAGTTGAATCCTTAGAAGGAGCTAGATATTTTGTAACTTTTATTGATGACGCTTCTAGAAAAGTTTGGGTTTTTTTGTTAAAAACAAAAGATCAAGTCCTTGGAGTCTTCAAACAATTCCATGCCATGGTAGAAAGAGAAATAGGGAAGCAGCTAAAATGTCTTCGATCAGATAATGGAGGCGAGTACACTTCCTATGATTTTAGAGATTATTGCTCTAAACATGGGATTCGGCATGAGAAGACAGTTCCTGGCACTCCTCAACACAATGGTGTAGCAGAACGAATGAATCGTACCATCATAAAGAGGGTCAGATGCATGTTGAGATCATCAAAACTGCCAAAGTCTTTCTAGGGAGCAATAGTGCAAACCACTTACTACTTGATCAATAGATCTCCATCAGTTCCTTTAGAGTTTGACATTCCAGAAAGAGTATGGACTGAAAAAAATATTTTCTACTCTCATTTAAAGGTGTTTAGATGCAAAACTTTTGTACACATACCAAAGGAGCAAAGATCAAAGCTTGATGATAAGGCACTTTCATGTATCTTTATTAGCTACAGAGATGAAGATTTTGGCTACAGATTCTTAGATCCAACAAAGAATAAGGTCATAATAAGTAGAGATGTGGTCTTCTATGAGGACCGAATAATTGAAAGTCTGGATGAAAAAGAGAAAGAGCTCAAAAAAACCATTGTTGAGCTAAAATTCCACAGCAACAATTATTCAATAGAGAAGAAGCACAAGAAGCAAATGAAGATGTTGAGCTACATCCTACTGATGATGATATTGAAGAAGATGTACCATCACAAGAGGGTCATTACCAATAGCCAGAGAATAACGAACAACAGCTGAGATGGTCAACCAGAAATCGAATGTCATCTACAAAATACCCAGCATCAGATTATATCTTTCTTACTAAGAAGGGGGAGCCAGAAAGCTTTCAAGAAGTAATGGCTCATAAAGACAAAGACAAGTGGATGGAATCCATACAAGAGGAGATGAATTCTCTCATGAAAAATAACACCTATGAGTTGATAAAACTTCCAAAAGGCAGGAAGGCCTTGAGAAACAAATGGGTGTACCGAATAAAAGATGATGAAGGCAAAAAACTGGTGAAATACAAAGCTTGATTGGTCGTCAAAGGTTTTGGTTAGAAGAAAGGAATAGACTTTGATGAGATTTTTTCTCCGGTGGTGAAGATGTCATAGATCAGAGTAATCTTGGGACTAACAGCCAATTTAGATCTTGAGATTGAGCAGATGGATGTAAAGACTGCATTTCTTCATGGAGATTTAGAAGAAGAAATCTACATGCAGTAGCCTGAAGGGTTCGAGGTCAAAGGAAAAGAGAATCTAGTACGCAGATTGAGAAAAAGCTTATACGGACTAAAACAAGCTCCTCGACAATGGTACAAGAAGTTTGAATCATTTATAATGGATCGAAAGTATAAGAGAACAGCAGCAAACTCTTGTGTTTACATCAAGCAATTTCCTGGTGAAAAATTTATCATCCTATTATTATATGTTGATGATATGTTAATAATTGGTCAGGATGCTAGAATGATCTATCAACTAAAAAAAGAACTTTCTAAAGTCTTTGATATGAAAGATTTGGGTCTAGCAAAGGAAATTTTGGGGATGAAAATTACCCGAGATAGGAGGTCTCAAAGGCTATGGCTATCACAAGAAAAATATATTGAACAAATTCTTGAAAGGTTCAATATGAAAGGAGCAAAGCCAGTTTCTTCACCTTTTGGTGGGCAATTCAAACTTACCAAGAAGATATGTCCTTTTTTAGAAAAAGAGAAGAAGAAAATGTCGGCTACTCCATGTTCTTTAGCTATTAGTAGCTTGATAAACGCGATGGTATGCAAAAGACCAAATATCGCTCATCCAGTAGGAGTTGTGAGCCGTTTCCTAGCAAATCCAGGCAATGAGCATTGGGAAGCTGTCAAATGGATCTTTAGATATCTAAGGGGCACGTCGTAAATGTGCCTAAGTTTTGGAAGAGAAAAACTAATCTTGGAAGGATTTACAGATGCAGACATGGCCGGTGATCTTAATGGTAGAAAGTCTACATATGGGTACTTGTTTACTTTTGCAGGGAGAGCTGTGGAAAATAAATGATGTGGATGAAAAATTTTCTCCAAGATTTGGGTTTAAAGTAAGAAGTGTACATAATTCATTGTGATAGTCAGAGTGCAATTGATCTAAACAAAAATGCTACTTACCACTACAGAACAAAGCATATCGATGTCAGATATCACTGGATTTGTGAAGCACTTGAAAGGAAGTTGTTTCAGGTTCAGAAGATTCACACAGACAAAAATAGAGTAGACATGTTGATAAAAGTGATTTCTAGTCCGAAACTTGAGTTGTATTCCAAGCTTATTGGAATGAGTTTGCAATAAAAGATTTATCGTACTATTCTTCCATGGTTGGTTGAAAAAGGGAGAGAATTGATAAGGATTTTTTCAACCAAAACAAATGAAAGTCAAAGAAAATGGCTACTGAATTCACTGAATGAAAAGTCAAAAAAAAAATTGCTTGCTCTGCCTATAAAAGGAAGAATGGTTTAGCTTTGTTTTTTATCTCAATTTTCTATAATTTTCTTTGTATTCCTTCGGTTGAGAGAGCTCTAAAGATTGAATGCGAGTGTTTCATAAAATTGTGAGAGTATAATTTTGTGAGAGTATTTCTCAAGTTATTACTAAAACTTGAGAGATTATTTGTAATCTCATTATTTTATAGTGAATATTTCTCGGAGTTTATCCTATGGTTTTTCCCTCTATAATCACAAGAGAGTTTTCCACGTAAATTGTTGTGTCATTTTTATTTTAGCAGTTATTTATTTAATCATCTTTTTTCTTAACATCTTGGAAGCACACAAATGATTTTTATTACTGCAAATATATATAGATAAAAATATAACTATCATATTCCCATGACTTTTAAGCATAAATCATTACATCATAACAACTCCTAAACACATGCAACATCTAAACTGATTTCCTAAAAACAAGTAACAAATAATAGATATTCCTAAAAACCAGTTCTGCAGACTAAGGCATATTTACACATCTCCAACAATCTCCTCATTTCCTTAGTGTTTGCAAACACTTAACTTGTTTCTTAAATATTCAAATCTTGCTTTTGGAAGTGCTTTTGTCAGCAAATCTTCAATCTGCTCCTCTGTCTTGCAATAAACTAACTTGATTTCACCACTTTTTTTCATTTCTCTCAGGTGATACAGTTTGACATTGAAGTGCTTGTTTCCTATGAAAACAAGATCCTTTTAAATTGCAGTAGCAGCTTGATTGTCTACAAAAATCTTTTTCAGGTCAATTTGCTTCATGTGTAAGTCTGCAAGTAATTTTCTGATCCAAATTACTTGGTTCACTAAAACATTAGCTGTAATAAATTTTGCCTCCGCAGTACTTTGAGCAACCGCATCTTGCTTTTTTGAACTCCAAGAGAAAACACTTGAACCAAAACTAAAACAAAAACTAGTTGTGCTTCTCATGTCCTTCATATAATCAATCTTTGCATTTGTCTCAAGTGATACAACTTGACAATGAAGTGCTTTGTTTCCCATGAAAACAAGATCCTTTGAAATTGCAATAGCAGCTTGATTGTCTAAAAAAAATTTTGTCAGGTAAATTTGCTTCAAGTGTAAGTCTAGAAGTAATTTTTTGATCCAAATTAACTGGGTCATTGAAACATTAGCTGTAATAAATTCTATCTCCATAGTACTTTGAGCAACCGTGTCTTGTTTTTTTGAACTCCAAGAGAAAATACTTGAACCAAAACTAAAACGAAAACTGGTTGTGCTTCTCATATCCTTAATATAATCAACCCAATCACTGTCGAAGAATCCTTTAAGCTTAAAATCATGACAGTAAGGATACTTAATTCCATAATCTATTATGCCTTTGACATATCTTAAAATACATTTAGCAATTCCCTAATGCACTTCAATAGCACAATTCATAAACCTTAATAGTAAGCTTACTGCAAACATTATGTCTGGTCTTGTGGTTGTGAGATACATCAAGTAATTGTTCAGACTCTTATATAACCCTTCATCAATTTTTTTAGTTCTATTTTCTTTGCTAAACTTCTCCTTCTGATTCATTGAGGTGCTGATGGCTTTGCAATTTACCATGTGAAATTCTTAAAGAATTTCCTTTGCAAACTTCTTTTGACATATGAAGACTCCATCATGGCCTTGCTTCACCTTTATGCCTAGAGAGCAGGTTAATAAACTAAGATCTTTCATCTCAAAAGTTTTGAACATCTCAGCTTTAAATTCATCCACAAGCTTCTTATTGTTTCCTATAACAAGCAAATCATCAACATAAACAACACTATAATTAATTTAGCATCTAATTTCTTCTCATATAAAGTGACTTCACTTGGACTTTTAACAAATTCAAGACTTTGAAGATGATCATCGATTTTGTTGTACTAGGCCCTGGGAGCCTGCTTAAGACCATATAAAGCATTTTTCATTCTACAAACTTTCCCCTCCTATCCCTTGGCTAGAAATCCCTCTAACTACTCAATATAGATTTCTTCTTGAAGATAACCATTCAAAAAAGCTAATTTTACATCTTGCTGATAAAGCTTCCAAACCTTTCATACAGCCAAGGCCAATAACATCCTGATAGTGTCCAAGCATGCAACAGGAGTAAAAGTTTTTGAAAAATCTAGCCTAGAAACTTTATTGTGCCCCTTCATAACTAATCTAGCTTTATGTTTGTTCATAAAACCATCAGCATTAAGTTTGGTTCTATAAACCCATTTAACTCCAATGATCTTTTTGTTTGGAGGTTTGTCAACCAACTCCTAGGTGCCATGCTTCTCGATCATTCGAAGCTCCTCTCTCATGGCTTCAATCCATTTGTCATCCTTCTTGGCTTCTTTAAATTCCTCAGGTTCAAAAACAACAACTTTTATTCTTTTATAGATATCAGACAAAGGCCTTGTACTACAAATCGGGATACCATCTACATTGTCATCAAGATATTGTGAAGTCGATGACAACTACGTTTCTATTGATTCCTCCCAACTCCATTGTTTAACTTTCATAAACTTGGCATCTCAACTTACAATAATTTTTCCATTTTGTGGTTGGAAAATTCTATAAGCTTTCGAAGTGTTGTTATATCCAACAAAAATAAATAGTTATGCCTTTTTATCAAGAATGTCTCATTTCACCTATGGCATATAAGAAAAAGAGAGGCAACAAAAAATTTTTAGATTTATAAAATTTGGTTTGTAACCGTACCATGCCTCAAACTATGTTTTTCCTTGTACAACTCTTGTTGGTAGCCTATTTAATAAGAAAATTGCAGCGCTTGTAGCTTCTAACCCAAGATTCTTAGGCAACTACTTTTCACGAAGCATACACCTCTCCATCTTCATGATGCTTCAGTTGTTTCTTTTAGTTACACCATTTTTTTTTAGGAGTGAAAGGTGTTGTGAGTTATTGCTTAATACCTGCTTCCTCATAGATCTTGTTGAAAGTTCGATTTGTGAATTCTTTCCCATTGTCAGATTTTATTGTGTGTAACTTACAATTACTTTGATTTTTCACCCAAGCTTTAAACTTTCAAAACACATTAGTAACTTCAGCTTTGAATTTGAGAAAATAAATCCAGTTGAATCTAGCATAATCATCTACAAAAAACAATTTAGTATTTACTACCATTCAAACTCAATATCAGTGTGTACAACTTGCAGCTTGTATGATGCTCTCCAGGCTGATTGAGGAAATGGTTTTCTAATTTGCTTTCCATATTGACAAGCCACACAATCTGCTAGTTTATCCTCCAATAATAGTACGCCCTTCATAAAATTATTTTTTTGCATAAAGAGAAGTCCAACATGATGAAAGTGCCCAGGTCTTTTGTGCCATATTTCTACATTGCGTACATGACTTGCAGGTGCTGCTTGCTCATTTTCCATCAAATTTAGGATAAAAAACTTGGCTCTCGTCTTCACTTTAAACACATTTTTGCCCTTTGAATCCTGGATCAAGCACCACCTGTCTTTAAAAATAACTTTGAACTTGATTCAACCAGCTATCCAACACTAAGTAAGTTTTGGTTAATGTCTGGTAGATATAAGACATTGGTAATGTGCTTTAAACTTGTCAAGATTTCAATAGTCACTGTTCCTTTCCCTTTGATTGACATAAACTCACCACTTCCAATTTTTACTTTGAAAATGAGAGTCTTATCAATCTCTATGAAAAGAGCTTGAACGTTGGTCATGTTGTTGGTGTAACCACTGTCTATTAACTAGAAATCACTTTAACTGTTGTTAGTAGCAAAACATGTTGCTACGAAAAGCTGTTCTTCCTCTTGTTGCTCTGTGGACACTTTTGCTGCTTTAGATTGTTGTGATTTGCAAACCTCTCCATGTGTCCATATTGCCACATTTTTTGCACTTTATTTCAAGCCTCTACCAATACCTCTTTGGCATTTGGTTCGACTTCTTGCAATGTGGGCAAGGTGAAGTCGCATCATTTTTTTTTGTCATAACTGGACTTGTTGCTTTTCTTTTTCTCCTTGATTTTCTTGTCTTTGCTTCCTCCAAAATTCTCAAACTTGGCTTTAAAAGCACCTTCCACCATTTTTTCTTTTCTTGTCATTCTTCTTTACTTTTATGCCTGTAAAGCATTAACCAACTCAGCCAAGGATATGCTTGACATATCTTTAGATTCTTCTAAAGAATAAATTTTGGATTTATATTTCTCAGAAAAAAGTGACAAGAATTTTTTGGACAATTCTCTCATTAAAAAAATCCTTACCCAGTAGCCTCACTTTGTTAACAATGTCCAACAGCTTATCAGAGTAGTCTTTTATCATTTCTAACTCTTTTATCTTCACCATCTCAAACTCTCTAATAAAGTTGAGAAATTGCATATTCTTGGTTCTGTCATTGCCCTAGTACTCTTTCTTGAGGTAGTCCCATATGACTTTGGCTGATGCCAAGTTTATGATCCTGGTAAATATGGTGCTTAAAATAGCAGGAAAAAACATGCTTTGGCCTTTGACTTTCTTGTCTTTCTCTCCTTATGATTCTTCATCTGTCCAATGATGGATTTGTTGGCAGTGGTAGAACTTCATACTCTTTTTCTATAGCCTTCCAAATGTCCAATACATTAAGATAGACTGTCATCCTAACAACCCAAGCTTGAAAATTTTGGCCAAAAAAAATCGATGGAGCAACTTGACTGAAAAGATGATTGTGTATAGTCCTCCATTCTGGGTGTTTGTATCCCTCAATCTTACAAGTCTCTCAATATAAAAAAAGCTTTGATACCAATTTGAAGAATATTAGTAAAACAGACCAATCTTTATATGACTTAGAAGCACATATATGATTTTTATTGCTGCAAATATATATAGATAAAAACATAACTACCATATTCCTATGACTTCTAAGCATAAACCACTACATCATAACAACTCTTAAACACATACAATATTTAAATTGAATTCCTAAAAATAAGTAACAAATAATAGATATTCCTAAAGACTAGTTCTATAGACTAAGGTATGTTTACACATCTCCAACAGCAACCCCAAACATGGTATTTTCACTGGGTACTAAAAAAAATCATCAGATTAACCAAACAATTAGATCATATTGCCTACAAGCCTCTTATTTTGCTAGACTAACAACTATTTTACATTCTATTAGCCTATAATGGTAAAAGAGTTTACTTAAGGAAGAAAACAGGTTTTTAATGCTATTAAAGGTATTTGTAAACCTCTAGGGTTAATTGTTTGCTAGTTTTTGAAGCCAGTTAACCATATTCAAAGAATCCAACTCAAAGATAATATGCAAATTGTGCCTTTGCAAGAATTCATAGGAGATTTGTATAACTTCTTTCTTTTGTTGTTTTTTATTATTAGTTTTGTTTTTCTTTTGTAAATTTTATATTTAATGAAATTTAGACTTATCTCCCTTTTTCTGTAAGTGTCTTTTGTTAGGTGCACACATAAAAGGGTAGAAAAATAATTTGTTAATTGGTAGTTAATTATGTTATTCTTTCTGTTACTTTTTAGAGTCTTTTCAAACTTTTAGCTTATAGCAAAAATTTGTTATACAGCTGTAATGGGCAAAGTAGATTTTCACTTTTTGTCCTCTAGTACAACCAATCATCGTATTTTTCTTTATTTGTAACTGACTCTCCTAAAGGGGTATCATCTTTTTGCAATCAATAGAGAATTTCTCTCCCTCCCTCCCTCTCTCTATTCCTCTCGCTCTTTTCTCCCTCATTTTTTAGCCTTCTAATCTATGTCTTCCTGTCTAAATTCTTCTATTCTAGAAATTAATCTAGAATTTCTCCATATTTCACTCACATTAGGATTAAATCCTAGCAAACTGGTATCAGAGCCCCTTTTAAATCATATTTTTTCGTACTGTAGTATGGGAAAAAACCCAAATACCCAAAAACCTTCAACCTCTATGGAAGAGCTAGAGGAGCAGCTTAAATCTCTTAGTTCTAGAATGAAGGAGCAAAGAAAAGCTTACCAACTTCAAATAGAGTCCAGACTAGGGAACATGAAGGCAAGGCTGAATAACTTCCAACTTGAACATAAACAGAGAATAGAAGACTTGTTGTTGGAGCAAAATAACCTAAAGCTTGAGCTCAAATAGGAGAATCAGAAGTCGATGCTTACTTAGCATAGCTTATCCAAGGACTTCAACCTTTAAACACATCTAATGCCCTAATCGTCACCCAAACCCAACCAAGTAGCAGCAGTAATAAAGGTAAAGATCCTCAAGTCTTTATTAATAAAACTCCTAGATTTGATAAGGGGATACTGCCAAACCCAAATGAATTGAGTTTTAAAGACCCAAACCATCCAGGAAAACCTTACCTAAACAAGCTACTTCCCAAGTGTGATTTGCAAATTTTTGAAGGGGAAGGAAGCAAATCGTGGATTAACAAATGTAGGAAATATTTCCAAATATTTGAGGTGTTGCCTGAGAGGCAAGTGGATCTTGCTAGCCTATTTTTGCAAGGTACAACATAATTTTGGTTCCTAAACTGGAGCAAGCATAAATAAGAGATAAAATGGGAAGAATTTTCTAAAGCTTCATGTAAGAGGTTTAGAAAAGTGAGGGAGGATAATGCAATGGAAAAATTTTAAAGGCTTGGGCAGCAAACCACTATATAAGCTTATCGAGTTAAGTATGAAGGGCTTAAGCTTAGAATGGAGAAGCTCTACCCTCAACACACTGAATCCTATTATGTATCTTATTCCATTGGAGGGTTAAAAGATGATATAATGAGTATTCTCAATATATTTAAACCCTATATCTGTACACTACAATATAAAAAGCCAGATTATAAGAGATCCACCTAGAAGCTAATAAATCTAAAGCTCATATAAAATCTTACCCACCCTCTGAACCTTGGGGATTTAATAACCACTCTAATAACCATACTCCAAAGCCAACCTCAAACACCTCCAACCAGCCCAGCTTAACACCACTAGTGACCAAACCATTTAATGCCTAACAAAACACTGAAGCTGCTACTTATACTCTCAAGAATCAATTTTAAAAGAAGACGCTTGGCTCATGCTACAAGTGTGGTGATCACTATTTTCATGGTCACCATTGTGCTACTAAGAAACTTATGGCTATTCAAGCTACTGATGAAGCAAAAACTGAAGGGGAGAAAAATTGGCATTGCATGTAGTTGTAGTGCTCATATTTTGAATTTGATTGTCAAGGATGGGTTAGACATTATTTCTGATTGTATTCAAAACGTTCGAGATAGTGTTGCATTTTGGAGTGCCACTCCTAAAAGATCTGAAAGGTTTGAGGAAACAGCCTGTCAATTGAGAGTTCCTTACACTAAAAAATTGATGTTGGATTGTAAGACTAGATGGAACTCTACTTTTATGATGCTTGATGTGGCTATTTGTTACAAGGATGTGTTTGCACGATTAAAACAAAGGGAGCCTCTTTACAGATGTCTCCCTATGCATGAAGAGTGGGATATGGCTACAAAAATTTGTGAGAAGTTAAAAATATTTTTTGATATCACTGAAATATTCTCTGGGGCAAAATATCCTACTATCAATCTTTTTTTTCCAAAAGTATGTGAGATTAAGATGGAATTAATGCAGTTGGTTACTTGTGGGCATCCTTTTATTGAATCTATGGCTTCCAAAATGATTACAAAATTTGATAAATATTGGTTTCAAATTCATGGTATTATGAGTGTGGCAACAAATTTGGATCCTAGATACAAGATTAAATTTTTGGAGTGTTATTATCCTCTTTTTTATGGAGATGACATGGCAAGAATAGAGATTGAGAACATCAAAAAAATTTGTTATAGTTTGGTTGATCAATATTCATCAAATTTGAAGTCAAGTGGAGGTTGTGGTGTAGGTAAATCATTAAGAAGTAACTATGATCAATCATCAATGAGTCATAGTATGGGATCGACTTGTATGCGCCAATTCGAATTATTTATTGCTTCTTCTGAGTCTGAAAGTGATAGTGTGCGCACTGAATTAGATATTTATTTGGAAGAGAAATTGCATCCACTTAAAGATGATTTTGATGTATTGAGTTGGTGGAAATTGGCCCTTAAGTATCCTACATTACAATTAATTGCAAGAGATATTTTGGCAATTCCGGTATCCACTGTGGCTTCTGAATCAGTTTTCAGTACAAGTGGAAGATTTATAAGTCCCCATCGTAGTAGGCTACATGCTGACACGGTTGAAGCATTAATGTGTACACAAAATTGGATATTGGCTTCAAATAGAGGTATGTAAAAATTGTTTATATAATTGTATTTAATTATTGACTTTGTTTTTCTGATTATAGTTCATAATAATAACTTATTAATAATATTTTAAACTTTTAGGTTCTTCTTCAATTGCTCATTTACAGTGTTATACGATGATTGAAGATATGGATGTTGATGACGAGGTAAATTTTAAATGCATTTATTTTAAATATTATAATAATAATTGTTCTCATCAACTAAAAATGTAATTGATAATATGAACTTTTGGAAAAATTGAGGTTGATTTATTATATTTTGTGATATCAAGTGGAATAGTAGAAGGTTAAATATGAACTTGTTGGTGACAAAGTGGTATTGGTAATTTTAATTTACTTCCAATCTATATATGAATATATAGCCAATTTGATTTGTTTTATTTATTTGATATTTTAGGTTGATATTACTCCGTATGGAAGTCGAAGTGAAATTAATTGTTAACGAACATATAATATTTGATATTTTAGAATTGTATTGGATAAATTTTTGTATTTAAATTGTATGCGATGTTTTTAATTTTAAATCATTAATTAAATTTTGTTTATATATTTTATTAAATTCGGGTCGAGGAATATCCTGTCGGGGATGGGGATTTCCACCCCCAAATTGTGAATATTACCCATCGGGGGCGAGGATCCCCATCGGGGACGGGGATCCCCTCCCCCAATGTGCATATCCATCGGGGGCGGGGATCCCCGCCGGGGCGAGGGCGGGGGCAGTTCCTCCCCCGTGTTCCCTGCGGGGGCGGGGACGGGGAATCCTCATCCCAGTGCGGGGGCGTGGGTGGGGAGCTATTCCCCGCCCCCGCCCCGTCCCGTGAGCGCCCCTACTCACAGTTATATCAGATAGACACGTTGGTATAATGGCAGTATTTCGTTACGAAAGAAGAGGTTGGAAGGAACCATTGTCATTTCATAGGTTATGTTTGCGCCACTTCGTCAGCAACTACAACACCCATCATAGGAATAAAATAATAAAAGATCTGCTTTATAAGTCTGGTAAGGAATTAATTGGCAAGGGGGGCCACCAGCTCACGTCACATGCCGCAGGAGTGGCCTGCGGCCGCAACTCAGGGCTACGGCATATGACCAAGGGGGGCCACCAGCTCACGTCACATGCCGCAGGAGTGGCCTGCGGTATCCGAAAACACCACATCCCCAGAATAAGTTTTGGTTTCACACCAAACCGGAAAATAGTTTCCCAAAACGCACCATTCAAATCTTTGTCCCTTGTCATCAGGTGTGTGTCGATGCAATTTTTGTCTCGGGCCTTTTGTTTATTTTACATTTAGTTTATGGGACATTACATCCAGGTGAATCTCAAGAATAACAATGGGTTGCCATGCAAAAAATCCCACATTCATCATTAATACTTCATAAGCTTGTATGCATCCAAAGTCAATAGATTTACAGCACTGTTATTTTCAACTACTATTTGCTTTACCAATAAGTTGACTATATAACAATGAACAACTAAAGCATCTTCATAGGGAAATTCCAGGTCTTGAGCCTCTTTTGGAGACAAAACAACTGATAGCAACTTTTTCATTTTTGCTAAAAAGTAAACTTCTTTGAGTTTCTTTCCCTTTTCCTTAGGTTTTCCCCTTCAAAAAATCCTTATACTATCATATTTAGGATTACATACATTTGCCTAAACGGTATTAATATCCCTTTTGCTATTGTCCAACTTGGAGTTTTCATTAGAAGAAGCTTCAGATTCATTTTCTGTTCTTATAAATTTTTTCGAATATCCTTTCTTGATTAGGCTTTCAATTTCTTCTTTTAAATTTTGCATATGCTGTATGACCAATATTTTTATGAAATTTATAATAGTTGTTTTTGTGTTTTCAAACGTAAAATCAAAAAAAATCACATATAATTTAAATGGTTACAAGTTTAATAATTTTTTTTTATCAATAAATATTTAATTTCTATCCATGCAAGAGATTGAATTATATATATATATATATATATATATATATATAAACTTTAAATATTCAAATATTTAATATTTCGGTTACAGAACATCTATATTAAAAAGAGAAAATCAAGTGCACTGGCTTTGAAGACTTTGTTATAGCTGAGGTTTGGGGTTGAAAGAGAATAATAAATGTAAATTGTCATATTCAAATGTCATATCCTATTACTCAGTTGTTTTTGGTTAAAAATATGATCCCAAACCCAACGCCAACTTTTCTCTGACTTATCTGACTCCCCACCACTGTCCCCTCCCACTCACTCTCTCTACTCTCTAACCTTTGCTTTCCCATAATTCAACATCAATACAATCTCCACCTTCTCCTCCTTCTTTTTCCCACTATCTTTCTTTCTCCATTTATTTTGCAAAAACAAACGAAACCCACAAAGCTTTCTGTTCTGTTACTTTGTCTTGTGATGATCACCCATACATAGAAAAGCACAAACTACCACTTAGCCAGATGTCTCCTTTTTTTAGGCACTCTTTAACTTTCTGGGTATCCGCAAGCTAACTATACCTAGTTTCCTTGTTTGTCAGCTTCTCTTTCTGTTCACAGGATGGTATGAAATAATATCTTACACTATTCTTTAATCTTGCTTTCTTTAAACTGCTAAGGAAAACTCTCCGTCTCTTTCTTGTTCGTCGATTTGGTACAGTATGTTTCTTTTGTTCATGCCTTTTTTTTTCCCCTTTATCTGAAAGAAGAGTTAGTTATTCATTAATTGATCATGTATATTCATTCCAATAAAGAACTAAACCATCTCCCTCTTTCTCTTTCAATACTTAAGAAACACATGGGATTTAAATTTCAGATATTGACATATATGGGATCTATATATGTTCCATTTTGAAAGGAGAAATAAAAACGAAAAAAAAAAAAGCCTGAATACGCTAAATTTCAGGTCCATTTTTGGGTTTGAATTTGCAGGACTTATCTGGTTCAGGTTATATTTACCATGGGGGAACTGATTTTCTTGGTTGAAACTTTAGCTGCTCTTTTTGTGTTGATTCATGTCCATGATCTGCATAAATGTAAGTATGTATTGCAGTATGATTCTTAGTTTTGTTTTCTTTTGTTTTTCTAGCAAGACTATCTTATTTGTGTTATGTTCTACTTTTAACAAAGTTTAATAACTTAGAATTGGAGCTGTTTTCATTCTAGTATCTGTTAAATGGGTTTATTTTCCTTAAACTTAGTGAATCTTCTTTATGTGGAAAAGATTTGTGCATCTTTTCAATCTAAATAACAAAGGATAAAGCTCACCTCTGCTATATATATAGTGTGAATTTTCAAGTTTGAGGATGCTTAGAGTCCTGACAAATTGAAAGACAAGCTTTCAACAGATCCTGCTTCTGTTTTAGCATCTCTTGCTTCTGATGTTGATTCTTGAAGACTTTTATAACCTTTCACACGGTATCTTTAGGGAGAACAATTGGTTAAGAAATGAATTTATACCACTATTTAATTTCTCATCTTAGCAAATACTGAGGAGGAAGCTAATTAAGACTTGTGCTACCTCTGATAATATCAAAAACGATGCAAACTTTTACCTATATATGTTTTCTGTGTATCATTATGCTGTTGAGGAGCTCAGACAAGAAATGGAATCTTGATTATTCTGTGATCTGATATCTGTGGACTTTATCTGCAAGCTTGGCTGCATTACGGCTTCAGAGGATTTGCTTTGCACAATATCCATAAACCTCATATCAAGTTGTTGATCTAGTTCCTTTTTAGAGTTGCATGAAAAGCATAATTTCTTTACTTTACCTTATATTCCAATTTCATTTTAATGTTCCTATATTCCTTTCTTCCAAATTTCTTCAAGTAGATATTGGCATCTCTTTGTACTATATGTGTCCCCCAATTTTCTTTTCAATGGATTGATATGCACTACATATCATATGTCTGGGGATTTGCCTTACAGGAGAAGATCATCTAGTTTCAAACAAGAGTAGCATGGACTGGTTCAATCAGGATGTTATTCGATCTTTCTAGAATGCCAACTACTTCATTTTACTATTAATTTTCAGTATGAAACCTATCATTGATCTTGAAGTGGAAGCCTTGTCCGAAAATGATTCCGAGGTTTGCAGCCAAGTAGCTTCCAACTTATGCATCCATGAAAGTTCTGCAGGTCCTTCCAGTGACAGCCTCAACGTTACTCGATCTGGCTCAGAACATGTTTCACTTGACTTAACCCTTTGCTTCAATAATGATGAATTAGGGGTGAGAGACTCGATAGGCTTCTCATTGTCAAGCACTAGTGAAAGTAGCAATGAACCTGCCTTGCATACAACTCCAACAGCAGCCATACCACGAGTTTTTTCCTGCAATTACTGCCAGAGAAAATTCTTCAGCTCACAGGCCCTTGGTGGTCATCAAAATGCACACAAGAGAGAAAGAACACTAGCAAAACGGGCAATGAGGATGGGTATTTTCTCTGAGAGGTATGTCAGCCTATCATCTTTGCCTTTGCACGGATCATCCTTTCGGTCTTTAGGAATCAAAGCACACTCTTCAGGACATCAAAACTTTTCAGCTTCAGTTAGGCCACAAGAGATTAGAAGTACTGCGAGATTCGGTCAAGGATATCTCAGTCTGCCAATATTCATGGAGGACGATGAGGCAGAGCTGTTATGGCCAGGTAGTTTCCGGCAGGTAGCTGATGCAGATGATACTCATCAAAGTTTTGTATTCACAGGAAATTCAAATATTAACTTTTTCGAGGCAACTCCATCAGCAAACATGGGCAATTCTACGCCAGATCTCACATTGAAACTTTAGGCCTGCTCTATGATATTCCATTCTGTACAGCAAGATGTCAACCGGCTGTGGCGCAGATTTTATTTTCAAGTACTTTTTTGTTGTTGTGATGTGTAATGTTAGTGCATAAAGCTTCTTCACAAGGATTATTTTGCAGGTTAAATGCATGTTTCCATTTATATGATGCTTTTAAGATTTTGTGACTACTACATTTCATCATCTTATATGTTGTTCATTGATTTAGATAGCTCTTTAAATCTTTTAACAGAACCTTCGTCTTTCATAAGATTTTATTATTTATGGCTAATCACTCTGTTCTCAAGCCCTAAAAGCAGTCTTCTATAATCAGGTAATCTGTAAATAATCTATATACAAATGCAAGCCAGGACTAAAATTGCAGCCTAAAGTCAAATTCTTAGTGCCCTTAGCTTTGGTTTCTTGCTTTTAAGCTGTAATCTAATAGGCAGCTTAACTGCACCAGGGCGGCGGCCTTGGCCACGCTGAAACATTTGCCACCAGTGCTTATTATCATGGCGTGGCTGGAGTCCGCCTTTGGACAACTTGGATTTCTTGGAATGCTTAACATGCCTCACCATTCCTTTAACAAGTGCCTGAAACTGTCCTGCCTGTTTCTTGCCCCCAGCTAATTTTTTCAATTTCCCAATAGCATTTTTCTCATAAACCCTATGTTGAGCTTTGTGGTGAAAAATCTTGCCCAATTGTTTCCACATTGAACTTTGAACATTTTCTCCATTATGGTGGTGGTGATGATGATGATGATGGTGATGATGAAAGATGAGTCCTAGCTTGTTCTTGAACCTCCTTAGCCGTCCAATTGCTTTATCAGGATTTTTGCTGTACATTTTTCTACCAGAACCTGTGTTTTGATAACTTTCTGCTGAACTATAAACTGAAGAGTTACTCCTACTTTCTCCTGTGCTGGTTTCTGATGTCATTTCAGTTTCGGTTTCGGTTTCAGGCCGACTTCTCGAGATGTAGGAAGAGGTAGCGCTTGACATGGCTGACTGCACATCTGATTCTTGTTGATGAGACAATGTTGTCTTCTTGTGCTGTCCTACGTTAGGCAATTTGATGGGAGATTCATAATCAAGCAGCGTTGGCTTCACTGGGTTCTTTTTATGATTATGTGCTGTGTATAGATACTCATTCTGTCCGGAGATCGCCCCAGACTCCTTGTCAATGTTTTTTCTGAAGGTCGCGACGCGGGTACCATCATCCTCTGGAATCCAAGGGAGTCGTAACCCATGAACGTAATGGTATGCTGGAGATTGATTGCTCTGAGTATTGTATGGAGATAGCAGTTCTGATGATTGGACTTGTATTGGATTTAAGATATCAGAAGAAAGCTGCAAAGACAGAATAGTAGAGTCAATAAGTTCGATAGAATCAGAGACTTGCTTTGAGAAATCAGTTGGAGTTTGATCTCCATTGTTGATCTTCCTTTGCTGACAAACTCGGCAGCGTTTCTTTCTGTTTCGCTCTGAAACTGCCTATGGACAGAAAAGGCTTCATAAATGATAGTGAAACTATTAATTGCAGAATTCACAAAACTCATAATAAAAACCTTAGATGAAGTGAGTAAAAGGTTGTCCCTAGCGGCATCAAGCAAATTCTTGAAAAGGAGACGGGCTCCCTCATCCATCTGTTAACAGAGAAATTATGATAATGCACTAGAAAAATTTAAAATTAAAAAAAATATAAGTTAGAGCTTACATCATTTGCGGTAGTATGGAGGAGGATTCTGTATAATGATCTCAAGGAATGAAGATCTTTCTGCATTTCCATTTCCACTACAAGCAAGATCCATCGAAATGAGAGATTTGCGTATACATGATAGCCATTTTAGACGAACTAGAAACAAAAACGAAGAAAGAAAGGGAAGATTACTTGAACGAAGAAGAGTCTTTTGAGAGAGAGAAACTACCCAGTAACGGTTTTAAATGGCGGTTTATGTTGATAGAAAGAGTTAATTAAATGGAGGTGAAGAGTCATGTCAGTTCACTTCCCAACGATCACATATAAAATATAGTATAAACTGTTAATGGTAACACAGTCACCACCCAACTTCTAAAATTCTCCATTACAGGTTTGTCTCAAATCAATCTCTCTCTCCCTCACACTCCATAAATTTTTATTTTTATTTTTTTATGCTTCATTCTGCTTTTTTCTTTTAAATACTGTGATATGAAAATGTACAATATTCGTTTGCAGTGGGCATATTTTACAAACGTTAGATTAAAAATAATATTTTTTATTTTTCATCCCACGGTATATATGTATTGTGCATGGTATGGTTAACATACTGAAAGACGAAAAAACAGAAAAAAAATATATATATATTTAGGCTACTGTTAACCAACTATAAGTTTGAAACTCCTAGAAATATAATTTGTAACTATATTATGATCGGCTGACCAAAAAGTGAAAAGTAGGTTTTCACTTAGTTGCTAACAAATTATACTGTAATCGGTTACGAATACCGTTAAAAAAGAGAAGAAAAATAAATAATTGTTTCCCATATTTGGATTTGCTGAAATGTTCTTGCCAGATATCCATCTTTATTGTTGATTTTGATTAGGAAAAAAAAAAATATTCAGTCACATCAATGTTGAAAGTAAAACGGGTTGATCGTGAAGTTTGCTGTGTTCAAGTCTATACAAAAAGAGTTAATTAATTTATTAAATGTCTATGTATATAAATTAATTAATTTTCTTAATTAGGATAGTAACGTTTTGATTTCACTTTCAGAGAATCCCGTTTGTAGTAAATTACTACATACGGTTCCTCTTACTTTACTTGCACTTAAAGTTTCTCTCTTCATCTCTTCGTAAATATTTAAATTGCTAATGCAGGGTGGTGCAGTTTAGAAGAAAATGAAAATGGGTAATCATTTTCATGTCCTATTTCTTCTGATTTTAATGTCAGTTTCACCAAATTGCCATGCTTGGGGATGGTTTTCTTCTTCCACAGACACCGAGCCTTCGCATATAAATGATCCTTTTGCAGAATCTGTGGCTGAATTTTCAATAGATGGACTTAGAGATGAGAAAGGGATGAAACTAATTGAAAATGCTAAAAACAAATTGGACGGTTCAAATTACTGTTGGCAAAATGCTTACCAGCAGCTTTTTGCTGGTTGCTCTCAGATTCTTGCTGTTGAAGAGAAGCGATCAAGATTGGCTTGGCATCTTAGTGATTGCTTCCAAAAGGACTCGGGCCGACCGCCTTTTCCTCACTGTGATCACAAATCTGCTATGCTTAATTGCCTCAAGAAATTAAATGATAATGAACATAAAGTTTATCTTGAATTCCTACTTGAAACAAATTCCATCTGTTATCAGTTACAGTTAAGTTTGATGAATTTTATCGCCTTTTTTCGTGATTTTAGATTGAATCTGATGACAATCTTTTGACAGGGCTCATTCCTTCAAGCATAAAATGGAGAGACTAGTAAATGATCTTAAAAATTCAGCAGAATACACTACGGATCAACTCGAAATCATACAAGAGAGAACGCATTCCTTATCGAAAAGCTCTGATCAGATTCACGAGACTTTAAGTTCGATTGATTTTCGTGTTCAGAATGTATCTCAATCAACTAAGGATGTGAAGGATCACATGGATATCTTGTCTCAGCATTCAGAGGCTGTGTATAAGCAATCCAAGGAAATAGCAATTTCTCAATCAGATTTGCGCGAGGAACAGACGAGAATGAATGAGAAATTGAAGGAAGGGATGGCAACAATTCATGATTCGTACGCCTATTTGGGGCGACAAGTGGACGATTTGAGGACTGAAGCTGTTGAAATAGAGAAGCAGATTGGTGCAGTAGGAGAAACAATGTCTTTAAGGATGCAAAATCTACAGAATTCGGCTGACGAAATTGAAGGTAAGGCAGAGAAGTCACTGGACAAGCAACAACTACTTATAGAAGGCCAATCAACTGCACTTAAAGGCCTTCAACTCCTTACAGAATTCCAATCAGAAGCACTCCAAGAGAGCAGGTAAAATATAAATCTATAAGTACTTAAATGAAGTCAAAATTGACATTTTCTAACCAACAGCACAATCAAATTACAGAAATAATCTTCAAATGTTAGCAGAATATGGCCGTAAACAACAGGAAGAGCTTCTCCAGAGGCAAGAACAGCTTCAACAAGTGCATGACCACTTGATCGAAAACTCAAAGTCAATCTTGGCAGCTCAGGAAGCCTTTGAATCAAAGCAAGCAAGCATGTTTGTTGCACTGGATAAGCTGTTCACGTTGCATAACGCTATGTTACTTGAATCAAGGATAATCAAATCTTTCTTCATATATTCTATGTCGATCTTTATTATCTACATGTTCACTAGCACAAAACAAACATATACTGTAAGAGCCAGGCTATATGTTGGTATGTTCTCTACCTTCACTTTCTCTGATTTCCATCTCTTTCTCTTTCTCGGAATCCAAATTTATTCGTCTATGCCTTTTTTATAGGTCTCTGCGCTACATTCTTGATGGAAGTAGCAATACTTCGATTGGCCGCAGAGAACATGGAGCAACAAGCAAGGCTAGTTAATTTATTTAGGACACTCTATGTGGTTCTTGCATTTATTCAGTTTCTTCATGCTATTTACACATTCCGGGATTATGAAGTGTTGAACCATCAGATGATACTAACATTAATCGACAAGGTGAATGCCATTCAGAGCAAAGAGTTGCCTTGGGAAACAGATAGTGAAGTAAACTGGCATTCATGGGTTCAAACAGAGTTACCAGAAGAAGTTGATAACTTAGAAGACCCTGACTACATTATTCCAGAAGAAGTTGGAGAAAATTCAATTTCAACAACATCCATAACAAGAAAGTATCATCTCCGTGCCAGGAGCCGTCGCTGAAATTTTCTTGATGATCCACCATTATTAATTTTACTTATCTTGCAGTTTTCATCTCCCTATTTGTGTTTATCTACTGCAGTGTACATAGCTAGCATTATTCTGATTTCACTATAACAAAATATTCCCCCTGTTAACTGATTAACGTATGTTAATTCAGTAAATGAGTATATAATATCACTGGTCTTTAAATTTCAGTATTAAGTAACAAGATTGTCTTTGAAGCATTTTATCAAACATCTATGATCATTCATATACCCTGGCCTAAAGCATAGGCCCTGGAGCCTGGGCCAGATCTGGATTTGGTAGAGCCCAGGGTTAAGTAGTTTAACGGAAAAAAAATTATGCAATGAAAAATTCAAATGTAGTGTAATTGATTTTTTTATTTTTTTATTTTATTTTTATAGAAGTGTAATTGAAATTTATTATAACACAAGCAAATAAAAAAGCATCATCTATATTACTTCTTTTTTTGATCCGGAACTCGTAAATTCGATTATATATATATATATATATATATAGGTTTCAGATTCAACTCTAATCTTGAATCTAACATGAGAAAAAGTGCATGACTCGATCTTAATTAGACCCAAAAAGTTAAAAATTGAGTAAAAATCGATATGTAATTTGAACGAATTGATTCGAAACTAATCCAAATAGGTTGGATCATGTAACAATTCAAATAATCCATTTTTTTTACAAATTTTATTTTTAATTTGTCAATTTTTTTAGAATCAATTCATTTTTTTTTTAAGAAAAAAATTTCAATTCTACTTGTGTCATTTTGTTAATGAATAAAAAATTTATGCCAATATAATTTTATGAGATGACATCGTTTTAAGTATGTATGTGTGCAGAATTTCATGGAATAGCGAGCGTTGGTCAATCTTGCCGTTGCTGGAATAAGGCATTAGGTGGTCCATCTTTCAGCAACGATACGACTGACTAACAATATTCTACGGTTGACCAACATTATGCTACACAGACTCTTAACACTGCGATAATCCACCAATACTGTCCTACACAGACTCTTAATACTATGATAATCCTCTTTAAGAATATTACTAATGTAGAATTAGTTCATTAATTTATAGTCTAGTTATGCTTAACCAACCATAGTTAGCTGGTCAGTTAAGTAATTAGTCAGTTAACCATTTTTGTTAGAGTAATCAATTAGTCGTTATAACTTATTACAATTAGTTATTTCTTTTTTTTTTTTTTGGTGTTTTCTGTATTTTGTATTTTGTATATAAGCTTTATGGCTTTCTTGAATGAAGTGATAAGAAATCATTTTCTCATTTCTTTCTTCTGGTCTCTCTATTGCGAAGCTCTGTTTCTTTAGCTTTGGTTTCTTATAATTGATTTACTAATTCCACATGTTATCAGAGCCTGAACAAGTTTGCTTTTGGTGATCCATAGCTTCTGCCGTATTAAGATTCAATCAAAGCTCCAATCGTGCTTAATAGTAGCTTTGATTTCTTTTTTTTTTCTCTATTTTTCTTTCGATCTTTGATTTTCAGTTTTCTACTGAAATCAGTTTTATATCTCTTTGAACTTCAGTTTGTTACTGAAATTAGTTTCTTCTTTCATAAAATTGCTCGATGACTTTGCAATTGATAGAATGGCTCAGAATCAGCCTAATATTTCTGATAATCTTGGATCTTCCTTAGTTTCGGTGCCTCTCACTAGAACAAATTAGAGAACTTGGTGCAAGTCCATGAAGCTAGCTTTAGCTGCAAAAAGAAAGCTAGGTTTTATCACTAGTAAGATTCCTCAGCCCTCTGAAGACTCAGCTGGATTTGAGGATTGGTGTGGATTCTTTTGTCTATGCTACTTCTACTAAGGATCTTTGGGAGAAACTGGAGAGGAGATTTGGTGATTCGAATGGTCCAATGAGGTATCGAATTAAAAGAGAATTAAATGCTACTACTCAAGGAAATGCTTCTGTATCTGCTTATTTAATAAACTCAGTAGATTGTGGGATGAATTGCATTGCATTGTGCCTTTACCTCAGTGTTCCTGTGGTTGTAAATGTGGAGCTTTTAAGGAGCTAAATGCTCTTTATGAGTCTGAGATGATTCTTCAATTTCTGTTAGGATTGAATGACGGTTACAATAATGTTGTAAATCAGATCCTGCTTCTTGATCCATTACCTAATATTGACAAAGTATACTCTATGATCTCCAATGTTAAAAAGCAGTTACATATCAATATGTCTATCAATGAGACAATTGAAAATAGTGCTTTATTTGCTGCATCAAATAAAAGCTCCGAAAGTTACAAGGCACATCAATTCAAGAAGAAGGAGAATGGATAGGCATTGTACTAATTGCAAATCAGAAGGGCATACAAAGGAGACCTATTTCAAAATTATAGGTTTTCTAGACTGGTACCAAGAACTGAGATAGAAACTAAAGAATCCAATGACTAAGACGTATGGTCATAAGGCTAACGTGGCAACTACTCCTCTTGATGAAGATAGTGGTGATGTTTTAGCACAACAATCCATAAAGGACTTCAAACAGCAAGAATTATCAAAGTTACTCAAGGGAGAACAGGTGGTTCAAACTGAGTGCTTGCACAGGGATATGCAGGTACACTTTCTTCTGTCTGTCATGCTAAAATAGGAGAAAATGATTGTTGGATAGTTGATATAGGTGCCAGTAGCCATATTAGTGCTAATAAAGATAATTTTGATAATCTTAAACCTACAAATGTTCTTAATTTTTTTCCTTTGCGTGATGGATCTACCAAAGTTGTTTCTTCCACTGGTGATATACCTCTTGCTAGAACAATCCTCAAAAACACTCTTTACATTCTTTCTTTTAAACATAATTTGTTGTCTATCAGCAAATTCACTAGATTTAATTCTGTGATATTCATTTTCCTTCCTTCCAACTGTGTCTTATAGGACCAGAGGACTAAAGTGTTCTTGCCATTGGAAAACTCAACGGAAACCTCTATGTTCCTGATCATGATTCATTTTCTGCAGATAAAATTCGAAAATACTTTCCTTTAATACAATATGATATTGTATTACCAAATAATACTTCTATAATTCCTCATTTCAATAATTCTGTAAATATTGTATTTGAAACGTCTTGGTCCATTTGGCACCACAAACTTGGACATCCTTCAATACATGTACTAAATCATTTACCTTCATTGAAAAAAACCTTTGATCTTCAGTATCAAAATGATATTTGTGATGTGTGTGCAAAGTCTAAGCAAACAAGAGTTCCATTTCCTACTGAATCTAATCATCTTCCAGCTTATTTGAACTCTTGCACTTAGATGTTTGGGGGCCATATAAGAAAGAATCTTTGATAGGAGGGAAGTATTTTTTGACTTTAGTTAAAAATTATAGCAGGAGCACTTGGATTTTTCTTATGTAATCCAAGTCACAGGTACCAAGTTGCTGGATAGTTTCATCAGACACATTCTCACTCAATTTGGCACCAAAGTAAACGCTATCAGAAGAGACAATAGTGGAGAATTCATAGGACAGCTGTTTCAAGAGGTTCTTAATGCTCATGGAATATTGCACTAAAAATCTTGTGTATATACTCCACGGCAAAATGGGACTGTTGAATATATATATATATATATTCAACAGTCCCATTTTGCCGTGGAGTATATACACAAGATCTTTAGTGTATATATATATATATATATAAACAGAAAAACACGTAGCTGTCTGATTGAAGCCCATAAAACTTAACACATGTATACTATAAATTAACACCCTTATTTAACTCTCAAAAAAATGGTTAAAATTTATAGTGTTAAACTTGTCGAAATAACCGAACACGAAGTAAACAAACATAAACTGTCTTATGGCAATAAATTTTAACATTTTTTTAGAGTTAAAATAAGCTATTAATTTATAATACACACGTGGCAAATTTAGGTAACTTTAATCAGTCTAATATGTGTATGTTTTTTTTTTTTTTGGCCTACTTGTAATCTTGTTAGTTTTAGTAGCAAATTATAGCCAATTACGTAATATTAAAAATAATTTTTCCCCAAAAATAAACTCAAAAGGCAAATATATATCATTTTCAATACTTCAAAGGTAAATTTAGCGCAAAATAAATTTTAAAAGCAAATATACACTACTTTTTAATACTTTAGGGGCAAAATTCGGCCTTTTTCCCTTATAATAATGACAACATGTACACAATTTTAACTCGTTAACAAAAATTGGCATACTCCATGCTGATCAATCATTAATTCTACAAATATTTAATTATACTCAATATCCTTTTAACTATTGCCTAGGGCAATATTCATGTGTCCGATATTAAAGTATAATAAATAACTTATCAATTATTATAATGATTTGAGATCAAAGAAAACTCTTACATTACATTTAAAAGAGAATAACTATTAACTGTTAATAGTAATTTTACCCACTATAAATTTTCCATCGAGTTGGCTCAATAATTATATCTTCATATGCACATCTATGTATGTGATTCCGTTAATGAAATCAACTAATTTTTACATTTTAGATACCACCACACATATATTGATCTAACTGAATCCAATGACAACTCCAGAATATAGGGCTGAGTAGGGGTGAGCAAAAAAACCGTTGGATTTCGTTAACCGACAAACCGAAACGAAACCGATCCGAAAAATAGATTAACCGAACCGATATTTATGGTTAACGGTTAGTGTTTTACAAAAATCGACATTAATGGACTGGTTTTTATTTTTTAGCTTATAAATTGGTTAACCGAACCGAAACCGATAAATGAACACCCCTATATTTTATTAATTATATTTCACTCTTTTTTTATTTTTATTATAATTTTTTATTTCATTATTTTTATATTTAATTATTTATATCCTTTTAATTTTTATTTATTTTAAAATATTTCAATTTCATTTTAGTTTTTTTAAAGTTATTTTAGTTAATTTATTAATTGTTCAATATGTACATATTTAGTATTTCTTATTATTTCCTGATATATCAATTTTTCATTAATTAAAATCAAAATATATTCAAAAAGTTATATAAAATTGATATATTAACTAAAAATTTCAAATAAAATAAAATTTTTAATGTATATGAAAATAATATTTTTGAATATTTTTAATTTATGTTTGTTGTTTAAACATCATAATTAATTTTTATGTTGGATTATATTTGTTTTCTAATTTTAAATTTTAAGTATATTCGACAATTTAATTTTTTTATAAATGCATTTTATAATTATAGTGGTTAACCGAAAAATATTGGTTAACCTGTACGAATATCCGAAATCGATGGACTGATTAACCGATGGTAATGGACTGGTTAATGGACTGAAATTTTAAAAAATCAATATTAATGGACTGATTTTTTTTGGGGCTCATAGACCGGTTAACCGGTCCATGCTCACCCCTAGGGCTGAGCAACGGTCGATTCGGTTTAATAACCGAACCGAAATAATCGAAAACTGAAATATTAATATTTAAACAAACCGAACCAAATCGAAATTATATGATAACCGAACTCAAATCGAATCGAAATTCTCGGTTGGTTCGGTTAATTATATAACTGAAATTTTAAATTTATAATTAAAAAATTGTGTTTAAAAATTATACAAAATTACAAATCATAAAAGTAAAATAAAAATATTCATTGAAAAATGTATGTATATAATTTGAGTTCAAACCCCTTAGATTGGATTAAGAAATACAAAAATAAAATTTATTTATGTAAAAATAGGAAAAATAATATATATTAATAATTGTTCGGTCGGTTTGATTTTTTTCGGTTTTTGTCTTTCAAAACTGAATCGAAATAACCGAATTTGATTGATTTTTGAAACTAAAACTGATCTAAAAAATTGAATCAAATTAAAAAAATCGATCGGTTTGGTTCGATTTTTCGTTTTGTACCGAAGTTTTCTCACCCCTACTAGAATGAAGGAATGGGGGCAAAAATAATATATGAATGGTTTAAAAAATTTGGGGAGGGGGGAGAGGGAGGGCAATTTATAAGAAAAGAATTTTTTGAAGAAAAAATTTCGGGGGTGGGGACCAAGGCCTCCCTGACCGGATCATAATCTAGAATTTTATAATATTAATTAATAATTAATAATAAAAGAATTGCAAATGCATGTATTAATCAAAATAATATTGATAAAAATGTGTTCAAATTATTAGATATGAGATTGAATTTAGAGTAATAATATATTATTTACTTAAAAAGAAACTTACAATAAAGAAATCATATAGGGAAATTACAAGTAAATAGGTTTACAACCCATATCAATTGATTTCTTTACTGCGTCTAACACTAGTTGAGTCTTTCTGGTAATTTGAGGCCATTTAGTATCTGGACAAGACACTGATTTCTTAATTCCTTCAACAAGTTCACCAAGTTCTTGGACCATCAAAACCTCTTGTGGCAGTTTATTGGGCACAACAATGTTTTCAGGCTTCACATTCCACCCAATATGAAGATCAACAAACTTTGCAAGATATGTGAAGTCAAAGGAAGCATAATCCTCTTGAAATGGGATGAAGATATCCATTAGATGTATCGATCCTTTCGAACCGACTAATTTTAAATCCATGGATGAGTATGAAAGGAAAGAACAATGAATTATGGCATTGGTCTTGTCTGCCTCATAATGCAAGGAGGCTGAACATGATAAGATGACTCCTTGTGAATTTCTTTTCACATCAGGCAAAGCAGTAACTATATTTGGTAACTTATAGTCTTTTGCCCATAAGATTGATCCAACACAATACCAACCTAAGTCCCCAAGGGCACCAAGAGCATCCATGTCTGGTTTTACTCTTATATCATTTGCTAAAAATTCCGGAGATGTTGGCATTGTGCAAGTGCTGTGTATCTGAGTATCAGATCAAACAACAATTGAAGTAGGAAAATTTTCATTATTGTTTGTTCCTTAAAAATCAAAAACTACTAGATTATGATATATAAAAATCAAAAAATTATGAATGACCCAACTGAAAATTGAAAAGAAAAAATAACGACCTCACTATTTTAATTAGATGGATATTACTTAAGCATTGTAATTAGATGGATATTACTTAAGCATTGAGCATGTGATTTTGGGTAATTCACATAATATTCATGGCTAAATCATCATGCCCACAAACCAAAAGGAGAAAATTAAAAAGGTATGAGCAATAAAGAACTTACAAATTCAAGATGGGCAATGAGATTGGGATGAGAAAGCAAGTCCTTGATTTTGAAAGTCCTAGGATGATGCAGCCACATAGAACCATCCATGAATTGAACACCATTAGATTCACAAGCTTCCAAAATCTTATCCAACTCACCCACATCAAGAGCAGCTGGCTTCTCTAAAAGCAAATGCTTCTTTTTGTGGGCAGCCAACACTGCCCACTCAACATGAAGACTGGTTGGCAATGGCATGTAAACCACATCTATACAATTGTCATCAAGCAATTCATGATAGCTACCATAAATCCTCGTGGAGTTCGGCAACTCATTTACAGTGGCAAATTGCTTTGCCTTTTCTTGGGAACGACTAGCAATGGCATGAAGTGTTGAGTTTGGAGCTAAGTTAATGGCTCTTGCTATTTTCCTTGCTATTCTCGCACATCCCATTATACCAAATCGAATTGGGTTTTCTCCCATTTTGTGTTTTCTGCCTTGTCTCTTCCACAAAATTAACACATATTTATATATACACACACATGAAATGTGATGATAATTCGCAGATATTATTTTTCACCTCAATACATGTGGATGAGACAGAAGCAAATTGGATTGGGTTGGATATACATATTTACAACTTTGCCCCCACTTTTAATTAAACCTATACATATTTATACATTTGGATATACATATTCACAACTTTGCCCCCATTTTTAATTAAACCTATACATATTTATATATTTTTTAGTAAATGTTAATTTACAAGTTTAATCTTGATAATAGTTCGGATAACCAGGCTATTCCTATAACCAATCAAGCTTCCTTGTTCAAAACACTGCAACAATCAAGTTAGCATAGAATATGTTTAAAAGACAAGTAAAAGCTTATAAGAGACTAGATTAGTGTCTATTATTATTTTATGCAGTGTTCACCTCATTAAAACCTAATATAAATGCTCAGTAATGCTCATAATAGCCGAACCATTAATCATTATAACAGTTATAATGTGCCTTTAATTCTTATTTAATATATATTAAAATAAAAGTTTAAAAACCCAATGTGACCAAATAAAAGTTTAAGAATTTAATAGCAAAAAGCATGTATATTTAGGGACCCAAAGATGCATTTTTCTAATATTGTTTATGATATCATGATAATGTTATCTTAAATTTAGTGACCTTACGTCGAAATCAACTTTAATAATTCTCATGAACCAATGTAAAATTTGCATGGATTCATTCATTAGAAAATATTAATAGATATAAATTTTACAAAATCAAATAAAAGAAATTAAGAACTCGATTTAAAGAAATTTGATTGCAAAAAAAAATGAATAGATGGAGTGATGGTACAGAAGACAGAATTTTTTTTAAAAAAATAAGGGTTAATTAAAAAAAAAAGTAACTTTTTAGCAACAGTTTTTGGGATTTTTAGCGACAGTTCTGTTACCATTAGCCCTTTGTCTTTTAGACACAATTCTAAGGAATTTAGCGACAGACCTAGGCAACTGTTAGCGAAATTCTTTGTGACTTCTAGCAACAGTACTATCTCTTTTTAACAGCATCTAAGTGTACTTATAGCGACAGTACCGGTTCTTTTGCATATTTAGCGACCGTTTTAATACTTTTAGCAAGAGGCTTTTGACATTTAGCGACTGTTGTCTAGACCTCTAGCGACAGTTACACAACTTTAGCAACTTCTTAGACTTTTAGCGACGATTATTTCAACTTTTAGCGACCGTTTTGTGACAGTAGCGACAGTTTTGAGACTCAAGCACAGATGTGATGACTTTTGCGACAGTTATTTGACTTGTAGTGACAGTTTTGGTAAATTTGTTTTTCATTTATTTTCTTGCTAAAGATTTTTTGGGACCTAGTAATGATCTTCGCTCTCCTATTATTATGAACCAAATATACTCTCACTGTAACCTTCATGCACGGTGCATCTTGGGATAATTTTCTTTTTGAATTTACGATTTTATTTAATTTTATATATTTATGTTCTATTTTTATTACATTAGAGGCTACCTTTAGAAATTGTAAATTTATGTTGCATTTTTATCTAAAAAATAATAGTTTTCTTTACTTGATGTTTAAATTGAAATATCAGTTAATTTGACTGACGTTGGTGGCTATTCAGTTAAGAGATAAACTATCGATGCCTATACATTAGGGTTATGAAGTAAAAACTCTAGCTACTTACAGCAATTCTGTTTTTCCTGAAATCAAATTTCAAATGAATTATAATAGGCTGATGGTTCCATCAATTCCAAATGGTAAAAAGTATCAAGTGAAAAATCACAAAGTACCCATTTGATCTATTTCTAGCTTCATTATTTTTTTTTTCAAGTCATCAGTGGGTTGTGATTTGGTGTGTTGTGGTGTGTGTGCACCACATCATGTCTGAGCACCAGATTAACATTCATCAATATCTAACGTTGCGCATGAAAACTAATAATACAGAAAAAAACACATTTCTTTAACCAAAACATAATCCCTTAAATCCTGAATGCATAAATTAAACTATAATTGAAGAAACACTGTACAACATTATTCCTTGCTATCCTGTACATGTTGTATGTGACAATTTGCTTCTGTAACTATACAAGATACCAGTTTCTAGCCTTGTCTGTGTTGATTCAGAAAGCAATTCTATACCCGAAAGTCCAGGGCTTACTTAACTCAATTGTATGGCAGAAAATTACTTTGGAAGGGAAGGATTAAGATGCGGTGATTCGAAAACATCACTTGCTAAAACTTGCTGCTGCTTGTCATTCAATGAGAAGAAGATTGGATCCAACAAATAATTTGGGAATTTTAGACAGATTTGCTTTATCAAATCTTTCATTTTCTTCACAGTGTCCGCTGAGGCTAATTTGCTTCCCTGACTTATAACCTATAATGGAAAAAGAGAAGCAGACAAACAGAGCTAATTGAGTTGAGTGAAAAAATATATGCAATGTAAAGCACAAGGATCTTGACTAGTGTCTTAATGTATTGGCTTTTACTGGTATCAGCGAAAGGCATATATTTAAATTTGTCTCTCAAGCAACAACAGTATAGGGAAAGAAAAAGAGAGAGCAATTTACCTCAAGAAAAACAACAAAAGTTCTATAAAGGTGTTCACAATTGGCACCTAAAATTTCCCTTGCTGACCTGAAAAGTCAGCATGCATGAAGTTTGGTATTATTTAGCATATTTGGTGGACTAATGATGAAATAGATTTAAGTCAAAAGGATTAGATACCTTTCAACCATTGAGCACAGCTTTTCATGTACAGCTTTGGCTTCAGTTATATCATGCTTGATAGGCAAGAGGTTTAACCAGGTGGGAAGAAGCTGTCAAATGCTAACCCCATTAACAAAATGATTGCTGGTACGTACTAGAATACTGATATGAAGATATATCTAGCATAATAGCACAACCACTGCACACACATACACACGTACAACATTCGATTATATACAAAGAAGGGCACATAATTTGTCACCAACAAAGATATGCCAATAAAAAATTGTCAATGACTTCACTAAGGAAAATAATTATCGACACAAAGCTAAATGCAGAATTGGTAAAATATTGGAAAAGTCATATCAAAAGTATGTGACATCACTTAGAGATGTAACTTAACAAAGAAAAGAACTTCAATGTTAGGAAAGTTAGTTTGTTAAATTGGCCCAAAGTTAAAAGTTTAGGCAATTTAACCATCAAATAAAAGTTAAGTGGCTATCTGATACTTTATCCAATAACTTTCAGTATAAAATTAAGCTTTCTTCCAATAGGAAACCTTAAGACAATGATTCAAATCTGAGTTTTCAATTTTATATACATCAAGTTCAAGACCGAAAAAGGATGGGAAGAGAAAATTGTTTAACCAAATTGGAATTGTAGTTGAAATAATATCTTTCGAAATTTATCCAAACAGGTATTCGTATATATTTAAAAAGTATAACCATGAGCCTTACTCAGACCCAAGTGCCCTTTTTTTTTTCAATATCAAGACCAACTCAAATACAACCTTACACAAGGAGTACATACTTCTTTTATTCTCACTCAATTTATGAGGTTCCTTTCTCTAGTCTTACTGAAAACAAGGCCAAGGCCTAGAGACAAGCAAAACTTAAGCGAAATGAAGATTGTCTGTGTGCGCATTGTGTGCGCCCCACTTGTATTTTGAGATGGCAAATAAAACAATCTACAATAATTAAGCTGAATCAAGCTAGCCAAACAGAAGTGGTGGAACATAAAATATAGCACATCTTAATGTGCACATACATCAACCTAGTCAATTGTTAAACATTCATGATAACTGAAGTGGCAAAGCACTACCTTTGTTGCATTTATGATGTCACAATGAAATTCACAAATTTTTCCAATAGCCCCAACTGCAATGTCAGATGCCTTTAGTCCCTCTGGACAGGATCCATTAGGATATGTGATCACATCTCCTAGTTTTATGAGAACACCTGCAATTGAAATATATATTGATCTATTCATAAAAGGTTTTCAGTTGATATAGCCAACTAACTATTAATGAATATCGAAAATATAACAATTTTAACTTATTGTCAGTAAGGAATTTATTAGAGAAACCATTTGAAATATTTAAGCTGAGAAGAAGTGAATTGCAACATTAAAAAAAATACGTTTGATAAAAGGTCTGAATTGAGATCCACCGAGCTCTGCACATATGCGAATTCCAAGAGTAGCTTCCTACAATAATTGTAGAAAGAAAATAGAAAGGTTTAGGTAAACGATATGGAAGAAGAATTGACATATGAGACATATTCAAACCAGGGCCGATGTAAAGATGGGACCTTTCTTAGTTCTGAATTCTCATCAGTACAGATTTCTAAAAGAAATGGAAGATAGCTAGCACAATGCCTGTAATGAAAATGAGATTATAATGCTTAGAAAGTAGGAAGCCATTAAAAATCACTTTTCACATGGATAACAGTGATTGAGACCGTACTTAACACACATTAGATGTTCTTTGACCACAAAATTGAAAATATGCAATGCAATGGTTCTGCATCTGGCACTTGTATTACTACCCTGCAGACAAAACAAAAAATGAGGGCAAGTGAAAGGGTAATATCATTTTAGATAATATAAGGTGAAACTGATGCAAGTATGATTCCATTGAATGACAAGTATAAACCTAAAACTATTAATGAAGTAACCAAATGTAGGTCGAAAGTGTCGTATTTTGGTTCTCATAAATAAATGGATCCACTCAAGTCAAAGTAGACAAGTAAAACTATTTTTTCTTTTTTCCAGTCAAAATTTCTGCTTTTGAATTAAATGCCCCACTTGCAGGATGAAAGAGATATCAACTGTAACAAGAGAACATCTATGTTTCCAAGCTCGTATATTTCTGCAAATATGGAATTCTGAGAGGTACATGGCATTTTTAAATGATATTATATTTTGTACCTTGAACAGTGCAAGCAATTTCCTTAAAACTATATCCAAATCAATGTATACATTTAAGCAATCTTGAGAGATACTCTTTACAAAGAAGAGCAGCGTTGAGGCAAGTTCTTCCTGAAACATGAAGGTAAAGGAAAACCTTAATGTTTAGTCAAATGAAGCAAGCAAAACATCTATATTGTTGAAAGTATTTAATCATCTCAAATCATTACATCTATGGATGCATATATGATAGGAAGACATAATCCATAAATGAAAATCTGCATCTAAAAATAATTTAAATGAAGAGAATATAAGATCTGAAAGCTATTCAATAGATAAAAAAATAAAAGACAAAAGAAAATGAATATGACAGCGATCACCTTGAAGATAAAACAAAAATTAACCTCTCCTTGAAGTCAAGACCGTGATGTTCAATTGACAAATTGTCAACTTTATATTTTTTTCTAACATTGTATCTTTAGAAAATCATGCTTTAGGTTTTAACAAAACATAATTATAATTTAAAGAACTTAAGGATTGCATTATAGTGATACGGCCATCAAAGTTTCACATTTTAGCATGGAACAAATGAAGAATTACATATTAATATTCTATTACAGTTTCTTAGTAGAGTCCCTCACCAAGAAAGATCCCTCTATCAAAATTGTTACAGGATATCAAGCAAGTTTATCAAAAATCCTGTGTCATTTCTGAATTTCAGTTTTCTATATCTCATAATCTGCCTCATATTAAAAGCAAGGCCCTTGTTCCTTTAAACCAAAAGTACCAAGCCACATGAAAAATTTAGGGAGAAAAAAAATCATAATTTGACCCTGGATTATGACCAGCAGAATATCATAATAACAAGTACTGTACTTTAAATTCACCAAAAGAAAATTTTTGTATTCATGCAAATATTGAATCACCAAAACCCAAAAAATTAAAAATAAATAAAAATTAAAAAAAAAAGGTCAAACTAGTAAACTCGAATAACCTCTTGAGGAAATAAAACCACCTCAAACTGAAAGCTCTCAACTGATTATAATCCTCATCAGATTCTAACCCTCATCTTAACTTCAACCGAGTTAATAAGAATAAGGATAAGAATATAATAAATAAATGAAAACACAAGTTCATCAGGTTACAAAAAGACATATATAGGAGGCATGCACTCACAAAATGAAACTGACAGCATTGCAAATGCTCAATAGTTTTAAAATTTGCGTACCTCCACTCTAGGATGTTGTTTTCTGTCAAGTGCATCAATAAGAGCAGGCACAAGCCTTGGATAGTGAAGAATTTGAATTGCACAAACCAGATCTGTTGGCATATGCATGAGATTAAAAGCTGCCCAGCAAACTCGAGGATGAGCATCTTGAAATGATGTCAAAAGGATATTCACAACTTGATTCAAGTAATCATCCAGCAATATCTGCAGCAGGATAAAGAAACAAGGGACATAGGCAAAAGCTTAATAAAGTTCTTTGAATCAAATTATAACCATCAGAAAATAAACTTGAAACTCTGGGGCATAGCCCAAATTAAAGAAAAAGTTCTTTCAGAAAGGATTTTATCATGTATGTTAGACAATTTTCCACTGAAATTACAATGCTTCAATAATTTATTCAGAAGAGAACGCTGATCAGCAAAATTCAAATAACTATATCCAAATTAATGAAAATCAACAAGTCCATCTGGATTTTTGAAAGGAATGTGCATCTGAATTGAAAGGTTTTTGTAAACCGATGAGGTAAGGTAGTTAATCAAGAAATAAACACTACGTGGCACTCTGAAGAGTTGAAAAATCCTCTTTCCTCTATCAGCTTTTTCCTTTATCAACTGGATAAGCAACTCAGAATAATTCCAATTCATCCCCAAGCAGGTAAAAGAAAAGGGGAAATCTTCTTAATTCTCACAACTTCCAGTATAGGGATTTAAACCTTCAGATTTCTGAATGATGGAATCCATTGACATATGTTACATGAATCACCATCAAGATTTTGATATGTTCTATGGAAACTCATTATCTTTAATAGTATCAATTGTAAAAGAAGATGTGACTGTAAAATTTGAAGTAGTAAAATCTAACTATAATTCAAGCACCACAACAAAATAAACGGAAAATTAACTTTACCATTTCAGCTGAGCAATCTTTTGAAATAACACCAAGCATTGTAATTCCCGCATGGCGCGTCTGCCAGTCTTGTGCGTCCATATAAACTGGCAAAAGTTTAAAAACAATGGGCACAATATTGTTCTTACCTAAAACAATTGACATCTGGTTCAGGCACTTTATTCCATAGTGATAAGTGCCTGTCTTCCCAGCATTATCACCCTCAACACTTCCCATTTCATACCAAGCAGAATCATCTAGAATACCAATTAGCATTCTCATTGGGATACATAACAGCCCGGCCATGCTTTCAGAAGGTAGAAATTGCATTGCCAGTTCTGAATCTTGTGCTTGTACTACAGCCATCAGGAGTTGAATGGCACAATTTTTGTTTCATCTCTTAAACTTCCACTCTCTGCAATCTTAAGCACATAAAAAACTAAACTATGTAGACAATCAGATTTTAAAATTTGAGGCTCTTCTGTGACCAAATTAATCAACTCCCCTAGACCCTTTTGAGCACATTCCTCATTTTTGTCTTTCAGCAGATCATACACTCCAATAAGCATTCCCAGGATCAAGCTATTAACCCAATCACCCGGTAAAAATCGTGACAGAAAATACAATAACCGAGTCACAGCCCCAAAAGCAGCGACCTTTACATCGACATTTAGAGAAGCCAAAGCACGCAAAAGGTCTCTGTGTAATATCTCCATTCGAGGAGACAAAGCTTCAGAAATCAGCCTCCTACAATCAACAGGTATATTAGCAAACACCAAAAGAGCAGTTTCTTGAAACTTATCATTCTCCAAAGAAAGAAAACTTCCTAGAACATCAAGCAAATCTTTCCATTCATCTTGACCCTTATAAAATTCGCCCACTAGTTCTGCTACAACCCCACAAAGGATTCTTAAAACAGGCATAAATTTCTCTGTTTGAAGGCACTCAAGAAATTGGGATTTTACATTAACTCGAGCTTGAAGAGGTAACTTAGTCCACAAGTTTTGAACTTTTACAAAGCTGAGGACATAGGCAGAATTAAAACGGGTATCAATGTTAGGGGAATATCTAAGAAGGAAGATGAGCTTTATCAATAGGAGAGATGGGTGGTGATCTTTACAGCAGAGAAGAAGATTATAGGCTATAGACCTCTGTGGTTCTTTTGAAGAAAACAAAATGGCAAAAAGGGTTTCCATTTGTTTGTTATCATTTGAGCTTAAAATCTTGTATGCTTGCAATTGCAAATCCTCTGAATACGAGGAACAATCCATCTGGGTCTTTTGGTAACCTTTGGGAATGTCTTGAAAAATAGAGAGATTTTCAAAATGGGAGGGTTTTATAGCGGGTAGGTAAGGTTTTAAGTTTCAAAATGGAATTTGCTTGGAATTATTTAGTTTAAGTAATAATGGAAAAAAATATTTTCTATTTTCCATAAATTACAATGTTTTAAGTAACATAAATTACTTACTTTTTAAGTAAATTTCAAATTCGATTTCTAATCGTTTGAAGTTGCTATGGAAATTCTTGAATTTCATTTATAATTAAACATTATACATTTTTTTTTTAAAAAAAAAAGAATTAGTAAATCAAAAAAAATTGTGGACAAAATATAAAATATAAATAAAATGGATATATATTCCGAGAAATCTTGTTATGGTTAAATTAAATTCTTTTTTTTTCTTTTTCAGAATTTTATTTTTATCACAATTTAATTAATTTTCTTTTTTAAAAATTAATTTTCTTTTTTAGATGGATAAACCATTTAATTCACTTTCCAAATAATTTTTAATTCACAATTAATAGTATCATATCCTTGGTAAAAATTATTGGAGAAGTGAATTAAAAGATCTACGACCTACTTTTAAAAATAATTTTTGGAAAATATAATTGAATTACGGTAAAAAGTAAATTTTAAAACTTGAGAGAATTTGCTATCACTTAATTTAACTAAAATAAAAATTTAAAGTTGAAATTAATTAAATAAAAATTAAAATAGAAAATGTCAAAAACCACTTTATCTAAAAGAAAAACGATTAATTGAATTAGGATAAATTAAAAAAACAAGGTTTATCAATTTACCATTTTTTTAAAAAAAAGAAAAATCTTATCATCTTTATATATAATATGTTTGATTTTATTTATTTATTTATTTTTCTTTTTTTTTTTTTGAAAGTTGATTTATTTTTAACTTTTTTCTTATATGTCATAAGACTATATTTACATCACAAATACCTTTGGCAGTAGAATATTTTGAATTTCCAAAAAAGCAAATAATGTGAACTCTTTTTTTTAAAAAAAAAAGATACTATTATTTTAATAAAATTCTAGTTGGCTAATGCTGGACATTACGTAAGAGAAGTTGCCACATGGTACTGAAACGCTTAGAGAAAAGTGTCAACAGTGTAGAGTAACGCTTAAAAAGATATACGTAAAGTCTGATTAAAAATTAGTGACACTTGGATATAGAATTAAAGAATAGTATCAAACCGATTACCTTTTCCCTAATTAGAATAAAGACAAACATTAAATTCACCATAGAAAATACTAGTTGAAAGCAAAATATTATAAACCATTTAATAAATATATAAATTAATTAATTAAAAATTGTATTAATTGATAATACTCAATATTTTTTCTTACGGAGCAAAACTCACTAAGGACCAAGGCCCATGTGCCTCCTCAGCCCAGCATCCCTAGGTTCTGGAGCATGAATAAGCGAATGCTCACAGAAATCAAAGAGATAAAGCCTGTAAACTGTCCGATCGGATTAATGGCACACACTTTTCGAAAGGCCACTGACATACACTTCTATCCAATCCTTTACCTGCCCCACCTCATATCGCTGTCTATCTACTCTGATATCACAGTAGGCCACTTGAGTGGGTTTATATACCCCATATAAAAACTCCAAGTCATTTTTCCATAAGGTAATGACACAATTCAATTCTTCTCTCGCTACTTTCTCTCTTTAAAAACTACCAAGGTAAGTTTTCTTACAGATAACAAGGATCCTATCATCTCGCACGGAAACCTCCATCAAACTCCTACTATTCAAATTTCGACAAACCAGGAATTATCATTAATTGTACTCTATCCAAAATTATATATTGATGTGCAATACAACAATAATATGTATTATGATTGAAAAGTATTATAATTAATATTCTTAAAGTAAAACACTAAAATCATATCCATATAATATTATCAGAACACATTATTACTTTTTGAAACTTGATGATTAGGGAACAAAATCTTGCATGGCAATCATTTTTCAATTCTTTAATTGCATAGAGAATAATCTAAATAGATAGAAATGAAATTAAAGAATTTAAAAATGATTGCCATGCAAGATTATACCAATGTGCAGTCTGAATTCAAAACGAAACATTGCAATGTAGTTTTTGGAGAACTACTAACTATTGTTTTCTCTATTACTTTCTCCTATTATATTTAGTGATGTAGCTAAAAATTCAATTTAGTGAAATAAAAAATTACAACAACTATGAATAAATATGAATTTTTTTAAAAATATTGAAATCAGTGCAAAATTATTATTTAAATTTATTTTTTAAAATGTGCAAAAATATTTAAAATTATATATATTTACTTTTACAAAAACAAATATGGATATTTTTATTGTTGGCTAATATAAAATATGGTTCGTATTTATCTCAAATTATTAAAATAGAGAGTCCATTAAATTCAAAGTGTTCCATCCCAAAGATAAACTTTAAAATGCAAATCTCAAATGTTGCAAACCACTACAAGATTTAAATAAAAGTATCAAACTAGAAATTAATTAGAAAAAATTAAGACATGCAAGAAAATAGTAAAAACTAGGAAAAAGTAATGAAATTTGTGTACGTTGTTATGAGAGTCTTCTAGTCTTTAGACCTTCTAATTTATAACCTTGGATCATTGAGGTTAATCAGGAAATCTTCAGCTTCCTATATTTACTAGACTCCCCTTCGATCATTATTCCTGACTTATCTCCATCATCTACCAAAAATAAAAACGTATTTTAAATCCTGCAGCTGCCTACCAAATGGGCCTTTCAAATTCTTGGATCATTATACGGCCTTTCTTTACACAAATGTCAAAACATATTCTAAGCCCTTTCTATTATCATTTTCAGGCATGATCTCCAAGAGAAGTTCAACACCTCGGGATTAGGCACAAACACCCAATGTTAGACCTTTTTACACCGTAATAAAATGCAAAATTATTACGATAAATGGAATAAACACTATTATTATTTATCGATGAAATTTACTCTCTATAGATACATTATCAGCAAATAATGTGTTTTGTAACAGAAAAAATAATCCGTAATACTTCATTGTAAAAATTAAAGGTAAATTTTATTGTCAAATTTTGTTAAAGGAACCAAATAGTAAATTTCATTGTAAAATAAGGCGCTAATGGTTTTGGCAAAAATTTTCAATGAAATTTATTGACGGAAAGAAGTTTCCGTAAGAAATTTTCTGACGGTACTAGATAATTCCGTAAAGAATTTTTCAAATATAAAAATATTTTCTATAAAATTAGTTTGTACAGTAGGAAAATATTGAATTTTTAGACAATTTGATAGGTAATTATTCAAAAGTAAAAATATTTCATATGAAATTATTTTGTATTTTCAAAAAATATTGAATTTTCCGACATTATTAAATAATTTCTTAGGAAATTGTTATCTTTTATTTCCTACAAAATTAGTTTATACGGTTGAAAAATATTGAATTTACTTATGATATTAGACAATTACGTAGAAAATTGTTTAAAAGTAAAACTATTCGCTATAGAGTTAACGGTTACTGTCAAAAAATATCAATATTTTCCAACGACACTAGGCGTGTGTTCACTTGTGGAGAATTACTCTAATTTTCCCGAAAAAATAGAGATAGAAAATGAAAAATAGAGAATATGTTCAAATTAGTTATTTTCTAAAATAGAAAACAGAAAAGGTAATTTTCAATTTTCTAAAATTAAACAGAATTTAGAGATCTAATTTAATATGTTTTCTAAATTTTTCACTTGGTAGAAAACACAGGATTTTCTGTAGAAAACACGGAATTTTCTTTACGTTGTCAAAATTTATCGAATCTCGGTAAATTTACTCTGCAATTTTTTCTTTCTTTCTTTTTCTGTGCTACCCAATTCTCCTATTTCATCTCCAACAAATCGAGTTCAAACCAGCTTATATCTCTTCAATTTCAAAAATTGCTTTTTGTTTCTTTCTACCAGATTCTCCTACTTGTTCTCAAACCAAATCCAGAATCCCTCCATAAGGAAAACACGAGATTCTTTACCAATGATGCCGAAATCGACTTATAATCACCATCCCTGTTTCTACTCTTTTTTCTTTATTTAAATTAGGTTTTACTGATTACTCTCTATTTATATGGAATTTCTGATCTTTTGTAGTTAAATTTGGTAGGCTATTGGTAGAAACTCAGGCTTGTTTTTTATTTTATCTTTTCATATTATTGTTGTATCTGGTCTCAAATTTCTAAACATACAAGGTGCAGGGAAGAAGCCATTGCAGCAGCTCTAAGCTCTCTGTTTCAGCTCTAAGCCTCCGTCAGTTACCTCACCTCTGTCCCACCACTGTCACTACGCTCAGGTATGCTTCGTGGCATTTCCTCTTTATGTATTTCTTGAACCTTTATGTTTTCGATTCTTTTCAATTTCTTCCTTCATTGTCCTTTCGATTTGTGTTGGATTTCATTTTCTTCAATTGCTGCCTATTTGTGAGGATTTATTTTAAGCTATCAATGAGTAAAGGCTCACATGTTAACAACTATTTATGAGAAATAAAAATAGTTCGACTTAAAACCAGTTATAAGCTTAACAATAACTTAACACAAGGTGGACATTGGATGAAAAATAATGGCAGACCTGTAATGGTGCTTTAAATAAGAGAAATATATCAAAAAGAAGATCAAATTTCTGCATAAATGTCATGACTTTTGCTCTGTTAGTTTTTCTCTTATGATATTTGACCCTTTCTTTCATATTAGTATTATATGGAACAAATAATCAAGGGCTACCTTTAAAATCTTCAGATTTTTGTCAATAGTATTATATAGAATCTGGTTTATTTGAATTTCTATTTGTTTAAAATCCACATATGCAGATTTTTCAGTTTTGCTGCAACCAATTTAACTATAGTATAGAGTTTGTTCATTCTAATGAGTACTTGAATATTGAATTTGAATTGATGGTAGTTATGTTCCTTATTTTAAAAGCTGTTATTTCAACCATTACGTCTAGCATATTAAATTTGTTATTTATTTCTCTTGCACTGTGTCTTTTAGTTTTGCTTCTATTGTTTGTCTTATAATGGTCAAAGAGTTTGGTATTAATTTTTTTTCTTGTGTGTGCGCGCGCGCGTGTGTGTGTGTATAAGAACTATCTGTTCTTTACATGGACCACACTATACATTTCTGATGACAATGAGAATTTTCAGAGCACTTTCCCGGCTAAGTCACCTAAAAATACAAATAAATCAACGAATATTCGACAAGGGAGACTCCGACGATCAAGTTAGTGATCTTTTTGTAAAGGGAACAGACTGAAGAAGATTGGTTTTTGTTTTTCTCAACTTACCTAAAATGTACCTTTCTTCTTCCTTTTATAGGATCATTTGCTTGATTCATAACAGCTGATTTTATGATAAGACTTTAATGTGCAATGACTGTCTTCATGATGAGACTTTAATGTACAACGGTTGTCTTCATGATGAGACTTTAATGAATAACGGCTGACCTCATGATGAAAACCGAGCTATCCATATTTTTCGAGCCGTTGCTGAGAGATTCCTGGGCAGTTCCGTAACTAAACAAAAAAGCATGGTAATTGCCGAACCCATTGAATGGATGGCCTTACCGAGCTGTTTATTGAGGGCTTTCAGTTAGCTCGACTTTCCGGGCCTACAAGCATGATGAGCCGAGCTCCTAAAAAAGTGTTCGACTATTATAAGTCCCCCCCAGGTGGATGACATTTATGTCATATGGGTGGCCAATCAAAACCTAAACAACAATTGTCAGGCGCGTGAGGCAGGAAAAGCGGAAAGGACAGTGCCTCGCATCCCGCAAAGTGACGGTTAAGGTCTTTCACTGCCATCATTATGGCGCTTGGATAATTGCGCTTGCCTTAATGGCTCCTGACACCACCTCTCAACTTTTGCCACCTGTCTCCGGATCATTAGCGTACTCTGCCTATAAATGCTATTCCATTTTAGGGATTTCGCTTCCCTTTCACATTTTCGTCCCCAATTTCACTGTTCATCTTTTCTTGCTTTTTATCTTTTCTGCCCTCTCGTTCCTGGTTTGCTGCTCTTTACCGGTGATCGTCCTCAGGGGTTTCCTGACCTAGCTTCACCCAGATGTGCTTTCGAAGACATCCTCCCAAAATTTTCAGGTTTGTACCTTTTCTCTCATCTTCTTCTATCATGAGTGCCTCTAAGAGTTCTACTGAAAGGATGAGGGTAGAAGAAGGGCTTACTGCTTAGAGTCCCGCCAGCTCTCCCAGCACTCGCCAAAGGCGACAGGAGGGGAGAAGAGAACCACGAAGGCTTCCCCGAGTGGCGAGCATAAGCTCCGCCTTGACATCCAGTGATATGGGCGCACTGAGGAAAAGCTTGGCATTCCTTATCAGTACAGAGTGCACGCCGTCGGTGCCTCTCTTAGGGCCAATGCCAAGTTTCAAGGGAAGAAACCATAATTGTGTACGAAGCCGATTTTAAAGCCGAAGTGAATCTTCCACTAACTGCCTTCGAGCTAGAATTTCTGAATTACTACGACATGACTATTAGCCAACTGCATCCCAATGGCTGGCGCACCCTCTCAGTGCTACAGATATGGTCTGCCGAACATGACATAGATCTTACCATTAGAATTTTCCAAGCTACTCACAACGTCGGTGATACGGATCAACCAACCACTAAGGACCCTTTGAAGATGCCAAGTGGTCCAATCACAAGAGGGCGAGCTAAGAAGCTGAAGATGGCTATGACAGCCTATGTGCAAGGCTTGGTTACTCAAGAACTACATGAAGATGCCTTTGAGAAGTGTCAAAGAGAACTTGAAGGAGGCATTCACAAAGTACTTAGCCTTTTAGAAGCTTGTGATGGAATTGGGCCAACTTAAGTTATTTTGGGTTTATACAACTTTGGGCTTTAATTGTACAAGTCATGTGCTTCATTTAAAAGTCACATGACTCATTTAATTAGTGACTTAATGGGCTAGACGTTTTTAGGCTTTCTTTAATGGGTTTATTTTAGTTAGTTGGGCTTTTAGTTAATATTTGTTAGTGGGCTTGTAAATTCGGCCAAAACTTATTCAAAGTATTAGTTTTATTTTAAGCTTTGTTTGGACCTTTGTAAATTAGGAATTCGGCCTAGCTTAGTTAAAGGCCTCATTAGGGTTTGCTTTTAGGTTTTAAGGGTAATTAGGGTTAGCCACCATATATATAGGCTAATATGAGTTGTAAACTTCAGATTTGAATAACATACTTTGGCATAGCCGAATTTTCTTTGCTTAGAATGAGAGTGAATTGCTTTCTTTTCTATTGCATGAAGAATTTGATTAACTTATCAATTGTTTGATTGTGGCATTTTTTAGGTTCTTTAATTCCCGATTATTTGTGTTTCCATTCACAAGTTGTTTGGGGGTTCAATAGGGAGGGTGTTTATCTGATTTTGCTTTGCTATTCGAATCATATGTGTGGGTTTGTAGCTCGTTAGCTATTGGGTTCCGCATCAGTCGGGCTCTGAGCTAATGGGGAAGATCATAATTATATACAATCTCGACCCGGGTACGGGGTGTTTGCCGGGAATCCTGAGTCACTAAAGAAGTGGAAGGATCGGTTCTTCATTATAGAGAGTGAAATAGACTTTCCCTTCCGAACTCATTAGAGTCGGTTTGTAAATAGGAACGACAATCCTCTGATGCTCAGTGATGATGAGGAGCGAGTCTTGGCCCGATGGAGGGAGCTAGTCAAGGAGAAGGTTGATATAAACTTGCAACTCCAGTGTGGCATACCTCCATCGCCTCGAAGATCGAGCTCCACCAGAAAGGGTAAACTTTACTTCTTTTCCTTGAGTTCTGATTTATTCCTTATTGGTTGCTTTTTTACAGCTATGAAAAGAAACTCTAATTCGAGCATAGCAGAATTAATAAGAGACAAGAGGCAAAAATCTAGAGGAGGCCCCTCTGCTGCCGTCCCGAACGAAGGTTTTCCAGCTTATGCTGTCCCGAGCTCTTCTGCCCCAAGCTCAAGCACTCCAACCTGGAGTCCTCTGTCCATAGCACCGTCGGCATCCCCAATAATAGTGCCTGACGGCTCTCCCCTGCCTTTGACCTCTACCGAACACCCTAGCACAGGCAGAGAAAAAACATTTGTTCTTGATCCGAGGTCGTGGGCCGAGGAATTGAAGTCTTTAACTGCAGCGACAAGGGAGATGTTGGTCTAAAGATAACCCGAATTTTAATACTTTCGCTCACCTGATGTCATGTGTTCCTGCCGAGACCGCCCCACTGCTGTAACTTAGTGCCGAGCAATTGAGTCAGGTTATGAAGAGACTCGAGGTGGAGGTAAGTTTGTGTCGATGCTCGTTAGTTGTTTTATTGTCAGTCTTCTAACTTATTTTCCCCTTATGCTTACAGAGCAGCATGGTGACTAGAGTTGCAATTGGCAAAATGAACAAACTTATCAGCCTACGCAATAATGCAAAAAAAGAGGCATCCCGGCTCCAGCATGAGCTCGGTGAGACGAGGGCGAAGATGGAGTATACCGTGAAGCGGACTCTAGAGGCAGAGCGAAAGATGCTTGCACAGGCGAGCGAAGTTGCTGAAGCCAAGGAGAAAGCTATGGTGGCTGAAGCTCGTCTTGCATAAGAGAGAGAAAGGAGATGGGCTGCCGAATTTAGCTTGGAAGAAGCCTAACGCGGACAAGAAGTAATAAATAAAGAACTAGCTGAGTTGGAGCAAAGGTGCTTGGAGCTCAAATACCAGGCGGCATATATGGCTGCCGACAAGTGTATTTCATTTGGGGGTAAACTAATTCAGTCGGTGAAGGACCGGCATCCGGACATGGATTGGTCCCGGGTAGATGAAGTTTACCCTATCAAATAAACGCTGACCTGTCAATTTCTCAATTGTAATAAATTTTTTTTAAAATAGACTTCTTCCGAACTGGCATGAATGATTTCGAATGTTCAAATAATCACAACCGTAATCGTGCAAATAGCTCACATACTTAAATATAATTAATTCAAATGCTCTTGGCGATGTTTGACAAACTGAGCCTTTTCATTGATAATAAGCTATGCTCAGATAGCGATTTAGCTGTGCCCAGCTTACAAAAATTACAAATGTTCGTGGCGATCACGCCGAAATGAGCTGTACCCAGCTTACAACTAATTATAATAAGAAATGCTCGTAGCAAACTTTCCAAATTGAGCTTATTTACTGAAAATAATGCTTTAGATTGGAAATATTCCAAGAATGAGGGAGCAACTTTCCCGAAAGGTCTTTCAGCCTGTAGGCGATCCCATTAACTTCGTGTATTATGTAAGGACCTTCCCAATTTGGGCTCAGTTTTTCTACCCCAGATGCCGAGTGAGTGGCAACAACCTTCTTGAGAATAAGCTGTTCAATTTGTAAGGATCGGGCTTTAAGGGTCCGATCATGATACGACGAGATTCTCTGCTTATATATTACCGATTATAACTAAGCGGACTCTCTAATTTCCTCCAATCCATCCAGGTGGTACAAGAGATTTGCCTCATTCCTCTCAGCATCATATGAAGAAGTTCAGATGCTCGGAATGCCAATTTCACATGGGATAACTTCTTCCCCGTATGTCAAAGAGAAAGGAGTGAGGCCGGTTACTGCTTTTGGGGAAGTTCGGTACGCCCAGAGAACATTATTGAGCTCGTCGACCTAAAGACCCTTCACTTTATCTAGCCTCTTTTTTAAACCGGCTAGAATAGTTCAGTTTATAACCTCAGTCATACCGTTGGATTGGGGATGATATACCGAGGTGAAACATGGTTGAATGCTTAAATTCGCACAATAACTTTTGGAGGAAGTGCAATCAAACTGCTTACCGTTATCAGAGATGATTGTGTGAGGGATCTTGAACCTGGTGACTATTGCCTTCTGCACAAATTTTATAACATTTGTTGGACTAATTGTAGCCAAGGGCTCTGCCTCCACCCATTTTGTAAAATGATCCACTGCCACAATCAGAAACTTTCTCTGACCAGTAGCCACTGGAAATGGGCTGAGAATATCAATCCCCCACTGGGCGAATGGCCATGGGCTATGAATGGGGATTTGTGGGGCAGACCTCTGATGTAATATATTGCCGAACCGTTGGCACTTATCGCACTTCTGCACAAGCCCTTTGGCATCTTTCTCCATCGTGGGCCAATAGTACCGCTGCATTAAAGCCTTTCGGGTTATTGCCTGTGCACCTTCATGCGCGCCATAAATGCCTTCATGAATTTTGCAAAGTACGTAATCGCCTTCTTCGCTGCTTAAACATAAAGTCCAAGGATGAGAGAATGATCGCCTGTACAACTTATCATCCAAAATGGCATACTGGCTGGAATTGGGAGCACTCCCGAACCAAGATATTGGTATATCGGTAGGAGCCAACTGTCCATTAGTTCATTCAACTGGACTTTGTACGTTTCATATGTCGGCATTGTTATGATCGTCCACATAATGTCTATCGAGGATATTTTATCCTGACAGAATGCTTTTTTGGCTAGCACATCCGCTCCCTAGTTTTTTGCCCGAGATATTTGCTCAATGGACCATGAACCCCCCAATATCTCTAACTGGAATAACAATAGGGCGACCAGCTCCTTCTACCGAACCATTGTGCGCTCCTTAGCTTCGAATCTGCCAAGCAATTGGCTCACGACCTACTACGAATCCGAAAAAATGGCCAGGGAATCAGGCTTGACTTCAATGGCGAGCTACAATCCAAAGCAGAAAGCCTTGTATTCAGCCACATTGTTGGAGGCCGAGAATGCTATGTGCGCCATCCCTCTAATGCTTATCTTTTTTGGTCCGATGAGAACTACCCCGACACCATCCCCTTCCATCGAGGAAGCACCATCCACAAAGAGCTTCCAAGAATGAGTGTTCGGCACATGGGGGGGGGGTGGGGGGGTGTAGCATGCAATTTAGCCACAAAATTTGCCAAAACTTGAGTCTTCGTTCACTGGTGAGACTCATATCGAACATCTAGTTCACCCAAATGAGCTGCCCACTCGGTAAGCCTTCCGGGTGCTTCCAGCCTCTGGAGCACTTTTCGAAGATTGGAATTTGTCCTGACCACCACAGTATGCGCTTGGAAATAGGGCCGGAGTTTGATCGTTGCAACAACAAGTGACAAGGCCAATTGCTCCAGAATGGGATAATTAAGTTCGGCACCCCTTAGTATCTTGCTCGTGTAGTAAATGGGGAACTGTTGATTGCCTTCCTCTCTGACTAACACCGAACCAATGGCTTCGAAAGTGACTGCAAGGTAAAAATATAATACTTTGCCAGCCTGTGGCCTACTCAGCAATGGCGGTGTGGTAAGAAATTGCTTGAACTCTTCAAAAGCTTGCTGGCATTCTGGGGTCCATTCAAGTTTTTTTAGATTTTTAAGCGGCCTGTAAAAGGGGAGGCAACGTTTAGCCGAACAAGAGATGAACCTGCTCAAGGCTGTTATCTTGCCATTGAGCTTCTGTACTTCTCTAATTGATTTCGGGGGTTCCATTTCCAGAATGGCTTGAATTTTGGCCGGATTAGCTTCAATATCCCTTTTTAAAATCATGAACCCCAAGAATTTCTCGGACTGTACCCCAAAAGCACACTTCTCTGGGTTGAGTTTTAATCCAAACTTTCTGAGAGTTTGGAAAATTTTTGCAAGTTCGGTGGGGAGATCACTGGATGACTTGCTCTTGACAATCATGTCATCCACGTACACCTCCATATTTCTTCCGAGCTGACTGGCAAACAGCTTATTCATTAATCTTTAATATGTAGCTCTTGCATTCTTCAATCCAAAAGGCATAACCCAGTAGCAGTAAGTAGCTTGATGAGTTATGAATGCCATCTTTTCCTCATCCTCCGGGTTCATTGGGATCTGATGATAACCGAACGAGGCATTTAGAAAAGCATACTCTTCGAACCCTACCATCGAATCAACTAGGAGGTCGATGTTAGGCAATAGAAAGCTATCCTTAGGGCAGGACGCCGCCTTAATATTAGCCACGAGATTGTGGCTAATTTGGTCAGAGTATCCAGCGAGGCAGCCCCTATAGTGTTCGCAGGAGGGGTGGTGACCCGGTTGTTGCTACAGTTAGGGGCTCGCCCGGACAGTCTTGGGCTCGCATTGGAGGAGAGCATATATGTGGATGCATCATCGGCTCTGACTATGGGGATGATAGTCCAGCTGCCAGGCCAGGCCGAAGAGTATAGGCTATGTACTGTGCACGAGACCAGACATGCTTTCGGCCTCCCTTCGCTCCAGCCAGCAGAGGAGGAGCCTCAGGTGGAGGACCAGCCTCCCCAGCAGCCAGAGTTTCAGGAGGGCCAGCCTCCACTGCAGCCATTAGAGGAGGGGCAGCCGCAGACTCCCTCCGACATGGGCATTGAGTTCACCATGGACGAGCTATTCGCCACTCCTCCAGCATAGAGAGTGCAAAGCCCTTCTCCCTCTCCGGCATGGGTACAGAGATCGACACCTTGAGACACTGCTAGGTTCCATCCTTATAGCCGGGCGGGGCATCCAGGAGCATCTACCTCCACTGCGCCACCTCCAGACCATCCGACAGAGCCAGTGCCCTCAGCGCCAGCGCTAGCGCCACAGCTAGCCCAGCCATGACTTCTATCCTTACCGCTATGGAGAGCAGGCAGGAGGAGAGAGATAGGGTCCTCCTTGAGCGGATTGGGCAGTATGAGGAGAGAGACCGGGCCATGCTAGAGAGGCTGGACCAGCAGGAGAGGGTCATCCGGGACCAGGCAAGGCTCATTGAGGAGCTGAGACGAGATTTGACGACTTGCCACAACGCCGCAGCCGAGAGGGTGGACACAGCTATCCAGATGCTGGATGATTCCGTCAGTTCCCTTCGGTTCAGAGTAGGGGTGTTGGAGAGTGTCATCCTGCCTATCTCCCAGTCCATCAGAGAGTTTCGCGAGCAGACAGAGTCTACGCTTGGGGGCATCAGGGGAGTAGCCCGAGACCATACCTTGACACTGTCTAGTAGGTTCTAGGACCTGGGAAGAGTGGTCAGAGATACTTTGGAGTTCATGGGAGTCTGTGCCCAACCTTTCTTAGATGGCTACGCCCAGGTACAGTTCCAGTAGGCGCGAGGGGAAGGCACTCATCAACACCGGTCGCGGCCCTTCCTCACGCCCATGCCAGGTTCAGACCCCCCGTGCCACCTAGCCAGCCCTCCACATCCAGAGCCCAGCCGTCAGCGTCCTCATCCTGGAGCCAGCCGGTGCCCGTGTCAGATAACAGTAACCCGGAGGAGCCTTGAGATTACTTCATTCTCTAGCTGTTCAGGGAGTTTATCTTGATTGTATTTTTATATTTTTGTACAAAATATGTATTTCATTAGTGGAACACTTATGTTTGCATTTTGTCAAACTTATATTTCATTGTGTATATCTGCCATGGTAATATCTCACTTACACTTCCCAAACGTTTGATGACACGATAAACGGAAAAATTGAAAAACAAGATAATAATGATGCAAAAATTGTTTAGCAGATAACGAACCAATCAACTCGCAATGAATTGATCAAATCTTTTGTAACACAAGAATATAAGTTCACACTAACCCAAGGATGGTCAACGATCAAATGACTCAGACTACCGTGCAAGATGGGACGAGGCTAGCGGGGCACACACGATGGAACAGGTCGCAAGGGGGTTGTAGTTAGAGAGTACTACTTCCCATGACACTCAGACTATCGTACAAGCCGGGATGAGGCTAGCGGGGCGCACGCGATAGAACAGATCTCAACCGAGTGTTGGTTAGAGAACACTACCCCTCACACCGTGTAGGTCAGGATGAGGCTAACTGGATAGACCAGCCACCGTGCAGGCTGAGATGAGGCTAGCGGGGCACACGCGATAGAACAGATCGCAACCGAGTTGGGGTTAGAAAACACCGCATCTCACAAACACCGTACAGGCCGAGATGAGGCTAGCGGTACACTTGCAATAGAACAAATTGCAAATGGGTTGCAGTTGGATAACATTGCCTCCCAGGACCCTCAATTACCAGGCAGGCCAGAACGGGGCCCACCGGATGGAAACAAGAAACCACTTGCTTTCACGCAACATCAGGAAGGTAAGGACTGCCTCAGGTATGCATTTCTTCTCTGAATTTTGGCTCATCCAGACACTAGTGTACTAGTTTTCCCAAAATTGGGTGCAACTGTGGACACCAGGTCCTGAGGCAGTCCAGATCAGAGTTACCCAATAAAGAGACTAACGTTGATTTTCGGATAAGGGATGAAAGCTGTGGGTGTTCATTCTCTAGTTTTATAAGGATCGGAGGTTTTCTGGGTAAACGAGAGATTTCAAAGAGTCGAGGAGAGTTCAAACTTTGAGAATTGGGATTTTGTTCCACAGACGGGCAGCCTGTCGGTGGTGGGAGAGCCTGTCGCTCGTGCGAGAGGCTCGTCTCTCGAGATGAGTGACGGCTGTCGCTTGGGAAGGGAGCCCGTCGCTCGCCTGTCGCTCGGGGATAAAGCCCGTCGCTCACTTGAGCAGAGCCCATCACTCGCTTGAGCGGCACCCGTTGCTTGATTGAGCGATGCCCGCTCCTCATGAGAGACAGCCGTCTCTCATTTTCGTGCCACGTGTAGGGCCCATTAGTCAAATGACCGCTGGTACCCCCGCAACTGACGCCCATCGGTCATCCACGGGCAGCCCGTCGGTCGGTGATCTGGTCGTTTAAACCGCCGAATTCTCCAAATTTTGAAAGATTTACAAAATATCTTTTAAATCTTTTAAAATCTCCAAAATTTTTCAAATATTTTTAAATATTAGATTTGATTTTGGGAATATTCAGAAGATCATTTGGTTTTGATTTGATTTCGGAAAATCCTCTTCAAATTCAAATTTATTTAAAATATCTTCCAAAACCTATAAATAGGGGAAGGAAGTTCCTTATTCGAGGTTGGAGGATTTCAGGTTAGAAAATTTCGGGTTGGAAAATTTGGATCAGACAATTTACTTTAAAAGTTTTCTCACGAGATTTCAATTTTCTCTAAAAACGCTTTTGTCAAATATTTTCTGAATCAAAGCCGAATCGAGGGAACGACACTCATTCGTTTTTTTGTCGATTTAGCTATTTTTCAACATTTGAAGTGCTATAATACCGAGAAAGAGAAAGTAATTTTCTTCTCTTGGTTTGCTTTTTATTTCACTCCCTGAATATTTTCTGACTTCCGCGCCTGGATGTCGCTATCAAATTGCAAAAACAATAGAAATATGCACAAAACCTTTTTATGCGCGTGCTATGCATGCAACATGCAGGAAAAAGATCTGCCCATTGGTCAATCAGGCTGAACGACGGGCTTGCTATCGGTTATATGAGAGACGGGCACCCAGGCTGACCGATAGTCTTACCGTCGGTTATATGACAGACGGGCACCCCGTTGGTCATCTCCTCCCCATAAATTGCTCCTTTTTTCCTTGGGTTTCGTGCCTTTTCATCTTTTAAGCTTAAATCCAAGCCTTTTCTCAGTTTTTTTCCTCTTTCTTTCTTATTTCCCTCGCCGACTTAGATTTTCAATCCTAACATTTGAAAGATGTCCTCTGCTGCCATTGTCAAGATGCATCGAGCTCTGGATAGGCCACAAACTTGGGAAATCTCCACTCTATCTCCGCTTTATGGCCTAAAGTTTCTGAGGAGAGTTAAGATAGACTACCATCTCCTTTTGGCTGCGGTTCATTTATGGGACCTGCGATTCCATGTTTTCAGGTTTACTTATCGAGAATTATGCCCCCTGCCCGAAGAATTTGCCGCTCTTATCGGGACCTGGTATCCTCCCAGCACCTTACCTTGCATTCCCCGTTGTGGTCTGATTCACACTCAAGATGTTGCATTGGCCTTAAGCATTGCCCCCTCTGACGCCGTCCATTTGATTCCTCAGGGCCCCACATTTGCCTTAGAGCCACTGATTGAGGCATTAGATGAGTTCCCCGATGTTCCTTCGTATCGTACGGGTGTCATCTTCTTATTCTGTCTGATGAGGTACTTGATTATGACCTCAAAGGAGCTGACCGGTGACTCTCATCTGTTCGGGATTCTGGATGATTTTCGTTGTGGGCTGACCCCTTTCCCACTGGTCCTTGCTGAGACTATTCTAAGTCTTGACTCAGTCGGCGTCGGGTCTTCTGCTTCCTTTTCTGGGAGCCCCTTATTACTCTAGGTAAGTCATTATTTTAAAAGGTAGTGTGTCCATTGTGGATTTTCACACTAGCTTTTTTTAGTGGGAAGTGCGTTCTTTTCGAATTTTCACACAACCCTATGCCTTATTTTTGCCTGAAGTGAATCCAACTCACTCCAGCGGCTTTTATTATTATTATTATTTTTACTTTATTTTCTTTTGTTTTTATTTTCCTTTTGTTTCCTTTTTAGATATGGCTGCAAGAGAAGTTGAAGCTGCTATACAACCACCTCCTAGGGTCATTAGTCAATATTCTTCGAGGCATTTTCTTTCTCGTCAGCGACTATATTCATTTATGACCCCAACGAGGGTATTATCAGATTTAGCGAGGTAACAGACGAGGACATTAGCTTCATGAGCACTTGGCTTCCCTATCTGCTGCGATAGTTGATGGCTCTTCAGGATGTGTTCCCTTATGTGGGCTACGTGAGGCTGCCTTTTACATCACACCACGATGCACTCAACAGTTCGGGATGACTCAAGACATGGTGAGAGTCCCTTTATCTTTCTGAGGCGGAGTTCTATCTATAGCTTTTGCCTCATGATATCATGATCTTTGGGCTGAACTACCAGTGAAGACTGTCATTCCCTCTTTTGAAAATCATTCTGTTATTTCTACTGGTGCATACAAGAGATGGGTGCTTAGCCCTGCCGTTGACAACAGGACTCGATGACTTAGACATTTGGCCGGCGAGAGTAGTAGTAGGGTTTAGTTCAGATTTGTATGCATTTTGAGCAATATGTTTTTTTTTAGAACAGAACTTAAAAAATAATATGAATGAATGAATTCAGTTTTATTTCATTTCGCAAAATTGTGTACATATCAGTATGATTTCAATATACATGATCGTCATTTAACATTAATTCAAAAATGCAAAACTACATTCATTCAAGGAGCCAAATCTTGATAGCATCAACTCCTATTACCAATCAGCCTTCTCGGGTTTTCTTGATTGGACATTTTCTCTCAAACCTCTAATTTTTTACCAGGATGCATTTTTTCAGTTTTCACCCTGACGAGGCGCCCAATTTTAGGAAGGCCGCCTTTTTTTGGTTTTCGACCCGCGGGACTTTTATTCTCTTCTTTTGATTTTTATTGTTTTTAGCCATGGAATTTCTTGAGTCTATCAATGTTGATCGGCTCCTTGAACTCGTTGCCGTCACTATCTGACATAATTACCGCTCCTTTTAATAACAGCTTCTTGAGGATGAAAGGCCCTTCCCACATCGGTCTGAATTTCCCTCTGATATCGGGCGCACCCGGTCTCATTTGCTTGAATACCTAGTCCCCTTCCTTCAACGGGTGTTTCTTGACCTTCTTTTCGAATGACTTGGCAAGCCTTTTCTGATAGACCTGATTATGATAGTAAGCTCTCAATCTGCTCTCGTCCAGTATGTTCAGATGTTGCAGCCGTTGTTGTGCCCACTCAGTTTCCGGAATCTGAGCTTCCATGACTAACCTCAATGATTTGAGCTCTATCTCGACTGGTAGTACTGCTTTCGTCCCATATACCAAGGAATATGGTGTGGCTCCCGTAGAAGTTCTGACAATCGTTCTATAACCCCAGAGTGCAAAAGGCATTTTTTTCACCCAATCTTTATAATTCAGTACCATCTTGGTCAGGATCCTCTTTACGTTCTTGTTTGCGGCTTTTACTGCTCCGTTAGCCTGAGGACGGTACGGAGATGACTTGTGATGCTCAATACCGTATTTCTGCAGTAACTTCTTTATTTCTATCATGAACTGGACCCCATTGTCAGACACAATGTGGTGTGGAAGGCCGTATCTGCATATCAGGTTCTTTTCGATGAACTTGGCCATATACCGAGCATCGACCTTTTTGAAAGATTCCGCCTCTACCTATTTTGTAAAGTAGTCGATGGCGACTATGATGAACCTATGTCCATTGGAGGCCGTAGGACGTATTTCCCCGATAATATCGATCCCCCAAACTACGAACGGCCAAGGTAATTTTAAGTTATACAATTCTGAAACAGGTAAGTGCCTTAAGTCTACATACTACTGGCACAACTGGCATTGCTTTACATACTTTGAGCAGTCTGTGTCCATAGAGAGCCAGTAGAACCCTTATCTCATAATCTTCTTGGCCAACGTCAAACCATTCATGTGGGCTCCGCACACGCCAGCGTGAGTTTCCTCCATCACCTTTTTGGCTTTTCTCTCGTCCAGACACCTCAATTGGATACCATCAACCTGCTGCCTGCATAACATCTCGTCTATGCAGATAAATTGAACAGATAGCTTGCGAATTATCCTCTGATCTTTCTCTGTAGCCTCTCCTGGAAATATTGCATTTTCTAGATAATTCCTGATATCATAATACCATGGCTTTCCATCTGCTACTTCTATTTCCATTATTGGCTTGCACTCAAAGCTTGGCCTTTTCGAACTGGAGATCAAAACTGGATTCATGGTCACCCCTTCTGGATTATCCCATATTGATACCAAAGTTGCAAGCGCGTCAGCTAACTGATTCTCATCCCTTGGCACAAAGTGAAATGTACACACTTCGAATTGACTGCACAAATCCTTCAAGTGCCTGACGTATGGCATCAATCGTTCTTCTTTGACGGCCCACTTGCCCTTAATCTGATTGATCACTAGAAATGAATCTCCAAATACTTCCACATTCTTTGCCCCCAAAGCTATCAGTGCTTCTAACCCGAAGGTGCATGCTTCATATTCGGCTTCATTGTTAGTGGCCTTGTATCTTAACTTCTTAGCCAATGGGAGTTTCTCATCATCTGGAGTTGTTAGAATAATTCCTGCTCCCGCCTCTTTGCTGTTCACAGCTCCATCAAAGTGTAATTGCCAACCCTGTACCATGATGGATGTCACGTCCTCATCTGGGAAGTTAAACTCATACGAGTCTCCTTGGATTGGGTGCTCAGCTAGAAACTCTGCCACTGCACGCCCCTTGATGGTCTTCCGAGTGATGTACTCAACGTCAAACTCCTGTAGTAGTAACAATAATCTCCCCATTTTTTCAAGTAAATATGGAGCTTCCTGTAAGTACCTGAGAGGATTCTATTTTGATACAGCTTGTACCCTGTACGAGTGGAAATAGTGTCTCAACTTCTTAGATGCTCAAATTACGGCGAGGCATATCTTTTCCACTTCTGTGTACTTGACCTCATAGGCAAGGAACTTCTCACTGAGGTAATAAACCGCGAATTCTACTCCAAACTCATCCTTTTGAGCCATCATGGTACCTACAGAACTATTCTCTATGGCCAAATGCAAGATAAGTGGCTTGACTGGCTGTGGTGGTCTTAGAACTGGTGGATTCAGCAAATATTTTCTGATGGTGTCAAAAGCTTTCTGACAGTCCTCATTCCACACTACTGGTTGGTCTTTTCTGAGCAGTTTAAAGATCGGCTCGCAAATCGAAGTAAGCTTAGCAATAAACCTGCTGACATACTGCAATTTACCAAAAAAGCTTCTGACGTCCTTCTCCTTTTGAGGCACCGGCATCTCTCTGATGGCCTTAACCTTATCCGGGTCAATCTCAATTCCCCTTTGGCTGACCACATGTCCTAGAAGCTTCCCTGAAGTGACACCGAAGATACATTTCTTGGGATTTAATCGCAAGTTGTACTTTTCGATCCTCTGAAAGAACTTTTCTAGGGCTTCAAAGTGACCTTCTCTGGTGGCCGACTTGATCATCATATCATCTACATATACTTTTACTTCCTTGTGGATCAAGTTATCTAGAATCCTTGTTGCCATTCTTTAATAAGTCGCGCCTGCGTTCTTCAAATCGAAAGGCATTACCCCTTAAGCGAATGTCCCCGACTCTTTGATGAAAGCTATTTTAATCCGGTTGGCTATCTTATTGAGTATCTGATTATAGCCTGTGTAACCGTACATGAAACTGTACATCATACAAGCAGCTACGCTGTCCACTAGCAAGTCTATGTAGGGCAATGGAAAGTCATCCTTTGGACAAGCCTTATTCAGGTCTCGATAGTCTACACATACCCTTACTTTGCCATTTTTCTTGGCTACCGGGACAACATTGGCCAACCAGGTTGGGTACTATACCTCAATTAGGAACTTGGCTTTGATCTGCTTGTGAATTTCCTCCTTCACTTTATCTGCCCATTCTGGCCTGAGCCTCCTCAACTTCTGCTTGATAGGCTTGTAGTCTGGGTACGTCGAGATGGCGTGTTCTGTGATTTATCGGTCCACTCCTGGCATGTCTTTATAGGTCCAGGCAAAGACTTTTTCATGTTTTCTTAATATTCTCTCAAACTTTTCTCGTTCTTCAGGAGTTATGTTAGATGCTATCAAGATTTCTTTCGGGTTTTCCAAGGTTCCAAGAGTAAATAGAGTAGCATCAGTTGAATCAATATCAAATATAGATGGATTATGATCATGATCATGATCATGCATAATGAAATCATTAGAAACATCGCACAAATAAGCAAAATCGTTCACTTTATTGATAAAACTAAAATTATCATTAACATTATTAAAAAGTTCCGGAGTAAAAAGAAAATCTTAATTATTTTCCTCCTCTTTCGCCGGCACAATTGTTGAAGTTGATGGCTCTGCATCGATTTGGCATTTTGGAGGCTCTGCAATGACCCCCTGTACGGCTTCTTCTATCTTCACCTTCCCCTTCAATTGGGTAGCCACTAACTTCTCGATGATAACTTCCTCACATGTCTCGTGGTCCCAGACTGTCTCCCTGGTCATGATTTCTTCGTCCCAAAAGCCCTCTGCTGGCTTGATCAATCCAATGTGCCAGTCGAAGACATCATTCAAGACCTCAAACCCTCGTACAATCCTTTCGCCAGCCCACTGAGGCTCAGCTTCTCCCATTTAAGCACACACTGCTGTGGCTGGTACAAAACTCTCTCTGATGTGGGGGATTTCCTTCATTGGCTTTTTTTCCCTGTTCACTGTACCTTTGTATCCAAAACCCTTCCTATCCTTTTGGCCTTTGGTGGCGATGGCGGTTGGCAACCCCTGCAAATTCTTGCCTAGTCCTACGCCGGGGAGGAATGACATCCTCTTCATCATATTCAGCACTTGGGTGCTTCCATCCATCTGCTCTTCCCCGTCTATCACAACAATGTGGAACACATTGAAAGGCTGCCTTGCAATCTCCAATATTGAAACCTGGTTCTCCCTGGTAGCCCTTATGGTCACAACCTGCCCCTCGTGAGGAATCTTGACCATCTGGTGTAGTATAGAGGGGACGCCTCCCAGCTTATGGAACCATGGCCTCCCCAAAAGGGTTGAAAAGTTAGCGGGGATAGGCAGAACTACGAACTCTACCTCCGTCTCCACTGGTCCCGTCTTGACCACCGTTTTGAACGTCCCAGAGGCATGCCTTCGTGAGTTATCATAAGCCGCGATTGTTAAATCAGACTTAGCCAGCATATCTTTAGTCACCCCAAAAGCTACCATTGCTACCTGAGGGCACACATTGATTGATGAACCATCGTCCACCATAACACAAGCCATGTGCTTCTGATTGACCTGTGCCCGAATATATAAGGGGCGATTATGGTTGCGGCCCTTTGCCGGCAAGTCAGCACTTGTGAATATCACATTTTTCCTAGCTCCTCCTTTTACCACATCCAACAATTCTGTGGGCGAGATGGTCATGGCCACGGTTGTCTCACATAATGCCTCTACCAACTTTTGCCTGTGGGACGGAGACTGCCTCAAAAGATCCCATATCGAAATCTGAGCCGGCGTCTTTTTCAGCTGCTTCAATATCGGGTCATCCTCCGGCTCCCTTTCTTTTTGGCCTACTGTGGGATCTTGTGGCTTTTCTACTTCTGGAGCTACCCTTTCACTCCCAATCACCGCTCCTACTTTCTTCTTCTTCTCTTTCCTTTCTCCTCCTCCCTCCTCAGAACCCCACGAGTCGGGAACTACTTCATTCTCAACATCATTGTCTTCATTTCCATTTTCATCAGTGGACCAGCAATCGATCACTGCAGCGGGAAGCCCTTCTTCACTTACCTCATGGAGACTCGTGACAGCAGTGTTGGCATTAATGTCGTATAACTCTCTCAACATAAACCTTTCGGGCAGACTGGACCCAATAATAAATACCGGCAGGGGCACATTGTTATACCCTGTCTTCTTCTGATTCACTCTCTTCTCTGGGTCTGTGATTTGCTTTGAATCAATCAAGTCCTGAATCGCGTGCCTCAGTGCCTTGCACTCATCAGTTGTATGCCCAGTGTGTTGATGATATGCATAGTATTCATTGTCCTTATGTCCCGGCAGACCTTGAGTCCTAGCTGATCACTGCGGCAAAAGCTGCAACTTACCCTCCTTCATTAGCCTTCAAGTACCCATGACAGAGACCTTCCTAGATTGGAGAAATGCCTCGGGGCCATGTTGGTGGCTGAAACTTCAGCTGTCTTCCTTGTGCCACTACCGGAGTCTGCTGACCTACCTGCCCCCTGACTGCTGCTGCCCTTCTTGGCATAACTCTCATTGCTTGCTCTCCTAGAGAGGTAATCTCCTTTCGTTTTGATAGCGATGTCTTTTAGAGACTCTCAGTCTCTCAATCCCTTCATTTTGAATCCATCTCTCAGATACGGGCTTGCATTTTTTATGAAGAGCCGTATCTGATCTTGAGTATCTGGCTTTCTTTTTATCTCCATCACTCGGTTCCTCTATCGAGTCAGATACTCATAGAAAGACTCGCCTGCCTTCTGCTGCAATAATTCCAAGTCCTTTAGAGCAACCTCCATTCTCATACTGCAATCGTACTGCCTCAAAAACTCCTCCGTCAATAAATACCAGTCCTCCTTTATTCTACGATCAAGCCCGTGATACCAATCCACCGCTGGGTCGGTTAAGCTTAGGCAAAAGTACTCAATCTTTTGCCTTTTGCTCAAAGTAGTACCCTTCATCACCAACGAGTACTGCATTATATGCGTGGTGGGATCGGAAGTGCCATCAAATTTGGGGACATCTGGCATCTTAAAATTCATCAGGATCAGATCTTCCCCTTCCAACTCCTTATCCTTGGGGTTCATCCCTTGGCCCTCGTCAGCATTCTTGCCATCACTTCGAATTTCTCTTCCATCTTGTTCCAGATGGCTTCTTCATTCTAAGGTGCCCTCCCTCTTTCTAACACTGTTTCTTCATATTCATCCTCTTCTAGGTCATCTTCCAACCTCTGGGCTGGCCTTCTCCTCTGGGCCCCTGATGTGGTAGCCCTTAAGTCCACGGGTGGTGGACGTATCTTCTTTGGCAGATCCTTTCTGATCTCCTCCCGTTCATTTTGTCTCGTGGGAGGAGGAGGTGGGTTCTGTGGCGCAGCTGGCTGAGCCATTGTGGCCATCATAGCCATCATTCGGTTCTCAAATTCCTCCAACCTGCGGCCCACCTCTTCAGCTATCAAGGCCCTAGTAGCATCTGTCCCCCTTGGCGAGTTGGCCATTTCAGAGTCTATAAAGAATTGAGGGGATGTAGCGTGGCTACTTTCTGAGACTGAATCAGAGAACTCTACCCTTTCTGGCAGCTTAAAGAATGGATTTCTACGTAGTCACCCTTAAAGACCTCTTGACCACCTGGACCGATCTATGATGGCTGCAAAATATACCCGTTAGGATGATGCATGAATGACATATAATGCATGATCGTGCTTATGCAACATCCACAAATCACATGTAAGCACATAGGTCCTTCCAACCTTATTACTCCCGCACACGAGGTCATAGTCTCTTTCCTAGGTGGGATTGGCCCATGGGTTAATAGGGGAACCGATGGATGCGCATGGTGCACGGTGAAGAACCGGCAGCATAACCTCTCTAAACTAATGCACAGACGTATGAGTTGTGATCATTGTGTATTTAGGCAGTCCGAATAAGTTGACATGGGCCTATCGGGCCATAAAAGCCTTTGATTAGGTGACCAATCAAATTATTTGGGTTTGTCCAATACAAAATAATCCATACAGCAAGCACCGTATTAAGGTTCATACCACTTAGGAGAAGTAACTATTTTCATTACATGAGCTTTGGCCAAAGTAATGATACTTTGGGTCTACCCAAGCATGGTCCCTGCCAACGGGTCTACCTCATCACGAGCGTAACGACCGGTTCGATCTCCATTTAATATACCAAAAGGTACGAAGCTTGGGCTGGTGATTATCCTTAACACTTCCCCACATTCAGTGAACATAGGGTCGTGCTTTAGGAATGCACCGGTGTTAAGGCTCTAATGAGATGCAATGCAGTTTTTGAAAAAGGATGAAATTTTAAAATTAAAGTTCAATTGTAAATTTTAATCAAGGTACTTTCGAATCGAAGTCTCGAATATAAGTCCCCAGTGGAGTCACCACTGTGACGCGTGTCGAACCCTGGGGCACCCCAAAGACCCGCTTTTAGGATTTTCGGGAGGAGTTTCATAAAAACTTGTAAGAAATCACAAGTGCGTCCATTTTGGGCAACAAGGAAGTTTCTTGGAGTTGCCACCCAATAAAACATTGAAAAAGGTCGTCTAGCCTCAATGAGCCTAAAACAGTGCTGCTATGTCCATTTTGGGTAGGCCAAGAGGTGTCTTGGAGGCCCCATCCTCTCGCCTCGCACTTGGGCATGCCAGAGGTGTCTTGGAGGCCCCACCCTAATAGAACATTAGGATGGCCCTCTCGCCTCGTGGAGCCTAGGACTATGCAAGTTTGAGCCTTTTTTCAGGACACAAGAGGTATCTTGGAGGCCCAACCCTAATAGAACATTGGGATGGCCCTCTCGCCTCATTGAGCCCAAAGACCAGAGAAGGTTCGGGACTTCCCATTTATTCATACCTTGGTTAAGTTTATAATTGAATTTTAAATTTAGCATTTCATCCCATTTCTCATTCAATTTAGTGCAATTTAATTAAAGCGCAGGTTGTCCATCCAAGAAAGCGGTAAATGGAGTGTAATTAAAATAAAGCATATGAAAATAACTTACAACAAAACTGGGGGTGGAATACAACTCCCATTATAAATTGCTCGTGATTCATATATAAATTGGGATATACATTAAGGATGAGGACATTGGTCATCGTATGTATATTTATTACAAAACAAGTTTTGAGGCGTCGATTTTATTTGCTGAAAAATAAGACATTGGTCCTCAATTGATTGACAAAAGAAAATCCCATCTTAATGAATAAAAATATTTAACCATTTTTATATTAGCGGGATAAAAGAAACGATATTTACAATAACAATATAAATTGAAAATATGAAATCTAGAGAATAAAACCAGGTGAGGATCATTAGGCCATCGCAGTGGCTTCTATCACAAACAGCTCCAGATTCACCAAGCAAGTCAAATAAAACTCACAAAATAAAAGCCATGTTAGTGCAAAATTAGGAGCAAAATAAACAAGAGATTGAATAATAATAAAAAAATGTGAGAAATTGCAAGAAAAATCAATGGAAAAGAAAATGGTAAGGAAAAGGGGAACAAATGAGAGAGGAGGCCCAGGGACGGCCCAAGGCGCGTGAGTGACGGGCGTCCCTGGGCTAACCGGTGGGCTAAGATGACATCCATCGATGGCCTGTCGCTTACTTGAGCGACGGCCGTCGGTGGCTGCTTCTGCTCGTCGGTCCCTCATGCTCCTGGGCTGACCGGCGGGCTAAGATGACATCCATCGACGGCCCGTAGCTCGCTTGAGCGACTGCCGTCGGTGGTTGTTCGAGCCTGTCGGTCACCCCTGTTCCAAAAGAAAAGAAAATTCAAACTGTTTTGTTATTTTGATTTGAATAAAATCGGATTTTTATGCAATAAATCACTGTAAAGTAATTAAATTCAAAATAATAGATTTAGAATGTTTACCCTCAGATTTTTACCTCGTGAAGGTGAACGTCGTGTGATTTCAGTTCCTCGCGTTCTACAAGGATCGGTCAGTGATTGCGTGATTTTGAAAAATCTTTGATCGTAAAACTCGTATTGCGAAAGAAAAAAAAAGCAAACCAAGAGAAGAAAATTACTTTCTCTTTCTCGGTATTATAGCACTTCAAATGTTGAAAAATAGCTAAATCGATAAAAAAACGAATGAGTGTTGTTCCCTCGATTCGGCTTCGATTCTGGAAATATTTGACAAAAGCGTTTTTGGAGAAAATTAAAATCTCGTGAGAAAACTTTTAAATTAAATTGTCTAATCCAAATTTTCCAACCCGGAATTTTCTAACCTGAAATCCTCCAACCCCGAATAAGGAACTTCCTTCCCCTATTTATAGGTTTTGGAAGATATTTTAAATAAATTTGAATTTGAAGAGGATTTTCCGAAATCAAATCAAAACCGAATGATCTTCCGAATATTCCCAAAATCAAATCTAATATTTGAAAATATTTTGGAGATTTTAAAAGATTTAAAAGATATTTTGTAAATCTTTCAAAATTTGGAGAATCCGGCAGTTTAAACGATTAGATCACTAACCGACGGGCTGCCCGTGGATGACCGATGGGCATCGGTTGCGGGGGTACCAGCGGTCATTTGACTGACGGACCCTACACGTGGCACGAAAATGAGAGACAGTTATCTCTGGCGAGGAGCGGGCGTCGTTCAAGCGAGTGACAGGTGCCGCTCAAGCGAGCGACGGGCTCTATTTGTAACACCCCCTACTCATACATAGGCGATCCCATCCGATAAGGAGTGAGATGCCGTATGGGTAAAGGTGCCACCACGCAGAAACAGGATATACATACATTCATACATAAACATACAAACCAAAATACAGGGTAATTTAAAACTTTACAAAACCATTCATGAAAGAAGCTGATCATGCATTAATATAACGGAAAACATTACATTACTATTTGATCAACCCAAAGGTATAAAATATAATTACATATCCAGAATATATACATATACGTATGCAGAAGCTAATACAAAACTGATATAAGAGAGTTCTATTCAAAAAGAATCATCAAGCTACAAAATTAAGCCCTACACTATAACCCAGCTGTGTTGGCTTGGCTGCGACGGCTCTTCCAAGGCAAAACTCCTTCCGCACCTGCACGGGTAAACACACCGTGCTAAGCGATAAACGCTTAGTGGGGAAACACACACACAGGAAATGGAAGGCCATTCACAATGGTCGTTAAGCATAACGCATACAAATGGCATAATCAGAAATACACAATAGATACAAATACGAACATACGAACATATAGAATTATACATTTAAGTTTACATAACTGCATTCATACTATCTCACCATTGTACACATTCGGATAATACATTCTCATAATTATCAAAACAGTTCAAAGTAATTAAGCACCTGCTGACTTAAGGTAGTGGACAACGAGTGAACGGACATTACTTTATGGGTACGAACTGATTACTGACAGTACCTTACGGGTACGAATCGGAAACCATTTACTTTGTCATTTACAAAATATTTTATTAAGGGACCTTAAACAAGATCCAAACACATTAAAGGGTTCACGAGGAACCAAATGGGGACCTGATCGGGGTCCAAACTGAACTGAGGCTGCAGCTATAAGACTCTATTAGGCATGCCTAACTATCCACTATACTGATTCTAGCAGGTTATGCGTAAACCATTCAATCCAATTCATAATATTCAAAGTCTCATTCATATATCACTCATAATTACCCATTCATATAATTCGTAACATTAATCCTGCATGTAATCCAAAAACATCATCATTCAAAGATTCGCACACAAGCATGCGAGAAGAGGAACCCAGATGGACAGCAGGGCTGTCGCGCTCGAGACAGGGGCTAAGCTCCCTGCGCGTCGCGCTCGTGACAGACCTCGCGATCGCGAGAAAGAACGTGTAGCCGGCTCTGTCGTGCTTGCAACGTCATCGCGATCGCGACAGAGAGCTCTCATCGCTATCGCGGGCTCGCGACAGGTCGCGTGCTCGCGATAGCGCGAGCTAACAGCGCAGCCACCAGCGCTCTATCGCGATCGCAACGCTATCGACAGAGAGCGGTGTCACGCTATAAAAATCGCTACAGGACGAAGGCTGGAACACCGGCCTCTGTCGCGCTCGCGACACTGTCGCGATTGTGACAGATACAGGTTTTCTAAAATCTGCGAAATTCTGCAGATTTCCTTGCTCTCCAAAATCACACACAAACACATAAATCACTCCACTTGGTCTCTTACCTCAATTCTAGCCATCCAGCACCCTCAACAAACACAATATAACATATACCACAACATATATACCAAGAATTCCAACTAAATCATGCCAATAACAACATCAATTTACCCAATTTGAAATATCAGCACTATTCATCATCATCACATTCAAGATCACAATTAAATTCATTAAACCACAATTGAAATTACTTAGCACATCTAAAACAAAACCCATAATATTTGAACCATAAAACACATCAAGATCACCATAATTTCCAGATATTCATCAAGAACACATATGGGCATTTTCACATTTGAGAGCAGAAAATTCCCAAACCTTGAAATCCTTTGCACCTAAAGCTTAGATCCACTAGATCCATCCTTCTCTTTGCCCTTTGGCTCACGAGGAGGCTCAACTAAGCATCAAACCATCAAAACACACAAACACAAAACCCTAACTTAGATCCAAACCCAGAATTTAAGAAGAGAGGAAGATGAAGATGGAAAAACTTAAACAATAACAAGACAAAGCAAGAAACTTACCAATAAATCTCAAGGAGCAATCAATTCCCACCACACAAGCTTGAATCCAAGTTAGGACACCAAAATGGAAAGAGAAGAGGAAGAAAGGAGGTAAAGACAAGAGGGAACGGGATGGAGAGGCAGAAATTCCTGTTCTCTTTTCTCTTTCCCTCTTTTAATTTCCCCTTTTCAACCCTAGGCCACATGTCCATCTCCTAGTGGGGGAAACCAATCACTCACACACTACATGTATACATCACACGTACACAATGCTCTCCCACTTAGACATACTCTACTATGATATACTTATACACATACAATCACACCCAACTCACTCACACCCTACAACCATGCATCACATACACCCAAAACTCTCCCAACTAATAACACCCTACAAGTATGTGAGCACACAGACTCACAAACACAGCCCCAAAAACACACTCTAACACCATACATGCATCCACATGCTAACAAAACTCTTAAAACATACATTTCTACCCAAAGTGCCCTTTATACATGTCAAAACTCATACAATCTACATGCACTAACATGGCTCATACTACTAGGGGGCAAACGGGGTGTGACACTATTCTCGAGCGACAGGCATCGGTCAGGTGAGCGACGTGCTCCCTTCCCGAGCAATAGCCGTCACTCGTCGCGAGAGATGGGCCTCTTGCGCGAGTGACGGGCTTTCCCACCACTGACGGGCTGCCCGTCTGTGGAACAAAATCCCAATTCTCAAAGTTCAAACTCTCCTCGACCCTTCAAAATCTCCTGTTTACCCAGAAAACCTTCGATCCTTATAAAACTGGAGAATGAACACCCACAACTTTCATCCCTTATCCGAAAACTGACGTTAGTCTCTTCATCGGGTAACTCTGATCTGGACTGCCTCAGGACCCGGTGTCTACACGGCTTTATATAACATGTCAGTGATTTTGGAATTTCTATGTTCGGTATTTTACTTGCTGACAAAGTGGCATAGACAGTAATGATGAAATGCTAATGGCTCCTTCCAGCCACTATTATCATCACGAAATAATGCCAAAATGCCCGCATGCCGATCAGAAGTAATAGTTATACCTGACTGTTTAGTCACATACCGCCTGATATATTTCATGAACCAGCCCTAACTTGACTTATTTTCACCTTCAACCACAACAAATGCTACCAGGTACAAGTAATTATTACCATCAATAGCACTTGCAATCAAAAGAATCTGATGGAACTTGCTTATCATGAACGTACCATCAATCAGCAATACTAACTTGCAGTATGAGAGTCTGTCTATACTTGGCTTAAACACCCAAAAGAGCCTCCTGAATTGCCTACAATTTTGTCGTACACTGTCATCAACAACAAATTCATAATAAAAACCTAGATTATACCTCTCTATAACTTTCAGATAATATGGCAACTTTCTATACAAATCCTCATAGTTGCCAAATATCTACTCCAGCGCCTTAGTCTTGGCATACTAAGCCTTGTTGTATGATACGTCATAGTTGAAATGACTCCTAATGTCAGCCATTATAACACTAACTTTTAGATCGGGGGCTGCACTAACCATCTCTAAGATGCAATCACAAATGATTTGTGTATCTAATTGTCTATACTGTTGAGAAACTAGTGATGCAGTACAGTTGTGGGATGCTTTGTATACACTGATAATCCAGTATCGGTTCACGAGCAACAAACAACCCAATATGATGGCTTCGATTCGATAATTTTATAAGAAATATTATTCAGAATCGCAAATTTCTTCACACATGCCTTCACTTCATCCTTCGATGTGAATGCTAAGCCTTCGCATAATTCATACACACCATCCCATCTTAACATTGGTGAATCGTTAGACATGTTAATCTCAGTTTCTGTAAAATTAACATTTGTGTAGTGCACTGATGGAAATTGAAATTGTGAAATATCATACTGTCCACCCACATCATCTCTGACATCATGCATGTTCAGGTTCTAAAGGCCTTCTGTCACATGTGTTGAACTACTTGGAACACATTGGTCATCTCTTCCAGTACCGGTTTCCTCAACAGTATCATTCAAGTCTATCTTCTCATCGTCCTCGTCTGGATCTAAACTTGTATAAATGTACCCATTATTGGCACGATTGATATCATAACATGCAATGTCGCTAGGTTTAACCCTAGAACCTGAGGCACAATTCATTTCATTTTGCCCTCTAAACTCTCTTATAGGACTTGCTTCTACAGTTTCCAAATCATTAACCCCTTCACGTTATGCTGAATCCTCAAACTGTGTACCAAAATCGGACCGACTGCCGCTTGCAAAATTCTGATTATCACCAAATACATTGCTCTCGTCAATCGTTGGTATGGAATCTCCGGCAACATTGGTATTCAACTGATCAATATTATTCAACACATTTTGCGCGTCTCCAATTATAATTTGTTCAGTATCAACAATTAGCTGCGCAACAGTATATCAATAAAATGTAACAAAATTTTCATAAATTTGATCAATGTCATCGTCATCAATTACATCTATAAGTGCCCAAAAATACGACTCCTGCTTGCTAATAGGACACTTATATATCACTCTACTAACCCTCACATCCACAGCTAAATCCAACTTAATTGATATCTTATGAATAAGTTTTGCAAATGCCGGTTTGTTTCTAACCTTCAATTTCCTTGATCTTCCTGACAGACTTGAAGTATCATACTGATAATCAGCTATGCCCCATATTGACTGTCCTCCAGTATGAATTATAAATATCGCTTGAATCGACATTTTCTAATTCCTACATTAAATGTAAATATTTTATAATTAATGCATCATTTTACTATTTTCGGATTCTAAATAATTTTCACAAATTTTAAACTCATTGATAAATTTAATCATTTTATGCAACTATTTTTTAAAATTTTTATTCCCTTAACAAATATATTTTATATTAATATTTTGTACTAATTAGTTCACTAACTCTCCAAATTAAAATTTTAATTCAATTCTTAACTCCTAAAATTTATTTTTTTTCCAGATTTACAATACTTTTTTAATAAAATATAATATTATATATATGGACTACATATTTAATATTTTAACTTTTTAAACTGATTACTCTTTTAATCTACTAAATTTCTATCATAATTGCCTTCTAAAATTTAATTTTAATTCACTTGTAAAAATTATAAATAATAAATTCACATATCAATATAGTTTCATATATTCCTAAATATCAGAAAATGACAATATAAAAGTAAAATAATATAAATAAATTCAGACAACCAATTACTCTACAAATATTGACAATTATAATATACCTAAATAAATTATAAAAAAACATAAGTTGAATAATTATCTTAACATAGCTTAAACTAAGTTTATTTTTCAAAAATAAATTAAATACTAATAACTTGCCTCTTAAAATATTGATCGGAATTATATTACAAGTTTAACAGCACCTGCAATTTAAAAATGAAAATAAAATTAGTCATACATTAAAATTTGTTTAACAAAATTAATTTATACTTTATTCACATAACAATACCTTTTTATTAACCTTCAATAAAATAAGTAGATATTGCATTAATTATGTAATAATTAAGATAAGAATGGGTAAGTGAAAGAATAAAATTCTGGAGTTGGAAGGAAATGAAAACTGAAGGCAACAAGGAGAAGGAAAGAAAAGCAAATAGCAAACACGGAAAATGGAGTTGGGAAGTATTTAAAGCCAAAATTTATAAAAAAAAAAAAATTCTTTGCTTTGTAGACCCGTGCCTTCTGCAGGCACGGGTCTACTGTGGCTGCAGCGCACAGTAAAATCTGTACGCTGCAGCCTTTGATTTCATGTGATTTAAAAAAAGTCAAAAAAAGACAATCTAGATTGCTATTTTTTGATAGTCTGGTCCCACTCGGACTGTCTTCATTTAAGGAACAAACCGGAACCGTTTTGCGCCTTGAAAAATAAAAAAATAATAATAAGTCAGAAAACGGCAACTTAGGTTGCCGTTTTCTGACAACCCAGGTCCCACCCGGGCTTAGTTATTCAAGGCGCAAAATGTCACAGTTTTGCGCCTTGGAAAAAAAAATAAAAAGTCAGAAAACGGCAACCTGGGTTGCCATTTTTTGACAACCTAATGTGTAAAGTTGGTGGGATAATGTGTAAAGTTGGTGGGATACACACTGACAGAAAACGGCAACCTAAGTTGCCATTTTCTGACACACTATTTTTCTAATTTCTTTTATTGTAGCCCCAATATTCTAAAAAATTTTACTTTTCACGCCAAAAGGAAAAAAAATTCCTTTAAAAAGAGGCTTCCATTTCCATGAGCTCGAATAATCGTATTCAAAGACAATGAATTGGGTTTAAAATCATGATCATTAATATCATCGAACAATGATCTAGAGCTATTAGGATCTCCACAATTGGGAGTAATTACTAATAACTCAGATGCCCAACTGAGAGCTTCTAGCAATGAGATTGGTGGTGAGGAGAGCTTAATGTAACCATTTGAGTAAGGTCTAGCCATCACGAGGAAGATGGTAATAATTGATTTGGGTTGTATCAAGAGGGTAGCTAAATGCTGAGAGAGGAAGAGGTAGAAGTGTGCATAGACCGGTTAATCGATCCATTAACGAATTTTAGTGATCAGTTCATTACCATCGATTTTTTAAAATCATTAACCGTTAACCAATCCAATAACTTAAATTAATCAGTTCATCAATTTTTATTTTTTTGGATCAGTTAATTATTAATATGCAATTAACCATTAAAAGGTTTTTGAACATGTAAACATAATAAATTATGTAAATTGTAAAATTTATTTCAATTGTTCAAAGTATTCAAAGCAAACATTATAAATCAAACATAATACCAATTAAATTTTAAAATAAAATATAAATATAATACTAAATAAATTTCAAAATAAAAATATTGCTACATAATATTGTTTTTTAATTTTTTAAATTTTAATTCTTCATTTTTAGCTACATATAATCTAATTCTTTATTTAAATACAAAAATAATTCTTTACAAGTCTATCAATATATGAGATGAAAATGGTAATATTTTGAAAAATATTAAAAAAATGGCATCGGTCGGTTAATCATAATTAACCACCGGTTTTTTAAATGGCCAAATCATAACCGTAACCGTTGTTCCAAAAATTCATAGTGTAAAAAATTAGTTCACAAAAATAAGTTCGGTTAACCATAAAAAACAGTTAAATTCCAGCTCGATTTTGCAGTTAATCATAAACCAGCTTTTTTGGCACACCATTAGGTAGGGGTGAGAAAAAAAAACCGTTAGATTTGTTTAATCGAGAAACCGAATCGAAATTGATGCGAAAAATAGGTTAACCGAACCAATTTTAATGGTTAACGGTTAGTGTTTTAAAAAATCAATATTAATGGACTGTTTTATTTTTTTGATTCATAGACTGGTTAACTGAATCGATAACCTATACATAAACACTCTTATAATTTATTAACTTTATTTCACTTTTTCTTTCTTTTTATTACAATTTTTTTATTTCATTATTTTCATTTTTAATTATTTATATTTCTTTAATTTTTATTAATTTAAAATATATTTTATTTTTTTAAAAAAATATTTTAGTTACTATTATTTCTTGATTTATCAATTTTTCATTAATGAAAATCAAAATATATTCGAAAAATTATATAACATTAATATATTAACTAAAATTTTTAATAATTTAAAAAAAATAAAATTTTTAATATATGTAAAAATAATGTGTGTCAAATTAAAAAAAAAAAAGGAAAAGAGTTATTAGTGTTGGATGGATTTATTTTAATAATTTTACATTTTTTAGTATTTTTGTTACACTTTTTTTCATTATCCTAGTTGTTTTTAAGTTTTTAAGTTTTTTTTTTAGTTTTTAATTAGGGTAATGTAGACACCGGGTCCCGAGGCGATCCAAAATCAGGATTACCCGATGATGAAAACAAAAGACCGATTTTCGGCGAGAAAAGTGAGAATCGATTGTTCCCTTGTCAAAATTATGTTTTTTCGAAAAATAATTAAAAATATATATTTTAGAAATTAAAAATTAAAATAGAGTAGAAAATATTAATTTTGTGTCCTTAAAGTTTTTATAAAAAAAAGAAAAAAAAGTCGCGAATGCCACCTGCGGCAGCGCGGGGGCACCCGCGCGGCAGGCAGCCCCTGCGCGCACGCTGCAAGGCGGCGCGCGCGCGCAGCAGGTCGACGGGCGAGCCCTGTGCGCGCGCTGCTCCCTCTCCACGCGGCCATTTGGCCGCGATCTCCGCCTGTCCCTTTCTCTGCTTTTTTCTGTTTTTTCCTTTTTTTTCCAGTCTGTCTTTGCCCGTTTCTTTCACCATCTCATGTATTTTTGGGCAAACAAAAATGAAAACACTTTGTCCTCTTCCTATTTTTGGCCAAGACAAAAATTAAAGGGGGACTTCCCCTCATTTTGAGAGGGACGGCAACATTTTTTGGCAGGAGGATTTTTTGGCTTTTCTCTCTAGTTTTTTCTTCTCTCCAGCAACTCATCTTCTCCCTAAAAAAAATTTCTTCAAAATATTTTTAAGTCCCTTTTCTTTCTCCCTAGTTTTAATTTATTTATTTTCCTTCAAAAATATAATCCATCTCTTGGGTGATTTGAGCTTGAAAAATTAATTTTTTTGCTCAATTATCCGCTAAAAATTATTTTTATCAAAATATTCTCTTAATTTATTTTAAAATACCAATTTTGACATTTTCTTCAAATATTCATACCACAAATTTGACAAGGAAAACAAATCGAGACACCGTTTCTCCGACCCAAAAAAATTCTGAGGGTAAACATACTTGGACTCATTCTCATTCATTTTTTTTGTATATTATTTATTGTTGTTAATATTATTTTTGCTATTATTATCATGTCTACTATTTACTTTTAGCATCTTGATGTGTTAATATCACTATTAATATATTATTTGTTTGCTTTAATTTGATTTTCATGTTCATTCACTGTTGTTATTATTATTATTACTATTAGTATTAGTATTATTATTATCATTATTATTGTTATTATCTCATTATTATCATTATTATTATTATTATTATTATTATTATTATTATTATTATTATTGTCAATATTATCATTATCATTATCATGGCACTTATCACCATTATTGTTATTGCTACCATCATATTCATATTATTATTATTTTGTTGTGTTTGTTTTATCATTGTTATTATTATCATTATAAATTGACTCGCCTAATATTTATTTCATTTTTTACTTGATTAATTTTTAGAACCATTACTAATACTTTTAATGTTAATTTTTGTCTGAAATGTAACTTGAGTTGGGTTATTTGAGCATCCCGTGACTCCCCGGATGGGTCGCGACGCGTGGAGGATCACACCGGTTTTGGTGAGATCTTTCTCAACTCTCTCTTTATGTTGTGTATTTGTAAATAATTATTTTATTTATGCACGCGTGCGATAAAAAATCACAATAATATTTTTACAATTAACTCAGAATTTTCATTAATAAAATTGGGACCAATGTTCCTTGTTTTAGCCAAACCATAAAAACATCACAATTAAAACGAAGAGTCAACTTTTTTCCAAAAATGGGATCACTCATCCCGGTTTTCACTCGACAATCAAAAATGACTCTTCGAACCCTCTTTAAATAAATGTGAAAGAACCAATGTTCCTAAATTTCGAACAAGTGCGAAGGAACCAATATTCCTAAAATAATACCCCGATTTATGTGTGTCTTTTCTCATTTTGAATCTTGTGTGAGTATTTTAAATTCAAGTTTATTTCTTTTTGGGCCCTTGTAATTAATTTTGGGGCAACTTTATTTCATTTTGGAGATTGTATTCCGTCCCATTTATACCTTTAATTTCCTTTTATTGGGGTTGTATTTCGCCCCTATTTCTCTTGTAATTGTGTGTTTGTGTGTTTACTGCTTTCATTTATCGCTTTCTTTATTTACTTTATCGCTTTTCTTTTATTGCTTTCGCATGTTTGGAATGCGCTATTTAATTTAAATGCATCAACCGCGTGAGATGAGAGATATAATTTTAAGAGATTGAAAAACCCATTTATAATTAACCAAAGCATAAATAAGAGGAAAATTCCGGACACCATATCTCTGGTTTAGACCGTTAGAGGTGAGAGACTTTTTTCCCAATTTCTTGCAAATTGGGTGGCAACTCCAAATGCCTCAAAGGTGCCTTTAGGCGTCATTAGGCTAGGTGGTTCTCCCCGATGTTCTATTGGGAGGAATACACCAATGATGTCTCATGGCGCTCATGATCAAAAGACGCAAACCAATACCTCAAATCCCAATGGCGGATTCAAAGCGAGGGTCCTTACTGGGCACCGGCGCGCGTCACAGGTAATAATAGACCAATTAATTTATTTATTTATTAAATCTTAATTTTTAAAAATAAAGTTACTTATATCTAACAAAACTTTTATTTTAACAACAATAATGTTATATTATAGTGAAAAAATTTTAATTTTTAAGTATTTTAAATATTTTAATTTTATTTACGAATGTATCTTATAATTATAATGGTTAACCGAAAAATATTGGTTAACCGATCCGAAAAATCGAAATCAATGAATTGGTTAACTGATTGTAACGGACTGATTAATAATTAGTATTTTGAAAAAATCGACATTAATAAACTGATCTTTTGAGGGTTTATGCACTGCTTAACTGGTCCATGCTCACCCTTACTCCTAGGAAGTGAGAAGCCCAACTAGTTGAAATTGTTTGAATCTTGGAAGAGGTCCAATTTCACATTGGAATTGAGCTGGGCCTATAGGCCCACAGTAATTTCAATTTAGATTTAATTTTTAAATTTTAATATATATATATATATATATATATATATATATATATATATATATATATATATATATATATAACACTGTGACGCGCGCCGGATCCCGGCGGCCGCCTGTGGGACCGCCCGCTCTAGGGCGATCGGGGCATTTGAGGGTCCGTTGACAGCTTGCAATAAATTGCAAGTGCGTTTATGTTGGGCAACAAGGAGGTTTCATGGAGTCGCCACCCAATAAAACATTGGAAAAGTTTCTCTCGCCTCGGAGAGCCTAAGACTGCGCTTAGTATCCATTTTGGGCCAACCAAAGGGGTCTTGGAGGGTAAACCTCCCGCCCTAAAGAGCCTAGGATTAACGTCAAAGTCTCGTGACACAAGAGGTGTCTTGGAGGGTAAACCTCTCGCCTCTTTGAGCCCAAAGACCAGAGATAGGTTCGGGACTTCTCATTTATTCGTACCTTGATTGATTTTACAATTCGGTTTTGAGTCTATTAGTCCGCTCTCTCTCCACACGATGCAATTTAAATTAAAAACCCAATCATCCATTTAAGAGCATAAAATAAAATAGCATTAAAGCATAAAATAAATTTACAATAATACTAAGGGCAGAATACAACCCTCGTTCGTAAATGTGCGATACATGCATAAAACGGGTTATTCATTAACAATGAGGACATTGGTCCTCGCATGCATTCATTATGGAAAACGATTTTATTGGGTAAAAATAGGACATTGGTCCAGTTTTATTTAGCAAACATTCTATTTAGTAGAAAATATTTGTGTGGTGGTTCTTTTTAGAGCGGTCGAAAATCGTTTTATTATTACAGACCATAAATAAATAACATAATACAAGATAATAATTACATGCTTCTAAATAAATAAATAAATTCTAAAACTACTTGTCTCGACTGTGCTCCTCGAACGAGTCACATTACCACTCTCGTGATTACAGTCATGACAGGACAACAGTAGCAATTAGTAAGGGATTGATAAATAATTGAATAAATAAATAAAAGCATATAATTGAATAAAATAAAATAAATTAAAGAAGATAATTAAAATTAATAATTAATTAAATTAAATGAAATAATAAATGAATGAATGAATAAATAGTTAAATGAATAATTAAATGAATTAAATAATAATTAAATGAATTGATAATTAATTTGGTGTGGTAAAAATGAGATTAATGTATGTAAATGACAATTATGGTGATGAAGACCAATGAAAATAATATAAGACAAATATATAATAATATTAATAATTACAAAACAATAATAATCATAAAATGTATTAAGCATAAAAAGATAATATTAAGGATAATAATACTAATAATAAATAAGCAATAAATAAATACAATAATGATAATAACAATTAATTAATAATAAACATAAAATACATAAATATATAATAATAATAATAATAATAATAATAATAATAATAATAATAATATGATGATATAATAATAAATATATAGTAATAAATATACAATAATAAATAAATATATAATAATAATAATAAAATAATATAAAACAGAATATTAATAAATAAACAAATAACAAAAAATAATAATAACAAAATAATATCAATAACCAATAAAACAATAATAGACAAATCCAATAATAGTAATAATAATAATAATAACAGAAAAATAAATAATAATAATAATAATAATAATAATAATAATAATAATAATAATTCAGAAATTAAATAAATAATACTAATAATATATATATATATATATATATATATATATATATATATATATATATATATATATATAATAATAATAATATTAAAATAGGGAGGAGAGAGGGAAACTCACCGGATTGTCGCCGGAGCTTCGCTGGAGTGGCGGTTGAGGACGCCTCCCTCGCCGCCTCGTACATCGCGTCGTCGGGAGTCCAGCGCCGGTGGCCACGCGCCGGAAGCCCGAGATCGCCTTGAAGCCGCGCGGTTCTTCCTCGCCGATCTCCCTAACGGCAGCGAGTGTCGGTGAGCGGTGGTCACCGCCGGGTGCGTCTGGGTCTCGCCGGTCGCCTCATGAGGCGCGTGCAACCGTGTGCGGCGGAGGTTGGCCGGCGGCAGGCCCGCCTTTCTTCCTTCCTCCTCTTTCTTCTCTCTTCTCTCCGGCGTCTTTGGTTCCCGTGGCTGCTGGTCCTTCTCTTCTTTCTTTCCCTTTCTTCTTTCTTTCTTTCCCTTTCTTTTTCCTTTGATTTTATTTGGTTCCCTCTGTGCCATTGATCTCTCTTGCTCTCAGTTCTTTCTTGCTCTGTCTTTTCCTTTCTTTTTCTTTTCTTTTCCTTTCTTTTTCTTTGTTCTTGGTCTGTGTCTTCTTGCCGAGAGAGCCCCCCTCTATTGCCCTTCATTCTTTTCTTTTTATACCCTAAAATTAGGGTTGGTTTTTTTGGGTCAATTAATAATTTTCTCCATTTTTAATTACTTTAACTTAATTCAAATAACACACATTAATTAATTTAAACATTACATATTAATTAAACATTACATATTTTACATCTTAATTTAATTATCACATATATTATCTATTTAATTAAAGACTCTACATACTAATTAATATTAATTAAATAAACTTTAATTTTTCATGCATTATAATTACACAATAATATTAGCCATTTAACTAACCAATAAATTAACTAATTAATTAACAAATAACATTAACTAATTAATTTTTAATTTCACACACAGATATTTATATTTATTATTTTTTTCGGAGGGAATAATCAAGAATCAAAAAATCACTATTTTCATTTTATGCCGGACTCGGGACTCGGTGTCTACAAACACGCACTTTTATCTTAGAGTTAATAGATTTTTGGAAACCGGGTCCTTGAATGAACAAGATAAATTTACCGTGGAAAAAAGTAGTGATTGCCATGAACATGATAATTTCTTCTCTTAATGCTACAATATTTTGAGCTAAAAAAATAGAAAAAGTAAAATTCACAAAAACTTTATAAAAGCTTAAAAACAAGAAACATGAGAAATCAGTTTCCACTATGGCTATTAATTGGGAGCAGCAAGTAAAGAATGAGAACATAGAACACACAGCAATAGAACATGTAGATATGCAAAGCAACCTTCGTTTATAGAAAATTGAGAAATTCTGGACCGCTAGAAAATTGATACCAGGCTACTTTTTCCAGAATGTCATCTAGATTGGATTTTTGCATGTCTTGATTTGTGGCTATTCAGTGATGAAGAGTCTCTCATGTGAGAATGTTTCTTTGAAGGAAAAATACACTGAAAGCTTGAAAATCTCTTAAGGGGTAAAATGGTAATTTTACATTGAATTAAAGACTAATTTATAGTTTCTCTAAGGAATGTTTGTGGATGTTAAATTTAAAGTTGCAAAATGGTCAAACGGTTAAAATAGAGGCCTAAAATGATCAAAACATAGGAAAAATAAGGAGCGGGGCCCACTTAAATAGGAAAAGCCAATAACTCACGTGCTATGGTCCTAAATCTACGCTCGCATGTACGATACTTCTGGAATAATCAACGGGCAATGGTATGATGCCATGTGCGAAGGTTCGATACCTATGCATGATGGTATCTGCAGTTGAGAATGTCTAATTAACGAAATCGATATTTTAGGATCTAGAGCGGTCTATAAGCTTCCTAGAGCATATATGGAAGTCATTTCGCCGTTAAAATGAAGAGTCTAATGTGTGTCTAACATTCCATGCAAGCCCTATAAATAGGTGGCCTTTCTTCAGTCAATTCATTCAATTTAAGAGTGGAAAATAGCTCTATAGCATTTTGATTAGAGAGATTTGAATAGTAGGTTGAATTTTCAATTGTAATGTTAGTTTATTTATTTTTTTATTTATATTTATTTCAATGTATATCATACTGTGCATCTCAATGCTATATGACTAGTTTATGATAGTAAAACTGTGTACAAATTATAAAATTAGAAAGTAAAAACTGAAAACACAAACCATATTTGATATTGGGAAGAGCTGTTCTTATGCATTCCTTTCCTCAATTTACACTCGTTGCTTGTTTATGGGCTAGGAGCCCATCGGGAGACTGGGTTTTGGTAGGGATTTGTGCTTAGAATGGCAATACATGTCCTTATAAATGAAGATTACGTATAAGAATAAAGATTAAAATTGTCTTTTGGAAATTATAAATAACACTTTATAATGTTCATCTAATAATTGCTTCTTGTTTGAAGTTTGGACTATGTTCTCCCCCCAGGATTCGAGGATATTCGTCTTTTTAAGGCCAATGGTGGTTAATGAAATCTTCAAAATATGGGTTAATGAGAAAAATGTGCAAAAATATTTTTTATAGTTTTTGAAAATGGTCTTGAAATTTTGGAACCATTTCCAACATTTATAAGGTCATTTTACCTTTAAATAGTACAATTTAAAGGACAAAACAGAACCTTAGAAAAACGTGGAGACAAAAATAAAATTGATATAGATACTAACATAGTGGCAAATGGATCGCGGATTGGATTATAAATACACCATTATTTAATTTATGGGTCGGAAATGGCTCAATATCTAAATAAATTGGGCATATTTAGATCTAACCATATATGGGTTTGCTATATGTTTGACCTAAATGAGTCATATGGAGGCTTCATATGGGTCGCATGGTTGCCATAATAGGCGAAGTTGTGGATCAATCAACTTCATCATTTTTTTAATGAAAATTAACACTTGATACAATTACGACATAATAATCGGATAACCCGAGTTCAGGCCAGGCCGAAATGAATTGGTACTAATTGAAATTTGAAGATTTTTTCTTCACAAACCTGTATAAATAAATATAGGCTTACTTCGGGCTGGATCGAGTTCAAGACAAGATGGGCTGAGCTTGGGTTCGACCGAGATGGGTCGGGTTTTAAACTAGCCTAGCCAAAATTTGAATTTTTTTTTTTTTTGCACAAGCCTGTATAAATAAAATATAGGCCTACTTCGGCTGGACCGGGATTAGCCAAGTTCGGGTCAGACCGGGATGGATCAGGTTCGGACCAAGTCTAACCAAAATTTAAGTATTTTTTCTACACAAGCTTGCATAAATAAATTACAGGCTTATTTTAGCTGGACCAGGATGGGCTGAGTTTAGGTCAGGCCGTTCCTATTCGAAATTTGAAGATTTTTTTCTACACAAACCTGCACTTTGGACTGGGCTGGGATGGGGCGGGTTGGGATTCGGGCTGGGATAGGTTAGGCTTAGGCCGACCTAACCGAAATTTAAAATTTTTTTCACAAGCTTGCATAAATAAAATACAGGTCTACTTCAAGCTGGATCAGGATGGGCTAAGTTCGGTTCAAGTCGAGATGGGTCAGGTTCGAGTCGGTTCTAATCAAAATTTAAAGATTTTTTCTGCATAGCCCTGCATAAGTAAAATATAGGCCTATTACGAGCTAGGTCGGGATAGGTAGTGTTCGGATCGGGCCATAATGGGTCAAGTTTGGGCTGAACCTAACTGAAATTTAAAGATTTTTCTGTAAAAATTTTCATAAATAAAATACAAACCTATTTCGGGCTGGACTGGGCCGGGTTCGCATCAAGTCTAACCGAAATTTAAAATTTTTTGTTGTATAAGCCTGCATAAATAAAATACAGGTTTACTTCGAGATGGGAAGATTTTGAGCCGGGCCGAGATAGGTCAGGTTTGTGCCTGGCCTAATTAGAATATAATTTTTTTTTGTACAAACCTGTACAAATAAAATACAGGCCTACTTCAGGTTGGATTAAGATGGATCGAGTTTGGGCTGGACTTAACCATAATTTGAATTTTTTTCGCAAAAATCATCATGAATAAAATATAGCCTATTTTGTGATGGATCGAGTTCGAGTCGGGTCAGATTCACACCCGATCTAATCAAAATTTGAAGATTTTTTCTACAGTAACTAGCATAAAAAAATAAAAGTCTACTTCGAGCTGTGTCGGGTTTGAATTTTGAAATTTTTTTTGCACAAACTTACATAAATAAAATAAAGGTCTAGTGTAGGTTGGCTTTAGTTTGAGCCGAGTTTGATTTAGATCGAGTTGATTTTGGGCCTGGATGAGTCGGGTTTGGGCTATATATGCTTGGTATAAAAAAAAATAACCGGTATAAATTTGGTATCTCGACCCATGTGATGTAGTTGATGCCCATTGAGTATGTTTCTGGGTTAAATTGGATTTGGGCTAATTTTTTTGAACGGATTTAGACAAAATTTTTGGGTTGCACCCAGTTTGCCACATCTAGTATTAAGGGCCCCTTTAGCATGATTTTTACTTTGGTTTTTGAACAATAAAAAAAAAGAAAGTAAAAGATAGAGTTTCTAACTTTCTGATTAGGTGTTTGTAAAGTATTTTCTAAAACCTCTTATTTCATAAGAGTTTTTATTTATATTTAGATTGAATATGTATGAAACCAATATAGTATGAACTATAACTATTTTACTACTTAATAATGATATTAAAAAGAGATGCTTTCTCTACAAGGGCTTCTAATAAATGAAAAACCTTTTAACAAATTAAATAAACATATTTAAAAGTGAGTTTTAAAGAGGGATGATTCGGTACGTCCAACATGCCATACATCAATAAATTTGAACTCTTAGATAAAAAAAAATGAAAACTGATCTATTGAGTTATATTTGTTGATATACATTACATTGAATATACCTAATTAATTATCCTTTTCAAGCGAAAAAGCCACTTTCGACTTTTTAAAAGTCTAGCCAAACTGGCCCTAATTATTTGTTTTGTATGTTGCTAAATATGTACTAGTTTTTCTTTTCTTTGACAGGATAAATAATTAATAGTTAACACATGCAAATGAAAAAAGATAAAATAAAATTTTTATATATTTTAAAAGACTATACTATTAGATTGTGATGGGTTGGATTCGGGCTGTACCTAACTGAAATTTGAAGATTTTTCTGCAGAAGTCTGGTTTGCACCGGAGCTAATTGAAATTTTTTTGCGTAAGCCTGAATATATATAATACATGCCTATTTTGAGATGGGCAAAGTTCGAGTCGGAACGGAATAGGTCGGGTTCGTGCCAGCCCTAATTAGAATATAAAATTTTTTCTGTTCAAACCTACACAAATAAAATACATGCCTACTTTAGGTTAGGTTAGGATGAGACTTAACTAGAATTTGAAATTGTTTTCTGCACAATTCCGTATAAATAAAATATAGACTTATTTTGGGATGGATCGAGTTTGAGCTGGGCCAGATTCGGGCTCAGCCTAACTAAATTTTGAAGATTTTTTTCTGCACTATCTTGTATAAATAAAATACAAGTTTATTTTGGGTTAGGCCTGGTTTTGTTTTGAAAATTTTTTCTATACAAGCCTGAATAAATAAAATACAGGTGTAGTGCAGGCTGGCTTTAGTTCAGGCCGGGTTCGATTTGGATCGAGTCGATTTTGGGCTTTGATGAGTCGTGTTTGGGCTAGGTATGGTTTGTATAATAATAATAATAATAATAATAATAATAATAATAATAATAATAATAATAATAATAATTGGTATAAATTTGATATCACGACCCATTTGATATAGTCGGTGCCCATTGGATCACATACAACATGTCTATTTGGGTCAAAATTTAATGGGTCATTTTGAATTGATCCAAATGAGTATGCTTCTAGGTTGGATTATGTTTGGATCAATTTTTATGAGGGGATTTACCTAGAATTTTTGAATTGCACCCATTTTGTCATATCTAGTATTAAGGGCCCATTTGGCATGATTTTTACTTTGATTTTTGAGCAGTAAAAAAAAAGAAATAAAAGTCAACACTTCTAACATTCTAATTAGGTGTTTGGAAAATACTTTCTAAAATAACCTCTTATTTCAGAAGATTTTTTATCTATATTTGGATTGAATATGTATGAAACCAATATAACATGGATTATAACTATTTTACTAAATAATAATATAAAAAAGAGATGCTTTCTCCAAAAGGGCTTCCAATAAATAAAATCTCTTTTAACAAATTAACCAAATATATTTAAGAGTAATTTTAATGAGAGATGATTCAGTGCCACTACAAGAAAACAGCAAAATAGAGACGAAAATTTAAAGACAGAAAATTTTTCGTCTCTAAATAGAGACGGAATTCAATTTAGAAACGGAAATCGAATTCCGTCTCTATTTAGAGATGAAAATTTTTCAACTCTAACGTTGGTCGCTAATTATGGCGGGATTGTTTCCCTCCAAAATTAGAGACCATATTTAGAGACGGAATTGTTATTCCGTCTCTATTTAAAGACGGATATAATTTTTCGTTTCTAAATAGAGACGGAAAAAAATGCCCGTCTCTAAACATAGAGACGGAAGAAGAAAGCCATCTCTAAATAGAGACGGAAAATTTATCCGTCTCTAAATAGAGACCGAAAAAATATTCGGTCTCAATTTTTAGAGACCGAATTGTAATTCGGCCTCAATTTTTAGAGACCGAATTGCATTTCGGTCTCTATTTAGAGACCGAAATGCAATTCGGTCTCTAAAAATAGAGACCGAATTAATATTCAGTCTCTAATTTTCGGGAATTAAATGCTGCTCCCCCTCTTCTTTACTTTACCTTTTCTTTCTTTCTCCCCTTCTCCACCCCCTTTTCGGATCTGCCCCCTCCCCACTCTGGTCGGTGCCACCGCTGTCAGGTCTTCGTGCCGCCGTCCTTCCCTGCACCGTCCGCCGCCTCCCCTCCCCTCCCCTCCTTCCTCCCTTCTCTCCTTCTTCCCCCTCCCTTTCTTCCCTGCAGTGGCTCATTGTCCTCCCTGCCGGAGCTCCCCTTCCTCCCCGCCGGCGGACAGTCCTTCTTTCTCCCCCTTCGACGCTGTTGCTCCCCCCGACGTCGTCGTCGACCAGATCTGCCATTTTAAGTAATTTATTTTCTGCCATTTTTTTTCTTTTGTTATTTTATTTGTGTGTTATATTATGTTTATTTATTAATTTATTTTTTGGGTTAATATTGTTTTAAATTTTTTATTATTCTATTTAATTTAAATTTGTTAATGTAATTTAATCTAAGTTAATCTACCTAAACATACTCTGGCCTAAGTTTTACCAAAGAGGAACCGAAATAGAGACATGAACGCGATTAATTTTAATTGAACCAAAGAGGAACCAAAATATAGCTTATGATTCATATAATTTAGAAATAAATTTGTAGTTTAAACTATCAAAATTTTGTCCTGTAATCAATTATTAAATTAGAATTACAGTATGGGTTTTTTTTATTGTTTATATAACTAGAAATCTTAATTTGAATTATGAGAGGAAACGTTCTGCTTCTTTTAATTATAATGCAAATTCTAGTTAGTTTACATTAGACATTTTCATATTTGCTTACTTTACCATTATATATATAAATGTTTTATATATATATAAGCTAATTTGAACTAATTTGAAATCCTATGCTTACTTTACCATTATAATGCAAATTCTAATTTGAAAGCCACTTTACCAGTAGACATTTTCTATTTGGATTCTTAGTATACATTTATTTTTACAAGCTTATATCACAGTAAATTTTAAGCAATTTTAAAGAGCTTATATCACATTAAATTTTAAGCAATTTTCGAATTCGTTTATCCATTCGAATTTGTTCATGTATAAATTATTTATGTATCTTATTATTTGTATTGTGTGTAATGTTATCAAATATAATAATTATGTTAAGCAATTGTTATTATATGTATTGATATTTGACCTTATGATTAATTTTGTTTAATTTTTTTCGACGATATAAATATAATTTATATTTTCAAGTTTGTATTTCGAATGTGTCATACTAGAGAAAAATGAAATGTATATAAATTATGATTTATTTGTCATTGCATGTACGTACGACAACCGTGTTCGGATCGGCGTTAACCTGTTGTACATGCCGAATAGCCGCAGCTTACTGACAGTTTTGGTCGAGATAAGTGTGTTATGTATTAAAAATATATTTTCAAAAATTTTAAAAACATATTTAATATTTTTTTAATGGCATCTACATGTTTGAGATGTGTTGTTTTAATGATATAAAGATGTGTAAGTCATTGTCATGTTGTAATTCGACATTAACAACTATGCAATTATTCACGATACCGTAATAACAGCATATGACTTTGAGGGATAATTTCACAACTGTTGGTGAAGTTATCCGTTAAATTTCGATGATTGAGGTGGATGGAAAAATTTCTTATTGCATTGATTTTGTTTTGGAGTTGCGATTGGTTGGCATTTTATCGAAGTGTTTAATTTGCTACTGTTTGGCAGGGGGATAGGAACCCGTATAGGGGGAACTCTATCCATTTTTTTACAAAATTTTTATGACATTAATTTGGGAAAATGAATGAATGTCAGTATTAATTGAATTTCATATACAAATAATAATCGATGGGTTTTTTATTCTATACGTGCCTCTTGATGGTTTTGTGTATATAAATGTTACGATTTCTATGACATGCATATTATTTATTATGCTAGTAATTATGTAGCACTAATTAGGGATTAAAGTAAAATAGTAGGTTGGAGAATTGAGTTGAAATAAAATACAATATTTGACACGTGATGGTACTAACTTCGACCTTATGATTCTTGCTAAGCAGTTTAACATTAATGAGCAATATGGACAGAAGTTGGATGTATAGAAGAATAACACCAGATGGGTATATTAATTTAGAGTTTGCTGAAGGAGTTCAGCACTTTATTGAATACGCAAACTCCCAACCTGCATACATGGATGGTTTAAAAATTAGATGTCCATGCAAGAAGTGCAAACACAGGTGCTATCTTCCAACGGATGAGGTGCATCTCCATTTACTAAAAAAGGGATTTGTACCCAGTTATTTTGAATGGAAAAGGCATGGAGAGCCATTAATTAGTAGCACGTCTAGAAGTGCGAAAGTGGGATTGGGTGTTGTAGGATCGGGTGTTGTTGGATCCGATGTTGTTAAAGGACCTCTGCGGACTGTTAAATCTTACCCGGTTTATTTTGTCAACGGCTTCAGATACCATACACAATCGCATGGTTGCAATAGGGCAACTAAAAACAGTGGAGTTTGCATTAAGTGAGAATTGATGGACTATTATTGTGAAATTACAGAGAACCTTGAAATTCAATATCCTGTTTTGCCAATAAAACATTGTGTGCTATTTAAGTGCGAGTGGTTTGATCCTACACCCAATGTCGGAATCAGAGTGCAAGCCGCCTACAACTTGGTCGAAATTAATAAAAGAAGACGACTTGCTAATTCTGAGCCTTTCGTGTTGGCCATGCAAGCATTTCAGGTGTATTACCTCCCTTTTCCTAGCCTTAGACGAGATAAAATGGATTGGTTGGCAGTTTGCAAGGTTAAACCCAGGGGCATTTATGAGATGAAAGTAACAAGACAAAATAAACGAATTGCCAGCGAGGCCTTTCAGGAAAAGGAAGTGGAGGGTCATGAAATAAATGAAAGCTTGCCATATAGGGATAATGAACCTTTGAATAGTGTGGACAATGAATTTGTTGACATTGGATCGGACGAGGAATCCAATTTCACATCGGAATTGGAAAGCGAATTTGATTCTAATTATTCAGAAAATGAAGATAATGGTGATAATAATGCAGATGATAGCGAATAATTATTCGCCCATGTGAGTAAAACCCATAATTTTAATATAATTAGTTAATTTATGTTTCAATTAACTTACATATGGTAGACATTTGCATTATTGACTGTGTTAATCATGTATACGTAATAATTTAATTGCTAATTATGATTGTGAATATTTTTAGGACAAAACATGAATAATAAGAGGCGGGCGAGATCGATGCAACCTCCCAGGGCCAGGATGCCAATGTCCACATTAGGAGCGGACAGTCAAGGGGAGGGATCATCTCCTGCATCAGCACCTCCCCATGTGGGCATGGCATCTTCATCGCCGGTGCATCCAGCCCCGCAATCAACGGCTGCTACTACGTCTACTGAGGTGCCTAGTTCGGATAATCCGTCCGAGCCATCGCAGCGATCGCCTGACACTGTTGAAGGTCCATTGCCTGGTTCGATTGGCGCTGACGGGCGGACGTATATTGTCATTGCTGGAAAACAGTGAGTTACTAAATTTTCTGTTTTATATTTACTCTGTAATAGTAAAATTCATCACACAATTACATTTTCTTTCTAATCCAGATTTATTCCCTCTGGTATATGCTCCCGCACGATGACTGGTACATTCAAGGAAAGGTTTGAATTTAATGGGTATTTGTGAAAAAATATATCACAGGAGACGAAGATGTTCTACTTCCAAGAGTTTAAGGTAAATAACTTATTTAAATTATTTTGACTGTGTGTATCTCTAATATTTTATAATTTAAATTGTATAGTAATATTGGGAATATATATATATCATTTAACCATTTTTTTCTTTTAAATCCTGTAGAAAGCTATTTATTGAAATTTTTCCATCGATCACCTCGTTTACTGCGTGTGGGAGCGACGAGCCCGTGTTTGTTACAAGGATTTTCTTAATAAGTTGCACGCAAAAGGTGAACGCCCAAGGTATATAAGTGAAGAGACTTGGGCAAACTGGATGTAGTACTGGTCATCATCCGAAGCCGTTACTATCGCCGATCGGAATTCCACTAATAGGACGGAAATCGAATTCCGTCTCTATTTAGAGATGAAAAATTTTCCGTCTCTAAATTTTCGTCTCTATTTTGCTGTTTTCTTGTAGTGATATATATATATATATATATATATATATATATTTAAAAGACTATACTATTAGAATTTTTTTCCCTTTTCTTCCTCGTATAATCTAATTTAATGCATATTAGAGAACAGAATAATTATATGGCTACATTCTACTTTTGTTAAATGGCTTTTTTTCTTATTGGGTCTAATTATGATTCTTAATCTTTTCATAAATTGTTTAAATGAACATTATTCTTTATTCCATAACTTTATATATTTTATTAATCATGTAATATTAGTGGAATATTATTATTGTTAGATTCATAAAAGTGTTATATTATAAACTATTTATTTGACAAATCACTTATTTTCATTCAAGTGATTAAACAAAATAGACAATTAAAAAACTATAAGGAGTTGGTGTTGATTTAATAGTTAGCACTTAATTAAAAGTACGTGAAGTTTCAAATAATTTCTTTTAATGAAATTTGTAGTTGTAATGAGACACAATATCTCTCTTGTAAAAAAAAAAAAGCTAATTAAAAAATATTATAACGCAATTTATTTTCTTAAAATACTTAAAACTTTCTTATAATTATATCCAATAGCATGTGATGTGCACTTTTCAATTTATAATAGATAGAATTTGATATTAAATTTTTTTTCTTCAAAAATTTATTTTATACTAACAAATCTTTTAATTGATATATATTCGATGTATTAGGATTTTTAAGTTAATCTAATTATTTATTTTTTACATTTTGATAAAAATAATTATCATGTGCAATCACACACGTAAAAAAAAAAAAGAAGTTCGCATACGTTATATTAGTTCGACTTCGATTGGGCTCAATTTAGTTAACAAAGACGACCTAAATAATGGGCCGGATGCCAAAGAGATTCAAATAAAATTGTGGGCCCAGTCTGCTAATTAATTCGAGAGTCCAATTTTATGTGAAATATACACTTGTATGTTTAATATATGATGATATTTATAAGTATCCCAGGTACTAATCTTAATTCTTAACTCATTATTTTCTACTTGTTTACTTAAATACATCCATAATAATTTGATCGTCAGAGTGTTCTAAACAAGGACTTTCGCCAAGCAGTCTTGTCAAAAAGAAAGGAAGCTCGTCCAGGAATAGGTCAGTGAAACCGGACTGTTATCAAACCTTATACCAATCATCGAAATAGGGAAAAAGGTCAAACAGAGTGTAGAAAAGAGAATGTAGCCGGTACTCAAATGGTTTTCTGGCTTGGATTACTGTACTTCTAGACTTACACTTAGTAAGAGAAGTATTCACATAGCACTTGTCGGTCTCATCGGCCCAATAGCGATAAATATGAATGTAACGTAGTGCACTTATTGGGCCTGGACATTATTTAGTTTCTAATAGAAAATTTTGCTTTTGGTTACAACTTCTTAATTATAAGAAGAAACTCATAACTGCTGATAGTCTTCTCTAGACAAGGATAATGTAACAATCCTATCGAAAAAGATTTATAGTTAGGGAAGGAGTCCTATAAAGGTTTATTGTCTTGCAGATTCAAGACTATTGTTTGCAATTCGTTTGGATTCGATAAGTCCATCGAGCATGGACATGTTCATGCATGGGCGGGGTTCTTAGCGGAATTACATTGTTTTTTAAACATTTTCGTGTTAAAATCCGGCTTATAATTAGCTCTAATCGGGCATATTGAAGTAGCCAAGTGACATTAAGTTTTGGCATATGGAACTCTATTAGGTAGACTATAACTAGTTTAACACAAGTATTAAGTACAATAATGAAGAAGTACTGTATTAAAATAGTTTAGTACAGAGATGAGAAATGAATGCATAAGATAAATGTAAGAAAGATGAAAAGGACGATACAAGGAGCATATAGAGTTAAAAAAACAAAGTTGAAAGATGAAAAGAAAACAAGAAGAAGGGTCCACAAGGATTAAGAAATAGAATGGGAAATGGGAGTAGAAATGTACATAACATAACATAACATAGCAAAACACAAACAACAAGAGCACCCCCGCTTTAAATGCGGGGCAGACAACACTCTCAGCGACTTTTGTGAAGGACAATGTCAGCCAGCCATTCCATCTCTCTACTTTCGGACCCTTAACAAGCGCATGATGTGAAAGCTCACTCCCCAAATGCACAAACCCACAATTCTCTCTCTCTCTTTCTTTTAATAACCCAACTTTTCTCACTATTTTTTGACTGCCTAGGATAAGTAAAAACTCAAAACCCATTTTTATTTTTCTTTTTTATTACAATAAGACATGCATGAGATGCACAATTGCACATGCACATTATCATATACTCATCATAGCCTTATGATAGCTTCTTTTGTCTCACTTTTGGTTTTTCTTGTCAGCAAAGAAGATGGGAAAAGTGAGAAAAAAGAGAGAGTTTTGAGATTTTAGAGAGTTTTATTTATTTATTTTTGAAAAGAAAGTAAAAAAATAAAGAAAATAAAGGCATTTTTTCTTTCCCCTTTCAACTTTTATTTTTTCTCTCTCTAGCAAAAGTACTTCTTTTTTTTAAATTTTTAATTCACTTATTTAATCAATCATAAGTAATCGATTACAAAATGATTTCCTCACCTCTCACATCAGACCATCTTTTCTGTTCTGCCAGAAAAGTTCTGTATCCTTCTGCCCCCTTTGCATTTATTACCCTCTTTTCGAGGAATGGGCCATCTATGGTTACCACACCCACCCCTAACCCTAACCCTAACCCACCTTTCTCTCTCTAAAAATTTTCATATTCATATGTCAACTTCAAAGCGTACAACTTTGTTCTGAGTGTCAAAGTGTAATAATAATATGACTATCTTTACCCCCTATTATTTTGAATTGACCATTATTAATACTATTATTATTATTATTATTATTTGCATGAAACCCAAGCCCAATTCTAACTTTCTTCCTTTATGAATGATGCTTACTTTAGCTGGGTGCGCGTTTGATTTGAAATAGAAAGAAGATAACATCTGCATCGTGTACGCATATTCCTCACCGTATGATCATCTTGTTCTTTAGTAAAATATGCTCATCATACAACAATCATCAAACACCACATGTCTCATTTTAACTATACTTTTATTTATAAAAGATAAATTATTTCACTTATCTTAAAAAAGGGTTTTAAAGAAAGAGATTTCTTTGATTCAATAATGTTTAACTTTCATGGACATCTCAACTAACACAAAGATTTCATACTTTATGAAAGTAGAGATTAATGCTCTTTTATCTAAAAAAAATAAATTAATTTAGAAAGGACATACGCAACAAATTAGAAAGATAAGATAAGAATTGCACACTTTACAGGCTTGGATTGTAACTAAAAATTCCAATTAATAACTGTAAAAGAAAAAGAAATATGTCGGGATGAAAGGGGTTCTTTCTCCCTAATCAAAAGTTTTGTCTAAATCAATCATGAAAATTTTATGGACTAAATCAATAAATTAATTGGAAAAATGAGATAATATATCGATCGAATTTAGGTAAAAAAATTTCAAAATTTTAAATTCAAACAATAAGAATTGAATATTTTTAAGTATTTAAAAGTGAACTTTTTGATTTGGTATAAATTTAAATTAGTTGAATTATTACTTCGGATATAGTATATGGTTATAAGAGAAAAAAGAAGTATATAGATAAAGTAAGACGCGGGAAGTGAAGGATACGCGAGAGAGTGGGAGAAGAGAGATTTAGAGGAAAGCATATATGGAAGAAAAAATTGTTGTTGGTAGTTGGGTTTTGTATGTAGTGTCGGTATAAGAGATGGTTTCACAGTACATTCTTTGGAATGGTGGTCTTTCACCTTCAACATATTCGCTTGTCAAAGGATATGAAATATACTGGAGCCCAGTTTTCTTCTTTTTTTTTATTATTATTATTATTTTAAGAAAAAAGAAAAAAAAAATAATTCCAACCTTCACAAAAGAGAAAAGTCTTCTGCTTTGACATCCGTCTCTCTCTCTCTCTAATAAATGACTTAACTATTGCCCTACATCCTACACTACCCTTATCGTATTGGAACTTGTTCATTGAATTCTTTACTTAGGGCAAGTAGGGTAGACTTGTGGTAACAAAAATTAAAATAAGAAAATAAAGGTATTTTTTTTTTCTTGCCTTATTTTAATTAATTCTTCTTTGAATGCTACTATTAAGTAAAATTGAGAACCGGATAAACTGGTGCAAGTATTTTAAGTCTAGGTAAATTTAATTTTAATATAGTTTCAGATTTCAAATTCGAATTTTCAATTTTCTTTTTCCAATAATAAAGTCACTAAATTAATATATTTATATATTTATCATTACTTTTTTTTTTATCTTAATTAATGAAAGATAATTTAATTAATCATAAGTAGCATATTTTTAGATAATTAATTCATTATTTTAATCTAAGTGAAAAAAATCTGAAAGCAACATCTTAAATGGGTCTAAGGGAATAAAAAAGATATATGACATTGTGAATAAATACCAAGAATTTATAGGTTAAATAGGAAAAAGAGAAAAAAAAAATAGCTTGATACACTCTTGGTTGTTCTAAACTGAATTTGAAGAGCAAAGAATATTTTAGCCAATTGAGTAACTTCAACTCCAGGACTCCACTATAAGTTAGGAATTTCAAGACCGATAAACCCCAAAACTTTGAGAGATTTAAAGATAATTAATTTTCACTCCAATTCTCTGGGAGCCATTTAATAAAAAATAGTGACGGAACAAAAATCATATTTTAAAAGTTAGAATATGATTTAAAAGAATTATGAATGTTACTTTAAAAAATATATATATTTTAATTATGAATGTTGAATAGGAATTTACTAAAATTTTGGTCAAGTCCTTAGCATTTTTGTTTTCTAAAATTTCTTTTATTCTAAAAGTTATTATAAGTTTTCATCCAATTGCTAGATTGTAAAAGAAAGGATATACCGAACGGTTAATTGTTAAACAAAGGGATTCTGACACGTAGTATTTATTAAATCAACAATTTGTTTATTCCCATGTCGATTGAAAATTCAAATCCGGATTTGGTTGAAGAATGCAATCTATGTATATTGAATGAGGTCGGATATTATTTTTCACAAAATCCATACCTTGTTTGGTATTAGTCCTTTTTCTAATTCATACATACATGTGACATGTTTTTTATAATTACATCATAAAGGATAAAACATTAATTGGCAAGAAGATAACAAAAAAAATACAACCATCATAACATATATTTGATTAAATCAATGGCATAATATGTCTGAGAAGATATCAATATATATATATATTTTTTTTATAATCATTCAATATCCGATGTTCAATGGCCCTATTAATTCGAATTTGCACCAGGTAAATTCAAAAGTAAAACAAAATATTTTTTTCAAATATTTAAAAATATTTCATATTCAGAATTCGAATTCAAAGCCCGATTAAAAAAAAAAAAAACTATTGCCATCCCATCTCATTCTATAAGAGTCAATATCAAGATTTTATTTGCCTATCTTTTACACCTCTTGACAACAAGTTTCTTTTTTGTTTGTCTTTTACCTTCCTTTTGAAGTTAACACATCTAGACAAACCAAATACAAATGAAAATGATTTTATCTAAATATAGTAATGTTTTAATTTGTAGGGACTACACTTGAAGATGTGATATTATTCATGCAAAAAAATTAAATTAATTTGTTGATTCGGTGTAATCTTTATATTAAAGTAAGCTTATATATTCCAATTATATCTATGTTTTAGGGGCAATTTTGACTTGTTTTGTCTATGTTTTAGGTTGTTTTAACTTAGTTTGTGTTATTTTGTTGTTTTAGAGTGATTTGCACTTATTTGTGTGTTTTTTTTTATATGTTTTTGAGGTGTTTTTGGTTCAATATGGAATTCAGACATGAACACGTAGTTTGTATGAACGATTAGATTTCTTTCTCATGGCTATTTCCTAGTTTGAGTAGTTATAGGAATGGTTTTAGTTGAGTGTTTATTTTTCCTTATTGAGAGAGTTAGCTTAATTTGTAGGGTTTTTTTCTGTATGGAGATGATATTGTCCATTATGTTGAATAAGTATGAATACATATTCATACTTCAAGAAGCTTAACACTAATAAACCAAAAAATTCCAATCTACTAATTTCAACAACATAGTAGTCTAATATTATTAATAATTTTGAATTCTTAATTTACCAGTAAATCAACGCATCATTACGACCTCATAATTCATTTAATAATCAGGTTAATTGGTAGAGATAGTGAGACTGAAACAATATTATCTTACTTTCATTTGTATTTTTAAGTGTTAATAATGGGCTTTAACTAGCGTATTTCAATATTACTAAACTCTCTTCACTTTTTAACCGTTAGATTTTATTTTAAATGTTACTGTTATTTAATAAAATAATTAGAAAAATGAAAAGTATTAGAAAGTGGAGACCTGTGACACCCTATACCCGTAATATGTACAAATAGTGGATACCACAATAAAACTTATAAAACGTCTTCTTAACTCTTTTGCGGTCTTAATAAATTACCCCCTCTAATTTGATGTGCATACTACGGGTATAGGGTACCACAAGATCGGAGAGGACAATAATTTTGAGGTAGTGCTAATGGATTTGTTTGTATAACTTGTATATTATTAGAAAGTAATATTTAAAAATTAAAAAAAAAAATGACAAACGTAGGAGACATAGAGCCCAACTGGGTCATTTAGGCTATCTGCGACTTCCTATTATTTTATGCTCAAGATCCAAGAATTAATTTTTTTTTTTAATTCTAACTAGATTTTGTTTTATTTATGGTTTGCATGAATAATTTTATTCAGTTGATACCTAGATTTCTTTGATATCAGGAATAGAAGCTATATATTAACATTGAGATTTTAAATCTCTGTATATCTTTTTAAAGAAAAAACTTTGTATTACATATACTCAACGATTGAACCACTATAATCTAATAACATATTAACATATTTTTATCATTAATATAAAATGTGTGACCCATATGGAGAATGTATTAATTTGAAATATATAAAACCGGTCCAATTAATATAAACTTAGCTTGCTAATTTTGTAGTATTATTAATTTGTTTTTGTCTCCAAATCTAGCAAAGAATAAACGAAGTTCGACATTTAAAAGTAAGAATTTGACCTATTGATGCTTCTATGTGGTCAAAGATGAAATAATAATATTATATGCTAAAAAATATTGTTTACCAATTATAACCTTTGTAATTTTATGATAGAGTTTCTTATTTTAAGAGTTTAAAATTGAATTACCTCTTTTTTTTCTAATAATTTCCTGCGTATCAGTAAAACAAGACGTTTACCATTTAATCCTCTTAAACTTTACTATCTAAATTATTTAAATGTTTAAATTTTTTTTAATCAATTTTATATTTAATAAATGCAAATTCAATATGGCTTTAAAAATCAGAGTGCTTGACATTTAATCACGCTAATATGACATCACATCATATTAGAAAAAAAAAAACTCATTACAATAAACAGAAAAAATCATTTCATTTCATTTCAATTTTCATCAGTGATAGAGTTGGGATGCGCTCATAATCCTATTATGCATTGAATTTCAATCAAAATTGACTATTATGCATTGAATTTCAATCCAGATTGAATTAAAATTACTAAATTCTATTTCAGAAAAAATTCTGAGTTATACTATAGATAAGCCTCTGACTTTTAAGATCTCTATAAATAGATGGGAGATCTAAGGATTTAATATCGAAAAAACTTATACGCCGCAAGACTACTCGTTCTCATTCATAAGTTTTCTCTCTTAATGTTTCGGGTATTTTTAAATTGTGATCTAACTGCTTTTATTCCGCACGTGGGTAAAAGTCAGACCGGTGACCAATTAGAAAGGGATACTTGTGATGTTTCCGCAACGAGATTTACGCGCTACAAGAGGTAGGTACCAATTTTATTGTTATCTCCTTTTATTTTATATTTTCCCTTCAACCAATCTCACTTAGTATATGGGGCACCTATTTTTATCAAAACAGTTCAAATATGACATAAGTATGAATATATATTTATTATTTACAAATCATACAAATATAAGTTCTTAATAATTTATTATTAAAATTTAAAAATTCAAATGTTTTATAAAATTAAGTTCCAATTCTCCCGTATATGTATTAATTCATTCTATTTTACATTCCAAACATTGGTTTTAGCTAAAATATTTTTCAATTTATGAGATTTTTCATTTTTTGATGGTTAAATTTTATTTTAAATGTTATTACGAAGTAAATCTAAATTCCATTTACGTCAAAAATGGTTAACTAGCAAGGTATTTGACTTTGAGGATTCACGTGTCATTCCATTGTACCTGCACTTTTAAAAATAATGAAGGGGAATTAGAATTATCAATACATGACATGGAAACTCGTGCATTGGCTGAATAATATCGACAAAAAAGAGATTAAAAGAAATACTACTATATATTTACAGACAATATGGGGAATTGATGTATGCATTATTATTAATTTAGGTACAAGTATCAAGTAAGTATTAGAGTTAAGAAAAAGCACGTGAAAACAAAAATAAAATAAAATAAAAATATATTAGTGTCACGGGTTATGCAGATAGATATATCCCTCTGATTTCTCTGATATATCCTTTCCATATCTGTCTAAAACGAGACACTTCAAGTCTCCAAATTCCTCTATTGTCCATTAGGATATGGCAACACAACTAGCTATAATCCAAACAGATAATTTTATATATATATATATATATATATATATATATATATATATATATATATATATATATATATATCAGTTAAAAATTAGGTTGGTCTGCAATTTTTTATTTTTTATTTTTTTTTTGCCCTCTTTACAAAAGTAGCAGGGAATTATAACTGCCACATGTTCTCCATTCTCAATCATATACGCATGGGCTGTTCTGAATTTGTGTAATCCTTAATTTATAAAAGTAGGGTCGGAATTGAATTTACACTGGAAAATTTTAGGAATTTGAGGTCTTTATTTGTTTTATTTTTTTTTTTTTTTTTTGTCAACGAAATTTGAGAACTGGTATGTAAATATTGTAGGATTTTAAAATCTGTATTATTGCAAAGATGAAATGTTAGTCCTTAATTACATTTTTGCAGGTCGGATAATAGGTCAGTATCTAGCTTTATCTATTTGGTGTTCTTTTATTAGTTTAGAGTTGACTCTTCACTAAATTTAGGTGATTGGAGACAATTCTCTTATTCATGATAAGATTGCACTTTAGTATCATACATCTGTCTCTTTTATATGATGATGCTTGTGATTTTAGTAACAGAATGTCTTCTGTGTTTCAAGTTTAGTTTATGTACACATGCAGGAACTTGTACAATTCAAATATACAATCGTATTAACTAATAATGAATTGTCCTTAATATGGAGAAAGTCATCAACGTTTCTGTTGCTGCCAATGCTTGGCAGTCTATTCCGTTGACCAAAAATGGTTTCCCTTTGGGTCACTTTGTTCTTCGTGGCTGACTTGCTATGAAGCACAGATACGGCAGCAGATGAGCGTATCCCGTATCGGATACCGTATCTGATACGATACACGTCAGATACGCTAGGATACGCGTACCGTACGACACTGAAAAAATGGATACGCTATTGTGACATGGGATACGCATATTTGAGGGGTTGGATACGCGCATCGAAGATATCGGATACGGGAATTTCAATCGACTAAGAATTTTTAGAGATCTACAAGAAATTAAACGCAAAAATGGAAGAGTTGTATTGAAACCTCACTTGGAAAGACAAATCGGCAACCTCTTTAATTATATTTCTTGAAATTACCTGCAAAGCATCTCTTAATCAGTGCTCCTACTTTATTTCGATCTTGCACAGTGCATCTGCATCAGCCATCACCACCTCTTTGGGTTTCCTTTTGCACCCTTCACTCGGTTTCATCTTTCGCCCAAAGCACTCTTTCTCTCGTTTTCATAGCTGCAATACAACACCGCTGGTAAGTGATAATCTACGAATTTGGGTTTGCTTTGTTTCTACTTTCTCTTATTGTCTTTTTGGACTTTTTAAGCTATGCTAATCTACTTTTGTTTTTTTTATATCATTTTGCTTTTTGGAAGTTTCTGGTTTTTCTTTTTGTTTTTATCTTGTTTATCTTTTTGACTTTTCAAACCAATTGTTCTGCTTGTTTCTATTGTTCTGATTGTTTGTTTTTTTGACTTTTCAAACCAATTTAACAAGTTATCTTCTATTATTTATTTGTTTTGCTTGTTTTTCTTTTTGACTTTTCAAATTAATTTGATATTATATACTGACAAATTATGAGTGTAGTTATGCAGTATGAATGCATTGCTTCATGGTTTATTTACCCATTTATTTAACTTTTGTGTGATTAACGTGCATCTCAACGTTAATGATTCTCTTTCTTTTGGTTAACCTATTATGTTTACTCTACTACTATGTTCTTGAAGTTTTTATTTTTTTTCCTCCCTTTTTGGAGGAAGGTTGTAGCGTGGCTGTCAATATTTGTTGATATATCTCATGACGATCGTATCGGTGCCATAGAAAGTATTGAAAGTTGGAATTCTAAAATCTAGAGTGTGAAGTTCTCAAAGACCATCATCATACTTTCTAAATATTTTTGTGATATATGGAAAAGAAAGGACTGGCTGTTTGTACGTTGTCCAATTCTGTTTGCATGTATATTGTCCACTTTTATGTTTTTATGTTTATGCTAATACCCCAAGAAAACAATTTAATTAATTTTATAATCCAAACCCATTTGGCAAAAAATCTAATAACTGAATACGTCTTAGATATTTACAGCATCTCTCTCTCACTCTCTCTCATTAACATTAGTTAGCTGTGAATTAAATTTATAACTTATAAGATGCAAAAAAATGAGTCAATCCCAATCAGCTTTAAGTTCCAGTAGCAATCCCACGGTGATTCTTGAAGACAAACGTGAGAAGAATCACGAGAATGATCCTCCACTTTAGAAGTATGTCAAGATCATTGAAAAGGCAGGAAAAGGAGGAGGTAATACAGCTTTTGAATGCAATTTTTGTAAGAAAAATTATAATGGATCTCATACTAGAGTCAAGTCTCACTTACTGAAGATAGCAGGGTATGGAATTGCTCCTTGCAAAAAGATTCCTAATGATATATATGCAGAAATAAAGAGGATTACAGCTGAATACGAGCACATGCAGAAATTAAAATCTCAAAAGCAGATTCCTTTGCCTATGTCAATGGCTCATCATTCTCGGCCTTCAATGCCTTTTGAGAATAAGAAGAGAAAGGTTTCAGCTGTTGAAAAATCTTTTAATAAGGAGGCTAGAGATCAATGTGATGCTGAAGTTGCAAGAATGTTTTATATAAGTGGTCTGTCCTTCCATCTTGCAAGAAATCCGCACTATAGAAATTCCTATATTCTTGCTTCTACACTTCCGGGATATGTTCCACCAGGCTATAATGCATTGAGAACTACTCTTTTACAACAAGAGAAGAGCCGCATTGAGCGTTCTTTGGAGCCAATCAAGAGTACATGGAAGAATAAAGGCGTGAGTGTTTGTAGTGATGGGTGGACTGATACTAAAAAAAGACCATTGATCAATATTTTGGCAAAGCGGCCCTATGTTTTTGAAGGCAATTAATTGTGAAAGCGAGTACAAGGATAAACATTTTATTGCCAACATTCTTATGGAATCCATCAAAGAAATTGGTTATGAAAATGTGGTTCAAGTAATAACTGATAATGCACCTGTCTCCAGAGCTGCTGGTTTACTTGTTGAGACCAAATATTCCAACATCTTTTGGATGCCATGTGTGGTTCACACCCTTAATCTTGCTTTAAATAGCATTTGTTCACCAAAACCTACAGATGTTTGGTATGAAGAGACTAAATGGATTCCATAAGTTGCTGAAGATGCATGGTTCATAAAAAAATTTATTATGAACCATAGTATGAGGTTGGCTATGTACAATGAGCACTGTAAGTTGAAGCTACTCTCCATTGCTAAAACAAGATTTGCTTCTACACTTGTGATGCTTAAATGATTTAAGGAAGTGAAGGAAGGTTTACAACAAATGGTGATTAGTTCAAATTGGTCTCTGTATAAGGAAGATGATGTGGAAAAAGCAAGAGCAGTGAAGCAAAAGACATTGGATGAATTATTTTGGGACAAGATTGATTATGTACTTGATTTTACCAGTCCTATATATGAAATGATTACGATGGCTGGCACTGATAAACCATGTCTTCACTTGGTTTATGAGTGGTGGGATACTATGATAGAGAAAGTGAAAATAGTTATTTTTCGACATGAACGTAAGGACAGCCATGAACAAAGCGACTTTTTTTTATTGTGGTTTACAATATTTTATTGGAGCGATGGACCAAGAGTAGCACACCACTACATTGTTTAGCACATTCCTTAAATCTGAGGTAAGTATTTATGTACCATGCTTATTAATTTAAAATTTACTTCTAATTTTGTAATTATAAATTGTTATCTTTTAATTTTTCAAAAGTATTATAGTCCAGAATGGCTTCAAGAGGATCATACTCATGTGGCTCCCCACCAAGATGTTGAACTTACAAGGGAGAGAAAAAAATGTTTTGAGAAATACTTTTCGAGTGAGTCTCTTAGAAGAAGTATCAATGTGAAATATGCTAATTTTTCAATGTGCTTGGATGACTTTGGGGCTATTGATACTATGAATGATAGATTCCATATAGAACCAGTGGTGTGGTGGATTGTCCATGGAGCTTGCACACCAACTCTCCAATCCATAGCTTTAAAGCTACTTGGACAACCTTGTTCATCATCTTGTTGTGAAAGAAATTGGAGTACATATAACTTTATTCATTCTCTAATAAGGAATAAGATTACTCCACAAATAGCTGAAGACTTGGTGTTTGATCATAATAATCTTCGTCTTTTATCAAGAAAGAGCTCAGTTTATAATGAAAGTGTTACTAAAATGTGGGATGTTGGAGGAGATGAGTTTAATAACTTGGGTGAAGATAGTGCTGGGATACTTGAAATAGCAAATCTATCTCTTGATGACCCATCATTGGAGGCTTCAATATTTACTACTGAAATGGAATAAATTATGATGTCTAATGCTTAGTGTTTGACTCCTTAGATGGAATTTTATTATGTTTGACTGATGAAAGTTATTAAAATTAGTAAAAAAATTCTATTATTATTAATTTTTAATTATCGTATCTACACCGTATCGTATCTTCATTTTTAGAATTTTGTCGTATACCCGTATCGTATCCCCGTACCGATATCCGTATCCATGCAACATAGATGACTTGCTATTTGCGGTAGCCACCTTGGATCAAACCTAGGATTATTGATAATGTTCTAGCTAAGTTTTCTCAGTTACTGTCCTTTCCAGGGAGAGTTACCATTGCGAATTATGTTTTAGCTGCCATTCCTTCTTATGTTATGTAGACGGTTCCTCTACTTTTTCACATTTGTGATCATCTTGAAGGTTTAATTAGGCAATTCATTTGGGCCTGATACAAAAAAAAAAACACATCTCTAAGAACTTGAATCCTTTATTTGATTTCTTTACTCCAAGTGTCAGGTTTGATTTTATTTTAGTTGTTAGTATGATTAATAAACAAGGGGATTGGGATTGGGAATTTACCAACCTCATTGATATAGGCATGGTCAAGGACAAAGATCTAAATTTGCCTAATAGACCAATTAGAAGGCTTAAGGAAGCTTATGCTAATTTTGTAAAGAGATTCATAAAAGACGGCATTGCATTGGAGAAGAAGTCTTTTAAAAGAGTTAGACATGCCAAGCATATCTTATAAGCATTCAAGGATGATGGGCAAGCATTGGTAAGGTCAATGATCAAAATTAAAGAAGAAAATTTTGTTATCACAGTTGTGTAGAGTCAGTTGCACGCATGTGTTGAGCACACGGCCGTGTGATAGTCATAGAACATGCCTGTGTGGTTCTCTGATTCTTCAACGATTATGGCCATGCAAAATAACACGTCCGTCCGAGGTCAGGGTATGCACACCTATGGGGTCTTTTGTTTCTTAAGCCAATTTTTTTCTAGAAATTTGAAGTTGCAAGTGAAAGGAAGTTTGTTTACACAACCGTGTGGCCTTGTCTAACACGATCGTGTGTAAGTTTATATTCCATCTTTAATTAATTCTTCCTTGCTTAGTTAGGTTAAGATGGTTAATTTAGGCTAAATATTTGCCAGCCTATATAAGGCTTGTTTTCTTAGCTGTAAATAATTATCTTATTCATTCTATTGATTATTAATTGCTTTGCAATTGTCTATGAGAGTATTTATTTTAGGAAGAAATATGAGGCATGATAGACCAAAAGATAGAGTGATAGCAACATCAAATACATCAAGACGAAAATACCAACCTTTAAAGGAAGGGATGGTGTTAAAACTTACCTTGAGAGGGAAAGGAGAGGGAAAGGAAAGTAAACTTAATCTTTGAGTGCAATAATTATAATGACGATAAGAAAGAATAGTTGGTAGCAGTTGAGTTTACCAATTATGCTTTAGTTCGATGGGATTAGATGTTGATAAATAAGAGAAGGAATGGAGAAAGACCAATTAGAACTTGGATTGAAATGATAATACTCATGCAAAAGATATTCATTTCATTGTACTATTATAGGAATTTGCACTAACGATTACAGAGGCTTACATGAGGGTCAATGTTAGTTGAGAATTACTATAAGGAGATGGAAATAGCCATAATTAGAGCTAATATCATTGAGGAGTCATAAGAGGCAATGGTAAGGCTCTTTTAAGGAATGAATAGAGAAATTGGCAATGTAGTGGAACCTCATCAATACATAGACATCGCAGAGATTCTTTGTATAGTTATGAAGGTGAAAGAGAACTTAAACAAAAAAGAGTATGGTAAGAACAATTGGAGTTCCAACAACAACTGATATTCAGGATAGGGTAACAAGAATGATGAGAAACCTAAGAAGAAGACTTCGGATGGCAAAGGTGACAATTTTAACAAGAATAGAGTCCTTCATATGATTCTAAAGATATCTCTAAAACTCAAACTTCTAATGATAAACATAAAAAAATAAATGTTTTAGATATTTGGATGTTGGACACATTTGAAGGAACGCGTACATGCCTATAGGAGCACAATACAATAACATTGGGCCTTTAGGACCCAAACGTTCCCTCTACGGGATGATTTCATGCTGTAAGGAGCGAAATAAAGTCGCCATCTTGAAGGTTAAAACCAAGATCATGAAACCATTTTAGAGATTCGAGGTCGGGAATCTCATCTTATTTCTATCTTGAATTAATATATTAAAATATCTTATTTGGATTTTAAACATTATCATTTCTCTTAATGTTTTTCAAAGCACAATGCATTTAATCTTATTTTACTACGCCACACTATCATTTATTGCGGGTTGTTTGTCCCCTATGTATAGGAAAAGTGAGCTTTATTTATTTTAATGGACATTGGTCCACTATTAGGTGAAATAGATCTCCTGCCTATTTAAGTGTTAAGACATTGGTTATTAATCCTATTCTAATTTTGTTACACAAAACTTAGGACTTTGATCCAAGTTTTATGGTGGTGATATTTAGCAAATGCAAAGCTCATTTCATTAAATTGGTGATTTATGAAAATCCTTTCTGTATAAATGCGGGGCTTTGGCCTTATTTTATGATAGTGATTTTTGCGGAAAGATGATACAATTTATATTGAAAAACATTCATTTTATTGAAATACAAAACCTTATAAACATGTTTATTTATTTTGTGTGCAACATGTTTGAATGGACAAGTGTTATAGTCTAAACAGACATGAGATTGTACTTAATTCGAACTCTAAGTGCTCCTTTCTATTCAAGGAACTATGTTCGATCGAACCAAATAGACTTGCCCATTTAGACATGGATCCTGGTTGTGGGATTTGAAGAAAATATTTGAAACTTGAGCTTTGCATGTCATGTCCGAATAGACCTATCCCATTGTCTTGCCATGGAAAATACAACAAAGGATGGTTTTTACTTTAGATCAAACCATTGCTTTTAGGAACTTCCAGGTGATTCATAGACCTGACAATGACCAATTTACATTTTGGGGGCAATTTTGATTTATTTCACCTTTGTTTTGTGTTAGTTTTGGTTAATTTCTTTTAGGTTGTGTTATTTTCTTATTTTTAGAATGTTTATTCTTATTTTATGTGTTTTTATATATTTTTTAGGTGTATATAGGTCTAATTTGGGAATCGTGTCTAAAAATGGATCATTCTGGAGCTTAAAATGAAGTTTTGTTGTCTTTTAGTCTAACATGAGTGTGTTGGAAAAATACAACATGGATGTGTTGAAAAAATACAACACGGGTGTGTGGGAAAAGTCTAACATGAGCATGTGGGAAAAATGCAACAAGATTGTGTTGAAGCCAAACTGATATGAAAAAAGTGAGGATTTAGTACACAACCATGTGCTCTATTGCCTTGCAAAGCCAAACATGCACAATTTGCCAAATAGTATTTTTGAAGCAACACGGTTGTGTTTAACTTTTGCAACACAACTATGTTATTCTAGAACATTATAAAAGTGTCATTTTTGCTCCATTTCACGTATGGCTTTGAGAGCTTTTTTAATTTTTGTTGGGTTTTCAACCACAAATAAGAGAGCTACACTTTCTACTTCAAAATACCAAAAATATGTTTTAGATTAGTTTTAGATTTAGATTTAATCTTAGATTTAGGTCTTTTTTTCATTAATTTGGAGAAGAACTCAAAGAGGAAGAAGAACTTTCAAGATTCATCTCTTTCTCTCTCTAGAACTTGTAAAATACTCTTAATCTTTATGTTATGCTTTTGATTTGTAACTTTGATAGGTGAATGATCCTTCCTTGTTAAGGGATTTTGAATCCCTTGTTTTATTGTGGATTTTTACATTTATTTATAATATTTTATTATTTCCATCTTTCACCTCTATTCTTATATATTTGAATAAATCTCCATATGGGTTTATTGCTTGACTATTGCATGTATAGGGTAGTTTTGTGTTTGAATCTATTGTAGGTTTTTATTCATTGTATGTGATTAATGTTTACCTGGATCTTTACTTCAAAGCAATTGCTTATAGAGGGCATTTTAGTTTATATGTTTAATTAGATGTTCTTCATGAGCTTAGTGATGATAAATGGCTTAATTTAATGGTTTGCTCATATGAGGATCTATTAGGTTTTTGGATATTTTGGTTATTGCTTATATAATGTAATTCATATAAGTTTAGCCTTTATTATTCTTCTGCTTTTGGGTAATTTGTGTTCAGAGCCAAGAGTAGTCAGAATAATACTGCTTATATAAGTGTTTGGGTTTAGGAGTGACATCTAAGTAGCTAAAGTTAGATGTAGATGTTGTTTCCATAATTGGTTAATAGAGGATAAAGTTCCCTCAACAAGTTTGTCCTTTAAGTGTTTCCTTTATTTTGATGTCTATGTTTTGGTTTAATTGCTTTAATTAGTAGTTGCAAGTTAGTTCATTCCTCACACAACACAAGACCTTTAAGATAATCATAAATACTTATAGGATATTTGATTAGTACAACACCGATCCATGTGGATTTGATACTTGGGTGTATTAATCTAGACTCCCAGTTTATTACTTGATCCTGTGCACTTATGAGGTACCGATCAACCTTTATGCAAATCTCAAAGAGTTTTAAAAAAGACTAATTTTGAGATTGAAAAAAACAAACACAAAGATGAACAATATGAAAAACCCATTTTTATTTTTTTCGAAACCCTCCTTTTAAACATCCATATATATAGATTATATGGGGTCTAAATATTGACTTAAACCATCAAAAGGATAATTTTTAATGCAAAAAAGCCATAAAAATCATCAAAACATATACATATACATATCATATAAGAAAAAAAAATTCACAACACATATTATTCACACAATGCACATGATGAAAAACTAGAGAAAAGAGAGGATACACTTTTCTAAGTCATTCATTGTATTTTACCTTAAGAGGAAGAGGGTTCTTGTAAAGATTGCTAAAGCTTAATGAAGGCTAAAAACTATATATATATATATTTTTTATGTTGGACTAGAGAGGTTTTTTCTTGTAAGGTTTTTCTTGAGGAAGAAGAAGATTTTTTTTTCAATCTAAAAGCCTCTCATTTTTTTTTTTTAGAAAAAATCGATTCCGGGTTTTCTTATAAAAAAGATGCAATGGACAAGTTTTGGCACCCCAAAGCATGCATTTGTCTTGCAGAAATCTTTATTTAAAGTTCGTATGACATGTCCACTAGGACATGTTTGCCTTATCCATTCGGACATGGCAAAGGCATGTTACCTAGGAGAAGAGTTTATCAATAAATTGAGATGCATCATGTTTGTTTAGACATGAGCACCTCGTCCATATGGACATGTTATGGTACATGTCAATTCAAAAATAAAGCGGTTAGTTTGTCTGACGTTCTTAAAAAATTCAATATTTTGAATTTTAAGGATTCTGTTAGTTCTGAGTACCTTCTTCCTTGACAATGTCAAGAATTCTTATCATGGGACTTTCTTTTGAACAAAGGACTCTGAATCTGGTTTCTACAACATTGCTTCACAATGACCAAATAAGAAAGTCACGTTTATTAGAGATGATGGTGAGATTGACTCTGAATATGAAAGTGATAGTGATAGTATGCCACCTTTGAAGGATTACAGTGATGATGAAAATGGGTGAATCTTTAGTTGTTAAGCATACAATAAATGTATAAGTTTAAGAGGAAAGCACAGAACAAACAAATAATATATTTCATTCTAGATGTACTATGGGAGGGAAATTGCTTAGTCTTACAATTGATGAGGGTAGTTATGTTAATGTTGTTAGTACTAATCTAGTTGTGAAATTGGGGTTGAAATGTGATACTTAACAAATTCAAGTCCATGTGAGGGCCGACTGAAAATCTGAATAAACTATTTAAGTTTAACTCTTTTCAATATTTAATTTTGTATCTGTGTATGACTACTTTGTTAAATCTACATGGGCCTAGAGAATCAGGTTTGATAATTGTGGGTTCATTATTGGTTCAAATGACTTAAGTAGTAATTTTGAAGGTAGTTCCATCACAATTATAAGCTTTTGACATTCCCTTTAATTATCTGATGTAGGATTCTCTCCAACATTCCCCTTTAAGTGCAACTGGCCCATCTAGTTGTCACTATATTAATTCACCAATTTATCTACTTGAGCTTTTGTGTAATTGGTCCATCCAGTTGTCATTTGCTTAATTCAACATTTTATCTACTTGAATTTTTTTTTATCTCGAGCCATAGGTTTCACCTTTTTAAGTTGGGCCTTTTTTTTGCTCCTTTCCAGGCTCATATCTTTTGCCCACATACTCCATAGTTCTGGCTTCGATACCATATGAAAAAAATGAATTTTAGTCTAACACAACCCTAAAAACTAACTTGTTAGATGAGAATTGCTTAAATTTTTATAAGGAGTATTATATTTTTTGTAACTAATCGATATGTGATACTTAACACACCCCCTCACCATTGGAGAGAATTCCACATCGGATAATTAAAGGAATTGATGACGGCTTCTAATTGTAGTGGAACTACCTTTGGAATAACTTAAATCATTTTGAAGAATTGGTGAGCATACAATTATTAAACCCGACTCTTTAGACCCATGTAGATTTAACATGATATCAGAGCCACTAGTTCTTGATGTTGAGCTACCTGCAGTTGTCCGATCCTGTAAACTTCATGCTTTAAGTTTTCTGCATATATTCTTCGTTAAGAGTGACGAGAATGTGTTAAGTATCACACATCAACTAGTTACAAAAATATAATACTACTTATAAAGACTTGGACAATATTCATCCCATAAGATAGCATTTAGGATTGAATTAAGAACATACTCAATTTTTTTCACATACTTAAATTTCAGCCCTCATGATATCTTAATCCAGGGTCTTCCCCTGTATGCTTTTATCTAAGAATTATTTCTTCTGTGAAAAAAAGAAAAGAAATGACCCAATCAAGAAACACCTTCTAAAAACTAAATAACAAAATATTGATAAAAATAAGGACTAAAACATGTATAGTGGCATAGTCAATTGATCCTAGGAAAGAAAATGGTGGGCATTAGCAGTTTAATAAGAATATATGGGCATTAGCAATTTAGTAAGAGTATAAATATATACAAGGCATGAAAAGTAAAAGACAGGTAGGTCTTAATGTTACACCCTTGTTTTGCTTTATCTCACGAGAAAAGACAGATTGAAAATATTCTTCCATGCAAGAAGACTTAAAAGTGTAAATAAAAATAATAAAAAAAACAAAAACAATTCGTATAAAATAAATAAAAACTAAAAACAAAGTCTTTAAGAAAAGGATGAGTTATCTATCTTTGCTTTAAACAAGCAGAGCGTTGTGTAGTCAGCTGATATTAATGAAAATGCAAGCATTACTGAATGCTATCAAAGGGAGAAGGATAAAGAAGACATTAACCACAAAAGTTCTTTTGGGCATATGGGGAATCACAAAAGTTTATTTCTTATTTTATTTTATTTTACACTATCTATATATATATATATATATATATATACACTTTATCTCTCTAAATCACCAAAAACTTCCACTGTTGTTATATCATACAGGAGACTAGTGGGCCCATTTTCGAAAGCTAATATATATTTATCTCTGTACATTCAGCCAGGTTGGTCTCAGTCGACGTAATTCTTGCTTAATATTGGACCCACATTCATTTCTTTTACCGTGGAGGTAATATATACTTTTTTTTTTCCTTTACATATAGATATCGGAGAGCAATATCGTCAAAATATATACTATTATTATTATGGGCAGAATCAACGGAGACTTTCATTCTCCAAGATATTCTTTGACAAGTTAATATACAAATATAAATGCTTTGAAAAATCCAAGAGAAATTTAATTAAATCACGCATTTGATAATATATTGTTAAATCGGGTTGTTTTACCTCATTACCATGCATCATTTGAGTTCTCTATCAAATTATTTATTTTTAATAATGTTAAAACCATAAAATTACGAGTTATAATTTTACTTGGGGCTTATAAATATAGTGGACTATAATTTAGAAATGATGGACTATCTTTTTGAAAATGATAGTACAAACTTACAGTACATATATTTTAAGGGATGAAATAAAATGCTAGGTCACTTTTTCTTTAATTAGAAGTTTGGATTCGATTCGGTGTATGACATATTTTTAAATATTTTAAAAAAACATTTTATCTCTTATATAAATTTACATGATATGAATTCAAATTAATCGAATTTTAGCGATGGTTGAATTAAAGAAAAAAAAATTGAGAAAATTTGTCTCTATCTTCAATTATCGCTAAATATGACCGTTTAAACGTTAGTTGACTACTGACGTAAATCGACTTGGACATATATAGCGCATGTATTGGACACGTCAGACTTGCTTAAAAAAAGCTAATGGTACATTTTTTCCGCTAATATTTACCAAAATAAATAACTTTGTCACTAACATTTGTAAAATAATAAATTTTCGCTCCAATTGTTATTTTTCGCTGTTTAATGCATGTGCAACACGTATTTTACTTATACAAGTCAGCAGTTAAATAGTCAAATATAAAAAAAAGTAATAATAAAAATAAAAATCTTTTATTTTATAAATAAATTTAGTCATTAAAAAAAATTATAGTAAAAAATGCACCTTAAAAAAAAATAAAAGGAAATAAGAATAAGAAGTATAAAGAGGAGTCATTAACTATAAGCATTGTGTTACCACTTTTTCATTTTCTTTTTCCACATTAATTCCTTTCTTGCAACGCACATATCTCTCTCTCTCTCTCTTTCTGAACAAAAAGATCACATCCCAAGGATATTTTTCCCATCTTTCTTTTGACTCCCAAACATTATCATTACGTCAATAATTGCTTTACAGTTCAAGCACCAACAATGGAGGACACGTGGCAACAACCCATTTGTCAACCTCTTTTTTTCTCTAACATACCTACTGTCACTCCAGCATTCAACTGCCTTTTGCTTGCTTTTAATTCCAAATTTGTACCTTATTTATATTTTTTTTTGTGTGTTTTTTTCTTTTTCTTCCTCTTTGTTCTTTTAACAACGTTTTTCATCTTGTGATTCCAAATATACTTGCTGCTAACATCTTCTGCTTCTTTTGTTCTGTAAGTTGCAATTTTTTCCATTTGCCTTCATTTTAGTTTTTACTTTTCTTTCCAACTTATTTTCAAATTAATTTCACTGCAATTATCGAATTTATAATAAAATAATGCATCGATAATAATAAAAAAGAAGTTATGAAAAATTACTATGGCTAAATTCCACTCAATAATTCACTACAAATTTCTACCAGCATTCCAATTTAGCATCAGATATCCCAATAGATGGCATATCACTGGTCACGTTATGTAATCACATAAAATGAATGCCATGTCAGACTGTCACGTAGACATGTGACAAGATAGAAATGACATGTACAGAGGATGATGCGGCAATGCCTCCTAATTTTGTTGATTAATAAAACCATTAATTCTCTTTCTACTTTGTAAACCTAATATGACATTATTGATTTTGTATTGCTAATAGAATCCTTTCCTTTGTCTCTCTAATTTGTAAATTTTTATTTATAATTTGGGTTCTTGTTTTGTTCGAAACTGTGAATATCCCAACTAATGTTATCTATGTACATACAATCAATTTTAAACTATACAATCTTACTAGAAACAAAATGTAATTTAACTGTATTTAAGTTTCAACTTAATTTACAATAACTTTGTAATTGAAGTCATTAACCTTAGTTATATGGTAATTATACATGAACTTAATTACTTATATGACCTAAGATATTTGTTTATCCCATCAACAAACACACAGCAATGTTCTACACCAAGTACCCAAGCTTAGAATTGAAAAAATGTTTTTGACTACTATTTAAGCATTATGCATCTCGCACGTGTAAATAGTTTTTTTTAGTACTGATAGCAGTTTTGGAAAATCTGGATCTACAAGAAAAAAGACTAGTGAAGTTCTAAGCCTCTCCGACGATCAAGCCAGATGGGTTGAATAAAAAATTAATAGAGAGAAGATAGAAAGAATGATAAGAATATATAGAAAACTTGGCTGTAATAGATAGGTTTTAATATTTTATAATATTTAGTTTAATGAGTAATTATGGGGCTATCATAATTATTTATAATATCTATTTTTTTTTATATTTATTTAATTCGCACGGTTGATATGATTTTATGGGATTGGATATAGTTAATTGTGTTATCTTATGCATCGCAGAAAATGAAAATAAATAATTTTTTGAGCTGTAAATTAGCTATTCACAATTAATTTGATAGCCAAACGGCACCAAAGATGATATTAAAGTGAGATATGAAGGAGTTTCTCTAAACCTGGTGGTTGAGAATGTGAATCTTGGCGCAATGTCCATTCTCATTAAAGGCTTGTACGTAAAAATAAAAATAATAATAATATTTATTGTGCTTGGTTTTAGGGATTGTTCTTCCAAGATAAATGTTTTTCACTCTTTTGTGTGGGACAGAAGAGACAGTACTGTCATTTTAAAATGTGAAAATAAAGACCAACTCCATTAATTGCACAAAGATGAATTTATGAATTTCTAAATATTCTTTACCCATCAAGCCCTTGTCTTTAACATGAGATACTATTGTGTGTAAGAATTGGTATTGGCTAGTGGATAAACAACTCGGTTTTTAAACTTTTTGCTGTTTCACTTAGGGTGAGTACGGTTCGGTTTCGAGTCGAAACCGAACCAAATTGAACTAATTGGGATGATATAAATAAATTTTCAATTGTCGATATTAAAGTTCGATTTGATTTTGATTTTTAATTTGTGCTAAAGTTTGATTTTCGATTATTTCTATTATGTTCGACTATAGTTGTAAATCGAATTATGCTCACTCCTGATATTTGGCCTTATTGAATTATCATTTATTTATTTAATAAAAAAATGGGTGAAATTGAGTTATTCCTATACTTCTTAAAACCAATTCAAAATATGAATCTAAAATTGCTTCTAATTTGGTCAAAAGAAAACCTAATGCTCATGTTTTAATTTTTTATAACTTTCTTCAATAAGAAAAAAAAATAAAAAAAAATATTTAAATAAATTGATGAGAATAAAAAATTTAATATGGATTCTCAAAATAGTATTATATAATTAATACCAATTGACTGTAATATGAAAAAAGGCAAAGGCTCTAAAGTTGTTTAAAAGATGGTTAGAGCCATTTAAAAGTTATGGAGAAAAGAAGATCAAAAGTTGGAATTTGGAAAGGAAGTGAAATAAATTGAGGAAAAGTTGCAATTTGATATGTTATTTGAATGAAATCTTGAAACCAAGACGGGGAAAGAACTAATAATGGATCGTGTGTGTGTATATATATATATATATATATATATATATATATATTACAAGAGAGATATATAATGCTTAATTACAATTTAAATATCACTAAAAAAAATTAAATTTAATATTTTTCGTATTTTTAATCGAATATTAGTCATTCAGAGTTATCACAAACTCTTGATGGTTAATCATATGGTATACTTTGAAAGATATAAAACCCACGAGTACCATAATGTGACCTTGTTCGTAGCTTATAAGAAATAAAAGACTAAGGATCCGATTGGAATAAATGAATTCAATTTATGGAATTCATTTACAAATGAATTCTATATAGAATTCATTTGTAAATGAATTTTTATGTTTGGAATAAAATTATTAAAATATAGAATTAAAAATGAATTTCTTATTTTCATACTTGGAATAAATGAATAAATAAATTCATTTATATTTTATTTCCTAAAATATCCTTACTACCAATTTTGATGTCTTCTTTTAATTACTCTCAATAAAAAAAATTAACAATCATTAATCATCATTTTAAAATTTTCGATAAATACTGAATCAATAATAAAATAATTTAAAAAATAATAATATCCAAATAATATCCATATTAACATTCAATGCAGACAACTAATATAATATTATATCTATAGAAATTGTACCAAATAAAGCACTAATTAACTATTTTAATTCATGATTCCATCTTTTTCCTTAGCCAATCAAGTGTTTGGATGGAAGAAGAACAGTGAAAAAAGAAAAGAGAAGAAAAGAATACGTTAGTAGGTTAATTTATTTTTAATAAATAACTAAAAGGTTATTATAGTCTTTTCAACTTTAACTCTTAAAAATATGGAATTCATTTGCAAATTCCACCTATTTTATTAGAATTTGGTGTAGTTATAATGAATTCCATGGAATTAAATTCTATGAATTGAATTCTTATTTTTTTTTTCATTCCAAGCATTAAAATTAGGAATTACAAATGAATTCCATAAAATTTTATGGAATTCATTTGTTTCAAGCATAGCCTAAATTAACAAATTCAACAGACAAGTAATAAAGAATCAGAAGTCCATTTTACCTCTCTAAATTAACTTATTGTCAATGTTCAATTTATTCTTTATTGCAAACTACTCAATTACTTTCAATTTATAGTTAAAATGCACTCTAATTTCAAACAAATTATTGAAAAAATAAAAGAAAACTGTTAGCTAGCTCGATGCTTCTTTTTAATAAAATAAAATTTATTCTTTAATTCAAACTAGATGTTATTTGATTAAATCCAGGGGTGGAGGCCCTCTTGAATTTTTTAAAATTAAAATTTTATCTATAAAATTTAATATTTTTTCAAAAAAATTACCATTAGCAACTCCTGAAGTTTTGATATTATATTTTTATCTATGAAATTTTATGTTTTCTTCAAGAAAATTAGTATTGATCCCTAAAATTATATCCATTATATATTTACTTACAAAATATTATATTCACTTTAAAATCGATTTTTCGCCTCTCGGATATTAATTTAAAATCTTGTTTTAGGGCATAAATGTGTTCCATTTTTTGTAACACACAACACGCAATTTATGGGATGGGTATAACATAAAGAGATCTAAAGTCCAAAAGAAATTGAGAATGTCTACACAAGAGTCCACAGTTCCAGCACCTCTGCAAACAAAACTGTCCCATACCTGGAAATGCTACTCAAATAAAGTTCAAAAGATGCTATCTTTATTAATATTTCAATGCCATGAACGATAGTAAAAGGGAAATATTTATGTATATATGTACATAAGTAAAGCATTTTATTTTCTTCTCCTCCTGCCAACTGCAGTATAAAGACCGCACCAACAACTTTTAATGGTATAGTTTGCGTAGTGCATAGGAACTGTTTAGCTAAAAAGAGATGGTAAACAGGTAACACAATAAATAATCTTGAAGATACACAAATCAAAATTTGGTCAAAACCTATACTCGTCAGATTTACTTTAATAAAATCATATCATATCCTTAACAAAATCATAATCTTATTAAATGAGATCATTAGCTGTAATAAATTTTAAACTTTGGCAGAAAACTTACAGAGCATAATCTATTTTTTGTCGAAAGTAAAGGAAAGAATATCAGGAATAGTGGTTACAACATAACTCGAAGCATACACTACAATTAGTCCGTGATTGAGATGACTATTAAGATCTAAAGGCAATAGGAGTGTTGTTTTTCTAGGGAGAAAGATGTAGCAAGAGACAGTCATTCATAATGTTTGTGTATTTGTAGGAGAAGTTCTAACAAACATAGCTAAATTGATTCGTAAAAATATGAAGATCAAACAACAAAATCATGAACATCTCAAAATAAAATTTAAACACAAAAAATCTTAACTCTCCTAATTTGTTGTTTGACTTAATCTTCCTTGACCTTAGCATCTGACTCATTCTCAACACTCCTTGGTCAATTGCTGCAAATGCAATTTCTGGGTATGAAGTTATTAATAATTAAGAATAGTTTAGTTGAGAGAGTTAGAAAGGAAAACCATTTCCCTAAAATTAATAGCTGATATGATATATGACTTATAAATTGTCAAATTGAGGGATATAAACTATATAGCTTATTATTGATCGGAAGGCGAATCTGTTGACTAATTCAAAGACATGCAGTCACTTGAGAAAATTATGGAAAATCAAGGGAAAGTCTGGGGGTAGTAATGATAAATAATACTTAAAATAATGGCAGAAAATGCAAATCTTAAGTAGCATTTTGTTGATATTATAGGAAATACACTGTTTTTTTTTTCTGTCTCCTTTTAAATCTGCTTTATTTTTACCTGTTTCAATTAATCTATGCAGCTCATCACCTCTGAGCATGGTTTGCCTCTGAGCATGCAGCTCATTTGAAGTGCAGCTTATTCCTTTGTTAGATTATGTTTTCTTTTGATAAATGTTTAATTCTCAAGTTATTAATAATTAAGAATAGTTTTTTTTGTACTTATAGCAAGGGAAAATTCAATCAATATTATTAGAAAGAAGTAAAAAAATTAGTTTAGCGACGGGATTGGGGCCGTTGTTAAATCTGCCAGTAAATGTCGCAGGGGTAGCTGATTTAGCTACCGACTCGTCGTCGATAAAGGGATATAATTTGGTGTCTGATTTTTCGTTATTATTTCGTCGCTATTTGAGATTTTCTTAATAAATGTACTCTAAAAAATGGTAACCATGGCATACTTCGGTCGGTAAAGTTGTTGCTAGGGTATTTTTTTAACTTTAATTTATTTTCTTAATTAAAATTTAATAAAATTAAAATACCCGGAATATAAGGGAAAAGATTGAATGTGAGTATTGTGCCTAAATGTTTGAACCGTTGATTCGAAAAAAAATATTGATCTAAAGGGCTGAAACCGTCCGCACTGCTTACTAATTGAAAACACCCAATGATTTGTCAAAAATTGAATCCCTAAATGCTCAAAACCCCAAGGAAACCCAATTGCTGCCGCCCTCCATCTCCGCCACTTCCTCAATCGCTGCCGCCTCTTTCTCTTCCACGCGCCTTCCGTCGTTTTCATACTTCCCTCTCATCGTCTCACCCAAATGATCCGATTGCCCACCTTTTCTTGACTTGATCATTCTTCAATTTTACAAATATTAGCCGTAAACTTTAATTAATAAAGTGTCACATAATTTACAAATATTAGCGGTAAACTTTAATTAATAAAGTGTGTTACATACTTTATAAATATAAATTATATGCTAATTTTTTTAATAAATTAAAAATTAAATTTTATGTATAAATATGGAAATATAAATATTATTTTTAATTAATTAATAATTAATTTTATAAAGAAGTTTGGATAGTGGATATTCAAAAGTATAAATCTAAACCTAACTTGAATAGTCTTTTATGCAATATTTTTTTGAAAAAAGTTTAAATTTGCTGTGAAATATTGAAATGAAACATATTTAACTTTTAACTATGTTTTGGGTAAAATTGTATTGAATTATTAGTTCAAATTTGTTAAATAAGCAAAAGAAAGCACCCATTATAGGTTGATTAAAGTCACATAAATTTGACACATGTGCACTATAAATTAATATCTTGTTTTAACTTTTGTAAAAAGTTTAAAATTTCTGATTGTAAAGTTGTCAAAATTTTCTAATTTTAGATAAGTAAAAGAAAAATGTATGATGATAAGAAATTTTAATCATTTTTTGAGAGTAAAAATATAATATCAATTTACTGTGCATATGTGATAAATTTATATAACTTTAATTAGCTTGTCATGTATTTTTTCGTTTGCTTACTCGGAATATTGGTATTTCTAATTGTAAACTTGAGCTAATTATATAATAGTAAACATAAATATCGATCGTTTTCAATAATTTAGAAATAATTTTGATCCAAAATATATTTAAAAAATAAATATATATCAATTTTAATATTTTAAGGATAAATTTGACTTTTTTTTTTTCAACCCCTTCATAAGAAGTGGAGAGGAATTTTTATAAGCCTTTGGATGGGATTGGGATGCCAACAATCAAAAAGATCTCGGATTGGCATTTAAAACCTAAAGATAAGATATGATAAATTTAAATCTAAATTTAAATTAGGTTCACAAATGATTTTCAGAAGTGTGTATGAATTTTGCTACTTCTCACTTTAGGAAATACGTCTCTAGGTTTCATCATTGGATTTTTTGGGACTCTAATTCCAACATATTATAGGCTATTAACAATGATGATTATGTATTATTATATGCATAATAGAAGAGAATAAAAGCGATGGACATCTCTAGTAATTGGTCATCAATTCCAACCACACACTTATTAGATATTTGGGTGCGATTAAATTATTAATTAATGTAAAAAAAATTGGAATTTCATGGTTGTGAAGAGGGCTTGGTTTATGCCAGGATTGACTACATTTCTCTCTCTCTTTTATATATATATATATATATATTAGAAAATATCAAGATTTGGTCTTTTGATAAAAATGTATTAAAATTTTGTTACGTTAATATCAAATTGTTAGTTGGCTTTTGGTGAAATCCAATGCCAATTCATATAGTCTCAAGCAATTGGACCATCAAAGCATGCATCAACATCATATATGTATATATATGCAGGATTTGGGACCCTCCATCCTTTTTCTTGCTACTCAATCGAAAGAAGGAAACTAAAAATACTTTTTTCCAAAAATACAAATTGAAAATTGGACTAAACCTTACAACCATAAAGAATATAAAGCGAATGTTTATTTATTTATTTATTTTTTTAATATGAAATATCTCCCTACATGAAAAAACCTGTAACCACCCATGTAGGAATTAGTGTCACCATAATCTTCTTCTTCTAGTGACATAGATGATGATTGAAAGCTAAAAGTCAAGTCCATAAATCGGATATACCTAAATAATATGTTAATAATTAACTTTCGAACTATCAATATGATATTGGTGGATGGGATGTGTCACTCTCGTAGTTCAACCACTCTCTTTTTCTACATCTTAAATTTTAGACCTCAATTAAACCCAAAGTTTTTAGGCGATCATTGTAAAAGATACAAGCTATATTATGAAAGAAATTAAATCAAATCATACTCAATAAGTATGCAGATTAGATTATAACAGATCTACAGATCACTTTAAAGAAATCTGTAAATGATTATTCTATTTCTTTTTTTTAGAATTTTTTATTTTCTTCTTCAAGGGATTTTTTTTTTTATTTAAGGGAAAATATGGAGATATTTTTTTTGTTGCAATTTTTTATTTTCTTCTTCAAGAGAATTTTTTTTTCTACATTTTTTATTTTTTTTCTTCTTCAAAGATATTTCTTAAGGTTTCAAAAATTAATTTTTAATAAAAAAAATTATTGTTGAGACAAAAAAATCAATTTTTTATTCTTGGTAATCTTAATTTCCTTTCATTATTTTTTTGGGCAAACTTTTTTATTTGATTTTTTCTTTCTAGGGAGATAAAATTTCAATTTTTATTATTTTAATTCTATTTTCACGAATCTAGACAAGCAAATCAACCATTTTCCTTGCATCAAATTCAATTTTGAGGGTAAATATTTTGACCTCGATTTTATTTTATATTTTTTATTATTATTTATTAATAATAAATTAATCACCATGTAGCTATTTAGATTCATTGGTTATTTATTTGTTTTATGTGATTTTAGTCATAAATTTAACAATATATAGGATTCTTTTTACTTTTTTTTATTCTATTTATTTACTTGATTGTTCTTCCTTTATTTTTGTTATTCATCATCATCATCATCATCATCATCGTCATCATCATTTATGTTCTTATGAGTGTTAATTTATTAATCTATTAATTTATTTGTTTCATTATATTATTTAATTTATTTTTTATTCATAATGCACTTTATTTTATTTTTATTATTTTATGTGTTTAATTGATTTTTTGATTCAATTACTAACATTAATTTTATTTTTCTTTGTTTTTGGTTTCAATATTTGTTTTTTCCTTATTTGATCACTCTCGCATGCGAAGAAGGGGATGCAGGAGAGTTATTTTGGTTGATTTTGTATTTTTATCATTTTTTCTTTATTTTGATTTTTATTTATTTTGTCATGTAATTCATAATAAAATTATTTATTTTATGCACGTTAAAAAGAAAATTGTAAAAATATTTTTATTAATAAATTAATTTTTTCTAATAAAATAGGATCAATGTCCTAATTTTTAACCAATAAAATTTCGCTTTAAAAGAAGAGTTAATTTTCTCAAAATGGAACTACTCATCCCGATTTTCTCAATAATACCAAAAATAATTCTTTGATTTTCTAAGTGTACATAAAGGAACAAATATTCCTATTCCAAATAAAGGCCCTGATTTATGTATGTGATTTATTTATTTAATTTTATATTTTGAGATATTGTATTTTTTGTTCCAATTTTATCTTGTAATTTATTTTGTGTTTTAGTTATTTTATTTATCGCTTTTCTTTACCGCTTTTCTACGATACTTGATATGCGCCTTAATTTTAATAAATGATCGCGTGAGATGAGAGATGAAAAATTAATTGTTAAAAACTCATTTATAATTAATCAATACATTAATAAGAGTGAAGTTCCAAATTACTCTCTGGTTTAGACCCCCGAAATTAGATGAGCTTTCCTAATTTCTTGTAAATTGGGTGGCGACTACAAATATCTCAAAGGTACCTAAAGGTTTCATGGAATTAGATGAACTTCTCCAATATTCTATTGGAAAGGGATTCCATAATATCTCATATTGTCCAAGATCTAGACGCCTCTCGCACCGAGCCCTCCGGGAAACATAGCGGGTTTCGACGCACGTCACACACATATCGCATGATCACTAAAAGGATGACTCAAAACAATCCAAGTCTTAAACTACCAGACTTATTTCATGCTTATGATGTAATTGTTGAACCAAAGACTTAGAGATCAACCATTAAAGAAAATTGTTAGAAAGCAGCAATGAGAGAGGAACTAGCGGCTTCTCACTCAAATAAAACATGGGTTCTTGTTCCATGGCCTCCACACACGAATGTGGTGGGATCAAAATGGATTTTTCGTATTGAATATAAAGAAGATAGAAATGTGGATTGGTACAAGGCACGTCTAGTGACACAAGGGTACTCTCAAATTCCAGGAGTGGATTATGATGAGACATTTAGTCTCACACTCAAGCATACCACCATTCGGTTAGTAATTTCTCTTACCACTTCTCTTGGTTGGAATATTAGGCAATTGTATGTGAAAAATGCATTTTTGCATGGTAATCTAAAAGAAATGGTGTATGGAACAACCACCAGGATTTGTAGACTTATCTTTTCCATCATATATTTGCAAATTCCAAAGGTCTCTGTATGGACTCAAACAAGCTCCACGAGCCTGGTTTGGTCGTCTTTCTCAAGTTTTGTTCACTTTTGATTTTACATGTAGCAAAGCTGATTGCTCTCTTTTTGTCTACAAAAAGGAGGGTATTATTTCTGGTCTACATGGATGATATTTTGGTCACTGGAAATAATCATGTTTTTATTCAAAGTTTTCTAACTGATTTGTCTAAAGAATTTTCTTTGAAGGATTTGGGTCGTCTTAATTATTTTCTTGGCATTGAAACTTATTATTTTTCTGGTGGTCTAATTCTCTCTCAAAAGAAATACATCAATGATCTTCTTCAAAGGACTGGAATGAAAAATTGTGCGCCTGCCAAAACTCTTATTGTTGCCAAAAAAGTTTCTCTTGCTCACGATGATGAACCAATAAATTCTTTCACTTTTTGAAGTATTGTTGGAGCTCTATAATATCTCACTTTCACTAAACCTGACCTTGTTTATGCTATTAATAAAGTGTCAACATCTTCATGCTCTTACAATGAGCCATTTTTGATATGCTAAATGCATCCTTCATTATCTCAAGGGAACTCAATCCTTTGGACTTCGGTATATCTCACAAAGTCCAGTCAGTTTATGTGATTTTTTTGATTCAGATTGGGCTGGGTACAAAGAAACTAGACAAAGAACCATAGGTTTTTGTGTCTTTCTTGGAGCGAATTGTACCGCTTGGTCTTCGAAAAAGCAATCAACAGTTGCCAGTTCCAGCTCTGAGGCGGAATATCGAGCCATGGCTGTCACCACTGTTGAACTTACTTGGAGTTCATTTCTTCTTCGTGATATTCAATTCCTTTACATAAGCCTCCAAAGCTTTTTTGTGACAACATCAGTGCCTTACATCTCACCATCAATCCAGCTTTTCATGCTCGGACAAAACATATTGAACTCGACTACAATTTTGTTCGTGAAAAGGTTGCCTCTGGACATTTAATTACTCAATTTGTTCCTTCCTCCTTACAATTGGCAGATGTTTTTACCAAGTCATTGGCCAAATCAGTTTGTTCTACTTTAGTTGCCAAGCTGGGTCTTCATGTTAACTTCGACTTCGTCTTGAAGGAGGGTGTAAAGGATACAAACCATATTATGAAAGAAATCGGATCAAATCAAACTCAAGAAATCTGCAGATCAGATCACAACAGATCTGCAGATCACCCTCAAGAAATCTGCAGATGATTATTCTCTTTCCTTTTTTGTAGAATTTCATGTATATATATAACTGTGTTCTGATCTGTCAGATATATTGAAAATACAACACTTTCTCACTCCAATCTTTTTTCAATTATCATCCTTTCACAATTTTATTTTCATCAAACATGATGTGCTTCAATGCACTAAGCGCTATATATTATTTCTGTCAGTGTGAAGCGATAAGAAAATATTAATTTGATGGTGTGCAGCGTTTAGTGCATGAAAGCACAACACGCGAACTTACAAACTTTTCTATGAGTGATAATTAAAGGTGTCAAAATTAACTCAAACTCAACAATTCACCCAAACCCACCCAAGAAAAATTGACTCAAATCCAACCCAATTAAAAAATTAACCTATTTAAACCCACCCAAAATCTACCCACATAAAATACAGCCCATTTGGGTCATTTTTCCTAGACCCAATGGGTGTTTGTTCTTTTTTTTTTCATTATTTCTTGAATATTAAAAACTTTTGCCTTAATAAACAAGATCTTTTGCTTAAACTGTCCCTCTGTATTATTATTGTGTAATATGTATGCGTATTTTGTTGGCTAAATTTATAATGGCCGAGTTATCGGGTTAGTCGTTAATAATATTTTTCGACGGTAAATAGTGCACTAGAGACAAAAATTACACTCGGAGGTAAAAAATATTTTATTTGACCATCGAAAAATACTAGTCACAAGAAGTCCGAAAGTAAAATTTGGAGAAAAAATGAGATCAAATAGATCTTCAAAAGTTAAAAATAAAAAAAAAGTCTGGCTCGTTTTAAAGGTTATCCGCTTTGACCAATATTTGACTAAAACTCTAAAAATAGCAAATGACCTCTAAAAATTATTTTAATGATATATATAGACTTAGATTAATATTTAAAAATTTTTTACAGTGAAAAATTAATTTTTTGGTAACACTTAAAATTATCGAAACGGACTGATTTAAATGTACCAGATCGAGAAACGGACTCTGTTTGAGCTGAAATTTTGCAAGGAGACTAATTTATATATTTTAAGAATTATAAAATTAATTTTGGGAGAAATTGAGTTTAGAAAGTGAGTGAAATAATTTAGGATTACATAATTGGCTTAAAAATGAAAAAAGGGTCACTTGATTTGTGAATTATTGTGTTGTTGTGCCCCTGTATGTGACTGTGGATTGTTTGAATTGCAGGAAGGGTATGTTATATATATAGCCATTATACTGCCAAATTTTTTACCAAATGAATAGTAAATTGGACAGTTATAAGTCAACCGATATACCGATCCGTTTGGATCTCCACCGACCCATTTGGGCCAATATTTTTATAATAATTTTTTTAATATCCCGTTATTATATCGATAGTTGTTTTTTATTAAAAAAATATCAAATTGGTCTACCAAAATTCACCCAATCCATTTAGGTATTGACCCATATATTTTTGACCCATTTATAACCCAATCCAAACCCGCCCAACCCACCCATTTGCCACCTCTAGACTGATAATATTTATATATTATTATTTATGTCGTTTATCTTGGTTCAATTTCTGATTTTTATGCTTCAACTAACGAAAGTAAACAATTAAAGCATTTTGGTACGATCCTAACCATCGACTAATCAAAGGTGCCAATTTCTTAGAATTTTAAATCGTGACAAGACTAATAATACAACCAAATCAAATATCATTCATGGAGATTTCTTTGTTTAATTGACGTTATTACTAGTGTAATGATATTACACTGGATTTCTATAATTTTGGAGGTGATTTTATGACATAATTTATTTATAATTTAATTTATTTTAACCCGACCCCTTCTCTGCATGTTATCTGGGAAAAAAAAAGGAAAAGGAAAACATTTTTACAGCTTTACAACTATATATTACTACATGTTGTTGTACCAAACAGTGTTCCTTAATCCAATACTTGATGAGGATATATTTAAAACACCAATTGGTAGGACCACAGCATTAATTTATTCAAAGCACAGCACTTAATTTAAATAAATTGATCCTCCTTTGGTTATTTATGGATAGGAAGAGCAGGAAGTCCTTTCCATGTCATTGTAAATAGCATATGGAACGTGGGAATAATTACAGTGGTCAATAATAAAGGGTTACAAAACTGATATCAATTTCTATTTTGCAAACTAATTAAAAATAATTGAATTATTCTTATTAAATTCCTGATAATCCACTTTGTTTTTTTAGTTAGGGACAAAATAAAATCTATCAGCTGCGACAAGACACATGCTTTAATCGAAATTTAATTCTACTGCTTGGTGGGTTCGCCTTAATTTTTCATGTATAGTACATTTTCAATTCGCTAAAATTGCCAACAAAAAATCAGTTTGTTGCAATAATTGCTAATTTCTATTTGACCAAATATAAAAAATGATTTTTCAACTTATCCCATTTTATCAAACCATCCCTTAAATTTTTTGAAATTTCATTTTAAGAAATGTTTGGTTTAACTCGTACAGGTAATTGATAGCTTGGGTTGATTTCATTTATAATTACTGAACTTATACTCAAATAATATTAATATAATAAAAGAATTTTTATTCTCTTAAAAATCAGTAAATTTAGAACACGTATACAGAAAAGTCACTACAACCGTTTTCCGGCGAAAAAACCACCGAAAAATACAGGTAATGCATATACTCATAACCCTCCTGCACACATGGCATGTCACGTGATAAAAATGACATGTAAGCATGTCACGTGGATATTTCGATAAGTCAGCTTGTCATGTGGCATGCTTACATGTTATTTTTTTTCATATGGCATGCCACGTGTGTAGGAGGGTTATGAGTCTATACGCTAACTGAATTTTTCGGCGATTTTTTTGCCGAAAAAAGGTTGAACTGACTTTTCTATATATATATTTTAAGTTCAGTAATTTTTAAGAGAACAAAAATTCTTTCATTATATTAGTATTATTTGAGTATAAGTTCAGTGATCATGGATGAAATTAATCCCATATAGCTTTTTTGTATCAGCTACTTGTTTTAAATGGTTAATTTCACCAATATTATTAGACTATTATATTTTTAACCAAAAAGTTATAAAAGAAATTTTTTAATGAAAAAATATCTAATCTTAGAAAAATATTTTAAAAGATAACTTTGATTGGATTTCAAGATAAATCCTACCATAAATTCTCATTGACTGCCACATCAGCCGGTCATATGGAATATATGTTATATCAGCTACCACGTTACGATCAATAAGGAGATGCCATATGTAAAACTTTTATATTTTTTTGTTTTTAAACTATTTTTACACATGGTATCTCCTTGTTGGTTGTGATTGGCGGCTGACATGGCACCCATCCCAGGTGGGAAGCTGATACGATGGCTTATGTATCATACACTTGCATGAAATGGATGATATGACATGCCAACAAATATTTTTGGTGGGATTTCTTTTGAAATTCAGTTAAAGTGACTTTTTTAAAATATTTTTCTAAATTCGGGTATTTTTTCATTAAAAAATTTTATTTACTAACTCTTCGATTAAAAGTGAAATAATCTAATGATCGTCAGTGCATTAACCCCTTTAAAGATGTTTGGTAATACTTTTCAATCAATTATTGGTGGTTGATTCTTGTTCCAACAATAACCTGTGTTTTAAATGCTTTATCTTGAAGATTTTTCTCATTAACTAATAGATGATTCATTTTTATTCTCTATTTAGACTATGATACATATATTCTTTTATTAATTATAAGTTTCTTAATCATTTATATTAATGAATAATAATAATATAATAGTAGTAACATCTCAAATGTGTGTATACACCTATAATATTTATATAAAAAGACTATATATATATATATATATTCATATGTAAAATTAAATTATAACCTTAATGGTAATTTAACATAAAAACAACCGCTAATAAATTTTTACCAAATATTTATAATATTTTTTTATTAGCTATATCAACTATCAAATATCACTTATCAATTGCTACTATCGATTATCAACTATTACGAGCTGTTAATATCTTTACTAGTTAAAAATGTGATTATTAAATAATCATTATACTTATAGCATCTAACAATGGGGTAAAATAAATAGAGTGTGATATATATTCTAAAAATGAGTTTGAAACGACTTTTCAAAGCTTTTTCTTTCTTTCTTTCTTTTTTATTTTATTTTATTTTATTTCTGTATTTGATACTATTAGCTTCTTAGAAATGAAGATATTTCACTATAAATTTATGCAAGATAAGGATAAAATTGGATATGGATTCTTTATGTAATGTATTTTTATTTCACATATTACTCTTCAAAGGATGGGTACGTTATCATTTACCGAGTTAATTTCACTCATAGTTACTAAATTTATACTCAAATAACACTAATATAATGAAAAAAATTTTGTTCTCTTAAAAATCACTGAACTTACAACATGTTTACGAAAAAGTCAGTTTAACCATTTTTCGAAAAATAAACCGCCAAAAAATTCAGCCGGCACGTACATTGATAACCCCTTTACATATGTGGCTTGACATGTGGCATGTCACATGGAAAAAATGACATATAAACATGCCATGTTGCATGCCACGTGAATATTTCGACAAGTCAGCTTGTCATGTGGCATACGTTTCGAGCTATATGTGCAGGAGGTGCTGAGTGTAGTCGCCAGTTAGACTTTTCGACAGTTCATTTGTTGAAAAATAATCAAAGTGATTTTTATGTATACATTTTTAAGTTCAATGATTTTTAAGAAAACAAAAATTTTTTCTTTATATTAGTGTTATTTGAGTATAAATTCAGTAACCATTGGAAAAATTAACCCTTCTTTCCCTCTCATTCTTCTTTTAAGTCTCTTGTTTGTATCATAACATTAATGTGGGAGAAATATATTTGGGGCAATATGACCATACTTTTTTTTTATTGTTATTATTTTTTTATATAATTCAGTTCTATTATTCAAATGTACCTTGGAAAACATGCCTCTTCTTTCCTCTTTGCATTCGGAGTCGTCAAACCAAATACATGAGCCAAATACACGATTTTAGAGTCGTCAATATGGCGTATCCAACTCGATATGTATGTATATTTGGGGTTTTTTTTTTAATTATGGTGTTATTTTTTAAAAAAAATTGAAAAGTGGTGCAACAGTAAACTTAATTAGGTTTTTGGGGTGTTAAAAACCGGCACAAAAATGTGCGGGTTTTCGTTAGGGTGGGGCCAGCCAGGTTGACCGGCTGGCGTGTCAGAAATCGGCACTGTACTGTGCCGATTTCTCTCCAAAGCCTGACAGAATCCGGCATGTTGTAGTGCCGGTTTTCGGACTGCAGCTTTACGAGAAGCTGCAATGGCTAAAGACATTTATTTTATTTTTTATTTTTTATTTTTTTTGTTGTATTAGCTCCTTTTCCTTTACCCTCCTTCATTCATTTTCATTTTCATTTTCTTACCTTCACCCTCCTTCCTTTCTTCCTTTCTTCCTTTCATTCTTTACTTCGGTTCATTCATTTTATTTACAAAATTTTCATCCATTTTAATTTATATGTAATCCAATTATAATAAAAGGTAATATTATTGTGATTTAATATTTTTTTTTTATTAAACAAAGTTTATATTGTTATTAATCTTATATTCATATTTAATTTGTAGGTGGTGAAACTTTTGAAGATTATCTAATGCAACATTAAAGGTAAGACATTACAATTTTTTTTTTGAAAAATAACTCGAGTTTAATTTGATTAGCTATAGCATACATACAATCAAATGTGAAAAAAAATATTATTTGCAAGCAAATAACTTCATGTTGTAAATAATGATTAATCTAAAAATTTAATTTTTAATAGATAAATTGCTCGATTCCAAATTGATAATTTTTTTAAGACTAAACATTTAATTAAATATGATTCATTAGCTTATATCTATAAGTTATGGAGACTTAAATTATTTGAATAAATTTGTTCGCCATAATTTTTTTTTTCAAATGCAAGTTTGGACATGGATTCTTATCATTTAGAAGCTGCACGAATCAACCCGGGTCCTATCAATGGGGAGTTATTAAAAATGCAAGGAAAATATCGATCCGATGCGATATGGAATAATTCAGTAATTTTCTTTATTATACATATATATACATGTGTGTGTGTGTGTGCGTGTGTGTATATGTGTGTGTGTGTATACACACACACACACACACACACATATATATATATATATTGTCGATTAATAATGAAATTTTTTATTTATTTGATTTGATATGTTTAAATTTAATTCAAAGGTCGAAAGAGATATATTAAGAACAAGGAGGGGTACCGTAGACGAGCACTACAGACAAATTGACCAAAAAATTTTACCATATATAAGGTCATTTGGGTTGATATGAAATGCACGAATTGAGGTGATAGATATTGACTGGAATTTAATTACATCACTCATTGAAATATGGAGACCCAGAACACATATTTTACCTCACATGTGGTGAAACGACAGTAACACTTCAAGATGTGGGGACTTTGATAGGGTTACCGATTGAGGGTCAACCGATAACCGGAAGAACAAACCTTGATTGGATGATAATTTGTTATAATTTACTTGGAGTAGTTTCTTCCACCACAGATATTTGTGGTGGTAAAATTAAGATGACTTGGTTCGATAATGTATTTGGTAATATTCCTAAAAATGCGACACCTGAGTTATTGCGATAGCATGCTCGTGCATGGATACTAAGATGTTTTGGTGGACTGTTATCTTCATCGCAATCATCTAGCACGGTCCACCTAATGTTCCTACCTCTGTTAGAGGATTTGGAAACCGTTGGGCAATGTAGTTGGGGGTTAGCATGTATAGCATGGCTTTATAGAGAATTATACAGGGCAACGCGTCCAGATGCTAAGGGAGTTGCTGAATATCTATAACTCCTACAAATGTGGGCATGGGAGAAACTTCCACTGTTTAGGCCAAAATATTTACAGGCACATGCTTTAAACAGAATAATGCCTTATAAAATTAGGTATAATTAATTTTATGAATATAAATTGTAAATTAATTTTTATGTCATCTTATTTCGAATAATACGATCTAATATTTGAGTATCATATTTACTTAAGTGGATAGAAGCATTAGATAGGAATATCATAGATAGAAGGGATATATGGACATATTGAAAAATATTAGATACGTAGGCGCTTGAAGAGGTACTTAGTGAAATTCAATTAATTTATATACAAATTATTTTAATAGATATTCTAATTATGTATTATTTATAATAAAAAATTAAAATTTTCTTGTATTTTGCAATACAGTTTGAATGGGAGCCGTACAACAACATAATCCAATTGCTCCCCGATTATTATAGAAGCGGACAGCAAAGTTGGATGGCTGTTGTTCCATTGATTTGTTTCTACATCATTGAGTGGCACCATCTGATAGGGTCATGCGGCAATTTGGTTTTGATTAGCTAATTCCATCACAACCCCTTATACAAGATAATCTGCATATAATAGATATGCATGGCCAAAATCATTTGTATTGGGCACTAGAATTTGCTGTGTTTATAAATGAATAGAACATCCGTCATGCACATGTTGTCATAGTCCAACATCCAAGACAACCATTGCATAATTGGTACGTACAATGAACTAGACGATGGATAACCCCAGTTGGTGTAAGACGTGGAGCAACAATAAGTATTTATGTTTACTTTATTGTACATAATTATAAAAAATTAATGCTTCAAAATGTGTGTATTGCTTTGCAAATAATACTAAATTAAATTATTTTAGGCTGATGGTGTTGAAAGATTGTACTACGAACAGGCTGAATCTTTGGAAAATAGCAGGATACTGTAAAGCATCTTCGCTGCAGTTGGATATGAGGATAGAACTTCAACTGAGTATCAACGACAACCATGTCCCAATCCTGTTAATGTTGCACCTATGGAACATCAATTTGAAGACTTCCGTATGCGACGACATAGGACTGAAATGATTGAAAGGCAATCAAATGTGGATCAAATATATTATGATCCAAATATAATGCAAATTCCACCACCCATGTCATGGCCTTTTCATGAAACGGATGTACCTCATCAGTTTGAATTCGGGGGCACTAGTTATACACCGGTTGATATCGGTGGGTTGAGCAGCTCATATCTAAGGATACCAATGTCAGGTTCGAATGAACAAACACCAGGTGCATTCACAGTTCTTGCATTTAATACTGAATTAACATCAACACAAGGTGGGAATGAAAATGACTTCTTTCAGCAAATATTTGGAACACCGGAAGAGTCAAATCCTCAATCAAGTTCTGAATCACTGATTTCTATAATGATGTTATGGGTGGAGATGTAGGACCGAGTGATGCACAAGAGGGTGATGCACCATATGGTGAACAACAACGATGGTATCCTGGCCGAAATAGAAGGCCCATGAGATGTGGCACAGGGTCACATTTTATTAATTAAAATGTCGGCCAAAAATAACCTTCAGATGTATTAAAAATGATATTTATTTATTTTATCAATCAAATTTTGTAATCAATTACTTTTAAGAATATATTTAATTTCATCCATATATAGTGCCATAACCATTCATGGAGCATACTTAGTGGCATTTACAATTTCCTGCAATATATATATATATAGCTTAGATTATATATACAATTTCAACACGTATATGCATACATGCAGCTATAGCTTTTAGATATCCATGCAACTTTCCATATGAAGCCTCGTAATTACTGAATATCTCCTCTAATGCCTTCGTTTTTGGATGCTAGGCCTTACTGTAGAATACCTTACATTTGCAATTATAACGCTAACTCTGAGATCAGAAGCAGCACTAACCATTTCTAATATGCAATCACAAATTATTTTTAAGTTATAATTATTGCACCTATTGACGGTTATTTTACAAATTAACAACGTTTATATATATATATATATATATATCAAATGTTTACGTTTGATATATATCAAACATAACCACATTTGATATATATAATATTTATATATCAAATGTTTACATTTGATATAATCAAACGTAACCACAGTTTATATATATATATATATATATAATATCAATTTTCCACATTAAATAATTAAATTGTAATCGATTACAATCAAAGTATATATATTAAATTGACACAAATATTACATGGATATAAGTATGTGAAAATATAAAATTTTCTGATTATACCATATGTAATTGGATGGTTCGGCTGTGTTTGAGCAAGTCTTTATATTATGTCCCTCATTTCTGCATAGTGTATATTGGTTAGACCTATTGCGTTCTCTATTGTCCATTTCATTTCGATATCGAGATGTCCTTGGTCGTCCCTTCTTCCTTATTAGCTTCGGATTTGGCACTAGAGTTGGTCCAATATATGGAGGCCAGTAATCACGGTGTGTAAGTGGTTAAAAAAATGAACTATAATAGCTCAATGCCTCCGAGAGTTTATAACACTTGTCGACGTATATTCACATGTCAACATGTACATGCATACATGCACTATAGCGTGTGAACATGGCATTTTAGTACCTTAAAATTTTTCACATTAACATTGTTGGCAATCCAAATTAACAGATTGCGTGTTATTACATTTTCTCTTACTTTTTTGATTTTTAGTCCTTATTGTGAAAATTCTTGGACGCCGATCAAAACTCTCAACTCTGTGCCCACAAGCTTTTTGAGCACGTTTTGCCATCTCATCCAAACAATTTTGTGTGTATGTATTACTAGCAGCTATCTGAGCTTGATACATGCACCTTCTGTCATCAAAAAATTTGACAAGCCTGGCAAATACATGCTCAACAACACAATAAACTGGCATCATCGTTACACCCATTAAAGCACTATTTACGCTCTCAGCAATGTTGGTTATAGCATTCCCATACCTATGACCATTATCATGAGACAAAGTCTACTTGTCCAAAGAGTTTTGTATTACCCAATTGTAAAAGTCGATATCAAGCTCCTTGATCTCATCTATTCGTTTTGTAAATTTTCGTGATTGAAAATTATTACATACCAATAAGGTTCACGAATATTAATAGCTTTTAAAACAAAAAGAATATATATAAATATAAAAAGAATACAAATGATGGTTTAAAATATACCCGCCTTATATAACATGTCCTTAATTTTTGAATTTCTGTGAGCAGTATTGTAGTTGCTCACAAAATGACGGAGACAATATCTATGATAAGCTAATGGCTCCTTCCAACCACTACTTTCATTACGAAACACTACAAGAAAATCTGAATTTCTTGACTGAAATTCCCGATGAAAAGTAAGGAATTTTCGTCGAAAATTTCAATTACCGACGAAAAATAATTCCATTGGTAATTGAAGCGTAGGCAAAATTTGCCGACGAAAATTTTTTTCGTTGGCAAATTTCCTGATGTAAATAGGTTTTTCGTAGGCAATTTTAGCAATGGAAAAATATTTTCTGTCATTAAATTTACTGACGGAAAAAATTTTTTCGTAACCAAAATTTCTTGCGAAAAGCAGATTTCCATAGCCAAAATTGCCTACGGAAATATGCTTTTGCCAATAGAAAACTCGTTTCCATCTGCAAGGAAAACAGAATTCCGTAGGCAAAATTGCCTACGAAAATATTTTTTCCGTCGGGAAAATGTTAAATTTTTTTAATTAATTCTTAAATCTTATAACATTATAACCTGTAATATTAATATATGAATAATGAAAAGATTAAGATAATGTCAAAATTTTAATATCCGAAAATAATATAATATAATTTAAATTGTACTAAGTATATAGTTAATAATTATTTAAAGGACGTAATAGTAATGTATATCTATTACAAAATCCTAACTAAGCTGATGGTGGTGGTGGCTGATTTGTATGATCAGACTGGTGTGATAATGATTCGACTATACCCTTCAAATTATCCATCTCATTGTGTAGTTCAAATATGAAGTCGAGTGCACCTTGCTATTGAGCCCGTGATTGTTGCAATTCAGATTACAGTTCACGTATAGTATTCTGAAGTTCATATAGCTCGCTAGAAGCAAACTGTCTATTAGATGCCGCTGTACTTGAGTTGGAGGAATGCGAGTAGCAGGTGTTGGCAAAAGAACCTAAGCCAAAGATCCGTCCTTGCTGGTCTCTACCAGCAACCATGTCAAAATAAATTTGAATTTCATCAATATTTTTGGAATTTTGTGAATGTTGCTGAATTGTCTCTTGCACTTGTTCCTATCGTAAAACAAAGCTTTATATTAATTAATGATAACTAATAACTAATATCATCAAAATATTAGTAAAATATAATAATTTTAACATACGTGTAAATGTCTGGCTCGAGAATTGACGAATATTTGACCATCATGATTTCTTGTGTGGGTGTGTAAAAAGACCTCACCTGGTGTAGGCGGTTTACCCATCGATGTTTCTTGCAAACAATTAAAGAATTATAATTGAACTCTATTTTATTGACTAGTCCTATAAGTTCTTACTGAAATTTTGGCAGAATTTTTCCTAAATTTTAACCAAACCTCCTGGACACAAAGTCAAAAAAGCACTTCTATATTATTTTTATACTGGCATCTAACAGCAATTCAAACTCCTAACACAATTTTGACTTTCCCATCCACCTCTATTCAATCAAGCATTATGTGAATTATCAACAGGTTGCATATATTGTAATAAGAGAACTTTTAAGTAAAACAGTAATGTATTTTATTACTTATAAGTCTATGTGTGTGCTCCCGATGGGATATTGATCCTCCAGTATGCAGGTATGAACTGACTTCATCAGGTCCTTCCTGTATATTATTAGAATTTTTCTCTGAAATGGAAAGTGCCTCGGGTGTTGTCTAATACTGTTGCCAGTGTGCCCATATATCTTCGGTTATATAACTGGGTCATATACCATCATTTTTTAACCTGCACACTAAGTCTCTATAACATCCTCAGGCACGAGTACCCTATACACGATACACGATGTGATCAAATTTTGAATCAAAGTAAAATTGTTTCTTATGAAAAATGAAACAGAAAAACATATTGCAAGTAAGTACAAACAACAATTTGTTATATAATTAATATTATCATGATTTATTACCTTAATTCTTCACAATAAAAATTCTTTGTTTCCTAGGACACCTTCTTCCAGACATAACTATTGTAATCTATTTTGTTCTTGAACGTCATCATCATTGAGCGTGAGCACTTTCCTAAAGGATTCAAACTAATATACAACAATTTTCATAAATTCACTAAAAGTAATATCTATCGTTAAAATTAATACAAACTTAAATTGTAATCACTTACTCTTTAACTGTAATGGTGATATAAATTCTTCCATCAACTCCAACAGAGCTAAGCATAGGCTTTTTCGCTGCTTCTGTTCCCAAAAACTGAGATGGCATACCTTTAGTGTTTGCAACTGGAGTAGATCTAGTAGTTTGAGTGGTAGAAGGAATTGACCGTGATGTAGTAGATGGTGTAGTAGAGTGGATAGTTGGTGATGCAACAGCTAGATTGGTAGAAGGGATGGTCAGTGATGCCGTAGCCGGAGTGCTAGAAGGGATGATTGGTGATGCAGCAGCCGGAGTTCTAGTATTGAACACAGGCGATGCATCAGTGGATGTGGTTGATGCCTCACCAATAGTCTCACCCTGTGGCAACCTAAGCCGTAGAGGAATCATATTACTCTTCTTTCTCTTATGCATTTTTTAAACCTGATATTAAAAAAAATTGATTAGTCAACTAATAGATAATTTCAACTGTATAAAAAACATATCAATTAAAAAAAAAGTTGGTGCAATAATAACTCTTCTCACATGATATAAAATTAGTTAAATAAATTATTCGTTGTCATCACTCAGCTGTAAATCCTAATCACAATCATCCTCATTTTTCGAAGAATAAGAATAAGAAATATGACCTTCAGATTTTATGTTCAATATTCGAGCGACCGAAGATAACTGAGTCATGCTATCACAGCCTGGCAATAATTCTTGATCGGCTGAATTTAGTAAGTCATAGAATTTTATCGCATTTGCATTGGCTTCTTCGAAATGAGGTATATTTTCCCTAAAATCACGTCCAGTTGCATCATAAACCATTTGGATGTACGGATTATCAGTAATACCTACATCATATGTCATAAATTTACCCCCTCCTTCAACTTCACCCATATTTACTAACATGTTACCCACATTACCCATCGAGGTGCTACAAATTGATGGTTCCCCATGTCGTGTCCACTCAAAATAATTCGGAACAAATCATTTTCTTAGCAAATGGAAATACACTTCATCAACAGGAAGATAACTAATGTGTTTGCACTTTTTACATAGACATCTAATTTTTTCGCCGTCCATGTATGCAGGTTGAGAACTTGCATATTCTATAAATAATTGAACTCTTTCCACAAATTCATGATTAATATATCCATTGGGTATTTTTCTTCTATGCGTCCAAGATTTATCAACGTTACTCATAATTATTGCAAAGCTATTATATGAAAAAAGTGACTACGTAGTTAGAATTAAATATATCTAGTTACAAATTAAAAAACGACATATAAGATACAATGTCAGGCTCTAATAAAGTCCTAATGTAATACAAAAATGGGTGGATACAAATTTAATCATTTAGATTCAATCTAATACTAATTTATTGAATAAAATCTAATACAAAATTATTTGAGGCAAATGGTGGCCATTTTAAATTTAGTAATGCCATTTAATTTGCTAAATCAAAATAAAAACAAAAGTTGTTATATAATAATAATCATCATTACAATAACAACAACAACAACAACAACAACAACAACAACAATAATAATAATAATAATAATAAATAATTTAATTTCTAAAGTTTCTAGATTTTATTATTAATTAATAATAATAATACTAATAATATTCTTAAAAAATTATTAAGATTATTATTTTTTAATAATAATAACAATAATAAATTTATTAGATTATTATTATTATTATTTAATAATAATAATAATAATAATAATAATAATAATAATAATAATAATAATAATAATTTCAAAAACTTGTTCATATTATTATTTAATAATAATAATTAACAATATTAAATAATAATAATAACAATAATAAATTAATTTTAACATAACTATTTAATAATAATAATAATAATAATAATAATAATAATAATAATAATAATAATAATAATAATAATAATTAACATAACTATTTAATAATAATAATAATAATAATAAAATTTTTAATTAAAAAAAAAACATCAAACACTTACCTCAACGCAGATTACCACGGCAATAGAGGAAAGGGAGAACGCCGGCACGATAAGGGAGGCAGAGCGACCAACAGTGGTAGCACGGCAAGGGAGGTGGAGAACCACACGACAACGGAGGAAAGGACACTGGCGAGGGATATGGGTCGACGCGTAGGAAGGAAAACGGGGGAGGGGAGATCGAGGAGGGGAAGGAAGGAATCAGCGCCAGGGGGAAGGGGGGAGTTCAAATTGGCGCTGGGAGGACAACGCCGGAGCTGCAGTGGGAGAGAGGGCGCGGCAGAGAGAGGAGGGAGGAGAAGAAAGAGGAGAGAGGAGAGAGAAAAGGAAAAGTATATATAATACATTTAGCGATGAAAAATTATTCAGTCGCTATATTTAGCGACGGAATAATTTTTCGTTACTACATTAAAATAATAACTTTTTCAAAAATTTTTAGCGACGGATTCAAATACCCGTCGCTAAATTTAGCAACGAAAAATTTTTTCATCGTTATTTTAGATTAATTTTATATTTTTTGGCGACGAAATTTATTTCCGTCGCTAAAATCCGTCCTTTGGCGCCACATTTAGCGATGAATAATTTTTTCGTCGCTAATTTTGTATTTTCTTGTTGTGAAATAGTGCCATAATATCCATGTGCCAGTTAGAAATAACAGTTATACCTGATTGCTTACTGATATATCGCCTAATGCATATCATGAACTAATGCTAGCTAGACTTATTCTCACTTTCAATAATAGCAAATGCTACTGGGTACAAGAAATTATTACCATCAACAGCACTTAAGAAATTATTACCATCAACAGCACTTGCAATTAAAAAATTTTGATGGAACTTTTCCGTCATAAACGTTCCATCGATAAGCAAAACTGGCTTGCAGTGAGGTAGTCCATCTACGCATGGCTTGAATACCTAGAATAGCTTTTTGAATTGCTTGCAATGACATTTTATACTATCTTCAATAATAAAGTCATAGAGAGTTCCGAGATTATATGTCTCCACAGCTTTTAGGTGTCCGAGCAACTTTCCATATGAAGCCTCGTATTTACCGAATATCTCCTTTAATGCCTTAGTCTTTGCATACCGGGCTTTACTGTAGGTTACCTCATAATTGAAACGATTCCTGATATTAGCAATTATAATGCATACTCTGAGATCAAGAGCAGCATTAACCATTTCCAATATGTAATCACAAATTATTTGCGAATCTAATTGTCTATGGTGTTGTGATACTAGGGATATATTACAGTTATGAGGTTCCTTATATACACTGATGATCCAATGAGGAGATGTTCTTTTCTTCATTGCTCGTAGTCTCCATGGACAGCCTATATCGGCACACGTGCAGCATACAACCCAGTACGATGGCTTCAACTTTACAACTTTATATGAAACGTTATTCTAAATTGAAAATCACTTCACACAAGCCTTGACTTCATCCTTGGATGGGAACTCCAATTCTTCTCATAACTCAAAACCCCCATCCCATCTTACCATTGGGAAATCATTATACATGTTAATCTCAGTTTTAGCAAAATTAACAGATGTGTGGTGCACATATGCAAACTGAAATTCTGAAATATTGGACTCACCACTAGATCGATCTCTAGCCTCATTCATGTGTAGATTCTGAATGCCGTATGTCACACGGATTGAACTATATAGAACAAAGTGATCATCTCTTCCAACAACATTTTTTGGGTCATCATCATTCAAGTCTATTTTTCATCATCATTATTGGATCACAATTTGGAGAAATATACCCATTATTCGTAAGATTATCTGCATATTTATATGTACTATCACCAGCAACATCTACATTTTCAAAAGAAGAACATAAGGCAAAATTAATTTCATTTGGACCTCTATACTCACTAATGGGACTTGCATGTATTGTTTCTAGTTCATCAACATTTTTACATTGTGTTGGAGCCTCAAACCGTGTGCCAAAATTGAACCGAGTTACTCTTTGATAATATGAATTATCACCAAATACGTTTCTTTCGTCAGCAGTTGGTATAGACTATCTGTCTCCAGCATTAGCCATCTGATTAATAATATTCAAGGCATTTTCTCCATCTCCAATTATAATTTATTCAGTTATAACAATTAGCTCCACAATGGTGTATCCAAGAAATATATCAAAATTTTCATAAATTTGATCAATGTCATCATCATCATCGATTACATCTATAGACGCCCAGCAAATTGGCCCCTGATTCTAAACTGATCACTTATATATTACCCTACTAACCCTCACAGCTACAGGTAAATCCAATTTAACTGATATTTTATGAACAAGTTCTGTAAATGTCGGCTTGCTCCTAATCTTCAATCTCTTTGATCTTGTTGACGGGCTTGAAGTGTTATACTGAAAACTAGATACGCCCCTAATTGTCCTCCGATGTGAATTATAAATGTAACTGGAATCAACATTTTTTTTCCTTCATTATATGTACACATATCATAAATATTATTGTGATGTTTAGAGTTAAAAAAAAAACAATTTTTCAGATTTATCTATTATAATTCAATTTTTCATATTAATCATTATTTACAAGATAAAGCTATTTGCTTGTAAATTATAATTTTTTTTTTATTTTTAAATCTTTGGTTGTATATATGCTTCTGCTCATCAACTTAAACTCATGCTATGTTTCATAAAAAAATATTAATATCTTACATTTAATGTTGAAATTAGATAATCTTCAAAATTATCACCACTTAAAAATTAAACATAAAGATAAGATTACAAAAATGTAAATTTTATTTAACAAAAATAAATATTAAATTAGATAACATTACCTTTAATTAATTATAATTGGATTGCATATAAATTAAAATGCTTGAAAACTTTGGAAATGAGTTGAGTGAAAGAAATAAAGAAATAAATAAAGTAAGAAACTGAAGAAAGAAAGAATGAGAAAGTGTAAGAAAAGGAATGAGGGAGGATATCCTCCTTTAGTAGTTTAACCCAAAATAAAAAAAAAAAAATACTACAGCTCTTCACATGGAGCTGTAGCAAAGGCTGCAGCTCCAAGTGAAGGCTGTAGCCTTTGCCAAAAATCGGCATAGTATAGTACTGATTTCTGTCACGCTAGCCACTCAATCCGGCTGGCCCCACCCCTGACAAAAATTGACACAAATATCTGCTGGTTTTTAACACCTCAAATTTTTAACACCAATTTTCTATTTTTTTTAAATTACCCCAAAAATTAAAAAAACCCCTGTATATTTGGATTTCATTGTATAATAATAACCGAGTAATACCTAATACACAACCGAGCTATAATACGTAAAGCTTGGTAGAGCGGACATGGAGTAATCAATAGGAGTTATGTGAATTAAGGAAACATTGCAAACATTGCATAGTTAATTAACTAACTGTTGTAACCGACTTATCAGCATTTATGACCGACGTTAATAGGTTGAACACTATATAAAAGAGGCTCACAGGTAAACAAAGGATTCATGAGTTCTACCTTCTCTTTAAAATACTCTCTCACTATATACTAATTTGATTGTTAGAGTGTTTTTAGCATGAATCTTCACCGGGGGTCTACTCAGAAGAGACTTGTCTAGAACAACTCGGTATTTCGAATTGTTATCATTTGGTGCGATAAGCCCTCTTAATTATTTATGGATCTCTTTCAATATCTCAATGCTTAGGGCTTTCCTGGCCTATAACCTCTACAATATATATCTAGTGTTCTAGATCCTCTAGCCTTTTCATCATACCCAAACTTTCCACTAGTAGTGTTGCATCACCCTCAGGTTTATCCCTCACTTGTTTAACAATTCCTTCTAGCAAATCTATTTCAATTGGGTGTCCAACCTTCGAGTCTCCCACCTCAGTCACTTGGGGCATAGGCTATGCTGCACCGACACCACCAATAGTTCCACCTACATTCCGATTGGATTCTCAGTTAACTCAAAACCTTATGAATGTTATCAATTAGCTTAATGCTACATGAAAAGGGGAGATCTTTCACAACCATCACCTCTTACAGGGAGCATGTCAACCCCAAGGGCAATAAAAATAGCATAGGCCATATAATGGTCAGTCTATTGACGTCAATTGAATTCTACGGGTATAAATTACTTCTCATGTTCACTCAATTTTGCTACATTTGGTCCTAAAAGCTCAGTATCTTACTACTAAAGAGTTTTAGTAGTTATTTAAATACTGCATGTAGAAGTTCCAAACCTGTATTACAATATAATGTGGAAGGACTTTTTGCTCGCCCCTATCAAAGGAGGTTTGGCCACTCCATTCTTGAAGCTTCGTTTACCAACTATGCAAAAATTTAATTGCGATACAAATCTCCAAGCCGATTTCTATTAATTTCATCACATTATGTTAATGCATACCACTCAGGATACCGCACTTTGTAAGGTGTTCTCCCAGACTCTTACTGAGTCAGCACAGATCTAGTTCCGCAATTTACCACAGCATTCTATTGAAAACTTTAGCCAATTTAGTTATCTCTTCATTGCTAAGTTTGTAGCTGCTATTCAGCCAGCCAAAGTTTCAACTGATCTGCAGTGAGTCATACAGGAGGAGACCAAACCACTCCGGTTAGGGTGATTCATGTGATAGTTGGAGGAAAACATTATGATATATGTGATGACTCTAGAAAGTGCAAGGCAAAGGAAGTTTTCTCCTTAGGGAACAACTTGACTTGTACCACCTATAACATTCAGTTCTCCTCCTAAGGTGGGGACCATGTCAAGTAGCTTTATTAGGGTTGGCAACAAGTAGGGTACCTGTGAAAATTGTCATATCCAAACCTGTTTATTAGTTAAGATACCTATACCAATTTAAAATTAACATTACACTAACGATACCTACCTATCCCAAATCTAATTATTAATACCCATATACTACCAGATACCTATTTATAAATATTATTCCAAAAATAAATACAAAATTAAAATAAATATAAATAATAAATATATAATCAAACTACATTAATAAACATCGAGATAAATTAAATTAAATTCAAATATAAAGATAAATCAAAATAAATACAATCATGATAAAAATCAATATTCATTAAAAAAATAACTAAAAAAATTACATATTTTATACTTAAATTTGGGTAACGAGTATCCGAAGGCTAAACCTAAACCTTAGTCGTAACTGTCATGGGTAATAAAATAACTACCTAAACACCACCTATCCCAAACTAGTTTATTAACTACCCTAATCTGTCCTATTAGGGTTCGGTAGAGCTGGGTACCCGAAAAAACTCTACCTGTTGCCATCCCTAGGCCTTGTATTGATGTCTTGGTTGTGGAAACCATCATACAAGACTTTTTAGTTCAATATATCTTTAGTAGATATTGGAAATGGTAAATCTCATGACTTTTCAAGCACATCAAGTCTTGGGTTTATCCCCCATTGTCTTGGAGCCGGTGTCTATACTCTTGGCCGGTTTATTCAGGTAGCTAATCAATATGGAAGGTTTTGTCAATCTCCGACTCCAGCTCAGGGATGTTTCTATAGTTTGGTATTGTAAGGCTTATTTTATGGCAGTAGATATGTCGCTATCTTATAATACTTCTATTGGAAATTTAATTCTTTAAGGCAATAAAAAAACAATAAAAGAAACCATGTTACCATGCTTAAGGAAGCTAATCAAGCTTTGCCTTTAGACACTCTACATGTTCCTGCAGACCAAATACACAAAGTCGAGCTTGTACATATGCTAAAAATGGTTGACTTATCCCTAGGCAAAGTTATTTAGATTAAAGCTTCTAAACAGGGTACAGAGGAGGTTGATCTACTTATTGTTTTGATAGAATATATGGATTTTTTTGCTTGGCAAACTATAGACATTAGCGGCATTTTTCTAAAGCTTATGAATCATTCTCTCAATGTTTGGCTGGATGACAAACATATCAAGCAAAAAAAAAGGGGGGGGGGACCTTGCTCTTGAGCTACAAATAGCAATGGTTCAAGAGATGAACAATTTACTCAAGAATGGCTTCATTCACAAGGTTTTATGTTCGAATTGGTTTGGCTAATGTTGTCTTAGTCAAAAAACCAAATGGCAAGTGGTGAATGTGTGTTGACTTTATCGACCTTAAGAAAGCATGTTGAAAAGATAGTTATCTTCTTGTGAATATAGACCTCTTAGTGGACTCTACCTTCCAATTTGTGGAGTATGCCTTTTTGGATGCTTAAGTTGTTGGTTTACAAGACTTATACATCACATGTAAAAGGTAAAAATTCAAAAACTTGTAAACCTAAAAAGCATGATCGAGTTAAAAAAATTAAATTTCCTAATTAAAGTTCAGAACTTTATCATAGGTATTTGTTGTACAATTGTAAAACGTCGCACCAAGTTATCGTAAACCACCAATATCCTTACTTTAAGGTATCCATACAAGAAGTAAGGTCTAAGAACCTTCTCAAGGGGTAGCAATGACCGAAATTATGTTAGAGACTAGTAAACCTAATTCGGCTACAAGAGAGAGAGAGAGAGAGAGAGAGAGAGAGAGAGAGAGAGATAATTTTAGAGTGAACTAAAGTTCCAAAGTTGTTATACTAATTGAATTTGACTTTGAGGTGTATTTAAGCACTTTATAGGTTAGATTAGGGTTATGTCATAATTGTTGTAACTCCTAATTAGGGTTGGACGATTCAAATGGGTTTAAGTGACACTTACAGGCCCAAAAGTCCAATTCTACGCATATAGCCTTTATAGATTGGGCTTGTGCATTTGAATGGGCTCCAAACCCATTCAAACTTTAATTATAGCCTTATAACATATTAATAAAGCTCAATATTAATTTTTAGCTGCATCCATTTTTATATGTGCTCTAAAAAAAAACCTTCAACTTAAAAACACTCTATTAGTAGATTAGGCCTTTTCTGCGCATGGGACTTTCTATCATCTTTTCAAAACCTATATTTTCTCTTACCAACTTATCAAATAAGTTTCGATGACATCCTTTATCATGTTTATACATTGATTTTTGCCTCATACCTTAATTCTTATATGTGTGTGACCCTTTGGATTCCTTATGCATGTTGGTAGTATAAAATTTTACTATGAGTCCTAGTTGAACTAGGACTCTTATGATTTAAGCTCTTTTAAACAATTTTATCAATTATTAATTGATATTCACCATACATTATTATATAAGTTATGAGAGGCTTCTAGTCAAGTATCATGATACTCAAATGACAAGAATTTTAATGGTTTTTATTTTTACCCTTCCATATTAAGTTTCTATGCAATCACTCCTTTCGCCATTCTTCTAATCTCATTCTTTAATTGAATATGGACATATATCAATTCATTCATGAACTTATTGTATTCTCATACTTTTATCTTTATTCCTAAAATGCCTTTGTGAATCTCATTCACCTTGCATTCCACCTCGGCCAAGGTTTTCTGAACAAAGATGTATAAAAATACTTGAGATAGAACTCCTCACTATAACTGGGGTGATGAATCCTTTATTTATCACTCAACTACCTCCAAATAGTTTATGCTATACCTAATCTTCGAGCTATGTATACCCCTTCACAGAGTAAAAACATAGGAGTCAAAGTATAACACTTGCTACCTGAGATACTTTAGTGATCAATGTTACTTGCACAACTAATATGATGAGATATTTCACTGATATAGTGTAAGTATCCATGTGAAGTTTCTCATGATAGGTCTCCAATTTACTTGTTCTTCTAACAAACATCCACATATTAACTTTGATCATCTTAATGATCATAGGTAATGAGAACTACAACTTGAACTATTCAAGAAGTATAATATATGCTAGTCTATCCGTATTAATAATGCCCTGTCTTATTAACACTGTGACTAGGAATTATTTAGGTATTAACACATTTGTATACAATAGGTATCTCAAATCCTAAACCCTTCATGATTAACTTTGTACTGTGTTCATATACCAATGACTATATTCTATAGTTTAAGTCATATATAACCAAATATTAATATACAAAAGTACTAAAGAATATATGAATGCCTTATCATAATTCAAATAGAATGTTTTATACATGGATAAAAACCCTATTATACTCGACATATCTCTAACATCAGCTAGGGATCATTAGATTCCCATGAAACCATCAAACGAGGAAAAAACTATCTTCATCACTCATCAGGCAACCTACTATTATTGAGTCATGTTTTTTGGTCTTAGAAATGCAAGTGCCACTTACTAGCGATAAATGAAAAAACTTATTGCCAATCAAATTGTGTGAAACACATAAGTCTATGTGGATAACATGATCATTGAGAGTTTCACTCCTTCAGGCTTGCCCTAGGAATTGAGGGAGACTTTTATTATCCTCCAACAATTTAATCTCAAGTCTAATCATGAGAAGTGTTCCTTTGGACTCCAGTCAAAAGAATTTCATAGTTTTATGATTTTTAAGAAAAACATTAAGGCCAACACCGAAAAGATCCGAGTTGTACTTGACATAGAGCAACTAAAGTCCATTAGAGATGTGTAGAAACTAAATGGTAAAGTAACAGCTTCTGGTCGGTTCATTTCTTATTCGGCTAAATGTTGCCTTCCCTTTTATAGACTTTTCAAAAACCTCAAAGACTTTAGATGCATCAAGGAATGTCAGGAGGCCTCAGAGGATTTGAAATGTTTTCTCACCTGACCTTCTCTATTGGGTCAGCCTGAGGTAGGGGAAGTGCTATACATATACTTGGCTATCTCTAAAGGGACTGTAGGTGTTATTTTACTGCGGGAAAAGGGTATGCAACAATTCCCCATTCATTACACCAGTAAAGTTTTACTAGTACTATTAGCAGTGAATTTTTTGTCGGCTTGATCTTGGTAACATAATGATGAAACCAAGGTTGAAAAACCTTGTGAGATGACTTCTAATGGCTTAGAATGCTCAAAAGAACATACGAGGGTAAAATGGTAATTTTACACTGAATCGAGGGCTAAAATGGTAATTTCTCACAAAAAGGGAAGAAATAGCCTTAAAATGATATAAACAAATATAAAATAAAAGAATGATGAATTTTGATATAAAATTGACTAAAATTGAACTTAGATTGATTGAAAAGGGTAAAAAATCACAGAAAAATTAAAACGAACAATAATAGGTCTAAATAGAGGAATTTTTTGATGAGATTTTACGAAGATCTAGGTCTTGGCTAGAAATACATATCTACAAAAGGTAAACCACAATTTCCAAACTCAAACATTTTTCAATGTATGATCCACATCAGAAAAAAGGCAAAAGAACCAAAAACGTTTTTGGAGTAACGCCAGCCAAAATTCCACAACTGTTACTAGTGGAATTCGGCTACTATGGGAGAAAAAAGAAAGGAGGCAAACTCTTCAGTTACTTAATCCCACCAAACTTAGATTTTTATACTCAGGTTAAAAACCTAACTCTAATTGCTTTAGGACTTTTAAAATTATGGAGAAATAATTAATTGGGCTTTAAAAATTAATTAATTAATTTGAGCTTCATTTAAATCTAGCTCAGGTTCTTTCAAAAAGGCTTCTGCATAAAAAGCACTTTGTTGGGCTTTTTTTCTCACAAACTTGGATTTAAATGCCCAAATCAATTCAAAATGCCCTCAAATTAAATATATGAGGTCCTTAACACTTATAAAATATATTTAATTTAATTTGCCCAAAAACAGGACTCTAAGGCCTTCTATCAGCGATCTGCGCAGACTCCTTCTCCAAATGGCTTTTGCACAAACTACTTTTATTCAAAATCCAATATTAATGTTCTAAGTGATCCAAAATCATTATATCAGCCCTACAACAACTATAATCCAATGATATGTTATTTAAGTTTGGCCCATTTCTCCAAATCTTGCACAGACTTCCTTTGAGAGGTCTCTACGTATGGACAATTAATTAAACCATTTAATTAATTATTTTCTTTTTTTTAGTCCATAATAATATCTAATATTATTAATAATGTCTTTTTACCATAATACCCTTTTTATATAGGTGCGTGACCCATTGAGTTTTTTGGTCTATCAGGTAATACAAACATAATGATAATTACAGAATTGCATGATTTAAAGTCTTTTAAATCATTATACTAATTCTCTAATTAATATTTTCCCATAAGTACGTGTACAAATCATAATAGACTTTTAGCCAAGTATCATGACTACTCAAGTGACAAAAAAAGTCAAGTAGCTTGACTATACCTTTCATAGAACAGTTACCGTGCAATTACTCTTTTCAACTTACTTTATCTCATTTAGGTTTTGAGTATGAATTAATGTCAACTCATATAAACCTAAATATAGTTATTCTAATACTATTTAATTATTGTTCCCAAAATGCCTTTTATGAATCTTATCCACTTTAGCAATTCATTCTTATCAAAGATTCTCTGAACGATGATAGTTTAAAACTTGTAAGATAATTCCTTTAATAAATTAGGAATAGTGAATCCTTTATTAATCACTCAACTATTTTCAAGTAGGTCATGATATATCCAACCTCCTAACTATGTTCACCCCTTAATAGAGGTAAGCAGTTATGGCGTCAAATGTCATTCACTATTTTAAATAAATTTGGTGATCTCAAGTCTAAGGATATTTGCACCACTGCTATGAAGAGATTTTACACCGACATAAATTTAATATTTATATGAAGATTCTCTTGGAAAGTCTCCAATGTATTTGTTCCTCTAACAAGCATCCATATGTTAACATTGATTATCTCTATGATAACATCTATAAGAACCACTACTTGAACTTTTCAAGAGGTATAACACGTGCTAGTCTATCTGTATTAACAATATATTGTTTTGTTAATACCATGACTAAGAATATTAACATATTAACATATTTTAATACTATAGGCATCTCACATCATGAACTCTTTTATGATTACCTTTGTATTGTGTTTCTAATACCAAGTACTTAATTTATTAATTTAAGACATAAGCAACCAAGATGTAATTAAACGTAGCATTAATAAATGAATTATGCCCATTCATAAATAATAATGAGTTTATATACATGAAAAAGTCTCTAAAATACATAGGCTCTAGGGCATACTCCTAACACTGGTTAACCAGTCAATTCTTACCCCTAATATAGGTTAGTTGTTACTTTTTAATTTTATTTCTTTTAATTAAATTTTTGTTTTATGCATGTTTGCATATTTGATATGGTTATGATCACTTAGTAACTAAATCATCTTATAATTGGATAATAATTACTATTAACTAATAGTTGTAGTTGTTATAAATCTTGTATTATATTTAATATTATTGCAGAAATTTTAAGTTATAGTTGCATGTTTTATAGTTTAAAGTCATGTAATTGGCATATTAACATGTAACAATTTATTTTTATATCTAATTATAATAACTAGTAAAATAGGAAGATTGTATGTATAAATGGCATGTTTAGACTAAATATGTTTAATGAGATTGGAAGTTAATAAGAATTGTAAATAATACTAAAAAAGGCACTTTTAACCTAATATGATCTAAAATAGGAATTCTTGCCTCTTTTTTGTGTAAATTGGAAATTATACAAATTGGGTAGTAATTTAATCTAGTTTAGGCATTTATCTTAAGTAGGCATGCATTTTATGTTTCCTATTTAATTAATTATCACATGAGGAGAATACTGACTTATTTGAATTTTTTCCTTTTCAAGTATTTTTTTTATGTAATATTTATGTGAGATTTGTGATTTTTTCAAATGTATAATTACAAGTGATTAAATTTCAAGCATTGTATTGGATGCATATTGGAATTTAATGTATACTACTGAAAATCACCTTTGAATTACCAGGTATAGAAATTATTAAGTGTCGTGCCAATAAATCCAGTTCTCAGATGACTAACAGATCAGTTCCTATTTAGGGTTACAACACTTACATTGTTTCATTCGATCCTCGATTGTATGAAATGGCGATTCTACTTCGAGATCGACCACCTCATAGGTACCAGAATTGTGTTATCCCATGTTGAAGAAATTAGCATATGCTCTCATCACTATTAATGTCAAGGTTCAGCCATACTTTCAATCTTATATAGTGGCAATGCAAACGAACTCAAGTCTTTGAAAAGTTCTCCAAAGACCTCGATATGGCTCAATTATTCATGATTTCTTAGCATATTTTGGGCATATTTTAGTTGTTTTATGTGTAATTTAATCACATTTCTTTATGTTTTCGTCTTTTTTTCTCCCTTTTTATCATATTTTAGCAAATTTTAATGTTTTTATGTTGTTTTATAGGTTTTTGAAGTCTTTTGTTGGACTTGAAGTCTTGAAGATGAACTTAGAGCTTTTTATGAAAGAAATCAAGAAAATTCAAAGCCAAGGTTGTAGGAGGTGTACAATGCCATGGGAATGGGACACAACCGCCATAGCTATAGGAGATAGAGGCTAAAATTCCTAAAGTTCCAAATTAATACCACAGGGGAAGTCTATAGCCATGGCCGTGTGATGCATAAATTTTAACTTCTAAGTCATATCAATGCCACGGGCATTAGATCAACAACCAGGTTGTGGGACATGCTGATTCCCTAATTTTCAATCCAGAACAATGCCATGAGCATGGGAATTCAATAGCCATAGCCGTGGTGCAGGCTTTATTAGACTTTTATAGAAGAGAAACCCAATCTCGTTAGCAACATCAAATGCCACGAGCACAACTCTTTCATCAGCCACGATCGTGGGGACGTTTCAGACTCATTTTTAAGAGCTATTCTCTCATAAAAAAGATAGATACTCTTAGTGTTTAACATAGTTTTATCTATATTTTTCTTTATAGAATTTTAGGGTTTTATAAAAATTTTAGATTTTTGTTTTAAGCAAGCTATTTTCTTGCTTTTAATGGTTAGATTCTAACATATGTTACGTCAAAACAAGTTAATTCTCAAAAGAATAAGCTAAAAAAGGAGACCTAGTTCATACATTGGTTTGCTCTTCTTTTCATGTTATTTCTATGAACTCTCTCTTTTATATTTGTGATGGAGATAAAAGAGTACTCACCCTTTTTTTCTAGGGGATTCTTGAATTCCTAGTTACTTTTTGTAAATGGATGATATTTAATACAAACTAGTTTACTCTCATCTCTTGATAGGTTTAATACATGGATGTTGTATGATTTGGTTTTGCTAAATGAGTGTCGATATAGCTAGTTTAGTTAAAAATATGTATTTTACCATCATTTATGAATGCTGAATGCTTGAATATGATTTAATTTTGTTCTTTCTTTTGAATGGTTGCCGGAATGATCATTAAAAAAGATTGGATGTTTTTGTTTTGATTTTCAAGTTTGTATAAAAAGATATGGCTTTATATAGGTTAAGTTTTGATCGAAATGGTGATTCATCCTTATTTTAGTATAAACTATTACACCCATAACTAATTTTATCCTAGTTAGCCTAGGCTGACCCTATAGTTTTCTAAAATAGCATATCGGCAGAGGGTGCTTATGTTTTATTGAGTTAATCCAGTGTTCAAGTTCGTATGTCATCCTTTTGCATGAAGTAGACTAGAGGAGAATAGATTTTCCTTAGCAAGCCCTTCCATTTAGTTTTCTTGCATTGCTGTTAAGAGTTATTATTATTAATCTTGTTTCACAATAGTAATTAGTTAGTAAAGAATTCTCTTAAACCCATGACCACTCAAGTAACATTAAACAACTTAAGAATTTGTCAAAGGCACATGATCCTTAAGTTACAATAATTGTGGGTCCTTTACTCGCTATATTATTAAAACTAGTACACTTGCTAGGAGCCCATCAAGTTTTTGGCAACTTTATAAGGGATTGGTGTTGTGTTACTTGAGCTTTTTTTTATTTTATTTTATTTGGTTTATTTTTGTATTGTTGGTGTGTGGTTAGTGTATGACCCGGTCGAATATTATTTAATTAGCTATATTTGATCTGGAGATCGAAGGGATATTATTCCTGCGAAGGAGGGCTTAGCGATATAATATGGAAAATATACGAGATTTAACTCTAGGTAATGAGCAGTAAGGGGTTACCAGTGTGGGAGCAAATGTTCAAAATAATCAACTGCCAGATGTACAAATTGTGGGTGGTGTAGCCCAAAATATGTAGAATTGGGAAAACATAAGCATTATTCGGGATTAGATTGCACCACAGAGAAATGAGGATCACATGTACCTCCTCTAGTTCCTATTAATAATTTTGAATTGAAGCCATCTCTAATAAATATGGTTCAATAGAATCAATTTTAATGAGCTGACAATGAAGACCAGTCTCAACATCTAGATATGTTCACCGAAGTGTGTGATCTAGTGAAAATTAGTGTGTTTCTCAAAAGGCCATTAGATTGAAGTTATTCCCATTCATTCTTATTGGGAAAGAAAGAGACTGGCTAAAGATGCTACCTCATAGGTCCATCACAAATTAGGATCAATTGTAAGAGAAATTACTCATAAATTTCTTCCTTCCAACAAAGACAGTGATGATCAGGAGCAATATTTATAATTTTTAATAACTTCTTGATGAGCCATTTCATAAGGATTAGGAAGAGATTCAAGAGACTTATGAGAAGTTACCCACATCATGAGATAGCTTTTCACCAATTGATATTGACCTTTTATGGGGAGGTGACTCAAGCAATAAGATCCTTATTGGATGTAGCTTCAAGAGGGTGCTTAATGAATAAGTTGCCCAATGACGCTTTTAAGTTTATGGACGAGATGGCCACAAATGATGCACAATGGTCAAGTGCAAAGGCATCTTAAGAAAGGGAAGTAACTCATTATGTGGATGAAGTAGCTATGTTAAAGGCTCAATTAGGGCTCATGAGGAAGGAAATGAAAGGATTGCAAGTTCAAAATGTAGCAATGTTGTCACATAGTTGTGAAGTATGTGGAGGGGGACATTCAGTTCAAAAGTGTAATGCTGGAGAAGCATATACAAATGCTTTAAATTTGAATGTGGTTAATGCAATTTTAGATTACAAGAGAAATAATTGACCCCTACAGCAATCATTATAATTTAGGATGGAGAAATCACTCTAATTTTTCTTGGAGGGATAATAATTAAGGTAGTTCTTCATCTCAAGCAAGACCACAAGCCACATCCCATCATTAACCTTGGAGAAAGAACATGAAGAGGATGTCAAGGAGGATGAACGATCCCCTCCTACAAATAAGAAAAATCCTCTCCCTTCTCATTTAAAGTATGTATTTCTGGAGAAAGACTCTAATCTTAATGTAATTTCCTCTGCCTTGATAGGTTTTGAAGAGCAACTGCTTTGGAAACACAAGAAGGTAATAAGGTGGAAGATTTAGAACTTGAAAGGAATTAGTCCAAGTGTGCTTTCATAAAATTCTTATAGAGGATGCCTTCAAGCCTATGATTCAACCTCAAAGAAAGCTCAACCCATGCAAGAGTTGGTGAAAAAATAAGTAATCAAACTCCTTGATGTATGTATAATTTATCCGGTTATTGATTCTATATGGGTGAGTCTGGTGCAAGTTGTACCAAAGAAAGGGGAATCGCTATGACTTCCAATGAGAACAATGAGCTTATTCCTACTACGATAGCGACTAGATAGTGACTGTGCATTGACTATATGAAGTTGAATTCGACTACCCGTAAGGACCATTTTCCTTTTATCATTCATTGACCAACTGTTAGAGCGATTAGCCGGCAATAGGATTCATTGTTTCTTGGGCAAATACTCCGAGTAGCTCTGAATCCCAATTACACTCAAAGACTAAGAAAAGACTACATTTACCTACCCATATGACACATTTGCCTATACGTGCTTACCCTTTGGGTTATGCAAGGGTTTTGTCTGCTGCTACATGTTACGAATACTATACAATCCTAAAGTCCAACAAATTAGAGAATTATGGCCAAATCAAATTTAATTTTAATTGAAGTTCAATTTTAATTAAATTTTAAAATCAATTAGACTTGAATTGAATTATTAAATTTAAATTTGAATAATTTTATTTAGATTGATATAGTTGCTGACATAGCAAGAATATGAAAATAAAAAAATTTGAGCAATAAATTAGGCTTTTTTTTACTATTTTCTAATGGTTACATTAATTAAACCTGATATTAATGATCTCTTTAATTGAATTATTAGTAATTAATATTTGTATATATCTCTCATGTCTTTTTTTCTTTCCCTCTTGTCTATCATATTATTATAGAAATTTTATCACATTAATATCGATATTAATTATTTAATGTCATTTTTATCACTTAATTAATGGTTTATATAATTTGAGATTAAATGCAATTAACTAAGACATAAACATGAAAAGGTAAGAGAAAGAAGAAATTGACACAAGAATTTAATGAGAATTGGCCAAGAGTGCCAATGTCTTTAGGCAAGAGCAGAAAGTATTTTCACTATGAATAGAGACTAAAGTTACATCATATCTGATAACACCATAAATGTCATACTCAAAGAAACCCATTCAGTCGGCCCAATCCACTTGGCAGGGCCCAAGGCCCATCAGAAAAGAGCACAAAACTTGAGCATGAAGGCAGCACCACGTCCGATCGGACTAATGTGACAACACGTCAAATCAGCCCACTGACACAAGGCAGCGCCATGCCCTTCACCTGCTCCCTGTCGCTTCGCCGCTCACCTACTCTGACTGCCAGTTATCACTCTCTAGACACTCAAGTGCACATCTTCTATCTCATATAAATAGCGTAACAAACAGTGGCACCAGGTGTCAAATTTCTACAGTCTTCTCTTTTGAGATGTGGGGTCAGTCTTCTCTTTTGAGATGGTCTTAGGATTTGTCTATTGTTAGTTTCTTTTGGGTCTTCTTTTTGTCTTGTTATGGCGTCAACCTCAAGCAAAGGAAAAGAAGTTTCGGATTTGTATGCTACGTTAACCTTATAGGATGAGGAGGAGGAAGGTTTGGAGCTGGGGGATGAGCACACTAAAGGCTTAGATGGTGGGAAAATCCTTTTTCTGGTGGGGAGTTTTCTCAACAATAAGTCAGTTCATTTTGGTTCGATGAGGAATACCTTGGCTGCGATATAGAGACCAGTGAGGGGGGTTACGATCTCAGAAGTGGATGGGCAAGGCAGGTATTTATTCCAGTTTTATCATGAGTTAGATACGGAACGGGTACTTAACGATGGTCCATGGATGGTCAACCAAAACGTTTTGATTATCAAGCGTCTAGAACAGATGGATCAGGCGTCACAAACTGAACTATATTCTCTTATTACATGGGTACAAGTTGCGGATTTACCGATTGGTTTTCAAACGGAGGAAATATGTAAGGCCATTGGGAACATCATAGGACAATATATGGAGGCTGATCCAAAAAATTTTACTGGTGCCCGGCGAAACTATATGCGAATCAAAGTGGCCATTGATGTTAGGAGGCCTATAAAGAGGGGGCAGAAGCTCCGACGGAGTGGTGGGGACTGGATTTGGGTGAGCTTTATGTATGAGAGGCTTCCTCCATTCTGTTTCTTCTGTGAAATTATTGGTTACTCGGATAAATTCTGTAGTGAATTGTTTGATCTAGAAGATCATCCTGTGGAACGTGCTTATGGAAGTTACCTTCGACCAACTATACACCGACCAAACTTACAGATCGGGAAGGCCTGGCTCCGGGAACCGATGGAAGATGGATCGAAAAACCAAAAAGAGAAAGTCATGGCCAGTATGGAAGTTGAGAATGATGAATTGCATTCCCATGATTCTAGGCATGATGTACGTGAGAGGAAAATGGCAGGTTATATGTATGGTAATGGAGGGGATATAGGCGGTAATATAGGGGGAACGGATAGTAATGAGGAGGGGATGATTTTGGATCCTAAAAGGCCACATACTGAAGTTAGGATCACGCAGAAGGAGCAAGAGGGGCTCTCAAAAAACCTGAATTTGGCGGGACCTGGAGGCCAGGCCCGCCAAGGCCCATGAGTCTTCTGAGCTGGAACTGTCGTGGGTTGGGCAACCCATGAACAGTTAGTGTGCTTAAGGATTTAATCCTTTTTCGTAGGCCCATCATTGTGTTTCTTATTGAGACAATGATTAAAGAGGATAGAGTTAAAAGAATCTGTAGGAATATTGGGTTTGATAAGTGCTGGGTGGTGGATGGAGAGGGGCATGGAGGAGGAATTGCGTTATTTTGGAAAGGAGGAGTTAAGATAGATATCTCTTCTTTGTCAACTAATTTTATTGATGTTCGGGTCCAGTTTCATGACTCATCCCCCTGGAGGTTGACGGGATTCTATGGTTTCCCAGATAGGTCCAGAAGTCGTCAGTCATGGGATCTTTTGCGCTCTTTGACAAGTGATAGAAACGTTCCTTGGTGTTGTGTGGGGGACTTCAACGACATTTTGCGAGCCAGTGAGAAGAAGGGTGGGAACAAGCAACCAAACTGATTGATTGAGGGGTTTAAAGATGCAGTGTTTGATAGTGGACTGACTGACTTAGATATGAGGGGGTATCCTTTCACATGGGAATCGAGCAGAAGGTCAGATAGATGGATTGAGGAAAGATTGGATAGGGCTTTAGTCAATGAAGCTTGGCTCTCATTTTTTAAAAGCTCTACGTTAGTTAATGTTGCAACTACTAGTTCTGATCATTCGGCTCTGTTGCTGGTGATGAAGGTTTGGAAGAAGTACCCTATGGTTAGGCGTTTCCATTTTGAAAATTCTTGGTTGCGCAATGATGATTGTACAGAGGTTGTTAAGGTAGCATGGCAGAAAGAGAGTTGTCCCTCCATATCTGACAAAATTTTATCTTGCCAAGGGGCTTTGCAAGCATGGAGTATGACTCTAGAAGGGGACTTTAAAAAAAGTATTCAGAAATATCGAGTTCTTATGGACAAGTTCAGGGGTAAACGTGATGAGTATTCTATGCAACAATTCTCTATATCAGAAAGAGAGTATATGAAAGTCCTTCAACAGCAAGAAGAATTTTGGAAGCAGAGGGCTAAGCTGTTTTGGTTGCAGGAGGGCGACTCAAATACCAAGTACTTTCACTCGTACGCCTCAGCCCGAAATAAGATAAATAATGTGAAGCATCTGAAGGACAAAATGGGAAGTTGGTGTGGCTGGGGATCAGGATTGGAACATGTAATTATGGATTACTTCCAGGATATTTTTAAGAGTAATGGTTGCACCGATAATAGGATTTTCTCTATGGTTAAGGACAGGGACACAGAGGCACAGAATGTAGCTCTTACTGAGGGGTTCACCGAAGAGGAAGTCAAAGAAGCTTGTTTTGGTATGCATCCTGACAAGAGCCCGAGATCGGATGGTCTAAATCCAGCTTTTTACTAGAGGTTTTGGAGCATTATTGGAGCTGTTGTAAGCAACGCTTGTTTATCTATTTTAAGTTGCTGTGAAATGCCCCAGAATCTGAATAATACTATTATTGTCCTGATTCCAAAGTAGAATAACCCAGAAAGGATGACTGATTTGCGGCCCATTTCTTTATGTAATGTGTTGTTCAAAATGGTCTCTAAAATGCTGGCAAACAGGCTTAAACGTGTGTTACCTCTCATTATTTCACAATCCCAAAGTACTTTTATCCCTGGGAGATTAATCACTGATAACATCATTGTCGCCTATGAAGTTTTGCACAAATTAAAATGTAAGAGGTAGGGCAAGAGAGGCATGGCAGCACTGAAGCTAGATATGAGCAAGGCATATGATAGGATTGAATGGGGTTTCCTAGAGCATATGCTAGCTTGCCTGGGTTTCTATTCAAGATGGATTAAATGGATTAAGTTATGCGTTGAGTCTGTCTCCTACAAGGTTGTTCACGGAGGAAGGGAATTGGGCCCAATTTTTCCACAGCGTGGGCTTAGACAAGGTGATCCACTTTCCCCCTATTTGTTTATCATTTGTGCTGAGGGTTTGTCAACTCTTCTTCGTGATAGGGAGCAGAAAGGGAAATTACATGGCTGCCGTGTAGCACCATCAGCTCCAGTTATATCTCATCTTTTCTTTGCCGATGATAGCTACCTCTTTTTCAGAGCAAGTATGGAGGAAGCTGTTTGTGTTCAGGAGTGTCTTAGAATTTATGAACAGGCCTCAAGTCAGTGTATTAATTTCCAAAAATCTACTATATCTTTCAGCAATAACACGTGTGAAAGAGATGAAAGTGAGGTGTGCTCTGTTCTTCATGTTAGAAAAGTCAATGAGTTAGGTCTCTACCTAGGAGTTCCAATTGCAGTGGGTAGAAGAAAGAATAAAGTCTTTGGTTATTTGAAGGAACGGATTTGGAGAAGGATAAATGACTGGAAAGAGAGATTTTTATCAAGGGCTGGAAAGGAAGTCCTAATTAAATCGGTTTTGCAATCTATTCCCACTTATATTGTGGGGGTGTTCCAATTGCCTTCTCAGTTTTGCGAAGATGTTAGTAGAATGCTTAACAAATTCTGGTGGCGTTTTAATGGGACTGACTCAACGGGGATCTGTTGGTAAAGGTGGGAGAGGCTGTGTTTGCCTAAAAACCTAGGAGGTAAGGGATTTAGGAAGCTTCATAAATTTAATTTAGCCTTATTAGCAAAGCAAGGTTGGCGTATCCTTCAAAATCCAAACTCCCTAGTTGCTCCTATTTTAAGAGCCAGGTATTTTCGCAGATCCGACTTTTTAAATGCTGAGATGGGTCATAACCCATCTTTTGTGTAGCGTAGTATCATGGCTGGTAGGAATATTTTGCAGAAGGGACTGGCTTGGAAGGTTAGAGATGGAAATTCTATCAAGATTTGGGAGTGTCCTTGGTTACCTGACCCTGTGAACCCGAGAGTGACGACTAGTACATTTGGTATAGTTGGGGATAGGTTACCTTTCCTTGTGAGTGACTTAATTCAGCCTAGTGGGAATTGGAACAGATCACTGATTGAAACGGTGTTCAATGAGAGGGACCAGGGGTTGATTTTTTCTATTCCTCGTAAGAGGGGCTGGGTGGCTGATTTGTGGCAGTGGCTGTGGGATAAGAAGGGGGTGTACTCGGTTAGGAGAGGGTATTTGGCAGCCATGGATCTATTATCCAGTCGGTCTCCTCCATCCCCATCTGTAAAGTGGAACAAGTTATGGGGGATTAAAGTGCCTTTAAAGATCAAAATTTATATTTGGAGAGCAATTTCATCTTGTCTTCCTACCCTGAGTAATCTGGCGTCTCGTAGAGTTCAAGTGGGGTCTTTGTGCCCAATTTGTCATGGATACGGGGAGGATGAAACTTACATCTTCATCAGCTGCAGCTTTGCTCAACAGGTTTGGGCTCTGTTCTTTGGTGACTCTAGAATGTCTAGTATTTCTAGTTTTACTAAATGGTTGGTATCTTGCTTAGACTCTCTCCAAGAGGTGGTAATAGCTGACATTTTCTCTGTGATTTGGTGCCTTTGGTTCAACCGAAATAAGGTGGTATGGGATAATAAGAATGATCATCCTAATGGAGTTGTAAACCAGGCTCGAGTTTCTCTTGCTCAATGGAGGCTAGCTCAAGCTCAGAAGGCAGGTGCTGGTAGGGGAGTTGATCAACGTGGTAGGAGATGGCATAAACCAAAGGAGGGGTATGTGGCTTGTAATGTGGATGCAGGGGTCTTCGGAGCTGATTTTTACTCCTCTTATGGTTTTATATTGAGAAATGACAGTGGTAAGTGTATTGCAGCAAAACATGCTGCGTGGGAGGGGTGTTACGCTCCTCATGTAGCTGAAGTTTTAGCTGTTAGAGAAGCCTTAAGTTGGATCAAGTTCAAGAATTTGAGTCGAGTTGAGGTGCAGACAGATTGTATTTTGGTCTCTGAAGCAATTCACAAAGATTTGTCTGATCGGTCTTATTTTGGTGATATTATAGATGATTGTAAGTCTTTTATTAATGCATTAGAAGATTGTTCTGTTGCTTTTGTTCTTCGAACAGCGAATGAGGCTGCTCATAGGTTAGCTAGGGCAGTTAGTTCTAAGTCTGTTTACCGATAGTGGGATTGTCCACCTCCTTTTATTTACGATGTTTTATGTTCGGATTGTTCTTAATGAAGGGTTTATTTAAAAAAAAAAAAAGGTATCAAATTTCTGAGACTCTCTCTTTAAATATTATATCTCTAGAAAGCTACTAACTTAAGTTTCGGAGTGTTTACGCCTGATCCGACCGGACATTCTTTATTGCAGGTCTCAACCATCCGATCCTCTCACTCTCTACCGCTTAAAACTTCCAATCAGTTTCTCTTTTTTCTAGATAAAGACAATCTCAGTTTTGTCAATATCTAAGTTCCCAAACCCAATAACTAGGGCTGAAAAAAAATCGAAAAACAATTAAACCGGTAGATAAAATTCAGTCCAAACCGAACTACGTGATTATTCGGTCCAATTGTATGCGGGCACAAATTTTAATTTTTGATGGATTATAAATTGTTATTGAAAATCATACGTTTATCAATATTGATTGCTTATAAATTAGCATTAAATTATTATTATTATTTTGTCTTGTATAGCGTTTATGTATTTTTTTTACTATATTGACATTAACTTTTAATGACTTGTACTTTATTTGTATTTATATATTTAAAACTTCTAAAATTTATATTTTAATTTTATAGGTGTATCTTTTTTACAAATGATAGGATAACTGTATATGTTTAAATTTTCAATAGCAGTTAACCGATTATTAATAGACCGTATTTAAAATTTGATTTTTTAAAACATCGATATCAATAGACTGAATTTAAAATATAGATTATGAACTGATTAACTATTCAATGACTACCCTTCCTATAATAGATAATGACTACCCCCTAACTATAATAGAGAAACTATTAAAAGAAACAAACTTCTTAGCGCCTTAAAAATCTGTCCTAAAGCCTAAAATCCATTGCAAAAAGTGTGAGCGACGGCGTGCAATTAGAGAGCGAAACGCTGGTAGGTCACTTTTCAACGAGGAGTTTAGCACCGTTGTTAAAAGTAAGCTGACGGTTATAGCCCGTCACTATATTAAATAACAGCTTTTCGACCTGTGATTCCAGTCGGCAATATATTAAAAATCAGTCGGTAAATTTTTAATAATATTTAAAAAAATAATGTACTGACGTAAATTGCAGTCCCTATATTTTACAAAACAACAAAAAAAAATTTACCATTTTTTCATTAAGAAAAAGGAGAGGTATTTAAAATTCTAATACTAAGCAAGCAAAAAGCAAGAAATTATACTTACGTCATTAATCATTTGTTCACAGCACAGAAATATAAACTAATAAATAACTATACATTTCTCACATTCTCAAAACTAAACACATATAATAATACAAATGCAAAAAAAAAAAGGATCCCAATAAGCTCATAAAAACAGCTGCAGCTTTTGGAAGGTTATGAACATGCAATAAACAAAAGTATTAACAAGTTTCAAGATAATACACAAGTATTATTAATGATTCAAAAAATAATGAAGATGGAAAGGGTGAAAACAAAATTGCAAGAACAGGTGATCCAGGAATAGAAGATTAATTTCATCAACAGTTATTAAATTTATACATTTGTAATGGAAAAGTTACAAAATAAAATGAATAGTTGACAGTGCCAATTCATCAACACATATCCAAATCATAAAGCAAACAAAATAATAGCAAATTCGTACCATGACATGTACATCTTATGTGTCATATGATGTGCCAATTTCTTGAATGTGCATTTATAAGATGACATGCCAATCGTATATTCCGTTCAATTTTAATCGATTTTTAAGCAAACGGACTTTTTAAGTTAAAATGAATAAGTTAAAATTTAATTATGTTATAATAAAAAATTTATGACTTTTTCAATATGAGTACATAAATTTATGTGACCGTCGACGAAATTAATTCACAGAAGGGTCACTGATGATCAACATTCCAATACTTAACTTCTAAAACTGCATTGTCTAACAGCTTTTCTTGAATCTTTTGCTAACAATATTCAGTGCACCGTTCACCACCACTCAAATCATAACAACTGTAAAGTATCAAGCAATGCCATATATTTCGACTCTTGTATTTAAAATTTTCTTTAGAGTACGTCCTCATTGCTAGGTCAGCATTTAGAAAACCTTTTTGCTTAAGAACACGACACTGCAATCACAATGCAATTAAGATAAAGCAAGCTAAGGCACAACTTCACCTCATTATCAAAGTTTAACCATCATCTGCTTACCTACGTTTCATGTCAAAAGTCAGAACATTTTCATTACTGTGATTTATTGTAAACATCATACATGCATCATTTTTTTGCTAGAAGCAGTAAGTAGATATCACCAGAAAACACTTGTGTACTGAGTAAATCAATAAGATTTGTCAAGCTAACATTTTTTTTTATTCAGCTAGTTATGAAAACTGCATTAAGAGTTCGTTGCTCTTTAGAAACAGCAAAACCAAAATCATAAGTTCTCCTTTAGTCCTGCAGCAACATGTATGTCATGGAAAAAGAAGAAAAAATATTCAAACTCAACCACAACAAGCATCTCTCATAGACCAAGAAAGATGGCAGTTTTTTGTATCTAATAAACATGAAATCCTCACGGTGTGAAGTGCAAAATTATTTGCATATATAGAACAAACCATAATAACATCCAAGTGGAAATATTGTCTGCAATTAATGGTTGCATACCTCTGTTTCAGCTATCCACTTCCGGACAAGTTCCTTTAAAATGAAGTGCACCAGAGGAAAGCAAACATAAAGCCATGAGAGAAACTCAAAATATGCTCGCAAATGAAAACATGGAATAATTGACCATAATATATCTCCATTTGTCCTAAAATTTGCTTATAAAAACCTTTCCTGTTCAATGAAAATGATGATGACTATAAAATATTTCAGAACTAGGGTTATGCCATATGTAAAGAGGAAGAACAAAATTATCCAAAAACAAATGAACAAGAACAAATGATTAAAAAAAATAGAGCTTTTCATCATTTTTAGAACTTTTAGAATCTCAAAACCATAAACAAGAACATGTGGATGCATACCTTTAAAAAAGGAAAAAACAAAAAGCATAATCATAAAGCTGTCACTAACACACCAGATCCATGATATCAAGACGATCCAAAACCTTAGAATATGCATACAGATATCCCACACAGAACCAACTCAAACTTCTAAAACTACAAGTCCAAAATCATTTTTTTATTTTAAATGTTCCTGAAAGTACCAATCAAAATACCGACTTAAGCAAGTGCTCATTATGCTGGATTGCAAGCAACTTATTTGGAACCATAAAAGCTGCCTACAGGCAATTCAACCACCATATGTTTACATCTTACTACTTTCTACCAATCAAAAACAAAAAAAAAAATAAAATCTCTTTTTCAAAGTGAAAAATAATAAAATAATTATACCTAAACACTAGTAAACCGATCAGACTCCAGGGCTTCAAAGCCAAACCTTTGGTCCTATAACAGCAACTCAGCTTTCTCATCCAAGCTTAATTCTTCAATTTTAATTCCCAGAAGAGGTAAAGCTGCTTTCTCCGCCAATCCTGTCAGAACAAAACTGCCAGGCTCAAAGATTAACACACTTCTAAAACCGATACCAAAAAGAAACTAAGAGTACCAAAATCAAACCATGACCATTTTCACTGAAAATTGCTTAAAAAGTTAAATGTTTATTTATTAACTGTCATATCTGCACTTTAATCACCCTACATTCAGTTGGCCAGTAGCAATTAAAAGCATAAAGCTCAACTCTTAAAACCATGAGAATGAGAATTTTCACTGAAAATTGCATAGTGAAGTTAATAACCAACATAGCGACTTGTAAGAACTAAAAAGCATAGAGAGATATAAATCATTACAAGAAGACTGAAACTTAAAAAAGCTCTTAAAATATTTAGATTTTTGTGGCTCTCATTTCACACGCAAAAATATTAAAATGAAATACAATGCAATAATTTTGGGAATGAAATCGATTGTAAATTTTAAGTGCACAAATAAATAAATAAAAAATATTGCATTACTGAGACTGTAAATCCAAAAATCTCTCGAAAATTAAAATAAAAAATCAGAAAACATATGGGAATTCCAGTTGAGGCAGGAATGAGTCCAATTCCCGGGCAACAGTCATGACATACTCCAAATTGGGGATCTTTTTGCAACAATTTACGTGCTTGAACATTTTAGAAACCCCAATTTCAGACTCTCAAATCTCAACTAACTTCTAAATTTTTATAAAATTTTCAATTTTCGATGCACTTTAAACAGAAAATGAAAAAAGATCATCCAAATAGCTCTGCTATTCGCGGTCGCTTGCACCGGAGATGGGATAAAGGACTCAGGAATAGCCACCACGTTTGCTGAGAAGAATGGCAATGGGACAAGGAAAGGCATAGTGCACTCCGGTACGTAGAGCAATCGAGAGGGAGCGGGAGAGAGAAATGTGCAGCCAAGAAGACGGGCTGCTGCAGAAGGAAAGCCACAGTAAACTCCGGTGATGAGTAGAGAAACAGAGAGAGAGAGAGAGAGAGAGCGGGGAGGATTGTTGGTGGGGGGAGAGGAAAGAGGGCAGCAGCAGAGAAGGGTAAGGCTAGCCTTCGTTTGGATAAGACGATCCGCAGCGAGGAATTAGCGTTTGTTCGGGTACATGTCTGCCTGATATCCACCAGATCTAATGAAAACGCACTTTCTAATCGAATAGTTGTCTTTTGTAAATTCTATTATTAAAAATAATTAAATAAATATTAATTATTTTTTAAAAAAATTAACATTATATTTAAATAATATATATGGATTTATGTAATTTCCTTGAGGTACACATGTCACTTGATTACAGGATTTTTTTTTTTATGAATAATGTGTTTAAGAAAAAGAATTTGGATTTTGGGATGCTTTGAGAAGTAATTGGGAGAGTGATGTGTCTCTTCGTTTCCACAAGAAATATCTACGGAATTAGTGGCACAATACTACGAGCGCTGCAGAGGGAGAAGGCACGACAGACGAGGTGGCCAGAAGACCATCTGATTCTGCAACAGTCATTTGCGAAATTAGAGATTGATTCCGCAGAGTACTGTTGCGGAATTAGCCTGTCTCCTAACTCCCAACACTCTTCCTTGCATGCGTATCCACATATTTATACCCCATTTTTTTTTCTTTCTTTTACCTTATCCTCTCAGCATCCTATCCTCCTTTCCCCATTTACATTTATCCTTTTACAATCTACTTTCGGCATCCTACCCTCCTTTCCCCTCGTTTACCTTAGTAAATTTTCTTGCATTTCATTTTTGTTTCTCTTAACCTGTACAAGTGTTAGCAAGAAATTGTAAGTTATACGTAATAATTTATTAGTTGCTGAAATTAAATAATAGTTAGTGAAAAAATTATATATGTATAGCAAATTTATTTTATTTTTTGACATCAATTAATAAATTTATTGTTATTATATCAAAATAATATTGTAATAATATTTTAATATATTATTATGCATTTGTAGAATTTTTTTGTTCAGCAATTCGATGACTTGAAGAAAATAAGGTAAATTTTTTAATTATAATTTTTATATAAATGTTGTTAAAATAATTAATTTAACATTTTACGCAATTAAATTATTATTTTGATACATATTAGTGCATATCTTGGTAAATTTTTATGTTGTTAATATTTTGTTTGTTATATTTTTGTTTAATATTTAATTTCGCGAAATATTTTATGCATATGATATAGTTAAATTAATATTTGATGTAGTTAGATTTTTTGTTTGTTTGTTACCCTACACACCAAATTTGTAAATGCTATTTTGTTCACTTTTCTCGCAACCAACACATAAGTTTTAAATATACTCACAAGTTTTAAATATATAAAATAGCAAGAATTATATGCATATGTATGAGTTATGACATGAATTTTGAGTGATTTAATTTAGATAGACGTATTTTCGAGGTATTTAATTATACAAATTTTTTTATTCGGGGAGCCTATATTTTTTATAGAAGTACTTTTGATTTTGTTCCAAATTTCATTTTTAAATAACCTATTTTTCAATACGATATTTGCATGCAATTTGATTAAGAATTTTGAATAGTTACTCCCAATATTTTTGAGGTATTTAAAATAGATAGAAGTATATACATATGTCTATGAGTGATTTAATTTATTGTTTGCTATCATACTGAAATATAGGTTATTTAAAAAATGGATCACTTTTAGAATCAACAATATGTAAATCAAGCACCATGCGTAGATGATCTTCTAACACTGAAATGAAAACATCGATCAGAAACAGTCTAATGCAACAATGTAATTATATTTTTACCATTTAATTAATATATATTTATTTATACGCGTCCATATATAGACGGAAGGCAAAATACAAAAACATTTCTATGACGGTTATTTGGTATTTGTCAGGTTTCACATAATGTATTATTTGTTCGGAGAGCCAGTGTGGAGGCTCACTACAAAAATATTGATCAGAGAATTATACCATATTTAAGGTTGGCAGTGTTTTATGAAGTGTCTCAGATTAGTGCAATGCATGTAGATCCAAACTTTAAGACTGCACTTGTAGGGAGATGGAGGCCGAAAACACACACTTTTCACCTCTTTGTTGGTAAAACTACCATCACACTGCAAGATATTGAGATATTGACCGGTTTACCCATTGAAAGGCATTCGATAACTGGTCATTTGCAGTATAATTAGAAAATTCTCTGCAACTAGCTTTTAGGATAAATGCTACCAGAAATATTATAAAGGAACATGCGATTAAAATGACTTGGTTGTTAACAACTGTTAATTCTTTACATGCCGATGCTACTGACTACCAAATTCAATGCTTCACTCGTGCATGGCTATTGTGTTGCATCGATGGGTTATTGTGTCCTTCCCAAGCAAACAATTATATCCACTTGATGTGGCTTCCACTACTGGAGAATTTCACTACTTGAGAATTTGATGTGGCACGATAAAGCTCCCTATACAACCAAGCCAAACAAGCCGACCCCATCAACCAAGCCAAATAAGCCGACCCCATCCTAGGGAGCTTTGTCGTGCCACACGTCCTAGTGTTCACGAGGTTGGTGGTTATCAACAGTTATTGCAGATGTAGGCATGGAAAAGACTGCTTCAATTTTGACCCCTACTGCTTCAATTTCAACCCCCTTTTATACATGGATTTGTGCTAGATCAGAGTATGCCCTATTGATATAATAGATAGAAGTATATACATATGTGTATGAGTGATTTAATTTATTGTTTGCTATCATACTGAAATATAGGTTATTTAAAAAATGGATCACTTTCAGAATCAATAATATGTAAATCCAGTACCATGCGTAGATGATCTTCGAACACTAAAAGGAAAATATCGATCAGAAACAGTCTAATGCAACAATATAATTATATTTTTATCATTTAATTAATATATATTTATTTATATGCATCCATATATAGACGGAAGGCAAAATACAAAAACATTTGTATGACGGTTATTTGGTATTTGTCAGGTTTCACGTAATGTATTATTTGTTCGGAGAGCCAGTGTGGAGGCTCACTACGAAAATATTGATCAGAGAATTATACCATATTTAAGGTTGGCAGGGTTTTATGAAGTGTCTTGGATTAGTGCAATGCATGTAGATCCAAACTTTAAGACTGCAGTTGCAGGGAGATGGAGGCCGAAAACACACACTTTTCACCTCTTTGTTGGTGAAACTACAATCACACTGTAAGATATTAAGATACTGATCGATTTACCCATTGAAGGGCGTCCGGCAACTGGTCATTTGCAGTATAATTGGGAAATTCTCTGCAACCAGCTTTTAGGACAAATGCCACCAGAAAATGTTATAAATGGACATGCGATTAAAATGACTTGGTTGTCAACAACTTTTAATTCTTTACATGCCGATGCTACTGACTACCAAATTCAATGCTTCACTTATGTCACACCCTGAAATGTACATTAGAAAGATTCGAGCATATTGAGAATAAGTGGTGACCAAAGTTGTGTGAGTTTTGGCATGTGTTATTCTAAATTAAGTTTTGTGCATGAGTTATGAGTTTTGTTAGAGTGCGGTTGCACGTATAGTAGTAGTGTATGTGTGAGACGGTTTGGTTATAGTGTGGATGTATATAGTGAGTTAGCATATGTATTAGTGAGATTAGAATTGAGTATGGTGTTGTGTTTGGTTGTAGGGTGTATTTTGGTTAGATTCTTCCAATGGGTTGTTGCCATGTGGATAGTGAGGGTGATTTTAGTAGGTTGGAGAGAGAGAGAAAGGGAGTCCCTTTTTCTGCCCTTGCTCACCCGTTCCCTTCTCTCCTCACACCGCTTCTTCTTCATTTTCTTTCTTCCTCTTGCTTCAATATTGCTCTTTCTTATGATCTAAACCCTAGTTTGAGATGATGAAGTTTGTGAGATCCAGTGGGTTAAGTGAAGAGTTTGTTGAGGTAAGTTTAAGTTTTGATTTTCTTTGTCCCTTTGGTTAGCAATAAAATCCTAGATTTATATTTTGTGTATTTGTTTGTTTGATGAGGATTTTGGGTTGAGAAAGATCTTTGGATGGGTTTTGAATTAGAAGAGCAACCAAGAAAGCTACTAGGAGCATAGGATTTCTAGGTTTGGAAATTTTGTGCATTTTTATGTATTTTATTATTATTTGATTTGCTGGGAAATTGTATGAGCAATGATGTTCTTGATGAGAGTATACTATGAAATCTTAGTATGTTGAGTTGTTAAAGTTTAGAGTATGATTTTATTGGATGATATATTCATTTGATGTATGGTGGATTGTGATTTGCTGGTTTTTGAATGAGATGATGATCATAATTATTGATTTTGGTTGGATGATTTAATTATGTTCATGGCATGATTTCCTTGGGTTATGAACTTCAAAAAGGTGAGTTTTTAAGTTGATTTTAATGATTTGAATGTTTGATTTCTGGGTTTTAAGTTTATATTTGAGTTGGGTGATTTTTCTGGGAAATTTTAGGGTTTGGTGCATTTCACACGGCGGTATGATTGGGCATACCCCCGTGTGATCGCATTCTAGATTCAAGTTCTTTCTGAAGATGGGCCGCTCGTCCGACTCGTGTGAGATAGCACGACTCGTGCTGCCTTTGGCGTGCACAAATTGTGCAGTTTAGCGAAGAGTGGGAGAGCAGTGGAGCGTAGCATGACTCGTTCGTGTGCAGTGCGACTCGTGCACGCACAACACGACTCGTGCTGGCTGGGAGGAGCTCTGCCGCAAGTCGTGTTTTGGAACACGACTTGCGACAAACAATTGGGAAGCGACACGAGTTGTGTCCCTCATGCACGACTCGTGTTCCCTCGTTTCACACAGCAGTATGGGTAAATCATACCGCCGTGTAAAATGCTTCTGCCTCCAATTTTTGTAAAGTGTTCACTTGTGTCTTTTTCGAACCTTTTTCTTTTAATTTGGGTTTTTAATCTTTATTTGTGTATTATTAATTAGTAAATGATATTAAATGGCATTTTAATTTGGCCAAATTATATTAATGTGAACTGCATTGAATGTTACATTTTGAATGCAAATTGGGTTATGTAGGTCTAAATTTTATGGTTCTTCATTATAAACAATATGTTATGCCTTTATAAAGTTTAAATGGGTTATTCAAATGTTTCTATACATGATAATAATTGCATTATGAGATCTTTGTCTAGCATTATTATTTAAAGATTGTATGTGTGTAATGTAAAGCAATTTAATTATTAAGTCTAAATGAGTGCATCATACCCAGTAATATGGTTATGTTCAGTATGTTTATATGAATATTTTATCCAGGAAATAATCCATGATTAGTTTTTGAATATGATAAATATGTAATTAGTACATATGATATGCAAATAAGTGAATGCATGATGAATAATAATATGATTATGTTTAATATGTTCGGGTGAATATCTTAATCTAGAAAACTACACATGGCTAGATTTGAATATGATAAATAAAATTAATGCATATGATAGGCTTATATATATATATATATATATATATATATATATATATATATATATACATACACACACATGTGTTTATGTGATCATAAAAGACTGATGCTAGTGATTGATGAAATGGGTATATATGTGTAAATTGTGAAAGAATTTAAGAATGATATGGGAATTTAGCCTGCGTTGGTCGAGTCGTGGATAGATAGGCATGCCTATAGAGTTTTGTTAGCTGCATCCCTCTGTTCTATTTGGACCCTGATCAGGTCTCCATTTGGTTCCTCGCGAACCTCAATGTGTATGGATCTTGTTTAAGATCCCCTCAGTGAAATACTTTGAATGAGAAAATGTGATGTTGCTTTTCGATTCGTACTCGTAAGGTACTGCCATGTGTTCACTCGCTTATCCACCCCTATGACTTAGCAGGCAACTGAAAGAGTAAAAAAAAAATTAATGTGAATTAAATTGATAAGTTTGGTGATGAATTGCAAAATGACTATGTGCATAAACATTTGATCCGATTGTGATAAATGCCATTTGACTGGTGCTTTACGCGCCTCGTTGTCTTGGAGCCTTTATGAACTTGAATGTGAAATTGTGTGGTATCTTGGATGCCTAATTGGTTTTGCATCTGAACCTAATGTCAGTTAATCGAAAAGAGATATAGCAACTGATGTTGTGCTAATAAGTATACACGAAAGAATACTGTTTGCATAAGAATTCGTATGTGAGAAATGCCTGTTATTAATCTGTTCATAAGTTATGAGTATGATTGTCTATGTAAAGTCCGTGTAAGAATTTTTGAAATGATTGATATGCATTTTTGCTATAGTTAAGTACTCAGTAAATGAACTCTATGAATTTATCCGTTTATATGTGTAAACTGAGGATACAGGTATGTATTATGTTATCTACCTTCTGGATCTTAGCCTGGATAATTACTATAAGTATTTAGGTAAGGAATTCATGTGCCTTGCTGTTGATTTTAATAAATACGATAAGTTATATATATATGTATTGATTGGAAAATAAGGGATAATAATGTATTAAGCATGATATAGATAATTGAATTTAGGAAATGAGTTAAGATTATATTGGGAATATGTATGCATAAGTTCCCGTAGAACTACGTGGTTCTGATTCCCAACCATGGGGATACGTAGGAAGCTTGGAAAGTTTATTTCAAGCCCAAACCAAATCTGAAAATCTAAATGTTTTGTTTAGCTCTGAACAATAAACGGTGTAAACACATGAAATGTTCTTACGTAAGTACTAATACTGTAGTCTGTATGATTTTGGAAATGTTAGTAATAAAGGGAATCATTATGACTTAATTTGCCCGCTAGCAATTATATCTTGGTAACCTAGAAGGTATAACTATTCACATAGTTAATTAAATGAATTAAGCAAATAATAAGTATGCATAATGTTATTGTAAATTACTAAAGTAATAATGTAAATTCTAGCTATGATATGTAAACGAATGGATATAGGAAATTGTTTAAGTTTCGTATGAGAAAAAGAATATGAATTGATGATAACTTTAACCAGGATACTTTATGTTTATGTATATAAATATATATTGATTTACATGTGTTTGCCTCAGCAACCACTGTGAGTGGCTGCCCCTTATTTGTTTCGTCCGACTAAGCGTTATTGCTTAGCACGGTTGTTCGTCCATGCATGTTAGGAGATCAGCGGTTCTCTGTGACTTTTGCAAACGAGTCGGTAGAAGTTATAGAATCTTTTTATTGATTGTCGGTTGTAATTAAGTTTATTTAATTAGCATTTGTAATGAGATGTAATAATCTTTAGTGCGAATGATGATGGTATGTGAGAGATAAGTTTAGGATATGCATATCTTGAGGTTATGGTGTTAGAAATTTTATTACTCTGATTTCTGTATTGCCGTGTATGTTTTGGTCTGGTAGCACCCTCTGCCCACTGTAACTTTTCATCCTTCGATATGCTACGTATGGGAGTTGGGGGTGTTACAACTCGTGCATGGCTATTGCGTTGCATCGATGGGTTGTTGTGTCCTTCCCAAGCAAATAATTATATCCATTTGATGTGGCTTCCACTACTGGAGAATTTCACTACTGGAGAATTTGATGTGGCACGACAAAGCTCCATAGGACGGCTTGTTTGGCTTGGTTGTATAAGGAGCTTCCTAGTTCTCATGAGGTTGGTGGTTATCAACAGTTATTGCAGATGTGAGCATGGGAAAGACTGCTTATACATGGATTTGTGCTAGATCAGAGTATGCCCTATTGATATAGTAGATAGAAGTATACACATATGTGTATGAGTGATTTAATTTATTGTTTGCTATCATACTGAAATATAGGTTATTTAAAAAATGAATCACTTTCAGAATCAACAATATAAAAATCCAGGACCATGCGAAGATGATCTTCTAACACTGAAAGGAAAACATCAATCAGAAACAGTCTAATGCAACAATGTAATCATATTTTTACCATTTAATTAATATATATTTATTTATACGCGTCCAGATATAGACGGAAGGAAAAATATAAAAACATTTGTATGACGGTTATTTGGTATTTGTCAGGTTTCACATAATCTATTATTTGTTCGGAGAGCCAGTGTGGAGGCTCACTACGGAAATATTGATCAGAGAATTATACCATATTTAAGGTTGGTAGGATTTTATGGAGTGTCTCAGATTAGTGCAATGCATGTAAATCCAAACTTTAAGACTGCACTTATAGAGAGATGGAGGCCGGAAACACACACTTTTCACCTCTTTGTTGGTGAAACTATCATCACACTGCAAGATATTGAGATACTGACCGGGGTGTTCGGTAATTGGTCATTTGCAGTATAATTGGGAAATTTTCTGCAACTAGATTTTAGGACAAATGCCACCAGAAAATGTTATAAAGGGACATGCGATTAAAATGACTTGGTTGTCAACAACTTTTAATTCTTTACATGCCGATGCTACTGACTACCAAATTCAATGTTGCACTCGTGCATGGCTATTATGTTGCATCGGTGGGTTGTTGTGTCCTTCCCAAGCAAACAATTATATCCATTTGATGTGGCTTCCACTACTAGAGAAATTTCACTACTGGAGAATTTGATGCGGCACGACAAAGCTCCCTATGACGGGTCAGCTTGTTTGGCTTGGTTGTATAGGGAGTTTTGTCATGCCACACGTCCTAGTGCTCACGAGGTTGGTGGTTATCAACAGTTATTGGAAATGTGGGCATGAGAAAGACTGCTTCAATTTCGACCCCCTTTTGTATATGGATTTGTGCTAGATTAGAGTATGCCCTATGGATATAGGTAATTTATTTTATTTACGTATTTATTTTTATCAAGTTGAGATTTTTTTTTATAAGTGTTCATATGATATTATGTTAACAAGAGGAAATATTATATATTAGGTGGCAATCTCCAATCAATTTGAGCAATAATAATAGTAAAGATGTACATACATACTGAGTATATTTGACATTCAGCGTGATGATGAGGTAATTAATTCAATGTACTATTTATTTCTAATAGCTATAGTGCATTTTGAAAAATATAATCATTGTTTAATATTTTTTACCGTCTTGCTTTTTTTAATTTCATGGATTGGCAGCCATACAGAGGCGTGATACATCTTTTGTCATCTTTTTGTACAAATGGATAACGTATTTTGAGAGTAGTTGTTCCTTCGATATGTTTTCATATAATTGAGCCGGATCGTTGTCTCCGGCAATTTGGAATGGATCAACCCATTTTGAGTCAACCGTTGACCAATGTTAGAGTGCATTCAATCGATTTGAGGGGGAATAATGACAAAAATTGAGAAATTACCTTTTATAATTTCATTTTCGAGTGGATTAATCGATTGAATCGGGTGATCAGTACTTCTTTACTCATGGCACCATTGCATATAAGGTTGCAATACATGCAGTGGTACCTATTGCGAATAAGACGGTGGATAACCCCTATTGGAGCGTCAATAGTTGGAATTTGCACTTGAATTCCATATTTTTAAGAGTTAAATTTGAAAAAATTATAATACCCTCTTAATAATTTGTTAAAAATAAATTAACTTTATGTCGCTAACGTAGTATGTTCTTCTTCTTCTCCCACCACTGTTTTTCTCCCTCTCCTATTACTATTCTTCTCTCACCCAAAACCACCATCACCGGACTTTGACTCACCTTCATTGGACCTTCACCGACCAGTTTCATTGGTTATTAGTATGTATGTCTTTTTTTTCGTTTTATTTTCTATTTTTTCTAAATTATGACTAAAGAAGCAACTATATCAGCCCTTAAAAAATGCAATTAATTACTCTTACTACAAGAAATTAACAGTTTTTCGACGAAATCTCTTGACATAAAGTAGGAATTTTCTGTCGGGAAATGGATTTGTTGACGAAATTTCCCAACAGTCAATTCCGTTGGCCATTGGGTTGTAGGAAAAATTAGTGACGGAAAGAAAATTCCGTTGAAAAATTTTCGGACGGAATCTATTTTCCATCAGTAAATTCCCGATGGAATTTATTTTCTATAGGTAAATTTCTTGACGTAATTTACTATTCCGTTGGAAAATTTCAAAATTTTTTATTTTTTTATTTTTACCGACGGAATATTTCATTAGTATTCCGTCGGTAATTTAAAAAAGCTAATAAAAAAATTAAATAAAATATCAAAATAGCTTAATTAAGTAGAAAATATTAGGTACCAAAAGAAGACTATTAATATGCTACCAGAGATTGGAAAAATAATAAAGGAAAAAATCTATTGATAAATAAAACCATTTTGTTTAGCACCATTCACAACACATTTTTATTTCCTTACTCATTTCTACTTACTTATTATATAATTAATTTAATGTACATCCATCACATTAAATTCCATATATTAGATCATTAGGTCACCCACATACTTTTCTACTGATTTTTTTTTTATACTATATACATTATCTTAGTTTTATTTTTATATCCCTACACGCAGTTTTAATCAGTCCCAACTTAAATACATAAACATACCCATACATTATGTTTATTTGAAACCTAACATATTAGAATAGATTCTCCAAAATCTATATTAATCCCTAACTAGCTTATTTTAACATTAATTTCATTTTCTTAATCTTAATTCATTAGAATTTCATATAATCAATTTATTCCCTTAATGTCAATTTCGGCCCACATGTTATTTTTTCATCTAACTACTCAACCAAGAGGACATCTCAAATTTGATAAAAAAAACACTCATAAAACTAACTAAATTAAGAATTAGAACTTCTAAAATTAAAGGTAACACTTCTGCTAACGCACAAATCACCATTTATACAACATAGTTGACTCTTTCAAATGCACACAAGTTTAGCAATTATGCTCCAATAAATATAAATTCACCATTAACTACCTAAAGCACACAAACCAAAATCAACAATGGCAGCAATCAATCATCAACTAATAGTTCTAGAATTTCACACAAGTTTAAATGTACACATATGGTATTAAGAAAGTTTCAAACTTCTGGGAGACCACAAATCAATCTATTTGCCCTTCCTTCACTCCATTGCTTAACTTAGATTAAACTCTAAGCACATACCACATGAATCAAGTAACACAATAACGATAAATTCAAAGTCAGGATGCATCTACAATATCAATTCAGCTTGCTCACATTTTCAATTCATTAGTCTTTTCTAATAATCACATATAGCCATCAATTCGACTTTAACAATACCACAAATAATAAAACATAACAAAGATGACTACTACAAAATCTCCTGCTATTATGGCACAAACCAAAGGCAACCCAAGTTCCATGCATCTCTTATGATCAAATGCTACTGTTATAGCAATATATAGAGTAATCAATGCATGTAAGTTCAATTATTAATCCACCCAAAATTACCTCAAAAAATTACAAGTTATGTTGAATCATAATATAAATGAAAAAAAAAATACTGAAAAAAATTAACAAAAACAAAAACAAAAACAAAAATAAAAATGCAGCACTGACTAGAAAGGAGATCCAAGTGAGAGGGGCAGTCTAGCAGGGTGGAGCAGCGGCCAGGCGAGCGGGGCTAAGCTGGAGATGGTGATCGGCGGGAAGCACGAGACCAGATCCAGGCGAGTGGAATTGTGCGAGAGGGAAGGAGAGGAAGATCAGTGTGCGCGAGGCCAGAGGGTGAATCTATACGGGAAAGAGCATATCTGCAGCGTGGCAGCAACGACCGGCACCAACGTGACGAGCGTGGCAGAGCGAATGATAGGAGTCGCATAAGCGAGAGGAAAGGAGAGGAACCACACGCGCTAGGCCGGATGGAGGAGGACGGATCGGCACTAGGGGAGGGAGGAGACCGGAACGACGCCGAAGGAGGACCGGTTGGCAGGAGAGGTCGGATCTATGAGGGAGAGAGGAAGGGCGGAGAGGGAGGGAGAAAAAGGAGAGAGGGAGAGGAGAGAGGAAAAGAGAGGAAAGAAAGGTATATACACATACACACACACACACACACACATTTAGCGACAAAATGTCTTTTTCGTCGCTAAATCTCGATGAAATCATCTCTCTATCGAGAAGATTCCGTCGTAAAATTACTTAAGGGAAATTTCCATCTTCTTTTAGCAACGGGAATTCTTCTCGTCGCTAATTATCTTCAAAAATACTTTTCTTATATATATAAGCTTTTCCGTCGCTAAAAACAAAATTCAAAAAATATTTATATGTATTTAGCGAGGGAATTTAATTTTCGTCGCTAATTCCTGATAGAATTTAGTTTTCATCGAGAATTATCTATGAAAATTAAATTTCGTTGCTAATTTTCGCAGATAAAAGAAGAGGAAAATTTCCCTCCTCTTTTAGCGACGGAATTTTTTTCCGTCGCTAATTCCCAACGGAATTTATTTTCCGTCAGAAATTAACTACGAAAATTAAATTATGTTGCTAATTTTTGTAGTAATTAATACCGCGTTATTTACGCCCCATATTTACTGACGGTTTAATTTTTTCGTCGCTAAAATCAGTTGGTAAAAAAACAAGAATATTTGCCTCTTTTTTAGCGATGAAAATTTTTTTATGTTGCTAACTCCCGACTGAATTTATTTTTCATCGGGAATTAGTAACGGTAAATTTTTCATTGCTAAATTTCCGTCGAGAAAAGCTGATTTTCTTGTAGTGTATGTTTAAAGTTTAATAGTAGATTTTTAGAGCTAGATTAATCATCAATATGCTTGTAGACTCTAGCCATCATATTCAATTAAAGATCGAATTATTAATTTTAAGAAGTAAGATAGAATAATGATATCGTTTTTTCTCTTAGATGTCGTTGTTCAAAAACTGTTCAATTTAATTGCTTCAATAAATATTGAATATGAATATATTAGATATACGTATATATGTCTGAATTGAATATTAATATGGATATGGCTTTTTTTTAAATTATGTTATCATTGATTCAATATTTGTCGAAAATTTTAAAATGATGATTAATGGTTGTTAATATTTTTTTTTATTGTGAGTAATTGGAAGAAGCCATCAAAATTGGCATTAAGGATATTTTAGAAAATAAAATAAAAATGAATTCCTTTATTAATTTATTCCAAGTATAAGAATAAGGAATTCGTTTTCAATTTTATATTTTAGTAATTTTATTCTAAGTATATGAATTCATTTACAAATGAATTTTACAATTTAAATTCATTTGTTCCAGTAGAAATTTTAATGCCAAATCTTAAATTCGACCTGATTAAAAAATTGCAAAAGAATAAATTTAAATATATGTAATATTTAAATTTTTTTCATATTTGGTAATTTTATTTAAATTGCAAAAATTTAAAATTTTTACTGCGATATCAATAATTATTTTAAATGTTTTTGGTATTGTTTTGAAATTACTATCCTTTAATGTTGCAAAAACAATTTTTCTAAGAAAATAATAAAAATAGACTTTGCGATATAAAATGAGATAGCATCAAAAAAAATATATATAATAAAATACTAATATTGATGCTAGATCTTTGCATTAAATTAAAAAATAGTATTACAATTGTTGAAATATTATTATAATATTTGCAATTAATGTAAAAAAATATTAATAAACTGAAAACACAATTAATTTCGTACAACAGAGCCTTAGATTTTTTTTTTAATTTTATATGTGACCCCTATTTTCTAGTATATCCAATATTTTTGATAAACAATTTAATCTAATTATTACATTAATTATAATACTTATTAAAAATTACTTTAGATTCGTACACACTTAACTAGTAATAACAATAAGGGGGTATAATAATAAATTTTTGCAATTTTGTTTAATTTAAATAAAAAATAAATTTGAAAAACTTTAGCGTAGGTGCCAAACTACATCCATTAACGACGGATGTCCCTAAATGTATAAATGACAAAAAATACTAACGACCAAATATCCATTATATAAAATAAGAGATGGTGGGAAAAGCAATCGTGTTTTTGTTGCATTCCATCTGACGTTACAAGGAGTATATATAAATACATGAATTTGCTATACATGATAACTGATAATACCTATTATCATTAGACCTAAGTCAATTTCAGCCTAAAATCCAAGTCAGGTCCAAAGTCATAAGTTCCAAATATGTGACACAAGATATCTAAGGAAGTCAATAAGTTGTCAGCGTGGCACGTTCGATTAAACTGACAGGGCATGCCTCTTGTCAGTCCACTGACACACGGCACCATCTTATCGTTCTGTCTACTTTCTGTCACATCGTCGCTTACGTATTCTAACGCTAAAGCAAGCCACTCAAGTGTCTCTTCCAAGTGTTTGTAAATACCCCGAAAATGAAGACCCAAGTATGAGAATTCTTAAGACCCTCTCTCTACATTTTCTTTCTAAAAGCATTACTGACTTAAGTTTTGGAGTACTTACGCCTATTCTAACCGGACTTGTCTTATGGCAGGAACAAAGCAGCCTGGATCCGATCTTCCATCCCGGGTCCGATCGTCCGATCTTCCGTCATCCGATTATCCATCGTCTGATTGTCCATCCTGGGTCCGGTAGTCCGATCATTCGTCCAAGATCCGATTGGCTCAGCTACAATTCAACTGTCATATGGCCTTATACAAGCTTCTAACATTTTAGAACTTATCATTTGGTATTTTCGTTGAGAGACTGACAGGATTCAGACACTCTTGCCATTTCAAATCAGAGAGAGATAATCAATCCGATAACAATCAAAGTAGACCAAGGTCTACCAATACAGGATGAACCTTAAGGATCCCCCGCTCCTAACAATCCAACCCTCAGGTTCAACGAGGAGTTCAAGGCACAACCAGATGACACTCCAATCACCAGGGAGGATATAAGAGCCATTCTTGATGACTTTAGCAAAAGTATTATGCAATCCGTCCAAATAGGCAAGTAAACCTCAGACCTTAATGAGGGATTTAGAAGTTGACGTTGAAGGAAGAAGAGAAAAGAAATAAAGGAATCGTGAAATTCGACTCAGAGAAGTCCACGGACTCCTGAAGGCCGAATAAATGAATTAACTGAAGTTCGCCTCAGAAAAGTCCACGAACTCCTGAAGGCCTAACGGACGAACAGACTGAAGTTCGCCTCAGAGAAGTCCACAAACTCCTGACGGCCGAACGAATAAAGTTCACCTTAGAGAAGTCCACGGACTCCTGAAAGCCAAACCGACAGAATGGATGAAGTTTGCCTCATAGAAGTCTATGGACTCCTGAAGGCAGAACGGACGAATGGATGAAGTTCACCTCAGAAAAGTCTATGAACTCCTAAAGGCCGAAGGGACGAACGGATGAAGTTCGCCTCAGCAAAGTCCACAAACTCCTAAAGGAGGAATGGATAAACGAATGAACACCTCAAAGAAGTCCACGGACTCCTGAAGGCTGAACGGCTGAATGGATGAACGTTCGCCTCAGAGAAGTCCACGAACTCCTGAAGGCCGAATGGACAAACGGACTGAAGTTCACCTTAGAGAAGTCCACGGACTCCTGAAGGTCGAACGGACGAACAAAATAAAGTTCGTCTCAGAGAAGTCCACGGACGAACGGAATGAAGTTCACCTCAGAAAAGTCCATGGACTCATGAAGAAGTATATATAAATACATGAATTTGTTACATTGCATCTAACGTTACAAGGAGTATATATAAATACATGAATTTGTTATACGATAACCACTTGCTTCTCTCTACTCTCTACTCCTTCTCTCCCTTATCGTTTTTCCGATTTCAATTTTCTCTAGTTTCATAGCCATTGCTTTTGCCTTCAATCTTTTGCTTTATTTAATCTCACTCTTTTGTTCTAATTAAACTTATTGCAGAAGATGAAGCTATAGTTATTGTTCTTGGTTTCTAACCTCGGTCTCTAAATTTGAAGGATAATAGTGTTGGTTGGGGTTCGAATTCGAGGTCCAAGATAACATATGTGATTATTCAACTTTCATTCAACTAACATTATAATCAGTATTTTTCGATTCATAACAATAAAATAACTCAAGTATAATTTTGCAAAAATAAAATAAAAAATGCCAAAAAAACATCATTTCGATCACTTGTGAGAAAATAGAATTTAATCAATCCTAAAATTGTGAAAAATGGGAGAATTGTGCATTCAAGATACATGGAATTACGTTTAAGCAAAAATAAAAATTGTAAATGGAGAATTTGCACCATTAATGCACGCACTAAGTGACCAGAATGATTTTTTTCGATATTTTTGATTTTATCTTTACAAACTTGTACTTGAATTATTTTATTATAACAAATCAAAAAATAGTGATCAAAATATTACTTGAATAAAAATTGAGCGATTATAAAATAATGACAAAAATATTACTTGAACAAAAATTGAGCCATTACGAATAAAATTGTGTCAAGTTTTAGAGATAACTAGAGACAAAGACAACTTAAGAAAGAATATTTACTTATTGGCAAGACTCGTGGAGCAATGGCAAAACTCTTTTTCCAATTTGTTTTCGAGTACGACAATGAAAAAGAAGAAAAAAAATTGGAATTTTAATTATTTTCCTCCAAATGGATAACAGTACAGAATGAAAGTTGAGCAAAAAAAAGTGCTAATTGTTATTTCTTAATCAGCATATACATTAGAGAGAACTTAAAAAGATTTTGACATCCGAGTATGAAAACTTATCATTTAGTAACTCTTATATTGGAAAATGGCTTAATTTTAATTTACCACGTTGAGTTACAAAACCCTTATACATAATCATCTCTCAATCATAATATGTTATGTGAGCATAAGTTTAACTCTCTTATCCGGCAAGAGCGTGATTAACAATTAAATAAGAAATGAAAACTTAGAATAACCCTAATTAATGTAATTTCAATGGTAAAAAAATCTCAGTTTATATACATATGGTTTCCTTCTCTCCTAAACTGAATCTATTCTTCTTCATTCCAAATCCAAATTTGTTTGTGTGGGTTATTATAATCACGTTATTGGGTTATTCTCTGTATTTTATGAAAAAGAACATACACTAGAATCAAATCAGAACACTTTTGAAAAATCACATGACCGTGGGCCAAGTTATGATGAAATCACGCAAAAAACCCTAATTTCTAAACATATTCACGAAAGAGCCACTGATAGTCTACTTATCCATACAAATAATGCAAGTTACGGTTAGAGAGAACAAAAACTATCTTTTTCTCCAATTGATAGCAATTGATTAATTCGTTATCAACTCAGCACGATAATCTCTGATTTCAACTTAGCACCATTGCATTTAAGCTTCCATCGCACCAGTCATCAAATACAGTTTGCCCTTAACGGCCCAAACCAACTTAATGTCGAACAAATACTTAGATGTTGAAGTAGGATTTCACTTTAGTTATCGCACTAGTGATTTCTGTTTAAGAATTTCAAATTGATTTAAAGTGAAAATGAAGAGAGATGATTAAACTTTGGGAATTACAGAGAGAGGACACGAGAAATGGGAAATAGGATTTTTCAATTTTTTCATTTTTTTTTTAAATATAAAATGATATATTATATTAGGAATTTATGTTTATTAGTTTAAGTTTTGTCAATTCCCTATCTTATATTGGGTCTTTGAAGAGTGTGAGTACTGAAATGGCAAAATTGAACAAGTGCAAGGGTGAAATTATGTATTAGCGCATAAAAAATTGATTTTAATATATAAAATGATATATTATATTATAAAAAAATTATAAAATTGTACCATAAAAATGATTTTTTATAGATATAAAAATTATTTAATATGTTAATAAATGTACAAATATTAATATTTATTTTACAATTTTATTTGTTTTTTTTGAATATTTTTACGTTTTTAGATTAGGTAATTAATAAAAGTATGAAAATATCAGAAGAAATTATATCATATACCTCATTTTAAACTTTACCTTTTAAGAATAAACAATCAATTAAAAAATTTTAAACTTACCTTTATTGAAAAAAATTACGTTTTTATAAATACACATTTAAAAAACCCACCACTTTTTTTTTTTTTGAAAATCAAAACTCTTTTATATCCTTTTCTTACTGAATCAAAACAGAAACTAAAAAATTCATGGTAGGAAACACGAACCTTGAGATTTAGCAAATTCATTTGAAAAATTACCCAAAGAAAGACAAAAGGAAAGAATCACTCAATCAAAGAGTGAAGAAAAGATTGTGTGAAGAAGTAAAGATGAGGAAGAAATTCATAATCACAAAATATTGACTCCAATATATCTCGGTTTGCCAATGTATACCAACTAGTATATCAAATTCCAATGTTGAATTATTTACGCTTCAATTCAGTATATTTATGTATACCAAGTTATGCCCAACTAAATTGTTGAAATTCCTGTCTTGTAATTTGGGACGCCAAGATACACCGTTTGGTATACCAAATTTCAAAATGAATTCTCTATCATTCAGTTTGATATATCTATATATACTAAAGTATACCTACTGAAATGGATTGTTAAACTTCCCATCTTACAATTCGGTATACCAAGATATACCCGCTGGTATACCAAATTTCATATTGATCTCTATTTGAAATCATTTCACTTGATTTATTTAATTTTCATTTAAAATCCATCAATTAATAAATCTCTATCCCATCACTAACCTAATTTTGGTTTGATTTCTGAAACTGTCAATCTTCAAAATCACAATTTTCCAACCTAATTGATAAAAACTTAATTATTGAAAAAAAATGAATGAATTACTCTCAACATTTGAATATAGAAATAATGAATTCTCGAAAGAAAAAGAAAAATGGTTGAAGCTCAACAAAAAGATGAATGAAAAAAACTGGAAAAGAAAAAATTGAATGAAAAAATGGAAAATCTTTTGAGGCGCAAGGTAAATTACGTAAAGATATACATATGTATACCAAGGTATACCCAACTGGATTGTTGAAATTTTCTCCTTGTAATTCAGGATACCAAGATATATCCTTTGGTACACCAAATTCCAAAATGAATTCTCTATTATTCAGTTCTAAATACCTATGTATAGTAAAGTATACCTACTGAAGTGGATTGTTAAAATTTCCACCTTACAATTCGGTATACCAAGATATACTCGTTGGTATACCAAAATTTATATTGATTTATGTTTGAAATCAATTTTCATTTGATTTATTTAATTTCCATTTAAAATCCATCAATTAATAAATCCTTGTACCATCAATAACCAAATTTTGGTTTGATTTCTCAAACTGTCAATCTCCAAAATCGCAATTTTTCAACTCAACTGATAAAATCTTAATTATTGAAAAAAAAATTAATGTATTACTCTCAGCATTTGAATACAGAAATAATGAATCCTTGAAAGAAAAAAGAAAAAGGCCGAATTCGTAAAGCTCAACAAAAAGATGAATGAAAAAAATTGGAGAGCAAAAAATAACGAAAAAATGGAAAACATTTTGAGACGCAAGGTAAATTACATGAAGATATATTGATAGAGATTGAAAATAGTAAGATTCTCAAAACAGGGTATTTCTAAAAAATATTTTTTTTTTTAAAAAAAAGTTATTTTTAAGAAATATACGGAAAGGGGGTAATTATAAAAAGGGATCTAAAAATTTGTGGTATTTTTTAGCATGTTCCAATAATAGGTCAAACCAGACTAAACTAGCAATTTATATGCAAAGCACAAGTTTGCCTTATAATCAATGGGCTTTTGATCAGGCTTGGACTAGACCGGACTAATTATATAATAAAATGCATGTCCAAACTTGTAAAATTTGCAATTTGAACAGGCCGAGTCAAGAGTTACTAGAGCTCATATTATATATATATGTATGTATGTATTGTACATATATAAATGCATACATACATACTCAAAACTATGCCATTTTCAAAAAAAAAATTGATCAGTTCGATTTTGAATATAAAGAAAGTATCGTATAATTTATATTAGGAAAAATTCTTTATACATCAATAAAATAACATAAAATAAGTAGAATTGTATTTTGTTTTAAAAAAAAAAGGATTGATTCTAAAAATTGAAAACTTAAAAATAAAATTTATATAAAAAATTGGGTCCAGATTAATTTGAATAGACCAATTTGGATTTACATTCGGGTCTAATCAACCTTATAATTTTTGAATTAGATCATGTGTCTTTTTTATCGGTTCGAATTCAAGTCACTTTTTCTAAATGGACGTGGAATTCGTTACAGATTCGGACCAAAATTGACAGGTCTAATTAACATCTTAATACTTCTAGATTTTCTATTTTTTTAGCGAACAAACATATTCAAGTTTTAATTTATTTGAACTGATAATCTCTAGAAAAAATTAAAAAAAAAAATTGAAAACCCCAAAATGCAATGGCAGAAAAATAAATCTTAAATAGTTGAGACGATAATTTTTCGTTTATTGTTAGGAGATCTAGTGGGCCTTATCGCCCTTGAATGCAGAGCATACATGAAAGGTATTTTTTTTATTTTTTTTTAAAAAAAAAGCATTTTTCAACCCAAAAATGTTAACTGCCCAAAATTAATGAATAGAAAATTTTGAATCGAGATTTGATCCTTAAACCCTTGGTTAAACTAGTAGTAATATTTTAAAATCTGAGATCATATTTCTATGGTTTAATAATAATAATTGTACCTATTATTGTAATCTCTAAAGACAAGCACATTTAAAGAAAGGGGTTAGTTCCCAATATAAAGAGTAAGAGATCCCATATAATTTAATTAAGATAATGTTTGATCAAGCCTAGGGTTTTGGAAACCCTAGCTAAGAGAGTCAATGATATGTAGCTATGATTAATATATTGGATGGACATGTGTATGACATAATAAAACCCAACCCATGATAGTAGACAAAGGTTGTTGAAAGATTAGAAGGGAATATTTTGGAGAGAATGAAAAAAAAGGAATTAGAAGGTAATATTGTTGAAATTAGGGTTTACGATATGTACACATGAATGCAAACAAAAACCTCTTTGTGGGTCTCTCACAAGGTCAATGGGTCTATCCATATAGATTTATATTTATATTTATTTATATATTTGTATTGTACAATAGCAATAATATATATATATATATATATATATATATATATATATATATATATATATATATATATATATATATATATATATATATATATGAGTATAATCTCAATATCTCCTGAGAATTTGAAGAACAATATTTTATTTTTATAATTTACATGTAACTTTTTTATTCAAGAATTGTTTATTCATGTAACTAAATAGATAGGTTAGAGAAAGAAAGAGGCGAAGAGAGTGGGGGGAAAAGAATCAAACAATAAGAAAGTCTTTCTCTCTCTAAGTTATTATATCCCGTCGTCTCCGGGGAAAGAAAAACAAAGTAACCATATTTTTTTGGTGCAAATTTTAATTTTTTAATTTTTAATTTTATGATTATTTTTAATCGTAAGTTTTGACCAGAGAGAGATAGACCTTGTGTTCTTCTTCTCCTAGTGTCATTTTCCAAGATATACTCTCGAGGTGCACCAGACCCAAATCCTCCATTCTCTTTCTTTATTTCTCTCTCTTTGCCTTTCCTTTCTGTGCACTTTCTTAAATTTCTTCTTTTCTTTTTTATAATTTTATCAATATATGATTTTTTTTTTCTCCTTAGCTTGACAACACACATGCTTCTCTTTTCTTCTTTCTTTCTCTCTCTTAACTCTCTTTCTCTATCCAACTTTCACTCACTCTCTCTTTCTTGAGCATGTTTGTTTGTTGAACAAGATTTATGAGTCTTTAGCTCTCTTTTGCCTAGCTATAGCTACTTCAATACCATCTTCCTCCCCTTTAAGCTCTTCTTGTTCCTCCTCCTCCTCTTTTATTACTTTCTTCAAAGCTAAAATCAACAACTTGTCCCAAAACCTTTAATCTATTCCTGCATATCAAGATTCAAGAACCATATACCTCTTCTCATAAGGGGAAGGGGAAAAGATTAAAGACCCACTTGACTACTATACACATACTTGCATTTATACTTTTTCTCATCCTTGCTACCAAGAAGAGAAAAGAGAATTAGAGAAAAGCCAACTGCTTGATAAGGAATCTAAAAGGGAAAAGAAAAATGCCCTTGGAAGGGGTTTTCATTGAACCCTCTTCAAATCCAGTTCCTGATCTTTCTTTGCACATTAGTCCTCCAAATAGTTCCCTTTCTTCTTCTTCTGTTTGCAATAATAGCATCGCCAACAATAATAAAGTTGCAGATATCAATCTTTTGAGTAAATCTAACACTAGTATTTGCTCTATGAGGACAGATTGTCAAGCTTATACTGAGCTTTCCCTAGCACACCCAGCAGCAAATGCTCTTGATGAGGAAACAAGAAGCACAAGGAATAATTTTAGTGGTGGTGGAGCTGAAGAACAACCACACAACCCTTATCATAATAATCATCATCATCATCATCTACACCATTCTACTTCTCATCATCACTTAAATCATATCAATCATGGGGTTGCTTTACTTGATGTATCGGATGGTTTAAGGCCAATAAAAGGTATCCCAGTATATCACAACCGTCCATTTCCTTTTATCCCTTCATCAGAAGTACATCAATCAATTAGGGAGATTAAAGATCCAAAGATGTGCTTCTACCAAATGCCTTATAATCCTTCATCTTCTTCTTTTTCTCACACTTCTTCTTCACCTTATTATATTGGAGGAGGAGGAGGAGGAGGATTAGATCCCATGTCTATGCTTAGCTCCTCAGGGCCTAATCAATCTGTTCCTGGTTACAATCGGTTAGCACAAACTACAAGGTTTAATGGGCTTTCAATGGATGCTTTCAAATCCCACCAACTGCACCATCATCATCACCATCACAATCAGTATGGAGTTGGATCCGGTGAGGCTTCTCATGGATTGATTAGATCAAGATTTTTGCCTAAACTTCCAACTAAGAGAAGCATGAGAGCACCGAGAATGAGATGGACAAGCACTCTTCATGCTCGATTTGTTCATGCTGTTGAGCTCCTTGGCGGCCATGAAAGTAAAGACTACATCTTTTTTCTTTTATTTCTTTTATTATGTATACCCAATTGGTTTTGAGTTTTAAATTTTCATTCTTTGTTGAAAAAGATTTTATCTTTGTTAATGGGTTGGTGTAGGAGCGACTCCAAAGTCAGTTCTTGAGCTGATGGATGTAAAAGATCTCACATTAGCTCATGTGAAGAGCCATTTACAGGTACAACACAAAGGAGGCGATCTCTCTCTCTCTTTCTCTCAATCTCTATATCTTTCTATCTTCTTCTCTCCAAAATGTTAAAAAAGCAGTGTTGATAGTGTTTAGTGTATCCCATGGGCACGGTAGCCAGAGGAGGCAGTGAGTGAGTGAGTGAATGAATGAATTGAAGAATAGTAAGAGAAGAAGAAAATAAAAATATGAGTCTGAAAGTTCTGAATCGTCTCAGGCAGACAAGCTTCTGCTTTTGAAGGAAGAGAAAGAAAGAAAAAAGAAAGAGAGAGAAGAATGATAACAGACAAAAGTAGTCATCATTTCTCAATAATAAACATCTCATTACTACCTTATCAAACATCAACCTCGTGATTAATGATGAATCCAAGACAAGCCCAGAAGCCCACAGAGAGAGAAGATCTGAAAAATGGCATTTTATTATTATTGTTACATTTTTCTAGTTAATTAATTTCCTTTTTTTTTTCTAATTTTATTTTTCTTTTCTCAATGTATTGAATATGGTCTTTAAGCTAAATGCTTCCCAATGACTCTGCAGATGTATAGAACTGTTAAGACCACTGACAAGCCTGCAGCCTCTTCAGGTAATTCGTATTGCTTAGTCTTCATTTTTAACCTTTTTCTTTTATTTATTTTCCTCTTTTTTTCCCCACCTTATCTTTATCTTACATTACCCCAGTCTCTCTCTCTCTCTCTCTCTCTCTCTCAGTACATTGTTCTTTATTCGCTATTTTACCGCTTCCATTTGGAAAATTCTGTGTCCTAATCTCATATACTTATACTAAACCCTATAATAGATAAACGACACTATCACATTGCCCCGTATATGCACATCCATACATGCTCGCATACATACATATAACACATGTCCATATAGATAATAAGTATTTAATATAAAATGCAATATCATATTCAGCATGCATTTACTTAATTACAAGCATATTCTTTTTCATTAGTTTGACTCTTTTTTATGATATATTTATATATATTGATATATTTCATGAAGGCCAATCAGATGGATCCGGAGAAGAAGATATATCACCAGTTGGTGGTGGAAATGACTGTGGCCTCCGGCGATTTTCCGATCAACGAGGACCGTCAGATGGATCAGTGCAACAGGATTTGGATTACCCTTCCACTGCTACTATTCTTTGGAGTAATTCTTCAAGGTACTGTACTTAATTTCATTTTCTTTTGCATTGCTTAGAACTACAAACCAACGTTTAATTTTTGAAGAATATTGGCTGCTTTTGCCTTTAGCTTAATTCGTATTTATTTTTTTCTCTTTGATTTCTTCCCCTTTTCTTTTTAGACTTTTCTTGTTTTGGAAGATTTTCTTGCTGAGATGAGATCTGTACATGTCGATATAAATTATAAAAGAAAAGCTACTGAGTGCAATCAAAACATTCTTTTTCTTCTTTTTCTTTAGAAATATATCATATTACTGTTACTATGATTATTAAACTCTCTGGTTCTTATTCCCTCCACTACAACATTTCATATATGTATATCACCAAAAGACTTAAGTGCTCTTCTTTTACAAAGTTCAAATTAAATATGCTATTGTATCCCATTTGTCCATTTTTGAATCTATACTACATGGCTTCTCTTAATGCTGTTGATATTCCTTTGGTTGGCTCCTTTGACTGGTTTTGCTTAAAATTTATTTATTCCTTTTAATCCATTGAATGAGACGCACAGGCGTGTGCCTAAGACATATTAGCATGTCCTATTTCATAAATGCATAATCTAACTATTTGAAATGGCCTTAGCTTCGCCATAAAATTTTCCATTCAGTGAATCTTTTTTGTTTAATTAGTTTCTGCCCTTGAATTTCGTAAGTCAAGAATGTGGTTAAAAACATATACATTCACTTTTCACTAGTCACAAAAGACTTATGCCATATAAAATCTACAATGCATTTCCTTTAGAAACTTACATTAGATTACCCTAAACAGCCGGAGAAGGGTAGGACAGGAGGATTAGTTGGTGATTTTCAAGAATAAATTCACAATATCATGCTATGTTTATAAGCATATAGGCTAGCTTATCTGGGCTGGATAAAAAATAAAAAAATATCATTACTTGACCCACATTTGAGATGTACAATACGTTGGATGTATAGATTATATACTACTTATCTGCCTCCCAATTTTCTATTAAAAAAATAAAAACTAATAAAACGTATTACTAAATATATGCATTAGAGTTGGGTGTATTGCTAGCTTTTGTACTTTTGTAGTTATTTGCTCGTTAGCAATGCCAGAATTTGTAATGCATCCAATGTATAAAGATATTATTTTTAATAGATATAAGTTGGGGATAGCTAATTAAAATTTTTGTCCCACTCATACATCATTTTATCCAAGTTCTAGATGGAGCATATAGGAATAACATAGACAAAAAAAAAAAAAAAAAAAAATTGGAGCCGATTTGCAGTATTTCTTTTAAAGTTGCACTAATAATATAAATGTTTAATTGTTTATTATAATTTGCCTCTTATGCTAGATTAAGTGATATTCGCTTTTTTCCTACAAATGGGTAGGGCTGTTAATTTGTTCTGTTGCATATTTGAATTGCTTATATGTTGTCTTTTAGATTTAAATTAGCAAAGTATAGTTTCTAGATGATCCATTATTTGAATACGTCGAAACATATTTATTCTTAAGTTAATTATCAATCAATTACTTGAAAAATCTGTATGCATTTATGTTAGAACTTCAATAATACTGAAGGCAAAGAAGGAATATAATTAAGTTGTGACCAATACCAACTAACAAGTCGGCAACATTCTTGGATAGAAAAAAGGCCATTGATATTTTATATATATGCATTCTTCACCTAACATACTCTTAAAAGAGGAATCTACTATAAGTTGCAAACAAATTAAAATACTAGATGCCACCTATAATTAATAGTTGCACAACCTTTCTAATTTTTGACCATTAAATCGTATTTTAAATATTATTGTTAACTAATCTGATAATTAAAAAATAAAAGTACCGTAAATTGGAAAGGACGGTAGGCTTTTTATATTTGATATTCCATTTTACTTATTAAAAAGAGTCGGTATCATAACAAATGGCAGAGTTTTCTTCTACTTTCAGGGAAATTAGTTATGCTTTGAAAATATTCCAATGCTATTCTTAAATATATACTTGGAAGCCTGCATATTTTGGTAGAGTAGCTGGTGATGTCCATCCAAAAAAAAAAGAAAAAAAAAGAAATTAAAAAAATTGAAAGATATGTAGACATTAATAAAAACAAAATCTTCATTTCCTTTGATTTCATAGATGACATATGCTAACTTATATAGGTAGGTAAAAATGTGAAAAATCTTATTTCTGCATTTGCATTTATTCACGTTAATTTCAAAATGTTAATATTAATTTTATAATATAGTTTTTGGTTAGATATACGAAAACTCATTCTTGAACTCTTATTTTTATGTTTTAGTTGAGTGATTGTTTGAGAAATCATAGATCAGGGAATAAGAGGATTTAATTGTGATATAGTATGTCTTCATATTTATTTTTTCCACGTTATTTCATTGAAATATATCTGCTTATGAGTATTTAATTTAATTTTCTACTTTTGGTGTAACTAAACTCCACTTTATTTAAGTGTTGATGATCTAACAGTAATTAAGAACGCTATTTTTTGTCAATTTATTTTAACAAGATTTGGATTGAATATCATAGTAGGAAAAGAAAATGACGGCTTTGTTAACGTGAAATGAATACCCCTATAAGATATTGGCTCTTTGGGAATAAGATATATATAAGTATTTGACTTGTGATCTTGATTCACAATTATGTGTAGGTATAGCAATTTTTTTTTATCTCTAAATAGGATTCATGATATAGAAAAAAAAAATTATAAAGCAGACAATATTTGCAAAACAATTACTTATATAACTTCTTTTTCTTTTTCTTACACGATAAGATGTCATTGGCTTGATTTAGAAGCAATTTCATGTATTCAATTTAGATAAAATAACTATTTATATAACTTCTTTTTCTTTTTCTTATACGATAAGATGTCATTGGCTTAATTTAGAAGCAATTTCATGTATTCAGTTTAGATAAGAAAACATAGAATAAGTAAAGCCAGTATCAAACTTAGGAGCTCCTAAAGGGGAATTGAGCTTGTATTCTTTGGATCCCCTTTAAAGCTGGTGCAATGAGTTGATATAAAATCAGTTCGATGCATCTTTGCATCTTTCCACAAAGTTATTCTTTTTATTATTAATATTAAATATTAATTGCAATGACCTTTTTCAGTAAATCTTATGGCTTTATACAGGTCTCAACAGTGTGTTTTTATATATATAGAATGTGACTTGTCAACCAAATTAAAGTTTGATACTAAAATACTTTTATATATATAAATGTCAGTGGTAGAGAAGCCTGGCAGCTAACAAACTCCAATGACATGGACGGCCAAAGAGAAGCAACATTCTTGTCACAACAAAGATCTGGACATCAAATTCAGGTTTCAAATCTATCATCATTTTTAATTAACTTAAATCATTTTGTAATAAATATTGATTATTTTCTTGAATGTCTTTTAAAATAAGCTAAACAAACTAAGATAGGCCCGTTCCTCTCGAGTATGCACACCGCTTCTGCTGTTAAATTAAAATTTCATTCTTCATCCAATAGTCTACAAGCGGTGCGCATTCTCTATTCACGCACACCTTAGTCTTTTTGCTTGACTAAAATTTATAGATTTAATAAAACATTTAAGCCATTAGAAATTAACTTGATGGCCAACAATCGATGCTATTTCGGGTTCATTATAGAGTTATGTATGTATTAGGGCTTCAAAATATAACTAGAGCTAACCGATATGTGGAATTACACTGCAGGAATGCAATTCAAATCAGGTGAAAGGCTACATAGGGTCTAATTTGGATTGCAAGAACCCCAGCTTGGAGTTCACACTTGGCAGACCAGACTGGCAAGGAAATGAACATAACTGATATAATTTTGGTATATCTTTGTTGTTTAGGTCTTATCATGATCCATCCTTGAGATTGCTTGACTATTACATTAGTCTTGTTGATGAATGAAAAGGCACATAGATACATAATAAGATTTTTGACGATGAGCAAGTTGATGATCAAGGGTACCTGGGGTTTTCTGGTTCAATGCTCTTATGTCAATTTTTTTTTTTTCAATTGAAATAAATATTTTTTTAATCGTTTTGCAAGCTAGCTAGCTAGAGTTGGGTTTTTATGAGAGTTTATAATGGCAAACAGACATGAAGAAAAAGAAAAATGATTTTTATTTTTTTTTCTTAGTAAAATATTGAGCAAATCTTGATTATCCAGTTCATTTTGAGATTTTTTCTACTATTATAAGGAATTCATCTGTTAAAAGGTTAAGTGTGTGCACAGAACGACATAGATGCAAACACTACTGTGAGAAATGTTAAAATACTAAGAAAACAAGAAATATAGAATTGGAAGAAGAGAATTGGATTTCTCTGCGTGTATATATTATTAAGTGTATGAATACAAATATTTATACTACAAAGAGATAAAAAAATAAAGAATGAGAAGATCTTCCAAAATAAATATCACAACAATAAATATATTCCAACCAAATATAAAATATCTGTTAACACCCCCCTCAAGCCGAATGGGTAGGCGGACCATCATGATGAACCATGCGAAGTCTCGCAAATAATTCCTTAAATTGAGCTGTACCAAGAGGGGGTTGATTTCACTAACGGTCACTCAACTTATCACTTATCGCGCAAAAGTAACCGACTTTTTTTTTCTTACTTAAATGTCACTGAACTTTTAATATTTTTGCAAAAAAGTCATGTTGATCGGAATCCGGTGAGGACTATCGCCGGATTGATGCAATGGCATGCCATGTCAGAAATTACATGTCGTTTAACAATATTTTCAACAAATGCTACAGCTAAATCAATTTCATTTACGGTCACTAAACTTATCATTTATCGCGCAAAAGTAACAAATTTTCTTTTTTTCCAACTTAAATGTTACTGAACTTCTAATATTTTTGCAAAAAAGTCATATATTTACTATTCGTTGCCACGTGTCATATGCCATGTCATCAATCCGACAAGGGTTATCGCCGGATTCCGGTCAACATGACTTTTTTGAAAAAATGTTAGAAGTTCAGTGACATTTAAGATAGAAAAAAAAAGTCGGTTACTTTTGTGCGATAAGTGATAAGTTGAATGACAAAGAGTGAAATTGACCCTACCAAGAGGCTTGGTGAAGATATCCCCGATTTGGTCAGCATATGAGATGTAGCGAACTTCAAAATTACCAGAAGCAACCTGTTCCCGAACGAAATGATAGTCAATGGCTATATGTTTGGCACGACTGTGAAAAACAGGATTGGCAACTAGATATAAAGCACCAACATTACCACACCAAAAGACAGGAGGAGGAGAGGAGATCTGTAATTCACGAAGAAGAGATTGGATCTACATAATTTCAGAAGCAGCATTAGCAAGTGCCTTGTACTCACTTTCTATAGAGGAGCGAGTGGGTTGTTTCTTAGCATTCCAAGAGATCAAAGAATGGCCAAAATAAATTCCAAAACCACCGGTGGACCGACGATCATTAGAATCCCTAGCCCAATCACTGTCTGTAAAACATTGTATCTCAAATCTACGATGACGATAAAAAAACAAGGATTGATGAATCATACCTTTGAGATAACGAAGTAACCTCTTGACTTCTAGCCAATGATTTTGCGTTGGAGCCTGCATGAATTGACATAACTTATTTGCTGAAAAAACAATGTCAGGACGAGTGATGGTAGCATACTGTAGGGCCCCAATTGTCTTGCGATATAGAGTGTCATTAAAAAAAGGCGGACTGTCTGCAGGGGCGTAGCCAGAAAATTAGTACAGTGGATTCAAAAAAATAAAAATAAATTACTTAAATATTTTAGTGGGGTCAATTTCAAAAAAATTAAGATTATAAGGGTATTTTTTAACTTTTTAGTGGGGTCAATTTTATAAAAGAAAAATTAAAATTAAAGGATTTTTTAAAATTTTTTTAGTTGAGTGGGGTTAATTGACCCCACTCAACTAGGGGCAGCTATGCCCCTGACTATCTGCCAACTCTAATTTCGGTAAAGTACTCATCGGTGTAGCACAAAAATTTGAATCACTTAAACCAGTTTTGTCCAGTAGATTCTGGATATATTTCTTTTGTGAAAGGTAAAAACATCACAGCCTTTAGAAACTTGAATACTAAGAAAGTAATGTAAGTTGGCAAAATCATGAACAGGAAAATCACAAGACAATACATTATGGGAATTGGCAATATCCACAGATGAAGAACCAGTGACAATAATATCATCCACATAAACCATAACATATAGAACATCACCATTATGCTTTTGTATAAACAAAGAGGAATCTGATATAGCTCAACAAATTGATGACAACGAAGAAAAGTCAAAGTCTATCATACCTCGACTCTATCATACCAGGCTCTAGGAGCTTGTTTTAATCCATAAAGAGAGCGATTAAGCCGGCGTACATAATCGGGATGATGTGGATCAACATAAAGAGAGCGATTATACCTCTTCTTGAAGATGTCCATGAACAAAGGCATTTGAGATATCTAACTATTTAACATGCCAGTTATGCATGGCAGCTAAGGAGATAATGAGCCGTATAGTAGGAAACTTGACAACTGGACTGAAGGTTTCATTATAGTCAATGCCAGCCTCTTGATTGTATCCTTTGGTAACTAAACGTGCTTTGTAGCGTTCAATTGCGCCAGTTAAAGTGCATTTGATACGGTAAACCCATTTATTTCCCACTATATTTCTGTTGGAAGGGCGAGGAACAAGAGACCAAGTATTATTTTTAGTAATACATCATACTCAGTTTGCATTGCCTGTCGCCATTCATCAAACTTAGCAGCTGTTAAAAAAGTGCTCGATTCAACTTGCAAAGGAGAAGGATCGGTTAGAGTAATATGAGCCCATTCTGCCATGGTGGAATTTTGAAGTGTCATTGTGTGGGTTCGGTTAACATTGTCTGGTTGAGTTTTAGGTTGAGAAAGGGAAGAAGAAGCAATGGAATTGCTGGTTTGTGGTTGAAAAGATGAAAGAGCTGACATCAAATTTATTGACTGTGAAGGTAAATTGTAATTTGATAAGTCAATGTGAAGAAAGGGAGTAATTTGATGTGGTGAGATTATTAAGGAGAAGTTTGGATCTGTTGTAGTGGAAAAGGAAGGAAAGATATGTTTTGATGTATTTAAGGAAACAGAATTAAGTTTATTTAAATTAGGTAGGTCAGATAAAATAGGAATTAAAGAAAAGGAATTGGTGATTCGGTTTGCTGTGAAAGGAGATAAAGAAGGTTGATTTTGATTATGATAATTTGGAGAAATTTTGCTAAGGATTGGGACGTGATATTTAAAGAATTTATTGGGGGGTTGAGCTGGATATTCGGTTGGATTTGGCAAGATAGGGAGCTGATTGTGTGGAATTAAAAAATTGGAATTTAATGAATTGTTGGTAACGTGATTATCAAGGGAAGATAAGGAAAGACAATTAATTTGATTTTTTGAAGAATCTGGAAACAAAATATTAGGAGATAAAATATTTGAATTTGAATTTAATAAAGGAGAGCAAATTTTACCTGCAGGAGATGAATGAGCTGGCGAAAGAAACTCAATTTGTAACCATGGTGTAGAGGCTGAAGTTGAGTTAGAAGAGATAGATGAATAATATTTATATGGAAATAAATCTTCAGAAAATTTGACACGACGGGCAATGTAAATTCGGCCTGTATCAGAATTGAGACATCTATGACCATTATAAAGAAGGACCTAAATAAACACAACGTTTATTATGAAAATCAAACTTGTGAGAGTTGTATGGTCAAAGCAAAGGGAAAACAACACAACCAAAAATTCGTAGAGAAAAAATGTTTGGATTTTTATTATAAAGAAGTTGATAAGGACTTTTGCCATTAAGAGTTGGAGTTGGTAAATAATTAATAATAGTAGCAGCAGTGTGAAAAGCATAGGGCCAGAAAGTAAAGGGAACAGAACTATGAGCCAATAATGTTAAGGCAGTGTCAACTATATGACGAATTTTTCGTTCTGCTGCACCATTTTATTCATGAGTATGAGGACAAGCTACTTTATGAGAGATACCATTATCTTTCAAGAATTTTGTGAGTTTTTGAAATTCACCACCCCAATCAGATTGGAAAGACTTGATGGATGAAGAGAATTGTGTGTGAATAAATTTAGAAAATTGCATAAATATATCAAGAACATCACTTTTATTTTTCAAGAAATACACCCATGTGACTCTAGTATAATCATCCACAAACAGAACAAAGTATTTGAAACCTAAATTTAACAAATGATGAGAAGGACCCCAGACATCAGAATGGATAAGCTGGAACGGTTAAGTAGAGTTGTGTAGTACTGAAGGAAGATGACTGCAGAACTGTTTGCCAAGAATGCAAGGTTCATAGGGAGCAGACATAGAGGAACTGGAGATGGGAACATTGTGATCTTTTAACAAGGCTTTGACTGTAGAGAATTGAAGATAACCAAGTTTAGAATGTCAGGTGTTTATTGGAACCTTAGCAGCGACCAAGGCAGAGTGGTGTGTCAAAAACTTATGAAGACCATGCTCATTCATGCCCTGCAGGAGTACTTGCTTGGTAGTTTGTTCCTTTATTAGAAAGAAAGAAGGCCAAAATTCAAAGAAATAATTATTGTCAGTACCAAATTTTTGAACTAAAACTAATGGTTTTGATATTTGAGGAACATGAAGAGTATTAAATAAAGAAAAAGAAGAAGAATAAGAATTGGGAATAAAGGTTGTACTAGTATTGTGAATATTCAAACCGTGACCATTACCAACAAAAAGTTGATCACCACCAGATGTAGGGCCGTGGATTGTGGAGAGCAGCCAGATCCGGAGTGATATGATCAGTGCCACCTGTGTTAGTAATCCAAGGATTGGAGATAGAGTTGGTGGAGTATGCTATATGAGTTTGAGGTCTAGTCAAGTAACGTCCCCGACATTTGTCAGCAGTATGCTTAGTGTAGTTGCATATTTGACAGCGCACTTTCTTTTTCTTTTACTACCAAGGTTTGGGAGCTGAAGGTGTTTGGGAAAAAGGAGGTATATTTGGGGTGGGCAATAATGGTGGTTGAGATGAAGGTGTTGAGGAGCTATATGTAAGCTTGGCAGTGGGAGAGGTGAGCGAACTATTTAGTAAAAGTTCATGAGAGATGAGATGACCATGGAGTTCATGAAAACTTTCAGGTTCAGAATGCAAGTTGAGCGCAGTGATAACACTGTGGAAGTCAGGTCCAATGTTACAGTAAATCACCCCATTAAACTCAGCAGGAGACAAGGCACGTCCGGCTATAGCTAATTCATTTGCTAAGGCTTTTGCCTTGCGAAGATACTGAGTGACAGTAAGATTATCCTTTTTCAATTCTTGGAGCTGAATATTAAGCTGCAACTGCTTGTTCTGAGAAATAGCACCAAAATCTCTGGCAAGGGAATTCTAGACTTCAAGGGAGGAATTTAATCCAACTATATAGGGAAAAACTTCTTCAGACAGAGATAATAAAATCCAAGAGAGAAGCATTTGATCCTGGCGAAATCAGACATAAAATTCTGGATTTGGTACATCAACTGGTGGTTCAGCATTGTTGAGAATGGTTTGTGGTGGAAGAGGCAAAGAACCATCAATAAAGCCCATCAGGTTTTGATAATGAAGAAGTGATATGAATTGAGTTTTCCACATGAGATAATTGCCAGGGCTTAATTTTATAGAAAAAACTTGATGTGTGGAGGGCAATGTAGTAGATGATGTTGAAGAGGAGGAAGAAGAATTCACGAGAGAATGATTCATTCCTAGCTCTGATACCATGTTAAAATACTAAGAAAACAAGAAATATAGAACTAGAAGAAGAGAATTGTATTTCTCTGTGTGTATATATTATTAAGTGTATAAATACAAATATTTATACTACAAAGAGATACAAAAAATAAAGAATGAGAAGATCGTCCAAAATAAATATCATAACAATAAATATATTCTAACCGAATATAAAATATCTATTAACAAGAAATACTCCTCTTTCATTAATAATTATTTTCATAACATATTTTTATATAACCTAAAGTCATAAATGAAATAAAAAGAAATTACAATGTAAAACTGATTCTTATGTAGAAAAGAATCTTAAATGAAAATTGATTCTAAGAAAAGTAAATTACATATGATCACACATAAAATATAATAGAAAGAAATATTGGGCCCAATGAGACTAGTTTTGTGCCCATATGTGTAGCCCAACCTTATGAGAATGTATAGCCAAATAATTTAGACCTAATGTTGACCAGTAAGGAGAATAAATACTTCTTTAGGTCAAAATTAGGTCATGCAAAATTAGCCACCAAACCCTAAAATAATTGTTATTTTCTCCTCATATTCTCTCTCTAGCCAAATTTGCCTTACTAGCAACTAGGCAAATTTGGCTCTTATATCTCTACTGAAGTATTCTTGGACATTTCAAGTTTGGATTCTAATGGTTTGCTACAATGCAATACGCTGACTTCAACTAATCAAATTGAAAAGAATAAACTTTTATGATCTTTCATACTGGTTTATAAAATCTCTTAACAAGATTACTATATTTTTTTTGTTTACAAGTTTTAAATTTCCACCTTACATGTGATGCGTGTATGTTTGCAATAATAATAGTTAAGACTAACCAACAAAGACCCAATTCAAGTTAGATACCTAAGAAGAAATAATTCTCTTACAAGTATGTTTAAAGAGCAATAAGTCTGACAAACTATATCTTAATAATGGCTGCTTTAGACATATGGCATGGGATGAAGCCAAGTTTGCAAAACTCTTTAAATAAGATAGAGGACTTATGGAAGGATTGAATTACAATTTATTGAGTATAGTTCAAATTTGTGACAAAAATAGAAGAGTTATTTTTGAAGCAACACATTGAAAGAAAGTGAAGATATAAATAGATAATTCTAACCAGAAATAGAGCGAGGGTTAAACCTTAGTACCTACTATATATTAGGAGTATAACCCTATAAAAAGACAAGGTTATATCCTTATAGCAAAAAGTTTTAGGAAACACTTTGAAATCTACTATTATTTGTTAGGTTGAGGTTTGCTTGTTTGTAATTGAAGTATGGAAAGAGGTTTGATAACTACAAAGAATGCTCTAAGGTTGTCAAATGATTCAACAAGCATTATGTGATGGTGGAATATTTTCTACAATTGGGTTAAAACTTCTAGAGGTATATCGGGTTCAATTCCTGCAACTTCTTTTATCTTGACCAGTTAATGCTTTTACTTTTGTTAGCAGTTCATTAATCATTTTTCTGATCTTTCCCTTTTTGTTTTGTATCCAAACTTCCATAGTGGGTTGATAAGCATAAGTATGTTGATCCATATTATAATCTGTTAGAAGGTGGAAGAGAGAATTTAGAGAGAGTGAATTAGAGAGAATGATATATCACTCAAACTTTTTAGCTTGCTTAAAATACTTGGCACAAGGGGTATTTATAGGGAGTTTGGGATCACACTAGAATTACAAATTATTAAATACCTAACAACTTTCTACCTAACTTAAATACCTAACCACTTTCTATCTAACTTATTGAATACCTAACCACTTTTTACCTAACTTATTAAATGTCACCTTATAATTCTAAAATAAGATATTTGAAGGGGAACTCTATAAATTCTAAAATTCAAATTAAACATATTTTTAACACTCTCCCTTAATTTGAATTTTTCTTCTTCATCCCGAGTCTTGATCTCAATCTTTGAAAGTCTTCGAACTTGAGTGCTTTTGTGAAGATGTCCGCAACTTGATCATGTGTCTTCATGTACTTGAGCTCTACTTCTTTTCTTGCAATGCACTCCCTAATGAAATATATCTTGTGTCTATATGCTTGCTTCGATTATGGTACACCGGATTCTTAGCAAGTGCTTGAGCAGACTTATTATCGATGTAAATCTTCGTTGCTTCTTTTTGAAACAAGTGAAGTTCCTTTAATAGTCACCTTAGCCAAATCGCATAACAAGTATAAGAGGTTGCTGCTACATACTCGGATTCACATGTAGAAAGCATAACAAGTGATTGTTTCTTTGAACTCCATGAAATTGCACAATTACCCATGAAAAATGTAAATCCGGTAGTACTCTTTCTATCATCAACATCTCCAGCAAAGTCGCTATCACAATATCCAATAAGCTTGAAGTCATTGGAGGAAGTATAAAATAATCCATACTCCAATGTACCTTTCAAGTATTGAAGTATTCTTTTTGCTGCCTTCATATGAGTTATTGCAGGAACTTCCATAAAGCGGCTCACTACTTCAATAGCATAAAGAATATCTGGTCTTGTGCTTGTCAAGTACCTCAAGCTTCCCACAAGGCTTTTGAATAAAGTGGGATCTTCCTTTTCGCCTTCTTCAAACTTTAATAGTTTCATTCCACACTCCATGGGCGTGTTCACGGGGTTGCAATCATGCATCTTGAATTTTTTTAATACTTCTTTCGCATATCTTTCTTGAGAAATAAAAATTCCTTCCTCCATTTGCTTCACTTCTAGGCCCAAATAGTAGGACAAGAGCCCTATGTCAATCATTTCGAACTCATGAGACATCTCCTTCTTGAATTCTTCAAATAATCTTGGATTATTGCCAGTAAAGATGAGATCGTCCACATAAACGCAAACTAGTAATATGTCTCTATTATCACAGGCTTTCACATAGAGAGAATATTCATTAAGGCAACGAACAAATCCATGCTCTTGAAAGTACTTGTCAATTCGACTATTCCATGCCCTTGGTGCTTGCTTTAATCCATACAATGCCTTCTTTAACTTTAAGACTTGGTCCTCATGTCCTTTGACCACATATCCAAGTGGTTGCTCAGTGTGCACTTCTTCTTCAAGATAATCATTTAGGAATGCAGACTTCACATTTAGTTGATAGATTCTCCATTTCATTTGAGCCACCATTGAGATAAGTAATTGAATAGTCTCCATGCGAGCAACTGGGGCAAACAGCTCTTTGTAGTAAATGCCATGCCTTTGCTTGTAACCTTTTTCAACAAGCCTTGCTTTGTGTCTTTCCACTTCTCCTTTTGCATTCTTCTTCACCTTGTAAACCCATTTGACTCTAATAGCTTTATGACCTTTAGGAAGATTTGTTAATTCCCAAGTATCATTCTTCTCAATCGACTTGATTTCCTCATCCATATTTTGTTTCCATCTTCTCTCTTTCGTTGCTTTTCCAAAGCTTAATGGCTCACCTTTGGCTAAGACGCAATGCAAACCGAGAGTTGTTTCTTCGGTTTCATTATAAAGATCATCAAGACTTCTCATTTTTCTTGGCCCTTCATTTGAACTTTCACCTTGATTATTGGGAGTGGGTGTAGGAGGTGGAGTTGCATCTTGTGTTGGTGCCATGGCTTCCTCTTCTTCCTCGACAAAGTATGGAATGAAGTCATAGTTGCTTTCTTCATTTCTTTCCCAATTCCATGCTCCATCTTCATTGAAATCTACATCATGACTCACCACTACCTTGCCATTATTTCGGTTGTACAACTTATAGCCCTTTGAGTTTGCATCATAGCCAATAAAGACGCGTCTGACACTTCTATCATCAAGCTTGCTTCTCTCTTGTTGCGGGATGTGCTTGTAAGCAATGCACTCAAACACTTTCAAGTGATTCACGCTAGGCTTGTGTCCACTCCATGTTTCTAGTGGCATACGATCCTTGATTCTTGATATTGGTGAGCGATTAGATATGTACACTGCACAAGAGACAGCTTCAACCCAAAACTCCTTAGGCATATCTTAGCCTTCAACATGCTTCGAGCCATGTTACACTACAAAAAAAACACAGATTAGCGACTAAAATTAGCGATTGAAATATTGTAGTCGCTAATTAGTGACTGTTTCTAAAATTAGTCACAAAAATATATTTTTCCAATTTGGTGACAATTTAGCGACGAAAAAGCGACTAAAAAAGAGAATCCGTCGCTAAATTTTGGCGGTAATTGGTGGAGCCTAATTTGCGACTAAATTAGCGACGAAAATTACTTCCGTCGCTAAATTTAGCGACTGATGTATTGCTCTGTCGCTAACATTCATTTTTAGCGACAGAATTTTCTTATTTAGCGACGAATATATATATATATATTCGTCGCCATATATATATATATATATATAAAGAAAAAAGCCCTACACGTTTCTTTTTCCCTCTCTCCCTCTCCCTCCCTTCCCCCACCCCCATCTCTCGGTCACTTGGCTGTAAGCAGATTTGCCCCGCCGCCATACCGCCCACCTAGATCGGACGCCACCGCCACCATGCTACACTCCCTCTCTTCCCCGTACACTACTTTCCCCCTCTTCCTCGCGTGCCCTTGCACCAGATCTTCCTTCGCTCCCTGCGCGTCCCAGTCGCTGGCCCCCGGCAGATCTGCAAATCTCCCATATCAGAGCGCACTCTCCTGCCGTCCTCCTTCCTCCGTCGCTCATCCGATCCACCGCCTTTATCCTCAATCGTGCGCCAAATCTGCAGAATGGGTAAGCATTGTTCTTGAGTTTTTTTGCTTTTTATGGAAGCCTATGATTAGATTGTTGGAGTAGTTTTCTTATACTGATAGTTTGATCATGTGAGTTGTCTTAATTTTTATGCATTTAGAAAGTGTGTGCACATGATATGTGTTTGTTTGGGAAAGAGGAAATTTTCTTTTGCCTCCCTATTTTTTTCTTCAATCTGACATTTCTTTAATTGGTTTGCTTTTGGTGACTACTAAACTGATAATGTTAGGAATACTAAAGATATTCACAGACTTTCTTTCAATTATATTTTGCTAATAATAATAATTTTGAGATCTTTAACATATTTTAGATTTGAGGTCTACAGACTCAAAAGAATTTGCAACTACTTAACTATTAGATTTGAGGAATTCTAAATTTTATTTTAAACAGATAGATTTTTGCTTTAGCAATTACCAATACCGCAAAAAAGAACTAATGGACCAAATAAATAACAACATGTTAGTTACTTATCTTCAAATTGGTCTTCTATGAAGACCAACATAATTGATTGTAGGTTTGAATATGTGCAGGGGCGGAATTAGAACTTCAAATTACGGAGATAACTTATTCTAAATTTAATATTAAATGAAATAAATTTGATTGAAATCAACACATGGATGTATGGGTTGGATCTCTAAGATCTCTAAGGACCTTCTTACTTGTTGCATTGCAATGGCCTATTATTATAAAGCACCATTATGATGTTTTCTCAATTCAACCTGTAATAATCATATATCTGGCTAGCAGTCCATTTTTTGAATGTCATATTTTAAAGTGACATTTTGCATATAGTAATCTCTGCAAGTACTTGCAATTTGTATCATACATTTCAAAGTTTTCTGCCCTTTTACAATCCTATTCAAAAAGGTATAAAGTTTGTTGTTGTCTTCATCAGATTTGTTTGAAGTCGTAGATCAAAGGGCAAAGTTGGTTTTTAGTGAATTGACATATGAGAATTCTAATTAATCTCAATCACGAGGTATGTGTCTTATACTGTTTATCATCCCTTAGGTTTTACTTAATGTTAAATCTTTGTCTTAGAATTCTGCATAGGCATGGTCCATAGCATTTGGGTTCTCTAACTTAGGAAATAGCATGAAGTGTCATTTCCTAAATGGTGGGATTGTTATGAGGTATCCTGCAACTAAAAAGTTGAGATTAATTGAGCCATAACCAGGAATTTTCGTTTTTTGCTCCTCTGTTTATTATATAATTAATTACAAATATTCTTTGTACATAGATACTTCCTTATCAGTTTAAATGGGCATTGACATTTGAGGCATATATTCTGTAAATTCTTGGAGAATTTGGTAGTTACTCATACTGAGCTTGTCTTACCGCCGGCATTTCATATTGCTTATATTTATTTTTTCTTTTATTATTATTTGATAGAATTATGTCTCAATCCTAGTTATGTGATAACTTTTTTGTTGCACATGATTTATTAGTACAACCATGACTTTTTGAGCCATGCATTTGGACTCTGGTTGTAGTTTGAAATTGGTTAGCAGTATGTGGAGGGAGGATATGAATTGAACCGTTGCATTAAACTTTGATATTTGATAAGCGTATCTAGTTTATGTCTTGGAAGTAGAAAAAAGGAAATTTTCGTCCCATTAAAAAGCCTACTTTAAGTGATTGGCTAATTAAAGCTTAAACCTCAACCAAAATCTATTTTGTGAAGAGAAGTATAAGAAAAGTCTAAATTTATTTTTTATTTTCTTAATTTTTATGTTAGAATTTAAATAGAAAATAGCTCTATAATAGTCAAATTTGGATACATGATACATGAATTGGTATTATGTTTTATACTATATTTGTTAAGATTAACATTCGTGAAATATATATATATATATATATATATATATATATATATAGTTAATTAATTAATAGTTAATTAATTAAGTAGTCAATTTAGAAAAGGGTAGCTTCTGCCTTGTAATATATAAAATAGAATCATATATATATATAGTTAATTAATTAATAGTTAATTAATTAAGTAGTCAATTTAGAAAAGGGTAGCTTCTGCCTTGTAATATATAAAATAGAATCAATCTTTTTTATTTTGATTTTTAATTCATTAATTTTGGTATGTATTCATGTGAAAATTTTATTAGTGATATTTAGGTTCTAAAATTGGATGGAGATAACAAGAACATGTACTTTTAATTTAAGTATTATACAATTTGATGTACTTTTATTATATTGAAATTATTGTGAACTTATTGTACAAAGTTATTGTGAACTTTTATATATTTTTAACTAGTACAATTTAGTTTGAATTATTGTTTTTTACAGTATTTTTTTAAGTATTGTATAGTTTAGTTCACTTTTTTGCTATTATATTTTTTAAATTCATAGTAATATTAAAAATATTGTATAATTATATTATTTACATAAATTAAATTAAATTTTGGATGGAATAATAATAATAAAAAATTAAATTACAAATTATAATAAAAAATTAAATTACAAATAATATTAAAAAATATAATATTTTTAGCGACGGCATAGCGACGGAAAATTCGTCGCTAATAAATTTCACAAATTTATGGCGACTACTTTTAGGGGTTATTTAGCGACGGATATTTTTATTTTTAGCGACGAAATTTCCGTCGCTATTTTTAGCAAAGGTTTTATGTTTTAGTCGCAAATTTTTTGCGACGGTGCCAATAGCGACAGTCAGTCGTTTCGTCGCTAAAAATAATTAGCGACGAAAATAACCCTTTTAGCGACGGAAATGTCCGTCGCTAATTCATTGTTTTTTTGTAGTGTTAAGAATTGTTCTATTCTTCCTTTCCGCAATGCCATTTTGTTGTAGTGATATAGGGACTGTTAAAGGATGTCGAATCCCATGAACCTCACAAAATTCGTTGAACTCTTTTGAGGTGAAGTCGCCTCCTCTATCGGACCTTAGAGCCTATATTTTGTAGCCACTCTCCTTTTCTACAAGAGCCTTGAAGTTCTTGAATGTGGCAAATGCTTCAGATTTTTGCTTCAAGAAGTAAACCCATATCTTTCTACTAAAATCATCAATAAAGAGGATGAAGTATTTGTTGCCACTAAATGATGATGGATCAATTAGCCCACAAACATCGGTGTGAACAAGTTAAAGTGGCTTGGTTGCTCTTAATGTGGCCTCCTTTGAGAAACTCTTTCTTGTATGCTTGCCAAGAAGACATGCGTCACAAATTTGATTGGGATGGTTGATTAAGGGCATCCCTTCACCATCTTCTTCTCTCCCATATTCTTGAGAACTCCAAAGTTCAAGTATCCAAATCTCATGTGCCAACGCCATGCTTCCTCCTTTATCGTAGCCTTCAAAAACTTTACATCAAGTGTCTTGAGATTTAATGTGAACATTCTATTCCTCGACATAGCAACCTTGGCAATTAATGTACCATTTTGATCTGGAAGCCAAAGATAATTATTTTTCATATGAATATCATACCCCTTTTCCAAGAGTTGTCCTAAGCTTAAAATATTGCTTTTTAACTTGGGCACATAGTAGACATTATTAACAAGCTTATGGCTACCATCTTTGGAAGAAATGATAATTGTACTTATGCCTTCAATTTGAATTTTTGATGAGTCCGCAAAAGACACATTACCCCATGCATTTTCATCGAGCTCCACGAACTTTTCCTTTAGCCCATACATATGGTTGCTTGCACCGTTGTCCAAATACCACGAGCTCTTGTCATCCTTCTCTCCCCCTTTGAGTGCTACCAATAAAGTTGATTCATCTTCATCTTCTTCCTTGCTATCCATAAGATTAGCTCTTGTCTCACTATTATTCAAGATCTCCCAAGATCTCCCAAGCTTCTTTTGAGGTAGTTGCATCGGCCACCTTTTCAAACATTGAATCATCCAAATATCAGTGGATGATGGTGAGTGCTTGTTGATCCTTCTTTCTTATCTTTACCAATTCATTTCTTGCATTTTGAGACAATGCTCCTTCATCTTGTGGCTTCTCATATCCTTTCTCTACTATCTCCCATGCATCATGTAAGCCTAGCAAGGCTTTTATTCGAAGATACTAACTCTCATAGTTATCCTTTGTAAGACGAGGGTATTGGAATGAAATCATATCAAAATTGGACATTTTTTTTACTCTCTTTTTTTTTCACAACTTACCCACTCTATTTTTTTTTCTCACACACTCAAAATAGCCCAAGGAAAATTCTTTTCAGATGTGAAAGATCAAACTATGCTGCAACCACAGAGCATACTAAGCAAGAACCTTGGCTCTGATACCACTTTGTTAGAAGGTGGAAGAGAGAATTTAGAGAGTGAATTAGAGAGAAGCATATATCACTCAACTTTTTTGGCTTGCTTAAAATACTTGGTACAAGGGGTATTTATAGGGAGTTTGGGATCACACTAGAATTACAAATTATTAAATGCCTAACAACTTTCTACCTAACTTGAATACCTAACCACTTTCTATCTAACTTATTGAATACCTAACCACTTTCTGCCTAACTTATTAAATGCCACATTATAATTCTAAAATAAGATATTTAAAGGGGAACACTAGAAATTCTAAAATTCAAATTAAACATATTTTTAACATAATCATCAACTTATTTTAACCCTTGCTTAAGTTTTAAAGTCTTTGATATGAGGTTTGAGACTTTAGATTTTGATCTGAATTACTTCTGCCCATTATAATTTGACTATTTTGAGTTTCTATTGTGATTAGATTTTGACCAAATATATCTTCATTTGTTTTTTTTTTTAAATTTTTGCTTTTCTTCCTTTATAAACATCCATTTTAGTTTTAGCAGACTGACTTTCAGAGTTCAAAGCTTTATTCTCCAAATGATTTTGAATGGATTCTACTACATCATCATTTAGTTATGATATGCTTATCAGATTATCTTCTAAAATTTTAGCTCCAACATATTTCAGATTTGATCTTCCAATCTTTTCAATTATACCAATCTCCTTAACTTTTTCTCTTTCTAGTTAGCTTTTTGTAGGATGCATTGTATAATGATTCTCCAACCTCAATTCCCTCCTAAAATATATATAGCAGTTCTTTAGTAAGATTGATACCTAAGAAACTAAACACTTTAGATAGCAACAATCCATAAGGCCAATATAGCTTTTGGAATTTCTTTCTTTCTTCTTTTATAGTCCTCATATGTTGCATCATTAGGTATAAAAAATGATCTTAATTCCCTTTTCTAAAGTCCAAAGTAAGCAATGATCAAGTTTAGTGCAAATACCCAATTTTGGGGCTTCATAATTCAGATTATATCTAATGATGATCGTTCTCATCATAAGAACAAAGGTTTGAGAGAACTGGGAACAATCGAATCCACTAAAAGGTTTAATGTTGAAAATAATTTAGAAAACCAAAAGGGTAGCCCACGACTATGAATTGTGTACTGTGCCTTTTATGGCCAACATGGCTCTAAGTTTTCAAAATACACTCTTATAAACAATCCATGAGTGTGGGCAAGTCATCTACGGCCGTGGACTGTTGTGTATTAATGTGATGGAATAACTTTCTTTAGAAATGTGTTTTAAAAACATTCATTGGCATGGAAGTGTTTTACATAGCCGTGGAAAATGCCTTTTCTAAAATATGACGTGACATCAATCCTATTTGGTTTATTTTTAAATTTCTTTTTTAATTAGGAACTAAAATCCTTTTCTAATTCAACTAGAATTGACCCCCTCAATAAAAGAGGATTTCCTTGGATTTTAAAGGGAGGAGTTCATTACTTTTAAGAAGTAACTATTTTATTTCTCTATAAAATGCTTATTTTTTTCTTAATTTTCTCTTTAAGCATTAGATTCAATTAATTCCTAGGCTTAGGAACAACTAATTCAAAACCTTAATTAAAAGTTTTATAATAAAATTAATTTAAAAGTTTTCATAAAATACCTTGACATAAAGATTTGGTGGATTTTATTGGCTCGCAGACTTGAAGACTTCTCATCGCAACTGATAGCGAAAAACTCCTGAAGGTAAATCATTTAGGGAGAAATTCCAATTTCTTATGTATTGATTTTTTTTTAATTAGTTCATCTTGATTTATAATCTTTTCTTTATTTTGTGTTGATGTATAATGAAGTCTATAATTTTAATTTTTAATTAGATGTAGTTGTAATTTATATTAATCAATATGCATTAAGCATGAATTAAATTAGGATTAATGTTTATATGCATATCTAGATTTAATTCTAAGTGTTGATGCATATATACATGATTATAATAGGTTAATATATGTTTATACGGGTCTTACAAAATAAAAAAAAAATGTGTTTGAAAGATTAAAAACGTGTTTCAAAATAGAAAGTTCGCAGTTTGGAAAATTGGAACCATGATGTTCCATAGGTGTGTGCATAAGATCCACAACCGTGGAATGCCCAGTTCCAGTTCTAGTATTCTTCGTTTCTACTTTTCCCTTTTTTTGTTTTTCTTTTTTAAATTTTTTTGGCTCTTTTATTTGTTTGGCATGTATTATTGGTCTTCATTTTCATGCTTTATTTTGTTTATTTAATTATTTAGTCATATTTATGGAATAGATTTAAGGGTGTATACCTTAGATGTATGTTTTAGTTTATTTACCTTATTAGTTTATTTGTTTATTTTATTGCTTTATTATTTTATTGTGTATTGTTATTATAATGATGTAAGAAAAAACATATTTTATGTTTATAACTTTAATTGTTTTACATGATTAAAAGTTCACCAAAAGTTTTATACTTTAATTAATTTAATTTGGTATTTTTATTAATTAAAATGGTTTATTTAATAAAATTCACAATAAAATGATTTTCCAAAATAGGACCAATGTCCTAGCCTTATTTGCATAAAAGGACCAACATTCTTAAGATTAATGAATTAGCATGTTTTGATGAATGAAATACCATGTTAATTATTTTGTGTGATAAAAGGTTGCCATGCCTCTAGGGGTGAGCATGGCCGGTTAACCGGTCCATGAGCTCCAGTCCATTAATATCGGTTTTTTGAAATTACAGTCCATTAACCAGTCCATTACCATCGGTTAACCAGTCCATCGGTTTTGAATTTTTGGATCGGTTACCCAATATTTTTCGGTTAACCACTATAATTATAAATATATTCATAAATAAAATTAAAATGTTCAAGATACTTAAAAATTAAAATTTTTTCACTATAATATAACATTGTTGTTGTTAAAATAAAAATATTTTGTGGATATAAGCAAATTTATTTTTAAAAATTAATATTTAATAAGTAAATATATTAACTGGTCCATAATTATTTTTAATTAGATAAATTATTATACTTACTAATAGCCAATTAAAAAAACTTAAAAACTTTAAAATAATTAGTATAATGAAAAAAAAGTACATGATCACCTTTAATTAGGATAAATTGTTATAAATTATTAAAAAATTAATAAATTAACTAAAAATTCAGTTTCGGTTCGGTTAACCAGTCGCATGAGTCAAAAACCATTAATCTGTCCATTAATATCGATTTTTTCAAAACACTAACCATTAACCAGTCCATTACAATCGGTTGAATTTTTTTTTCGGTTAACCGAGTCCATCGATTTTTTTGCTCACCCCTACATGCCTCTATATATGTTTACATTTATGTACATTATCACTTTTGTATATATGCCTGTTGTGATATATGTATATATTGTCATGTGCTCTCATATGAGAGAGATGATAAATCTAATAACTTAAATTGATTTAGCTTGACTCAATTTTAACTTAGGACATGAATAAAGTAGAATTCCGAACCTACCTTTGGTTTGGCCTTATGGGGTTTTTCCAAATTGTTTGGGTCGTGACTCATAACTTACTTCATAGTTGTCTAGTAAATTACAAGATTCATTTATCTTATTAGAAATATGATGAGTTTTCCCTAATATGCCTTCTTTTAAGGATAGGTTAATTGGATCAAGCCTTTGATTATTTTGAAGTAAGGTGGATTGAATATTAGTGATGTGAAACTTAGTCACATAATATAAATTGTTATATCTAGGTAGGATGATCTCGATTATAAACTCATATACTACTCTATATCCTGAGTGCATAGAGGTTGTGGGTAAATTTCCATATGAAATCTCAGAGGAGTCAGAGGTAAAATCCTATTATATCTGTCTATATTCAGTTTAAGAATAACAAAAAAAATTTCATCTTTGTTAAACTTAAGACCTTCAGTAATTGTCTCTATGGCTAAACTAAGAATTTCTTTAGTTATAAGAAAATTCCTTCCTTTCATCTTTACAGATATCCATTTAACTTCAAAATATTAAAAAATGTAATAAAATTTTCATACCAAGTAAGGATGGAAAGAATCATCATTTGTCAAGATATTCATCCAGTTTTGGTTTTCAAACCATTTCATGACCATAAGTTTTTTCATGTTAAAATAATGTTTATCAATCCTTTTTTAGTGTTCAATTTAAGAATAACAAAAAAATTTCATCTTTGCTAAGCTTAAGACCCTCAGTAATTGTCTCTATGGCTAAACTAAGAATTTCTTTAGTTACAAGAAAATTCTTTCTTTTTTATCTTTATATATATCCATTTACCTTTGAAATATTCAAAAGTATAATAGAATTTCCATACCAAGTAAGGATGGAGAGAATTATCATTTGTCAGGATATTCATCCACTTTTGGTTTTCAAACCATTTCATGACCCATAAGCTTTTTCATGTTGAAAAAGTTTCTAGCAATCCTTTTTTAGTGTTCATTTTAAGAATAACAAAAAGTTTTCATCTTTGCTAAGCTTAAGACCCTCAGTAATTGCCTTTAAGTCTAAACTGAGAATTTCTTTAGTTACAAGAAAATTCCTTCCTTTTATCTTTATAGATATCCATTTACCTTCAAAATATTTAAAAGAGTAGTCGAATTTCCATACCAAGTAAGGATGGAGAGAATCATCATTTGTCAAGATATTCATCCGCTTTTGGTTTTGAAACCATTTCATGACCATAAGCTTTTTCATGTTGAAAAGTGTCTATCAATCATTTTTTAGTGTTCAGTTTAAGAATAACAAAAAGGTTTTTAACTTTGCTAAGCTTAAGACCCTCAGTAATTACCTTTAGGGCTAAACTGAGAATTTATTTACTTACAAGAAAATTCCTTCTTTTTTATCATTACAGATATTCATTTACTTTCAAAATATTCAAAAGTGTAATAGAATTTTCATACCAAGTAAGGATGGAGAGAATCATCATTTGTCAGATCCACTTTTGGTTTTCAAACCATTTCATGACCATAAGCTTTTTCATGTTGAAAAAGTGTTTATCAATCCTTTTTTAGTGTATAATTCTTGGGAAGTTCCCTTTTTGCTGCTATTTTTCTTTCTTTTGTGAATTGAGGACTTGGAGGTTCATCGAACCTATCAGAATTTTCTATAAAAGAAGTTTTGATAGAGAAAGATGATGATTTAGCTACATTATCTTCATGGTTAAATTCCAACTTATGTAAAGTCCATTGCTTTTTGGTCATAGTGTTTAGAGCTTTGTTTTCTTAGGATTATGGTGTTTCCAGTTATAAAGGTTCAAAAGAAGGTAAAAGTCGAAGGTGAAGAGATTGTGACCATTTTGTAAAACTTTTATCAATAGAAAAGAGTTTCATCATAAAATGGTAATTTTTTTTTTAAGAAAATGTGAGTTCAAAACAAAAGAGAGAAAAAGATAAGCAAATGCAAAAAGCAACTTTTTAGAAAATGATTTGACTCAAACTTTTTACGTTTTATCTTCTGCTTATGCCATCTAGGCAAACATCACATATTACATAATCGAGTCAACATTTTTATCATGTCATGTATCAAAATAAATATATATTGATCTAGGCATGCATTTTATCTTATGTAAATTCTAACAAATCATAGAAATACTTAGCAAATGAATTTGTAGAATTAAACATAATTTCAAGATTACCTCCAGAATTTATTGATCATTGGCAATTCTCGTTCCTAATATTTTTTAACATTTTCTTCAAGAAGTTTATTTCTCAAGTCTTTTCATTTGTCAACTATTCAGTACATTGGGTGTGTAAAGACTAGGTCTTAAGGCCTTCTTATCTGGAGAAGCCCTATGAGGAAACATACTTGGTTTGAGTAGAACGGAAGTATAACTTGTTTAATCTTACCTCAAAAATTCAAGTGAAATATACAATCTTGAGTGTTGTTCTTAAATGAAACAACTAAGTTTGAATGGACCTAGCTCTTAAAACCCTAAGTCTGACTCTTTAATCAGACTTAATCTTTAAGTCCGATCGGACTTAACTTTAAGGTTATTAGGTCCAATTGACATAATTTTCAAGATCCTAAAAGTAAAATTTTTAAGAATATTGTTTGAGATATTACTTGGGGACAACGTGGTCTTTATGTTCCACTTGAGACCAATAAATAGGCTAAATTTTGAGACTTTTGGAGGCCCTCATCTTCTCCTCGAAATTTACTACACCCTAAAAGCCTATTATTGACTGTCCAATATAAACGGCTCTCCTGGCCAACTGGTGGACTATCCTCTTAGACTACTCAACATAATTGGACATGAATCATTCTACGGACCTGGAGATATGAAATAGGATCCAAGAAAGAAGAATAAGAGTATTTTAATGAAAGAGAGAGAAAGCTATTAGAAACTCATTAAAAGAAACTAGAAATTTTATTTCTTTTTCTCACAAGCTTGATTCTTAATGGAATCGAATTACATATTTATAGAGCTAGCAAGCTCTTAGCTTATACAATACTTACATAATCCTTACATTAGATAGGATAAAGAGGAATCTCCTTTATAAAAGCTACTTTTACAAAAGCTACTTTATAAAAGCTACTTTATTAAAGTAGGAATCTTTAAAGATGCTTTACCAAAGTTGCTTTAAGGAAAGCAACTTTAATCCTTATTGTGCGGGTGAATGGCTTCCTGTGAAGGGGACATGTTGATGTCTTCAGGATCAGGTTCATGCTGGGATATCCAATCAAAATCATCCATATCATCAAACTCGTCCTTATACTTTGGATTATTATCAAAGGTGGAGAGAAAATCATAGGTAGGAGGATGCAATGAAGAAGGCTCTATATTGTTGAGTTCACAAAGCATGGAATGAAGAGCTTTCTTGACAGCTGGATCATCTAGTTTAGCATTATTCTGAAATGTTTCCTAGTGGAAAGCTTGTGGCTGATCCCAGATGGTATTTTGAGAAGGATTCCACGTATAGGGCCTGTGAAAAAAATAGATCACTGTATGGCTTCGTGCAAATGAGTCAGTTATATTCCACACTTGAAGTGATTGAATCTTTGATAGAAGCTGATGTCTCCACCATGAAAGAGGAGCATACCACTGAAGAAACTGCCAGTGGAAAGATGTTTGCTTTTCAGGATTTGTGAGAATTTCATAGACATCTATAAGAGGGAATAGGACAGCATGTGTATAAAGTACCGAGAGACACCAAAGGAACCAGAGTTCCTCTTCACAGCTAGGAAAGTCATGAAAGATTTTGAAAAGAATGGACCAAGGCTGTTCAATGATGAAATAATTCTCCTGGGGTGTAATATCTCTCTTTTGTGAAAAAAAGGTGTAGGTAGTGAAATATATGACGAGTAGCAAATTGCTTGATAACAGCAGGAGAGGTACGAGGACAATTAGGAGGAATAGACTCCATCCTAATAGCTTAGAGATTGAGGTGAGGAGGTTGGCTTTTTCGAGCATGAGGATGAGGCTTATATTTTTCCATATCCATGGTAAAAACCAACGGGAAGGTAAAGATGGATTTGACAAGTTTAGGTTTTGTAAGTCGTGAGAGATAATTAGGAATGAGGTTCTTATCTCCTTTTATATACTCAACTTGGAAGTTATACTTGTTAAACCATTCGGCCCATCTTAGCAGTTGATGATGTGGCACAAACTTCCCTTTGAAGGAAAGCATCTTTGGAAAATATGAGCAATCCATCATAACAGTGAAACAATGTCCAATGAGGTGAAACTTGAATCTTTTGATGCCATTCTTTACAGCTAAAATTTCTTTAAAAGTAGAGTGATAATGGCATTCTGACTCCTTGAATTGTCCACTTGCATAGCCATAGATGCTTTGGACATTGTCTTTTTCTTCTAGGAGCACTGCACCACAACATTCATCGCTGGCATTTGTCTGAAGGATTCTTTTGCCAGTGGAGGGAATATGGAGAGGTGGCAATTGTTGAGTGATTGCTTTAATTTCTTGGACTGATTTGGAGTGAATGTCAGACCAGGGTGGTGGATTCATTTTCAAAAGTTGGGTGAGTGGCTTGGATAGGTGGCTAAAATGACAGATAAATTGTCGGATATAATTGGCAATCCCCAAAAACTGTTTGATCTATTTTTGAGACAAATGATGATCTGGAAAGTTAAAAAGTTCTTTTGCTAAATGAGGTTGTGGCTGGTAGGTACCATTAACAAAATGCATTCCAAGGAAATCAATCTCCTTTTTTACAAGAATCATCTTCGATGGTGATAGCATAACTCCATGTTCTTTTGTCAAATCAATGAATTTTTGTAAATGGATCTGGTGGGTAGGAACATCTAGAGAGAAAATTAAAACATTATCAATGTAGATTAAAGCAAATGAGAGGATTGATTTGTAAACCCGGCCAAAGGGCATGACAGTCCATTGATAATGGAAGTTAGGAATGTAAAAAGCTATTTTTGGTCTGTCTTGAGGAAAGACTCCAAGTTCCCAGAAACCTGCTTTAAGGTCAAATTTGGAAAATATTTGTGCATTGTGAAGGAAAGGAAAAAGGGAGGAAATCTTTGGCAGATGGTATTTATTATCTTTGAGGAATGGGTTAAGAGGAGTGTAATCAATGACAAGCCGTTTCTTGCCACGAACTTGTTCAGAGTGTTTATTGACATAAAAGGCTTGACAAGGCCAATCTGATTGAGTGGGCTTAATTAAGTGTTGGGCCAATAATTGGAAACATTCCTCTTGGCCTAAGGCAAAATCTTCAGGAGACATTCCAGGATGAGAGGCCTTGGTGGGGTTTATGTCTTCAGATTTTTTAAAGGGTAAGGTTACAAAGAATTCTGGCCTGGCCCACAAAGGGTTCGGATGTTTGGATGAGAATTCTGTATGGGAGGTGGCACAACAATGTGTTTCAAGCTGGTTTTGTATTTGTTAAAATGGGCCTGGATCATAAATAGGGAAGAGAGAATGGGTAGTGGTGTAAGGCTTGAAGTATTTTTTGTGTTTGAGTCCAGTGGGCAGGATTCTGAGATGAGGTAACTAATAGAGAGCATCGAAACCAAGAACAAGATCTTTTCCTGGAAGATCTGATCCAAATGCATGTATCCAAACAAAATAGACAGGAAACGGTTGGATTTTAATGGGTTGCTTAGTTTTGAGTTTGATGGTGAGAACACCTTGATTTGCAGCCTGAAAGTGTTGGGTATAGGGTTTCCAACAAGAAGGAGGAAGTATTTTAGGGTTGAGGATGGTGTTGTGAGCCCCAGTATCAATAAAAGCAATAATGCTAATAGAATTAGCAAATTTATCAGGGAATACTTTTGCCGGGACTAGTGGGATAGGATGAAAGGATAAAATAGTTTTGGGAATGGTTTCCTACTCAGGAAAAGGTTTCAGGACAGCAATATCTGTTATTGAATCATCTTCAGAGTCTGCTTCTGAATAGTCAGAATTTGAGTCTTGGACTATAAAAAGAGTGTATAGATCTAGATCATCATCAACAGAGAAAAGAGATTTTACATTATCATCTTGGATATTGATGGGAGAAGATTGTTGGATTTGTTGGATCAATTTTTGAGACTTTGTCTTGTTTGGACATGTCTTAGCAAAATGGCCTTTCTTTCCACAAACAAAGCACCAGTCACCTTTTGGTTTGAACCGTTTTTGATGAAAGAATCAGACTTTCCTATGCTGATAAGGAAGACGATATCGATGGGATTTCTTAGTGAACCGGGATTTTTTTGATGAGGATAATAGGAACAATCCTTTTTGGGAAAACATTTGATCTCTAAGTCTGGTCTTCTACAAGCAGCCTTTAATTGAGGATCTTTGCCCTTTCTGAGAGTATCTTTGATTAATTTCTGAAAGGTACAAAGACGATCAAGAGCTATTAAGACTTTTTGATAAATTTGACCAAGGGAAAGGGAATTAATTTGGATTCTTTGCTCACGAAGATAGAACATAGTGTTGTCTGCGAGTTGTTCTGGGATAGAGGATAAAAATCCTTACTTCAGATTTGGATCATTGGCTCCATTAAGCATATAAAAGATTTTAGACATTCTTTTATAGTGCTTATCAAGGTCCTTGCAGAGAAGAGAACAACATCTCATCTTGAAAAAATCATCACGAGAAGCATCCTCAAAATCAGTCACGTTGCCAATGAATTCAGAATGAATTTTTTGTAACACATAAGAGATGGATTCAGATCTAATAAACTGAAACTTTGAATATTCATGAAGACATGTGAACCAGTCTCATAATCTTTCGATAAACCGACAAGTGAATTCATGAATGATTGGCTCCAAGGTTGTAATCCCTTCAGGTCGTCGTTTTGCTTGAAGATCAAGCCATGCAAAGAATTCTTGAATTTGGTCTCTCCATTTATGTCGAGGGATGTCCTCGAGCTAAAACCAAGGTCCATTTGTCTTGGAGGTCTGTACAGGAATGGTTTTAGCCATTTTTTCTTCTGGTTCTTCAGTTTGGTACTGTGTTGTGGTACTTTCCTCAGGAGGATCTGCCATGAAAATTGGAAAATGTTTCTGTTCATCCTGAACCATAGAACTAGTATCACTCCCAAATGAAACATCAGTAGATTGATCATGAAGATTAGCAAATGAGATAGCAGGAAGAGTCTGCAGAGCTTTCTGCTGTAAAGTGTGAATAAGGGGGTTAATATTTGGTGGAGGTTGAATCATGTTAGATGATGGTGGTTCAGAAATGATAATCCCTTTTTGCTTGGGATCTGGAATATGAGCAACTGGAGGTTTAGGTAGTTTGGAAGTTGAAGGTATAATCTGGGTAGGAGAAGTAGTGGTTATAGGTAGATCAGAAAGTCGTTTACGGTGTTTATGAAATTGTTTTCGCATAAACATTTCATGGGCATATCCTAAACTGTCAAGTTCAACTTGAGATGGTTCATAATAAGGTCGAATTTGTATGGAGGGCTGATGGGTAAAAGGAGTAAGAGTTGAGTGGTAAAAAGGGAGAGATGGTACTGCAGGAGGTGTGGGTTTAGCTAAATCCCTTTTTATTGTGGCAATTTCTGCTTTCAATCGGGTTACCTCAGAAGCTTTTTCTTTGAAAGTTGAGTCATATACCCGTTGATTTATTGCCGACATAAGTTGCTTATCAAGATCATCAACTTGATTCTACAGCTTTGAAAGCAATTGATAAGTAGCAGTATTCTGGCCAATAATTTGTGAGTTAAGCATATCAACACGAGTAGAAACATAGTCAACCTTTGTCTCTATTTTGTGAAGAAGCTTATTATGTGCTATAGCATTTTCAGATTGCCAGTTAAGAACTGATTCAGCTTGTGAAACAGATCTAGGAGTGCTTTTAGTGGAGACACCAGGAGATTTAACAAAAGGAGTGGTTCTGACTTTTGTGGTAGGGTTTGTGCTGTCTGTCAAAGATGGAAATTCATCTATATACGTACCAGTGGGTTGGTACATACAAACAGCAGGAATGAGAGAAGGTTAAGGAGCTTTGGGTTTCCAAACCAAAGGAGAAGTGGAACAAGGTTTTTAAGGCTGTGATTTAGGTTGTGGTGAACATGGAACAGGTGTATTGGGTAGTTTAGTGGGTGTCTGATAATGAGAAGGTGTATATGAAACAACATAATTATACTTTCCTGAAAATTGGCCTAAAGTAGCAACAGAAGGATCATCATCCTCATCCAAATTGTCCTAAAAACGAGCTTCAGATGAATTCTTCTTTTTTACTTTTCGTCTCTGTCGCCGGAGATTTTCGTCATCTAACTCAGCTTCTAACATAGCCTGATAACAATCGTCATAGTCACAATTATCCCAGTAGCAATGACCATTCCTCTTATAAGCATAAATGGAATTTCCATCATTATCAAAAGCTTCAATTGGAATTGCTTCTTGTTGTGAAGGAATATAAGGTTGCAACATAAACTAGGTTGAAAAGACTGAAGCTGTAGATGAATCTTCTATATCATTGGGAGAAATAAACTAAGTTTCAATCATACCATCTGGTTTTTGTATAAAAATAGGAGTGGTAGACTGGACTGGCTCCTTTGGTTGATGAAGAATTTCATAACTGGTAAGCTAAGACTTTGGGAAATAAGTAAGCAACTCTTTCTTTGTAAGCTACTTGGGGATCTGGACACATGTGGGAACTTGATTATAATCAGCATTGATGATTAAAGCATCATTGGAATAGGGGAGACATATGTCTAGAGCATGATTTTGAACTCGATAGATCATTTGGTAATGTAGTGTAGCTACATCAGTCGTCTGGATCTGATCAGCTCCAGTAATTTGAATCTGGACTTTAAGATTGTCAAGGATGTGAGGATCATCTAACCTCATATTGAAGTTAGGATAAAAAGTGAACATCACCGTGCCAGCATTCAAAGAAGTTTGAACAGTACCAATAACAGCCTGAGAATAATTCAGGTACTGAGTGTCAAGTAAAGCAACTCGTGCAAAGACAGGGAGACCCTTTCGTCCATGATAGGTAACTGCAATCTGAACAGCTCCAAAATAAAGATGAGTTAAATCCTGATGAATCCAATTTGGAATAGATTCAGCAGGTACATCAAGGGATATGAATTGTTCTTTTCCAGTAGCCTTACACTACAAGAAAATTAAGAAATAGCAACGAAAATTTTTCCGTTGCTATTTATTTAATTTCCATTGCTATTTAGCAACGGAAAAAATAATCCGTTGCTAATTTCGGTTAAATTTTATACATATAGCAACGGAAGATTTTTTGGTTACTTTTGGTCGCTAAAAGAGGAGGGAACGATTGGCGCGCAAAATTAGCAACGACTATTAGCAACGGAATATGATAACCGTTGCTAAATATCGCAGGAACGATGAGTGGAAAATTGTTGGAGCGAAAAATAGCAACGGGAAAATTTTTCGGTTGCTAATTTAGCAACAGTTATACATTTTCGTTGCTAAATGGAGAAAAATAGCAACAAAAAAAATTTCGGTTGCTAATATAGCAATGGAAACATTTTCCGTTGCTAAATGTTTCAAGAATAGCAACCGAACACAATTCGGTTGCAAATATAGCAACGGAAATAAATTTCCGTTGCTACAAGGGAAGAAATAAATTTTTATATTATTGAACTAATTAGCAACGAAAATGAATTTCGGTTGCTATTCTTTTAGAAAAGAATAATTTACAATGGTTTCTGTAAGCCGTTGCTAAATGATCCTAAAATAGCAACCAAATTAGAATTCGGTTGCTAATTTTTTATATTTAATGCTATTTGCAACGGAATTAAAAAACCGTTGCTAAATTTTAAGCAAATAGCAATCGAAAAATTATTCGGTTGCTATTTTTTATAGTTAAGAGTAATTTGCAACGGATTTTATTACCGTTGCTAAATGACTAAAATAGCAACCGAAATAAATTCGGTTGCTAATATTGAAACAATTAGCAACGGAATTGAGAAACCGTTGCTAAATGTTCAGTAATAGCAACCGAACAAAAATAGGTTGCTAATGTTGAAAGAAATAGCAACTGAATTGTAATTCGGTTGCTATTTTATTATAGTTAACAATAATTTACAACGGATATAATAACCGTTGCTAAATGACCAAAATAGCAACCGAATAGAATTTCGGTTGCTAATTTTGAAACATTTAGCAATGGAATATATTTTGGTTGCTATTTTTTAGATAACACTATTTTGCAACGGATTTTTAAACCGTTGCTAAATGTTTGGATAATAGCAACCGAATATAAATTCGGTTGCTATTTTTTAATAGCTAACTTTTGTTGCAACGGATTAGGGAAACCGTTGCTAAATTTCTGAAATATAGCAACCAAATTTTTATTCAGTTGATATTATCCAAACATTTAGCAACGGTTTTCATATCTGTTGCAAAATAGTGTTATATATTTTTCATTAGAAATACCAACCAAATTAGAATCGGTTGGTAATATGGCAACGATAGCAAACGAATTAATTTCGGTTGCTAAAATTAGGGTTAATTCCGGATTTTAATCTCCTATTTTTCTACATTTCTTCTTCACCGGATACACTTGCGCCGATCCCTCTCCCTAACCCCCACTGTTTGCATCTTGTGCTCCTCCAATTTTCGGCGTTCCCACTACCCCTCAGATTAGAAGAGCGACGGCCACGATCTCCGACGCCGCCGCTCCGTTGTGCCCCTACCCCACACACTTGCGCCGATTCCTCTCCCTAACCCCCGCTGTTTGCGTCTTCTGCTCCTCCAATTTTTGGCATTCCCACTCTCAGATCAGAAGAACGACGGCCACGATCTCTGATGCCGCCGCTCCGTCGTGCCCCTACCCCACATATCAGACGCAGCAGAGCTGCTCCCACGGCGCCGCTGCTCCCCCACCGCCTTGCTCCCTCACTCGATTAGCTTGAGGAAAATCAGGTAAGTCATTTTTAGTTCTAGATCTGTGTGTCCTTAATGTCCTCAGCCATCGATTCTTTTCTTTTATTTTATTGTTTTTTTTCCATTGTCAGCTGATTTTGGTTGAATCTTCTGGAGATTTCACGTTATTTCTTTTTGTGTACTTCCGACGAAAGAATCCAGTCTCACATTTTGGATTGTGTTAGTAAGTTTTCTTATTTCTTTATCAAAGTAGCTTTTTATGCTAATTTGATTAATTATTTTCGTAGCTTGTTTATATAGTGTTTAGTCTAGTTAATTCTTTGACTTGTGTTTCTCTAATGGCTGTATGAGCTCAAGAACGAAAATCATCAATGGCCTGAATGCTAAGTGATACACATCAGTTTCACATGTACATTTGTATTGTTTTCCCCCCTCTGTATTAGCATTTTTCTGTTTTGTGATTGCCATCAGTTTCACTGCTAGTTGCTTCTTATAGCATGCATACAAATGCATTTCCATTTAAGAAAACTCTAGGTAGCACACAGTAAATTATTTTTTGCATATTGTTTGGTAGTAGAGCATTGAGAGGGTTTTGGAAACTGAGGCAGTTTGAAAATATTTTGGCATCAATAGGAGAAGGGGAACTATCAAAGAAACAAATACATAAGCATTAACAGTAAGAAGCACATCATTTTAACTGGTTATATTAGTGGCAATGCTACTTATCTGAGAAACATTACAAGAAAGTTTTTTTTCTTTTATGTTCTAGTTTTATAGTCTTTTTTAGGTTCTGTTACCATTACAAAAGAGGTAGTTGTTGGTGGATTTTCTATAGATGCTAATTATACGGCAAGTATACGGTGTACCGCAATAGTACTTAAGATGTCGATCCCACGAGGAACGTGCTTACACACTATTACTAATCAATTTTAATCTTGTTTACAATGATTAATTAATGGTAAAGTTGATTTTAATCTAATCTAACATGTAAACTAAATATACCTAGTTAATGATAGTCAAAAGAAGATAAAATAAATCATGAAGAATTAAAGACAATGAACTTGATTCCATCAATTTGATTAACATCTTTTATCTTTTTATGCAAGCCAAGTTAGAATCAATTTTTAACTCACTCTCTCGACATGAATTACAATGCCTAAAATATACAATTAAAATTCTAACTCACAATTTTCATTAATGAATTAGAGGTTTCTAATTACATATTTTAAGAATAAACACTAACCTATAGCAATTATCTCAATATACCCATTTCTCAAAATATACCTTGATAATGAAACTCTATTAGATGTCAGATAAAGCAAACTCTCGAATTACTTTAACTTATAAAGATCATGCAAAATATACTAATAGAAAATCTACATTGAAAGATCATGAAAGTAGATGGAAATAGAAAGAATTATAACATGCAAATTCATTAAAATGATATTAATAAAAATATTGGAGAAGAATTAAAAATAAGAGAATAAGATAGAAGCCTTTCAACCCTTTTCTCAATCTCTTGAAACAAATTTTCTTCTCCTTGATCTTCTTTTTCAAATCATAAGAACTAAGTAAGAAAATAAAACTAAAGAAAACTGTCTACAAAATACAGAAAATTAATTAACTAAAATTTCATATAATCTCTATTGTCTCCTCTATATATTAAAACTACAGTTAAACTACATATTTATAGATGTTGATTTGAGAGATGTGTCTCGTGAAAATGTCCCTTGAGAATAGTTGCAACTTTTGGTGAAAATAGGTGGCTTTTCAAGTGACTTTTGGCTAAAAACTGTCCAACGGTCGTCTCTGTCGCGCTCGCAACGGTGTCGCGATCACGACAGAACACGCTGGTCCATTTTCTTCTTTCTTTCTTTCTCTCTGTTTTCTCTTCCTTCTCTCTCCAGTCACGGCTTGTTACTTATGCTCACGTTGCGTGACCATTCGTGTGAGACATGACTCTTCTCCCTTGCTTTCATGATCCTCTCATTTTATTAGCTTCTTCTCTTCATTTTTCACCTAACATGCCAATAAACATAAAAAACACACAGACTAATACTAATAAACATAAACTAACATATCACATCAAATTTACACACAATTTCATGATTAATTACATATACTCATACAAAATAAATACTAAATTATACCTCAATTAAGCTCCTATCAAATTCTCCCACACTTGAACCTTGCTTGTCCCCAAGCAGGAGAAAAGAAATAAGCAAATTCAATAACCAGTAAACATCATTATAAAATACTATTCATTTAGCATATGTAATAGAATTGAAAAGAACCAAATATCTCATACACTCAGAAAAATATCAGTAAGTCAAAATTTTAAAGTATGCATCCCAAATTCAACAAATTACTTAACTTTACTAGTTCCAACATAAAGAGTATGAAGTCTATCAAAACTAAACATGACTTAAAAGAAAGAAAATTAACCATAAAGTTAAAATTCTCGAGTAACTAGCTGCACTTAGGACAGTTTAAGCTCACTTACCCTTAATCCAATCTCATGGCATTTTTAGACTTTGCTTGTTTTTCTTTTCTTTCGATTTTTCTTTTTGTTTTCTAGCAAGAGAAAGTTATATGGGTGCGTTTTACGCTTCATCCCATATTTTTGCAATTTTGATATATATCTTGCTTTCTTTTTCTTTTTATAACTTAAGTGGGTGCATTTTATGCTCCATCCCACTTATTTTTATTCTTAGTCCTCATCCATTATTGAAAAGATAAAAGGTAAGTATTATAGCTATAGTTTCCTTAAGCAACTAAAAACTTTAAAATTTTTAACTAAATGAGCAAATTCTAACTTTAAAAACATGTTTAGTTAAAAAGACTTAATAATCTATAATATTGAAATAAGTAAAAGAAAATAACTTGAAAAACTTAAAACACATACTAAAAAAAATTTTGAGAAACTGATAATAATGAGCATAGAGGATAATTGACTTAACAATCGATATAATATACCAAATAAACAATGCCTCATAATAAAGCTTACTAAAAACCTAATTGAAATATAAAAACACACAACAAACATATAAACAACACATACATAAACATATAAAACAATAATCAAACAAGCTAACTTACTCCCCCACACTTAGAACCAACATTGTCCTCAATGTGTAGGAATGACACACAAAAACAAGTAAAAGAAACAAATAAAATGAAGCAAAAGAAAACTCCCCTATCATGGTGAAGGTGGAGGCGATGGAACCACAAAACCAGCTTGTATCATGAAATTATCAAATTTATACTCCAACCTCCTTTGACGTCGCTCAATGGAAGAAAGTTGTTCTTGCATATCAGATAACATCATTGGAATGTTATGGCTAGATGAGCCAATCGCAGGAGCAGCAGCCATATTAGCTGGAATATCGGGCATCACTTCATCTTCATTTGCCTCCTCATCGCCACCTTCTTCTTCTTGTGCCTCAACTTGTGGCTCAGAAGTTCCAGCAATATCCCTCCAACATGATAGAGCACGAGGTGGAATTTCCTGAAAATTATTACTAATAACTTCTCCACGAACTAACACATTCTTATTAAAATAAAGGCAAGGAAAAATGTGATAATAAGCATCAAGATCCACATTAAAATTGCTTGCAATACTAGAAATAACATGCCCATGAGTTAAAGGAGAATCATGCTTATTAACACATTGCAACAATTGACTAACTATCCAAAAAGGCCAACATACATCCTTACGTCTATGTACACACCACATCAAAAATAACTCATTATATGTAACTCTATTGAATTCAGACCTATTAAAAACTAAAGAAGCTAAAACCCTATGCAAAATCCAATATCTCAAATCTTTAATAAACATGGATTTAGCATCCCTAACCCTATAAGGTGTTTGCAAATCAGTTAAAAACGTCCAAAATTCATGTGGCTTAAAAGATTTAGGTGGATCAGTTAAACCAGTTTGAGAAAATCTAAACATCCTAGTCATCATAAAATAGGTCAAAGTATAAGGTTTACCAGCCATCCTAAAATCTAACCAATTTTCATTATTATCATTCTTTTTCAATGTGGTGTAAAATTCTAAAACTAAATCAAGACGAACATCTTCATGCATGGATGCAAATTTCAACAAACTACAGAATCTTAACATGTCATTAACTACATCTAACATGCCAATTTGAATAAGCAAGGAATCAGGAAAATACTTACATTGCATTAAATGCCTACCACAGATGGTTAAATACCTACTGCCTTCATCTACAGAAAATATGAGAAATAGAGCACCATAATGAACAGCAATGTTAACCTCTTCAGCTTCCTGCTCAACCCTTGAAGATGATGAGTTTTTTGTTCTCACCATTGTTAAATGTGTTAACAGTGAATGTAAACTATAGGGAAGGAAATCTGAAGACAATGGAAGAATTTTAAGAAATCCAAATACACGGAAGGAAAACTGAAAAGATAAAAGAAAAAGAAATAGAAACAGATAATAAACTACAAACAAAATGTGGCTTTGTTATGCAGGAAAAATACCGAAATCAAGTGTGTTAGTGAAAAGAAGAAATGAAAAAGAAAATGAAACAAAGAAAAATGAAAAGAAAGTTACAAACCTGAAAAGAGAATGAAAATCCCGTAATCCCTAAGACTATTGAAGAAAAGAGAAGAGAAGAAATAGAAATGGAATGCTGGAATGTAAAACTAGAAAAACGAAAGGAAAACAGAGGATGGAAGGTTAAAAAAAGAAGAAACGAAGAAGAAAATTAAAGAAGAAAAAAAAAAGGCTAACGAGAGTCTTTAACTCGTGACCGGCGTGAGGGAAAGAAAACGAACAGTTGAAATGAAGTAGAAAATGAAGAAAATGAAAGGTCACGACGTTAGGGTTTTAAATTTAATTTCCCGCTTTTAATTCTTCTTTTTTTGTGTTTTAATGCTTAAATGGTAAAATTAAGTTAATGTAATTGAAATTAAATCATCTAAATCAGAAAAGAAAAGAAAACAAAACCAAATAATAGAAAAATAAGTAAAATCAGAAAATAAAAGAAAAGAAAAGAAAAAATTTAAAGCTTACACATCACGCGTCACGAGTCGTGAGACAACGTCACGACTCGTGACGCTCTTCACTTACCTGGGCGAAGTCCATCTCCTCAGACCGTCACGTCGCGTGAAGTTGCATCACGAGACGAGCCCTGCAAAATTTTCTTGCTCTCCTTATTGAGCACCACTCAAAGCAGGTGTGGCGAAGTCCATCAATCTTGGCGGATTTTCTTCAGCCATGATAATTGATCTCCTATTTTTGTTCTTCTTTCTATTTGACTTCCGGTTACTTGACAAGAATCTTTCAATTTCAGGATTTAAAGGCTCAAGCTCTTCTTGTGAACTTCTTGTACTAGGCATGAACTTCTAAATCCTGTAAAACCAAAAACAAAACACAAAGTTAAATTAAACACACAAACAAATTAAAACAAAACAAAATATTGTAATCCAAAATCATAAATCAATTTTCATAATGGCAAAACAACCGTTCCCCGGCAACGGCGCCAAAAACTTGTTGGTGGATTTTCTATAGATGCTAATTATACCGCAAGTATACGGTGTACCGCAATAGTATTTAAGATGTCGATCCCACGAGGAACGTGCTTACACACTATTACTAATCAATTTTAATCTTGTTTACAATGATTAATTAATGGTAAAGTTGATTTTAATCTAATCTAACATGTAAACTAAATATACCTAGTTAATGATAGTCAAAAGAAGATAAAATATCATGAAGAATTAAAGACAATGAACTTGATTCCATCAATTTGATTAACATCTTTCATCTTTTTATGCAAGCCAAGTTAGAATCAATTTTTAACTCACTCTCTCGACATGAATTAAAATGCCTAAAACATACAATTAAAATTCTAAATCACAATTTTCATTAATGAATTAGAGGTTTCTAATTACATATTTTAAGAATAAACACTAACCTATAGCATTATCTCAATATACCGATTTCTCAAAATATACCTTGATAATGAAACTCTATTAGATGTCAGATAAAGCAAACTCTCGAATTACTTTAACTTATAAAGATCATGCAAAATATACTAATAGAAAATCTACATTGAAAGATCATGAAAGTAGATGGAAATAGAAAGAATTATAACATGCAAATTCATTAAAATGATATTCATAAAAATATTGGAGAAGAATTAAAAATAAGAGAATAAGATAGAAGCCTTTCAACCCTTTTCTCAATCTCTTGAAACAAATTTTCTTCTCCTTGATCTTCTTCTTCAAATCATAAGAACTAAGTAAGAAAATAAAACTAAAGAAAACTGTCTACAAAATACAGAAAATTAATTAACTAAAATTTCATATCATCTCTATTGTCTCCTCTATATATTAAAACTACAGTTAAACTACATATTTATAGATGTTGATTTGAGAGATGTGTCTCTTGAAAATGTCCCTTGAGAATAGTTGCAACTTTTGGTGAAAATAGGTGGCTTTTCAAGTGACTTTTGGCTAAAAACTGTCCAACGGTCGTCTCTGTCGCGCTCGCAACGGTGTCGCGATCGCGACAGAACACGCTGGTCCATTTTCTTCTTTCTTTCTTTCTCTCTGTTTTCTCTTCCTTCTCTCTCCAGTCACGGCTCGTTACCTATGCTCACGTCGCGTGACCATTCGTGTGAGACGTGACTCTTCTCCCTTGCTCTCGTGATCCTCTCATTCTATTAGCTTCTTCTCTTCAGTTTTCACCTAACATGCCAATAAACATAAAAAAACACACAGACTAATACTAATAAACATAAACTAACATATCACATCAAATTTACACATAATTTCATGATTAATTACATATACTCATACAAAATAAATACTAAATTATACCTCAATTAAGCTCCTATCAGTAGTTGTTACATATAAATTTGTAACTCCGTTAATCATTTTGTAATAGCAAAACTCTAAATGCATTCTTTCTTTCTTCCTATGAAGATTTTTTTGCTCTCTATGATGAATTGCTATTTCTTAGAAGGAACCATTACTTGCAGTTAGCTACTGCATTTAGGCCTTTTTTTCCCCATTTAGTTAGGATAGACATTGAAATGTGCAAAACTTCTTCATCATTGCAAGCTCTCACTGTGATATGTATTGATTGTACCTGATAATTCTGCAAACATGACTTCTGATGTAACTGGTTTAGCTAGTATATCACAACCGGTGAACCTTTTGCACACAGATTAAAGAAGGAGATCAGCTAACACTATTGGAGCCTTATTATCGTTGTGCTGACTTTTCTTGGAAGGATAAGGTATCTTCTCATGCATATCTTTTACCTCCACTGTTGGTTCAAATGTGGGTCAAAAAATAAATATGCCTTGGCTATTTGTGTAACAACCTAAATAGGGCCTGGTCGGAATTTGCGTGGTAAGTCGGTAAGTGAGGGTATTTTCGTAATTTAAGTTTGAGAAAAATAAGATAATAAGGAATTATGTGTTAAAGGAATTAATTAATTAAGAGAAGAGGAAATAATAGTGTGTGCTTATAGTGTATGGTTATAGGGTGTAAGTGGACTTAGGGCTTTTATTGTGTGGTTTGTGGTGCATGGTGCCTAGGATGAAAAGGGTTTTTAAGAAATATTATGGTGTGAGTGAGTTATGGTGCATTGAAGATATTTGTGTAAGAAAGGCTTGTGTGTGTGTTTAGTGTATGGTGCCAAGAGTAGTTATGTTAAGATGGATTGATTGATTCTCTAGGATTGTGACAAGTGGCTTGGAGGTTGGTGAGCATTTAATGAAAAGTAAGAGAGAGGGAAGGGAAGGACAGAAATTTGCCTAGCTTCCCGTGGAAGCTATCTCATTTCTCTCTTTTCTTCTTCATTTCTCGTTCTCCCCTCTCTCTTGCTTCCATTTTTCTGCTCCCATCTCTTTTCTCTTGAGTTTTCTTGGAATTTTGAGCTAAGTTCTTGAAGGATTGTAAGAGGTAAGTGGTTTGGAGTGCTTTGGGTATTTCGGTTCTTCTTTCTCCTTCTTTTTCTGGTTTTGATTGTGGTTTTGGGTCTGATTTGAGCGTGTTATGGCTGGGTTTTGTGCAAGCATCGGAAGAGAGAAGGAAGAGCAAGGGCAAGGATAAAGTGGTTTCGTGAGGGGCACGGTTTGAAGCTTCTTTTTCCAGGTATGGGAGCTGTGTTCTTGAGTGTTTATTTGGGAATGGGTTTTGAAGGCATGCAAGTGATTAGGAGCTATGTTGTGGATTTTGTGTTTTTCCCCTAATTTCCTCCTTGGATCGACTCTATGTTGTGATTGCATGTCATTGGTAATATTGAGTGTTCATGAATGCATGTTTAAATTTAATAGTGATTTATAGTGAAGTGTTAATGATATAGTAAGGAAATTATGTGTTTTCGGATTTTGAACATGCCATGTTAGTGTATTTGAGTTGGTTGTGAGTGATTTTATGTTGAATTGATGTTTGTATGTTGTGTAAAATGGGTTTATATGGCTTGAGAATGATGCGGTGATGTGCTGGAGGCTTGAGGTAAGTGCTCGTGCATGTTGTGTGTATGTATGAAGAATTGTGTGTGAATAGTGAAGGAAAAGTGCAGACTTGGGCGAATCTGGGTTCTGTTGCGAGCACAACAGAAGGCGGACTTGGCCCCTTGTTCTTGAAGAGCCCACTATCGCGATCGCGACGTTGTCGCGAGCGCGACAGAGAGCTCGGTAGCGGAACCCTCCGCGCGGGCGTGCTGCCGAGCGTGCGCGCGAGGAGGAAGGAACTGGTCTCTGTCGTGATCGCGACGCTTGTCGCGAGCGCGACAGAGCTCGACCCGTGAATTTCTGCCATGAGTGCTTCATCGCGAGTAGGCCCCCTGGCGCGACCTCCCGAGGAAGTGCCCCATGCTCTGTCGCGAGCGCGACACTTGTCGTGATCGCGACAGAGGCCCTTCCTGCTTGCCCAGTTTTCTGAATGTGTTTCTTTTGTTCCACTTTGCACGGTTTCTTACTATTGCATGAAATATGTTTGTGCTTATGACTCGTGATATCAATGTACTAGTGTTTTAGTTAGGAATTTATTTAATATTAGAATCATGAATTGAATCTTGCTTTTGATTGCGTAAGGTCGAGTGAATGAATGTGTTGTCGAGCCTGAAGTGTCAAGGTATAGGATAATTAAGCATGCTTAAGAAGGGTTAGTGTACAGCTGTTCGGTCCGCCCCATTTGGGCGAAGCGGTCGACCTCCGAGATGGTCATCTTTCGTGTAGTGATAAAATGTTTTGAGACTCCGGTCTCCCTCGTTACCTTCGGGTATTAAAGTGTTTTTGAGGCTTCGGTCTCCCGTGCCGTGTTCCCGTATCCTCCACCATTGATTTCAGGCTATTATGTGAACTGTCTGGTATTGATTTAGTGAAGTGTTCTGATTATTGTGTGACTCTGAATAGTGTAATGGTTTAGTGTTTTGTATTATTTATCCTGAATATATTTATATCTCTGTACTCTGATTCATAATGAATTATGTATGTTAGTGCATGTTTTCTTATATAGTGTTATGTTGGGTTTGTTTCTCCCCACTAAGCGTTATCGCTTAGCACGGGCTTTTATCCCGTGCAGGTAGCGTGAAGGATTTTTGGGAGTTGCTCGTGTCACGTATCTATAGGCAGGCCACATAGGAGTCGAGTTATTTATTCCTGTCTCCTCCTGTAATTCTTTTTGTATATGTATTATTTTTTTGTAAAGGATTTTAAGTTGTAATCTTTTGGGATATTGTATATAGCTTTGTATTTTGTTTTTATAGTAATGAAGTATATTTTCTATGATTTTTTTTTTACTATTGGTTATTGAATGCTTCCGCTTAGCGCATGTATGCTTCCGCTGTATGTTTCGTCGCATCGTGAGTGAGCGTCGTGTAGCGCGCCCGCCGGTGCCCTTCCAACGGGGGCGGCGGTGGGGGTGTTACAATTTGTTTCTTGTATATTGTTGCCATCTAAATAATGAGGATAAATTGCTCTTGCCTTTGATCCTGCTAACTTTAATATGATGCACAAATGATAAAACAGGACAATATATTCCAAACATAAAAAATCAAAAACAAATTATAACATCCTGCTAGAAGTATGTTGTACTAGTATAGGAGAAACATTACCTTTTCTGACACAAAGATAGCAATTAATGGTGAGATATGGGTTTATACCTCAAGTAGGACAAGCACTAAATGAACAATTGACTGAATCTCAACAAAATCATAATTGTATATGGAGTAAAATATACATAACATACTACTAGTTATGGGTAAGCACCAGCCCACATTGGAAACAGTCAAAGATTTAGATGCTTTTTTACATCAAAAGCTGAAACTTCCGAGTGAACTTGCTTTCATTATTTATTACTGGAAGGTGGCATATTGATTATAATGGTGATGGTAATGGTGATAACGACAATGTACAAGTGCACTCATCTCATGTTGCAGGGTCATGTTCAGATCCTCACCAGCAGATTGAAGCATCACCTTCACCAACACCCATCCCTGATGACACTCATAATCTACCTAGCGGTTCAGCATCTAACAACCCAAATGTATCCGCACAATATGAAAATGCATCTACTCCAGCATCAGACCCTGACTCTATGCGCACGCATGTACCCGGTTCCGATGTCGAGGATGAAGAAAGAGGTCTCCAACCTGGGGCGAAGGGAGTTAATGGAAGAATTTACATTAAGATCATCAATGACATGTAAGTTATATTATAAAAAATTTTGTATTACAAGATAATAACACGAGTACATACTGATGGTATGGTTATGTAATATCAAAATTGATTTTAAATTGTTAATGTTAACAGGTTTATTCCATCAGGTGTTCGTTCAAGAAAGATTAGATCCAAATTTAAAGAGAAGATAGAATTTGAGGGTTATGCATGGACGAATCTCTCTCTACAGACAAAAGATTTTTATTATCAGGAGTTTGAGGTACACAAAATAAATTGCATTATTCGTTTCAAAATAACTGACTTCATACATTAAAGAAAATATTTATTGTACATCACAATAATAATATTATGGTTTTTTTTTCAGAAAGAATTTTTCTGGGATTCAAAATTTGATGCTGTTATCTATGAAGTTTGGAAAAAGTGGGCCCGCCAACGATATAAAGAATTTTTATCTAAGTTACGCAGTGGGGGTCAATGACCTACTTATATTTCTGAAGAAATATGGAATCGTTGGCAGCAGTATTGGGCCACGCCCGAGGCAATTGCAGCTTCAGAGAGGAATTCTTCAAACAGACGGGGAGGCTCAAATGGTGAGAGTTTAGCTGTGCACAATGGAGGAACTTTGAGCCATCACGAGCATGCAGAAAATTTGGTAAGTATCTCAATTTTATTCATCAAATGTATAATTTTTATGTATAATGATAGCTTTAATAGATGTATATTAAATGGATGGCTTTGTTGTTAAGATAAATTTTTTATTTAGCTCTCATTATTATTCCTCAAGAAGGTACACATGTCAAGCGATGTCACGCAGTTGTCTTCACATTTCAATCACAATTCACAAGTAAAATAAGTATTGTATATTTTGTGGCTGTGTGATGATCGGCGTTTCGAAAATGTATGGATATAGGATGAATATATTGTTGTGCCATTGCCGGGGCTGTGAAAATTTCTATTTGCAGGTTTGGATAGTGCAATTTACAAGCCGTCGTAATGCCGAAATTTATACCAAATGAATAGTAATCACGACAGTTATAGGTCATCGGTAACTAAGTAATGTAAATGTCAAGAATGTGTAAAATGAATAAGTGCATAAAATGTTAACCGAACTTAATGGTAATAACAAGTGTAGAAAAAAGAAGACATGTATTTTAAATATTTAAGAAACATAGATTTGTTTTGCTTGATGGTTTATGCTACGAAGTTTAGCAACCGAATATGATAAGAAAATATGTGCTAAAATTGAATTGAAAGTATTGCGAACATTATTGTATTTGGAATAGTATATCTATATCCAACTTTTGATATTAGTTACCTGTTTAATGTTTTGGTCTTATCTACTTAATCCTCCAAAACTCAAATTTTAATGTTTTGGTTTCAGCCATATGCTTACTTGGAATATTATGTGAACTTAGTTATGTAATGTTGTGGCAGTTTTGTTAATAGGGATTAGATTTCAACAATTGTTTTTAACATGCTCAGTAAACATGCTTCGGGCCAGTTTGGCAAAACTTATGAAAACAGATTTTTCAATTGAAAAAAGTTGTATTCCAAAAAGTTGTATGTCGAAAAGTATATAACTATTTGGTAAATAAAATTCAAAATAACTTATAAAATTAAAAATAGTTGTTAATTGTTTGGTAAAAAAATGATTAAAAATGGCTTTTTAAAATAAAAAAATAAAAAATTAATATAAATATAACATAAAAAAATTAAAAATATATATATTATTTTCTTAATTAATCATATATATTATTTTGTATGATAAAAATAAAGAAGAGAAAAAAAATAACATAATTATTTTTAACGTAAGATAATTTGGGTGGTAGGATAAAACAAAGAGCAAAAAAAAATTATATTAGATATAATTGTTATTATGAAATAAAATAAAGGATATTTTTGTTTAAAAAAAATATTAAATCTGCTGCTCTTAAAAGCTGAAAATCAAATTTTCTGAAAAGTTTCAATTTCTAGCTTTTTTTAATAGAAGGTTTTTTCACTTTTCAGAAAATTGATTTTTCTAAAATCAGCATTTACCAAACACTTATTTTTGTCTCATAATCAGTTTTTTTATCAAATAAGCAGCTTTTTGGTCTTCCAAAAGTAATGCCAAACAGGCCCTTCCTTATATTGCTTCTTATGCAGGCAAAGTCTTTGGGTAGGAAGCCTACATATCCTGAATTATTTATGTATACTCACACAAAGAAGCATGATGGGCAGACATTCGTCAATACTCGTTGCAGACAACTCAATGTATGTAAATTTTATACATCAATATTAATTAATTTTAAAAAATATAGCTAATTAATTGTAATTATTGTAATGACAGGAGCAAATACAAGAGACTCTCACTCAACAGCGGCAGAGCTCTGAAAGTGTTGATGAGAGTCGTATATTTCTTGAAGCAGTTGGTGATAGAATAATCGTGGAAGGATTTTTGGTTTAGGGTCCATTGCAAACACTTGCCATCCGAATTCCTCTGCATCATCCATACCTGCTTGTAGTAAGCGGTGTGAGTTTTCTCAGAAAGTCGTTCGGATGTTGATGGATATTGTAACGCAGTTAAAGAATCGGGTTGAAGATTTGGAAACCCATCGTGCTCAATAGTCAGATCGGCCTCCTTCACCTCCACCTATGTGGCATTTGTAATATGTCGTTATTTGTACTGAATTTATGTTGTTTTTGTGACAGTTTTCCTGAATTTCTACTTTACAGTGTTATTTGTACTGAATTTACTTTTGTGATGGTTTTCCCGGATTTTTATTTCATAATAATATAATATATTTTCAGGATTTTAATTATTATATATTACAATTTTTATATTATATTATATTACCGATAAGCATATATTATTAGTATATACAGGATTTGAATTATATTAATTTAAAAAATTAATTTTCCACTGTTGCAAATAGCAACGGAATACTAGTTCCGTTGCTATTTTTAGCAACGGAAAACTGATTCCGTTGCTAGTTGAATTATATTTATTTAATAAAATAATTATTCTACTGTTGAAAATAGCAACGGAAACACTGTTCCGTTGCTAAAAATAGCAACGGAAAGAGTTTTCCGTTGCTATATAGCAACATAATATTAATTCCGTTGCTATTTTTAGCAACGGAATTATGATCCCGTTGCTAGTTGAATTATATTAATTTAAATAAAATACGTATTCAACTGTAGAAAATAGCAACGGAATACTTATAGCAACGGAATATGTATTCCGTTGCTAAAAATAGCAACGGAATTCAAATTCCGTTGCTATATATAATTTTCCGTTGCTATATCTAGCAACGGAATAAATTTCCGTTGCTAAATTTAGCAACGGAAATTATTTCCGTTACTAATTTTAGCATCGGTCAAAATTGCAACCGAATTTTCCGTTGCTATTTTTCATTGCTAATTTTGATTAGCAACGGAAAAATGACAAATTCGGTTACTAATTTCCGTTGCTATTTCCTATTTTTCTTGTAGTGTTAACAGGATGCTGGTTAAAGGAAGAAGATTGAACATATTCTTTAACATGGGATCGAGGGGGACTAACTAGTGTCTTAATATTGGAGAGAACATATTTACACCTGAGGGCCTATCTATATAGGAATCTAGTTTATTTTGTGTTCTTGTATATATGTGTTTTATCTTGTTTTCTTGCTCTTTTAAGTTTTCTCTTCCTTTAAAAATCTTATTTTTATTCTTTTCATCTTCATTTATTTATGTAGTTCATATTCAAATGGATAAATGATGTGTTTTTATGAATAAAAATGCTTCTTTTAAGTTCTTTTTTCATTTCCCTCTTTTTGGATAAATGATGTGTTTTTATGAATAAAAATCGCTCTTTTTTCTTTTTTCAACTCCCTTTAGGTTTGTGAATGACCCGGATGTAGCACGAAATTTTTAGGAATCCAGAAATGGGTTTAATAGAATTTGAAATTTTGGAAATGAGACCTAATTAAGTCCATTTGGACCTAACTATCTGATTGGGCCTAGTTCTTTTAATTTAGGTCTGCTCGGACCTAGTTCATAAAACTTCAAGATTCAGTGGACTTAGGACTTATCGTACATAAGTCCCTATCTGTTGATGATCAGGATGTTAAATCAATATGGACCTTAAAGTTAAATCTAGTTGGACTTAACCGTTTGGTCCGATCAAACCTAATTCCCAAAAGTGAAACGGAATAAGAAATGGCCTCATTTTTATATATAGTTTTATCTCTTCCTTTAAGCTTTTAATATTCTGCTTTAGCCTGCTAGTTATGTTTATATGTAAATCCCTTCTATGATTCCAATATTCCTTTATAGCATTCTTTTAGACATAAGAAGTAGGATTTATGCTTTTTATATCTATGCAATAATGACATTTTAATCCGAAAAATAAGTAATCTCACATAAGGGTTTTATATATTAATGTCAATTAATGAATGATTTGATAAAATGGCTCTTATCGTGATAAAAAAAATGGTTCACAAATTAATAACCAATTAATTTGGGATACTTACCTAAAATAAATAAAATGATTTGGTGGACCAAGCCACTTTTTCTAAGAGTATTATCACCATAAATTAGGACCGATGACTTATATTTAATTGCTTAAAATAAAAGATTCTCCATATTCATAAAATAAATCAAGTTTTCATATAACATGTTTTCCATAAACCATACACATAAGCTAAAATTGAGCCAAGTCCTTAGTCCTTTTTAATAAATAATAAAAGGAATGATGTTTTCGGTGTTCGCTATGAATAATAATAAAGGAGTTCCCTTGAGAACGCATTCCCATAAAGTCCCTCAAGAATAATGGCGAACTCGGGTTGAGTACCTTACTATTATGAAATGATCAATATTGTAGGAAAGTTTAACCAAAATAAACGAGGTTTAAAGAACCAATGTCCCAAACCTGCAGATGGACTGGATGCCCAATTCACTTAAATAATGGACCAATGTCCAAAGATCATAAATAAAACGAACAAGCCCATTTTCATAAAAGATCGCAAAGTAATTTTTGGATCAAAACCTAATTTAGGATCATTTGATATTGATCGATGATATGCATGCTTTTTACTACTTTAATGTATATTGTGTTAAAACAGAAAAATAATAAACATGAAAACCATATAGAATAACAAGATATTAATTAAAGGCAGAAATAAGACTGAAAATCTCAATACAGTATCTCACGGGGTTTATACGCCGGCCTAACCCACCGGATGGTGACTCTACTAAATTGCCTCATAGAGAGAAGTGTCCCTATTGGCAGTTTATCGAAATGGTTGACCTTTACCCGTCATTCTTTTTCATTGGAAACCATAGACCTATTTCTTATAGAGGTAGATACCCTACTTAATTATCCATCCAAGAAATCTTTCTGACATTTACAAGGTGTTATTTCACTTTGCATTTAGCATTTTAATCTCTTTGTGCAAGATCATTTTGTAATTTGTTTGGTTAGCTTTCAAAGATCATTTCACTTATGTGCAAGAAACAACTTCCATTTGAATCTTCAGCATCATTTTTGGAGTGGAACCACTTTTCTTAATAAAGATGTTTTGGTTTGCTTTTATGGTAGACAAGCTTTGCAAACACATCCTTTATCATATATTATCTTTAATAGACTCTTTTTTACTAGACCTTTTCTGAATAACTTTTTTCAACACATAAGCTGGTGAGTGTTGGCATTCTTTGCTAAATCATTGCTTTGATTTTTTTTTTGTGTAATCAAGAAAGTTTTTGCATGTAGTCCATCTAGTCTCACTTGGAAAATACTTTTTGAGTTGTGCCTTATCAGAACATTATCGTCTTATTTGAGTTCTTTAACTCTATAGTGATTTGATCTTAAGGTTACTTCTCTCATGACTTGTACTTCAACTTGTCAATAAGTGAGACATTAAGAACCATTAGATCTGATGCCCATAGTTTTGCTTTCTTTTTTATTCTCCAAGTTTGTTATCGTTCTTGACAGATATTCCTGACTTTGTTCAACTTGATGTCATTTGTTTAGAGTAGTTACTAGTTATATAACTTTTATTTCATAAGGTGTTGCTTAGACAATCCTGCATATGAATTAGTGAAATCTAGGTCCAAAAGATAAGTTGAGTCTTATCTTGTTAGTGGTTCAGAAGAACTTGGGAACTTCTGAATTGACTGAAGACTTTGTTCCTCTTTTATGGACATAAGCATTGCAGTTTATTTTCTTAATCCTTACAAGCTTACCAAATATAAGATTGCAAAATTTGACACATGTCTTATTCTAGCACAATAAGCATATAAGATAAAAGAGATGCATGAGAAACATATGCCAAATATAAGTTTTATGAACATACTTAACACATATTTCACCCAATCATTCTATTGCATCCTTAAATGCCATTAACTTTTTCATCATTAGCTTCTTGTGACTGCACTTTGAGTTTGACGAACGGATGTGTTCCTGATTTCCATTTAAACATTAGAGCTTTGACCATCTTTTAAATTTGATCCTTAATATACGTACTCTTTTTCAAACCTTCAAAAGCTTGAATATTATCAATAGTATTCATAAGGACAATGCATCCATTAGTGACCTTCTTCCAACCATAACTTAGAAAATTTGAATCTCTTTAGTTGGTTAAATCTATGGAAGTAAGACCTACTCTAATACTGATTGTTAGTCCCAAATCGCTCAAGATGGGGTGAATTAAGTGTTTTTAAGATCTGTGGTGAATTATGCTCTGATTGTTCTAACTAGATGTATGATGTATAAATCAAACGCATAGATCAAGATGTAGACAAAACCTTTTCTTCTAAAGTTACAGAATATTTCTTTTTCAAACTGGAAGAGTGTGTTATAGATTTTCAAAATACTTCTTTCATCTAAAATGGGTAGATGGGTAACATTTTAACGGCGTTACAAAAATGGATAAATGGGTACAATTTCCAAAATTTTTAGGCATTTTCTAAATGAAATAAACCTTTAAGGTAAATAAATTCCTGGACCCAAACATTGAAGGCATACTCCCATGATTTTTAGAATCGTATTGGATAAAAAAATAGTGAGAAAGGAGGATTACGGGTTAGAGGATCGACCGTGGTATTACCCAAATTGAACCGATTAAAGATAAATTGATAAAAAATATTTTTTATGTTAAATATTCAATTGACATTTAAAAATGAATATAACAAAAGAATGGTGGAAATAAATTATTAAAGAGAGTAATTTTACCATTATTTGAACTATAATTTATAACTTATTATATTTGAACTATTTTTTATACATGATTATTATGTTAATATAAATATTCTTTTTTTATAAATTTTAGTATCTTCAAAATTTTAGTATAAAGATTGTAATATGAAATATGTTAAAATCATATTTTGGATAATTTATCTTTGGCCGGTTCAATTTCGGTAATACCACAATCGAATTCCTCTAACCCATAAACCTCTATATTCACTAATTTTTGTCGGTTTTGAAATGGAAAAATGTGCTAATATGCCTTCAATGTTTGAGTCCAAGAGTTCACTTGTCGTAAAAGATTTTTTGTATAGAAAATTTAGAAAAGGTGTTGGAAATGTTACTCATCTACCCATTTTTGTAACATCATTTTAACGCCAATACAGAACTGGATAGACGGGTACCATTTACAAAATATTTTGAGCATTTTTTGAACGAAAAAAATCTTTAAAGCAAATAAACTTTTAGGCCTAAAATATTAAGAGTATAAGAGCAAGAAAAGTTGACGTTAATAATAATGAGTTCACCATTATTATTTCTCTTAATTTTTTACGAAGTTAGATCAACAAATCTATAAACTCTTATTATTTTTCTAGGAACTTTAACGTGAAATTCTCGTCAATATTAGAGTAAGCAAGTTCAATATAACCAATATTCCACATTAAAGTTTATGGAACTTGCGTCATGGGATAATTTTTTGACAGGTAAATTTAACGACGCTTATGCCTACGCTTTTTAAAGAGTTGAGTTAGATGCGGTGGAATATTCAAAATTTTTAACAGCTCTAGATACTGGTATTAATTTTTTTGGAGAAAACCTCTTGTATCTTTACTGACAATGATGTTTAATTAAGAAAATATACTCTTAAAAGGTTAGAAATCCTATTAATGGAAATAACGTCTGGTAAAGCCTGTAGCCTATAGAGAAACCATAATTTGATAAATTGTGGTCCTAACAATATACCCTAATTGGCTTCATGAAATAATAGGATTAATACGAAAATACTTTCTTTCGGATAAAGCCTAAGATATTTTTATATGAAGAAGAGAGGGCGAGCCGATCGGATGAGAAAATCCTGCAATAATAAGTGTCCGGTCGGACCAGGCGTAAGCACTCCGAAACTTAAGTTAGTAGCTTACAAAGAGAAAGTGATTTTAGAGATAGAATGTTGGGGATTCAATACCTGGTGCTATCGTTGGCTGGGCTATTTATATGAGATGATTGAGGGGCACTTGAGTGCCTGGAGAGTGATTACTGGCTGTCAGAGTAGGTATTCGGCGACATGAAAGGGAGCATGTGGTAGGCATGAGCGCTGCCTTGTGTCAGGCGGCTGATGGGACTGGCGGTCACATCAGCCGATCGGGCGTGTGTGCTGCCTAGGAGCTCGTGCCTGCTACTCTTGGTTGTTGGGCCTTGGACATTGCCAGTTAAGTGGGCCTACTGGATGGGCCTTAGAGCAAATGATATTTGCTATGTTATCACTTGTCCCCCCCTCAACAGGTCCGATCGGGCATAAATTTGCCTTTTATAGGTCCGTTTGGGTGGAATTAGTTCTAAATTTTCCCGATCCGAAGACGCGCGTTGGCGAGATTTTTGAACTTGGGAGGCATTTTTTCTAAAGAGACGCGTCTGCTTGGACAGCTATTTCCATTTAATGTCGCGCGTGCTCCAAGGGTGACGCTTCGTTCTGCGTATAGCCATAATGCCTTTTGACACGTGGCGCTCTTCTAGTGGCGCGACGGTTAGCGTACTCTAGAAGCTCTGGCTTATAAATAGGGGATTTCAAAAGGATTTCCTCTTTACTTTTGCAATCCCTAGCGAAGCTCTGCCAAAATTCCTTCTCAACTCCCAGATTTTCGCAATCGTTCCTTGCTTTTTCTTCAAATTTCTTAAGTCCCTTTTGTCAAGTAAGTAATTTTTCCTCTTTGCTTTCTGCTTCATTTCGCCTTTCACTTTCTTTCTGCATCCAATCCATTTAGAAGTTAGATAATTGCACCTTTCCTCCATTCTCGTTTGTTGAAGATGGCTTCCAGCAGCGGTGAGGTGTCAGACATGAGTTTTTTGGATGGGTATGGGAATAAACCAGCTGTCGAGCTACACTCTCGATTGACCGCTGTGGAGGTGGCTGAAATCCCCTCTAAATACGGCTTTCCCGATAACGTATCCGTGGCGGCCTGCCCAGAATCGATGGCAGTGACAGATGGACCTTTTGGCAAAGATAACAATGAGTGGTTCATTTGCCACCTCTGGAGCTTAGATGCAGGCCTGAGGTTCCCGCTAGGCGCCTTCGAGATGGCGATATTGGAGGGGTATGGGATCGCCCCTAATCGGTTGCATCCGAATGGGTGGAGGTCGGTGGCGTGCTTCAAAATCCTCAGCAAAACAGAGGGGGTGGCGCCAACTCTGGACCTTTTCACCCATTTCTTCTATATATCGGGTCAGAGCGATGGGACGGAATACTTCTTCACCAGCCACCGGAAGAAGAAACTAATGTTCATCCCCACCTCGATGAAGGGGTACAAGGAGAGATACTTTCTGGTCGGGATGAAGGGCGGATTTGGGGTGCGCCTTACCCGATCAGCTAGGGCCGAAACCTTGAAGGACCTAGCAGCCGGTCAGCCCATGTATGAGGGCGATATCAAGAAGTTGATGGACGCCGTGAGCAGGCAAGGAGAGCCCTACCAGTCCAGCTTTCTCTTGACCACGCTGTTTGGCTCTTCCAGCTCCAAAGCCGCTGAGGATGCAGAACGTTAGCATTAGGATCAGGGAGAAAACATTGTCAGCACGCATTAGTCATGCATTGCATTTGATTTACGTGAGACGAGAATTTTCGGTCTGAGAAACTTATCTTGTTTATTGTCTGTTTGCAGTTAAAATGGCTGGTGGGAGCGATGCATCTAAACAGCTTGGCGAGAAGATCAGGCAGAAACGTGAGGCCGAACGGAAGGCCCGAGAGCAAAGGAAGAGGAGGAAGCTGGTGTCCTCTGCAGAGCTGCAATCCTCTCGGGGGGCTGCTGGCGCCTCTTCAGCTGCCGCTGCCATTGCCGCTGTCCCGATCTCTTCTGCTCCTCTAGCTGTTACCGTGGCTGCCTCCAAACATGCAGCGCCGGTGCCTCAAACTGGAACCGCTCATCAACTGGAGCGCACTCGGCCCCCTAGGCTTCGGGACGAATCTGACGAGGATGACGTGCCCATTATCCAAACGTTTAGAGAGGTAGAACAGACGGCGGCCGCCCGACCGGATGAACGTACTCAGAAGAAAGCTGAGGAGGCTGCCAAGAGGAGAGCCGCTGAGTTCATAGCCGAGTCGGACGCTCGGGTGGTCGCCAGAGGCAAGGCCGCTTAGCAGGGCGAAGTGCTCCAACGATCTTCCGACTGGCGTCCGGTTCCCCTAAAGGAGTTTCTGAAAGAAAACTTCGGCAATGATTGGTCGCTGAGCCAGGTGGTCGATTTCATTTTTCATGGTCTCCTTCGGGATGATAATCATAGGGAAGCTAGTGACGCCAGTCAGCTCAGCAGAGAATGCAACGCCATTAGCCATCAGTTAATGGGTGTGAGGACTTGTTGCTTTGTTTTGTTCGGGGTTCGTTCGCATCCCATTATGCCTGGTTTAGTTACTTTTGTTCTTTTTGCACAGGCTGCCAGGATGACACAACGACTACACCTGATGGCCGGCATATGGAAAGGGAGGGCCAAATCGGGTGCCGGGGCCAGGGCAGAGGCAAACGCTCGCTGCGAGACCGCCAAGAAAGAGGCTTCCACCCTTCGGGCTGAGATGGCTAAGCTGAAAGAGCAGTTCTCCGCTTCCCAATCGGTGACAGTGGCCTTGAGGAAGGAGGCCCACCATAAAGCTCAGGACCTGAAGGCTCGGCAGAGCGAGGCCGATAAGCTGAGGGGCGAGGTTGCACGCCTTTCTGCTGAAAATGCCCAGTGCAGGCGGTTCGAGGCAGATGCAACCCGACTGGATGCCGAGTGCAAAGAGCTGGCTGCTGAGAACGCCCAACTGAAGTTAGATGTCGAGCGACTTCACAGGGAGGGGGAGTCTCTGAGGACATCAAAGGAGGAGAAAGAGGCCTCCTGGGCAAAGAGGCTTGAAGAGGAGCTTGCCAATCAGAAGGAGCGTCTTCTTGATGAGCTTGCGGAGGCTCAGGTAGAGTTGCTATCCCGGCTAGTTCATGAAACTGGGAGGCGCTTTCCTGGTGCCGATCTGACTTGGATGGATGATCCAGCGTCATTGCCCGCTCCTCCAGGTAGCAATGATGAAGAGGGCGCTCCTGAAGGGGAGGTGACTCAGAGAGTTTCAGGAGGGGATCTTTCGCTTCCAGAGGCTAGTCAGGAGGCCCCAGTCGAAATCTAGTCTGTGGCACCTCCAGCACAGGAAGCCGAGTCCGTGGTGCCTCCACCAGCGGGGCCTGTCTCTGAAGGGGGAGCAGGATCTGCGTCGCCATCTGCCGACCCTTCCCAAGCCACTGCCGAGCTGCATGCCGAGCAGACTGCCAATCCTCCTGGCGAGAAAAATATTGTAGACATAGAGGGTTAGCTTAGGAGCTTAGATTAGCTTTGCTTTCTTCCTTTCTTTTTATTCTTTATCCCTGTAACAATTCTTTGTAAATTGTATAGTTGAGACGCTCTTAATAAAATTGCATTTTTCCGCAAATTGTTGATGTGCATACTCACTGTAATCTGGAATACATAAATTTGTACTGAAATTGTCAATATAATCGAGCTAAGTACTACTCGTAAAATTGCATAATGTTTGCAAGTACTTCCTGAATTCAAATAACTTTAAAGTCCAGTGGCCGATCGGCTCAATCCGGCTTTCAGATCGCATAAAAATTGCACAATTAGGCTAAGTGATACTCGTAAAGATGCATAAAAATTGCATAACCGAGCTAAACAATACTCGTAAAACTGCATAAAAATTGCATAACCGAGCTAAACAATACTCGTAAAGCTGCATAAAAATTGCATAATCGAGCTAAACGGTACTCGTAAAGCTGCATAAAAATTGCATAATCGAGCTAGGGAGGTGAGATCCTCCATAATACAAACACTTGGGGAGGTAAGATCCTCCATCATGACAGATTTAGGGAGGTAAGATCCTCCATCTTGTAAACGAACGAATAGCAACTTTCTCTTTTTCAGCTTGGGATGGACGTCAAGCCTAGCGTACAACACTATATCATGCATAATTTGAACAAGGGTGAAAGAAAGAACCTCTTTATTAATTAGGCAATTGCCAAGTTCTAATACATTATTAGAGATGGTACTTTTTGAGTACTTCGACATTCCAGCTTCTGGGGACATCTTGCCCTTCTATGGTTCGGAGCCTATACGTGCTCGGGCTTAAGACTTTGGAGACCTCGTAGGGCCCCTCCCAATTTGGCATTAGCTTGCCCACCCTGGCATTTCCCGAGCTTAAGTCTACCTTTCTAAGTACCAGATCACCGACGTTGAAAGTTCTTGACCTCACTTTAGCATTGTGGTACTTGGCAACTCTTTGCTTATAAGTAGCAATCTCGTTGTAGGCATCCCCCCTCTTTCTTTTTATCAGATCTAAGTCTTGGCGTCTTTCTTGAGCATTCATTTGTTCGGAGTATAGCGCCGATCAGTAAGAGGGGAGGCCGACCTCCACAGGTATCATTGCTTCGGAGCCATAGACGAGGGAGAATGGCGTTTGATGAGTGCCTGTTCTGGGAAAAGTTCTGTACGTCCACAGGATACTCTGCAGTTCTTCAGTCCAGTTGCCTTTTGCTTCACCCAGTTGCTTTTTTAACCCTTCCAGGATGGTCCGATTGGAGACCTCAGTCATTCCGTTGCTTTGGGGATGAGCGACTGACATGAACTTTAATTTGATGTTTAGTCCTTGGCAAAAGTTTCTGAAAGTGGAGCTGTCGAACTGCTTGCCATTATATGCAATAAAAGCATTGGGTAAGCCATACTTGCAGATGATGTTTTTCCAAGTGAAGCTCTTGACCCTCTCGGCTGTGATAGTGGCTACAGGTTCAGCCTCAATCCACTTGGAGAAGTGGTCTGCCGCTACTATGAGGAAATCCATCTGCTTTTTGCCTTGGGGAAAAGGTCCTGGGATATCCAGCCCCCACTGATCAAACGGCCAAGCGACGCCGATCGGCTGCTGGTCTGCTCCATGCTGCCTTATGATCCTACCATGTACCTGGCATTGCGGGCATCTTCTCACTTTCTCTTAAGCATCTTTGAGCATGCTAGGCCAGTAATATCCCGTCTGGAGGGCTTTTCTTGCCATAGCTCTACTTACCTCATGTGCCCCGCATATACATTCATGGAGTTCTCTGAGGATATAGTCTCCCTCTTCCTCCGTCACACACTTGAGCCAAGGGTGGCTGAAAGCTTTCTTATACAAATCACCATTAATGATGGAGTAATTAAGGGATTTTCTTGATACCTTTCGAGCTTCGTCTTTGTCCCCCGGCAGCTGTCCTGTTTGAAGGTACTGCTTGATGAGGCTCATCCAGGTTTCATCCCCTTGGTCGATCTCCATCATTTCCGGCTCATCTAGGGAGGAGGAAGTTTGGTTGACAATGGAAATGTTTTCCTCTATGATGCTTTGCTCGGAGGCAGACATCTTTGCTAGCCGATCGGCCTCTGATGTTTGATCTCTTGGCACCTTCTAGAGGACCCATTCTGAACCAGCTTCCTCGAGCGTTCTGCAGGCGGCCTTAACCTTTGCTAAATATTGGATCATGCTAGTTTCTCTGGCCTCGAAGGTGCCCAGTACCTGGCTCGTTACCAGCTGGGAGTCGCTCCTGATGACTACTGACTCCGGTCGGATTGCGTGGAGCAGTCTCAGCCCTTAAAGGATCGCCTCATACTCGGTTGCATTATTAGAAGCTTTAAAATCGAGCTTTATTGTGTACCTTATTGTGATGCCCAAGGGGCCTTTTATTACTATGCCTACACCTCCTCGAGTGTCATTTGCTGCGCCATCCACAGTCATTTCCCAATTTTGTAGCTTGGGCTGACTCTGTGGTTCCTCACCCGCAAATTCAGCGATGAAATCTGCCAAAGCCTAGGCCTTTATCGCCTTTCTAGGCTCGTATCTCACATCCCAGGACTGTAGCTTAATTACCCATCCCACCATTTTGCCTTCCAGATCGGGGGTCTGGAGAATCCTTCTAAGTGGGTGACCCGATTGGACTACAATTGTATGTGCCTCAAAGTATGGTCTCAGCTTTCTTGCACACATCATGAGGGCGATAATGAGCTGCTCGACCAGTCCCTTCCTTAAATCCGCACCTCTAAGTACTTCACTGACATAGTACACAGGCAGCTGTTGAGTTCCTTCCTCTCGGACTAAGGTACCTGCAACAACTTCCCTAGAGGTGGCCAAATAAAGGTATAGATTTTCACCTGGTATTGGCTGGCTAAGCAGCGGTGGGTTGGTGAGGAACGCCTTCAGCTCTTCAAAGGTTTGTTGGCAGTCTTCCCCCCAGACGAAGGTTTCACTCTTCCTCAGCTTTTTGAAGAAGGGAGTGCAGCGCTTGGCTGAGGAGGAGGTGAATCATCCCAAGGCTGTTATCCTTCCGTTCAGCTTCTGGACATCTTTTATGTTCCTGGGGGATTGCATGTCGAGGATAGCCCTGATTTTTTTCGGATTAGCCTCAATCCCTCTCTGGGAGACTAGGAATCCTAAAAATTTTCCTGATGGTACCCCAAAGACGCACTTCTCGGGATTGAGTTTCATCTGGAATTTGTTCAAAGTGTCAAAAACTTTTGCCAGATCGGCGGGGTGTTCCTCGGGGCTTCGGCTCTTGACGATCGTGTCATCTATGTACACCTCGACATTCTGCCCGATCTGGTCTTTAAAGATCTTGTTCATAAGACGCTGATACGTGGCCCCAGCATTCTTCAGGCCAAACGGCATCACCCTGTAGCAGAAGGTCCCGTCGTCTGTAATAAAGCTGGTTTTCTCCTGATCCAAGAGCCACATCAGGATTTGGTGGTAGCCAGCGTATGCGTCGAGAAGAGAGTAGATGGTGTGGCCTGCGGTGGCGTCCACCAATTGCTCTATGCTTGGCAGGGGATAGCTATCCTTGGGACATGCCTTATTGAGGTCAATAAAGTCTACACACATTCGCAACTTCCCCGACTTTTTCTTAACCAGAACCACGTTAGTAAGCCACTCGGGATAGTCTACCTCTCGGATTGTTCCGGTCTTAAGTAGCCTATCCACCTCTTCAGAAATGAACTTCCTCCGGTCGGGTGCATGCCTCCTTAGCTTTTATCGGACCGGAGGATAATTTGGGTCCACATTCAACTTGTGGGTGATCACTTTGGGGTCTATGCCAAGGATGTCTTCTGGCTTCCAGGCGAAGGTCGCTTGGTTTATCGTCAAGACCTGCATGATGGCTTCTTCCGTCTCTTTATCCATGCTGGTCCCGACTTGAACATTTTTCCCTTTATTTAGCGCCCTCATTTTTGTCTCCTCGGCAGGATCCATCCTGGGCCTTTTCGCCTGTTCTGGCTGCTCCAGGCCGGGCTCTACGACCATTGCTTCCCGCTGTTACTTTATCATGGTGATATAAGCCTCTCGGGATGCCTTTTGGTCGCTCTCAAGATGGCGACGCCTCCTGTGGTTGGGATTTTCATCACCATGTAGCGGATGGAGGTAACGGCTCCGGTTTGGAAGAGCAATGGCCTGCCAAAGATGGCATTATAGGCAAACGTCATGTCAATAACCAAAAAAATTACCTTACATGCGTGAGCGATTGCCTCTTGGCCTAGCTCGACAAAGAGCTCTACCGATTCTACTACCGGGATAGTGGCGCTGCCCAGCCCAATCAGTGGCGTGGCATTCCGCTTTAGCTCCCCAATTAGGAGTCCCATCGAATAGTAAGCCTGGAGAGTTAGGACGTTAACAGCGCTGCCATTGTCCACCAAAATTCTTTTGACGTTGAAGTTATTAATCTGAGCTCTTACAATGAGAGCATCTTCGTGGGGAAACATGACGTCTCGTGCGTCTTTGCTGGATATGGTGACTGAGGCGGGCTGCTCGGCCTGGCGGGAGAGGTAGACACCTTTCCCCTTTCTTTTTTTAGAGAGATCCTCTCCGTAAGATGACCCTCCGGTGATCACATTTATCACACCGGCATATGGCCTGCTTGGGTCGGCATTTCTTAGGTTCCTGTGCTCATCGTCGTCTGAGTCAGGATCCTCCTTGCGAGGCTTCAGCTGTCTATAGGGATCGTCTCCTCTGGCCGGGCCTATAAACTTTTTGAGGGCTCCGCGGCGTATTAGCCTTTCAATCTCCTTTTTGAGCGAAGTGCACTCATCGGTTAAATGACCGACGTCTCTATGGAATTCGTAGTACTTATTCGGATCCCTCACAACCCTGCTTCTTTTGGACAGGTCCCTGGACCAGTTGACTTGGCGGTGCTTCTCTTTTATCCACATTAGCACCGCGGTCGGGGTGGCATTTAGGGTGGTGTATGTTCTTTCGGGCCGATCATCTGAACGTGCAGACCGGTCTCGTCCTGACCCTTTCCTCTGGCCTGGATTTCTGGAACTGGCAGCTCCGTTTGGGCTTCTAGCTGTGCGATCGGGGGTAAAAGCTCTGTGGAAAGAGCGACCGTCCGGATGTTGTAGCCGGTCCAATACACTGGTCCTTCTTCCCCTGTTGGACCTGAGGGCATCATCCAACTGGATGTGCTGCCTAGCCCTCTCTATGAGTTTGGCGAAGCTAGATGGGGGTCTTGTTGTGAGTGATTCGAATAGTGAATGGTCAGTGATGCCCCCCGTTAAGGCGTTAGTCGCCATTTCTACACTGACATTTCTCACCTCGGACATGGTAGCCTGAAAACTGTCGATGTAGTCTCGCAGACTTTCATCGGTTCTTTGGTAAAGGTTACACAAGTCGTTCACCGTCTTAGGTGTGCGCGTTTACACGATGAACCTCGTGGTGAACAACTCCTTTAGCTGTCTGAACGATGTAATGGATCCCAGAGGCAACTCGTGGAACCATGTCAACGCATCTCCTCCCAAAGTGGTGGGGAAGACTCTGTAGGCTATCCTTTCATCATAGGTGTAGACCTGGACCTTGGTCAAATACTCAGCCAAGTGAGTACTAGGATCGGTCTTACCCATGTACCTTTCCATGACCACGTCTCTCCACCTGGGAGGGAGTTCAGCGTCAGTGATTTCTCTGCAAAATGGGGAGGCAGTATTTCCGCATGTGTTCCCTTCAAAGGCACCTTTTTTAAGCGTGAGAAAGCTAAACTGCTTGAGTTTCTGTTTGAGCCACTGATCATCTTTACTATTGCGGGTTGGAGTACACATGTAGGATAAGTCATCCCTTATAGAGGGAGTGACGGACCTGTTGGTGTAAGGGGAGCCCCTGTTTGTGGACATCATCTGCTTCCCCTTGTCATACCTTCCCGGGGTTCTGACCGCGCCCCTTCGAGCTCCCTGAGCTCGAGGCTCGTTGATGATGATTCCCTTATTCCTATTTCTTCTAAAGTCTTCACCCGCGAGGTATTCTTTTTGGGCTCTTTCAGAAGTGGCTGGCATCTTACCCTTTTTGAGTGTTTGGACGATGCTCTTGGTGACATCGCTGAGGATAACGCGCATATCTCTTATGGTGACAGGGGTATCCTCAGGCTGCCTCAGGGTGGCATCATTGAATTCGGGAAGGAGGTTGGTCCTCGTAGGGGACCTGATGGGCCCTTCCCTCCTTCTCGAGGTGCCTGATCTGGCACGAACGTTATCGTCATGATCAAGGTCCATGGGGGTTGTGTTCTCATTGGATCTTGAGTTTTCGTCATGCTCTCAACGAAAGCACCAAATGATAAAGCCTAAGATATCTTTATCTGAAGAAGAGAGGGCGAGCCGATCGGATGAGAAAATCCTGCAATAAGAAGTGCTCGGTCGGACTAGGCATAAGCACTCCGAAGCTTAAGTTAGTAGCTTAGAGAGAAAGTGCTTTTAGAGATAAAATGTTGGGGATTCAATACCTGGTGCCATCGTTGGCTGGGCTATTTATATAAGATTATTAAGGGGCACTTGAGTGCCTGGGGAGTGATTACTGGCTGTCAGAGTAGGTATTCGGCGACATGAAAGGGAGCAGGTGGTAGGCGTGGGCGCTGCCTTGTGTCAGGCGGTTGATGGAACTGGCGGTCACATCAGCCGATCGGGCGTGTGCGCTGCCTAGGAGGTCGTGCCTGCTACTCTTGGTTGTTGGGCCTTAGGCCTTGCTAGTTAAGTGGGCCGACTGGATGGGCCTTAGAGCAAATGATATTTGCTGTGTTATCACTTTCTATGCAAATATAAAATCCCATCCTACTGTCATTTTTGTCTATGCTTAAAAATGAGACCACAACAAATGAATGATAGTTACTTCACAAAGAATACTTAGTTTCGTATACTTTCAGTATAAGGACATACGTCAACTCTACCTGAAAACAACAGTTTGGGTTCATTTAATTAGAAACATGATTCTTAATTGTTGGTTAAATCCATTGGTTATGGTAAGCTGCTAAAATCTTAACTTTAAATGTCTATCTATTTAATTGTTTTGTAGATGATGGGTATTATTCAAATGTATGAATAAAAGCTATACATTTAAAATACGAAAATTAATATTAATAATAATGACAAAGAGCTACCTATTTTGATATAAGTACGTTTAGTGCACATTTGATATCTTGATAATTAATTTTCATAAGGTGTATGAAGAACAGGAAGCCACGCCACATAAAATGAAAGTTATAGAATTCACGGTTAGGAATGTCGTACCTTAAAAATCACACACATACATAAAACAAAATTCTCCTAATTTCAGTCGTTAAGTATCATATTACCTCTTACAGTGATAAATGGTACGTCACAAAAAAATTCATGAAAATCACGTGTATGTGATGCGTGTGATGGCATAAGCTGTCAATTCAATTGTTAGTGTAGTTTTTAGAGCCATATCAGAATCCTAAATTACATGGGTCAACATATTCTTAGCCTTAGATTAGTGTATTACCAAAAATAGTTCTCTTAATTTTTCTCTTTGTTTTATATATACTTGTATTATGCTTGAAAGAAAATATAGAAGAAAAAAAATAAAAAGGACTGAAACCTTTTTTGACATGGTATCAGAGCCTGGTTCAAAGGTCTCTACTTCATCCAGTTTTTTGACATTGTTTTTATGACAAACTATTTCTTCAAACCATGCCAGAGGAGACTGACCTTGTCAATCATACTGACTCTATTTTAAAAGACCTGACAGCAAGGATGACAGAAGTCTTAACCAAAAATCCGACTACAACTCACCCGCCAAGCAATGAATCTTCTGCACCATAGATCGGCATTAAGTTGGATGGTACCAACTATGCACTTTGGTCCCAAATTGTCGAGATGTATATCTCAGGCAAAGACAAATTGGGATATATTAACGAATATTTCCTACAACCTCAAGAATCAGATCCGGCATTCAAAAAATAGGGAACTAAAATTGTGAAGGGGTGGTTAATCAACTCTATGGATCTAGCCCTGATTAGCAATTTTATTCATTTCCTAACTGCAAAAGAGGTATGGGATTCTATTGCTACAACCTATTATGATGGAATTGACACATCTTAAGTGTATGATTTACAGAGATGTATGACTAGAATGAGGCAAGCGGGTGGATCTATTGAAAAATACTACAATGATCTTCAAGGCTTGTAGAGAGAAATTGATTTCTGTCGTCCTAATCCTATGGAGTGTGCTGCTGATATACAAAAATATAACTCCATTCTACAAGAGAATAGAGTTTAATGGTTTGGATGATCGTTTAGACAACAGGCACAGAAGCCACATCTGATGCTGTTATGGTTTCCAAAGGAGCCACAATGAGACAATAATTATTTGCAAAAATAGAGGTTAGTAATGGAAAAACAAATGCAACAAACAAGACTAAACCACAATCAGATGAAAGGGGTTGTACTCATTGCGGTAATGTGAAGCATACCGAGGAAACTTGTTTTAAGTTACACGGGTATCCAGATTGGTGGAATGAACGTAAGGCAAGGAAACAGCGTGAGGCTACTACCACTAACAGAAGTTCAGGCAAAGCTGCCTTGGCAACTACTGACCCACAATTGTCTTTCACTCCAAATGCAGAATTTTCAAGTGACTCTCTGAATTTTAATAATCCAGGTAACTTGGGACAAGCATTATCTAACAAAAGTGCTGCGTGTGATTGGATAATCGACTCAGGGGCAACTGACCATATGACGTTTGACTCAAAAGATTTTTCTAAGATTACTCAACCTTGACGATCAAGCATTTCTAATGCAAACGGTGTCACATACCCAGTAACTAAAGCTGGAACTATTCCTTTGCCAGTGAGCCAAGTTATTACAGAACTTAATTTTATGGTTCTCATCTATCCTACTTTTTGTCTTCTTCAGGATATTCTCATTAAGGAGATCATTAGGCATGGTACTAAAAGGGGGGGGGGGATTATATTACATGGACGACTTCAATCCGGGTAAAGCAAACAACATGCAACAGATAACAAGTGTTAAAGAGAGACAAATTTGGCTTTGGCACCATCGGTTGTGTAGACACCGGGTCTTGAGTCCGGCATAAAATAAAAATTGTGATTTTTTATCTTTGATTATTCCCTCCGAAAAAAAAATTATTATGTGATAATATATAAATATGTGTATGTGTAAAATTAATTAATTAATGCTGTTAGTTAATTAATTAGTCAATATTATTGTATTAATTAATTGCATGTAAAATTAAAGATTAATTAGTTAATTAATTAGTTAAAATGTAGAATGTTTAATTAATTAGATAAATTATAAGTAGATTAATTATATTAATGTGTTAATATATAATGTTTGATTAATTAGTATATGTATGTGTGTGTTAATTTGAATTAAGTGAGATTAATTAAGATATGAAAATGGAGGGAAATAATTGAGTGGGAAATTACATTGATAACCTTAGCCCTAATATGGGGTATAAAAAGAATGAGATGAGAGAAAATTAGGAGGTCGGCAGATCAAAAGAGAGAGAAAGAAAAGAAAAGAGAGCAAGCAAAAGAAAGAAAGGAAAAGAAAGAAAAAGGAAAGAAAAAGAAAGGAAAGAAGAGAGGAAGAGCAGACCCAGGCCAACCAAACGCCGGACCGGAGAGAAGAAAAAGGAGAAAGGAGAGAGGGAGAAGGCGTCGCCTCCGCCGGCCACCTCCGACGCCGGATTCAGGCACGCGCCCCACCGGAAGGACCACCACATCCGGGCGCACCCAGTCGTCGCCGCCGCTTCTCCATCGGACTCCGGCAGCCGGCGCGTGAGGGAGAAGGACCCAGACCGCTTTATCGCGTTTTCCGGCGACGGTGGACCTCCGATCGGCGCGTGGACACCGGATCTGGACTCCCGGCGAGGCGATCTACGAGGCGGTGAGGGAGGTGCCGTCAACCGCCGCTCCGGCCAATCTCCGGCGAAGGAAATCCGGTAAGTCTATTTTTTATTAATTTATTTTAATATATTATTAATTAATATTATCATTTATTTATTTATTATTATTATTATTAATATTTATTTAATTTCTGTTAATATTATTATTTATTTATTTATTATTATTATTAATATTTATTTAATTTCTGTTTTTATTATTATTATTATTAATTAATTTCTATTATTATTATTATTATTATTATTATTATTATAATATTATTATTATATTTATTCATTATTCTGAATTATTAATATTATTATTATTATTATTATATGTATGTATTTAATTTCTGTTTATTAATATTATTAATATTAATATTATTAATATTATTATTACTATTATTATTATTATTATTGTCATTATATGATAATTGTTAATTATTTGTTTATTATTAAAGTTATTATTGATTGTGAATATTATTTGATGATTGTTTAATTATTATTTGTTTATTTTAGTATTTGCTAATTCATGATGATTTTATTATTGTTAATATATTGATAATTGATTTGTGATTATTTAATTTTATGTATTATTATTATTATCATTATTGTTAGAATTTAGTTATTTATTTATGTATTCATTTATTTATTTATTTAGAAATATGTAAATATTATTTTATGTATTTGTGGTTTGTAATAATAAATGAGTTTTCGACCATGTTTAAAAGAACCACCACACAAATGTTTTCTACTAAATAGAATGTTTGCTAAATAAAACTTGGACCAATGTCCTATTTTTACCCAATAAAATTATCACATAAAAATGGTTTTCCATAATAAACACATGCGGGGACCAAAGTCCTCAAAATAAATGAATAACCTGTTTTATGCATGTATCGCACATTTATAAATGGGAGTTGTATTCCGCTCCTAGTATTATTGTAAATTTATTTTACGCTTTAATGCTACTTTATTTTATGCTCTTGAATGAATAAATTGTGCTTTAACCAAACTCGCATTGTGTGGAGAGAAAGCGAACTAATAAATTCAAAACTCAATTGTAAACTTAAGCAAGGTACGAATAAATGAGAAGTCCCGAACCCTGCTCTAGTCTTTGGGCTCAAGAGGCTAGAGGTTATCCTCCAAGACACCTCTTGTGTCACGAGACTTAGACGTTAATCCTAGGCCTCATGGCCCAATATGGATAAAATGCGCAAGTCTTAGGCTCTCCGAGGCGAGAGAAACTTTCCCAATGTCCTATTGGGTGGCGACTCCATGAAACCTCTTTGTTGCCCAACATAGACGCACTTGCGATTTATCGCAAGCTGTTGACGGACCCACAATTGCCCCGATCGCCCACGTGCGGGCGGTCCGAATGGGCGGCCGCGGGGATCCGGCGCGCGTCACAGTGGCGAATCCACTGGGGATGTATTTGAGACTTCGATTCGAAAGTACCTTGATTAAAATTTATAATTAAGTTTTAGTTTATAAAATTAGCTTTCTCTCAAAATTTGCATTGCATCGCATTAGAGCCTTAGATCTATGCTAGTTTGGTCCCTCAATTAGCCCCGGTGCGTTCCTGAAGCACGACCTCATTTTCACTCAATTTGGGAAAGTGTTAAGGATAATCACCAGCCCAAGCCACGTACCTTAATGGTATATCAAATGGTGACCCGATCGGTCGTTATGCTCGTGATGAGATAGACCCGTCGGCAGGGATCATGCTTGGGTAGCCTCAAAGTAACACCACCTTTTGACCAAAGCTCATGTAATGGCAATAGAAATCTCCACTAGGTGACATGTACCATAATATCGTTCTTGCTATTTGGGCCGTCATATACTGAACAAAATCAATTGAATCAGATGATTTTCATCAAAGGCTTTCATGCCCCGAGGGGCTCATCTTGATTTAATCGAATTGTTTAAATATATGATGGCCAAACATCCACGCGCATGTGCTTTAAATTAAGAGTTGTTATGCTGCCGGCTTCTCACCGTGCACTATACGCGTCCATTGGGTTCCATGTTAACCCTTGGATAAAGCTCACCTAGGAAAGAGACCGCACGACCCCGTGTGTGGGAGAAATAAGGTTGGAAGAATATGCCTGTTTGCATGTGGCTGTGAATGCTGCACGACATGCGCATACATCACATGTCATTCATGTCAAAAAAAAAAATTCAATAAAAAAAATATATATATATATAAAATGAAAAAGTAAATAAAATAAAAAATACATTTCATATTGTGTATATATCCTTTTGCCTACATATTATTTTTCATGTGCATATACCATCATGTATATAATTTTTTCATGCATTGCATCGCATAATTACAATTTATTGATTTTTTCACTCCATCTGCACGATTCACGATCATGCATTGTATATTATCATACACGCATCATACTAACAATTTAAATTTTTAGCCATCATAGATTCTTCCAAGTGGGTTAGAGGTTCCGACGGTCGATTAGTACGAACAGACTCGCCCTTTGGATTGCTTGAATTGGTGCTCGATTGGGATCCTGAGCCATTCTCGACATCTAGTACCTCATCCTCCATGGCGGACGAAACTGGAAACCTAACCACTCAAGACCTCGCCCAGAGGTTGGATGAATTTGAACGGCGAATGCTAGACATGATGGGTGTCATGGCCGAAAGAATTGCCCATCCCCCTGCTGCACAAGCACCTCCTATTCTGCAGCCGGCTATTGCTCAACAAGTACCAGCAGTCCCTCCTCGGGGGCAAGTTGAACCGCCTGCTGGTGGGGAGGCTCCTTTCGTTGGAGTGGCTGCTCGCCAACCTATTAATGAGAACGAAGCTGCACCCGTTGAGCCAAGAAGGGCAAGGGTTGGTAATCCCGAAGAGGATTTTGTCGAAGAAGATGAGATTGAGGAAGTAGTAGCCCACCAACCTGCGAGGGGTAGAGCACCCAAGGTGGAGGATAAAACTATGAGGGCAATGAGACAGCAGATTGAGGCCATCACCCGGATGTTGTCAGCTGGAAAAGGGGTCAACCCTGAAGATAGAAATTTGGGAGATGAAGAATTGCTGCCCCAGAGATTTAAAATGCCTGAGCTGCCAAAGTTTAATGGTATTTCAGACCCTTCTGCACATATCAAGCAGTACACTTTAGTGATGAAGGGTACAGGACTGAGCAAAAAGCAAAAGGTGGAGTATTTTTGCCTCAGCCTGTCGGGTCCTGCAGTGGATTGGTACCATGGGCTGGATAGGAGGTGTAAAGAAGACTGGGACCTGCTGACCGATGAATTTATGAAACAGTACGATTGCAGTACTAGAATGGAGGTCACCCTGAAAGACCTTGAACTCCTACAACAAAAGCCCGATGAATCATTCCACGAGTATCTCACAAGGTGGAGGAACAGGGTGATGGAAATGAAATGAAAGCCTGACACGTCTGATCAGATTAGGCTATTTATCAGAAATTCCTGTCCTTACCTAAGGGACCTGCTGAGCTTCAAAGGGCTTAGAGATTGGGAGTCATTGAAAGATATTGCTGTAGAAGCTGAGGGTGCCTACCTGGCAAAGAAGGCGAGTCAGAATAGCTTTCCTGGGATAAACTTTGGAAATCAATCGGGGAATAGATCAGGCGGAGCTGGAAGCAGCAGCAATAGAACTGGCAAGGCAGCCGAGGTCTCAGCAACCGGGGTTGGACAGGAGCAGAGGCACTATTCTAATTTGGGTCGCCCTTTATCTTGGGTACTGGAAAGGCTTATGAAAGAAGGCAAGATACGACCCTTAGCGCCTAGGCCCGCCATGAATCAGGGGCAGCCAGGACATAGAGATGATCAGTACTGCGCTTATCACCAGCATACAGGGCACCTAACAGATTTCTGCCGAACCCTGAGGAACAAGATCCAGGATCTCATCGACGCCAAACAGATCACTGATCCTGAGAAGAGAGGGAAAGATAAGAAGCCGGGCTACAACGCAGTCCCTCCACCAAATATATGATCGGATCCAGTCCACCAGGGTGGCATTTTTGCAAGAATTACCTGGAGATATTATGTATTATGTCTCTGTATTTTGAAAACTCCTTATAACATTTTGGTTATGTAATATGATGAACGTTTTTGCGTACTTATATATTATTTCTAATGATTTCATTTCTTATGATCATGATATATTCATTCATTTTGACATTAATTCAATTAATACTCTGCATTTAATCTTGGAACTTTGGGAAAATCCAAAGAAAATCTTGATGGCATCTGATATAACTCTTGAAGAGAGAGAGATTCAGAGAGAAAAATAAGAAAGAAGAAACTAGTTGCAATTAAGAGATTGGATGAAAACTCACTAAGAGCACTAGAACCTTTCTGATTACCCGTCGAAGCGATCTCTGGATAAGACAGAACCTGGAAAATGATTTAGGCACCGTTTCTTTGTATAGCCCTTTAAATGACTATTTCCTACCCTTGTTTTGCAATCGCTTGCTAGCCCATTGAGCCTTTATGCAGGTATGCTAAATGCGTACCAATTTTGTTGTTACACACATTAAAACTACCCCCTCGCCTAAAATGATTTTGGCTTCCCCTTAGAAGAGTGGCCGCTCTAAAACTGATGGATGTACATTTGAACAATTCTTTGGACTATTAAAAAAAAAAGAAATTGCCTTGATAAGAGCAAGTTCAAACTTTGAAAAGAGGGTTTAGTCATGCACGAAAGGCATGAGCTCAAAAAAAAAAAAAAAGAAGCGAAAGCAAAAAGAAGAAAACGAAAAGCGAAAAGCGAAAAATCCAAAAACAAAAAGATGAATGAAAAATGAAAGAAAAAGAAGCAAAAAAAAAAAGAAAAAAGAAGAATCAAAAAGAGAGCTCAAAATGGTGACCAATTGGCTAGTCTCAACGATTGCCCTTTCTGATCTCAAGGTGCTAAAATGTTATCAAGCCCAAATTCAAAAATACTTTTGAGCCGAGAACGGTTCATCCATCAGTTAAGAGAATATCGCAGCCATTCTTCTCTAGCAACCTGATCTTTTTTTTGACAGTCATCTACCAAAGCCTGACATTACAACCAAAGTAAGACCTTTTGATTCTGGGTTTAGTCTTATCCAATTAGCGGAGATGACCTTTTAATAAGGTTTGGTACGTAAGAAGAGGCCTATGGTGTTTCTTGAACTTCAAGCGAGAAGCCATGAGTGCATTCATGCATTCGAGTTAAGTCTCGTCTCCGACGTTGCTTCTAGAATTTGCATTCAAAAGATTAAATGAGAGTAGAGAGAAAATATTCAATCATAAGAATAAAAAAGGAGAGCTGATTGATAACAGGAGTTTGATGCTTTCAAGATCTATCCCGAGATTGGATGAGGTTTTGTATCTTGAGATTAATGCCAAATAATGATCATATATTATGAAATCAAATTGAAATATGTGCAATGGTATCGATGTAACCAGAAGAGTTCATCTTATGTACAAAAGAAAAAAAAAAGAAAAAAAGAGAAGAAAAAAAATAAGAAAAAAAAAAGAAAAAGGGGCCGTTAGAGATGAAAACCGTAATTGGTGCTCTAAGCAAAAGTTAGGCCAAAAGACAGGGTGAAAACCTGAAAACAGGCAGTCTGTCCTAAAAAAAAAATAATAAAAGAATAAAAAAGAAGAAAAAAGAAGAAGAAAAAAATAAAGAAGAGCCGCTGGATTGGGTTGGATTCCTTCCAGGCAAAAATAAGGCACAGGGTCATGTGAAAATCCGAAAGGACGCATTTCTCGCCAAGAAAAGCTAGTGTGAAAATCCACAAGGGACGCACTACCTTGAAATAATGACTACAGGTTTCAGAGGAGAACCTCATGATCCCCAAAGAGCATGAAATTCAAAGGCAATTCCAGAAGGCACTGATCTTACTGCAAATTGCAATCAAATCGGCTGTATCCTCCAAATCCACTTAGATGAATTTTTATACTGCATTGCTGCATACACATGCATCTCACGTGCATACTCACAATTTTTTATGTATATCTGCCTTTCTAAGTCTTGAAGAAAAAGGGACTCGATGCGGACACCGGCAGAAACCGAGTGACGACATCATTCCAAACATCAATCCAAATATTAATTGACACAATCAACCCAAGACCTCTCAGGGGGCAAATCTCAACCCAAGACCTCTCAGGGGGCAACCGCTTCTCAAAGGGCTCATAGACAGCACCACTTCATCATCGAAGGGTTAGCACGATGGCGGCACTACCACTCTAAGGAGGGTTAGCACGACCACGGCACTACCACTTCATCGAAACGGAGGGTTAGCACGATGGCGGCACTACCACTCTGAGGAGGGTTAGCACGACCACGGCACTACCACTTCACCAAACGGAGGGTTAGCACGATGGCGGCACTACCACTCTGAGGAGGGTTAGCACGACCACGGCACTACCACTTCACCAAACGGAGGGTTAGCACGATGGCGGCACTACCACTCTGAGGAGGGTTAGCACGACCACGGCACTACCACTTCACCAAACGGAGGGTTAGCACGATGGCGGCACTACCACTCTGAGGAGGGTTAGCACGACCACGGCACTACCACTTCACCAAATGGAGGGTTAGCACGATGGCGGCACTACCACTCTGAGGAGGGTTAGCACGACCACGGCACTACCACTTCACCAAACGGAGGGTTAGCACGATGGCGGCACTACCACTCTGAGGAGGGTTAGCACGACCACGGCACTACCACTTCACCAAACGGAGGGTTAGCACGATAGCGGCACTACCACTCTGAGGAGGGTTAGCACGACCACGACACTACCACTTCACCAAACGGAGGGTTAGCACGATGGCGGCACTACCACTCTGAGGAGGGTTAGCACGACCACGGCACTACCACTTCACCAAACGGAGGGTTAGCATGATGGCGGCACTACCACTCTGAGGAGGGTTAGCACGACCACGGCACTACCACTTCAATCAATCCAAGACCTCTCAGGGGGCAGATCTCAACCAAAGACCTCTCAGGGGGCACATAATCAACCCAAGACCGACCTCTCAGGGGGCAGTTCTCATCCCAAGACCTCTCAGGGGGCAGATAATCAACCCAAGACCTCTCAGGGGGCAAATCTCGACCAAAGACCTCTCAGGGGAACCACTCAACAGAACGGCTAGTACGATGACGGCATTACCACTCTATGGAGGGTTAGCACGATCACGGCACTGCCGCTTCTGCAATCGCAACAACAGCACTCAATTCAAGAAGGTTTCCGCCGCAGGTATGGAATCCTCTCTCTCTCCCACTTTGAATTTTGGCTCATCTAGGTGTCTATGCACTAGCTTCTCCAAAATTGGGGGCAACTGTAGACACCGGGTCTTGAGTCCGGCATAAAATAAAAATTGTGATTTTTTATCTTTGATTATTCCCTCCGAAAAAAAAATTATTATGTGATAATATATAAATATGTGTATGTGTAAAATTAATTAATTAATGTTGTTAGTTAATTAATTAGTCAATATTATTGTATTAATTAATTGCATGTAAAATTAAAGATTAATTAGTTAATTAATTAGTTAAAATGTAGAATGTTTAATTAATTAGATAAATTATAAGTAGATTAATTATATTAATGTGTTAATATATAATGTTTGATTAATTAGTATATGTATGTGTGTGTTAATTTGAATTAAGTGAGATTAATTACGATATGAAAATGGAGGGAAATAATTGAGTGGGAAATTACATTGATAACCTTAGCCCTAATATGGGGTATAAAAAGAATGAGATGAGAGAAAATTAGGAGGTCGGCAGATCAAAAGAGAGAGAAAGAAAAGAAAAGAGAGCAAGCAAAAGAAAGAAAGGAAAAGAAAGAAAAAGAAAGGAAAGAAGAGAGGAAGAGCAGACCCAAGCCAACCAAACGCCGGACCGGAGAGAAGAAAAAGGAGAAAGGAGAGAGGGAGAAGGCGTCGCCTCCGCCGGCCACCTCCGACGCCGGATTCAGGCACGCGCCCCACCGGAAGGACAACCACATCCGGGGGCACCCAGTCGTCGCCGCCGCTTCTCCATCGGACTCCGGCAGCCGGCGCGTGAGGGAGAAGGACCCGGACCGCTTTATCGCATTTTCCGGCGACGGTGGACCTCCGATCGGCGCGTGGACACCGGATCTGGACTCCCGGCGAGGCGATCTACGAGGCGGTGAGGGAGGTGCCGTCAACCGCCGCTCCGGCCAATCTCCGGCGAAGGAAATCCGGTAAGTCTATTTTTTATTAATTTATTTTAATATATTATTAATTAATATTAATTAATATTATTATTTATTTATTTATTATTATTATTATTAATATTTATTTAATTTCTGTTAATATTATTATTTATTTATTTATTATTATTATTAATATTTATTTAATTTCTGTTTTTATTATTATTATTATTAATTAATTTCTATTATTATTATTATTATTATTATTATTATTATTATTATTATTATATTATTATTATATTTATTCATTATTCTGAATTATTAATATTATTATTATTATTATTATTATATGTATGTATTTAATTTCTGTTTATTAATATTATTAATATTAATATTATTAATATTATTATTACTATTATTATTATTATTATTGTCATTATATGATAATTGTTAATTATTTGTTTATTATTAAAGTTATTATTGATTGTGAATATTATTTGATGATTGTTGTTTAATTATTATTTGTTTATTTTAGTATTTGCTAATTCATGATGATTTTATTATTGTTAATATATTGATAATTGATTTGTGATTATTTAATTTTATGTATTATTATTATTATTATCATTATTGTTAGAATTTAGTTATTTATTTATGTATTCATTTATTTATTTATTTAGAAATATGTAAATATTATTTTATGTATTTGTGGTTTGTAATAATAAATGAGTTTTCGACCATGTTTAAAAGAACCACCACACAAATGTTTTCTACTAAATAGAATGTTTGCTAAATAAAACTTGGACCAATGTCCTATTTTTACCCAATAAAATTATCACATAAAAATGGTTTTCCATAATAAACACATGCGGGGACCAAAGTCCTCAAAATAAATGAATAACCCGTTTTATGCATGTATCGCACATTTATAAATGGGAGTTTTATTCCGCTCCTAGTATTATTGTAAATTTATTTTACGCTTTAATGCTACTTTATTTTATGCTCTTGAATGAATAAATTGTGCTTTAACCAAACTTGCATTGTGTGGAGAGAGAGCGAACTAATAAATTCAAAACTCAATTGTAAACTTAAGCAAGGTACGAATAAATGAGAAGTCCCGAACCCTGCTCTGGTCTTTGGGCTAAAGAGGCTAGAGGTTATCCTCCAAGACACCTCTTGTGTCACGAGACTTAGACGTTAATCCTAGGCCTCATGGCCCAAAATGGATAAAATGCGCAAGTCTTAGGCTCTCCGAGGCGAGAGAAACTTTCCCAATGTCCTATTGGGTGGCGACTCCATGAAACCTCTTTGTTGCCCAACATAGACGCACTTGCGATTTATCGCAAGCTGTTGACGGACCCACAATTGCCCCGATCGCCCACGTGCGGGCGGTCCGAATGGGCGGCCGCGGGGATCCGGCGCGCGTCACAGGTTGGGACATCCATCCTTCAGTTACATGAAGCATTTATTTCCAAATTTATTTTCAACTTTACATAATTTAGACTTCAAGTGTGATGCCTATATTTTAGCTAAAAGTCACAGAGTCTCATACCCAATAAGCTTAAATAAAAGTGATGTTCCTTTTGTTGTAATACATTCAGATGTGTGGGGACCCTCCCTAATTTCTTCTTTTACTGGTGTTCGCTAGTTTATGACTTTTGTGGATGATTGTACCAAGATGACTTGGCTTTACTTGTTGAAACATAAAGATGAAGTGTTTGGTGTGCTTCAGTTCTTTCATTTAATGATCCGAACTCAATTTTTAGCTAAAATTCAAATTCTCTGATCTGACAATAGAGGGGAATATGTTAATCAACAATTTCAATCTCACTTCAAAAACAATGGTCTTCTTCATGAAACTTCATGCTCGCAAACCCCACAGCAAAATGGTATCGCCGAGAGGAAAAATCGACACATTCTAGAAACAGCACGTGCATTATTGATTGGGTCATATGTACCTAGCAAGCATTAGGATGATGCTGTTGCCACAGCGGTGTATTTACTAAACCGAATGCCATTAAAGGTCTTAAATTTCAAAACTCCTTTACAGGTGCTTTCTAGTTATATTTCTTTACCTACTGTGTTGTTGATTCCTCCTCGGGCATTCGGTTGTGTCGTGTTTGTTCACCTTCACAAAAATCAGTGCAGTCAGTTGGATCCTTACGCTATTCGGTGCATTTTTTTGGGGTATGTTGCACACAAAAAAGGATATCGGTGTTATAATCCTACCACTAAATGTAGTTACATCACTATAGATGCTCCCTTTTTAGAATCATAATCTTTTTTTCCAGCACTAGTATCCAATTCTTCTCTTCAGGGGGAGATACAAAATGGAGAGCAGAATTGGACAAATTTTGATTGGATTATTTTTTATGAAAATGCAACACTAACAGAAAGTCTAGATGAAATTACAGTCAATGATGAAAAAAATGATATAATGGCAATAGGGGAAATACACTACAAAAAAAAGGTGATTTTGCGACTGATTTTAGCGACTACACAAATTAGTCGCTAATTTAGCGACTAATTTATGACTGAAGTGTGATTTCGTCTTGAAACTATCTGGAATTGCAATATAGTGACCAAATGTAATATTAGTCGCTATTTTTTGCCGCAAAAAACTGGCGCCTTATTTAGCGACTAAAATAGCGACGGATATTTGCTGTCGCTAAATAATAGCGACTAAAAATTAGTCGCTAAAGTTAAAAATTATATTGCGACTAATTAGCGACTAAAAGTTCTCTCGCAAATTGACTAAGAGAATTAGCAAAAAATTACCGAGGGAATTGGTCAGTAGCAAATTTTAAGTGATTTGCGACTAAATAATTAGTCGCTAATTTTCGATTTGTTTTCAGATCAAAAGTAACCTAAATCCCCAAAATCGTTAAGTCCCAAATTAAGCGAAAAGTAAGTTTCGAAGAGAGCCTGAAATCGCTGATCCCCCTCCACCGGAAGCGGTGCATTCAATAAGCCGGAGTGCTAGTCGGCGAAAGGACCTCGGTGCTCTGATAGTTATTCACGTTTGATCGGTAAGTTTGATTTACCTGCGAGTGGAACTAGGATTTCATTTTCCAGATTTGTGAAGGCTGTTCTATGTGAGTTCAGTTAGCGCAAAAGTGATCATTTTTGTTGATGTTTCAGGTGAGATTGGAGATGCATAGGGAGCGAAATAAGGAAGGAGGACAACGGATCTGAGTGTCTGGCAGCAGATCCTAATAGCGCGCATCTCAGCAGGGAAGAAGGTATGTTCAATGGCAGATATTTTTTGCTTCTTCTTTATTAGTAACCTTAAATCAAACGATTTGTGTTGTAATGTTTGGAATAAGTGTTTTACCCGTAAAATATGCCCTGTAACCTGCTAGTTTGAAGGTCTGCTGCCTAGTTGTTTCGTTTTGTAATTTAGTTTACAGTTGATGAAGTTGAGAATATTTTGTAGGCAGTTGTATGATCCTTTTTCCAGTTTGGAATTTGTATTGGTCTTGCTCTATTGTTGTAGTTGTTATTTGTGGTTTTTCCAACTAAAAATCTGCTCTTCCTGGTCCTAGAGCAGATCTTTAAGCTATTTTACATCCACAATTTTACTATTAATACCATTATGTTTAAGATAATAATCCAGCAAAATTTATTTATGTTTAATCATCTTCAAATGTTCAATTAAGAAGCAAAAGTAAAACTGAAAGAGGATTATAATTATATAGATAGTAGTGTGTTATAATTAGGCGAGTTCATATAGAACAAGTCAAGGTCAAAAAAAAGGAAATATTGTTTAAGCATTCATGAACTTGCAATCTATTTTTTAATTTCTTAATTGTTTACATCGATAATGTAAGTGGAGTCTCTTCAATAAGTGAATGGAGTCTCTTCAATAAGTGAATGGAATATATTTTGGAAATGATAATAAGAGATATGAAAGCTGATTCTCTGTTTAAGTGGTGGATGCAATAACAATTTCATTAACCAATCATGCTCATGCTCATGAACATCCCCCTACGCCAAATCATTACTCCATTTAAGTCAAACTTCAATAATATTGTTTACTGCTTATATAATCATAATCCATAACTCTAAACTTTTCAACAACACATTTCACCCAAAAATTTGATCCTAATATATGGATTCATGACCTTGAATCTGGAAAATGCTAAAATCCTATTGCCCTTGGATAATAGGGTTGATGCTTTTGGGCTTAGAGGTGCCCTTTGTTGTGGCCTTTACCTCCTTACCAAAATCAACATGCAAGCCAACCCAGACAATCACCAACCAGATTATTAAAACGAAAAAAAAGGTATTTTAAATATAAACATGATCTGATTTTTAGAAGATAAAGCAGTTGATAAAGTAATAAACATGATTGCTGCTATGATTATTTTATTTTGCTGTTGAGACATGTGATTCATGCCATATGTATATGTATATACATATATGTATTTACATATATAAATGTATATATATGTATATGTATATATACATATATATGTATATATATACATATAAATATATGTATATATATGTATATGTATATATGTATATATATGTGTATATATATATATGTATATATATGTGTATATAAATGTATATATATATATGTATATATATATGAATATATGTATATACATGTGTATATATATGAATATATGTATATACATGTGTATATATACATATATGTATATGTATATATGTATATACATGTATATATATATATACATGTATATATATATATACATATATGTATATATACATACATATATATATATGTGTATATATATATGTATATATATGTGTATATATATATATGTATGTATGTATATATGTAGTAGGTATGGGTCGCGGTAGAGGAAGAGGGCTTACAGGTCGAGGACGTAGTGGAGGACGATCTGAGGGGGATTCTACAACTCCGCCATTTGGGGATATGCCAGCTATCCCAGGAGACCCCATATCCGGTAATGATCCATCACCTCCTGTGACATTGACACCATCAGCATCAACCCCCAGTCCGCACACCGCCAACAGCAGTATATCTACTACATGTGAAGTGTCAAGTGAAAATCTTAGTAGATTGTACGTTACAGTAAATCAAAAGGGAATGTAAGTATTCATCCATTTAAGTTATGAACAAGTTATGAAAATATGTCTAAATACATTACTTTTGTATTATATAATTCTCAGGTTGGAACCGTCCTCCCAATGCTCAAGGATTATCACTAGCAGTTTCCATCAGAGGATAGATATTAATGGAGTCAGTTGGAAGAAGGTTGCTAGAGAAATTAAAGAGTTTTATTGGGGAGAATTTCAGGTATACGTATTTATTTACTTGGAAATTTATTGTAATTTTTCATTGTAATTTTATAATTCAAATTATATTTACATTAAGGTACATTTATAAAAACTAATGAACAAACACAAATACACATGCAGAAAGGTGCCACTGGGATGCTAGTGTAAATGGTCTTATTAGGGCAGCTGGGAAACAAAAGCAGCACAGAGATATAAAGATTACGTGTATCACATCAAGATCGCCAAGCAAAAGCCCAAAGATTTTCCAGAGGCTGCATGGAACTGGTGGAATCATATTTTTAATCTTCCTCCACGCCTTCAACTCTCTAATCAGAAAAAAATCAATCGTTATGGAGGGTCTGAAGATAAGGCGCCTGGATCTTACACCGGTGGCACCATATCTATTGGTGAGCATATCTCACGACTGGTAAGTACTTTAATTATAAGAGATATAAATTATACTTTTATGCTACTGACATTCAATTTCTTATAATTCATTGATTGATATATGTAGAGTATGATGGAACATTTGTGTCGTAGTTTGTTGATGATATTGAAATATATTTGTGATTTTTAGAAGAGAAATGGATTTTTTTACAGGAGGGTGGCAACAATATGAGGAGGTTATGCCAAAATTTTAATTGCTTTTTCTCAATGTTTCACTGCATATATCTCTTTTCACACAATTTTACCGATTAAATTTGGGTGTTACAGAACCAATCAACAATTCAAATTCATATACATTCATATTGATTAACACTATATTAATTGATATGTGTGTATATATATATATATATATATGTAAAGGAGGCAGGGAAAATTGTATTGGATTTTATTGAAGACATTGGAATAAAATTGTGATGTTTACAAGTGAAAAATGCAAAATTCTTTTACAGGATGATGGTAATCATATGGGGATATTATGCCAAAATTTTTATTGATTTATTTAAAACTCTTCCCTTTATATGTTTATTTTGAAACAAATTTACCTTTCCAATTTGGATTATCTATAATCAATCAATCATTGAAATCCATAGACATGCGTATTGGTCAACAATATCTTGACTGATATCTATCTGTAATGGAGGATGGGAAAATTGTGTTGGAGTTTGTTGAGGAGATTGGAATAAATTTGTGATTTTTTGAAGTGCAAAATGAATTTTTCTCTACAGGAAGATGGCAATAATATGGGAAGGTTATGCCAAAATTTTTAATGATTTTTTGTAAAGATTTTCACTTTATATATTCCAGTTATATAGGTTAACAATGGGAAATGATGCAAGTGCATGTTTTAATAATGGGAAATGATGCAAGTGCATGTTTTAATAATGCATCAAAATATTTATCTTCTTAGCTCGTACTTAATTTTCCCGATAACTATTTTACACTGCACATGATATAGGAGAAAGAGTTGGGCCGACTGCCTACAATTCACGAGGCTTATTTGCACACACAAACCATAAATCATGATGAAAAAACTTATGTGGCGGATCGTAGCAGGGAGGTACATGTAAGTAATAAGTACTCCAGTAGTTGTATTTATTGTTTTTTATTTTTACGTTATTTTAATATTGATGTCAATTTGTAGGAGAGGTATGAGCAACTCCGATCAGAGAGATCGCAAGATGATTCATCTGTCGATGAGTCAGAGTTGTTCATCAAGGCAGCCAGATGCAATAAAAGAAAAATAATATACGGTCTTGGTTCTTATGTGCCTCATGGTGTTTATCCATCCCGTCCATCATATGCTGCTGGTACAAGCACTACTACTCATTCTGGTGGCCCCTGCTTGACAAAGGAAGATGTCGAGGAGATTGTCGCACGGATTATTCGTTCGTTGCTTCCTCACTTGGTCCCTCAGCCACCTGCCACCCAGCTCAGTACCACTACTGCATCACCCGTACCACATGATGATGTTGGCCCTTCTAGTGTACACGGTCCTCACCCGGATGATGATTTTGGTAGTGGTGGCAGCACTGCCAAATGACTTTATATGTCTTTTTTGTATGATATTATTAGTAGTACAATTTATTACTTTCAAATATATTTGTGTGACGATAAATACTATGAATTTATATCAATTATATGGGTTGTGGATGATATGTTTATAAATTTGATCATAATTTACATTTATATTCATATAAATATTTTTCCGTCTTGCCTATATTAATTTATTTTATTGTTTAACAATATGCATACAAAAAAAAAATCATAATTTTAGTGATGGATTTGCGACCAAAAATCCGTCGCTATAATTCCAATATTTAACGCCAACATTAGCGACTGATTACGATTTAGTCGCTAATATTTAGAGACTGAAAACACAAAACGTCGCCAAAATAAATAGCGACTGAATTAGCGAGTCAAAAATTAGTCGCCGTTCATTTCTTTTTAGCGACTGTATATTGCGACTAAATTTTCAGTCGCTAATTTCATGAAATCACATTCGATGACTAATTTCATTTGCTTAATAGCGACTGTAAATTTATATAATTAGCGACTAAATTTGCTTAATAGCGACTGTAAATTTATACAATTAGCGACTAAATTTAGTCGCTAAGTTTAATAACTGATTTGCTTTTAGTCACTAATTTTCCTGCGATGGATGATATTGCGACATTTCATCGCGCCGTCGTTATATGCTATTAGTGACGAAAATCTCTAAATTAGCGACTGTTTTTGCAGTCGCTAATTGCCCAAATTTTTGTAGTGATACATCTCCAACAGTTGCTTTTGAGTCTAGAACCAAGGCCCCCTCTTCAGTACCTAGAGACTATTCTTCTGAGAATATTCTTGAGGTAAGCTCTCTCACCACACCTTCACATTCTAATAACTGGGATGCTTCTACTGGTTATGTCTTACCCTTTAGGAATAATAGAGGAAGCCCCTAAATAGATATTCTTCAGGTTAAAGAAAAAGGATCCAAATATCCAATTGCCAATTATGTGACCACTCAGAAATTATCAGAACCTCTCAAAGCATTCGTGTATACTCTATCCTTATGTCATGTTCCTAAAGGAGTACAAGAAGCCTTAATGGATCCAAAATGGGCAAAATCTATGAAAGAATAAATGGAGGCGTTGGAGAAAAATGAAACTTGGACTTTGGTACCATTACTAAAGGGAAAAAGGACAGTGTGATGCAAATGGATTTTTTCCATTAAACACAAGGTAGACGGATCTATTGATAGATACAAAGCGAGGCTCGTGGTGAAAGGATACACGCAAACATATGGTCTAGACTATCAAGAGACTTTCTCTTCCGTGGCGAAACTAAATACTGTTAGAGTATTGCTTTCTCTTGCAGCAAATTTAGATTGGCTGTTGCATCAATTCGATGTGAAGAATGCATTTCTTCACGGGGACCTTAAGTAGAAGGTTTACATGGATATCCCACCAATATATAATGCATCCTCAAAGACTGAAGTGGTGTGTAAGCTGCAATGTGCTTTGTATGGACTAAAATAATTGCCTCGGGCATGGTCTGGTGCATGATCTAAATACATGTTAGATTTGTTGTCTGAAGTTAGATTAATAGAATGCAAACCAGCTGATACTCTAATTATACAAAATCACAAGCTTGGAGAGTATTCAGATCATGCACCAACCAATAAAGAGAGATACCAACAACTAGTTGGAAGACTGATTTACTTATCACATACATGCCCCGACATTGCCTACGCTGTAAGCATAGTAAACTAATTCTTGCATTGCCTAGCAGAAAATCACATGGATGCAGTAATTCGAATTCTTCCTTATCTACAATATGCTCCTGGCAAAGGGATCATGTTCTCCAAGAATAATCATCTAAGGATAGATGGCTACACATATGCGGATTGGGCAGGAAGTATTTCTGATCGAAAGTCCACTTCAGGCTACTTTACCTTTGTTGGTGGCAACCTAGTTACATGGAGAAGTAAGAAGCAAAAGGTAGTGGCATTATCTAGTGCCGAAGCTGAGTTTCGGGGAATGGCCAAAGGTCTTTGTGAACTTTTATGGCTTAGAAGGTTGATGACTGAAATCGGATTTGCTCCTAAATCCAAGATGGATTTGTTTTGTAATAATAAGGCAGCAATTGACATCTCTCATAATCCTGTCCAACATGATCATACAAAACATGTTGAGATGGATCGTCACTTCATTAAACAAAATCTTAAAGAAAAAATAATTCGCTTTCCATTTGTCAAATCTGAAGATCAGCTAGCTGATATTCTTGCAAATGTTGTATCCAGTAAAAATTTTTACAACTCACTTGACAAGTTGGGCATCCAAGATATATATGCACCAACTTGAGGGAGTGTTGGCGTGAGTTGTCAATTCAGTTGTTAGTGCAGCTTTTAGAGCCATATCAGAATCCTAAATTACATGGGTCAACATATTCTTAGCCTTAGATTAGTGCATTACCAAAAATAGTTCTGTAACGTTTCTCTTTGTTTTATATATACTTGTATTATGCTTGTAAGAAAATATAGAAGAAAAATAAAATAAAAGGACTGAAACTTTTTTGACAGCGTGAATAGTTACAAATGACTGAATAATTAATTTGACATTTTTTAATAAACTTATGAAATATTTCATATAATTTTTAATAGTACATGAATATTTTATATAAAATTAGGAATTTCAGTTTTTTTTTTTTTTTTAACTTTTTATACTTGAAAACTCAACTTGTACACATGATTCAATTCAACTGCCAATAACAAGTAAAGCTCCACTTGGAACAAATGAATTCCATAAAATTTTATGGAATTCATTTGTAATTCCTATTTTTTTGTACTTGGTATACATAGAATTCAATTTCATGTAATTCATAATACTTTCACCAAATTCTACCAAAATAGGTGGAATTTGCAAATAAATTCCATATTTTTAAGCGTTAAATTTAAAAAGACTATCATACTCTCTTTATCATTTGTTAAAAATAAATTATCCTTATGCAGCTAATTTAGTCTGTTCTTTTTCCTTCCTCACGACTATTCTTCTCCATCTCCTACCACTATTATGCACTAAATGTTAATATATATATGATTTTTTTAATGTTATTATTGATTTAATATTTGTCGAAAATTTTAAAATGATGATTAATAGTTATTAAATTTTTTATTGTAAATAATTGGAAAAGGTATCAAAATTGGCATTGAATATATTTTAGAAAATAAAATAGAAATGAATTTCTTTATTCATTCATTCCAATAATAAAAATAAGGAATTCATTTTTAATTTTATATTCTAGTAATTTTATTTCAAACATAGGAATTCATTTATAAATAAACTCCATATGGAATTCATTTGTAAATGAATTCTACAATTCATTTGTAAATGAATTTTACAATTTAAATTCGTTTGTTCCAATCGAAGCCTAAAATTCTATTCAATTGGAAATATGATAAACTTACCAAGAATTAATGTGTTTGATTTGGAGGTTCGAAATATATGATAGTTTTTTTTTTTTTTTAATCTATTAGTTGATTTAAAAGTGTTTGATAGTGATAATAAAATTCTATTAAATTGAAAATATGATAAACTTACCAAAAATGTGTTTGATTCGAAGGTTTGAAATAGATGATAGTTTTTCTCGTATCTATCAGCTATTCCAAAAGTGTTTGATAGTAATAAGAAAATTCTATTAAATTGAAAATATGATAAAATTACCAAGAATGTGTTAGATTTGGAGGTTAGAAATAGATAATAACTTTTTGGCAAAATCCATTCTTGAATTTTTGAACTTTTAAAATTTTTTACATTTAATCACTTTAAAAAAAATAATAAAAAATTATTAATTAAGTCCCTATATTTTAATATTATATAACATGCAGTCTTCATACACGACATGCTAGTGCATGCATTACAATCTTCGTTAAATGGCATGTCCAGTTGGAAAAATACATTCTCAGATTCCCTAAGTTTTAAAATTTATACATTAGGTCCTTTTTCAAGAAAAATTACTCTTTAAAACTCCGTTTAAAACAAATGAATTTCATAAAATTTTATGAAATTCATTTGTAATTCCTATTTTTTATACTTGGAATGCAAAAAAAATAGGAATTGAATTCATCTATGAAATTCATCATGCTTTCACCAAATTACACAAAAATAGCTGCAATTTGCAAATGAATTTCATATTTTTAAGGGTTAAATTTAAAAAGACTATAATACTCTCTTAATCATTTGTCAAACATAAATTATTCTTATGCAGCTAATGTACCACTGTTCTTCTCCATCTCATACCACTGTTTTACACTGAATGTTAATATATATATGATTTTTTTTAAATTACGTTATCATTGATTCAGTGTTTGTAAAAAATTTTAAAATGATGATTAATGGTTGTTAAATTTTTTTATTGTAAATAATTGGAAGAAAGCATCAAAATTGGTATTGAGAATATTTTAGCAAATAAAATAGAAATGAATTTTTTTATACATCAATTCCAAGAATAAAAGTAAAGAATTCATTTTAATTTTATATTTTAGTAATTTTATTTCAAGTATAGGAATTCATTTATAAATGAATTGCATATGGAATTTATTTGTAAATTAATTCTACAGTTAAAATTCATTTATTCCAATCGAAATCTAAATCCTTATACTTTTGTTTGAGACAATAAGAAATTCCCCATAAACAACACATTCGTATAACATTTTGGCAAAACCCATTCCTGGGTCTCCGAATTTTTAAAATTGTTTACATTGGATCTCTTTAAAAACATAAAAAATCTCAATAAAATCCCTACACTTTAATATTAGATAACTTGTAATTCCTCATACACGGCATGTTGGAGCGTACATTTTAATCATCATTAAATGGTGTCCAATTGGAAAAATACATTCTCGAGTTCCCCATATTCTTTAGGTCCTTATACTTTTGTTTAAGGTAACATGAAGTTCCTCCTAAACGGTACATTCATATTACTAACTGGTATATGGTGTTGCCAAAAAATGAGTTTAAAAGTTTGGTTTGGAGAGAGAAAATACAAAAAGGAAAAGAAGAGGAAAAGAGAGGAAGATCACAGTGGTGAGGGCATTGAAGGTTTGAAGACGGTGGTTAACGGTTGTTTGTGACCAAAAATGGAAGAATCGAAGAAGATGATAAGGCAGAAGACGGTGAAACACGGAGAAGAAGAAGAATTAAAAGATAAGGAGAAATAATCTAATGCTCTATAGTTTGCAATCCAGCAAAATCTAAACCTTTTGATCAAGAGTAAACCTTGATCTAACGATTCAAATTTGCTCGCATCACATATATCTATGACCGAACACGCCTTTTAACGATAATTGAAACACACACTCGTTAGTCTATTGATTAAAGACTATTTGTTACCTCATATTAAAGTATATGAATTCAATCAAGAATTCTTTGTTATTCAATAACCTAATGTAGAAAGTTTTAAAAGTTTAAAGAGTTGAGTGGATTTTGCCCCTGCTGACTAGACACTCTTTTTAACGGTAATTAAAATATACGCATGATATTTCCATTATTTAAGGATTATGTGTTACCTTATATTAGAGTATAGGGACTTAATTGATTTTTTTTTATATATATAAAGAAAATCAATGTAAAAAATTTTAAAAGTTTAGAAATCTCATAATGGATTTTGCTAAGTTTTTTTTTTTTGTCTATTAGCAGTTTCAAAATTGTTTGATAGTGTTTGATAATAAAATTCTATTAAATTGGAAATATTATAAATTTATTAAGAATGTGCTTGATTTGAAGATTTGAAATAGATTATCGTTTTTTCATATTTATCAGTTCTTTTAAAAGTATTTGATAATAAAATACTATTAAACTGGAAATATGATAAATTTATCAAGAATGTGTTTGATTTGGAGATTCGAAGTAAATGATAACAACAGTAAAAGTGTTTGATAATATTTTTTAAATTAGCCACTGTAAGCTAAATTTTTATCTCAACTAACAACTAAATTTTTCTCAATCAGCTAAATTTTATTTTTATTTAAAATATAATATATTTTTATTAATTATAAATTTCTCCATTTCTCGTATCAATAACTTAATTTCTTACAAATACAAATAACAAAAACAAATATTAAAATGTTATAAATAATAAAATAATAATTAAATTATATACATGTATGTAAATTATACCATAAGTATAATTTAACAAATAAGAAATAACGAAATCTTACATAGTTTTTTTTTGTTGGCTCAACACATATATGGTCGCTTATATTTATTTAAATAATTTATTTAAATATCTAAACTTTAACAGCAAACTATCAAATAAATATGTTTGTCAATTTGCTAATAATAAATACAAATTCATATAAATTTTGAAAAATTAGAGTACGTGACACTCAGCCGCACTGATATGTTAGCACATAACATCAAAATCAATAAAAATATATCTTGTATTATTTTCAAGTTCTACCTATTTTACTATGCATATGCAATATATGCATTTATTACAATAGTTCAAATACTATATCAGTGTAGTTGAGTTTACTATGCATCTGCAACATATGCCTTTATTACAATGGTTCAAATACTATATCAGTATAATTGAGTATCACGTGCTCTTTTTTAAAAAAAAAAATATTGTGAATTTATATTTATTATTTATAAAATTGATAAATATAAATATAAATATTTAATAAATTATTATTAAAATTTAAATATTTAATTAAATTATAAAGTCAAATTTAGGTATTTGCATTTGTATTAGATTTTTTTTTCGCTCTAAAAAGGCTTCTAAAAAGAATATTTGGATGGAAACCAATAACAATGGATAAAAAGGAATCTCAACATAAAAAGTAGCGAATTTATCTCCCTGGGCCCTCAACTGACGCTCCAGCATTATAATTGATGAAACTGGGCCTCATTGTTATTGTTACTTTCAAAAGAATGATCTTGCCATTAACCTAATTTCCTATCACAAACATTGGAGTTAACACCACCTAACGAGGCCCGTATCAAAAGACTGGTTCATAACTTATTAGGAGAAAAGCTATTAAAGTGTACATATTAATTTTCCTTTTTATTATTTATTGCAATGGACAGATGTCCTATTCTAGTACATTAAATAGGCAGCTAAGATATAGAAAAAATAAAAAATAAAAAGATATAAGACCGACCTGAAACCGAAATAAATATATGGTTTGATACATTCATATCATGAACTTGATGATTGCACTTAAGGATGCGGGGGATTGTAAAAAACAACTTTATAGGTATATCTGGTTTGATACATTTATATCATGAACTTAATGATTGCACTTTTTGGGTCAATTTTATCCATAATAACTAAATTTTTGCAATTGTAATATTGTGGTTACTAAACTTTTATTTGTAATGGACAAATAACCCATCTTTTTTTTTGTAATAAGACGGTCACAATAATCGGAATTTGCCTATTCCGGCCATAGGCACGTGCGAATCACGGTAAGGCCTATTGCCACGTAAGAAAAAATGTTATGTGTGATCCTGACTGAATCTGGGGGTTAATTTTATCCGTGATAACTAAATTTTCGCAATGGTAACGTTGTAGTCACTAAACTTTGATTTGTAATAAAAAAATAACCCATCTTTTATTTTGCAACAAGAAGGTCACAACGATTGGAATTTGTCTAATGCAGCCACCAGTGCGTGGGAATCACGGCAAGACTCGTTGCCACATAAGAAAAAAATGCCACGTCTGATGCTGACTGAATCCGATGTGCCATGATTTTTTTAAAAAGAAAATTTAATTTTTTTTTACTATTTGCCTCTTCGTTCTTCTCTTTCTATCTATCTCTCTCTATCGCTTTCTCTCTGGATCTGTCTCACGTACTCACTGACCAGATCATGGTGGCTCTTTCTTCTTCTCGCCTCTCACTGTTCAAATCACTCTTCTCTCTCCCTTCTCTTTGTTGTGGCTGCGTTCCGTCACTCCCAATCTCATCTTTTCTTTTAACATGTTGTCTTCCTCATCTTAATCTATTCTTTAAAGAGCCACCACAATCTGGTCAGTGATTATGAGAGATAGATGTGGAGAGAAAGCGATAGAAAAAGAGAGATAGATAGAAAGAGAAGAACAAAGAGGCAGATAGTAAAAAAAATGTAATTTTTTTTTTATAAAAAATCATACCATGTCGTGTAATGCCCATTCCCGACCACACACATAGCTTCGTTACGGCAGTCGAAAATGGTCGCCACAACACCCGTCACATAGCACAAACGCATATAATTGAGTTATAGATAAAATCCTGAATTAACAAATTTCTTTAAAATGCAGCGGAACACTTATAAAACCCTTACTTAAATACATATTGTCCACTTATATTACATATAACATTCGGTTATTATATCGTTTCTCTTTACATGCCAAAATGGTTATTACATTATACAGACTACAAATGACCTACACAAAGTAGCGAACCCTAGTGTTGACCAGAGATAATGCAGGGCCATCCTTCACCTGTGCTTCGCTTCTGAACCTACACAAATTAACACCTGTGCTAAGCGATAACGCTTAGTGGGGAAACAACATACAATGTATATACATAACAATCATTGTATAATCAACAGATATATGCTTATTATTCATGTTTCATCATATACATGATTTATTATCATACTTCTTCGCATACATGCTTCATAAATATAACATTCAATATATCTTGATGTACATATAGCATCATTAGGAAATTATGTTCACATACTGCAATATCACATGACAAACTTATAACGCATCACATTCACATTCTTACATCGCATAATATTCACATTGCTCATTATTGATTACTCATTCATTATTTACCTTGCTTGCAACTCATAAATGCGGATAACGGGTATCACATTAGTACTCGTAAGTACCATATCACATTAGTATCCGTAGATGCAAGACTTTCGCATTAGTACCCATAGGTACCGATATAATCATGAATATAAAAATACTTATGTGAATCTAATAAGATTCTATACGCATTGGGGATACCAAATGAGAATCAAACGCTTCGGCTACAGTACTTGACCCTATAGGCATGCCTATCAATTCACTACTCGTCTTGCAGGCTAAATTATTAATTTCATTTTAATGTTCATATATTGCATCATATAACATCCATATATCCACAAGAAGCAGTATCATAACAGTCAATATCTTGCATACATATATAGCTTATCAACAAGTTCCCACTTCACTGTATAAATTCACATGGACCAACACATTTATAGTTTTCATATGCATAACAATTCATATGTCAAATATTATAATTTACACAAAATAGGACATCTAGTAAGTTTTCATAATTTGAAACTCTGTCGTGCTTGTGACAGAGCTCGACATACCCCTCTGTCGTGCTCACGGCAGAAGTCGAGCATGCGACAGAACCAACAAATTGCTTTTTTTGCATTCGTGCTGATGACAGAACACAATCTGTCAAGCTCTGTCTTATGGAGTCCTATGTCGTGCTCATGATAGAACCTGAACTATGTGTTTAAAACTCCAACTTCACTTACTTGACTTCAATCACTTCCCTATATTCATATACATGACTTCTAAACTAACCAAAACTTCACTTTTAACCAACATAGCCTTCTAACCAAATGACAATCTACATGTTAACTTTCAAATGACACAACTCTCATTACATTTGAACTTAAAATCAAGGAATTGAGGCCAAGGGATTACAACTTGATCCAAAGGTCCTCTTACAGAATTTTAGCTACACTTATAGACACTTTTGAAGACCTTAGAGTCCTCAAAACAACAAAGCTAGTTCTACAACAACTTAAGATATACAAAATGGTTTCAATCCACTTGACCTCATTCATTTTAGATTTTTGAAACTCATTTTATGGCCTAAATAATCCAAATAGGTCAAAATGGAACTAAAACCAATTCTACACTTTTAACTCATCAAGCTTCAAACTAACTAATTTGACATAACTTTACCATCAAACTCAAGCTAAACTTCCCTAACACAAGCATGAATACCACGACATTTTCAATTCCCCATTAAGAACTCACTCATTCACAAATACATAATAAATTCTCAAATCTTCAGAAATTAGGGTTACATGCTTAGATCAATAAACTCATAGCAATTAATTTAGCTTAATAAGCTCATCTCATCAATTCAATTCATCACACAACGTAAATACACATTTTCAATTCAATTGAACACACAATACAATCATGTATTTCAGATTTTATTCACTATCAATTTAATACAAACAAGTCATAGTTTCCTAAATCTTAATCTCCTATGCTCCAATGTGCTCACTTGGCACTTGGCTCACCAACCTTCTTCTTTCCCTTATTTTTTCTTGTTTTTACCACTACAAACACAATCCAATTCCTAGAATTGAAATAAGGGAATCAATACCAATTCAATTCAGAAAAGAAGAAGAAAAAGAGAAATCTAACATCATAACTTACCTTACTTATTCAATAACTCAATACAGAAATCCATCAACAGAAATCAGCCAACAACACTCGATGGAACAAGAGACTTAAGATGAAGAAGAAGAAGAAGAAGATGATGATGAATAAAAAGGGGACTAAAGGGGGTCGAACCAAAGGAAAACACAAAAGAAGTCAATTTTTGCCTCTCAATTCTCTCTTTATATTGCATGCAAAATGGTGTGTTGGCAAGGCCAACACAAGGCACATGGAATCCACTATAACATGATTAGCTTAAGCTAATCTTACTTAACACTTAATTAATCCACTCTTAGCTTAATCATGTGCAACTACACTTTAGTCACCTAACTTATTTATTTTATGCAATTAAGTCCTCTTTTTCAATTATACTTAGGTCCAAAATTATAAATTCCAAATCAAACTTGTCCAAGTACCCTAACTAAGCTAGAATACTACTAGGGTGACTTTCGGGTCATTACAACTCTCCCATCCTAAAAAGAATTTCATCCGTAAAATTCATACCTGTATTAAACAAATGAGGATACTGAGCTCGCATCACTGCTTCCGATTCCCATCTCACTTCTTCTATCCCATGATGTTGCCAAAACACTTTCACTAACGGAACTTGCTTATTCCGAAGTTGCTTCACTTCTTGTGCTAATATTGCTTTAGGCTTCTCATCATAGGAGAAATCTGGTTGCACTTGAACATCTTGCACTGACAAAACATGCGACTCATCTGAACGATATCTTCGAGGCATAGACACATAGAAGACATCATGAAGCTTAGCCAAATCCAGAGGTAAGGCTAACCGATATGCCACTGTCCCAACTCTTTCCAACACTTTAAAAGGTCCAATGAATCTCGGACCTTGTTTCCCTTTATTTCCAAATCGAAGTACTTTTCTCCTTGGAGACACTTTCAAAAAGACTTTGTCACCCATATCAAACTCTATATCCTTTCTCTTTAAATCTGCATAGGACTTTTGCCTGTCACTTGGACCTTTCAACCGCTGCTGAATAATCTTCGCTTTCTCTTCAGTATCTCTTACCATATCAGAACCGATTATCTTATGCTTATACAACTCTGTCCAACATACAGGAGTCCGACACTTTCTACTATAAAGAGCTTCATAAGGTGCCATACCGATACTCACTTGATAATTGTTATTCTATGAAAATTTCATCAATAGAATGTACTTATCCCAACTCGTAGAGAAATCCAAAATACAAGTTTGAAGCAAATCTTCTAACAATTGAATCACCTTTTTTGATAGGGGTGAGCAACGGTCGGTTCGGTTCAATAACCAAACCGAATCGAAATAACCAAAAATCGAATTATTAAGATTTGGGCAAACCGAATCGAAATGATATAATATAATAACTGAGATCAAATCGAACAGACATTTTCGATTGGTTTGGTTCGGTTAACCAAAATTTTAAAATTATAATTAAAAAAATTGTCAAAAAATTATATAAAATTACAAATCATAAAATTAAAATAAAAAAATTCAAATTAAAAATGTACATATATTTAATTAGAGTTAAATCCCTTTATATTAAATTAAAAAATACAAAAATAAAGTTTATTTTTGTAAAAAATGAAAAAAAAATAACATATATTAATACAAGTTCGGTCATTGGAATTTTTTTTTGGTTTTTGCCTTTCAAAACCAAACCAAACCAAAATAACCAAAATTAGCTTATTTTTGAAATTGATATCGAAACGAAAAATCGAAAAACCGAACCAAATTAAAAAATTCGATTGTTTGGTTCGGTTTGAACCAAAATTTGCTCACCCCTACTTTCTGACTGTCCACCAGTCCGCGAATGAAAAGCTGTACTAAAATGTAGTCGCGTACCAAGTGCAGATTGCAATTCCTTTTAGAACTTAGAAGTAAACCTTGGGTCTCGATCATATACAATGGATAAAGGAATACCATGAAGTCGCACAATCTCATTTATATACAATTCAGCCAACCCATCCATAGAGTAATCAAGTCGAATCGATATGAAATGGGCCGACTTGGAAAACCTATCAACTATTACCCATACAGAATCGTGCTGTTTAGATGTCATTGGAAGACTTGTGACAAAATTCATAGTAATGTTATCCCATTTCCATTGTGAAATAGGAATAGGATTCAACGAATCCAATGGAACTTGTTATTCTGCTTTCACTTGCCGACAAGTCAAGCACTTAGAAACATACTCCACGTCTTTCTTCATACTAGGCCACCAATAAAATTGTTTCAAATCCTGATACATCTTATTGCCACCTGGATGCATAGTAAAGACTATATTATGAGCCTCATATAAAAGCTTCTTCCTCAACTCTTTATCACTTGCTACACACAACCGATTCCGATAATACAGAATACCTTCTTTATCCACTGAATAGTCAGTCTTGTCACCATTCTTGACTGACTGCAGAATCTGTTGTAACTTAGGATCATCTTTCTATGCATCCACACTCTCATTCCTCAAATCTGGTCTTGCTCTCAACTGAGCCATTAAAGCCCTATCAGATGCAAATCTCCTTTTGATATGTTGCAATGTCAAAACAGAGACTGATTTTCTACTCAACGCATCAGCAACAACATTAGCTTTACCAGATTGGTAATCCACAATACAATCATAATCCTTAAAAAGTTCAAGCCATCTCCTCTGTCTCAAATTTAACTCTTTGAGTAAACAAATATTTGAGACTTTTGTGATCAGTGAAAATCTTACATTTTTCACCATACAAGTAATGGCACCAAATCTTTAAAGCAAACACTACTGTAGCTAACTCCAGATCATGCGTTGGATAATTATGCTCGTACGATTTCAACTGTCTCAAAGCATAAGCTATCACTTTCCCATCTTGTATCAATACACATCCCAATCCAATTCCAGAAGCTTCACTATACATAGCATACTCTTTACCTGGAATGGGTTGAGTCAGAATCGGTGCCTCAACTAGCATCTTTTTCAACTGTTCAAAACTAGCTTGACACTTATCTGACCATACAAACTTAACTCCTTTACAAAGTAACTTGGTAAGCGGAGAAGCAATAACTGAAAACCCTTTCACAAAATGCCAATAATAACCCACTAAAACTAAGAAACTCCTATTCTTAGACATATTTCCAGGCGGATTCCAACTCACAACTACTTCTATCTTAGCTGGATCAACTTTAATACACTCAGAAGAGACAACATGGCCCAAGAAAGATACTTCCTTAAGCCAGAACTCACACTTACTGAGCTTAGCATACAACTGATATTTTCTTAGGGTTTGAAGCACAATTCTCAAATGCTGCTCATGCTCTTTCTCATTTCTCGAATACACAAGTATATCATCAATAAACACCATAATAAACTGATCCAAATATGGTCTGGACACTCTATTCATCAAATCCATGAATGCTGCAGGCGCATTGGTCAACTTGAATGGCATTACTAGGAATTCATTATGACCATATCGAGTCCTGAATGCTATCTTCAGAATATCCTCTTTTTTAACTTGTAGCTAATATTATCCCGATCACAAATCGATCTTTGAAAACACACCAGCTCCCTTCAACTAATCAAAAAAATCCTTAATCCTAGGTAAAGGATATCTGTTTTTCACTGTTACTTTGTTAAGATGTCTATAATCAATACACATTCTCATTGTGCCATCCTTCTTCTTAACAAACATAACTGAAGCTCCCATGGGTGATACACTTGGTCGTATAAAACTCTTATCTAACAACTCTTACAACTGAATCTTTAATTCTTTCAACTCAGTAAGAGAAATACAATAAGGTGTCATAGAGACAGGTGCGGTATCCGACACAATATCAATTGACAGCTCCACTTCCTTTATAGGTGGTATACCAGCCAACTCTTCTGGAAACACATTAAAAAATTCTTTCACTACTGGTATATCCTATATTCTAACTTGCTTCCTCTTTGAGTCTAACACTAGAGCTAGGAAAGCTTCACATCCTTTTCTCATACACCGATAAGCTTGCATTGCAGAAATTACATCTACTAAAGGATTAGAATGCATACCCTTCATACTCACCTTAGACTGTTCTGAACTTCTAAGCACAACTGTTTTCTTTCTACAGTTAACAACAGCTCAGTGCTTACTTAACCAATCTATGCCTAAAATCATATCAAACTCATCAAAAGGCAATTCTATCAAATCTATAGGAAATACTTAACCCTGAACCACTAAAGGGCAATCTCTATACACCTTATTCACCTTAATATTATTCTCCAATGGACTAGTCACACACATATCATAATCTAAATGATCAACTGAAGACATTTTATCACATAACTTCTTAGAACATACATATGAATGCGTGGATCCAGGGTCAATTAATGCAAACATTTCCATATCAAAGAGTAAAAATGTACCAGCTATAACCTTTGGCGCATCCTGCTCCTCACGAGCTTTCATAGCATATGCCCATGCTGGTGCTGTAAGAGGTCGATCAACTGATTCTAACACTGCACCACCTCTGGACTGGCTACCTTTAGCACGTCCTCTACCTTTTCCACGGTTTGCTGGAGGCAGATTAGATCCACCTTTACTAGTTTCCTACTGATTCCCTCTCATTTCATAGGCTTTAGGATAGTTAGCCAAGAAGTGCTCAGTGCTCCCACAATGAAAACATGCACTAGTCAACTTCCAATATTCACCTTTGTGATGTTTACAGCAATAGGGACACTTAGGCACATCACTTCTGTTAGCAGACACACCCCTACCAGTACCAGATGCAAAAGAGGATCCTTGCTTTCTGTCTCTGGTAGGTGGGTTACTAGTTGATTTAGCTTGAGGTGCCACTTGAGATTCTCTCGATCTTTTTCCCGAATGTGCACTTCCTCTAGCAGAATTCCTCCTCTGAATTCTTTCCCTCTGAATCTCTTGTGACCTTTTAACTCTCATGGCTGCCTGAACTATCTGATAGTAGCTCACAGTCTGAGAAGTGGTCATGGAAATCAACAATGCCTTTATTGGCTCATTCAAACTTTCTTCGAACTGTTGGCATCTAAACTCTTTGGTAAGTACACCTTTAGGCACATACTTACTGAGCCTACAAAACTCCTTTTCATACTTTGCTACTGATAAAGCTCTCTGCCTCAAGTTTAGAAATTGCTTCCTATTTGCTTCTCGGTACACCTTGGTAATGTCCTTATTACGGAACTCTTGAACAAAGAACTCCCAACTGATCGGTGTAGGAAGCAATGGATGCCTTAAAACCAACTTCTACTAGTCATAGGCAGATCCTTGCAGAAGAGATATTACACACTCAACTTTCTGCTCAAGAGGACATCTAATTTCATCAAGTACCTTCTGAACTTTCTCAATCTAGTATTAAGCTTTAAAGGACTCATCCAAACTAGTGCCATAAAATTCCTCAGCCCCATGTTTTCTCAACAAATTCACTGGAGCTTTCAGTGCTGTAGTACGATCTAGCACCCTTGCCATGTCTTGAGACATCTTAAGCAAAGCCTCCATCGGTACCATTGGAACATCTCGTCCCATACCCTCTGGTACAGATGGACCAGACATAGACATCTCCGGTTCTCTTGGATTAACACTTTCTGCGGTCTCTTCTCTCACATCGTGAGAAGGATCCATCAATCTACTACATACACAAGGACATCCGCATTAGGTCAACACAACTATATGCATTCTTATTCTATACTATGTCCAGAAACAGCTAAGCCTATACTCTGATACCACAACCTGTAAAGCCCATTCCCGACCACACACATAGCTTCGCTACAGTAGTCGAAGATGGTCACCACAACACGTGTCACATAGCACAAACGCATATAATTGAGTTATACACAAAATCTTGAATTAACAAATTTCTTTCAAATGCAGCAGAACACTTATAAAACCCTTACTTAAATACATATTTTCCACTTATATTACATATAACATTCTGGTATTTTATCGTTTCTCTTTACATGCCAAAATGGTTATTACATTATACAGACTACAAAGGACCTACACAAAATAGCGAACCCTAGTGTTGACCAGTGATAATGCAGGGCTGTCCTTCACCTGTGCTTCGCTTATGAACCTATACGGATTAACACTCGTGCTAAGCGATAATGGTTAGTGGGGAAATAACATACAATGTATATACATAACAATCATTGTATAATCAACATATATACGCTTATTATTCATGTTTCATCATATACATGCTTTATTATCATACTTCTTTGCATACACGCTTCATAAACATAACATTGAACATATTTTGATGTACATATAATATCATTAATAAATCATGTTCACATACTGCAATATCACATGACAAACTTGTAACGCATCACATTCACATTCTTATATCGCATAATATTCACATTGCTCATTATTGATTACTCATTCATTATTTACTTGCCTTCAACTCATAGATGCGGATAACGGATATCACATTAGTACTTGTAAGTACCATATTACATTAGTATCCGTAGATACAACACTTTCGCATTAGTACCCATAGGTACTGATATAATCATGATTAAAAAAACACTTATGTGAATCCAATAGGATTTTATGCACATTGGGGATTCCAAATGGGAAACAAATGTTTCGGTTGCAGCACTTGACCCCATAGGCATGCCTATCTATCCACTAGTCGACTTGCAGGCTAAATTATTAATTTCATTTTAATGTTTATATATTGCATCATATAACATTCATATATCCACATGAAGCAATATCATAACATTCAATATCTTACATACACATATAGCTTATCAAAAAGTTTCACTTCACTATATAAATTCACATGGACCAACACATTTATAGTTTTCATATGCACAACAATTCATAGGCTAAATATTATAATTTACACAAAATAGGACATCTAACAAGTTTTCTAAACTTGAAACTCTATCGTGCTCACGACGGATCACAGCACAAGTCGCGCACTCGACAAAACCAACAAATTGCTTCTATTACGCTCGCGCTCGCGACAGAATATAATTTGGCAAGCTTTGTCTTATGAAACCCTTTGTCGTACTCGAGGCAGAATCTGAACTATGTGTTCAAAACTCTGACTTCACTTACTTCACTTCAAGCACTTCCCTATATTCATATACATAACTTCTAAACTAACCGAAACTTCACTTTTATCCAACATGGCCTTCTAACCAAATGACAATCTACATGTCAACTTTCAAATGACACAACTCTCATTACATTTGAACTTAAAACCAAGGAGTTATGGCCAAGGGAACACAGCATGATCCAAAATCCCTCCTACAGAATTTTAGCTACACTTATAGACACTTTTGAAGACCTTAGAGTCCTCAAAACAACAAAGCTATTTCTACAACAACTTAAGATATATAATATGGTTTCAATCCAGTTGGCCTCATTCATTTTAGATTTGTGAAACTCATTTTATGACCTAGACAATCCAAATAGGTCAAAATGGAACTCAAACCAATTCTATACTTCTAACTCATCAAGCTTCAAACTAACTAATTTGACATAACTTTACCATCAAACTCAAGTTAAACTTCCCTAACACAAGCATGAATACCACGGCACTTGCAATTCCCCATTAGGAACTCACCCATTCACAAATACATAGCAAATTCTCAGATCTTTAGAAATTAGGGTTACATGCTCAGGTCAATAAACTCATAGCAATTAATTTAGCTTAATAAGCTCATCTCATCAATTCAATTCATCACACAACATAAATACACATTTTCAATTCAATTGAACACACAATACAATCATGTATTTCATATTTTATCCACTATCAATTTAACACAAACAAGTCATAGTTTCCCAATCCTTAATCTCCTATACTCCAATGTGCTCACTTGGCACTTAGCTCACCAACCTTCTCCTTTTCATTGTCTTTTCTTGTTTCTACCACCACAAACATAATCTAATTCCCAGAATTGAAAGAAGAGAATCAGTACCAATTCAATTAAAAAAAAAAAAAAGAGAAGAAGAGAAATCTAACACCATAACTTACCTTACTTATTCAAGAACTCAATACAGAAATTCATCAACAGAAATCAGCCAACAACACTCGATGGAACAAGAGACTTAAGATGAAGAAGAAGAAGAAGAAGAAGAAGAAGAAGAAGAAGAAGAAGAGCAGAAGAAGATGAATAAAAAGGGGACTGAAGGGGGCCGGACCAAAGGAAAGCACAAATGAAGTCAATGTCTGCCTCTCAATTCCCTCTTTATATTGCATGCAAAATGGTGTGTTGGCAAAGCGAACACAAGGCACATGGAATCCACTATAACATAATTAGCTTAAGATAATCTCACTTAACACTTAATTAATCCAATCTTAGCTTAATCATGCAAAACTACACTTTAGTCACCTAACTTATTTATTTTATGCAATTAAGTCTTATTTTCCAATTACACTTAGGTCCAAACTTAAAAATTCCAAATCAAACTTGTCCAATTACCCTAACTAAGACAGAATACTACTAGGATAACTTTCGGGTCATTACACGTCGGATCCAATCAGCATCCAATGTGGAATTTTTCTTACTTAGTAATGGGTCTCGCCGTGATTCCCACGCGCCGGTAGCTGGATTAGGCAAATTCCGGTCATTGTGACTTTCATGTTACAAAATAAAAGATGGATTATTTTTTCATTACAAATTAAAATTTAGTGACCACAAAATTACAATTGCAAAAATTTAATTACCACAGATGAAATTATTCTTGGATCCAGTCCGCATCTGATGTGGCATTTTTTTCTCACGTGGCAATAGGTCTCGCCGTGATTCCCATACGCTAGTGGCTGGATTAGGCAAATTTCAGTCATTGTGACTTTCCTGTTACAAAATAAAAGATGGGTTATTTTTTCATTACAAATTAAAGTTTAGTGACCACAATGTTACAATTACGAAAGTGTAGTTATCACGGATGAAATTAACCCGCACTTTGTTAACGAATCTTCTCTTACATTTTGTCAACTAGAAGACGTTAGAGCAATGTTCTACCATTTTATTTTATAAAATGTTAACTTGAACGTTAGTATAGTAATATGTAGATATAAGTCTTGTAATTGTATCAAACTTATATATGGAGTTGAAAATTGATATTAATGGATTTTGAAAGCTACTTGAATTTAGAGCAAAATGTCAATAAGTGTTCCAAGGGAAAAAGAAAAATTATATATTTTAGAAAAAAATTCCCTCAGTTTTTCAAGTCATTTTTTAACAAAATCTAATTTCTTATAGGTTAGTCCATTTTTTTTTTAACTTATTTCTCTAATATCTGTACTCAGACTCATGATAATTTATACAAGTTTGATTCATAATTAATACCATCTTAAATTGGATTTTGGAATTATTTGGGAGTGAAAGGTTTTTATTTCTCTTAATTTCTCTTATTTATTAATTTGAAATTGCAACAAAACACAAATATCAAAAAGTTATCGATTTAGAGAAAATAATATTTAAACTCACTCATTTTTTATAGCCAATTCTTTTTAGGATTTTTAAAAATAATAGCTTTTTCCAAATATTTTAAAAATATTCTAGGAAAGGATCGATCTAAATTTATTTTTTCAGAAATTGAAAGTCTTTGAATTTTTGAGAAAATGAGAGAAACTGAATACCCATTATCTACTATCTAATCCATTCTCAGCCCAAGGCCCAACATAATACAAGCCAAGATCCAGTCAGCCTAAGACCTTGTGCCCAACAGGTAAACACCTAAAGATTTGACGGCGTGCAGGCTGTTTGATCGGACTGACAATATAACACCCCAATACCCCCGGGGAGGATATCGAGGTGCTAAGGACAAGGGAACTCATACAAAAACATACATAAATGGAAAAGATATAATATGGTGTGCGAACAATCTTAAATACATATGCATCAAAATAATCAATTTACAAACACAAGAATAAAACAAATTCTTATTATCGTAAACTATGACATAATATCTTATTTCTTTACATAACAATCAAAATTTATAGAAGCATCTCTTATTACAAAAGACAGAGATATACATAACCAAAAATAAAAGAACTTCAAACAAGCTCCAGACTCCTAGTGGCCAAAACCTGCAGATACACCGCAATAAACCCGGACCTACCACCTACACGGGAAACCACCCGTGCTAAGCGATAACGCTTAGTGGGGAGAAATAGAAACAAAAGACTTATAACGAAGTTATAAATAACACAAACAATATAATAAAATAAATAAAAACTAAAATACGAAATTGCAAGGAACATATTCCTTAACTCACACATGAATAATCATAAACTTAGCACACTCATCATGATGATGATACAATAACATAGCTATGCATCTCCAAAACATTCAACCACAAAAGCATTTCCAACATACAACGACATCACATCAAAACAATAATTTACTACATTTAACGCTATACTAATGTACTTGCACACGTAGCACATTTTAGCCTGAGTTCCCATTAACAGTGGATACGGGTATAGAAGATACTGATAGGAAACAGTATCTGAATACATAAAAGACATAAGTCCCAAATCATTTTATACTCGAAGGTAGCAGAAGAGACCGAAGTCTCTAAAACAATTCACTAAGGCCCAAATGGGGTAGAAGCAAGACCCAAATGGGGCCAACAGAAGTAGCTTCACTTAAACCCTTTATAAGCATGCACCATTCAGTCTTACGCAAACACACCATATCACAACACTCAAACTATACAATAATCAAAGATCCCACCACTTAACATAATTATACATCAATTCTAACATATACAAAGTACAAAAATAATAACTCATACGATCATAATTATAAACCAAACATGAGTGAGAAATCATGCAAACTATAATAAATAAAATATTTTTAAAGCACAGGGGAGGGTTGCGCTCACGACAGAGGCGAAGCTCGCCCAAGATTGCGCTCGCAACAAGCTCTACTCTCGCGAAAGATAGCCAACAGGTCTCTGTCGCGCTCGCGACCGAAGTTGCACTCGCGACAGAGAGCGATAGGTTGGCCTCGCGCTCGCCCACGGAAGTGCACTTGCGAGATAGCCCGGCCAGGCAGGGGCTCGGCTATCGAGCTCTCTATCGCGCTCGCAATCGAAGTCGTGCTCGGGACAGAGGCCGCTATGGTAGGAGTTCGGATGATCGAGCTCTGTCACGCTCATGACCAAGGTCTCTCTCGCGATAGAGACGAGCTCCTCACCCCTTCTGCCGATCAATCCACTGCTCCCTCATACTACAACCATCCAAAACTCAAATCTTCAAGCATACTACTCAAACCAAACATCAAAACCACTTCAAAGTATGCTTATTATCATACACATAACAATTTACACTTACTAGAAATAATTATATTGACTAGAAGTCACAATCAAAGCATTAAACCTAGAATTTAGTTCTAACTTATGAAAATCCTCAATTCAACTTTCATAAGCTAAACTACATCTAACAAATCATACAAATAGCAAAACTCGACTAAATACATGCATCAAAACACACTAGACCACCCAAATTTTCAGAATTTCAAATTAATAACCAAGCACATCAAATACACATAAACTCCCAAACCTCTATGAAGTTTCAAAACCCAAACTCTTTAAGGTCCAACCTTCTCCTCGTCCTTGCTCTTACTCTTGGTCACCAATTCTTGCACAAAATAAACCAAATAACTCATAATCCAAACGCAAATACCCAAACCACATAAAAACTAGAAGGAGGAGAAAAAGAAGAAGAACTGAAAATCATAACCCGAAAATCCAGCCACTTACCTTACAATACCAAAATAAACTCTTGAAGAACACTAAGGAGAATAAGCAAGGAGCAGAAAATGAAGAAGAAAGAAGAAGAAGAAAGAAGCGCATGAAGAGGAGAAAAGAACGGGAAATCAAAACCCAAAATCTAATTTTTCCTCTTCTCTCTCTTCTTTTCTTTCATTTCTTTCATTAATGCTCCTCAACTACCAATCCTATGTGTTAAACACTCATAGGCTAAAATAAAATATCTTTGTCAAATTTTCCCTATTGGTCCTTGGAAAAACTTCTTCAATCTTTGGTAAATTCTCTTTTACTCACTTAAAGAACTTCTTTCCAAAATTATCTTATTTCCTTTTTCAATTTAGTCCTCATAAAATTCAATTTTTTACTTGTATAAATACTCTTATGCCTTTTTACCAATGCAATAACCTTGTAATTTCTATTAGGGTCCATTTTGGAATGTTACAGACAAGGGGCGTGCCCTGTCAAAATCCACTGACACATTCTATTGTGCATATCTAGTCACACTGTAGTAACGTATGCCACCTACCTACTATATGCACTTGAGCAACCCACTCCTGGCACTCGAGTGCTTATAGGTGGCATTTCACATACCTTATAAATAGCTCAAAATGCAAGAGAATCAGGTATTGAATTTTTGAGACATTCTCTCTTTATATTCTCTCTCTAAAAGCATTATTGACTTAAATCTCGGAGTGCTTATGCTGAATTCGATCGGCACCTCTTATTGCAGGTCTAATAGTCTTGACGATCCGATTAGCTATCATTTCCTTCCATCTAACCTCATTTCATTTCAAATCTTTTAGAAATTATCATTTGATGTTTTCGTTGAGAGACCATGGTAGGCTTATCAAGACAATATAAGCACTTTAGAACCAGAGCAAGTAATCAATCCAATGATGAGAGAATAACAAAATCCATTATAAGAAGGGAAGAACCACGTGGATCCCCTGCCCATAATAATCTTTTATCTGCATTCAATGAAGATTTCTTGGCATAGCCAGATACTACTCCAATCACCATGAAGGATTTGAAAGCAATTTTAGGAGATTTCATGAGGAATATAATGCAATCTGTCCGAAAGGGCAAGCAACCTTATACCTCAATGAGGGATTTAGAGGTTGAGACTGAAAGCAGAGAAGAAAAAAGGCAGAGGAACAAGGAAATTGTAATATAAGACTAGGAGAAAAAAGATAGATTAGGCACTTGTTCAAAATTGTGCGAAGCTAGCAAAAGAGATAAAGGTAAGGAAAAAATGTTCTTTACAAGCAGGAGCCACGCCTTTCCCATATAGGACCCAATCTATACCCAAAGGCAATCACAATCATCTTTGATCTCCATAGGAGATGATTTGTCGTACATGTGCACGCCAAAGAGAAGGTTTTTCGAGAAAGCCAATTAGGAAAATGAAGGCCCAGTGGCATATAAGAATGAGAGATGGTTCCTGCAACAAATAAAGAAGTTCAGACTTAGGCACCCTAAAAAGCCCTTGTTCGATGGCAACACCATCTCCCTTTTTGCCAGGAGATAAGAGAGGCCAAACTACTAAGCAGATTCAAAGAAAAAATGATGCCCAAATACACGGGCAAATCCGATCTAAAGTGCCATATTTCTGAGTACCTAATACAGATTCAAATCTACTACTTTGATGATTGGATATTATGCATAGTTTTCTCAATGATCCTTATGGGTGCTTTAGATTAGTTCCATGATCTTCCTTAGGAATCGATAATCTCATTTAAGCAGATTTGTGATCTACTCATGACAACGTTTATAGTTTAGATTCGAATGTTGAAAACGATCAATGACCTGTGCAATCTGGTGCAAGGCCCCAATAAGAGCCTCAGAGATTATATTGATAGATTCCAAACATTGGCATATGAGATAAAGAATTTGCACCCGAAAGTAGGAACAAATGCTCTATCCAGAAGTGTAAAGAGCATCCAACTATTCGAATCCATAACTACTCGACCACCAATTGACTTCATAGATTTAACGGATAGAGCCAACCAGTACATCTAGCTAGATGATGCGCTGAGGGCTGACAAAAGAATGTTGAGTATGGCAAAGAGGATACAATAGTCGAGTGGATGGGTAGGAAGGAGAACAAGGAGCCCAGAAAGAATGTCTACATCAAAAAGCTTAGGTAAGCAGAAGAAGACTGAGTAAATAAGGTTCGAACACTATGTTAATAATCCAACTAGAACCTATACCTCGCTCAACTTCACCCCTGCCAATGTTCTAATATGGATCAAAGAAAAACACAGTAAGGTGAATTGTCAAAAAAAGAAGACCCATTGGATGTATGCCAAGCTAGATAAGAGCAAATATTGTGAATTTCATAAAGATGTTGGTCAGATAATCGACAAATGCAACTTGCTGAAGGAGAAGATTGAAAGGTTTTTGTAAAATGGGTCTTTGAAGAAATTTGTAGGACCTCTATAAAGAGTTCTTGCAAGTTCCCTCTTGAAAGAAAAGATCGATCGGATTATAATGATAATGAAAAATGAAGAAAATTAAGAGATGTTGATGTCAAAGGCAAAGAGCTGGGGTATTCAATATGATTGCAAGGGGATCATCATATGGAGAAGATTTCTCCAAGAGAAAAAAGGACAAAGGCATATACTTCTCAGTCAAATTCGAGAAATTGCCACATGTCTCAATATCCCTCGAAGACACAGGCGATCTAAAATTCCCACATGAAGATGCCCTAGTTGTGATCAATAACTTTTTGGTGAAAAGAATTCTGATCGATAATGGGAGTGTAGTAAATGTCCTCACTTTGGAAGCTTATAAGAAGATGAATTTATCGATCAAAGAATTGAAGCTAAATACCACCTTACTGATTGGGCTCGACAATGCCACTATACTAGTGGTAGGATTGGTTAATCTCTTCGGCAAGCTCAGAGATGAACCTGCGATGCACACATGCAAAACCACCTTTATGGTGATAGATATGAGCTTTACATATAATGCAATTTTTGGAAAACCGCTGCTTTTTTAGAGCAGAGCGATGACCAATATTAGATACATGGTTATGAAAGTGCGCACAGAGGTAGGAATGGCGATCCTAAGAGGAAACTATAAGGTCACCAGGGAAGCCTACATTATAATGAAAAAGCAAGGAAAGTAGGCCTATATAGTAGAGCTAAGGCTTGAGAACAAGGAAGAAGAGGCTAAAAAGCCAAGAATGAACCCATAGGGGGAGCTAATCATTAGAGAGCTATCTAGAGGTGAAGAAGTCCAAATCGGATTAAAAATGACCAAGGAGTTGGAAGAAGAAATCATGTAGGTACTGATGATCAATCAGCCCTCTTTTGCATGAAAATCAAAAGATATCCTTGGCATTGACCCATAGTTCATCACGCATAAGCTGAATGCTAATCCAAACCACCCTCCTATTAAGCAGAAGCTGAGAAGGCATGCACTCGAGCGGAGGAAATTAATCTCGAAGGAAGTTAACAGGCTTCTGAAAGTCAAAACTATCAGGGAAGTTAACTATCCTGATTGGCTCATGAATGTGATTTTAGTGAAGAAGAAGAATGGAAAACTTAGAATGTGTGTTGATTTCACATATCTCAATAAAGCTTGCCCAAAAGACAGCTATCCACTACCTAGTATTGATCAGTTTGCAGAAATTATGGCTTGCCAGGCAATCTAGTATTGACCTCTTTCAGCCGGGATCTTCACCCATAGTGAGTAGTTATTTTTTTTGTTTATTAAATTTATTAATTTAATAATAGGTATATATTTTTATTTTTTTTCCTGGTATTTGTATGCTATCTTAATAGAGTGTGTTAAACTGGAATTTGTATATATATCATAGGAATGATTCCTTAATATCTCGGCTTTGGGGATTGTTTTGTATTAAAAACTAGCAAGCTTGTAATTTCCTGGTGCATAGATCTGCACCCTTGTGTTATGTATATAGTTTAGTTAGTGATATATTTGAAATCAGTGATTAAACATTGTATTGTCTTATTTTTTGTTGCATGCTGGTCCGTTGGAATGTGCAGTAGGACTGGCAAAATGGAATTTATGAGATCAATTTCTGAAATTTATTTGGTTATATATCGCAATAAGTAAATGGATTGCTGGCCTACTTTTGAGAATGAACAAAGGATCTATTTCGAATGAGGGTAAATTAAAAAGGAAATTAGTGATGATAATAAAGTAAAATGAATTTACTTCAGTATATTTTTCAGTATTTGACTAAAATAAAAAAAAATTCAAGATTATAAAACTTTGTTTTTACTTATATGCCTTCATAATTTGGTTTTATTTATTTATGTATGACAGTATTATTGTCTTTTTATTTATTTTTCCATTTTTTAAAATTATTTGGAATATAGGGTAAATTAGTCCAATGAATTTCTCTCATTTTATTCTTCTTTACTTTTATAATTTTAACATCCAAACAAGAGAATTACTTTTTCCTCACTTACCTTCCTTCAAATAAGAATCTATTATGAGAATAGAGAATTTAGCATGTAAATAAGGAAGAATTTATTCAGCAAATTTATTTTTTTATAATTCGACAACTAGACCTTTTTGTTTCTCCAATGTCAGATATGTATTGCTGAAGGGCTTACCCTGGTAATTAGGCATCTCTCTCTCTCTCTGTTTCTCTCTCTGTTAATATAATTTCCCGACTTGCTGCTGTGTATACTTTGGATATAAAGGGGATTTTGAAGCCCCAGCCTGTGGACTTTCTAAATAAAGATTTCCCAGCTTTTATTGATGTGGCCATTTCTATATGGTGGATGTTATAGCAGACACTGTGAATCTATGGCATTTAAGTCCATTTGTTTTGCTTCAGTGGTGATCTTTTTTATTTCTGTTGAATATTTTCAGCTACTTTTGTGGTGACTTTGAAAGTAATTAATATGTATATTTGCGTAAGCAGAACAATTAATTCATCTTTCGACAAAATCAAATTATGTAGTTCGCTAAAGCTATTTTGTAGAATCAAATTATTTGCATGAAAGTTTATACTTTCAACGAAGCTGCCATGCTATGGTATTTGTATGTTATTATATTTATAATTTTTTTAGATATGTGGCATATGGTATGTATATTTGTTTTAATTAGGTATGTTATTTATATTGTTAATGTTTTAATTTGATACTAAATTGGTGTATATATTTACTTTTTTGTGTATAGATATTTTATTATAATTGTTATTATATTTGTAATTTTTTGTTAAATTTTGTGCCATATTTGTTAAAATTATATATATTATTGTTTTAATTTTATATTATCTTTGTGTATGTTAACAAAAACCAATTGGCCTATTCCTACAGATTACTGAGAAAAAAAAAAGACGTTACTTTCTTGATATGATGAGCTGATTGTAGTAGCCAAATAGGCAAGAAAGATGTTGAGTAGAATAATTAAGTAAGCTAATTGTAATATTATTAAATTTGAGGTATATTTATTATTATATGTAGCATTGTTTTAATTTTGTATTATTGTTAATTTTCTTGGATGTGTGTGTATGATATATGTCAGTATATTTTTATTTATTCTTAAATTATATTATATTTCTTATTGCATGTATCCCGCCATCGCCGGTCTCCACCGCCGTTTAGCTCCCCTGCACTCGTGTTCCTGCTCCCATCCGTCCGCTTCCTCTTTCCGTCTGGATTAGACTGTATTTCTGTCAAAGATTTCATTAGCCGAAGATTACCTGATGATACGCAAGTATCGTCGACTGATCGTCCACATTCACCCCCAACTTAGTTAGTGTTTTAATTTGTTTTACTACGTGCGTTTATTTGTAGTATTACTAATTTATATATATATCCATATATTATTAATTATATTTTTATTAAATCTACTTATTTTAATTAATTCTTGTTTCATTATAGTAATTTTGGCAATTATAATTTTAATATTATTTACTATTATATATATTTAAAAAAACCTTTAAAAAATAGAGACGAAAATTTATTTTTCGTCTCTATTTTTAGAGACAGAAAATAATTGTCCGTCTCTAATTTTAGAGAAGGAAACTATTTTTTTGTTTCTAAGTTTAGAGGCAGAAAACAAATTTTCGTCTCTATTTTTAGAGATGGAATATAAATTTTTGTCTCTAAAATTAGAGACGAAAATATTCCGTCTTTAAAATTAGCAACCGACCAAATAGAGACGGGATCTTTCCATCTCTATTTTCGTCTCTATTTGTGTTTAAAGACGGAATTCCGTCTCTATTTTTCGTCTCTAAAATGCGATTTTCTTGTAGTGTATTCTAAACTTTAATTTTCTATATTTGATGATTATATTCTTGATGTTAGAGTAGTTCTTTATTCTTAGGATTTCTTGAATCATATTTTGTATTTTGGATATTTGGATTTAATGAATATTTCCATTTCTCTTGTTATATATGCATTTATGATGATGATTGAAGCTAAATCCGAAAATTGTTGTATGCGTAAATGTTTTATTCTGGTAATATTTGCTTCTATTTAGCTAGCTGAGTCTAGAATGGTAGGCTAGATTTATAATTATTGAATTTATTAGTTTTAGAAATGTGAAAAATAAATGGGGTTGAGATAGCTGAGTTCGGAATGGTAGGTTATTTTGGACCTAGGATTTGGTAACCGGTGCTTAAGCTAATTAATAGGCTGAGTCTGGAATGGTAGGCATATTAATTAGAATAGCTGAGTCCGAAATGGTAGGCATATTAATTAGAATAGCTGAGTCCGAAATGCAAAGCTTGGGTTTAGTGGGGTTGACCAGAATTTCATGCTAGTATATAGTTACCCGTATCCAATTACATTTATGATGATAGAATTTCCTAAGCATTCAATTCACCTTTGTTTGATTTCTTGATGAACATGCTTATATTTAATTGTTAATTTATGATTTTAATTTCTTGCTTAGCTTAGAACTTCCCACTATCAAACTTGGGGATATCTCAGATTAATTCCACTCAACCATAGATATTTAGCTTAACAATCCCTTTTCCCTTGGATTCAATATTCTCGGATCTTAATCATACTTCCTATATTACTTATCGATTCAGTACATTTGCTGAAAATCGATCAATTTTTTGGCGCTATTGCCGGGAAAAAGCAGTGTTGTTTGTTAAATATCTTTAGTTAAGTTAGTTTGAGATTTTTATTTTCTTTATTTTGATTTGGTGTTTATTTTTGCAAGAATATTTTGAAGCATTTTTGAAATGATGCGGGATAATGTCCAAGATTATGAATTTGCCCTTTTACGAGCAGAAATGAATGATGTGATGAGGGAATTACAAGAATTAAAACAAGTACATACACATTCAACCGATTCTTCTACACAATTTACACCATCTTTTGAAGATTCTCATTCTCCATGGATATCACAAGAGTCTTACACCTCCAAAATCAAAGCCCTTCTAGACTACATAGAGTGCAAAGAGAAGCAATTTCAAGCGGAGAAGAAAGAGTGGAAGGCTACAATTAACTAGCAAGAGGAGAAGATCAAAACTCAATAAAATCTATTGAAAAGTCAAGAATTGGGGATCCAAAATTTGGAATAAAGGCTTGAGATTTTGATTGTCTCTAAGGATAATCAAAGTGATGGTGGGGAATTGAATCATGCACCTGAGAAGATTATAGAACATTTAGACGATTTCGAGGACGGGTTGCATGAAGAAAAAGATGAGCTAATCATTTTTGAAGATGAATCTTGTGTTTGTTTGGAATCTGATTTCAATTTTTCTATCTAGGATATTACACCAAAGGAGCAAGAGTTGTGTGATTCTCAAATGGAAGCACTGAATTCAATCCATTTGAAGGATTTATTTAGGCTAAAAAAGCCGGTGGATTACGTTGATGGTGAACCCAAGGTGGAGTCATACTTCATCAAAGACATGGAATTTCCTGACTTGGTGGTCTTTAATATATTTCTCTTACTGATGGGGGAAAATGAGGAGCAGAAACTGGAGAGAACATTATTTGGTTCAGAAGCTCGACCACCCGAGAGTAACATGAGTCGAGTTGGGACTGTAAGGACCCAAAATACACCCTAGATAGATTGGCATGTGGTTAGGGCATGATGGTGGCCGAAAATGTGTAATTGGAAGGTTAAAGTGAAAAAGTGAAGTAAAGGACATAATCGATATTAAGTGAAAAGTCAAGGTTAAATTAGTCATTTGATACCTAAGGACTTAAATTTATGAAATGAGTAATTGTGTGGGTTAATTTCTGAAAGTTAATTTAAAGGTAAATGTAGGAATAAGTGAAAGAGGAAGGATCAAATTGGAGATTTTTATAAATATCTAAAAGCAACCAATGAGGATTTAACATCTTAATTTCTAGAATTATGAAGTGCATATAAATTGAGGAAGGGAGAGAGGATGTTGGGGGCTAAAACTTTTGATAGTTTTCTCTCTTCCTCTCCCTCATTTTCTCACGTTAATTAGCATGCAAAATGGTACAAAGGAATTAAGCTAGATTCATTAGCATTAAAGGTAAGTTTTATGTTTTTTTCCTACATCGTCTTCCCTTCTATTGTAACACCCTAAAGTGGTCCTCGTAGAATTATAGAATTTTGACATGTGGCGTCATAGGAGAGTGACACATGGCAAGAGATTTAATTATTTTACATGAATTAAAAAGAAATAAGTGACAAAAGGAAAGGACACACTTGGCCTAGTTAAAGATAATTGAGAATTAATGAGGTTAGTGGGAATTAATGTGAATAGTAAATATTGGATTAGTATTGACCATCTTCCCATTTCCCTTCTCACGTTGGATTGCTTTTGGCTTTTTTGTTCTTCTTTAGCTTTCCTTGTTCTTGGCCTTGTCGTGTTCTTTCCCTTTCCTTTTTTCTTCTTCTTTTAGTTGCTCCTTAAGAGAGCCTCTTGGATTAGTTTAAAGGAAGTGTAAGGAAGGGTTAGTTAAATTTTGGGGAAGGTAAGTAACGTGATTTTATTAGTATTGGTTTTCTTCTTCTACTTGGTTTCTGTTTCTGATTTAAAGTAAAGAGAAGGGTAACTCAAGTGTTTTGCATGGTTTTGGTTCAAGCTGTGGCCAAGAAAGTAGATAAAGGCAAAGAAAAAGTTGGAGCTAAATAGAGCACAGAGTTTGAGCTTCCTAGAGGTAGGGATAGTGTGCAATTTTACTATTTTTGCATGTGTTTACATGAAATATATGATTGAATAAAGATGAATATGATGAGCTTAATTGGCTTAGCTACTCATTTAGATTACATGTGTTAGATGTTCATTTTGATTGCTTGCAGTATTTAAATGTTTGAAGTTGATTTGTGTGATTTGAGTATATGAGTTGTGTATGGGTTTTATGTGTTAAAAACATGGTTTTTCTAGAAATTTTGGGTCTGGAATGATTTACACGGCGGTATGGAACACCATACCGGCATGTAAACACATTCTGGAATTATTGTCCATCTAGTCACACGGTGATAAGGGCATTTCATACCGCCGTGTAACTGGTTTCTGGACAGCTTATTTCCTTTGATCTCAGTGTGGTTTGCTTGATATGTGAGAGGAGGAGCACGAGACGTGCTCCACGAGCAAGAGTCGTGCTCAATGAGCACGAGACGTGCTCAAGGAGCACGAATCATGCTTGGCTTTGAGGCATGTCTTGCTTTGTTCTTCTGAGTGTCTTCCCCGATCCATGAAGAAGAGGAAAGAGGGAGCACGAGTCGTACTCATAAGCACGAGTCGTACTCATAAGCATGAGTCGTGCTCAACCAGAGAGAAAGGAAGAGGAAGCACGAGACGTGCTCCAGGAGGAAAGAGAAGAGCACGAAGCGTGCTCAATGAGCACGAGTCGTGCTCAACCAGAAAGAAAAGGGGGGGGGGGGGGGGGAGCACGAGATGTGCTCCAAGAGGAAGAGAGGAGAGCACGAAATGTGCTTAATGAGCATGAGTCGTGCTCGTTCTCCTTCCTTCTCTGTAGTGTCGCCTTACACGGCAGTGAGGAATTCTCATGCCGCCGTGTAAGTTGCTTCTGTTTTGAATTCTGTATGTTGAACTAAGATATGACTATGTCTTCCATTTGGTCTCTGTCTCTTCAAAAAAATGATCTTTTTAACCTCTTGCATGATAAATTCAAGTTAAATGAACATGATTAATAAAGTTTTTACATGAATTAAATATTTCTGAATTTAATAAATTCACTTGAATTATAGTTTATGTTTTGGTAATAAGGCAAAGCATAATTGAGTTGTTTATTAAGCCTGTTTACCGTTATAGTGGATAGATAAGCATGCTTATAAAGGGTTAGAGTGCAGCTGCTAGCGTTGGCCTTAATTGTACCCAGAGTTTTGAATACCTTGTGTATTCCATAGAGTTTGAGTTAATTCTCCACATGTAAGATACTGTAAACAGTATCCAGAGTTATCCGTATCCACCATGAAAGGAATTCAAGCTTATTAATGTTGTGTAGTGAACTTGAGATGATTAAAAGTATTACTCTGAATAAATGTTATAGCACATGAGAATGATATTTTAAGTACATGACAATCTTGTGTACAAGTAAATGTTGCATGAATGTGAACAAATGGCTAACGTTATATTTGAGCACATGATCTGTACAGGGTTGAAAGTTATATGCATGAGCTATTTGATTATTGTTACATGAAATGTGTGATTTATGTGTGACTTCAAAAAGAAGTCCTCTACATTATTTTAACCCCCACTAAGCGTTATTGCTTAGCACGGATGTTTATTTTCGTGTAGGTTACAGGTTCGGATCCACGAGAGCGTGCATCTGCAATTCCAGGCCACTAGAAGCCTTTGTTACATCTTTTTGTATAAGTTAGAGATAAGGTTTATGATGTTTTGAGTAACATCATTATGTATTACGAGCATAGGAATCACATGTAAAATGTATATGTAAAGTTAAATGATAACAGTTTGTATTATAAGAACGATATCAGTTTTTTTTTTATATGAATATTATTAATATTATGAAATACATGTTAGGCCCTAGTATAGTATTATTTAATTTTATTATTCTTATATGGATGTGTATAATGTTATCGCTTCCGCTAGTGTATGTATATGTACATGTATAAGTAAGTGTCCGCGTGGTGCCCCGGTGGGTGTGGAGGTGTTACATTTTAGTGGTATCAGAGCTCTAGGTTTAAATGGTTCAGGACTATAAGATGATAGAGTATAATGTATGTGTATGAGTTTACTTAGAGTGTGGCCTAATGCAGATGCTATTTTGTAGGTTTTAGATGGAGTCCGACCTGAGTGAGAACATTGGAGAGACTACGGGTAGAGTGAATCCGATTCGAGTGGACCCACATGTATAAGCACAAGATAGAGAGGAAAGAGCAAGACCTGTTCAGGACCACCCGGAGCTAATGCAAGGGTTGGTACAGATTCTAAATCGGTTGATAGCTCCAAAGACACCATCGGACTTAATAAGAAAGAGAGGAGCTGAAGAGTTCCATGGGACATTGTTGGATCAATTTGAGATAGCGGAATTCTAGCTCGAGAGGATAGGAAGAATTTTACAAGAAATCTGTTGCCCACAGAATCAGAAAGTAGCTTGCGTTGTGTCATTGCTGCAGGGTGCAGCATATGACTGGTGGAAGTTAATGTTGAGGAATCCTTAAAGGCCGATGGAATTGACATGGGATTTCTTTGTCCATGAGTTCAAAGAAAAATTCATAACCAAAGCTTACCGAGATGCCAAATGGAAAGAATTTATGACTTTTAAGCAAAAGAATATGATTGTTGGGGAATATGAAAAAGAGTTTACTCGTTTGAGTAAATATGTACCGGAAGGTATATTAACTGATGATTTTAGGTGTCGCCAGTTTGAAGATGGATTGAGAAAGAGCCTTCGGGGACCCCTGTCTGCCATGGTTGCCTTGCAACCAGTGGATTATTATCGATTAGTATTGGCGGTGATAAAATTAGAGGAATCTAAATTGTTGAAACAGAAAAGAGAGCAAAGGCGAAGGTTTTTAAGAGAAGATGAGAGTACTAGTAAAAGAGCTGGAGGGGTTAGAAGAGGGAAAGATGAACAAGATTCAGCGTTTGTGCCAACTTCGGTTGGGAGTGTAAGGCCACCAGTTAGTAGAGGAAGTGTAGTACCGGAGTGTGTACACTATGGAAGGCGTCATTGGGGTGAGTGTAGGAAACTCATCGGAGCTTGTTTTAAATGTGGTAGCGCGAAGTATCTCCTTGCCCAGTGTCCCAAGTTAAAGGAAAATTTGGCATCACAAGCAAGCAAAGATAAAGGAAATGTTTCTGGAAATGTTAGAAGTGGGAGAGGAAGAGGTAGAACTGAAAGACCGCCATCGAAAACGGTTGAGAGGCCATTTTCCACCGATGATCAGCAATGTGTATATGCGATGACTGCTGAAGCTATAGAGGCACCGGCCGGATCTTCTGGTAAGTCCCCTTATTGACTAATGCAGTATATAGTTTCAGTTATTTGTCGGGTATCAGGAAAATTTCGAGGACAAAATTTCTTAAGAGGGAGAGATTTGTAACACCCTAAAGTGGCCCTAGTAGAATTATAGAATTTTGACATGTGGCGTCGTAGGAGAGTGACACATGGCAAGAATTTAATTGTTTTACATGAATTAAAAATAAATAAGTGACAAAAGGAAAGGACACACTTGGCTTAGTCAAAGATAATTGAGAATTAATGAGGTTAGTGGGAATTAATGTGAATAGTAAATATTGGATTAGTATTGACCATCTTCCCATTTCCCTTCTCACGTTGGATTGCTTTTGGCCTTTTTGTTCTTCTTTTGCTTTCCTTGTTCCTGGCCTTGCCGTGTTGTTTCCCTTTCCTTTTTTCATCTTCTTTTGGTTGCTCCTTAAGAGAGCCTCTTGGATTGGTTTGAAGGGAGTGTAAGGAAGGGTTAGTTAAATTCTGGAGAAGGTAAGTAACGTGATTGTATTAGTATTGGTCTTCTTCTTCTACTTGGTTTCTGTTTCTGATTTAAAGTAAAGAGAAGAGTAACTCAAGTGTTTTGCATGGTTTTGGTTCAAGCTGTGGCCAAGAAAGTAGATAAAGGCAAAGAAAAAGTTGGAGCTGAATAGAGCACAGAATTTGAGCTTCCTAGAGGTAGGGATTGTGTGCAATTTTACTATTTTTACATGTGTTTACATAAAATATATGATTGAATAAAGATGAACATGATGAGCTTAATTGGCTTAACTGCTCATTTAGATTACATGTGTTAGATATTCATTTTGATTGCTTGCAGTGTCTAAATGTTTGAAGTTGATTTGTGTGATTTGAGTATATGAGTTGTGTATGGATTTTATATGTTAAAAATATGATTTTTCTGGAAATTTTGGGTCTGGAATGATTTACACGGCAGTATGGAACACCATACCAGCGTGTAAACACATTCTGGAATTGTTGTCCGTCTAGTCACACGGCGGTAAGGGCATTTCATACCGCCATGTAACTGGTCTCTGGACAGCTTATTTCCTTTGATCTCAGTGTGGTTTGCTTGATACGTGAGAGAAGGAGCACGAGTCGTGCTCAAGGAGCACGAATCATGCTTGGCCTTGAGGCGTGTCTTGCTTTGTTCTTCTGAGTGTCTTCCCCGATCTATGAAGAAGAGGAAAGAGGGAGCACGAGTCGTGCTCAACCGGAGAGAAAGGAAGAGGGTGCACGAGACGTGCTCCAGGAGGAAGAAAGAGAAGAGCACGAAGCGTGCTCAATGAGCACGAGTCGTGCTCAACCAGAGAGAAAGGGGGGGGGGGAGCATGAGATGTGCTCCAGGAGGAAGAGATGAGAGCACAAAACGTGCTCAATGAGCACGAGTCATGCTCAAGGAGCACGAGTCGTGCTCGTTCTCCTTCCTTCTCTGTAGTGTCGCCTTACACGGCGGTGAGGAATTCTCATACCGCCGTGTAAGTTGCTTCTATTTTGAATTCTACGTGTTGAACTAAGATATGACTATGTAGGGTTTTTATACTTCCATTTGGTCTCTGTCTCTTCAAAAAAATGATCTTTTTAACCTCTTGCATGATAAATACAAGTTAAATGAACATGATTAATAAAGTTTGTACATGAATTAAATATTTTTGAATTTAATAAATTCACTTGAATTATAGTTTATGTTTTGGTAATAAGGCAAAGCATAATTGAGTTGTTTATTGAGCCTATTTACCGTTATAGTGGATAGATAAGCATGCTTATAAAGGGTTAGAGTTCAACTGCTAGCGTTGGCCTTAATTGTGCCCAGAGTTTTGAATACCTTGTGTATTCCATAGAGTTTGAGTTAATTCTCCACATGCAAGATACTGTACAGTATCTTGAGTTACCCGTATCCACCATGAAAGGAATTCAGGCTTATTAATGTTGTGTAGTGAACTTGAGACGATTAAAAGTATTGCTCTGAATAAATGTTATAGCACATGAGAATAATATTTTAAGTACATGACAATCCTGTGTACAAGTAAATGTTGCATGAATGTGAACAAATGGCTAACGTTATATTTGAGCACATGATCTGTACAAGGTTGAAAGTTATATGCATGAGCTATTTGATTATTGTTACATGAAATGTGTGATTTATGTGTGACTTCGAAAAGAAGTCCTTTGCATTATTTTCATCCCCACTAAGCATTATCGCTTAGCACAGATGTTTATTTCCATGTAGGTTACAGGTTCGGATCCACGAGAGCGTGCATCTGCAATTCCAGGCCACTAGAAGCTTTTGTTACATCTTTTTGTATAAGTTAGAGATAGGGTTTATGATGTTTTGAGTAACATCATTATGTATTACGAGTATAGGAATCACATGTAAAATGTATATGTAAAGTTAAATGATAACAGTTTGTATTATAAGAATGACATCAGTTTTTTTTTATATGAATATTATTAATATTATGAAATACATGTTAGGCCCTAGTATAGTATTATTTAATTTTATTATTCTTATATGGATGTGTATAATGTTATCGCTTTCGCTAGTTTATGTATATGTACATGTATAAGTAAGTGTCCGCGTGGCGCCTCGGTATCCTCCTAGGGGGTGTGGGGGTGTTCCATCTATTGATTAAGGGCTGGAATTATGTGATTAAAAATGGTTCTAATGTGGGATTTTGATTTATATGGCTGAGGAAATTGGGCAAGGTAAAGGGAAAAGAGAAGATAGAAGCAAAAGAAGTTTGATGAAGAAATATGGTGCTTGAATAAGGTTTGAGAACCTTTAAATTCTTATATATGTGTTTATAATGAATTAAATAGATTTTGTGTATGATTTGGATATAGAAGAATTTCTGGAATGATGATTTGTGTGTATTTTGCATGAAAATAAATGTTAGTGACATGAGGTGCTAGTGTATCAAAATTCTATCTTAGAGTTCACTTGACCCTGTCTCTGTGGTTTGACCATATATCGGCCTAAATAACTCCAAATGATGTGATTCTAGAGGAATTTTAACCATATATTCCATACCTACAAATATCATAGAAATGACCATGAGCTAATTTTGGTTCTAAATGCCTTAAAATTGGCCAAAACAGAAGTGTTCCTACTCTGCCGGGTCAAGGGAGCAGTGTGTGCTTCTAAAGACATAACTCCTAGGATTTAGCTTCAAATGATCTAAACTTTTATCGCTATAAATCCAAGACATAGAGGAACAAAAGTCTAGAAGGCCAATTTTGCTAAAAATGCCATTTGCTAGCTCAAAATCTCGGTATAAGTCGAAAATGGTTTCTAACTCGGCACCTGACTTGTGACAACTATCATGACTCATGGCAAAGAGCTTCTGCCATGACTCGTGACAACCATTACGACTCGTGACAGTCCAAATTCTTTCTCCCTTTTTCTTTATGCAACATTTTTTTTTAGAGCACCCAAATGCACTTCTAAAGCATGAATTAAGCTAGAAAGAACCTATAGAGCACCAAAAGCAAGATGAAAATAACTAAGAATGAGATAAAACAATTAAGAGTGATTATAACATAATTACATTAGGATTTTAAATGTAGAGATTGTATGAAATTGAATATTGAGTGTTTGTCATAGAATACATGAAAGTAAATATAGTGTGTGCATTATTGAGATGACATGAATTTCAAATGATATATTATTGAATCATGTCTTGAATGTTTAGGAGAAATCGAATATAAGTATGCTATGAATTGAGATGTGTTGATATTGGCACATGTTATATGTTAGAATAATGATGATTGTAATATGAGTGTATTGTATGTAAAGTTAATAAGTGATCATAAGTGTGTTTGTTGATGTGTGGTTATAATGAAGTGTAGCTGACATATTGATTATATGAATAAAGTGTATAGTGTATAGTGTATACATATATAATTAGTGAAATGTAGTGATGTAGTGAGTGAAATCTTATATTTGAGCCTGAATTTGATATAGATGTGGACATATATAAGATAGTGATTCGATACTTTCGGGTATCTAGTGTTAGTACCTTCACGGTGTCCAATACTAAAAAAAGATAGTTCCTATAAAAAGTAAAGAAAAATATTAAGAACATGATTGATGAAATAGAACAGAAAAGAAAAAAAAAAGAGAACAAGGCGAAAATGAAAGAAAAAGAAAAAAAAACAAGTAGTTGTGAAAAAGGAAACTAGTGGAAAAATGGACATTAATAAGGGAATTAGAATAGCAGGTTAGAATTTCATGAGATCATGCTATACTTAGTTTTTAAGTCTCTTACGATATAGTGATTATTTTTTCTTTACACATGATGAGCTACTTAACCAAATTTGTCCTACCTTTACCTAAGCCAAGGTACAACCTTAAATAAGACCCATTGATTTCATGTACTAATTTGTGCTAGTAGTGGAGATGTTTACTTATTACAAGTTTATGGTATGCAATGGCATATTAAAGGAAAGAGTGAAACATTAACCATAAACAATTTGAGTGAAAAAAAGATAAAGTGTTTGAGTGAGAGTTATTTTAGGCAATGTTTTGTACAAAATAATCTATACATGTGTTAAGATATTCAATTTCTTGAGTGCAAATATTCTTGTATTTTGCAACTTCATGATTTTCCAAATGTACATGCTTGTTGAAGTTTAATGGACAATGATATTGTTTGAGAATTTGCATATTTAGGCCAATGTATTAAAAGATGAAGGTTTATTCATGTTGTTCCAAATATTTGTCAAATATGAATGCAAGCTCCAAAATTGTGCGAATGTGTTATGTGTGTTTTTTTTAAGTTTTGCTTGAGGACAAGCAAATGTTCAAGTGTGAGGATTTGATATGAGCCTAAATAGCTCATATTTAGTTGATGTTTTGTAATAAAATTTATGTTTAGTTAGGGTTAATTGTGTTAGAATTAGGTGTGTTTTATGTTTTTGTGTCAGGTTTTGTGTTTGTAGGAGAAAAGGGAGAAAATGTGGAGAAAAGGGCAGAATTAAGCAAGAAAGGATGTTCTGTCGCAAGTGCGAGGGAGTTGCGAGCGCGGCAGAAGGCTCCTAAGAACAAGGAAGAGAAGAGAAGAGGAAAGAGCAAAAGAGGGATACTGTGCACTGTCGTGAGCACGAAGGAGTCGTGAGCGCGACAAAACAAGGGAAAGACAAGGTGGTCAACGCAGCTGAAGAAAGTCAAGAAGAGGAGTCCGTGTTCTATCACGAGCACAACAAAGAGAGTTGTTGGGCAGTTATTTTGAAAGGCCACTTGAAAATTCAAGTCTTCTCACCAACTTTTTTAACCTTTTGAAGTGGCATATGAAAAGACATGAACTTTGGAATATTATATATATTAAATTCAATTGTAAATTTTGAAATGATGGAATTTTTACTAAGTATTTTCTATAAGTTTTAGAAGAACAATTTCCAGTAGTTAAAGTTCTTAAGTTAGTTTTTATCTTTTGAAGAAGAAGACATACAGAGAAGAAGACATCCTTTAAGAGTTTGGGAAAGGGTTGAGAGACTTCTTTCTACTTTCTATTTATTTCATTTCTTTCTTCTCTATAATTAAATGAATTATATTTAGGAAAATTGAATGATATTATTAGTATTTTTTTATTTCCATCAATGTTAATAGTCTCTTAATACAGAATTGTCTATTGATATTATTGCATGATCATTATAAGTTAAAATAGAATTGAGAAATTCACTTTACCTTACAACTAATTGAATTTCATTATCAAAACATTGCTTGAGAGATCAGTATGTTAAGATAATTGCTATAAATTGGTAACTAATCTTAGAATATGTAATTGAAATTAACTAGTTCATCAATGAGAATTGAGGATTAGCATTGTAATTGCATGTTTTGGGCACTCTAGTTCATGTCGAGAGAGTGGATTAGAATATTACTCCAATTTGGCTTGCTTATGAGATTATATTTATGTTTAAAAGATGAAATCAAGTTTCATAATCCTTATTTCTTCATCATCTTAATTGTCTTCTTTGAACATCGTTAATTAGGTTTAATTAATTTGCATTACACTAGTAGTATAGAATTAATCATCAAATTATTGAACATTGTAAACAAAATAAAATCAAGTAGTAAAAGTGAGTAATTATCAACATACTTTCCTCGTGTGCACGATATCTTAAGTACTATAATTGGTAAACCGTGCGCTTGCAGATTTAGCACAACAAGAAATACAATTCAAGATTTTGCTATGAATTTATCGTTGACGGCAGTGTACAACCAAATTGTAAGCAATTCAGAAGGCTTTTTTTGGTGTTGAAGCCACCTATAGATGGACTATCACACTGCAAGCCAATATTGCTATTTGATGGTACATTTATGACAGGGAAGTTCCATCAGACTCTTTTGATTGCAAATGCTATTGATGGTAATAATTACTTGTACTCAATAGCATTTTCTGTGGTTGAAGGTGAGAATAAGTCAAGTTGGGGTTGGTTCATGACATGTATCAAGCGGTATGTCATTAAGCAATCAAGTATAACTGTTATTTCTAACCGACATGCAGGTATTATGGCATTATTTCGTGATGATAACAGTGGTTGGAAGGAGCCATTAGCTTCTTATCATTACTGTCTACGCCATTTTATGAGCCACTACAATACAGCATATAGAAATTCCAAAATTAAAGACATGTTATATAAGGCCTGTATGTCACTTATAACTATTTTATAATAATTGTATACTGGTTTATATGTTGAATATTGAAAACTTTATTAATATCCATTAACCCTAATTGACAGGAAATAACTTCCAATGCTGAAAGTTTACAAAATAAATGGAAGAGATAAAGGAACTTAATGTCGACTCATACAATTGGGCAATGCAAAATGATTTGGAAAAATGGACATTGCCGCATGATAATGGCCATAGATATGGCAATGCTACAACGAACATTGCTAAGAGTGTGAATAATGTTTTAAAAGGTGTAAGGATGATGCATATTTGTAGTGTAGTTGAGCACGTATTTGCACAGCTGGTTAAATTTTTTGACGATAGAAGGTGCATCAATTGAGCTCAGATAATAGTAGGTAACACTTACACTCAAATATGTATGGAAGAGATGGCGAAGCGTGCTCAAAAGCTAGTGGCCATAGATTTCAAAGTTTTGATCGACATACTGGACTATTCAGGATAAGGACAAAAAATCAAAAAAGTAAGCGAAAAGGCAATAACACATAAGCTGTTAATTTGGATTGCCGTCATTGTGAATGTGAAAAGTTCCAAGGAACTAAAATGTTGTGTTTACATGCTATAGCAGCCTGTATGCATGTACGTGTTGACATGTGGACATATGTCGACAAGGGCTATAAACTCTTCGAGGCCTTGAGCTGTTACCAGTCTTTCTTCCAGCCACTTGCACACCGTGATTATTGGGAGCCATATGTTGGTCCGACTTTAGTTCCAAATCCAAATCTCATAAAGAAAAAGGGCTAGCCGCAAACCTCTAGATATCAAAATTAAATGGATAAGAAAGAGCACAGTAGGCCTAACCGATGTACGTTATGTCAAAATGAGGACTACAATAAAAAGACATGCCTAAACTTGGCGGGACCATTAAAGTATACATTAAGCTATCCATGAATTTGGCAGTTTCACATACTTGTAATAAACAAATTAGTTGCAATCGATTTAATATTTATTACCAATTAAAATTTGTCAAGTTATACATGTTTATGTTAGTATGTTTTCTAAATATATTGAATGTATATTTACTATTCTTCAAAACATCACATAGTATACAAGGCATATGCTACTCATGGTAGTTAATGAAATAGATGTGATCCTATGTCACATCTAGTGAGACTTCTATCTTGATCAGGATACATTTGCTATGGTTCATCAACTTGTGCATTATTGATTCCTTCACCACCTAACTCAGGGTCAATCCCAGATCTAGGGTCAACTAAACCAATTTGGGCCGATCGTCCCTCACTCGATCTTGCATCACCACTAATTACATTGTTGTAGAAATTAGAAAATAATGGTGTTTATCTATAGTTTCCTTGTATGTTTGATTCTTGATGTGTACCACACATTCTTTGGAAAAAAATCATATTGATGCACACCCAGTGATGATGCAGAATCAATATTGAATGCAGGTACTGTGTATGCACAAGGTGTCGGTTGTAAATCAGAAGACATGGATATCCCTGGATTTTAGTAGCTTGAACCACCAAAATCAGCCTGATTATAACTCGTCGACCCGACTTCATAGGATAATATATTTTGGCCAGGAATTTGTGTCGTGCATTGTTCATGAGGAGATTGAATGTCATGAAAGGCCAAGACATGGGTGTTAAAATCTGCATGACATTTGGATCATATTATATCTGTGGAACATTATCACGCCTATCAATCATTCCAGTCCTATGTCGTTGAGTCCGAAAGTCTACAAATTGACTTTTCGTAGGTGGCACATTGATAAGATTTGGATCCGGCTGTCTGTTCTAATCAGCTAATAATGAATCTTCATGGCCCACTGCAGCGAGGATGTTTTTCATTATCCTTCTATTGGTCAAAGAATCACCTTGTTCATGGACTAATCTTTCAACACCATCAACCCAAAATAATTAAATTTATAATTAAACTCAAAAATTTACTTCATAATGTAAAATAATCTAAATGAAATAATCATAATTGCTGCACGGGATGCTCCACTTGGGATTATCCAATGTCTAGTGCATTGCACATACCATTGCATATATTCAGATCGATTATTCAATTGCTGCTTAGGTTCTTGGCCAAAAACAACAGGAGAGTGACGGTTGTTCCACTATTGTATGTAAATTATCTTGTATAAGGGGTCGAGAAGGAATTGGCTGATTGAAACCAAATTGTCATATGACTTTATCTAGATGGTGCCACTCAATGTTATGGAAGCAGATTAGTGGAATAATAGACATCCTGGATGCCTGTCCACTTTTACAATGATCTAAAAGCATATGGATTATGTTGTTGTAAGGCTCCAACTATAACTGCATTATAAAATGGGAATAATATTTAAATTCTTATATATTATAAATATTAGATAATTTTTATCTAAAAAAATATGTTAGTGTATAAATGTTTAATATTTTACTACTAACATGTTCAGTTGACTACGTATCTAATATTTCTCGACATGTATGTGTATCCATCCTATGAATGTTACGCATGTCAAATGGTTCTGTCCACCTAAGATAACATCACGTTAAAAAAAAATTGATGAATTGCTTTATATTAAATTTGGGAACAAAAAATAATTTATATTAAATATGCTAAGGATTCCTGAACCCGTAAGGCATAATTCGATTTAGCGTAAATGGTTATTTATGTTCAAACCTAAATTGAGGAAATTTTTCCCACGCCTATATTTGTAGGAGTTGTAGATATCCAGCAACACCTTTTGCATCAAGACGAGTGGCCTTGTATAGATCTCTATACAGCCATGCTAAACATGCTGACCCCCAACTATATTAGCTAATGGATCCCAAATCCTGTAGAAGAGGTAGGAACATCAAGTGGACCAATGATGAATTTTGAGATGTAAATAACAATCCACCAAAACATCATAACATCCACACACGAGCATGTTGTCGTAACACTTTAGGTGTTGCATTATTGGGAACTTCACTAAATGTTGCATCCAACCATGTCAACTTCACTTTACCTCCAAGCAAATCATTCACAGGAGGAACTACTCCAAGTAGATTATGACAAATATTCATCCAATCTAGGTTTGTTCTTCCAGTCACGAGTTCACCATCAATTGATAAACCTGTTAAAATTCCAACATCTTGAAGTGTAATTGTGATTTCACCACATATTAGATAGAATGTATGTATTTCCAGTCTCCACCTTTCAATAAGTGATGTGATTAAATTCCAATCTAAACAAATCACACCAATTTTGGCAATTCCTATCAAACTAGTAACTCTAATATAAGGTATAATGCTAGGGTCAATATTTGTATAGTGTTCATCAATGCTACTTCTTCTTGTCCTCAATAATTCTCTCTCAACCTTTAGTATAAATAAAATAAGTCAAATCATAAAGTACAAAAAAAATAAATAAAAACACTTGTTATGTAATATATATTTATAATTAAAAAATTATTGAATTATTTCATATTGCATCATATTAGTGTCTTCCTTGAAGTGTTAATAATTCTCCATTAATAGGATCCGGATCTATTCGTGCAGTTCCTATATGACGATCCATGTCAAAACCTAAAATAAATTTTAGGTCATATATGATCAATGAATTATTAAATTTTATTTATTTGTGCACCTTATATTTTTCCTAACATATTATGTGTTGTTATAATTATTTTAAATGATTTTATATATTCATCATCAATATATTATTATACAAATTTTGCATTATTAATTATATTTTATTTCGTAAAATATTATGTAATAAAAATAAAATATTATAACATAATTTCATTAAATAATTAATGTAAATTTCATTAAATAATTAATGAAAAAAATTATGACATAATTTCATTAAATAATTAATGTCAACAATTAATAAAAAAAACACTTAAAATGAAAATAAAATATAAATTTTAACATAATCTACTAACATTTGAACTAAATACAGGCCTAATTTTTTTTAATCTTTTAACGAACATAATATTTAGGCTATTAATTATAATATGCCACATACAATAAATTTTTTGAGATACTGGCATTGTCTCTCTAATTTTTATACAAACATATTCACTAATTTCAACAACATCTTTCACAAATATCAGTACTAATTCCTCATATTTTGTCACATGAGGCATATTTCAAATTTTCATGATAAATTTCAATAAGTTATTACTAGTGTCATCCAAATAGCTTGAACCATCTTTTTCTCCGTCATAGGATATCCTCTCATAATAATATCTTATAATTTTTTACTTATTTTAATAATATGATCGCATATTGTCATACCCTTTTCAATTCGGCTATTGTACAAATCATCCCATTTTTTGTCGACAATTTCCTTTGCAATATCACTCATCATTGCTCTTAGAGCTAAATATGTGTAGATCATTTATAATATGAAATTCATATAAAAACATGTTATAAAAAAATTAATATTTAGATTTTATTTATAATTTTATTTTCAGAATTCAAAAATAAAATATATTATTTTATGAAATTAACTATTTCTTAATATCAATATAAAAACCAACATAATAATAGACAGTCAATTGTCAATTTCATATAAAATTCAAAAAAAATTAATGTCATATAACAACAAATTTTTTTAATAATTATTTTTTAAAATATTTTATAGGATGAAGTTAAAATAAATTATATTCTTTTATGAAATTAACGTTTTTCATATTATTGTTTCATTACAAAATTATAATTCATGCATTAATTGTGTATACCAAATTTCTAAATATAAACAAAAAATTATACAAACAAAAAAATAATTGTCAATTATCAATTTTTTAGCATAAGTCATGTTAACACCATTTTTTAACTGGGTTATAATATATATGCCGATACCTAATAATATTTTTCTTTTTTAAATTTATATATTTAACCTTTTCAGACAAATTACATGTTGCATGTAGTAACTACCTTAGCGAAAACTAAAGCTTTTATCCAAAATAAATAAACTAATAATAATTTACCTCAACAATAATATTGACCGAAATTATATTGCAAACTTAACCGCACGTATAATTTAAAAATGAACATAAAGTTAGTCATAAAATAAAATTTCATTAACAAAATTAATTTATACAATATTTACATAACAATACATTTTTTCAACCTTCAATAAAATCTTCTACAATTAGGCCTGTCAAACTTGACTCAGACCTAAAAACCCCACCCAACCTGTCTAGAAAACATTGACCCAAACCCAACCTAATTAAAACTCTACCCATTTGGACACGCCCAAAACCAATCCACCAAAAACTTGACCCGTTTGGGTCTGCCCCTAATGCCCAACAGGCCTCAGGGATTTGCCCAGACTTCCTCATTTCTGTTTCTCTATCCCCTCTCTCTCCATAGTTTTCCCACTCTACCCCCTTTCCACCCTTACCGCCTATCTCCTTCTCCACCGTCCACTCGTCGCCGGCCTCTAGCTTGTTACTTTTCCTTGATCGACCGCCATTCAAGCCTTCGTCGCCAATAAGCTGCCAGTCCAGTATTTGATGGAGAGAGAGAACAAGCCTCTGCTATTGCTGTTGATGGAAAACACTTATCCAGTTTTTGATTTAAGGGTAAAATTTTCTTATACAAGGAAAAGTTTACCACTTCCCATTTTCCCCGACTCTTCTACTTCAATTCCTATTCCATTTTCAGCAGCCATTAAAAATGATTGATCCTACTGTCGCTTAATTTATAGTGAGAATTAGGTAGAAGTTCTGCTATTTTTAACTAAATGGCATTAGATTATTTTTCTTTAGTTTTTTATTTATTTATTTTCTTTAGGAATTTCATTTCTTGGTGCCAAGGCCAAGTGTTAGAGTATGCTAAGCATGGATTGAAGACCTTTAACTTCTGTGTTTGGTTTGAAGGAAAAATCTAAGGATGGTTTTGTTGTTTGATCGTTTGGGTGTTGGTGTTTTTGCTTCTTGTTAGTTTGTTTCTTGCATTTATATGAGATACAGCATTAAACTCTTCAAACTGTAGTGGTGTTGCCATTTACAAATGCTTTATATGATTGTATGCAGAAGTTTGTAAGCAAGATACAGAAAGAGACACGAAGGGAATTAATTCAACTTGAAGAGGAGATAAAGAAAACAGAGAGTATTAAACATATTTGAGAGGTCTGTGAGAATAATGAAAAGTAAATTTGAAAAGTTATTGATTTTTTTTTTTGTTCTGCAGCTGGCTTTATTGCTAGATTTTGCGGAGATTAGTCCATTCGATTCCTTATGATTTGGTAGAACATTGGCTTTGTAAGAGCTTAAAGAGTCAATAAGAATGAGGGATTGAGAGTTGACTATGAGACTTACCTCTTATGAAGAAGGAAACATGTGAAGGATTAATGGCTAATCTCTGCAATTCAAATTTAAGAACAGCTTATAATCATTTAAAGAATAACGAGGAGTAATAATTTAAGAAATATTTTATGGTGACTTTTTTAAGATCTTATTCCCAATTAACCGACAATGGAGGCTAGAGATCCACTAATTACAGCTACGCTGGATATAAATTATCAAATATTAACATATAGTGTTTCCTTATATATGTCATTGGAAACCAGATATTCAGTTAATAAAGGCATTTTGCTATGGCCTTTCCTTCTTATTTGAGTATGTGATTGGTATATTGGCTTGTCTGTAGTATCAAGACTAAAGCTCAATAGTATGTTTATGTATGGCTTTGGAAACATAATTATATGAATATTATAATGCACTTAGAACATTATTGACTGCCTAGTAATTGCATTGATGGTTGCAGATACAAATTCAAAAATATTGAGGAAATAGAGGCTGCTAAAAAACTTCTACAAGAGAAACGATTGATGGGTTGGTCAAAATCAGAATTTAGCATCCCATTCAGCTATAGTGCTGATTATTTTCAACGTGGTAGGGATTATGCCGAGAAACTTTGAAAAGGTTATTTAAAAGTTTTGTTTCTATTTCCCTATAATGATGACATAGGTTAAATTCTTTGTTCTATTGAGTCTTATAATGACCATGACAATGGAGATTTTGTTAGTCTATTCTCCTTAGATATGGCATTATATGTTGGTAAACCAATCAATTAATTTTCTTAATTGTTCTTATTCGTTAATTCTTTGGATGTTCTGAATTAGATAAAATCGGGTCAATTTCACTCATGGTCACTCAACTTATCACTTATCGCACAAAAGTAACCGACTTTTTTTTTTCCTTACTTAAATGTCACTGAACTTCTAACATTTTTGCAAAAAAGTCATATTGACCGGAATCCGGCGAGAACACTTGCCGGATTGATGACATGGCATATGACACGTGGTAACGAATAGTAAATATATGATTTTTTTGCAAAAATGTTAGAAGTTCAGTAACATTTAAGTTGGAAAAAAAAAAGAAAATTGGTTACTTTTGCGCGATAAATTATAAGTTTAGTGACCGTAAGTGAAATTGATTTAGATGTAGCATTTGTTGGAGATATTGTTAAACGACATGTAGTTTCTGACATGGCATGCCATGTCATCAATCCGGCGAGGGTCCTCGCCAGATTCCGGTCAACTTGACTTTTTTGCAAAAATATTAAAAGTTCAGTGACATTTAAATAAGAAAAAAAAAAGTCGGTTACTTTTACGCGATAAGTGATAAGTTGAGTGACCGTGAGTGAAATCAACCTGATAAAATCAGATTTGCTATACCATGGTTTTAAAGGGAGTTATTGCAAATGGGTTTTATGCTAAAACCGATAAGATGTTTGATGAATTGCTTATGTTTGGCTTGATCCCTAATGTTTATATTTACAATGTTTATATAGATGGTCTTTGTAAGCAAAGCAACGTAGAGGCATGAATTAAAATAATGTTATATACAATTGTCACATGTAAATAATTATTAAATTTTAATTAAATTAATATTAAAACTTGTTGTGTTAAAAAGTTAAAATGAGCATTAATTTTAAAGTTGAGATGCAAAATTGAAAAAGAAAAAATGAACAAAAAGTCAAAAGATAATTATTTTTTGTTAAAAATATGGGTCAAATGGGTCGATCCGTATATCGGCCCATTTGGGCCTCTATATGACCCATTTGGATGATCCGACCTACTTGGATGAATATTTTTATAGTAGTCATTTTAGTATCCATTATAGGCCCATCTCACCCATGTTTGATGAAGCCTCACGTTGTGAGGCCCATGTCACGTTGGTGAGATGTAGCCTCACAATGTGAGCCCATTTCACAAGTGAGATGAAAATCTCACCTGCCTCATGCGCCCCATACTGCTCCAACACGTCCCTTCTCCGTGTTTTCGGGAGGATTTGGTTTGAAAGTATGGTTTATGCTTGATTGGGTGAAAAAGAAACTAATCCTGTCTGAGATATTAAAAGAGGAGTTGAAAAACTGAAGCAAGGGGAATTATTGAGAGAGCTGAACTGAAAAGAGAGAAGAACACAGAGAGAAAAAGCTTGGAGAAGAAGAAAGAACGATTTTTTGGTTAAAAGGCATTCTGAGCTTGTTTTTAAGGGGAGCAAATTAATTCCTGGTGTTAGAGAGTCAATTGTTTTGGTCTTGTTCCACAACACAACTTCCATTGAAAGTTTTTAGTCTCTGTTTTTTATCACTCTTTAAAGAAAAGCAAAGAGGAAAACCAGAGCTTCTTCATCTTGCAATCTAACGTAATATGAGGGTAAATACTGGAATCTCTACCTCTTTCTTTCTTTTCTTTTCTTCTTTTCTTTTCTTCTTTTCTTTTTCTTTCTTTTTCCTGTTGGGTTTTACCTGTTATTTCTCCCCATTGTACATACTCTGTTTAGTTTGGTGTTTGATAATGATAATTCGTTTATTGTGAGTTTGTTGTTGTTTGTCATCAGATATGAATTTTGAATATTTATTATGGTTAATCGGCATGTTTATTGTTTTTTATACATGATTTGATGGAATAATGCCATGTTTATTCAGTCTGTTAAAGATACTCTATTTGTCCCTGTTTTTTACGTTTGTCTGATCGTCTCTTTGTTTTGTCCGAGTCTTGCTCTTTGTGTGAGTCGTGTCTTTGCTTTTCTGCACGAGTCGTGATTATCTATCCGAGTCGTGTCCCATATTCACGTGTCGTGCTCCCTGTATCTTCCCTCTGATCGCCTATTCTTCCCTCTGGCAGTGCACGATTTGTGCAATAAGTGCACGAGTAGTGCATTCACTGCACGACTCGTGCAATGAGTGCACGAGTCGTGCACGCCTAGTTTCACATCCCCTTTTTTTCGCGTTTTCTTTCTCTTTACGCGAACGTCCGAACTGTAAAATGCATGTGATGTAATATAATTTGCTCTATTTTTCATTGTTAATTTCGGTCATAATTCATTTTATTAATTTTTTAGGTTTTATTCAATTTATCTCTATTAATAATTGTTAATATTATTGTTGGTTGTTGATTCATTTGTATATTTGTTTGCTATTTTTCTTTGATAAGTGCAATTAGCATGAATTTAATTTAATATGTTTTATCTTTATTTATTTCCATTTACTTAATTGTGTATATTAAATTAGTTTATCTGATTATTTATTGTTTGATCTATTAATCGTTTTAATCAATGGAGTTATTCAACTAATTTATTTGTTCATATTACATTAATTATTAAATTTACTTTACTAACATTCATTTTATTCTTGTTTTGTTGTCTCAAAATTGTTTATTTATGTGAGTCATGTTTGCGCTCGGGTTTGAGGATTGGAGAATTAAAGACTATCAAATTGAGGGTTTGCATTTTAATTATTGTATTCCTTTTTATTATTATTATTATTATTATTATTTTTATGTGTTGTATGTAAAAATGTATTTTATACTCGTTTGTATTATAGAAAATAATGTTTTTTACAATAATTGATAACTTGGAATTTTTATTAATAAAATGGACCAATGTCCTATTTTAACCAATAAAATCTCACTTTCAAATGGAGAACTAATTTTCATAAAATGGGATCACTCATCCCAGTTTTCTCAATTAATACCCAAAAAATAGTTCTCTAATTTTTTAAGTTAACAAAAAGGAACCAATATTCCTAAAATATAATAAATGACCCGATTTATGTATGATGTATTTTAATTATTTTTGTTCTTTTCATTTTTGAGCCATTGTAATTAATTTTGGGGCAAATTTTATTTATTTATGCTTTCTTATTTTATTTTGGGGGTTGTTCTGTCCCATTTTTTATTCATTTTTGGGGGATTGTTCTGTCCTGATTTTCGTTCGTAGTTTATTTATTTACTTACTGCTTTATTTATCGCTTTCAATATGCTTGCAATGCGCTTTAAATTCAATGCATAATCGCATGAGATGAGAGATGAAATTTTAATTAATTAAAAACTCATTTATAAACTTAACTTAAGTCATTAATAAGAGTGAAATTTCGAACACCATCTCTGGTTTAGACTAATAGAGATTAGAGACTTTTTGCAATTTCTTGTAAATTGGGTGGCGATTCCAAAATACCTCAAAGGTGCCTAAACGCGTCGTAAGACTAGATGATCATTTCCAATGTTCTATTGGGAAGGAGGCATCTAAAATGATTCATGATACCCAAGATCAAAAAGACGTGAACCAATCTCTCAAACCCTAAAAGCGGGTTCAAAGAGGGCCTTTGCTATGTTCGGCGCGCATCACGATGAGCCGGCGCGCATCACGATGAGCTCCTTTCAAAATTCAAAAATCCCGCCAACGGATGTCTTCCGATCGGAACAACTCAAAGTAAACTCTCCCTAAGCGGAGCAACTCAAGGCAAATCTATGCCCGATCGGACCCTTTTGAGGGGGGACAAGTGATAACTACATAAATAACATTTGCAAAGAGTCCCATTCAGTCGGCCCAATCCACCTAGCAGGGCTCAAATCCCATCAGCAAAGAGCACAAAGGCTGAGCATGAAGGCAGCGCCACGTCTGATCGGACTGATGTGACAACACGTCCAATCAGCCCACTAACACAAGACAGCGCCACGCCCTTCACCTGCTCCCTGTCACTTCGCTGCTCACCTACTCTGACTGCTAGTTATCACTCCCCAGGCACTTAAGTACACCTCTCTTATCTCTTATAAATAGCCCAACAAATAGTGGCACCAAGTATCTAATCTCTGAGACTCTCTCTCTAAGTATTTTCTCTCTAGAAAGCTATTAATTTAAGTTTCGGAGTGCTCACGCCTGATCCGACCGGACATTCTTTCTTGCAGGTCTCAATCATCCGACCGGCTCTCCTTCTACATCACTTGAAACTTCCAATCAGCTCTTCTATATGAATACATCTTATGTCTTATCAATTACTTATTCTAATTTTGCTAAACAATTATGAATTTAGGAAGTTCAGATAGCTATGAATAATTCTCATGATCTAAACAATGGCACCTATTGAATAAATAGCAAAAACCAAAATAGACTTTGAAATGCAAAATCAAAATAAATACCAAAAATAATAGGAAACCAAGAAAATCGAATAGATCTCACAGATAATAAATTAGAATGTAAATTATCTTTCAATTGGAATAAAAGGTTTAGGAGTTAATTTCAGCTATAATTACTAAACTTGTACTCAAATAATACTAATATAATAAAATAATTTTTATTCTCTTAAAAATAACTGAACTTAGAATATATATACAGAAAAATTACTTTAACAGTTTTTCGGCAAATGAACTATCAGAAAGTCCAGTTGGCGCGTACACTTAGCATTCCTTACGCATGGGCTAGGCACATGGCATGCCACTTGGAAAAAAATAACATGTAAGCATGCCACATGGCAAGATGACTTGTTGAAATGTCTACGTGGCATGCCACGTGGCATGTTTACATGTCAATTTTTTCCACATGACATGCCATATGTTAATCCACGTGTGCAGTGGGTGCTGAGTGTACGCGTCATTTGGATTTACCGGAAAAAAAACCGCCGAAAAATGGTCAAAGTGAATTTTATGTATACATGTTCTAAGTTCAGTGAGTCTTAAAAGAACAAAATTTTTTTATTATATTAGTATTATTTGAGTATAAATTCAGTGAATATGAATAAAATTAATCCAAAGTTTAGCTACACATATTCACGGTAGAAAATGCAAAAAAGAGATGAATGATCAAAATAAGATAACTAGAAAAATAATAGAATGGAGTCATCTCCCTGCAACCCCTTTGTTCTAAAAGGAAGTTTCTTTCCTACTAATTAAAACTCAAAATCCTAATTCAACTAGGAAACTTAAAAAAAAAAATAAAAGAAAATATAATCCAGAATTAATTTTATTTCCTAATCTGTCCAAAGGTTCGAAATCTACTAATTGAAGTCACAAATAATTGATTCCTGGAAATTAGGGAATTAAAAATCGATGCTGCTAAGCTTCCAGAATTGAACTTGACAATCTTATGCCTTCTGTTGTGCCCACAACACTGCAACAGCTCTTCAACAAAATCCTCAACTCAACATAGGATCTGTCAACCATTTATCTACCAAAACAATAAATATAGAGCAAATCATCTATTCTTTACACTATTTTCCTCAAATCATTATCGATTATGTACCACATATATGCAATATATGTCAACTATCAATCATTATCGATTAGGGCCACAATATTCCACAACGCAAAAAGCTCTATGTTATCCCTTTAATTTCGTTTTCACTAAAAAAATTGCTTTAAGTAATGGTGTGGTGGTACTGGTGAATGTTGGACACAGCGGATAAATAAAATAAATTAACAGAGTAAAAATATAGACACCGACAATTTAACGTGGTTCACCCTTTAATTTGGGTTATGTTCACGGGAAAAATTCCGAAAATATTTTTTTCACTAATAAAATTAATGGGTACAAGAGAAAAGCAACACAATAATTTTGAGATAAATCCAAAATAGTGACACACAATTATTTCCCAAACTCACTATTTTGTCGCTCTCCTTTTCTATTGGCTTTTCAATATCCTTTCCATTTTGTTTTTTTTTTTCAATGTGGAGTAACCCACTCCAACAGTGGATTCTGTGGAATATGTAGTCAATAAGCAGAAAGTGTCAAGCACACTCTATCAAATGCTCAAAAGTCATGTAACGGATATACATTGGAAGACTCCGTCAAAGATGTGAGAGGAATGAATTTGAAATTTAATTTCAAACCGATATATTTATTGTATTATATTTGCGTGTAGGTAAGATGTGAATAAAATACATAATAGAATAAATGGTTATATTTATTTTTAAATATTGAAAATGCTAGAGTTTTGTGCCAGTAATAGGCAATAATACATTTGAAATAGCACTTAACAAGGATTTGTTACCTTTTAATTCACCCACCACCTCAACCAGATTATCATTCAAAACAAAATCCTTGTTTAAATTTCTTAAACTAGTTCTATTGAAATTTTCACAAATTACAGTATTAGGCATCCAAATATGTGCAAAATATACCATATATCAACCAGTGGGAGATTTCATAACCTTAGATGAAGTATATAAAGGAGAGATATAAAGTTAGATATTAAATATCATATTATTTTAAGTCTTACTCTTTCTATCCCACTTTTAAGTGATCATTCTCACTGCATTATTTTGTTATATTTTAAATGTTCTTTTATAAATTTGAGAAAAAAGTGCACATATTTGTCTGTATTTATTTTGTACTACTACATTTAATAGAGTAACAAGTTAATTTAATTTAAATGAGTAATAAATTAATGTAAAAATTAAATGGTGTATTTAAAGGACAAATTAGTAAATTGCTAATACTTTTTTTTTATAAAATCAAGTTTTTTCAATTATTTTCTAAATTCTCGTATCAAAGTGAAAGTTACCATTTAAAATGAGGGAGATAGAATACTTTAAAATGGTATAAAAAATTGAATACAATTTTATTGATTATTGAAAAATTAATTATAGACAATTTATAAGTTATGAGTATGACAGAAATAATAAGTGTGTTATATTCTGCGAAACACTCCAAATAAAAATGAGACTACTAAGTCTTCCAACTAAGTGTGTTTTATTCTGAACATATCCCAAAAAACAAGAAGAAGAAGCTGCATACAAAAATGAAGTCCAAAATCTTATTGCTCTACACTCTAACAATAACATGTTCTTTAATTATATGGTGAACTTTGCAGCTTCAGACGCAGGTTTAAACCTTTTAAATGAAGGTTGCAGCAGCATCAACGTCTCCAGCGTTCCAAACTTCATTTCGAATCTAAACGCTTCGTTTAATGACCTCAAAACGCAGATCAGTGCCGGCAAGCGTTTCGCCACCGCGGAGCGACTCTCCGGATTAGACCCGGTCTATGCCATGCTCCAGTGTCGAAATTATATGTCCACTGACGAATGTATTCAGTGTTTCACTGCTGCTTCCACCGAAATTCGTCGCTATTGCCCCGCGACCATCGGTGGTCGTGTCATTTACGATGGCTGCTTTCTAAGGTACTTATATATATATATATATATATATATATTCGTCTGATTCATATCCATGCATTAACTTTTCATTAAATTCCTATTACTTATATAGAAATTTAGGCAATCAATTCCAGCATAGTATTATGTCTATTTTTGCTTTGTTTCTTAATGGCTTTTAATATTTAAGAAAATTAACTATACTTTAAAGAAAAATAAAATAATATAAAAGTATATTTACCAGATATGTATATTGGATATTGGATACCCTTTATGATACATTTTTTAGAAGGAAATGAGAGAATTTAACTTTGATTAAATGAAAAAATAACTATATTCTTAACCGATTTGGATTTGGACCGCATCGTACCAGTTCTTTTTAGTTGTATTATTTGTGGTCATCGTTTTTTGGATTACTTTTGGACACGGTAATTCAAGTTTTCTCCGTTTAGGTTAGATTTTCGGATCGGGTCAAAAACTATTAAATTATATATATATATATATATAAAAGTTGCACTTAAAATACTAAAAATCGTATATATTTACTCTTTAGTTATATTTTAGGCCAAAGTAGTCCCTACAATATTAAAAGTGATATATATTTGTCTCACTATTACATAATTGGCTTAAATTTAATACTAACAGTACCAGAGATTAAGATATACAAATGAAAATACACAGGGCAAATTGATTGAAATCAGAAAATTTTGTTATATATACACTGTACTCTTGGAAAAATATTAAAATTTCTTAACATGAAACATTTTTTGTTTACTTACCTAAAATTTGGTTATTTTAACAAGTTTATTATTAGAAATTTTGATTTTTTTTAGAGTTAAAATGTAATGTCAATCTATAATATACATGTGACAAATTTATACGACTTTAATCAGTCTGGCATGTGTATTTTCATTTACTTAATTAAATTTTTATTATTTTTTATAGCAAATTTAAGCCAATTATAAATATATATCATTTTTAATACTTAAATGGTAATTTTGGCCCAAAATATATTTAAAGAGTAAATGTGTAACATTAAAATTTGATCTTTTTCTTATATATTATGATCAATTCAAACTATAATATGTCTATTGGAGAATCATTTGCCAAACGGTTGTGGTAAAAAATTAATTAATTCTGGCATAAAGAAACAAGGAATGCATTTGCAATCTCACCTATAATATCACAAGCACATATGGGAACCAAATTTCACGAAGAAAAAGTCAAGAAGCATAATTACACAATTTTCCCATTGTACCATTCACTACAAGAAAAATGCTTTTTAACGAAGGGAAATCCGGTCGTTAAAAGTTAAAATCCGGTCGTTAAAAACCTTTAACGACCGGAAAATCCGGTCGATAAAAGCCCCTTCGTTAAAGGTATAGACGACCGGATATTGCATCCGGTCGTTAATGTCTTTAACGACCGGAATGTTTCCGGTCGTTGAAAAGTGATTTTTAGCGACCGGATTTTCCCTTCGCTAATTGTATTCACTTTTAACGAAGGGATTTCCGGTCGTTAAAAATATATTTTAGCGACCGGATTTTCCCTTCGCTAATTGTATTCACTTTCAACGAAAGGATTTTCGGTATTTAAAAATACCTTTTAGTGACCGGATTTCCCTTCGCTACTTATATTCACTTCCAACGAATAGATTTTCGGTCGTTAAAAACACCTTTTAGCGATCGGATTTTTCTTTCGTTAATCATATTCACTTTCAACGAAACGATTTCCGGTTGTTAAAGATACTTTTTAGCGACTAGATTTTTCTTTCGTTAATTATATTCACTTTTCAACCTTTCATGTCATTAAAAATACTGTTTTACTGATCGGATTTTCCATTTGCTAATTTTATTCGCTTTCAACGAAAAAAACTTTGGTCGTTGAGGATATTTTTTACCGACAAATTTTTTCTTTCATTGTATTCACTATCAATGAAAAAATATTCGATAGTTAAAAATAGTCACGGATTTTTCATCGTTGAAAAAAAATTCAGAAATTAATATTAAATTTTCATAATAAATAAAATATTTTATTTGACTATTACCTGTACATATCATTCACACATATATATCCAAAATTATAATAAATAGTTTTTCATAGATTGCAAAATATCAGATACAAAATATATCGATATTTCGAAATTGTTTGACATTGTATCATATACAGATATAAAATATAAAAACCCCTATCTATATCATTTTCTATTCACCTTAAAATATAAAAATTTTAGAAGAATGCATAATGAACCTTATATCCTCATTGTCCATTGTTTTGAAGACCTGTAGAATTTAAAACATAAATTTGTAATTAAAATTTATGCAAAAAAGCAATAAATCAAAAGGCTAAATAATTTAATATAATTTACCTTAAATATAATTTACATTAAATATTCAAAATCTCCCAATAAGTGTAATTATATATACACTTCAAAATATCCAAAATCCAACAAGTGTAATTGTATATACACTTCAAAATATCCAAAAAATGAAAAGGGCTGCAAAGAAAAAGTAAAAAATAATCATAAGTTTAATGGCATTATAATGTCATTATAACAATAAAAAATATAAAATACAACTTACATTAAAATAGGGAGACAACTGTATGAGCAAAGAATTTGACTTTGAATCAAATTATAGATACTATATTGAAGCCACACTTTATTAGAAATTAAATCCACGATTATTTGTCTTAATTAGGGACCAGATTCATTAATTTAGTCACATAAGAGAGAATGAGGATAGCAAAGGGGAAAAAAATTGAAAAAATTTCTAGGGTTCTTAAGTTTATGTCGGCCAAACAATTTCTTGCAACAAACCAAAAATTAAGTATACCATTTCATAAGAAGATGCAATAGAATCCTAAATAAAAATGAAACATGAAAAATATAAAAACCAAACAAAATAATAAAAACTGAATCAAGTAAAATACTAAATATCCTATTCCTTATCTATCAATATTCTAACAAAGTTCAAGCATAAATGTTGAGAATTATTCTCATAATTCATGCAGATAGTAAATGAAGACCACGGGATGCAGATTCAACAAAAAAGCAGATCATATATAAATTTGTAAGGCCGCAAGCTGAAATTTTGTATGTATGTATTTCTTCAATCCTGCACTAAAGAATTCCAGCACTAAGTGACAATTGTTTGTAAATACAGGTTGAGCCCTTAGAAATAAAAACAAAGAGGATTAAATTATAAAAACTGCATATATGGAGAAACATAGGAAGTAAACCAGCTCCAAGACCAACTACAACTGTGTTAACCTGGAAATAAAGGTTAGACTTTAGCTATCTCAAATCATGATATTCTCACAATTTAGAATACAAGAAACCATAATGTATGCTCAGGTTGCATGCAAAAAGATTACAAAGCATTAGTTTTAAAGTTCATTAGAGCAAACTTTGTTCCAAAATCACATTCACAAATAGATTCAGATCCGTCTCCAACATTATCTGCCAGTTATTAATGAAAATGGTAATAGTAGTAACAGTTATCACAGTAGTCTTCTTTCTCAAGTCTGCAACATGTTAAACCATGGAGAAAAATTGGAAAACAAGTCAGGGGGAAATCAAGAATGGACACTTACTCTATTCCCACCATTGCCTGCCCCAAGAGTTTCAAGGATGTTCTGGACATCAACTTTGACACCATCAATTCCAGCAGATGAAAGATATGAGTGGCGTTCATTATAGAAGCTGTAAACTACACTCAAACAGGCAATAATAATTCTAAATTTGATACCTGATTTACCAATTTATATAAAATCTTGACAAGACCAGAGTGAATGCTTTTACATTTTCTCCTTGTCAACAAAGTTTCTAGTTTCTTCACATGTGTTTGCATTTTTCTCTATTTTGAGCATATAATCTGTAAAAATAGGGAGAGAGATATATGCAAAATTCTGATGGAGAACTTATCTTTATTGCAATCAAATAATAGTTGATTATATTCTAGTTATAAATCGGTTAATTCTGATGGAAAAATTATTAGGGTGAAAGTTTAATGATCGTCTTCTAAGACTGGAACAAGCTTCTTATAACTAACAAAAACATTCTGCATTTTTGTTAAACAGAACATCGACATCTTTCACAACTAATAAAAAGAACAATTCCAAAATCATTAATGCATAAAACACAACCAAACATAAATTGAGCACAGAAATGTCAAATCTATAGAAGTTCAAAAGCAAATCCAAACGCTGCACAGCAGAAAATTCCCAATAAATAAAAATGGAACAGGGAAAAGTAAGGACCTGCTAAGGTGGTGACTTGATAGATAGCTCCGTTGAGTCCTCCAATGCCACAGTGGCCGAGCAAGTACTTCAAATTGCAGATCCATGTATAATATGCAAGGATAATGAAGATAATAACACAAATGCAACCCATTCTCAAACGATGAGAAATAAGATGCAAGAATGGCTGATTTCAATCTTTGAAATTGGAGCAGCATGCTCTGTTGTATCACCCAAGGACCAGATTGACATAAGTGATGCAGCAAGAGTATTGTGCTCAATTAAAGAAGAACTTATCTAAGCCGAATCTATGCAACAAAAGCGGAATGAAGATCCATGAAATTCGAAGCTGCAAGATTGTGAAGTTCCTTTCAACAGAAATTAAGTTAAATACCCACATATAAGGGAAAAGGCAAACAATAGAAATTATATGAAAAGATGAGGAAAAAAGGAAACTTTAACTGAACTCAGCATATATAGAATAGCTGGAAACAAACAGTACCGCATTGTAGCTTCCGTTGCTCTCAGCCTCCATATGCAGCCATAGCTTCTTAAACAGAGACAAGAAAAAGAAATTAATGGAGAAAAAAACAAAGGAATGAAAGAGAATATTCAATCGATATAGACATTTATGCAAACCCATAAAAGTAGTAGATACGATTTTGAAATCAAAAAATCAGAAATCAGAAATACCCAAAAAAATTTAGCAGGGGATAGCTTCCGAAGAAATAAGAACAAAAATAAAACCAAATTACTTACCCATTTTACGTGATAGATTATCCTAACAGAAATGCAAATCCTCAAAACATCTCAGAGTTGGTATGCCCTATTTTCCTATTCGACGGGAAGATGAGAAGATTAGAAATAAATAGATATTCAACTGGTATCAAGAGAGGAGAGAAAGAAGGGTTTTTTCAATTTCTCACCTGTAATCACCAATTGCACGGCGCCCTAGACCGATTAAACCAGCAAATATTAAATCTGGATCTTGCAAACCCAAGAAAATTGAAGCAGCTATGGCATAAACGAAGCGATTGCTTCTACTACAACTGCCATTTCTATTAGGTTTAGGTTAGGTTTGGAAGATCAGAAACGGATTTGCGTTTTTTGCTGTTTTTTCATCTTCTGGGTTTGCTATTTTTTTATTTTTTTCATCTTAGTTTTGCGTGGGTATGGCTGTTTCGTGTTATATTTTTGCGAAATAATGAGTAATTATTTTGGAGGTAAGCCTAATAGAAGTCCCGCCAATTTTCCTGGACAGTAACGACCGGATTCATAGTGTTTCAGCGACCGGATTTTAAACCCTTTGTTAAATGGTAATAAAAATTAAGAAGTAACGACCGGATTTATTTTCTTTCGCTATTGGTATATTTTTACGACCGAATTTTTATCCCCTCGCTAAATTTTGGTCGTTAAAAATCATTTTTCTTGTAGTGATTTTATCCCTGAAATATATATATATATATACATATATACACACACACACAATGATATTAAAATCTAACCAGACAAAGAACAAATAATGAAGAAACCGAGAGGTAATGCTTTGACCACACCAACCGGATTCGACCGGCTTGTTTTTAATAATATTATTCAAAAATATAGTGAAATATCCTATATAAAACAATTAAAACACTTTAATAAAACACCCATTCATCATCAATCATCAATAAAAAAGACATTATTTTCAAGTGATTTAATATTTATAACAAAAATTTAAGATAAATATGATAATAAGTCACAAATATCTAAAAAAAATTAATCAAATATAAATTTTATTTTTTTTATTGTATTCACTAAAAAAGTCATCAAAATTCTCTAAATCCCAATTCTTTTGTATTTATATTTATATTTTATTTTATTTTTAAAAAAAGAAGATATTTTATGGACATTTTAGATAAAAATTGATTTTTTTGTTCAAATAGATTTTAGATGTTTCAATTTGATTTTTGATAGAGTTATGATACGCTCATGACTCTATATAGGATTGAGTTCCTATCCAGATTAAATTGAGTTATTTAATCTAAATTAAATTACCAAATCCTATCTCAGAAATGATTCTGAGTTAGACTGGGGTTAAGACTCTAGCCTTTAGGACCTCTATAAATAGAGGTGAGGTCCTCATAATTTGGTAACGAGAAAACTTATACGCCGCAAGGCTGCTCGTTCCCACTCACGATTATTTTGTGTTAATCTTTCAGGGACTTCTAGATTGTGATCTAGCCGCTATTATCCCGAGTGGGTAAAAGCCAGACCGGTGACCAATAAAGGAAGATCCTTGTACCGCTTCCGCAACGTGATTACCGCGCTACAAACAAGTACGTTGTTTTCCTTTATTTATTTATTTTCCATCATTGGTATCAGAGCCATCGTTTTATTGCGTCCTGGCATGTGGCTTTAAAATCAATCTAAAATTTTATGAGTAAAATTTATAGATTTAGGAAGCATGAAACGCAACAAAAATTTGTTTTTTGTGTGAAAAATATATATGTGTGTATATTTTGGCTCAATTCCGTGTATGTGTACACCGAAACCCGAGGGATAAAATTGAATATTCGAAACGCTAGTCTAGAAATTGGGATTTTTATTTTTGACCATTCCACTGTGTTCACAGACCCCGAAAACCCCAGGCCGGCCGAAATCCGGAGTCCAAAAGAGGCCGGGAAGGTGGCGCGTGGCTTGCACGCGCCACCATACGTTGGGCGCGTGCGCGTGGGCGGTGGCCCACACGCACGCAAACACGTGTCGATGACGTGGCGCGTCATCGACACGTGGCCCAATAGGTCAGAGCCACGTGGCAGACTGAGGTCATGCCACGTGGCTCCGACGTGTCCACCCGGTGCCACGTGGCGCCAGGTGGACCAATAAGGGGTCGACACGTGGCAGAGCTGGGGCTTGCCACGTGTCATGATGACGTGTTAGGGGGACCCACGTGTACCAATCAGAGTCCGCCACGTGTCATGCCACGTGGCATGACACGTGGCTGCCACGTGTCCACATGTTGCCACGTGGGCAACACGTGGACCAGTAATGGTTGAACACGTGTCACACTGTGGTGTTGACACGTGTCCGACCAGTTGAAGACGCGCGTGTGGCGCGTGGGGGCGCGTGAGCGCGTCCCCCTCCCTCTCGTCGGCGCGTGGGAGCTTCTCCGGCCTCCAAATCAGCTCCATTTTTTTGCGAAAATATTTTTCAAAATATTTCTGATTTATTGGTCTATGTTTTAAAATTTTTTGATGACCATAAAATATTTTTGTTTATTTTTTGAAATAAATATTATAAAATAATTATGGAAAATGAGTTTTCTATTTTAAAATATTTTGGAAAAATTTTTTAGATGATTTTTTGTCCTTACTTGTTGATTGGAATGTGTTTCAATCATATGAGTTTATACATGAGTGTATTAACCATTTAAAATTTCTGTAATGTGTTTCAGAAATGATGATAAGGACACCTATGATTCCTAAAACCCCGCATGGGATTGCGTTAAGAAATGCAAGAGTGCGTTCACTAAGCAAAATGAGAATGCGGAGGAACATTCGAGCTGATGATATTGATGCTATAGTGCGTCATATATTGACTATGCATGATCAAATGCAAGAGTGCATTTGGATTGGAGGCTTAAGCTTAGGAAGGGATGACAGAGATAAAATCAAAGCGTTGGTTAATTCTTTTGCATATCATCCAGTCCTAAGAGAGCTTTTGGAAACTACTTGGTACATAGGAGATAGAGTTTATAAGAAATCTATCATCCATTTTTTGGCTAGAGTTGCCAAAAGAGGAGTGTTGAGGAGCAACATTCCATCTGTGATGAAATTGAGAAGCGGACGTGAAGTGTATCGTCCATGGCTTCATCAGCGAACTTATGAGTTCCCTTCTGAATTGATGAAGTTGGTCAAAGAATCAGTCCCAGTGTCAGTAAAGGTTTTGAGGAGATCTAGTTTTCTAGATTAGTTGACATGAGTGTCAATTATAGTTAGCGTTTGGTTTTTATAGGATTTATGTTTCCTATTATTATTATTATTATTATTTGACATGTGTGTCTTATTTGAGAATGATTGGATTTATTTATTGGTTGAATGAATGGGTTTATTCTTTATGGCTTTTAATTTTTTTTTAATAAATGTGTTTATTTTAAAATGTTAATTGCCATGCAATATTTTATAAGTAAAATGTTTGCATGTTTATTAAGTAGAGACTTAATAAAATAAAACCAATAAAATATCCCTCATAAGTTTAAGAACTTAGTAATCCAATAATTCTGATTTACTATGCATGAAATCTTAACCTATAAAGTTGGACATTAGAACTTAGAAGGTAATTGGTACTCTAAGTATACTTTTCGAATTTAAGTCTAATAGAAAACTTTATTAGGTTATTATTTCAGGTGTATAGTAAATTTTCATGTATTGCCTAATCTCCCACTAATAACGTGCAACTTTGTTCCATTTGAATCAGAGGATACAAATGGCATCTGCTTCCAAATCTATTATCGCTGAATTAAACAAAGACTTGAAATTAAATGGCGACAATTATGAAATCTGGAGCATGAAGATCCAGTATGTGCTAGAGGAGCAAGAGGCTCTTGAAACCTTGAGTTCGGTTATGGCTGAACCCGAGGATGGCAACACGGCCCAGCATAGGCGGGACCGAGATGTATATCTGGCTTGGAAGAAAAAGAATTCCACTGCTCGAATCATTCTCCTGAGTGCTATGGAGGATGATATAACTAAGCAATTTCGCAAGTATCAGAACGCAATGGATCTGTGGATCGCTTTGCGGGAGAAGTTTGGAGGAGTGACTCTAACTAAGCTCCGATCTTTGACGATCAAGTTTGATACTTATCAGAAGAAAGCTGATCATACAATGCGAAAACATCTCAGGGAGATGGAAAATATGATGAGCGAGCTTAGTGAATATGGTCATAAGTTGACCGACGAGCAGCAGGTGCAAGCTGTCATCCGTTCCTTACCCAAGAGTTGGGAGCATATGAAAATGCAACTAACTCATATGGACAGTGTGAAAACATTTGAGGATGTCGCACGTCACTTGGAGCTTGAAGAGGACAGATTGACATCGATTAAGGTCAATGCTGAAGTGCATGTGGCACAGTCCCGTTCTGGTGGAATGAGTTCCAACCAGAACAAAAGAAAGAGCTTTAAGGGTCGGGATAAGGAACCTGCCAAGAGAAATAAAAGGCAGAAAAAGGAGCAGAATTCTAAAAGGTCCAAAGGCAAGAAAAAGATAAACATTTCAAAAGTGAAATGTTTTAACTGCCAGCAGAAGGGACACTATGCAAGAGACTGCACTGTGCCCAATCAGGTACACTATTCTAACTCAAGAGTGAGTGAAATTTGTGTATCTAGTTCTGTATTTCTAACTGAATTTCATCCTTTGTGGGTGGTTGATTCAGGAGCAACGGACCATGTAGCAAAGGATCGAGATGCCTTTGTAGAGTTCCGACGAATACCATATGGAGCAAAATATGTGTATGTGGGAAACGACGCAAGAGTGCCGGTTCGAGGGATTGGCGCGTGTAGATTAGTCTTACGCAAAGGCCGAACCTTACTCCTACATGATGTACTTTATGCTCCAGATATTCGTAGAAATTTAGTTTCTGTTCTAGTGTTATTAAAACTTGGTTTTGATTTACACTTTAAAGATGACAGTGTGAACTTATGTTTGAATGATGTCTATTATGGTTCTGGTTTTATTTCGAACAATTTCATTGTTTTGGATATCGATCCTAACTTTATGAATAATAATAGTTTTTCTTTAATCTCTTCTACTTCACATAATAATGAGAATCATGTGAAATTGTGGCATGCTAGATTAAACCATATTGGGCAAAATCGAATGAGTCGGTTAGCCAAAGTTGGTTTTTTAGGTGATTTGAATGAGGTTGAATTACCTACTTGTGAGCATTGTCTAAAAGGGAAACTAGTGAGAAAACCGTTCGGAAAAGGAACTAGAGCTGATTTTCCATTGCAATTAATTCATTCTGACGTTTGTGGTCCAATGAATGTGAGGGCAAGGCATGGGGCCTACTACTTCATCACATTTATAGATGACTATACAAGGTATGGTCATGTCTATTTGATTTCTCACAAGTCAGAAGCATTGAGTTGCTTCAAAACTTTTATGAACTTAGTTGAGAATCAATTAGATAAAAAGATAAAAGCTTTAAGAACTGACCGAGGTCGGGAATATCTTTCAGATGAATTTAAAGCTTTATGTGATGAAAAAGGGATTGAACATCAGTTGTCCATTCCCAGAACTCCACAACAAAACGGTGTTGCGGAAAGGAGAAATAGGACTCTTCTTGATATGGTTAGATCTATGATGGCAGAAGCAAATTTGCCCATCTCCTATTGGGGAGATGCTTTACTTACTGCCACATATGTTCTAAACCGAGTGCCCTCAAAATCAGTCGCATCCACACCTTACGAGTTATGGACTGGTCGACAACCAGACCTAAGCCATCTACGACCTTGGGGTTGTGCTGCTTACGTCCATGATACCTCAAGTAAATTTGGTAAATTGGGACCAAGAGGTAAAAAGAGTATCTTTGTGAGATATTCTGAAGTATCAAAAGGATACGTATTCATGGGTGAGCAAGAGAATGGTTCTGTGACTGAATTTGAATAACGAGATGTCATATTCTTGGAAAATGAGTTTCCAAAGTTGGGCGAAGTGAATCAAGATTTCACTTTCTATGAAACTCAGGAAAATGAACCATCAGGATCGCTCCATCCGAGTGGGAGGAAATTAGAGGAAGAAGGTCAAGATCTTCCTCCTCTACATGATCCGGATGTTCGAGACCCTGATTTGAGTGGGAGCATTCCTGACTCCAGTGGGAGTATGGAACATGGTCCCAGTGGGAGTATTCCGAAGTACGATGAATATATGAGACATGTTTATCAAGATTCGGAACTGCGTAAATCTAAAAGGATAAGTGTTCCTCGCCGACGATTTGAGATCGAAGGCTTGAACGAAGCCCTTTTGATTACCCCACAAGATGATGAAGAGCCTAAAAACATAAAAGAGGCCTTCTCATGCCCAGCTAAAGAAAAATGGATCAATGCAATGGAAGAAGAAATAGCATCGATGAGGTCAAACCATGTTTGGGAACTGGTTGATCTACCAGAAGGACGCAAACCGATTGGGAACAAATGGATTCTCAAGGTCAAGTGAAAAGCTGATGGAAGTATCGAAAGATACAAAGCTCGGCTAGTCGCTAAGGGGTTTACACAGCAGGAAGGGATTGACTATGAGGAGACTTTCTCCCCTGTTGTGAGATTTACGTCTATAAGGTTAATTCTTGCCATAGTGGCGAGTTTAGACCTTGAGCTACATCAAATGGATGTAAAGACTGCTTTTCTCAATGGAGAACTAAATGAAGAAATCTACATGGAACAACCTATAGGTTTCATCGAAAAAGGCAGCGAACATAAGGTTTACCGATTGAAAAGATCAATCTATGGCCTGAAACAGTCTTCGCGACAATGGTATTTGAGATTTCATGATACGATCATGTCGAATGGGTTCAACATGATTGATGAAGACCATTGCGTGTATAATAAAAGCTCTAAAAATAACTTTGTCATTTTGACATTGTATGTAGACGACATACTAATAGCTGGAAATGACAAAGCGTACGTAAATCAAATCAAAGATTGGTTATCGTCCAACTTTGAAATGAAGGATATGGGTAATGCAGATTATATTCTTGGAGTTAAGATTTCAAGAGATCATTCAAGAAGGTTGTTGTCCCTTTCCCAAGAGACATATATCAACAAAGTCCTTGAACGATTCCATATGCAAAACTGCAAACCCATATCCTGCCCCATTGCCAAGAATCAGTTTCTTAGCAAAGAGATGTGTCCTAAAACGCCAGATGAAGTGGAGCGTATGAGAGATGTTCCTTATGCCAGTGCCGTGGGTAGTCTCATGTATGTTATGTTGTGTACGAGACCGAACATTTGCTATGCAGTGGGCATGGCGAGTAGATATCAATCTAACCCAGGCGAAGCACATTGGAAAGCAGTAAAGAGGATACTTAGATACCTCAAAGGTACAGCAGATTATTCTCTCTGTTATGAAGGCAAGGATCTGCAATTGAGAGGATACACTGATGCTGATTGGGCTGGAGATGTGGACGAGAGGAAATCCACTTCAGGTTTCATATTCTTGCTTGGCAAGGGTGCCATCTCATGGAGTAGCAAGAAACAAATCTGTGTAGCCTTATCAACGATGGAAGCTGAATTCGTAGCTTCCGCAGCTGCAGTACAAGAGGCAGTTTGGCTAAAACGGTTGATGGACCATTTAAGAGTAACTACCTCGGAGGGACAAGTGACAGTCTTTAGCGACAGTCAATCATCGATAGCTTACACAAAAGATCCAAAATTTCATAGTAGGACTAAGCATATCGACATTAAGTATCATTATATTAGAGATGTAGTTGCACGGGGAGATGTGAACTTACAGTACATATCTACGCATGATATGATAGCAGATCCGTTAACTAAACCTGTAACTAGAGATGTGTTTGAGAGACACATTAGAATTCAGGGTTTGCATAGAATTTGATGTGTACTGACTTTATTTGTGTAATCCCTTAACATTATTATTTATGAATAATAATAAAGTTCATTGTTGGCAATACATGAGTGTGAATGTTTAACATGTGAACATTTACTGTTAATTGTTTGAGTTTGAGCGTGTCAGACAGAGAAGTAGCCCACTCACAAGGGTGTTTACCTTGGTTTTATCAACAAGTTGGCAAAGACTAAGATGAGGCGAATTTTGAACAAATGAGTATGCTCGAGAGCCTGTTCAAAATGAAAGTGCCGTCTTGCAGAAATTACAAGATATGTCTTGTTAAGGTGCAAGATAAAGTCATACATAAGGTTGTATGCTTTGGATTGAGATCCAAAATAAGGATCGTAAGGGATCCGATGGTTAGTTATGTGTAACTACCATGTTCTGTCTTAAAAGCCAGAAGTAGTTCTTAAGTAAGCGAACTAAAGTTGGGTGCTACGGTGCATCGCAACCTTACGCTTCTGTATGGTGTTTTATATGCACATTGTTTAAAATGTGAGACATGCGCTCCTTTAAGGGAAGGAAAGAACACCATAACACATGTTTTATACCGTGTGTGCTTAAGTGACCAAAGGGATGGGAATTTAATACAATTGATCTCAACTTTCCCTATTGTGAGACCCTGTTAATATATCGACCCTTAGAACCCTTAACTTATCCCTGAAGTATGGTTTGATGTGGCTAGCTTGGTTAGTCTCCAAGAGGTCTGGGAAAAATTTAGGCCTAGCGGATCTAACTAGAAAAGCGAGTTGAATCATGATGGATGGCATATAGTAAGAGGGGAAGATAACCTTTATGGTCACATTCATAAGAATTCGTGGTTCACCGACATGTCTATTATTGTTTCTATGAGTTAAAACATAATAGTGAACACGAATAACGTTTTATGAGATCATGAGTTAAAACGGTGATTGTGAGAAGGTGGTCTAGGGTTAGGCATACGTGAAATAAAAGGATCGCCCTTTCGAGAAGCTATATATCCCTAACAGGTGTATAGCAAATGTGCTCTCGAGGTATGCTGGTCACACAATCTATTAGTCTGTATAACTGAAGATTATATATATGGAATGTGTTCCGTCATGTGCGAGTGGGAGATGATAGAGTTATGATACGCCCATGACTCTATATAGGATTGAGTTCCTATCCAGATTAAATTGAGTTATTTAATCTAAATTAAATTACCAAATCCTATCTCAGAAAGGATTCTGAGTTAGACTGGGGTTAAGACTCTAGCCTTTAGGACCTCTATAAATAGAGGTGAGGTCCTCATAATTTGGTAACGAGAAAACTTATACGCCGCAAGGCTGCTCGTTCCCACTCACGATTATTTTGTGTTAATCTTTCAGCGACTTCTAGATTGTGATCTAGCCGCTATTATCCCGAGTGGGTAAAAGCCAGACCGGTGACCAATAAAGGAAGATCCTTGTACCGCTTCCGCAACGTGATTACCGCGCTACAAACAAGTACGTTGTTTTCCTTTATTTATTTATTTTCCATCAATTTTTATCTAGTACAAAACAATTTCTATTTGGTTTTTTTATTCATACTAAATTCATTCATTTTTTTTTTGTTTATCTTATCACAAACCAAGCCAGACCAACTATCATTTTGTGATTATACAGGCCGATCCATTTGTTTTTTTTTTTAGCAAATTATTTTAAAATTTTTATTTAAAAATAACATAAAGTGTACTTCTATTGTTTCAATGTAACGGTTAACTTTAAAAAATATATTTTTTTTCCAAATTTAAATTTTCTATAAAATTAATATAAATTAATTAATTTTTAATTTCTTATCTTTATTTCAATAATTTTTTTAATGGACTTTCTCTTTCATACAAATTTTTAATTGCTATTATTTCATTAAACTTAAAGTTCGACCAAACTAATTTGGCATAATGCATAATTTGCATCCAAAATTTGACAAAAAAGGTGAAAAATCCTATTGCACGCCAAAATTTTTCTACTATTACACACTCTAACTTGACAAAACTATATCCATTACCACCCTATATATGGACACGTGTCCTTGCGCATGAGTGTGTCAGAGGTAAAAAAAAAAAAGAAAATAAATTAATAAGTTTAATGCATATTCCTCACCTTAAATTTGGCTAAAAATATCTAGGCTAAAAGTGAATTTTTGCCCCTATCGTTTGTCAAAATGGACAAATTTACCTCCAATAAATTTACCCCTAAAGTTTCTAAAATTAGAGATATTTGCGGGTTAATTACGTCCGTGGTCATCGAATTTTAGTATTTATAACCAAATGATCATAATAAAATAATTTATAACATAAAAGTCATCAAATTTTTATTTTTTTTCAATTAAGGTAAAAATGACCGAAAAATTAATTTTTTGTCACCGAAAAGTTATACAAATATGCCAATATGACCCGCTTACATGGAGAAATTGACACGTTAGTAAGTAAATATCAGTAAAACTTTTTTTTTTTGTCTTTTTGTACAGGTTGACATAACACGTGCACTTGCTAAAGTGTCAATTCCTCCATGTAAACGGGCTATATCGCATGCTGACTGGACACGTTCTAGAAAATTACTGATGAAATAGCATATTTGCGTGGCGTTCCGGTGACGAAAAATTAATTTTTCGGTTATTTTTACCTTAATTGAAAAAAAATAAAAGTTTGATGACTTTTATGTTACAAATTATTTTATTATAACCATTTGGTTATAAGCACCAAAATTCGATAACCACAGATATAATTAACCCGATATTTGCCCCCACCGTCAGCGGTCAACTAACATTTTAACGGTCAAAATTACCAGTAATTGAAGGTAAGGGCAAAAAATCTCCTATTTTACAAATGTTAGGGGTAAATTTGCACGTTTGAAAAAACGTTAAGGGCAAAAATACACTTTTGGCACCCAAACGTTTAATTTATGTGTCCAATGAATGTATAACACGTATCCCACTAGCAGTCAACTATCATATTAATGGTCAAAGTTAGCGGCAATTGACGATAGGGGCAAAAATCTCCCATTTTATAAACATTAAGGGCAAATTTGCTTCAAAATAAACGTTAGACGTAAATTTGCCCATTTTGGCAAATGATAAGGATAAAAATACACCTTTAGCCAAATATCTATTACTAACTCTAACTATTGGAGCGTACCCAACTACGCACCTTAACTTGACAAAATTATATTCATTACACCTCAAATAGCCCATTTTATTATTATTATTTTTATTTGTAATGATGTACTTGTATATTTTTCTTTTAAAATTAATGATATTAGTTTCATAGATTAAATGGATCTTGAAGAAAATATATTCATTTAAGAAAAATTAATAGTGTTTTTTATGCTAATTTAATAAATTTGATTTGTTGTATTCAATTTTTGTCGCAATTGCCCTTAAAAAAATTTAAAAAAAATATAGTAATACATAGAATGATGTTAAATGAGGTATAGTTGATCTTTTTTTTGCACCCTTAAAATCTTTACAATTTCTTTATAACAACTTACAAAAACAATATTAAGTTTTAGCAAATAAAGTGAGATCAATTACATATGAATTTATCATTAATAAAATAAAAAAATTCATCAATCCGTTCTTGAGTTGAAATTTTTAAATAATACAAGTATCAAATTGGAACATTTTAATAATTAGAGTTTGATTTGTATATATTGTGAAAATTTTGTATAATTAAAAAAAAAAAGAAAAAAACAATCCATACAATATTCTTGTTTCCTATGAAATTAATAAACAATAATAAATTTAGGAGGTGATGGGTGCAATTTTTCCAATTTTTGGATGTGAAATAGGACACCTGAAAAATTTGAGTATATAATAGGTTTCTTTTACCAATTTTAGGAAGTCAAATATGCATTATGCCACGACATGTGCACCATTTAATTTGGAGATGTCTTTTTAGGGTATTGATAGGTACATTTTTACCAAATTTAAAAGTACAATAAAACATCTAAAAAATTTAAGTGCATAATATATTTTTTATTTGTGCCAAACTTTAAAGTGTAAATTATATATTATGCGAATTAATTTTGCACAATGGTGAAATAAACTTAAAGTTTGAGCGAACTAATTGTGTATAGTAATGGATAGATGAAATGAAAGAAAGAGTTAATGGAAAATTGATATTGCTGTTGAAAAAGAAAACATAAATGAAGAAAATGTTCGAAAAATAATTGTTAAAGTGACTATACGGGATTATTTCAGTATAAAAGTATATTTAGCAGACTGAAGGTTAAAATTATACGCATATAATTTATTGAGGTAACATTAAATAATGGCATTTGCCTTTTGTAGCGCAGAAACGATGCGGAAACGTCTATAAGGATTCTGTTTATTTTTTTATCACTGGCCTAACTTTTATCCACATGCGGGATAATAGAAGTTATTTCACAATCTAAAAGCCCCTGAATGATCAAGACAAAAAACTGTAAGTGAAAACGAGCAGCCTTGCGGCGTATACGTTTTCTCGTTACCAAATACTGAGATCTCCCATCTATTTATAGAGATCCTAAAGGCTAGAGACTTATCTCTAGTATAACTCAGACTCCTTCTGAGATAGGATTTGTTAATATTAATCAAATTGAATTACTTAATTGTATCTGGATTGAAACTCTATCCAAATTAGAGTCATGGGCGTACCCAAACTCTATTATCTTTCACTCGCACATGACATAATGAATTCCAGTCTTAATCTTCAGTTATACTGGTAGATAGATTGTGTGACCAGCATACCTCGATAGCACTAGTGCTATACACCTATTAGGGATATATAACGTCTCGAAAAACAAGACCCTCCTTTTCACATATGCCTAAATAGATGGTCTTCTCACATTCACTGTTTTAACTCATGATCTCATAAAATAATTTTCGTGTTCACTATTATGTTTCTACTCATAGAAATTATAATAGGCATGCCAGTGAACCACAAAACAATTGAATGTGATCAAAAGGCTATCTTCCTCTCTTACTGTATGCCATCAATCATGGTTCAACTCACTTTTCTAGATAGATCCGCCAAGCTTAAATTTTTTCCGGACCTCTTAGAGACTAACTAAGCTAGCCACATTGAACCATACTTCAGGAATAAGTTAAGGGTTCTATATAAATAGGGTCTCACAATAGAAAAAGTTGAGATCAATAATATTATTAAATTCCCATTCCTTTGGTCACTTAGGCACACATGGTATAAAACATGTGTTATGATGTTCTTTCCTTCCCTTAAAGGTGTGCATGTCTCACATTTTAAAAATGTGTATATAAAACACTATACAAAAGCGTAAGGTAGCAATGCACCGAAACATCCAACTTTAGTCCGCTTACTTAAGAACTACTTCTGACTTTTTAGACATAATATGGTAGTTACATTAAACTTACCATCGGATTCCATATAATCTTTATTTGAATCTCAATCCAAAGCATACAACTTTATGTATGTCTTTATCTCGTGCCTTAACAAGACTCAACTTTATGTATGTCTTTATCTCGCACCTTAATAAAACTCATCTTGTAATTTCTGCAAGACGGCACTTTTATTTTGAATAGACTCTCAAGCATTCTCATATGTTCAAAAATTGCCTCATCTTAGTTTTTGCCAACTCATTGACAAAATTAAGGTAAACACCCTTGTAAGTGGGCTACTTCTCTGTCCGACATGCTGAATCTCATACAAATAACAGTAAATATTTACATATAAACATTCACACTCATATATTGCCAACATTGAACTTTGGTTATTATTCACAAATAATAACATAAAGGGATTAATGAAAATATAACAGTACCAATTAAATTCTAAGCAAACCTCGAGATCTAATGTGTTTCTCAAAATACATCTCTCGTTACAGGTTTAATTAATGGATCTGCATGCATAGAAACGTACTGTAAGTTCACTTCTCCTCGTGTAACAATATCTCTCATGTATTGATACTTAATGTCGTTATGCTTAGCTCTATTATAAGCTATCAACGACTGACTGCCACTATAAACTGTCACTGGTACCTCTGATGCAGTTACTTTTAAATGGCTCACAAACCATTTCAGCTAAACTATCTCTTGTACTGCAATTGAGGAAGTGACAAATTCAACTTTCATTATTGATAGAGCTACACAAGTTTAATTCTTGTTACTTCTCGAGATGGCACTCTTGCCAAACAAGAATATGAAACCTGAAGTGGATTTCCTCTCATCCACATCTCCTACCCAATCAACATTTCTGTATTCTCTCAATGCAGATCCTTTTCTTGATAATAGAGAGAATAATCTGCAGTAACTTTAAGGTATATAAGTATCCTTTCAATTGTTTCCACTGTGCTTTACCTGGGTTAGATTGATATCTATTTATCATGCCCACTACATAACATATATGATGTCTTATACACAATATTGCGTACATAAGACTACCCAAGGCACTAGCATATAGAACGTTCCTCTCACGTTCATTTTTTCTAGCATCCTAGACACACATCTTTGCTAAGAAACTGATTCTTAGCAATGGGGTTATCTATGATTTTGCAGTTTTACATATTAAATCGTTCAAGATCTTTGTTGATATATATCTCATAAGAAAAAGACAACAACCTTCTCAAACAATCTCTTGAAATCTTAACTTCAAGAATATAATATGCTTGACCCATATCCTTTATCTCAAAGTTGGACGATAACCAATCTTTGATTTCATTTACGTACCATTTATCATTTTCAGCTTTAAGTATGCCTTCTACATACAATGCCAAAATGACAAATTCACTTTCAGAGCTTTTACTATAAACACAATGATCTTCATCAATTATGTTGAACACATTCGTCATGATTGTATGATGAAGTCTCAAATACCATTGTGTTGAAGACTATTTAAGGCCATAAATTGAACTCATCAATAGCAAACCTTATGTTTGCTGCCTTTTTCGATGAAACTTATAGGTTGTTCCATCCAATTCTCCATTGAGAAAAACAGTCTTCCCATCCATTTGATGAAGCTCTAGGTCCAAACTCGCCACTATGGCCAGAATCAACCTTATGGACGTAAATCTTACAATAAATAAAAAGGTCTCCTCATAGTCAATCTTTTTCTATTGTGTGAACCACTTAGCGACTAGCCTAGCCTAGCCTTATATCTTTAGATACCTCTATCATCCTTTCATTTTACTTTGAGAATATATTTATTCTCAATTTGTGTCCTTCCAGTAGATCAACTAGTTTTCAAACATAGTTTGATCTCATGAAGGCCATTTCTTCTTCCATTGCTTTAATCTATTTTTCCTTAAATGGGCATAAAAAAGGCTTTTAAATATTTTATGCTCTTTCTTTGTCTTGTGGGATAACCAAAAGGGCTTCGTTCAAGCCTTCGATTTTAAATCGTCGGCATGTAACACTTATCCTTTTAGATTTTTGCAGTTCTAAATCTTGATAAACATGTCTTATATATTCATCGTGATTCACAATGCTCCCACTGGGACCATGTTCCATACTTCCATTGGAGTCAAGAATACCATATTCTTTACTCCCACTAGAGTCAAGAATACTCCCACTCGAATCAGGTCTTGAACATCCGGATCGTTTGGAGGATGAGGGTTTTAACCTTCTTCCTCTAAATTCCTCCCACTCGGATGGAGTGATCCTGATGGTTTCTCTTTCTGAGATTAATAAAAAGTGAAATCTTAATTAACTTCGCCCAACTTTAGAAATTTATTCTCTAAGAATATGATGACTCGTGATTTGAATTCTGTAATAGTGCCATTTTCTTGCTCACTCACAAAAATGTATCCTTTTGATACTTCAGAATATCTCACATAGATACTCTTTTTACCTCTTGGTCTCAAATTTACCAAATTGAGGTATCATGGACATAAGCATTATAACCCTAAGGTTGTAAATGGCTTAGGTCAGCTTGTTTGACCAGTTTATAACTCATAAGTTGTGGTAATAACAGATTTGGAAGGCACACAGTTCAGAACATATATGACAGTCAATAAAGCATCTCCCCAATAGGAGATAGGCTAATTTGCCTTTGCCATCATAAATCTAACCATATTTAGGAGAGTCTTATTTCTCATTTCCTTAACACCGTTTTGTTGTGGATTTCTAGGAATGAACAACTGATGTTCAATCATTTTTCATCACATAAACCTTTAAATTTATCTGTAAGATATCACCGACTTCTATCAGTTCTTAAAGTTTAGATCTTTTTGTCTAATTGATTCTCAACTAATCTCTTATAAGTCTTGAAGCAACTCAATGCTTCTGACTTGTGAGAAGTCAAATATACATGATCATATCTAGTACAGTCATATATAAATGTGATGAAATAGTAGGCCCTATGCCTTGCCCTTACATTCATTTGACCACATACGTCAGAATGAACTAACTGCAATAGAAATTTGACTCTAGTGCCTTTTTTCGAATGATTTTCTAACTACTTTTTCCTTTTAGGCAATACTCACACGTAGCCAATTCAATCTAATTTGAATCACCTATTAAACCTATTTTGACTAACTGACTCATTCGATCTTGTCCAATATAGTTTAATTTAGCATGCCATATTTTCACATTATTCTCATAACTATGTGAAAAATAAGAAATTAAAGGAAAAATTAGTTGTACTCAAATAGTCATGGTCCACATCCATAACCAGAACCATAATAGAAATCATTCAAGTATAAGCATACACTGTCATCTCTTAATATGTAAATTAAAAACAACTTTCAATAAAGCAAGAATAGAACCTAAATTTCATAACAAATGCATCTCGATCCCTTGTTACTGTTAGTGTTAGCCCTAGCCCCAATACATTGTAATAAAACACTTTAGCTAATAAATGAGGCATTTGTTTTATCCATTGTATTCCTGTGCATGTCAATTGATAGAACTATCCAAGAATGTTGTTTCAGTTTAAGTTATCATGTGTGAGGCACATGGTTGTAAGACCTTGAAACAAATGAGACTTCATTCTAAATATCCCTAGTCAGTCATTGTTATGGGAATAACAAATGAATTAAGACTAGTATGCTCTCTCTGATAAATTGAGTTCTGTCTTACGGATCATAAGGACAAGAGTGTCAATCAGAGATCATAGATAGATGTTTACAATATGGTATCTGGATTCGATCCATTAATGAGAACACTACATGGTACAAGTCATAAGTGTTTCTCATATGCAAGTTTTGTATCGGAGTTCTTAGACCTGAAATCTCTATGAAACTCTTTATGAATTGCTGTGTACTTTGACATACACCTAACGTGCTCGTAATAGAGTGACAAGTATGGGTATGCTTGGGTATACATTGATTCATGTCAGAGAGCATGAGAGAAGTGAAGGGATTACCCCTCTCTATAAGAGAGAAAATATCATCGGCCACTTGATCAGTGAACTGAGAAGTGTATGGCCATACCGAGATGAAATAATGAGTAACCATTATTTATCTGAGAGTTCAGTGTCACTGGAATATCAAGAAAGGAATTAACTTACATATAAGGATGACTAGTTCCGTGCCTTATATTAATTCTGATATTTATGGGTAAGGGACTATGCAAAATTGCATTAGGTCACTAAATGTCATTTGCATTTTCATTTAATTTGGAATGCTATAATATCTTGCTAGAGAATATATATAGCCTTTGAATTAATTCATTAATTCATTGCCAACATTAAATGGACCTATAGGATCGCACACAAAGTATTGGGCTTAAAATATTTAAATAATGTATTGGGCATTAATTTGGGCTTTTAATTAAAGTCAAATTAATGTATGTAATGGGTATTAAAATTGCTATTGGACCTTGGCCCATGAGAGAGGAGAAATTCGGCCCACATGATTTAATTTCAATTAATTAATTATATGATTAAGTTAATTGAGTATTAAATCCTAATTTGAATTTTAAATTCAAAAGGGTTTAAACTAATATTTGTTACTTATCTCTAGGAAGTGTTTAAGATTGAATAAACTATCTTAAGGTAGTAAAAATTCAGATTAAAGACTTGCCATAAGATAAGGATAGAGATTGGAAAAGAAAAAAAACTCTAGGAGAGGTGGTGGAGAGAAAGAATTCTCTCTCTCACTCTCAATTTTTCTTTTGGCCGATTTTCACAAGGGGTTTTTTTCTTTTCTTGTTTTCTTAGGTTATTAGGCATGAATAGCACCTAAAGGAAAGAAAAAAAAAAGGCTTGTAGCTTCAATCCTTGCCATTACACAATACTAATAATTGAGAGCTAGCAATCTCGGTTTTAAGCGTTGCTTGCAAGTGTGTGTGTGAACATAGAGAGGATTGGCATAAAGGCTATTCCTTGGCATTGGTGGTGAAGATTAAAGGTGGACAAACTCATCTTAGTTGCTGATCATCATCAAACTCAATTTGGAATAGGCATCTAAAGTTGTAAGTTTTAAAACCCTAAAAGTGCATGTTTCGATTCTTGTTATGGAATTGCTTGGCATGTATGATCTAATTTCGATGTTTTCCGCTGCGTGATTATCATATTCATATCATGTCATATTCCATCAGTGGTATCAGAGCCTAAACATGCTTATTTTAGTGCTTTAGATGCATGAAATAATTAATTAAAAATCGTTACTTTTAATACATGCAATGCTGAAATTTTCTGTTTTGAGTTTTTTGCATTGTTTTGGTGTAAAAACGATTTTAATTGATTAGATAGGTATTATAATTAATATGACATGTTAATATAATGTCCTAAGATGTTCTAGGAGCTTTTATTGGTCATATTTAATTGATAATACCTGATGGTATATGTTAATATTAAAACTATGTGCTTTTGGCATGTTAATTGTTAGTTTAACAACTAGTTTTGAATATTAAATGTAAAAACGTTTTTGGCATGTTTGTAAGTGATTTTAAAGATTAAATATCAGGTCTGGACATTTTTAAAATTTGGTTTTAATTCTGGTTCATGACAATTTAATTGATTAATTTTAATATCACTTAAAACAATGACTAGTTTGTGTTTGTTACATGTTTAATCAACATTGTTTGTTTTGATTTGATTAAAATGGTAAAAACACATTTAGATCAGATTGGTACAATATATTAAATCATTTTTATGACCTTATTTGAATTATTAAATGACTCATAAAATTGATTTAAGTATTTGTGCATTTTTGTGGCATCACATAAGAATTAAACAACTAGTTTTGTTGTTTGTTTGTTTTTATATGTATGCCGTGTATCATATATATGTTCTTCATGATTTTTTTTTGTTTTAATTCATGTCGGTACATATTATATGTATTTTTAATGTTTATGGGCAGTATGACATAAAATTAAAAATGGCAAAATTGGAAATTATACTAGAGTTGATTTATAGCACAAATCTAACTAGTTTGTGTTTTGGGCTTTTAAGAGAACTTATTCAATAAGAGGATTTAGTCCATTGGGCCTCGGCCTAGGCCCATTATAGGGTCATCTCTTAAAGGTTCAAGTACACAATTTCCATTAATGGGCTTGGCTAATTTAATTAAAATTGGACTTTGTTTGATCCATGAATGTTATGTATGTTAATTTGCTTGTTTGGTGTGATGAATGGATATGCATGGTGCATTCATGGGCCCTGGGTTTTTGTAATTAATTATGGCCTGCGAGCCATTATGTATTATTGTAAAAGTTTCATTTATTTCTTAGAATAGAATTTACTTGAAGACTTTGTAAGTCAAGATGAAGCCCACCGGAGTAAAGAAGCCCAACTCGAAGATTCTTATGTAATAGTATAGAATCTTAGTTGTAGGTTTTTGGGCCCATGTTTGTCACGCTTTACTTTATGCAATTATTTATATATGCATGCTATAAATGGATGACAAAGCATATGCCATGTAAGCCGTAATAAAATGAATCCCTAATAATAATAGTAAGTCACAAAGTTGCCTTCCTAATTCGAAACATGTCAAGGCATCGATCATCGATCACGTAGACTGGGAGTCCTAGATACGCTCGATTATCTTTGTGAGGCATGGGTTGTGAATGTAGGTTGGACTTAACATGAAAAGGGATGCTCGGACCTAGGCAACTAATAAATGGGTTTGTGCTATAACATCTTGAGATGTTAACCCATTTGATCCAAGAGTCATGTACGAGACATGATTGGAGTTTTTCCTACCTAAGTAACTTAACTTGTTAGGTGTACAAGCTCAGCTTGACTAATAAGTTGTTGTGAAAAGTGGATCTTGGCCCACATTAAATCACTAACGCGAATTATTTAAAGGGATATTAATTCGGTTTGTGGGATTATAAAATAAGACCTCATTTAATCTTGCTAAATTTTATTGTAGATTGAAAAATGGCATCATCAAACAACAATTTCTCATTGCGATCGGTCCTTGAAAAGGACAAATTGAATGGCACCAATTTCATAGACTGGTCTCGAAACTTGAGAATAGTGCTTAAGCAAGAGAAAAAGTCGTATGTTTTGGATGCACCCTTGCCTGTTGAACCTGGCAGGAACGCCTCTGTGGTTCAAAAGGAAACTTTTGAGACCAAGAAGAGTGACTCCAATGATGTGACCTGTTTGATGCTGGCCACTATGGTGCCTGACTTGCAAAAGCAATTTATGGACCAAGAGGCTTATGCGATCATGGTGCACCTAAAGGAGATATTCCAAGAGCAAGCTCGTCACGAGAGATTTGTGACAACAAAGGCCTTGATTTCCTGTAAGATGGCTGCGGGTACTCCTGTTAGTACACATGTACTCAAGATGAAAGGGTATCTTGATACTCTAGAAAAGCTTGAGGTACAAGTGCCAAAGGAATTGGCCACTGACTTGATATTTGGATCATTGACTGATGATTATGATCCATTTGTAATGAATTATAACATGCATGCAATGAACAAGTCAGTCGCTGAGATTCATGGGATGCTTAAGAATGCTGAAGAGAACATTCGAAAGACCAATCCCATACTGATGGTTCAAGGGGGCATTAAGAAGGGACCGGCTAAGGGAAAAGGAAAGGGAAAGGCAAAACCCAAGAATGACCTGGCTCGGTTCAAGTCAAATGGGAGTGCACCTCAGGCCCAATCCAAGCCCAAGGCGCAAAAGCCCAAGGAGAGCGAGAGCACTTGCTTCCATTGCAACAAAATAGGGCATTGGAAGAAGAATTACGCTCTCTTCAAGGAAGAACAAAAAAGGAATGGAGCCAAGGCATCCAGTTCAGGTATTTTTGTTGTTGAAATTAACCTTTCTATCTCTACCACTTGGGTACTAGATACCGGTTGTGGTTCTCACATTTGTTCAAATGTGCAGGGGCTAAGAAATAGGCGGTTACTTGGAAAGAATGAAGTGGACCTCCGTGTGGGGAATGGAGCACGAGTTGCTGCCATGGAGATAGGCGACTATCAACTCACTTTACCTTCCGGACTTTGTTTAGTTTTGAAAAATTGTTATTATGTACCTGTTATGAGCAGAAACATTATTTCAGTTTCATTGTTGGATTTGGATGAATTTGATTTTATTATTAAAAATGGCAATGCTCATATTCGTCGCCAAGGCATTTCATATGGCAATGCCATGTTGCAAGATGGCCTTTATATCCTTGATTTACAAAACAAAGAGTCCATATACAACATTAATACAAAGAGGGTTAAATCAAACGAATTGAACCCTACTTACTTCTGGCATTGTCGTTTGGGACATACAAACGAAAAACGCATTTCAAGACTCCACAAAACTGGAGTACTTGGGTCATTCGACTTAGAGTCTTATGATACATGCGAGCCATGTTTGCATGGAAAAATGACAAAAAGTCCTTTTAATAAGAAAAGTGAGAGGACTAATGGCTTATTGGAACTAATACATACCGATGTATGTGGACCATTAAGTACACAAGCTAGAGGTGGTTTAGCTACTTCGTAACGTTCACAGATGACTTCAGTAGATATGGCTATGTCTATCTAATGAAGTATAAATCTGAAACTTTTGAGAAATTCAAAGTGTTTAAGAACAAAGTAGAAAAACAACTTGGCAAAAGTATAAAAGCCATTCGATCTGATAGAGGTGGCGAATACTTAAGCCAAGATTTTGACGGTCATCTAAAAGAGTGTGGTATTATTTCACAGCTCACTCCTCCTGGAACACCACAATGGAATGGTGTGTCCGAAAGGAGAAATCGAACTCTATTAGACATGGTTCGATCTATGATGAGTCAAGCAAATCTTCCTATCTCTTTTTGGGGCTATGCATTAGAAACTGCTGCGTTTCTACTAAACCGTACTCCAACTAAAGCAGTTGAGAAGACACCATACGAGGTATGGACTGGGAAAGAACCCAATATGTCATTTCTTAGGATTTGGGGCTGTGAAGCACATGTTAAGAAATTAACATCTGACAAACTAGAGTCCAAATCCACTGTCTGCTTATTTGTGGGTTATCCCAAAGAAACAAAGGGATACTACTTTTACTCACAAGCCGAGAACAAAGTATTTGTTGCTCGCAAGGCTGTTTTCTTGGAAAAGGAGTTCCTTCTCAAGAAAGATAGTGGGAGTAAAGTAGAACTTGGAGAAATTCAAGCGCCACAAATTCCTATAGAGGATGAGTTGGAAATGGGATCAAGTTCACAACCACTTGTGGAACAAGAACCCATTACACAAGTACCTAGAAGGTCCGGTAGGGTACGTTAGGAGATTCAGAGATATGGATTTCTAATCACCGACAGTGACACTATTGAGTTAGTAGATCGTGAGGATCCTACTACCTACCGAGAAGCTATTGAAAGCCCAGACTCGAAAAATTGGCTTGAAGCCATGAAATCCGAGATGCAATCAATGTACGATAACCAGGTTTGGACCTTGGTTAATCCACCGGAAGGTGCTAAGGTAATTGAATGCAAGTGGCTATTTAAACTCAAAGCTGATAAGACCTACAAAGGTAGACTAGTAGCAAAAGGTTTTCGACAAACTCATGGTGTAGACTATGATGAAACCTTTTCGCCTGTAGTCATGCTCAAATCCATTAGGATCTTGCTTGCCATAGCTGCATATCATGATTATGAGATATGGCAAATGGATGTCAAAACTGCTTTCCTCAATGGAAATTTACTAGAGGAGGTGTATATGACACAACCTGAGGGTTTTGTCAATCCCAAGCATCCTAAGAAGGTTTGCAAGCTTCAGAAATCCATTTATGGTTTAAAGCAAGCATCCCGAAGTTGGAATCTTCGTTTTGATGAGGCAGTCAAAGAATTTGACTTCATCAAGAACGAATATGAGCCTTGTGTGTACAAGAAGGTTAGTGGGAGCATAGTAGTATTTTTGGTCCTATATGTGGACGACATCCTTCTCATTGGGAATGACATTCCAACATAGAAAATGGTTAAGCAATGGTTGGGGAAATGTTTCTCGATGAAAGACTTAGGAGAAGCTGAGACAATACTTGGTATTCGGATCTATAGAGACAAATCGAATCGGCTTTTGGGACTAAGTCAAGAAAAGTACATAGACAAAGTACTAAAGCGTTTTAGTATGGGAGACTCAAAGAAAGGGTACATACCTTTGGCTTTGGGAGTTCCTTTGACTAAAGAACAGTGCCCTAAAACCAAAGAGGAAAGGGACAACATGAGTAGAATCCCATATGCATCTGCTATTGGATCTATAATGTACGCTATATTATGTACTAGGTTGGATGTTGCTCATGCACTGAGTATAACCAGTAGGTTTCAGCAAGACCCTGGTGAAAAGCACTGGTCTGCTGTAAAAGGGATTCTAAAGTACCTACGAAGGACTAAGGATCACTTCTTGGTGTATGGTGGTCAGGAAGAGCTCGTCATACAAGGCTATGCCGATGCTGCTTTTCAAACCAGCACTCAGGACTCAAGATCGCAATCTGGATTTGTTTTTATTTTAAACGGTGGTGCTGTCAGCTGGAGAAGCTCAAAGCAAGAGACCGTCGCCGACTCAACTACAGAATCTGAGTATATTGCAGCGAGTGAAACTGCAAAAGAGGCTGTTTGGATTAGAAATTTCATTTCTGGATTAGGAGTTGTCCCAAACATCCTAGATCCATTAAAATTTTTTTGTGACAACAACGGGGCCATTGCACAGGCCAAGGAGCCCCGGTCACACCAGAAATCCAAACACATACTCAGGAGGTACCACCTGATCAGAGAGATCATTGATCGTGGGTACGTCAAGGTTAGCAAGATAGCAAGTGAAAATAATGTAGCAGATCCTTTGACGAAACATTTGCGTCCAAATCTGCACGAAGCTCATTTGAGAGCATTCGGTCTTAGGGCTATGCCCAATTGGGACTAGTGCTAGTGGGAGATTGTTAGTGTTAGCGCTAGCCCCAATACATTGTAATAAAACACTTTAGCTAATAAATGAGGCATTTGTTTTATCCATTGTATTCCTGTGCATGTCAATTGATAGAACTATCCAAGAATGTTGTTTCAGTTTAAGTTATCATGTGTGAGGCACATGGTTGTAAGACCTTGAAACAAATGAGACTTCATTCTAAATATCCCTAGTCAGTCATTGTTATGGGAATAACAAATGAATTAAGACTAGTATGCTCTCTCTGATAAATTGAGTTCTGTCTTACGGATCATAAGGACAAGAGTGTCAATCAGAGATCATAGATAGATGTTTACAATATGGTATCTGGATTCGATCCATTAATGAGAACACTACATGGTACAAGTCATAAGTGTTTCTCATATGCAAGTTTTGTATCGGAGTTCTTAGACCTGAAATCTCTATGAAACTCTTTATGAATTACTGTGTACTTTGACATACACCTAACGTGCTCGTAATAGAGTGACAAGTATGGGTATGCTTGGGTATACATTGATTCATGTCAGAGAGCATGAGAGAAGTGAAGGGATTACCCCTCTCTATAAGAGAGAAAATATCATCGGCCACTTGATCAGTGAACTGAGAAGTGTATGGCCATACCGAGATGAAATAATGAGTAACCATTATTTATCTGAGAGTTCAGTGTCACTGGAATATCAAGAAAGGAATTAACTTACATATAAGGATGACTAGTTCCGTGCCTTATATTAATTCTGATATTTATGGGTAAGGGACTATGCAAAATTGCATTAGGTCACTAAATGCCATTTGCATTTTCATTTAATTTGGAATGCTATAATATCTTGCTAGAGAATATATATAGCCTTTGAATTAATTCATTAATTCATTGCCAACATTAAATGGACCTATAGGATCGCACACAAAGTATTGGGCTTAAAATATTTAAATAATGTATTGGGCATTAATTTGGGCTTTTAATTAAAGTCAAATTAATGTATGTAATGGGTATTAAAATTGATATTGGACCTTGGCCCATGAGAGAGGAGAAATTCGGCCCACATGATTTAATTTCAATTAATTAATTATATGATTAAGTTAATTGAGTATTAAATCCTAATTTGAATTTTAAATTCAAAAGGATTTAAACTAATATTTGTTACTTATCTCTAGGAAGTGTTTAAGATTGAATAAACTATCTTAAGGTAGTAAAAATTCAGATTAAAGACTTGCCATAAGATAAGGATAGAGATTGGAAAAGAAAAAAAACTCTAGGAGAGGTGGTGGAGAGAAAGAATTCTCTCTCTCACTCTCAATTTTTCTTTTGGCCGATTTTCACAAGGGGTTTTTTTTCTTTTCTTGTTTTCTTAGGTTATTAGGCATGAATAACACCTAAAGGAAAGAAAAAAAAAGGCTTGTAGCTTCAATCCTTGCCATTACAAAATACTAATAATTGAGAGCTAGCAATCTCGGTTTTAAGCCTTGCTTGCAAGTGTGTGTGTGAACATAGAGAGAATTGGCATAAAGGCTATTCCTTGGCATTGGTGGTGAAGATTAAAGGTGGACAAACTCATCTTAGTTGCTGATCATCATCAAACTCAATTTGGAATAGGCATCTAAAGTTGTAAGTTTTAAAACCCTAAAAGTGCATGTTTCGATTCTTGTTATGGAATTGCTTGGCATGTATGATCTAATTTCGATGTTTTCCGCTGCGTGATTATCATATTCATATCATGTCATATTCCATCAGTTACATGGTCCATTGGTTTTGAATTTATTACCCACAAAAGATGAAATTCAGAACTGAATACATAAATTCCACTCACTATTAAGTCAGAATAATGTACCTTTTTAGGCACAATGCAGTCTCTTGTATAGTGTCATTTCTGTAGGTAATTGAAACTCTTGAAATGTTTACCTCCTTTTTGCCTTTGGACCTTTCGTGATTTTGATCTTTTTTCTTTTCAGGCTCTCAAGCCTTTTCTTTATCCCTTTTTATGAAAATTCTTTTGTTGTTCTAATGAGAACTCATTCAATTAGAATGGGACTGTGCCATATGCACAATGGCATTGACCTTAATCGCTGACAGACTGTCCCTTTTAAACTCCAAATGACAAACAACATCCTTTTATATTATCCATATGAGTTAGTTGCATCTTTATATGCTCCCAACTCTTGGGTAGGGAACGGATAACAGTTTGGACCTGCTGCTTGTCTGTCAACTTATGACTAAGTTCACTAAACTCACTTATTCTTTTCCATCTCTCTTAGATGTTTTCGCATCGAATAATCAGACTTCTTCTAAAATGTATTAAATTTGATCATTGATGATCGGAACTTAGTCAGAGACACACCTCTGAACTTTTCACGCAAAGTGATCCACAGATCCATTGCATTTTGATACTTGCGAAATTGTTTAGTGTTGTCATCATCCTTTTGCATTTAGCAAGATGATTTGAGCAGTGAAATTCTTCTTTTTTTCATGCTACATAGGCATCCCAGTCCTACTTATGCTTGGCTATAGTGCCATCCTCAGGTTCATCCATAACCAAACTTGAGGGTTCAAGAGGCTCTTGCTCTTCAAGCACATGTTGGATCTTCGTATTTCAGATTTCTTAATTGTCAACATTCATTTTAATATCTTTATTAAGTTCGATAACAATTGACTTGGAAGCAGTATCGATTAGGATCCTCTGATCTCAAATGGAACAATATTGCACATATTTAAGGGAGATAAGTGAATACATGCAATTTACTATGCATCCGAAATAATAACCTAGTAAAATTTTCTATTAGGCTCAAATTCGAAAAGGCTACTTATAGTATCCAATTACCCTCTAAATCCTAATGTCCAACCTTACAGGTTAAAATTTCATGCATAATAAATATGAATTATTAGACTATTAAGTTTTCAAACTTATGAGGGGATTATTATTAAGCCTCTACTTAATAAACATGCAATCATTTTACTCATAAAATATTGCAAGGCAATTAACAATTAAAATAAACAAATTTATTATAAAGTTAAATGCTAAGAATAATAAATAAATGCATTTATTTAACCAATAAATAAAATTCAATAATCATAAAATATGACACTCATGTCAAATATCAATAGGAAACATAAATCCTATTTAACAAAAATAAATGCCAACTCAAATTGACACTTATGTCAACTATTTTAGAAATCCAGATTTCATAAAATCTTTTTAGCAATTAGGATTATTTCTTTGACTGACTTTATCAATTCATCACACAACTCATAAGTCCATTGATGAAGCCATGGACGATGCACGCTCCGTCAATTTCTCAATACCATCACAGATTTTTAGTGTTGCTTCTCAACACTTCCTTTTTGGCAACTGGAACCAAAATTTCATTTCCATACTTAGACCACCAATCCAAATGCACTTTTTCATTTGTTCTCACACATGTACTTTATGATGCACTATTGCATCAATATCATTAGCTCAAATCTTCCTTTGCATTCTCTTATTGCTTATTGATTGCACTGTTGCATTTCTCAAAGCAACCTATGCGAAATTTAAGGAAGAACAAGTGTTCTTATTAAACATTTTTGTAACATATTACAAAAAAATTTATATACTCATGTATAAATACACATAATTGAAACACATTTCAATCAATAAGGACAGAACCTCAAAAATTTTTCAAAATATTTTCTAAAAGTGTCGGAAGGCAGAAAACACATTTTATACACCCTTTTTTATTTTTGAATTTTTAAAAATAAAATTTAATTTTATGGTCATCAAAAATTTTGAAAAAATGACCAAAAATTCAAAAATAATTTGAAAATTTTATTTAACAAAAATCAGAGCAGAAACGGTGGTCGAAAACGATCGCACATGCCCACACGCGCCAATTGGGGGAGAGTACACGCGCATCTCCCTCAGTTCTTCCACATGGCAACACCACATAATGCCATATGTCAAAATGTCATGCAATGCCACGTGTCGCGACCCTATTGGTCCACCTGATGAACACATGGCATCAAGTGACACATCACCATGACACCTGTCAAACACGTGGCCTGGTCCTATTCGGCCACGTGTCAGTGATATCACGTCAACACTGACACATGGCACGACCACAGTAGTCCACATGTCACCCCCTCATTAGGCCATGTGTCACCCTTGAAGACACGTCACTGCCACGTGGCATGGCCTCTGCCATCCGCATGGCGTACTGCTTTTGGCCTACGTGTCAACACGTGGCATCCAAATGACATGTCATCGCCACGTGGAATGATGTCATTGGTCCATGTGTCAGCAGTGATGCATCACTATTGACATGCGGACTCGTGTGTGTGGGCCACCGCCCACGCGCACGCGCCTTATGCCTGGTGGCGCGTGCATGTCACGCTCCGCCTTCCCGGTTGACTCTGTTCACCGGGTTTCAGCTGGTGGGGAGTTTTTAGGGTCTGTGATTCCAATAGTGAGGTCAAAAATTAAAATCCTGACTTCTAGTTTCGCATTTTGAACATTCATGTCCGTCCCCTCGAAATCGCAATGTACACATACATAATTTTTAAGCCGCAATATATACACATATATATTATTCACACAAAAAATAAATTTTTGTTGTGTATCATGCATCCTAAATATAATAATTTTACATATAAAATTTTAGATCTATTTAGCCACATGCCAGGACATAAAAACAACGGTTTTGATACCAATGAAGGATAAAATTATACGCATATAATTTATTGAGGTAACATTAAATAATTGTACCTACCTCTTGTAGTACAGAAACGTTTCGGAAGCATCTACAAGGATCCCGTTTGTTTTTGGTTACTAGTCTGGCTTTTATCCACATGCGGAATAACAGTCTAAAAGCCCCTGAAAGATTAAGACAAAAAACTGTGAGTGGGAATGAGCAGTCTTGCGCCGTATACATTTTCTCGTTACCAAATACTGAGATCTCTCATTTATTTATAGAGATTTTAAAGGTTAGAAACTTATCTCTAGTATAATTCAGACTCATTCTGAGATATAATTTGGTAATATTAATCAGATTGAATTACTTAATTCTATTTGCATTTGAACTCTATCCAAATAAGAGTTATGGCCATACCCAAAGTCTATCAACAACTTATCAATAATTGATAAGTGAAAGTCATAATAAATAATTAAGTTTGCTAAAAAAATTAAATAAATAGTTAATTTTATACCTTAGGTTTTAGATTGTTTCAGTAATTGCTTCATTGCATTTCTAATGAAGGCTTTAATCATTGAATATCTGAGCAAGAATTCATATCTGCTGCACAAAGAGAATTAAGTAATAGCTAAAATCAAGAAGAATTTAGTGTTAGTTTGCTCACTAAAAAATTGTTAACTAAATCAATTTTTTCCATAGAATAATTAAATCAAGTTTAACTTAAAATAATTAAAAGAATTAGTCTGTTACTTTGAATTCTACGGCGAATGTACATATTTTATAACTGACTAGTTTAGTGGGAATTGAGAAAAGATATTTAAAATACTTAATTTAAGTTGAATATATTGGATATTGGATACTCTTACGAAAATGGGAGAATTTGAACTGAATTTGAACTCTAATTAAAGGAAAAATAACTAAATTTTTAATTGATTTAACTCTTTAATTTATCAAAATTAATTAAATTTAATTATAAAATTTATTTGAGTAAATTAACTTTTAATTAAACTAACTTTGATACCATGTATGTATATATATATATATATATATATATATATATATATATATATATAATTGTATCAGATGATTGGGAGAAGTTATGCATTTGAAAAGTAAAATATAACTGAAAAAAATATATAAAATGAAAATATTTTATGAAAATGAAGAAAGAAAAATAAAATCCTGATTAAGCTACGGTCAAAACTCAGAAGACTGAAAAGCCGGCCGGTTGCATATAAACATCAGCTAGTCTTGATGATAATGAAATCAAAGTCAATAGAATTATTGGGAATAAATAAATTGGTCAAGTTGGAATACAGCTTACCAAGGAGTCCATACTTAGAATAAAATGAAAAAATGATTAAAAGTTAAAACTTGTATTTTCATATATATATATATATATATATATGGGTCAATTTCACTTATGGTCATTCAACTTATTACTTATCGCACAAAAGTAACCGACTTTTTTTTTCTATCTTAAATGTCACTGAACTTCTAACATTTTTTCAAAAAAGTCATGTTGACCGGAATCCGGCGAGAGCCCTTGTCGGATTGATGACATGGCATATGACACGTGGCAACAAATAGTAAATATATGACTTTTTTGCAAAAATATTAGAAGTTCAGTAATATTTAAGTTGAAAAAAAAAGAAAATTGGTTACTTTTATGCGATAAATGATAAGTTTAGTGACCGTGAGTGAAATTGATTTTGATGTACCATTTGTTGGAAATATTGTTAAACGGCATGTAGTTTCTGACATGGCATGTCATGTCATCAATCCGGCGATAGTTCTCACCGGATTCCAGTCAACAAGACTTTTTTGCAAAAATTTTAAAAGTTCAGTGACATTTAAGTAAAAAAAAAAAAGTCGGTTACTTTTGCACGATAAGTGATAAGTTGAGTGACCGTTAGTGAAATCAACCCATATATATATATATATATATATATATATATATATATATAATATTAAACAATAGTTTATAAATAAATATGACAAAACAAAGAGATAAAGATGTCGTGGTTTGATCACTCCAACCGGATTCGAGTGGCTTTTTTTTTAATAATATTATTTATAAATATTGTGAAATATCCTATGTAAAAAATAAAAAAAAATACTTAAAAAAAAACATCCATTCATCATCAATCATCAACTAAAAGATATTGTTTTCAAGTTATTCAACATTGAAGAGAAATATATACATAAGGTAACATATACAAAATATAATGCTTGACTCTTGTAGCGCATAAACTTTAGACGAAGCGAATACAAGGATCTCTTTTTGCATCACTGCCCCCTCTTTTACCTACATGCGGGATAACAACTTTTTCACAGTTTAAATGGCCCTTGGAGATTATTGTTTGTAGTGTTTCACATTACACGCTCTCAAACGTCATTTTGGCAGCATCTCGGCGTTATGTGCCAACTCCCCCCCCCCCCCCCCCCCCCCATAATCTGATATCTAATTATCTATTTATCATAATCTGATATCTAATTATCTATTTATAGAATCCCAAAATCTAGAGACCGATTTCTAGTATATCTCAAACTCTTTTTGAGATGGAATTAGATAATTCTTATCAGATAAAGATACTAAATCTTATTTAATATGGAACTATATCCATATTTAGAGTCATGGGTGTATCTAAACTCTATCATCTTTAACTCGCACAAAACAGAACAATTTTCAGTCATATTTTTCCAATTATATAAAGAAATAGACCATGTGACCAGCATATCTCGAGAGAACTAGCGCTAAACAGCGATTAATGATATGCAGCATCTTGAAAAATGAGATCTTTTTCTTTCACGTATGCTTAACTCTAGACAGCATTCTCACATTTATTGTTTTAACTCATGATCTCATAAAATAATTTTCGTATTCACTATTATGTCTCTACTTATAGAAATTATAATAGGCTAGTTGATGAATCATGAACTAATTGAATGTGATAAAAAATCTATCTTCTCCTCTTACTATATGCCATCCATTATGGTTCAGCTCGCTTTTCTAGTTAGGTCCACCAGGCTTAAATTATTCCATGAACTCTTAGAAAGTAACTAAGCTAGCCACACTAAACCATACTTCAGGGATAAATAAGAGTCAAAATTTAAATAGGATCTCAATATAGGGAAAGTTGAGATCAATGATATTAAATTCTCATCCTTTAGTCACATAAGCACACACGGTATAAAATATATGTTATGGTATTCTTCTCTTCCCTTAAAAAAATGCATGTCTTATAATTTTGAATATATATAATAACATATAGAAGCGTAAGGTTGCGATACATCGAAACATCCAACTTTAGTCCGCTTACTTAAGGACTACTTTTGAATTTTTAGACAAAACATGATAGTTACGTTTAACATACCATAGGATTACATTCAATCCTTATTTAGATCTCAATCCAAAGCATACAACCTTATGTATGTCTTTATCTCTCACCTTAACAAGACTAATTTTGTAATTTATGCAAGACTGCATTTTTATTTCAAACAGCCTCTCAAGCATTCCCATATATTGAAAATTTGCAGAAAAACCTATACTTTGGTTCCTGAACTTTAACGTTTTTACACATTGGATCCCTACACTTTACAAACTACACATTGGGTTCTCAAACTTTTTGAGAAGAACACATTAAGTTCAAAATTGACAACACAAACGATAGTATAATACAAGCGCGGTTAAAGTCACTTGTATTTTAATGGAACAGTGTTATTTTTAGTATCTTTTTAGACTTAATGAGTTCTCTTCGAAAAGTTCAAGGACCCAATGTGTAGTTTTTAAAATATAGGGATCTAATTCATAAAAAAGTTAAAGTTCAGGAACTAAATTATAAGTTATTCCAAAATTCGGCTCATCTTAGTTTTTGCAACTTATTGACAAAACTAAGATAAGTGGGCTACTTGTCTATCTAACATGCTCAAACTCATACAAATAATAGTAAATATTCATGTATTAAACATTTACACTCATGTGTTGCCAATAATGAATTTGGTTATTATTCATAAATAATAACATTAGGGGATTATATAAAATATAACAGTACTAATTAAATCATATGCAAATCTTGAGATCTAATGTGTTTTCAAACACACCTCTCTTTATGGGTTTTGTCAATGGATCCGCAATCATATTATGCGTAGGAACGTACTGTAAGTTCACTTCTTCTCGTGCAACAATATCTCTCATAAGGTGTGGATGTGACAGATTTAGAAGGCACACGGTTTAGAACATATGTGGTAGGTAATAAAGCATCTCCCCAATAGGAGATAGGCAAATTTATCTCTGTCATCATAGATCGAACCATATCAAGGAGAGTCCTATTTCTCCTTTCCATAACATCATTTTGTTGTAGAGTTCTGGGAATGAACAACTGATGTTCAATTCATTTTTCAGCACATAAAACTTTAAATTTATCTGAAAGATATTCTCGACGTCTATCAGTTCTTAAAACTTTAATATTTTTGTCTAATTAATTCTCAACTAAATTCATATAAGTCTTAAAGAAATCCAGTGCTTCTGACTTGTGAGAAATCAAATAGACATAGTATAGCCGTCTATAAATGCGATAAAGTAGTAGGCCCAATGCCTCGCCCTCACATTCATTGGACCACATACATCAGAATGAACTAACTGTACTGGAAAATTGGCTCTATTCCTTTTCTAAATGATTTTCTAATTAGTTTTCCTTTTAAGCAATACTCGCACGTAGGCAATTTATCCTCATTTAAATCACCTAATAAACCTATTTTGGCTAACTGACTCATTTGGTCTTACCCGATGGTTTAATCTAGCATGCCATATTTTCACATTATTCTCATAACTATATGAAGAAGAAGAAATTAAAAGAAAAACTAGTTTTATTCAAATAGTTATGGTTAACAACCATAACAATAAAATTGCTCAGCATATAATCAGAACCGTAATAAACATCATTCAAACATAGGCATACATCGTCATTCTTAAAATGTAAATTGAAAATAAGTTTCAATAATAAAGCAAGAATAGAAACTAAATTCGTAACAAAAGCATTTCAATCTCTTGTTACATGGTCCTTTGCTCCTAAATCTATCACCCACAAAGGATGAAATTTAGAACTAGATATACAAATTTCACTCATCTTGAGTCAGAATAGTGTATCTGTTTGGGCACAGTGCAGTCTCTTGCATAGTGTCCTTTCTGTTGGCAGTTGAAATATTCCACTCTTGAAATGTTTACATTCTTTTTGCCTTTGGACCTATAGTTATTCTGTTTTATCTTTTACTTTTTAGGCTCTCGAGCTTTTTCCTTATCCCTACTTCTGAAGCTTCTTCTCTTCTTCTGGTTAGAACTCATTCTACCAGAATGGGACTGTGCAATATGCATTTCGGCACTAACCTTAATCACTGCCAGTCGGTCCTCTTTAAGCTCCAATGATGAGCGATATCCTCAAATGTATTTATGTTGTCCATATGAGTTAGTTGCATCTTCTTATGCTCCTAACTCTTGGATAAAGAACAGATGACAGCTTGGATTTAGTGCTCGTCAGTCAACTTATGACCATATTCACTGAGCTCACTTATCTTTTTCCATCTCTCCTAGATGTTTTCGCATCGAATGATCAGACTTTTTCTAATATGTATCATATTTTATCATTAATGATCGAAACTTAGTCAGAGCCACACATCTAAACCTTTCCAGCAAAGCAATCGACAGATCCATTGTATTTTGATACTTGTAGAACTTCTTAGTGATGTCATCATCTATTGCACTTAGCAAGATGATAGAAGCAATGGAATTATTCTTTCGCCAGGCCACAAAAGTATCTCAATACCTAGGTTGGAGTGCCATCCTCAAGTTCAGCCATAACCAAACTTAAGGGTTTTAGAGCCTCTTGCTCTTCAAGCATATGCTGGATATTCATACTCTAGATTTCATAATTATCACCATTTAGTTTCAAATATTTGTTAAGCTTGACGACAATTGATTTGGAAGTTGTAGGCATTAGGATCCTCTAATCTTGAATGGCACAATGTTGCACTTTTTTAAAGTAGATAAGGCAACACATGCTATTTACTACGCGTATGAAATTATAAATTCAAAAAGTCTACTTATAGTATCCAATTACCCTCTAAGTCCTAATTTTCAACTTTACAGGTCAAAATTTCATCCATAGTAAATCTAAATTATTGGATATTTAAATTTTTAAACTTATGAGGGGAACTTTATTGGTTTTGATTCATTAAGTCTCTACTTAATAAACATGTAACTATTTTACTCATAAAATATTGCAAGGCAATTAACAATTAAATAAACACATTTATTAAAAAGTTAAAGCCACCAAATATTTAATAAATATCACATACATTTATTTAAATCCAATAATTTATTATTTAGACACTAATGTATGAAATAGGAAACCCAAATCATATCTCAGAAAAACATTAACCAAAATTGATGCTTATGTCAACCATTCTAGAAGTCTAGATTCCATAAAATCTTTCTTGATGCTTAGATTATTTCTTTGACCATTTTAATTAACAAACTCATTTGGTAAACCATTAGTTTGCTTAATCCATGAACCTACGTCCACTCCTCAATTCCATTATAGATTTAGTGTTGCTTCTCTAACTCAAACCAAAAAATTGAAAATAGATTTTCCATAAAATCTATCTCCTATGAACTAGATAGTTTCCAATAACTCCCTCACTTATAAATGATATTCAAAAGAGTCAGTCAACACTTTGATCAAAACTCTATCATCCCTTTTATACTCAGACCACCAATTGAAATGCACTCTTGCATTTGTTCTTGCATGTGCACTATATGATGCACTCTTGCATCGATATCATCAGCTCGAATCTTCCTTTGCATTCTCATATTGTTTATTAAATGCACTCTTACCTTTCGTAAAGCCCATGCTAAGTTTTAGGAAGAATGGGTGTGCTTTTCAACATTTCTAGAACATATTATAGAAAATTTTATATACTCATATGTAAACACACATGACTGAAACACATTTCAATAAATTAGTAAGGACAAAACCTCAAAAAAATTTAAAATATTTTTAAAAATATTCGAAGACAAAAAATAAATTTTCTACAATTTTTTTCTTTTATTTTTTATAATTAAAAATAAAAATTTAATTTTCAGTAATTAAAAAATTTTGAAAAAATGACAAAAAAATTAGAAAAATTTTGAAAAATTTATTAATAAAAAAATTAGAGTTGATTTGGTGGCCAGAATAGGGCTCACAACGTTCATGTAAAGGTCACCTGTCACGTGGCATTGACCCATTGGTCCACGTGTCATCACATCAAACCTCTATCACGACATATGGCAATCTCTAGTTGGTCCATCTGGTGCCCACGTGGCACAAAGGTGACGTTATATGCCACGTGGCGGGACCTCAATCTTCCATGTGGCTCTAACCTATTGGGTCACGTGTTAACAGCGACACGTCACTGTCCATATGTCATGACACATGGTTAGACCACTCTCATCTATTTGTCGTCCCAACATTAAGCCACATGTCGAAAAATGAGACGTCATTTTTAGTATGTGGCACGACCGCAATTGTCCACATGTCATACTCCAATGGCCGCTGCCATCCATGTGGCATGCTCTCATTGAGCCACGTGTCAATAATGATGCATTATTATTGACACGTGTCCGGCCATGTGGGCCACTGCCCATGCGCATGCGCCTTACATTTTGTGGTACGTGCATGCCACGCGCCGCTTTTCTACTGGATTCTGGCATTCTGATTTCGGCCAGTGGAGGAATTTTTGGAGTGTGTGATTCTAAAGGTAAGGTCAAAAATTTTAAATTCCAACTTCTAGTTTTGCATTTTGAACACTCATATTCGTCCCCTTGAATCGCAGTGTACACATATATTATTTTCGAACCAAAATATATGCCTATATATATTATTAACACAAAAATAAATTTATTATATTTCATGCATCCTAAATCTATCAATTTTACACATAAAATTTTTAGATCAATGTAGCCACATATTAGGACACAAAAAATCTCGGCTCTAATACCAATAAAGGAAAATATATACATAAGATAATATATACAAAATATGGTACCTATCTCTTGTAGTACAGAAACTTTAGCAAAGCAAATACATGGATCACTTTTTGCATCACTGGCCCGGCTTTTACTCACCTACGGGATAACAATAACTTTTTCACTGTCTAAATGCCCCTTGGAGACTATTGTTTGGAGTATTTCACATTATACGCTCTCAAACGTCGTTTTGGCAGCATTTCGACCTCACATGCCAAGCCTCGCTATGATCTGATATCTAATGATCTATTCATAGAATCTCAAAAGCTAGAAACCGATCTCTAATATAACTCAAACTCTTTTTGAGATGGGATTAAATAATTCTTATCAGATAAAGATATTAAATTTTATTTGATATGAAACTTTATCTATTTTTAGAGTAATGTATATACGTATCCAAATTCTATCAAACATTTATAACAAAAATTTAAAATAAATATGATAACAAGTCACAAATATCTTTAAAAAAACAATCAAATATAAATTTTATTTTTTTATTGTATTATTATGAAATTGATCAAAATTCCCTAAATCCCAATTCTTTTGTATTTATATTTATATTTTATTTTTTTCATCCAAAAATGATTTATGGACATTTTAAATAAAAACTGATTTTTCTGTTCAAATTGATTTTCTTGTTTCAATTCGATTTTTATATAGTACAAAACAAATTCTATTCATTTTTTTATTCAGACTAAATTCATATATTTTTTTTTGTTTGTCCTATCATAAACCAAGCCAGACTAACTACCAATTTGCGATTAAACAACCCGATCCATTTATTTTTTTGTTTGAGCAAATTATTTTAGAATTTTTATTTAAAAATAACATAAAGTGTACTTCTATTGTTTTAACGTAACAGTTAACTTTAAAAAATACATTTTTTTCCAAATTTAAATTTTCTATAAAATTAAAATAAATTAATTAATTTTTAATGTCTTATCTTTATTTCAATAATTTCTTTAATGGGCTTTCTCTTTCATACAAATTTTTAATTGCTATATTTCATTAAACTTAAAGCTTGACGAAACTAATATGGCATATTACATAATTTGCATCCAAAATTCGGCACAAAAAAGGGAAAATCTTATTGCACACCAAATTTTTTTCAATGATCTATTACACACTCTAACTTGACAAACTTGTATCCATCATCACTCTATATGGACAAGTGTCCTTGTGCGTGAGTGCGTTAGAGCTAAAAAAAAAAAGTACGTTTAATGCATATTTTGCACCTCAAATTTGGCTAAAAAAATCTATTACATATATACTCCAAGGGTCAATTTCACTCATGATCACTCAACTTATCACTTATCGCACAAAAGTAATCGACTTTTTTTTTTCTTACTTAAATGTCACTGAACTTCTAATATTTTTGCAAAAAAGTCATGTTAACCGGAATCCGGTGAGAACCCTTACTGGATTGATGACATGGCATATGATACGTGGTAACGAATAGTAAATATATGACTTTTTTGCAAAAATATTAGAAGTTCAGTAACATTTAAGTTGGAAAAAAAAGAAAATTGGTTATTTTTGCGCGATAAATTATAAGTTTAGTGACCGTGAGTGAAATTAATTTAGATGTAGCATTTGTTGTAGATATTGTTAAACGACATGTAGTTTCTGATATAGCATGTCATGTCATCAATCCGGCGAGGGTCCTCGCCGGATTCCGGTTAAAATGACTTTTTTGAAAAAATGTTAAAAGTTCAGTGACATTTAAGTAAGAAAAAAAAGTCGGTTACTTTTGCGCGATAAGTGATAAGTTGAGTGACCGTGAGTGAAATCAACCCCATACTCCAACTATTTGAACATGCCCAATTACGCACCTTAACTTGACAAAATTATGTCTCATGACACCTCATATAGCCCATTATTATTATTTTTAATTGTAATGATATACTTGTGTATTTTTCTTTTAAAATTAATGATATTAGTTTCATAGATAAAATGGATCTTGAAGAAAATATATTCATTCAAGAAAAATTAATAGTGTTTTTTTATGCTAATTTAATAAATTTGATTTGTTATATTTTCATTTTTTTTTATCTCAATTGCCCTTAAAAATTAAAAAAAAAAAATACTAATAAATAGAATGATGTTTATTGAGGTATTGTTGATTTTTTCCCCCTTAAAATCTTTACAATTTCTTCATAACAACATACAAAAAAAAAATATTAAGTTATCGTTTAGCAAACAAAGTGAGATCAATTACATATCAATTTATCTTTAATAAAAGCATAAATTCATCAATCAGTTTTTGAATTGAAATATTTAAATAATATAAGTATCAAATTGCAACATTTTAATAATTAGAGTTTGATTTGTATATATTGTGAAAATTTTGTAATTAAAAAAAAAAAAAGAAGAAAACAATCCATACAATATTCTTGTTTCCTATGCAATTAACAAACACTAATAAATTTAGGTGGTGATGGGTGCAATTTTTCCAATTTTTGGATGTGTAATAGGACACCCGAAAAGTTTGAGTATATAATAGGTTTTCTTTTGCCAATTTTAGGAGGTAAAATATGCATTATGCCATGACATGTACACCATTTAATTTGGAGATGTCTTTTTAGAGTGTTGATAGGTACTTTTTTACCAAATTTAAATAAAAAATTTAAGTGCGTAATATATTTTTTATTTGTGCCAAATTTTAAAGTGTAAATTACATATTATGCGAATTAATATTGCACAATGGTGGAATAAACTTAAAATTTAACCAAACTAATTGTGTATAGTGATGGATAGATGAAATGAAAGAAAGAGTTAAATGGAAAATTGATATTGCTATTGAAAAAGAAAAGATAAATGAAGAAAATGTTGTTGAAAAATAAATAGATTTAAGGTTGTTTATTAGGAGTAACTTTTTGATATAAAATTGAGATGATCCCATCATTATTTTAATCTATTTGCAAAAGACTAAAGTGACTATACGGGATTATTGCTATTCACGAATTTTAATGTTATGTAAAATCAAATACCTAAATGTAAAATTTTGATATTTATTTTTTAACAAGATTTCAATAATTAGTTTAAATGAATGGTAGTGGATTTCAATGTCTATTTTTGATTTTTCCATCGAAAAATTATTTTCATTAAAAATAAATGACAGTTTAAGTATTTTATTGTTAGAAAATTTTCTTTTATGATTTTAGTGTGAATTGATTGAAAGTTTACCTTCCATCTATAAAATCAACTCCTAATGCTATTATTACTATTTACTAATGACTAGAGTCGTGTTTCTTTTTTTAGGTACGAGAGGGATAACTTCTATGAAGAAACCACTAGAGACAACGTGGATGTCCCGGATTGTGGAGGCCGAAATACATCAGCACCAGCTGATGCTTTCAAAACAACGGTGGAAGGATTGCTAAATGATCTTCAAAATGCAACCCCGAAGATAAATGATTTGTTTGCAGCCAGTAGAAGGGAAGTGGTAGGTGCTAATAATGTATCGGTATATGGTATTGCACAATGTGTCCAAACAATCCATTCCACCGGCTGCTTAGCTTGTATGCAAGTTGCAGTTACCAATATTCTAAGTTGTCTTCCTAATAAAGATGGTAGGGCAGTTGATTCTGGCTGCTTTATGAGATATTCAGATTCACCATTCTTTCCTGATAACCAGACCATCGATCTTCAGCCATTTCTTAATAAAACTGGTGAGATGTCTATTCTCAACTTATGTATTCCATCTCTAAGAGGATATTCCAGTGACAGAAAATGGTCCTATTAGATTGGAAAGTCTCGAATTTGAGTTCCTGCTTCCCTTTCTCTCTATAATTTATAATCATTAAATTATATTTTTCATATAAAAAAATACTTTATTTTTCGGCCCAAATATAAATTTCTAGTTTCACCCATGTTTCTACCCTTGTTGTAAAGGAATTCACCCGAATCTTATTTTTTACTTAAGTAGAACTAGCATATAGATAAATTCCTTTTATCTAAGAGTTTTATTCTCATTTATAATACAAAGTGGAAGCGAAACTTACATGTCGTTTTGAAACCAAGATGCACAATTTGTTAAGATCGTTTTAAACTTGGAGACAAAATTGCATCTTATCCCATTTCTCTTTAACAAAACAAATCAATTCTTGTTTTTTGTTAGTCCATTCTCCAGATTCAAATTGACTTAGTTATTTTCTTACAGGGAGTTCTGGTACAAAGGCAGCTCTTATTGGAGGAGTGGCTGGAGGTGCAGCTCTTCTTTTGCTTATTGTTGTGTTGGTTGTCTGGTTTAAGCTTTCAAGGAGGAAGAGAGCTCCTAGGGGTAAAGCAAACAACACAAATATTTCAATTCACATTCTTTATGTGATTCTTTATTTATGGTTTTTGCAATCACCGGAAAGTCTTTAAGTTAATGGTAAATGGACTTGATAACATATTTGAAAAAATGTTGATCCGAACTTGATATATACAAGAAGAGAAAAATACCGGTGGAGTTGTAAGAACACGCTGAGAGTCAAGTTAGATTTGCAGAATAGAAAATTCAATAAAGGAATGACCCCATATAAAGAAAAATACATGATCATAATATATATGAAAACTTATCTGTATTTAATAGGTGGGCTTTAAAGCCTTATAACATCAAGATAAATGACTATTTGTGAGTTATAAGCTATCATAATTATTAATAACATTCATTCATTTATGTTTGTTTAATTAGTTTTGGCTGATCTATGGCTCGGGTTTAATTAGTTATGTTATCAGATTTTATTCTCATATTTTGAGCAACCTAATTAACTATCATAGGTATTTATTCAACTATATGACTCTTCAGACATATCTTGCAATTTCTTAAGTCAATTGTCAAATAATAAGAGCTCAGCCTTTTACCTTTATTTCCTAATTTATATTGACACATAGCAGGTGACATATTAGGAGAAACTGAACTGCGAGGCCCTATGAATTTCAATTACAAAGACTTGAAATCTGCAACCAAGAATTTCAAAGAAGAAAACAAACTAGGAGAAGGAGGTTTTGGTGAAGTATACAAGGTACCCTACAGCTTATGTTAGAATAAAATCCACATTTATTGCTAACTTGTAATTAGATAATAATATTCGACTGCAATAAAACAGGGTACATTGAAGGATGGGAAAATAGTTGCAGTAAAGAAACTATCTGTAAGCCAATCAAAAAGGGCAAAGGCAGATTTTATAAGTGAAGTTACACTAATTAGTAATGTTCATCACCGTAATCTTGTAAGATTACTAGGTTGTTGCAGCAAAGGACCAGAATTACTTCTTGTTTATGAATACATGGCGAACAGCAGCTTGGACAGATTCTTATTTGGTAATTTCTTTCTTGTATAATGAGCAAACAGTTGGTCGAAATACAATTGTTTTGTTTATAACATTAACATAAATATACTTGGTTTTTGTGTTTCCGAAAATTAAGGTAAAAGACAAGGATCTCTCACATGGAAAAAACGGTTGGATATAATCATAGGCACAGCTCAGGGTCTTGCGTATCTACATGAACAGTTCCATGGACGCATCATTCATCGAGACATCAAACCCAGCAATATTCTTCTTGATGATGATTTCCATCCAAAAATAGCAGATTTTGGGTTGGCGAGGCTTCTGCCAGATGACCAGACTCATTTGAGCACCAAATTTGCTGGCACCTTGTAAGTTGCCATTCGACTACAGGGATAATTACTCTAACATGAACAAATAAAATAAAATAAAATGAAGGAAAAACGCATCCCAGGTCCCTAAATTTTAATTTTTTTCTACATTAAATCTCTATATTTTTAAAAGTTAATATTGTATCTTTTGATAATTCATATTAGGTCTAATTTAAATGGGACTTATGGAATTAAAATGGACCCTCTATTAATCCCGAGTGAGGTCAATTTAAAATTACCATATGCCCACCAAGACAAAAATAAAAAAAATAAAATAAAATTGAAGAAAATAACTCATCACTTTTTGCGTATATGAAATAATTTTATGCTTTTTCAATTTTTTTTTTGACGGGTCTTACACTCATTTTAAATTGATCTCACACGAAATTGATAAATTACTGAATAACTCGTCACTTTTTGCGTATATGAAATAATTTTATGCTTTTTTAATTTTTTTTTTTTTTTTTTTTTTTTATGTTTTGACGGGTCTTACACTCATTTTAAATTGATCTCACACGAGATTGATAAATTACCAATTTTATCTAAATTTGATCTAATATAAGTGATGTGAAAAATTCTAAACTTCAATATTAACTTTTGAAAGTATAAAAACATAATGTAAAAAAAAAAAAAGATAAAATTGAAGTACCTAGAATGCATGTTTCCTAAAACAAAATAACAAAATATCATTCACTCGGGGGCGTAGCCATCCCATATTGAGTAGGGCCAATTATAAAAAATTTCAAAATAACCCTTATAATTTCATATTTTTTAAATAATCTCACTTAATTATAAAAAAATTAAAAATCACTCTATAAATTTAACTTTTTCTAAATTGACTCCACTAAAATATTTAAATGAATTCATTATTTTTTAGTGATAAAGTCTAAATTTGCTCTTAAACTACTAAAAATAATATATATTTGTCTCTAAAATTTTTTTCTTTTTTTTTAAAAAAAAAAGTCTATCAAGATATTAAAATAGTACAAATTTACTCTTATTCAATACTTTGAGAAGTAAATATAAACTATTTAATTAATTTGATATAAATGCGAACCATATTTTCATATTAGATATCAATAAAAAAATATTCATATTTGCATTCGTAAAAGTAAATATATACAATTTTCAATATTTTAACACAATTAATTCCAATGAATCAGGGGCTAAATTCCTGGTTATGCTCATGCATTCACTAATGATGATTAATTCCAATGAATCAGGGGCTACACAGCACCTGAGTATGCAATTTACGGACAATTATCAGAAAAGGCGGATACCTATAGCTATGGGGTAGTTGTCCTAGAAATCGTCAGTGGCAAAAAGAGCACTGAGATGAAAGCTGATCCTGCTGCTGATTACCTTCTTAAAAGAGTAAGGATCGTTGCCCTTAAACCTCAAATTAGTAGAAGGTTTCAAACTTTATCTAGCTATTTATGGCAAAAAAACAGGCATGGAAGCTTCATGAGAGTGGAACTCACCTAGAACTGGTGGATGAAAGCTTAGACCCAAATGACTATGAAGCAGAAGAAGTGAAGAGAATCATAAAGATAGCCTTATTGTGCACTCAATCATCACCTACTTTAAGGCCGACAATGTCTGAAGTGGTTGTGCTGCTCAAGAGTAAAGTTTCAATGGAACACAAATCACCGACTAAACCTCCGTTTATTGAATCAGAAGAGAGGGTGGTCATTCATGAGGATACTTCAACATCGACAACATCCTCCAAATCGAATGCCACAGCTTCTATCACTCAGATATCAGGTCGCTAATCTTAGTTAGATTTACCAAATCTCAAATGCAACTTGGTTAGGTGTATAGTGAATCACATGGCTCATATATATATGTATATATATATATATATATATATATATATATAGTTTTATTTGCAACTATAATCAATGTTTCCTTATTCAGATTATTTGAGGAAACATGGCATAAACGTGATTATTTTTCAGAAAATATGCATGAACAATAGAACTTTGTCTTTTTTATGTTGCAAAATAAAATGAAATGCCGAAAAAGAAGGGTTAATTTCACCTATGGTTACTGAAATTATATTTAAATAACACTAAAATAATAAAAAAATTATTTGTTCTCTTAAAAATCATTGAACTTAGCACTTGTTTACAGAAAAGTCACTTTGAACGTTTTCTAGTGGATGAACTATCATAATATATCCACCTGGCATGCGCAGTTAGCATACCTGCACATGTGGATTGACACGTAGTATGCCACATGGAAATTTGGACAAGGCAGCATGATGCGCGGTTGCTGCCACGTGAACAACCAACATGGCAATAAAATAAATTTGTTACAAATCAAAATGTGACACGTGTCAATTATAAAAAAAAAAAAAAGCTAAAATCAGAAAATCCTAACCCTAACCAGTACCCACATCATTTTCTTCCTAACTTTTTTTTTTTTTTTTTTTATCTCTATCTCCTTCTATCTGAAAACCTCTCAAGCTCTCCTTCACCGCCACCACGAATCGTAGTGCCAGATCTGCCTGGAACAGTTTACCCGTCCGAAATGCTAGGGGTGCGTTCAGCGAGGTTTTTGTTTTTGGTTTTTTGTTTTTTTTTTCAAAAATAAAACAAAAACTCGTTCGGCAAAATTTTTTCGTTTCAATTTTTTCAATAATTTAAAGAAATGATTTTCACATCTAAAACAGAAACTAAAAATTTTCAAAATATAGTTTTTAGGATTTTGCTAATTTATTCTTATTATCGCCGTCGCCGCCGCCACCATCACCACACCGCTACGATCATTGCCGCCGCTACTGCCACCACCACGCCTCTGCCTCCGCCATCGCCGCTGCCACCACCACGCCACTGCCGCCGCCACCACGCCACTGCCGCCGCCGCCGCCACCACGCCACTTGCTCCGCCGCTGCTATTGCCACCGCCGCTGCCACCATCACGCCTCCGCCATCGCTGCTGCCACGATCACGCCGCCGCCACCACAACCACACCGCCTCCACCATCACAACCACACTGCTACCGCCGCCGCCGCCACCGTCTCCACCACCACCACCATGTCGCCACCACCGCCACCACACTGCTGCCACCACCACCACAATCACACCACCATCACCTCGATCACTACCACACCACCGTCAGCTCAACCACCACCGCCACTGCCACCACCACACTTCCTCTGCTGCCATTGCCGCCACTGCCACCACCAAAATTATTATTATAATATACATAAATAATTAAAAAAATATATGAATAATTAAAAAATATGATAAAATTTTTAAATATATAAAACAATTTCTAAAAAATAAACAACAAAAACTAAAAATAGTTTTTAGATTTTAAAAATAAAAAACTAAAAACTTACAATTTTACCGAACACAAACTAGATTTGCCACACTCTTTCTCACTTGCGTCCTTATAAACCGCATCATTCTCTATCTTGTCGATCTCTTTCTCTCTCTCGATTTTATCTTCTCTTTGATCTGTTCTCAAACTAATGGATTTCTCAAACTGATTGTGGTTGGTAAAATTTCTATTTAGACTAAAAATCAACATTTTTTTGATTTTTATGCACCTTGCCAAATGTGAATCGGACTTTGTCCACCTACGTTTTCGATCTGTTGCTTTGAAGTTGATTAGTTAATTGCCTGATGTAGAATTTATAGATTATTGCATTGTTGCTTGTGGTTTTTCATATTTAATTTAGAGACATGGTATCAGTTTCTGGTTTTATCAATTGGATAAGGAAATGTTGTAATGGCTTCTATTAATCTTTATCTTAAATTCCTAAAATCATTTGGGGCTCTATACCCTTGGATAAGGTTAAGCTCAGATTGTGGCCCAATTTATGAGTATACAAGGGTTTGGAATTTCATATCCTAAATCCTAGAGTTTGAAAGTTTTCTAACATATAGGTTTGGGTGTTAGACAGAACAAAATCTCAAATTCAAAAGATTTGAAGTCAGAATCAGAAGCTATATAATTTTCTAAATGTATGGGAAAATGGGAGCAGCCAAATTGATGCGGAGCAAATAGCTGTAGATTTCCTAGATCGGGCCAAACGGCGAAAAGGTCGAAAACTTTGTCGGGCCAGAACTTTTGGCTAGGGTGGCGTTAGGAGAGCCATAATTATGAAAATGATGTGATTTTAGTGATCTAGAGCCGTTACGGGTTTTAGCATAAAGCCCGTCGCGGGCTTGAATCAAGTTGTCTCGAACAGTTTTGGGGCCTTTTTAAAGTTTTATTTAGGGATTTCATTTTAATTCTTTGTTTTTCTAATTTTAATAATTTTAGGGTTTGTCTCAACCTATAAATAGGTTAACCTTGTTAATTTTGAGTTTCAAGAATAATTCCAGATTTGATTAATTGATTTTTCAAGTTTCTGTTTTGCTACTTTCGCTGCGTCACAAATGCAGTTTGAGCTAAAAAACATATGATTGTTCTTGTTTGTTGAATTCTTAGCAAGATGCTTTATGAAGCCTTTTAAATTTAATTGCATTTGCTTGTTGGAAGATCTCTTCTGTTTTCATTTCTTGTTGTTATCATTGTTATCATGCAAGGCTGATAAAATATGTAAACAGAAAATTAAACATATATTAGTTTGACAGATTTTGGTTATTTTGAAAATGGGATAGAATTTAATTTTTTTTTTTAAATTGCACGTGTCGTAAAATTATTTGTCCACGTGGCATGCTAACATGACAAGTTTGCAAGCTCATGTGGCAGTAGACTTTGGCATAACATGTGATAGTGTAGATACCGGGTCCTGAGTTAGCCTAGATCGGAGTTACCCAATTATGATAAACTGTCCTCGTGGGCAAAAATAGTTGAAAGTGATGATTTTCTTGTCAAATTTGCATAAAAAATAAAAAAAATAATAAAATAATAATAATAATAAAAATATTTTAAAATTTAGTTTTAAAAATATTTTTATTAATTTTAGTGTTTTTTAGTCATATTTAAAAAAAAATCGAGCGTCCTCGCCCGTTACCGCCCGATTCTGCCGATTTCCACCGAAAATCAATTTTTTCACATTTTTAAGGTAAAAAATAATTTTTTTCTTGGTTTTTTTTCAGATTTTGGTAAAATTTGACAAATTTTGGTCAAAATTAGTGGGTATTAAAAAAGTCAAAAATAAATAAAATAAATAAAAATTATTAATTGTTAAAATTTGACTTTATGAATTTTTATGTTGAATTTTTGAGTATTTTTAGTTGAAATTGGGAAAAAGTGTATGTGGAAAAAATCTGAAATGAGTGCAGAAATTAGAGGGGAGTGGGTTTTTATGGACGGGACTTTCATTTTGGCAAAAAAAAAAAGGAGAAGAGAAAAAAAGGATTTTTGGCTAAAAATTTTTCTAAGAAAATTGATCTTTTCTAAGAAAATTGATCTTTTCTAAGAGATTTTGAAAGGTGTTCTTGAGGGAATTTGCTGGAAAAAATAAAAAACTTCTTCTTGCAATTTATTTCTTGTTCTAAATATTTAAAATTTTCTTATTTAATTTTCTTGATTTTCTTTTCTCAAATCTAAAATTTTCTTCTTTGATTTCATCTTAATTTTTCTTAGATATAAAAAATATCTTGTTGATTTTGGAAACTTGAGAAAGGAAAATTAATTTCATTAACTTGAGTTTTCTCATCAAATCAAACATCAAATACAAAAAAAAAAATTATTTTTAATTTTTAGTGTTCTTGAGCTATTTGAGGCAAAAACTCAAGATTTTCTTGAATATTTTTGAGTTTATTTTTGAATCAAAGCAAGGGAAATCCATCATATTCTTCATCAACTGAATCCAAAATCTGAGGGTAAACATTCTAGACTCAATCTCTTAATTTAATTTTTATTTTCATCATTTTGCCAATATTTAATTAGTAAGCAATTAGATCTACACATTTATTGTTGATTTATCTATTTTATGCCATCTTAGATGTAGATCTAAATCTTGATGTTGTCAATCTATATATTCATTGTTCATTCATTTATTTTATGTCATCTTAAATGTAGATCTAACTTTTAATATTGTTGTTTTAGATATAGATCTAACTTTTTACATTATTATTTATCTTTTTTTGATTTAATTGTTCATTTTATTTATTCTCATCCATATTATTATTATTATTATTATTTTTTTTTTTTTTTTTTTATTATTGGTGTCATTATTGATATTATCATTATTATTATCATCATTATTATTATTGCTTTATATTTTAAATATAGATCTATTAATGTGTTAATTTATTTTAATATATCATTTAATTTATTTATCACCTAATATGCATATTTTGCTTAATTTATTCATCGTTATAAATGTTTAATTGATTTTTCGTCTTGATCACTAACATTAAGTTTATTTGTATTTGTTGTTGATGTCAAATCCTTATATTCTCTTGTTTGAGCACCCGTGCGAATGAAGGAGGAGACTCGAGGAGTTGTTATTTTTTATTGTATTTGTTAATTTTCCTTTATTTGTTTTATTGAGTTATTTGACATGTAATAATTAATAAAGCCATTCGTTTTATGCACGTGTAATTAAAAATCACCCAAAAATATTTCTACGAATAAAATTGGATTTTCTAATAAAATGGGACCAATGTCCTAGTTTTCCATCCAAAATAAATTGTCACTTCAAAATGATTTTTTTAATTATGCATGAGAGGACCAATGTCCTCATCCTTAATAAATACCCCGTTTTATGTATGATTTATGTTTTATTTACAATGGGGGTTGTATTCCTCCCCTAATTTTATTATAATTTATTTTTTATTTACCGCTTTACATATGTGACTGATCTGAGATTTAATAAACTGCATTAATCGCGTGAGATGAGAAATGAAATTTTATAATTTAAAAACCCATTTATAATTAACCAAGGCACCAATAAGTGTGAAGTTCCGGACACCATCTCTAGTTTAGACCAACAGAGATTTTTTTCAGTTTCTTGCAAACTGGGTGGCGACTCCAAAATAACTCAAAAAGTGCCTAAAGGCGTTATGAATATAAACGGTCCTTTTCAATGTTCTATTGTGAAAGGAGGTGCCTAAAATGTCTCATAATGCCCAAGATAAAAAAGACGAGAACCAATCCCTCGAATCCTAAAAGCGGGTTCAAATAGGGCCTTGCTGGTTCCGGCGCGCATCACAGTGGCGACTCCACTGGGGACTGTTTGTGACTTTGCTCTGAAAATGTCTTGATTAAAATGTATAATTGGGTTTTTAAAACTAAAATTTCATCTCTCATCTAAATTGCATTTCATCCATGCTAGAGCCTTAGAATTATGCTAGTTTGGTCCCTCTTTTAACCTCGGTGCATTCCCGAAGCACGACCTTACGTTCACTCAATGTGGGGAAGTATTAAGGATAATCACCAGCTCAAGCCTCATACCATCATGGTATATAAAATGGAGACCCGATCGGTCGTTATGCTCGTGATGAGCTAGACCCGTTGGCAGGGATCATGCTTGGGTAACCTTAAAGTAACACCACCTTTGACCAAAGCTCATGTAATGGCAATAGATACTTCCCCTAGGTTACATGTACCTTAATACTATGCTTGTTATATGGGCCCTTGTATATCAAACCAATTCAAACATATTAATCGGGCACTTATCAAAAGCTTTCATGCCTCGGTGGGCTCATTTTAGTTTGTTTGAAAGGTCCAAATATATAATGGCCAAAATCCATGTGCATGTGCTTTAAATTAAGAATGTTATGCGGTCGATTTTCCACCATGCATCATACGCGCCCATTGGGTTCCTCGTTGACCTATGGGTCAAGCCCACCTAGGAAGAGACTATTTGACCTCGTGTGTGGGAGTTAAAAGGTTGGAAGGATCTACTTGCTTGCATGTGGTTGTAAATACTGCATAACTCACGATCATGCATTGTACATATCATCCATGCATCATTCTAACAATTTAAATTTTTCAGCCATCATAGATTCATCCAAGTTGATTAGAGGTCCTGACGGTCGGCTGGTGAGTACGGACTCGCCCTTTGGATTGTTAGAATTAGTGCTTGACTGGGATTCTGAGTCACTCTCAACGACTAGTGAGTCATCCTCGATGGCAGAAGAGGTTGGAACTTTGACCACTCAAGACCTTGCTAAGAGGTTAGAAGACTTTGAGCGGAGAATGTTAGAAATGATGGGCGTAATGGCTGAAAGGATTGCTCATCCCCCTATTCCACAAGCACCTGTTGCTCCACAGCTGCCTGTCACTCCACAAATGCCGGTGGTCCCTCCTCGAGAGCAAGCCGAACCGCCTACTGGTGGGGAGGCTCCTCTCGTTGGAGTTGCTGCCCATCAACCTATCAATGAGCACAGAGCTGCCGTACCCATTGAGCTAAGAGGGGAAAGGATCCCCAATCCTAATGATGACTTTGTGATAAAAGAGGAAGATGAAGAGCCAATAGTCCAACAAGCTATTAGGGGAAGAGCACCTAGGTTAGAGGATGAAACTTTAAGGGGGATGAGACAGCAGATTGAAGCTATAACTCGCATGTTATCAGCAAGAAAAGGGATCAACCCTGAGGATAGAGATCTGGGGGATGAAGAGCTATTACCCCAAAGGTCCTGAGCTACCGAAATTCGATGGTACTTCCGACCCATTTGCACACATCAAGCAGTATACCCTGATAATACCGGGTTGAGTAAGAAGTAGAAAGTGGAATATTTCTGCCTTAGTCTGGTGGGTTCGGCAGTAAAATGGTATCACGGGTTGGACAGGAGATCCAAAGAGGACTGGGACCTTCTGACTGATGAATTCATGAAGCAGTACGACTACAGTACCAAAATGGAGGTCACCCTGAAGGACCTTGAACTTTTACAGCAGAGGAGTGATGAGTCATTCCATGAATACCTCACCAGATGGAGGAATAGGGTCATGGAGATGAAGCGGAAGCCTGATACTGCTGACCAGATCAGGCTATTTATTAGGAACTCTTGCCCTTACCTGAAGGATTTGCTCAGCTTTAAAGGGCTCAAGGATTGGGAGTCACTTAAGGATATTGCTGTAGAGGCTGAGGCGGCTTACCTAGCGAAGAAAGCAAGCCAAAACAACTTTGCTGGGAAGAACTTTGGCAATCAATCAGGGTATAGATCAGGTGGTATCGGGAGTAGTAATGGCAGAAGTGGAAAGACAGCAGAAGTTTCAGCTACTGGAGTTGGGCAAGGCCAGAGGTACTACTCCAATTTAAGCCACTCTTCGTCCTGGGTACTGGATAGATTGATGAAAGAGGGCAAGCTACAGCCACTAGCACCTAGACCAGCTGCGAATCAAGGACAGCCAGGGCATAGAGATGATTAGTACTGCGCCTACCATCAACACACTGGGCACTCGACTGATTACTGCTGAACTTTGAGGAATAAGATCCAAGATCTTATTGACACCAAACAGATCACGGATCCTGAGAAGAGGGAGAAGAAGAACAAGCCAGGCTATAATGCGATCCCTTCACCAAATATGTGATCAGATCCAGTCCACCAGAATGGCATATCTTGTAGGAGCTACATGGATATGAATAAGTCGCTGACACTCATTGGGAGAGTGGGGAAGAAGATTATGCTTTTTTTAGATGCCTCATTTCTTTTCATTTTAAGAATTCTTTATGACAATTTGGTTATTGTAATTTGATGAACAATTTTTGCTTATTTGTGTGATGTTTCTAATGATTTCATTTCACATGGTCATGATACATTCATTTTAACATTAATTCAATTAATACAATAACATCTAATCTCAGAAAATTTTAGTAGCAACTAATATAACTCCTGAAGAGAGGATATTTTTGAGAGATATGAAATAAAAAAAGAAAAACAAAATGAAAGAGCCTTTGCTTGAACATGGAATGACATGTTGACAATTGACAAGGACATTGTTGGGTCGATACTGCCTCAATATGCCGACATAACGACGAGCGAAGTTTCAAAGGCTATTCCTTTGCTCCTTCAACATTCAAGATTCATATGGTGCACCCGAGCAAAGTCAAACTCCGAGGGCTACATCAGGAGTTATACGAATGAAACCCTAGATCTTCATAAGAAATATATAGCTCATTGGAACCAAGCCTTATAATCCCTTTCCTCCCAACCATTTGAAATGTGTACCCCCCAAAGCCAATTGAGATTGACCTTTAACCATCCAAGACCCCTAGAAATAGCTCTTTACCTTTAAAAAAAAAAAACACAAAAAAAAGAAAAAAAAAAAGAAAACCAAAAAAAAAAACAAAAAACTAAAATTTTGCCCCAGATCACCTGAGCCTAACTTGCTCCACAATCTCAACCATTGAAAGCCATCTTAGAATTTGAACTACCAAACCCGATAAACATAAAGTGTGAGATCTCACATCCAAGCCCCAAAATAAGGAACTCGTCATCTCAGCCAGTTTGCACAAAGACCAAGAAAGGACTTTGGAGCCAAAAAAGGAACATTGATAAAAGGAGCAGCCTCCCCAACTAACGAAGGTGAAGGCAAGTTCAATCAACATCGACAGACTAAAGGAAAGTTCACGGGAAAGGCTAAAAAAAAAGAAAAAAAAAAGCTGAGAGAAAATTTTCAATCATGAAAATCCGAGAGGGCTGATTAATAACAGGAGTTAGATGCTTTCAGGATCTATTCTGCGATTAGATGAGATCTTGTATTATTTGAGATTAATGCCAAACAATGATCATGTTTGATGAAATCAAATTGAAGAACATGCATTTGTGCAATGTGATCAGAGCAGTCTAACCTGTGTGATCAGAATCATCTACTGTATACCCTCTGCTACTCTCACTATTCGGGTCCTTTAGTCAACTTACCCTGCTGTCAACAACGGATGCAATCCTACAGTGTCATCATAGGAAGAGTCAAGTTCATATAGCTATAACTAAGACGTAAGCACATGCCAATCGTAACTTCAAACTCTCTTGCAAAAAAAAAAAAGAAAGAAAAAAAATGAGGAGGCCGTTAGAGATGAAAACTGTAATTGGCGCTCTAAGCAAAAGTTAGGCCAAAGGGTAGGGTAAAAACCTGTAAACAGGCAGTCTATCCTTCAAAAAAAATAAAAAGAATAAAAGCCGCTGGATTGGGTTGGGTCCATTTCAGGCAAAAATAAGGCACAGGCTTATGTGAAAATCTGCAAAAGACGCATTTCCCGCTAAGAAAAGCTAGTGTGAAAATCCATAAGGGATGCACTACCTTAAAATAATGACTACAGGTTGTGACGCGCGCCGGGTCCCCGCGGCCGCCCGTTCGGACCGCCCGCACGTGGCGATCGGGGCAATTGTGGGTCCGTCAACAGCTTGCGATAAATCGCAAGTGCGTCTATGTTGGGCAACAAAGAGGTTTCATGGAGTCGCCACCCAATAGAACATTGGGAAAGTTTCTCTCGCCTCGGAGAGCCTAAGACTTGCGCATTTTATCCATATTGGGCCATGAGGCCTAGGATTAACGTCTAAATCTCGTGACACAAGAGGTGTCTTGGAGGATAACCTCTAGCCTCTTAAGCCCAAAGACCAGAGCAAGTTCGGGACTCCCCATTTATTCATACCTTGGCTAAGTTTATAATCAAGTTTTAAATTTAGTATTTCATCCCATTTCTCATTCAATTTTTAATGCAATTTAATTAAACGCATATCAAACATATAAATAAAGCGGTAAATAAAATAAATGAAAGCAAAATAAATTACAATAAAACTAGGGGCGGAATACAACCCCCATTTGTAAATAAAATACAACTCATGCATAAATCGGGTTATTTATTAAAAATGAGAACGTTGGTCCCCTCATGCATAATTAAAGAAAACAATTTTAAAGTGACAATTTATTTTGGATAAAAAAATCTAGGACATTGGTCCCATTTTTATTAAATAAAATCCAATTTAGTTTAGTAGAAATCTTTTTGGTGATTTTCTTAATTAACGTGCATGGAAATAAATTTATTATTACAAATTACATAATAATCAATCCAAAGGAAAATAAAATAATAAAAAATAATAAAAAACAACATCCAAATGGATCTTCAAATCTTCATGGGCTCCCACTTGGTATGGAAAAGACTCACACATAAAAAATAAGTATTGAAATAAAAGAAACAAATAAAAAGCCATGTTAGTAATAAAAATGAGTTAAACATACTATAAAATAAAGTAAATAAAAAAGCATCATGTATGACAAGCCACTTAAAATGTCATAATAAAAATATGCAATTTAACAAATTAACAAGTTAACATGCATCTAAAATATAACATAATAATAATAAAATTCAATATGCATAAAAAATAAAGCATGCATAAAACATATTAATAATAGCAATAATATCCAACATGCATAAAAAGCAAAGGTAATAATAAAATCAACATGCATAAGAAATAAACAATAATAGTAATAATAAAATTAAACAAAAATAAGGATAATAATAATAATACTACTAATGATGGTAATAACTACAATAATAATAACACAATAATAACAAAGAATATGAACAATCAAACCTAATAATAATAATAATAATAATAAAAGAAGATGAACAATATGAACAACATGAACAATTCAATTAAATAATATGAAAAAAAAAAATAATAGCATGAACAATTAAAGAAGGAATAAGAAATATGAACAATTAAATCATAGATCTAAAAGAATTTACATGATAATCAATTGAATAAAAGCAAAAGAATAAAAAGAAGAACAAAATGATAGAACTAAAAGAATTTACATGTTAATTAATTAAATAAGAAAGAAATGAAATTAAAAATTAAACTAAGAAATTGAGCCAAGAATGTTTACCCTCAAAATTGATCTTGAAGAAATGAAGGTAGATGATCCAATTCCTTGTGTTGATTTGAAAAAATATGATTAGAAAGATAAAATTTTGAAAGATAAATTTTACTCAAGATCAAACAATTAGTTTATTTGTCTTAAAGTAAAAAAGTTGTCAATTGAAAATAAGAAAAATTCTCAAGAACAAAAATTGTTATTTTTTGTCTCAAGAATTGCTGGAAATTCCTTTAGAAATTGAGAGAATTTGGTTGAGAGAAGAGAGAAGAAAAAAAAATCTTTTCTAAAAAAAATCCCCCCTAATTCTCTCTCCAAAATTCTTTTTATTCCCCCTTAAAATTCATATTTTTTTAATTAAGAAATTAAATTAATTTAATTCTCATAATTACAAAAAACCACTGAATTTATTGGGTTGGAAGATAGAAGGATTTTGCAAAAAAAATGAGTTAAAAAGCATTTAAAATGAAGAAGTTATGGCCAAAATGGCCAAAATAGGCAAAACGGACGAACAGGGGTGCAGAGGGGCCACCGACGGCCTGCCCGTCTGAATGAGTGACCGACGGCCTGCCCGTCTGAATGAGTGACCGACGGCCTGCCCGTCCCTCGCGCGGAATTTTTTTTTTTTTTTTTTTTCCTCACAAAATAAATTTTAAAATACTTTAAAAACATTTTTAGAATACATTTTTATTTAATTTTAAAATAACAAATCGACAAGGAAATCGTCATCTCCAACTTCATTCTTTTTGCTTATAGATCGGCACACTTAATTTCATCATTGGGTAATCCTGATCTTGGCTACTCGGGACCCGGTGTCTACAGTTGCCCCCAATTTTGGGGAGGCTAGTGTGTGGGTGCCTAGGTGAGCCAAAATTCAGAAAAAGGAAAGAAGCGCGTACCTGAGGCTGCCACCTTCCAGCTGTTCCCTCGAGGACAGTGCTGTGATTCATCCTCTTGAGTTGCACTGAGTCGCTGACAAGACTACAGAGTGCCAAGGAACCATCCTAAGACGGTGATGCGCCGAGTCGCTACCAAGACTACAAAACGCGAAAGATAAATCGCACCGAGCCGCTGACAAGGCTACAAAAAGTGCGCGCTGACAAGACTACAGAGTGCCAAGGAACCATCCTAAGACGGTGATGCGCCGAGTCGCTACCAAGACTACAAAACGCAAAAGATAAATCGCACCGAGCCGCTGACAAGGCTACAAAAAGTGCGCTGCACGGAGTCGCTGACAGGACTACTAAACGTACAGGTGCTATCTTCAGATAGCGATGCGCCGAGCCACCACCAAGACTACTAAAAGCGCAAAACGAAAGAAACTACACCGAGCCACTACCAAGGCTACCAAAAGTGTAGCCACCATCCATAGATGACGATGCGCCGAGCCTGCTACAGGCTACAAAAAACGCAAAAGGAAGATTGCACCGAGTCTGCTACAGACTACAAAAAGTGCAAAAAGAGAACTGTACCGAGTCTGCTACAGACTACTAAAAGTACAGCTGCCATCCGTAGATGACGATGCGCCGAGCCTGCTACAGGCTACAAAAAACGCAAAAGGAAGATACTGCACTGAGTCTGCTACAGACTACTAAAAGCGCAAGAGATGCCCTCTTAGAGGACTGCACCGAGTCTGCTACAGACTACCAAAAGCGCAAGGGATAAAGAGATTAGTCTCCTAAGAGACCTCGGAGAATTACCTCTTAAGAAGTCTCGAAGATTTGCCAGCGTAGATTCTATCTTGACACCAACAAGGACGAGTGCCAACGTTGCCGTCCTTGACCAGCTTTATGTGTGTGGTCTTCATTTGGACTTTCCTGCATAGCTGTGTGCACAGGAATATATACAACAGATTGTGCATGCAAGTGTAAATTACCATATGCAGATGTTTGCTAAAGAATGGTATGAAATGCATGCAAAAATGAATAGACCATGTCCTGAGTGGTTAAGGGTCCGTGGAGGATATGGCTTGGCCGCTCCACCATGCCCCCTGAGGAACTAGAAATGGCATCTTTGCTTAGGGACCCTGACCCTTAAACTCTTCAAAGAGAACCATCAGGTGTGCATCTTTGCCCCCCGGTCAATGAGCATATGCCCGAGATTCTGACTCATGTCCTGAATTATGTCTTATCTCGCTGAAAGGAAGATCATCCGAAATATGCTGCCTTATTGCTCCAGGCATTGTTTTAAAGATAGTGCGTCCCTTGTGGATTTTCACACTAGCTTTTCTTTGTGGGAAATGCGTCCCTTTAGGGATTTTCACATAACCCTTTGCCTAATTTTTGCCTGGCATGGACCTAACCCAAACCAGCGGCTTTTTATTTTTTATATATTTTTTTTGTAGGGCAGACTGCCTGTCTCCAGGTTTTCACCCTGCCCTTTGGCCTAACTTTTGCTTAGAGAGCCAATTACGGTTTTCATCTCTAACGGCCTTTTTTTTTATTTTATTTTTTTATTTTTTATTTATTATTTTTTATTTTTTTAACTGCAAGAGAAAGCTATTATTCCCTTACGGGTGACTAGCACACATCTGCTAAGATATCTTCCGATAGAATGAGTAGACAATAGTCATTAGATACATAGATGATAAGTCTCTTTTTAAGACAAAACTAAAAGAACAATGAAAATGTAAACTACATTCTTTTATTCATTGCAAAATTGAGTACATTTCTATATAATTTCATCATACATGATCCTTATTTAACAAGAATTCAAAAGCACAAGACTACACCTAATCTCGGAATAGATCTTGTAAGCATCAAACTCCTGTTATCAATCGGCCCTCTCGGGTTTTCTCGATTGAACATTTTCTCTTGGCCCTTAATTTTTGCCCAGGATGCCTTTTTTCGGTTTTCACCCTGACAGGGCGCCCAATTTTAGCAAGGCCGCCTTTTTTCGGTTTTCGACCTGCGGGGCATTTATTCTCTTCTTTTCATTTTTTTTTTAGCCATGGAACCTTTTTAGTCTATCGACATTGACCGGGTCTTTAAACTCATTCCCATCGCTGTCTGCCAAGATTGCTACTCCCTTTGTTAGCAACTTTTTCACAATAAACGGACCTTCCCAGGTCGGTCTGAATTTTCCTCGTATGTCTGGCACTCCCGGCCTCATCATCTTAAAGACCAGGTCCCCTTCCTTCAACGGGTGCTTTCGTACCTTCTTGCCAAAGGACCGAGCTAGTCTCTTCTGATAAACTTGATTGTGATAATAGGCTCTCAACCTATCTTCATCCAACAGATTCAACTGCAACAATCGCTGTTGTGCCCATTCTGTCTCTGGAATCTCGGCTTCCATGACTACCCTTAAAGATTTCAGCTCAATTTCAATCGGCAGAACTGCTTCGGTTCCGTATACCAGGGAGAACGGTGTTGCTCCCGTAGAGGTTCTGACTGTGGTTCTATAACCCCAGAGTGCAAAAGGCAGCTTTTCCGCCCAATCTTTATAGCTCTGAACCATCTTGGCCAATATTCTTTTCACATTCTTGTTTGCAGCTTCCACCGCACCGTTAGCTTGAGGACGGTAAGGAGAAGACTTGTGATGCTGGATTCCATACTTCTGAAGCATCTGTTTAGTTTCTGCTAAGAATTGCACCCCATTATCAGATACAATATGGTGTGGGAGGCCATATCTGCATATCAAATTCCTCTCGATGAACTTAGCCATGTCTCGGGCATCAATCTTCTTGAAAGATTCAGCTTCGACCCACTTAGTGAAATAATCAATGGCGACTATAATGAACCTATGCCCATTAGAAGCTGTAGGACGTATCTCGCCTATGATATCTATCCCCCAAGCTGTAAATGGCCATGGAGATGTCAAATTATGTAGCTCTGAAACTGGGACATGCCTTAAATTCGCGTATTGCTGGCATAACTGGCATTGCTTCACATATTTTGAACAATCCGTATCCATTGTGAGCCAATAGAATCCTTGGCACATGATCTTCTTCGCTAAGGCTAAACCATTCATGTGAGCTCCACAAACTCCGGCATGAACCTCTTCCATAACCTTTTCAGCTTCTTTCTCCGCCAAACATCTTAACTGGATACCATCAACTTGTCTCTTGTACAAAGTGCCATTTACACTGATGAACTGAGTGGATAACTTCCTGATCATCCTTTGGTCTTTCTCAGTGGCTTCCTCTAGAAAAATTGACCGTTCTAAATAATTCTGAATGTCGTAATACCAAGGGTTTCCATCAGTGGCCCCAACATCCATCACCTGCTCAGCTTCAAAACAAGGCTTTTCCGAGCTAGAGATTAGCACGGGTTTCATAGTAACCCCTGTTGGATTATCCCACATGGACACTAGTGTCGCTAGAGCATCAGCCAATTGATTTTCATCCCTGGGGGTGAAGTGAAAAGTGCAAGTCTCAAACTGGCTGCTCAACATTCTCAAGTGCTTCACGTAAGGTAACAACCTCTCTTCCTTAACTGACCATTCCCCTCTGATCTGATGAATTACTAATGAAGAATCTCCGAAGACTTCTGCGGTCTTTGCCCCCAGAGCCAGCAGTGCTTCCAATCCGAAGATGCAAGCTTCATATTCTGCTTCATTATTGGTTGCTTTGTACTTCAACTTTTTGGCTAATGGCAGCTTTTCACCATCCGGGGTCGTAAGAATGATCCCTGCTCCTGCCCCTTTATTGTTAACTGCCCCATCAAAGAACATCTGCCACCCTTGTACTGCTATGGCCATGACATCTTCATCTGGGAAATTGTATTCGAATTGGTCTCCCTCAATAGGATGCTCAGCCAAGAACTCAGCTACAGCTCTTCCTTTAATGGTTTTCCTGGTGATGTATTCGATATCGAACTCCTGCAATAGTAGTAACCACCTTCCCATCTTTCCCAGCAAAGAGGGCGCTTCCTGAAGGTACCTAAGCGGGTTATGCTTGGCAACCGCTTGTACACTGAAGGAATGAAAGTAGTGCCGCAACTTCTTAGAAGCCCAAATAACTGCTAAGCAAATCTTTTCCACTTCCACATATTTGGCTTCATATGTCAGGAATTTCTTGCTAAGATAATAAACAGCAAACTCTACCCCAAAATCATCCTCCTGGGCCATCATGGCACCCACTGAATTGTCTTCTATAGCCAGATATAAGATCAGTGGCTTGGCATGCCGTGGTGGTCTTAAAACTGGAGGATTCAGGAGATAATCCTTAATAGTATCAAAAGCCAATTGACAATCATTATTCCACACCACCGGCTGATTCTTCCTAAGAAGCTTGAAGATGGGCTCACATACTGAAGCCAGCTTGGCAATAAACCGGCTGATGTACTGAAGCTTTCCCAGGAAACTTCTAACCTCTTTCTCTTTTTGAGGCACTGGCATCTCTCTGATGGCCCTGACCTTGTCGGGATCTACTTCAATTCCTCTCTGGCTTACCACATGGCCTAACAGCTTACCCGAGGTAACTCCAAAAATGCACTTCTTGGGATTGAGGCGTAGATCATACTTATTGATCCTTTGAAAGAACTTCTCTAAAGCCTCAAAATGACCTTCTCTGGTAGCTGACTTGATCATCATGTCATCAACATACACCTCCACTTCTTTGTGGATCAAGTCATTAAGAACTCTAGTGGCCATTCTTTGATAGGTTGCTCCTGCATTCTTTAATCCGAAAGGCATAACCCGGTAAGCAAATGTACCCCATTCGGTGATAAAGGCTGTCTTGATCCGATCCATTATCTTGTTAAGAATTTGATTGTACCCTGCGTACCCATCTACGAAACTATACATCATACAAGCAGCGGCACTATCTACCAACACATCAATATGAGGCAGAGGAAAATCATCTTTCGGGCAGGCTTTGTTCAGGTCCCGATAGTCCACACATACTCGAACTTTTCCATCCTTTTTAGCCACAGGAACCACATTAGCCAGCCACGTCGGGTATTTAACCTCCAGTAGAAACTTAGCCTCAATCTGCTTATGGATTTCCTCTTTCACCTTCTGAGCCCATTCCGGCCTAAGTCTTCTGAGCTTTTGCTTGACCGGTTTACTCTCTGGGTACGTTGGAATGGCATGTTCGGCTACATCTCGATCAATTCCCGGCATGTCCTTGTAGGTCCAGGCAAAGACTTTTTCATATTTTTTCAATATTCTCTCAAATTTTAGCCTCTCCTCAGGAGTTATATCTGATGCTATCAAAATTTCCTTTGGATTCTCCAAAGTTTCGAGATTAAATGCAGTCGTGCTAGTTGAGTTAATGTCAAAAATGAATGCATCATGTTTATGATCATGAGGAATGAAATCATCAGAAACATCACACAAGTAAGCAAAGCTGTTCATCTCATTAATGTAATCAGAAACATTAACATTGTCATTAAAAAGTTCTGGCATAAAAATAGCATCTAAGTAACTACTATCCTCATCCTTTGTCGATGATGTCGTTGCAGCCAATTGGGCTTTGACTTCTTGACTTGGTGGAGGCTTTTCAACTACCTCCGGCGAAATCTTCAAATCTTCAAATTTCAGCTCTACCATCTTTTCCTTTCCCTTAAGTCTGGTGGCTAATAGCTTATCAGTAACAATCTCCTCAGGCTCATTCCTGTCCCAAACACTGCACTGAGTCATGATCTCCTCATCCCAGAAGTTCTCTGCAGACTTGATAACTCCAACATCCCAGTCGAAGACGTCATTAAAGATTTCAAACCCCGGAATGATCTTTCCATCTACCCATAGAGGCTCCTCCTCTCCCGTGTAAGCACAGACTGAAGATGAGGGAACAAAACTCTCTAAAATGTGGGGAATCTTCTCCGATACTTTCTTCTTACCATGCTCTCCTTTGTAGCCCAAACCCTTCCGATCTTTCTGGCCTTGTGTGGTGATAGCATCCTGCAGCCCTTGCGAGTTTTTACCCAGACCAGCCCCTGGGAGAAAGTGCATCTTCTTCATCATATTCACCACTTGAGGACTATCTGCCAAGCCCTGTTCTTCTCCTATCATCGATATATGAAAACCACTGAATGGCTGATTAGAGATCCCCAAGGCAGACACTTGGTTTTTTCTAGCTGCTTTAATAGTCACCACCTCTCCTTCATGAGGTATCTTAATCATCTGGTGTAGGGTAGAGGGCACTCCTCCCAATTTATGGAACCATGGCCTTCCAAGCAGAGCTGAGAAATTCGCCGGGATAGGCAAGACCACAAATTCTGTTTCTGTCTCGATAGGCCCAGTCCTGACCAGAGCTCTAAAAGTTCCCGATGCTTGTCTTCGAGAATTGTCATAGGCTGTGATGGTTAAATCAGACTTGCTTAGCATGCTTTCATTTAGCCCAAAAGCCTGAAGTGCAACTAGAGGGCAAACATTTATGGATGAGCCATCATCAACCATAACACAAGCGGTATGCTTGTCATTAATTTGAGCCTTGATGTATAGTGGTCGATTGTGATTGCGACCCTCTACCGGTAAGTCTGCGTCAGAAAACACCAGTTTCTCTCCGGATCCCCCTTTTACAAGGTCTAGCAGCTCAGATGGAGAAATTGTAGTGGCTACAGTGGACTCACTTAATGCCTCAACCAACTTCTGTCTGTGGGAGGGGGACTGTCTCAAAAGGTCCCAAATTGATATCTGAGCCGTGGTCTTTTTCAGCTGCTTCACTACGGAATTTTCTTCCGGCTCCTTCTCCACAGGTGCTTGCACTGTGTCATGTGGCTTCTCAACATCTGGGACCACTCTCCCACTTCTTGTTACAGCCTTAACTCTTTCCTCCTTTTCCGAATCCCACGGATCCGCGAATTCTCCATCTTTCTCTTCATTTTCTTCATCTTCACTCTCACTAGTGGACCAACAGTCTATCGTCGCCACGGGAATCCCTTCTTCACTTGCCTCAGGGCGAGTGACAGCGACATACTCATTTCCGTATAAATCCTGCATCACATACCATTCTGGTAGGCTAGACCCAACCATAAAGACAGGTGGTGGCACAGCATTGAAATTAGCCTTCTTCTTGCTTTCTCTCTTTTCAGGATCGGTGATCTGCTTACTATCGATCAGATCCTGTATCTGATGCCTCAGCCTATAACAATTGTCTGTCAGATGCCCGGTATGCTGGTGAAAGGCACAATATTCATGCTCTTTATGCCCTGGCTCCCCTTGGGTCCTAGCTGGCCTAGGTGGTAGGGGTTGTAGCTTCCCCTCTTTCATCAATCGCTTCAATACCCATGACAAAGGCCTGCTCAAATTCGAGAAGTACCTCTGATTCATTCCTGTTGCCGCCACCTCAGCTGTCTTCCCATTTCTATTACCACTGCTGGAACTAGCTGACTTGGTTGCACCTTGACTATTGTAGCCCTTCTTGGCATAAGCCTCACTGCTTGCCCTTCTGGCCATATACTCTCCTTTTGCCTCTATAGCAATGTCCTTCAAGGACTCCCAATCTTTCAGCCCTTTCATTTTAAGTCCATCTCTCAGATATGGGCTGGCATTCCGAATGAATAATCGGATCTGATCAGAAGTATCAGGCTTGCGCTTCATTTCCATAACCCGGTTTCTCCACCGAGTAAGATACTCATGGAAAGACTCCCCAGCCTTCTGCTGTAGTAGCTCTAGATCCTTAAGTGTGACCTCCATCCGAGTACTGCAATCATATTGCTTTAGGAACTCCTCAGTCAATAAGTCCCAGTCTTCTTTGGACCTTCTGTCCAACCCATGATACCAATCAACGGCGGCTCCTGTGAGACTCAAGCAAAAGTACTCTATCTTCTGCTTTCTCGTTAAAGTTGTCCCTTTCATGACCAGTGAATACTGCTTGATGTGTGCAGCAGGGTCAGAAGTGCCGTCAAATTTTGGGATATCAGGCATCTTGAAATTCTGGGGGATCAGATCATCACCATCGAGCTCTCGATCCTCGGGATTCATTCCCCTTCCAATCGTCATCATCCTGGTCATAGCCTCAAATTTCTCCTCCATCTTCCTCCATATTGCTTCCTCCAGCTTGGGTGACTTTCCCTTTGCTACCATCTGTTCTTCTTGGTCATCTTCCCAGAGGTCAACCTCAGATCTCGGGCCTTCTCTACGCTCAACAGGTGCTGGTGCTCTTTGCTCAACCACATGTGGGTCAGCTATAGCAGGGGGATCCTCCCTAACAGGCCCTTGTTCATCTGGCCCCCTAATAGGAGCAGTAGCAATTTGTTGCCCAGCTATGGTAGTGGCAAGATTGCCCATCATGGCCATCATTCTAGCCTCAAACTCTTCCATCTTTCTCCCCACTTCCTCGGCAATCATAGCCCTGGTTGCATCAGACCCACTGGCTGGATTAGACATACTTGATGATTCTGAAGAGAAAGTCTCACTACTATCTGAAAGAGAATCTGAGCTCTGAACTAGCTCTGGTAACCCCAAGAGTGGAATCCTTCTCAACCGACCGTCGGGACCCCTAAACCACCCAGGAGAATCTATGATGGCTGAAAAAAACACATCTCGTTAGGATGATGCATGATTGAAATGCAATGCATGGTCGTGCTGATGCAGCATAGACAAATACATGCAAGCAGATAGATCCTTCCAACCTTATCTCTCCCACACACGAGGTAGCATAGTCTCTTTCCTAGGTGGGCTTTATCCAAGGGTTAACAGGGAACCCTTTAGACGCGTATGGTGCACGGTGGAAAACCGGCAGCATAACCTCTCCTATCTAATGTACATACGTATGGTTGTTTTGACCATCATGTATTTAGGCAGTCCGAATAAGTTGACATGGACCTATCTGGGCATGAAAGCCTTTGATTAGGTGACCAATCAGATTATTTGGGTTTGTCCAATACAAAATGATCCATATAGCAAGCAAGGTATTACGGTTCATACCACATAGGGGAAGTATCTATTGCCATTACATGAGCTTTGGTCAAAGGGTGGTGTTACTTTAGGGCTACCCAAACATGATCCCTGCCGACGGGTCTAACTCATCACGAGCGTAACGACCGATCGGGTCACCATTTAATATACCATGACGGTACGAGGCTTGGGCTGGTGATTATCCTTAACACTTCCCTAAATTGAGTGAAAATAGGGTCGTGCTTCGTGAACGCACCGGGGTTAAGATAGGGACCAAACTAGCATAATCTAAAGCTCTAGTATGGATGCAATGCAATTTCGAAAAGAGATGAAATTTCCAAATTAAAACTCAATTGTAAATTTTAACCAAGGTACTTTCGAAGGAAAGTCTCAAAAGTCCCCAGTGGAGTCGCCACTGTGACGCGCGCCGGGTCCCCGCGGCCGCCCGTTCGGACCGCCCGCACGTGGCGATCGGGGCAATTGTGGGTCCGTCAACAGCTTGCGATAAATCGCAAGTGCGTCTATGTTGGGCAACAAAGAGGTTTCATGGAGTCGCCACCCAATAGAACATTGGGAAAGTTTCTCTCGCCTCGGAGAGCCTAAGACTTGCGCATTTTATCCATATTGGGCCATGAGGCCTAGGATTAACGTCTAAGTCTCGTGACACAAGAGGTGTCTTGGAGGATAACCTCTAGCCTCTTGAGCCCAAAGACCAGAGCAAGTTCGGGACTCCCCATTTATTCATACCTTGGCTAAGTTTATAATCAAGTTTTAAATTTAGTATTTCATCCCATTTCTCATTCAATTTTTAATGCAATTTAATTAAACGCATATCAAACATATAAATAAAGCGGTAAATAAAATAAATGAAAGCAAAATAAATTACAATAAAACTAGGGGCGGAATACAACCCCCATTTGTAAATAAAATACAACTCATGCATAAATCGGGTTATTTATTAAAAATGAGAACGTTGGTCCCCTCATGCATAATTAAAGAAAACAATTTTAAAGTGACAATTTATTTTGGATAAAAAAATCTAGGACATTGGTCCCATTTTTATTAAATAAAATCCAATTTAGTTTAGTAGAAATCTTTTTGGTGATTTTCTTAATTAACGTGCATGGAAATAAATTTATTATTACAAATTACATAATAATCAATCCAAAGGAAAACAAAATAATAAAAAATAATAAAAAACAACATCCAAATGGATCTTCAAATCTTCATGGGCTCCCACTTGGTATGGAAAAGACTCACACATAAAAAATAAGTATTGAAATAAAAGAAACAAATAAAAAGCCATATTAGTAATAAAAATGAGTTAAACATACTATAAAATAAAGTAAATAAAAAAGCATCATGTATGACAAGCCACTTAAAATGTCATAATAAAAATATGCAATTTAACAAATTAACAAGTTAACATGCATCTAAAATATAACATAATAATAATAAAATTCAATATGCATAAAAAATAAAGCATGCATAAAACATATTAATAATAGCAATAATATCCAACATGCATAAAAAGCAAAGGTAATAATAAAATCAACATGCATAAGAAATAAACAATAATAGTAATAATAAAATTAAACAAGAATAAGGATAATAATAATAATACTACTAATGATGGTAATAACTACAATAATAATAACACAATAATAACAAAGAATATGAACAATCAAACCTAATAATAATAATAATAATAATAAAAAAAGATGAACAATATGAACAACATGAACAATTCAATTAAATAATATGAACAAAAAAAAATAATAGCATGAACAATTAAAGAAGGAATAAGAAATATGAACAATTAAATCATAGATCTAAAAGAATTTACATGATAATCAATTGAATAAAAGCAAAAGAATAAAAAGAAGAACAAAATGATAGAACTAAAAGAATTTACATGTTAATTAATTAAATAAGAAAGAAATGAAATTAAAAATTAAACTAAGAAATTGAGCCAATAATGTTTACCCTCAAAATTGATCTTGAAGAAATGAAGGTAGATGATCCAATTCCTTGTGTTGATTTGAAAAAATATGATTAGAAAGATAAATTTTTGAAAGATAAATTTTACTCAAGATCAAACAATTAGTTTATTTGTCTTAAAGTAAAAAAGTTGTCAATTGAAAATAAGAAAAATTCTCAAGAACAAAAATTGTTATTTTTTGTCTCAAGAATTGCTGGAAATTCCTTTAGAAATTGAGAGAATTTGGTTGAGAGAAGAGAGAAGAAAAAAAATCTTTTCTAAAAAAAATCCCCCCTAATTCTCTCTCCAAAATTCTTTTTATTCCCCCTTAAAATTCATATTTTTTTAATTAAGAAATTAAATTAATTTAATTCTCATAATTACAAAAAACCACTGAATTTATTGGGTTGGAAGATAGAAGGATTTTGCAAAAAAAATGAGTTAAAAAGCATTTAAAATGAAGAAGTTATGGCCAAAATGGCCAAAATAGGCAAAACGGACGAACAGGGGTGCAGAGGGGCCACCGACGGCCTGCCCGTCTGAATGAGTGACCGACGGCCTGCCCGTCCCTCGCGCGGAATTTTTTTTTTTCCTCACAAAATAAATTTTAAAATACTTTAAAAACATTTTTAGAATACATTTTTATTTAATTTTAAAATAACAAATCGACAAGGAAATCGTCATCTCCAACTTCATTCTTTTTGCCTATAGATCGGCACACTTAATTTCATCATTGGGTAATCCTGATCTTGGCTACTCGGGACCCGGTGTCTACACAGGTATCAGAAGAGAACCTCATAATCCCCAAAAGCATGAAATTCAAAAGCAATTCCAGGGGGCATTGATCCCACCTCAAATTATGACCAAATCGACTGTCACCTCCAAATCCATTTGGATGAATTCTTATCATGCATTGCTGCATACATATACATTTCACGTGCATGCTCACCATTTTTCCTGCATAGTTGGCTTTCTAAGTTTTGCAGTGAGAGAGACTCAATGCGGACACCAGCGAAAGGCAAGTGACGACATCAGTATAAACATCAATCCAAACATTAGTTCAATCATCAATCCAAGCAATCAACAAAATACCCATCCGGGGGCAAATCTCAACCCAAGACCTCTCAGGGGGCACCACTTCATCATCTCAGAAGGGTTAGCACGATGGCAGCACTACCATTCTACGGAAGGTTAGCACGACCACGGCACTACCACTTCGATTCCCAGAATGGTTAGCATGATGGCGGCGCTACCATTCCACGGAAGGTTAGCGTGACCACGGCACTACCATTTTAAATCCCAGAAGGGTTAGCACGATGGCGGCACTACCATTCTACGGAAGGTTAGCACGACCACGGTACTACCACTTCGAATCCCAGAAGGGTTAGCACGATGGCGGCTCTACCATTCTACGGAAGGTTAGCACGACCACGGCACTACCACTTCGAATCCCAGAAGGGTTAGCACGATGGCGGCACTACCATTCTACGGAAGGTTAGCACGACCACGGCACTACCACTTCGAATTTCAGAAGGGTTAGCACGATGGCGGCACTACCATTCTACGGAAGGTTAGCACGACCACGGCACTACCACTTCGAATCCCAGAAGGGTTAGCACAATGGCGGCACTACCATTTTACGGAAGGTTAGCACTACCACTTCGAATCCCAGAAGGGTTAGCACGATGGTGGCACTACCATTCTACAGAAGGTTAGCACGACCACGGCACTACCACTTCAAAACTCAGAAGGGTTAGCATGATGGCGGCACTACTACTCTAAGGAGGGTTAGCACGACCACGACACTACTACTTCAAAACTTAGAAGGGTTAGCACGATGGCGGCACTACTACTATAAGGAGGGTTAGCATGACCACGGCACTACCACTTCAAATCACATAAGGGTTAGCACGTTGGCGGCACTACCACTCTAAAGAGGGTTAGCACGACCACGACCTACCACTTCAAATCACAGAGGGGTTAGCACGATGACGGCACAACCGCTCTACGGAGGGTTAGCACGATGACGGCACTACTGCTTCAACTAAAAACAACACGCCGACAACATAGCGATAACAACCACAACAGCATCACCTGCTTCGGAAAGAAGGCTGCCTCAGGTACGTGTGTCTTTCCTTCTTCTCCTTGAGTTTAGGCTCACCTAGACACTAGTGTACTAACTTTCCCTAAACTGGGGGCAACTATAGATACCGGGTCCTGAGTCAGCCTAGATCCGAGTTACCCAATGATGATAAACTGCCCTTGCGGACAAAAATAGTTGAAAGTGATAATTTTCTTGTTAAATTTGCATTTCAAAATAAAAAAAAATAATAATAAAAATATTTTAAAAATTAGTTTTAAAAATATTTTTATTAATTTTAGTGTTTTTTAGTCATATTTAAAAAAATAAAATTCGAGCGTCCTCGCCCGTTGCCGCCCGATTCCACCGAAAATCAATTTTTTCACATTTTTAAGGTAAAAAATAATTTTTTCTTGCGTTTTTTTTCAGATTTTGGTAAAATATGACAAATTTTGGTCAAAATTAGTGGGTATTAAAAAAGTCAAAAATAAATAAAAATTATTAATTGTTAAAATTTGACAATATGAATTTTTATGTTGAATTTTTGAGTATTTTTTGTTGAAATTGGGAAAAAGTGGATGTGGAAAAAAGCTGAAATGAGTGCAGAAATTAGAGGGGAGTGGATTTTTACAGAGAGGACTTTCATTTTGGCAAAAAAAAAAGGAGAAAAAAAAGAGAAGAGAAAAAAGGGGTTTTTGGCTAAAAATTTTTCTAAGAGATTTTGAAAGGTGTTCTTGAGGGAATTTGCTGGAAAAAATAAAAAACTTCTTCTTCTTGCAATTTATTTCTTGTTCTAAAGATTTAAAATTTTCTTATTTAATTTTCTTGATTTTCTTTTCTCAAATCTAAAATTTTCTTCTTTGATTTCAACTTAATTTTTCTTAGATCTAAAAAATATCTTGTTGATTTTGGAAACTTGAGAAAGAAAAATTAATTTCGTTAACTTGAGTTTTCTCATCAAATCAAACATCAAATACAAAAAAAAAAATTATTTTTAATTTTTAGTGTTCTTGAGCTATTTGAGGTAAAAACTCAAGATTTTCTTAAATATTTTTGAGTTTATTCTTGAATCAAAGCAAGAGAAATCCATCATATTCTTCATCAACTGAATATGAAATTTGAGGGTAAATATTCTAGACTCGATCTCTTAATTTAATTTTTATTTTCATCATTTTTGCCAATATTTAATTAGTAAGCAATTAGATCTACATATTTATTGTTGATTTATCTATTTTATGCCATCTTAGATGTAGATCTAAATCTTGATGTTGTCAATCTATATATTCATTGTTCATTCATTTATTTTATGTCATCTTAAATGTAGATCTAACTTTTAATATTGTTGTTTTAGATATAGATCTAACTTTTTACATTATTATTTATCTTTTTTTGATTTAATTGTTCATCTTATTTATTCTCATCCATATTATTATTATTATTATTATTATTATTATTATTATTATTATTATTATTATTATTATTATTATTATTTTTGTTGTTGTTATTATTGGTGCCATTATTGATATTATCATTATTATTATCATCATTATTATTATTGCTTTATGTTTTAAATATAGATATACCTGTCAAACTTGGCCCAGGCCCAAAAACCCCGCCCAACCCGCCCAAAAAAAATTAACCCAAACCCAATCCAATTAAATATATCCCCATCCAGACCCGCCCAAATGAGACCTGTATAAAATGTGACCCGTACGGGTCTGCCCACAAATGCCCAACGGGTCTTTGCTGTGCCCCCCTCTTCCTGGCTTTCTAGCTCTGTCTATCGAATCCTTCCACCTTGCCGCATCTCTGCCTCTCTACCATCCAGTCGTCGCCGCTGCCACCCTCGCCGCCTCTCTCTCCCTCGCTCGCTGCAATTTGTTCATTTTCTTTGGTCGGCCTCCGTCAACAATCGTCTCATTCTCTGGTAAGATTCTAACATTCAAAGAACTTTGTTGGAGTTCTCCTAAAGAAATGTTAAAGAAATTTTGAAGTTTTCCTTTCTGGGTTTCTTTGTTTTCCTGTAATTGGCTATTCCAATTAGTGTTGTTTGCTCTATTCTCTCCTGCTTTATGATTTGCACATTGAATTTAGACTTGCTTTTACCCTAAAGCATCCAATCGAACATACAACTCTGAAGTTGCATTGCATGAGATTTCTAAGGAATTGTATTGCACTGTTGCAAAAATAGCCACTTTCTTTTGTTGCATTAACAGTTGAGGAATTGAGATGGCACAAAATTCTTTTCATTGCTGTTAGTTATTCTCATCAGAGTTGCATGTCTTGCTTGATAAGTATTCATTTTTGTAAGTAATAACAATTTTGTGTAAGTAATACAGCAGTTAGATTTTAATGGAATTTGTTTATATATTGTCTTCCTAGTTAATCATCCATGGTTTTAGAAATAAGTTTGGTAATGCAGCAGTTAGATGTTGGTGTTCTCATCATTTTTAATTAACAGAACTAAAATCTTTGAGCAAAGTGTTAATATATTTATTGATGAGAGAAAATGATTGATGTCATCGGAGAGTTTAATTTAATGTGAGCAAATCATATATGTTTAGTGTTCGGTTAATGATCCCATGCTTCTATATATTATGATTTTTATATTAAAACAATTCTCTATTGAAATTCAATCTCGAAACTCTCTATTTTATACTGTAAGCACTGGAATTACTAATGAAGAAGCTATTTGTTTGAAACATATGTGAAAATGCAGACTTCACAAGAAACCATATAAACCATCTGTGAAAACATATATAGAAATGAGAGGAGTTGGCTTCGTTTCATTAAAAGAAAAAAGATTAGATTAGTTTTGATTGTTCTTTTTGTATAAATTTTCGAAAATTCTTTCATGAATATGCTGAGATCGAGAGATCAAGGAACGAAGAAGCTGGAAAAGTAAATTTTCCATTTATATTACTAAGTAACAAAGAGAGTCAAAGAAATATAAAAAAGAGATAGAACTATTGGAGAAGAAGCATATCTTCATTAGGATCAGTAGTAGCATTAGTTTGATTATGTGTGGTGTTGTTGAACAGGGCTTTCCTTGGAAGTGTCAGCAATTACTGTGTTCACAATGCCAAGTGCCCTGTTCTTGTTGTAAAGAAGCCAACTTAACGACTTAAGTTACTTTTCATGTTAATATAGCAGAATCTTACAATTCTAGTCCTGAGGAGAGCTGTAAGTTTTTTAAGTTTTCTTCATTATCCAAATCCAATTGGTGTTATAGATTGTTCAGGGTATACTGTTTCCTACAGTGGAGATTCAAAGCTGTGTAGTTTGTAAATTATGGAAATATGAAATAAATGCTGCTATGTTTGTGTGGCTTATTAATTTAGTATCTTTTTTCAAACTTCACATTGTTATTGATGACAAGTTACTTACTTGCAGCAATCTAAAGATTGACCTAATTCTTGCCAAATGCATGAAAATGCCAAGTTTTTGTATCTCAATTGGACATATCTACAACTTTTTTTGGCAATAGTTCCAACAATTGCAAATATTAAATAACCAAGAAAGAGATTTCTGACTTAATTCACTCTAAAATCTAGTTTATAAAAACAATGGGTGTCCAAATCTTTGGAGTGGATACTATTTCGTATAATCAGTTGATATTTGAAATCTTTAACTTAAGATAGTTGATATAGTTTGTGACGCCCCAATACCCCTTGGGAGGATATTGGAGTCGCTACAACGCATGCACATACAGATCACTCATGCGAAAGCGAAGATAAAATCATACAATCACATGCAGCGGAATAATGGTCTTTAATATAACAAAAACATGCCAAAAAGCAAACTCATATATTCAAAATGAAACTGTTCTTTTACATTATAACATTTACTTTACATCTATATACTGTATACAAAATACACTTTGCTTTGCCATATACATGTCCTATACAAAAGTCGCTTTACTTTTATATATGCCAAGCTATACAAAATGCTAGAACATGTATACAAAACTATGCCATATACAAAAAGACTTCAATATATACTCCTAGTGGCCATGAAATTGCAGATGTGCAACCCTCCGAACCTGTAAACCTACACGGGAAAACACTCGTGCTAAGCGAAATCGCTTAGTGGGGATATCACATATAAAAGACTTCTAACGAAGTCACAAGCATAATCATCAAGCATATCATTAGACGATATGCCAATCATCTATAAGCATATAAGGCAATAAGCATTTATCATACTTGTAACATACTAAACATATAGTCATTTTGCTATATAACATATCTACTAATCTCATGTAACCCATATCATGTTCATGTTCTTCTAACTCTAATTATCAGCTCATGTACCATATAATATCATGTCATTGCATATCATGTCCATTTATTTACATATAAGCATAAAAGCATACTTATAGCATATCTTGTACAAATAGTGACTTCTCATATACATGTAAGCTCATATAAACATTTCAGATATACGATAGCCATATACTTCTCTAGCCATGTACTATAGCTCTTTAACATTTATACATCTCTTGTACATATAAACATCATATCTTATACATATAACAATATCATCTCTTGTACATTTAACATCAATTCATATACTTTTACATTTTATATTTAGCCCATTGTCATAACATAAGTGGATACGGGTACATGTAGATACCAAGTAATGGTACCAAAACATCTAGAGACCATAGTCTCAAGCCATCTAGAGACCGTAGTCTTAAACATCTAGATACTTTAAGTATCAACATCTAGACATCTGTCGATGCCAAACATATAGACACCTGTCAGTGCCAAACATCTAGCAGCTGCAAATCATCTAACCCTTTATAGGCATGCCTATCTATCCACTTGTATGAGCATCTAAGGCTTATAACCATTATCCCATATCAAAACATGTATGGTCATTTATATACATTTACTTAAACCCATGCTAGTCATGTAATCTACTTCACATCTTACTATACATACATAAATGTCATTCTAAACTCATTCACATGTAACTCTATATGCATATCATTGCATACATGGTTCACCATGCTCAACATATTTTAAATATATGCTTGTTAATACGTCATCATTCATGATTTATCATACTTAATTTACACATGGATATACGCATTCACATTTACACTTATTCACCTTCACATTCTTGTTGTACGCATTCATATTCAAGACTATACATATTCGCATTCAAAACTTTAGCATCCGCATTCACATACTTAATTCATCACACTTAGAATGCTTATAGCTCATACATATTTACATATATATTAGTATGCATAATTCATCAAGTTTAAGATACTCATTTTATAATGATAAATATGTATTGGACAAGTCATGGGAACTCGTGGTGAAGTTCGGGTGCATTTCGGGAAGAAAAACACCCTAAAAAGACAAAACAGAGAGGGGTCACGGTGGCAATGAATTGGTTGTTACCGTGAGGTCCATAAATAGGCATTCTGCCTGCTAAAAACATATGTCACGGTGACAATAAATTTCATTGTGACCGTGACATACCAAAATAAGCAAAACATAAGCTAAACTTCAGGACTACTTCGCGCCACAATTTTTTTACAGCCCAAACCGAAGTCTTACTGTAACACCCTTTTTCTGTACATAAAAACTTAATTGCCTTAAACTATTCTTAAAATCATTACAAAAATTCGGGTAAATTTTTTTTTTTTTCACTAATAAACTTTACTATTCACACAATCATTCTCAAATAGGCTACTTAAATTCTACCGAAATTTCGGCAAAGTCTCCTCTATAATATTGCCTATCCCCCTGTAAACAGAAACTCTTTACACTTCTATAATCAAATACATTTCCATCCATCCTACTCCAATTCAAATTCCACATAATTTTGCCCATCCTCCAATTTAATTCCAATCACATACTTATATAATAACTTATAATGTCATCAGCTCACTATTTACATCAATTATACAAAATACAAAGCTATTATGATAATACATCATCTATCAACTATAAATAATTATCTAATACAAATTCTTCGATACAATAGTATCCTAATTATCTATGTAGTGTACATGCCACAAGAACCAATATTCGAATTATCAAATACAAAAATTCCATTTCTTTCGCTTCCTTTCCATACTTACCAAGTCATATTTTTTCTATGAAGTGGTGCTGATATTCACTTGATTTTTGTCTTATACCTGCGCGAGGATAAACCACGTGCTAAGCTTTACGCTTAGTGGTGACTACCAAATTTACCTATCCAAGGCATAAATATAATATATACACATATAATTGATCATTCATACATTAATATCGCAAATTACTTTCTCCTTTCAGAAACAACATCACAATTTATAATTAATATATCAATTGCTATTTAAATCCAAATTAAATATGAATGGTTTGTAGGATAAAACCATATTTATGCAATACATTCAATATTCTTTTCAAATGCTAAAACTTCATAAACCTTTATAATCAAATTTCCACGTCAACGACTAAGATCTTTCTGCATTTTAATAATGTGTAAAACTCACTTATCATGCATCATTTTATTAATGTCATGCAATATTAAACAGACAATATACTTCTAACATAGTAGGTAATATTTCATTCCTACATTATCGGTTGTTATAGCATTTATCTAACCCAACAATACCCACTACTATGTATATTTGCATTCCTGGAGTACACGTTGGTGAATATAAGGTTCATATAATTTCATAAAGCCACTTTGTCATATCACCAATTTCATAGGCTCATTTATTAATATTATTTATTCAATTAAAGTTTTTATCACAGAACCATCAACTTTATCAAAATTTGAAATCATATTATACATTAGTTAACTTTCATCCAAATCTATATTTATATATATACATTTATATTAAACTTTAAATTTCACTCATACCTCTTAGTTAACATCTCTTTATTAATTGTACTACTTTATCCTTCAACTTTACTTCTGTCATTAAGTTACTTTATGGCTTCTCAATCCACATTTACTTTTATCCATACCATCTAACTACTTAGGTTATACATTTAATATGGATTACAAAATTTATTATTTAAATCCACCATTTACCATGCTTCATTTATTAATCATTCAATTTCTTGATTCACACAATTATTTCATATTCACCAATTCACTATGCAATTTACCATTTTGCCCATAGTACAATGCTGGCAGACTCTAAGCACAGGATAAACGGGATGCAAACCCCTAAGGGCTCACAATAACCTGGAGAGATTTAAATGATCACCCCAGTCATTCAAACCTGAAGGAATCCCGAAGGATTACTCCAGTCTTTTCAAACCTGAAGGAATCCCGAAGGATTACTCCAGTATATTCCAAACCTGAAGAACCCCAAAGGATTACTCCAGTACATTCCAAACCTGAAGAAATCTCGAAAGATTGCTCCAGTCTTTTCAAATAGATACTTTTAAATTTAGTGAGACGTCATGCTCACTCCCGCGGTCTTATGTCCCTATGGCTAGCCAATATATCCTGAGACTAGACTCGAATACCAGCGCATCACATAGGGCAATATCATTGAATGTTACTTAAATAAATCAAAACTTTGTTCTTTATATAAAATAAGATCAATATACAATTCAATCCAAAAATGTGAGAAATAATTCTCAATATCACCCATTATCATTTTCTCACACTTTCATTTACTTACCATATTCCACTGATTTAGCTTCACCGCAAGCCATTAATCATGTTTTATAATTAAAATGCATTAATAATTATAATATACTTCATATACATATAAGTATACATTCTACCACCACTCTTTCTTTCCATCCCAATTCACTTCCATTTTATTTTGTCAAATTAAGTTTATTTCATATTGAACTGATTATACATTATTATTTATATAGGCATATATTTATCCATCCATCATCTAATGTAAATTCTATGACTATTTATTAACCCACATCACCTTCCTTAAATCTTCCCACTTGATTTCTTCATTTGAATATTATTCAACTTTCATTTAATTTCTATCACTCTTCACTTATAATACTTACACATATATGTACTCTATTAAATCTCATACATTGCTGGAAAATTTTTAGTCACATCAATATGTCAGCTAAGTAAATCCATAGAAATTAGATTAATAGCAATTAATGACAGTATACGTTTCGATCCATATTATCAAAAATAATCCCACTAACACATAAATACCATACACATTCACCCGCATACATGCATACATTAAAAATTTTCTTGGAATATGCCTCATTCATACATTCGCTTTAAAAATAAACACTTATATGCACAGATCTTATTTAAGCTTAATATGCATAATCCATCTCATTAGAAAAATTTACCAATTTGTGGTTAATTAGTCGGTCTAAATTCCCATTTAACAACTCAACCTCACTTGTCCTCAGTAATCACATCCTAACTTAACCCATATATTCCCAAGTTTAATTCGATTTTCACAAAATCAAAATACATTTTTAATTCTACCTTAAAATCATTCCAACATTTAATTTCAGTTATATTTGGACTTATAACTATAACTTCTATGCATCACATTACAATTATAACTAAATTCTTTATATTCAATGTATGGTTTAGCTTTTTAAATAAGAAGATTCAACTTAATGGATCAATTTATCTAACTAATTATTCAAAATCTTTTGCTCATCATATAACTATTGTTACATTATTTTATAACTTATAATCTATGGGTTTATCAAACATATTACCATAATATATTTCACTTTCTTATGCATTTTTACGTCATAATAAAAATCGTTAACAACAGCCTCTCACTGCTCGGACCATTTTAAATTTCGTTATGATTGCAGGAAAAGCTGCACCATAACAGCTTATCAATTTTCAATAGCTAATTGTCAATAATTTGTTAAATTCAATTTAATCAATCTAATTACTCAATTACCTTAGCCAATTTATCATTTAACTTAGTAAACCATAACAACACACATACTGTATTCAGTAAAATCACTCAATAATTTTTAGCTTATGAGAAAAATCACTTAGAAAAATAATTTTGGTGGCCACATACCAATTTTCTGTCTATTTTTGGTCCCTTCACCGTTGCCGGAGCGTCGCCGGAGTGTCGCCGAAGCTCCACCGGAGGCGCTGAGACCATCTGAAGAAAGCTCGCCACGTCGGGATTGCAGTTCCGGTGGTCACGCGCCGAGACCGCCCTCCATTTCGCCGGAACCGCCGTCGGTAGGTTCGGTTTTCTTCTCCTCCGATTTACTCGTCGCCGGCGATTGAGGGAGATCCACGGCCACCGGAAGCTTCGCCTTGCCGCCGTGAGTCCAGTCGCACCGCTCGTGTCGCCTCTCGCCGTCGGAGCTCGCCGAAAAATGCTGAGGAAGCTTCGGTTCCTTTCTCTCGCTCTCCTGGACTGACGCCGCCGCGAACCGGAGGTAGACACCACGGAACGGCTTTGCCGTGTGCGTCGGTCGCCACCCCGATCGCCGTCGCCGGCGGTGCCTTCCGCCGCTCCCTCTCCCTCTCCCTCTCTTCCTCTCTCTTTCTTCCTTCGGTTTCTTCCCTTCCCTTCACCGTGTTTTCCCTTTCTTATTATTCCCAATAATTCTAGCTTACACTAGTCCCATTTGTCTAGATAATTCTAGACCCATAGAAATTTTCACATGTTTTAATTAATTTATTTTATATATATAATACAATTCCCACTTATTCTAGTCCATAATTCACTCCAATATTTGGACACTCTTAGACGAATAAAAATTGTCACATAGAAAAATTATTTATCTCGTCTATTTACTCTTTATTTCTTTGTTTATTATTTTCTTATTTATTTGCAAGTAAACATACACTATATATATATATATAGAGAGAGAGAGAGACTTAAAATTATTTGAATAATTAAATTGAGCAACTTTAAAGAAAATTCCACTCTTATGCGTCAAAAATCAATTTCGATAAATTTTTAGCGCATCAATTTATTAAATAAAACCATTGAAATTTTTGGGGCGTTACACTTACACTCAATTTTAGGCAAAGATCCCTTCATAAAATTTCTTCCTCTATGTCTTATCTTTCAAATGAGACAATTTTCAGGTCAATTGGATTTGTAAAACATCAGATATGAATTAAACAATATAGACTATTCCAGTGAACCCTACAAGGTAGAGACACATCTTTTTATGCTATTTTTAGGGGTTTTAGAGCCAGAATTAGCTCAAAGTTATTTCTGCGTAATTTATAGGTATAGAAGTCATGGTTAAAATGAAATAATAAAAACTCAATTTGGAGTTCTGAAACTCCAGTTATACCCGAATTACCATACGGAGGTGTAGTAAGCTATAAGCAGAATTTTCCCTAACACTAGGCTTCATACTTTTCATGCTTATTCACTTAGTATGCTCGTGGATTTTGTTCAATACTCATCACACATCATGTGTACACTTCAAGTACACCTCTATCAATTAACACATAATCATGCATCAATTACACATCAAAGTCATCTATCCATCACATATACTCAAATAAAATTAACAAAAGAACACATAAGAACACATATATCCCAAACCTCAAAATGGGTTGCTGGACACTCTCAATCTCCAGCTACACCTTCTCCTTTCCCTTAGCTTTCCTCTTGTCCAAATCTTACACAAAATACAAACATAATCTCTCTCTTAGTCCATACTCAAGATTCAATCCAAATCCAACTCAAAGGAAGGGAGTAAAAGAAGAGATACTCATATAAACATCAGCTTACTTACCTTTTTGGTTTAACTCTTCAAACCAATCCACATGCAATCAAATTCCAAATTTAATTGAGAAGAAATAGAAACTCAAACTCAAGAGATGAAGGAATACAGAATTTTGAGGAAAGCAAATAATGGGAAATGCTGTCAAATTCCACTACCAATTCAGCCTCTTAATTAAACATAATTTGCATGCAAAAAGGGTTGGCTGTCTCATGGGAGAAGCCACACGTGGTGATGCGTGCACAGGGGGGTCAACATTGCAAGATTATAAATTTTGCAAGTTCGGATTTATGGAGATTAAATTTGGGGAAGTTCAAGAAGGCTTGAAGGTGGTTTACTGTAGCTATGAAAAAACCGAATCAAAAAGAGATTTTGAAGAGAGGCATGTGCAAGTCATGTGACCTTGACATGTGCCATTCATGTGCTTTGACATGTGCTAGACATGTGCCATGTCATGTGCTATGCATGTGCACATTATGTGACACATTACATGTGCAATGCATGTGCCAATTAATGAACTTAATGGGCTGTTTTGTTTGGGCTTTTAGTTTAGGCTTTTATTTATTATTTTTATTTGATTATTTGTAATACGTTAGGCCTTAACTTATTCTTTTGGGCTTATTTAAGTGAGATGGGCTTTAATTAGCTTGGGCTCATTTAATTAGTTATTTTTACGCTTTTGGGCTGTATTTTAAGTTAATTAGTGTGGGCTTTAGTTATCTTAGTGTAAGGCCCATATTTAAAGGCCTATTTGATTAATTAGGGTTTTTATTAGCTTAAAGGAGTATAAATACTCCTCAAAAACAAATTTGTGTAGAGAGATTGGAATTATTAAACATTGGAGGCTATCCTCTTTTCTTGGCTTTGCCAAAATTCTAATAGATTAGATTTGTGAGATTTGCTTGCTTTTCTTTTCTATTGCATGAAGAATTTGATTAACTTATCAATTGTTTGATTGTGGCGTTTTTCAGGTTCTTTAATTCCCGATTATTTGCGTTTTCATTCACAAGTTGTTTGGGGGTTCAATAGGGAGGGTGTTTATCTGATTTTGCTTTGCTATTTGAATCGTATGTGTGGGTTTGTAGCTCGTTAGCTATTGGGTTCCGCATCACGTGGATTCCACTAATCCCATCCACCAAAGTTGCACCTCAATCCTTGGATATTAACCATTTAATCCCTCATAATAATTATGTCCTTTAATTGTAACTTTTCCTTTTTCAATTACACCCTTGGCGCATTAATTACTCACTTAATCCAATCTCATTAACGCCCTAACATGCAATTGACACTATAATCCGACTAGGGTATACTTTGGGGTATTAAAATTCTACCCTCCTTAAGAAATTTCATCCTCGAAATTTCCACTGTAATAAACAGAAAATCATGCTAGTCAATGCACAAATGTAAATCTTACCAGATGGACCAGCAGAATCTTCAACTTCTTCTCCGATCATGGAAAAGACTTGCCTCTGTCCGCTAGGAGCAGTAGGCCGCTCTACTATCTCAGACCTTACTTGTGCTCCTCTTCCTCTTCCTCCACTAGTTCTTGTTGATCCAGATACATTCGCATTTCCTCTATTCACTTGAGAACCAGAATTCTCTTTAATCTCAGGACAGTTAGCAAACATATGGTCCATACCTCCGCATTTGAAGCATGCTCCTGTAAGTTTCCTGCAGGTTCCCCAATGATTCCTTTAACAGTGCTCACATTTAGGTTTTGTGCTACCTCTACTTGAAGGTGGCACAACACTTCCCTTCGATGTAGGCTCTCTAAATGAATCTTGGATAACCTGTCCACTTGCAACTCCTCTAGTCTTCTTACTACTAACTCTATCATTTCCAGATACTTTCCTCTTATGCTCTTTCTTTTGCTTTATTAACTCAGCTTCTTCTAATTTGATAGCAGCCAATACCAACTGATAATAATTTACTGATTGCATAACAGCCATGGCAGACAAAGGTCCTCTTATAGATTCTCTTAATCCATCCTCAAACTGTCGACATCTGAATTCGTCTGTTAGCAATCCTTTTGGCACATATTTACTCAGTCGACTGAATTCCTTGTCATATTCTCCTACTGTCATACCTCTTTGCTTCAAACTCACAAACTCTCTCCACTTCGCTTCTTTATAAGCTTTAGTGATGTACTTCCTTTCAAATTCTTGAGCAAAGAAGTCCCAAGTTAACTCATCTGGTCGCTGGGGATTCCGAAGCACCAATTCCCACCATTCATAAGCTGAACCTTGCAGTAATGATACTGCGCATGTCACCCACTGATCTTGTGGACAATTGATTTCCTTTAATATCCTTTCCGTCCTTTGTAACCAAAACTCAGCCATCTCTGACTGATCCAAGGAAGTCCCACTGAACTCCTCTGCCCCTCTCTTTCTAATCAAATATGTTGGAGGCTTAGGGGCACTTAACCTTTCTATTACTTGTATCATTCCTTGCCACAACATTGGGTCACCATAATTCGGACCTACACCTTCTGCTCGAGGTCTCTCTTGTGCTGGCGGATTAACCCTCGTAGGATTAACACTACCAGTCGTCTCTCCTACTTCTTCACTCGGATCCGACTCCATCTATTTCCAACAAAGGGTAACATCTGCATTAGGCCACAACTCTAGACAGACTCACATACATCTAGCCAATACTCTAACATCTTATTATCCAGAAACAACTAACCTATGCTCTGATACCACAACATGTAGCGCCCCAATACCCCTTGGGAGGATATCGGAGTCACTACAACACATGCACATACAGATCACTCATGCGAAAGCGAACATAAAATCATACAATCACATGCAGCGGAATAATGGTCTTTAATATAACAAAAACATGCCAAAAAGCAAACTCATATATTCAAAATGAAACTGTTCTTTTACATTATAACATTTACTTTACATCTATATACTGTATACAAAATACACTTTGCTTTGCCATATACATGTCCTATACAAAAGTCGCTTTACTTTTACATATGCCAAGCTATACAAAATGCTAGAACATGTATACAAAACTATGTCATATACAAAAAGACTTCAATATATACTCCTAGTGGCTATGGACTTGCAGATGTGCAACCCTCCGAACCTGTAAACCTACACGGGAAAACACCCGTGCTAAGCGAAATCGCTTAGTGGGGATATCACATATAAAAGACTTCTAACGAAGTCACAAGCATAATCATCAAGCATATCATTAGACGATATGCCAATCATCTATAAGCATATAAGGCAATAAGCATTTATCATACTTATAACATACCAAACATATAGTCATTTTGCTATATAACATATCTACTAATCTCATGTAACCCATATCATGTTCATGTTCTTCTAACTCTAATTATCAGCTCATGTACCATATAATATCATGTCATTGCATATCATGTCCATTTATTTACATATAAGCATAAAAGCATACTTATAGCATATCTTGTACAAATAGTGACTTCTCATAGACACGTAAGCTCATATAAACATTTCAGATATACGATAGCCATATACTTCTCTAGCCATGTACTATAGCTCTTTAACATTTATACATCTCTTGTACATATAGACATCATTTCTTATACAAATAACAATATCATCTCTTGTACATTTAACATCAATTCATATACTTTTACATTTTATATTTAGCCCATTGTCATAAAATAAGTGGATACGGGTACATGTAGATACCAAGTAATGGTACCAAAACATCTAGAGACCATAGTCTCAAGCCATCTAGAGACCGTAGTCCCAAACATCTAGATACTTTAAGTATCAACATCTACACATCCGTCGATGCCAAACATATAAACACCCGTCAGTGCCAAACATCTAGCAGCTGCAAATCATCTAACCCTTTATAGGCATGCCTATCTATCCACTTGTATGAGCATCGAAGGCTTATAACCATTATCCCATATCAAAACATGCATGGTCATTTATATACATTTACTTAAACCCATGCTAGTCATGTAATCTACTTCACATCTTATTATACATACATAAATGTCATTCTAAACTCATTCACATGTAACTCTATATGCATATCATTGCATACATGGTTCACTATGCTCAAGATATTTTAAATATATGCTTGTTAATACGCATCATCATTCATGATTTATCATACTTAATTTACACATGGATATACGCATTCACATTTACACTTATTCACCTTCACATTCTTGTTGTACGCATTCATATTCAAGACTATACATATTCGCATTCAAAACTTTAGCATCCGCATTCACATACTTAATTCATCACACTTAGAATGCTTATAGCTCATACATATTTACATACATATTAGTATGCATAATTCATCAAGCTTAAGATACTCATTTTATAATGATAAATATGTATTGGACAAATCATGGGAACTCGTGGTGAAGTTCGGGTGCATTTTCGGAAAGAAAAACACCCTAAAAAGACAAAACAGAGAGGGGTCACGGTGGCAATGAATTGGTTGTGACCGTGAGGTCCATAAATAGGCATTCTGCCTGCTAAAAACATATGTCATGGTGACAATGAATTTCATTGTGACCGTGACATACCAAAATAAGCAAAACAGAAGCTTAACTTCAGGACTGCTTCGCACCACAATTTTGTACAGCCCAAACCGAAGTCTTACAATCAATTTTAGGCAAAGATCCCTTATAAAATTTCTTCCTCTATGTCTTAGATTTCAAATGAGACAATTTACAGGTCAATTGGATTTGTAAAACATCAGATATGAATTAAACAATATAGACTGTTCCAGTGAACCCTACAAGGTAGAGACACGTCTTTTTGTGCTATTTTTAGGGGTTTTAGAACTAGAATTAGCTCAAAGTCATTTCTGAATAATTTATAGGTATAGAAGTCATGGTTAAAATGAAATAATAAAAACTCAATTTGGAGTTCTGAAACTCCAGTTATACCCGAAATACCATACGGAGGTCTAGTAAGCTATAAGCAGAATTTTTCCTAACACTAGGGTTCATACTTTTCATGCTTATTCACTTAGTATGCTCATGGATTTTGTTCAATACTCATCACACATCATGTGTACACTTCAAGTACACCTCTATCAATTAACACATAATCATGCATCAATTACACATCAAAGTCATCTATCCATCACATATACTTAAATAAAATTAACAAAAGAACACATATATCCCAAACCTCAAAATGGGTTGCTGGACACTCTCAATCTCCAGCTACACCTTCTCCTTTCCCTTAGCTTTCCTCTTGTCCAAATCTTACACAAAATACAAACATAATCTCTCTCTTAGTCCATACTCAAGATTCAATCCAACTCCAACTCAAAGGAAGGGAGTAGAAGAAGAGATACTCATATAAACATCAGCTTACTTACCTTTTTGGTTTAATTCTTCAAACCAATCCACATGCAATCAAATTCCAGATTTAATTGAGAAGAAATAGAAACTCAAACTCAAGAGATGAAGGAATACAGAATTTTGAGGAAAGCAAAGAATGGGAAATGCTGTCAAATTCCACTACCAATTCATCCTCTTAATTAAACATAATTTGCATGCAAAAAGGGTTGGTTGTCTCATGGGAGAAGCCACACGTGGATTCCACTAATCCCATCCACCAAAGTTGCACCTCAATCCTTGGATATTAACCATTTAATCCCTCATAATAATTATGTCCTTTAATTGTAACTTTTCCTTTTTCAATTACACCCTTGGCCCATTAATTACTCACTTAATCCAATCTCATTAACGTCCTAACATGCAATTGACACTATAATCCGACTAGGATATACTTTGGGGTATTACATAGTTTGATTGGTTAGGCTCTATGGACTTAAGATAGTTGATATAGTTTGATTGGTTAAATGCTGCATACTCCTGTTTACTTCTCTTTTTAATATGACTTTTTGGTGATTAATTTTGCTGCTCTATCCTACTTCTTGGGTTCGTTTCTCTCCATTAATATTTTTCTAGTGATTAAGAAGCTCACCCTTCTGATTTTTAACAAAGTAAATTTCTTTATTGTTTTATGTAGAATGGATCCTAGTGTTTGTAGTCTGGATGAGAGCAATGACACTTCTGCAGAAGCCACTTCCAAAAGACGATGTGTATCTTCTATATGGAATTATTTCGATTTCATACCATCAAGTCAGTATGATGATGGAAAATCTAGAGGAAAGTGTAAACATTGCTCAAAAGAATATATTGCCGATTCTACTCATGGGACTTCTAGTTTAAAACATCACCTGAAGGTATGTCTTAAATTTAATGTTGTGTCTGACGAACCAAAGTATAAGATAGACCAAGATGCTTACAAAGAGCATTTAGCTTTAGCTATAACTAGGCACGGGTACACTTTTACTTTTGCTGAACATAAAGCTAATAAAAATATTCATACATATTTGAACCAAGATGTGAAGCCAATATAGAGGAATACAGCAAAATCATGTTGCTTAAAGATACATAAGAGAGAATTGGATATTCTGAAAAATACTTTAGCTGAAGTACCGGGTAGGATTTGTTTGACATGTGATGTATGGACATCATGTATTTCAGAGGGTTACCTTTGCCTAACTGCTCATTATGTGGACAAGGATTGGAAGTTATGCTGTAAAATATTGAATTTTTGTCATTTTCCTCCTCCGCACACGGCTTCTCTATTAAAGACTGAGCAGAACTCCTCAATTTGATGTGTGATATTGGTGGAAGGACAATGAGTCAAAATATCCCATTCTTTCTGTAATGGCTAGAGATATTATGATAATTTCCATTACTACTGTTGCTTCAGAGTCAACATTTAGTATGGGAGGAAGAATTCTCAACAAATGGAGGGCATCCATGTTACCTGAAAATGCAGAGGCATTGATTACAACTCGTAGTTGGTTATTTGGATTTGAAGGTAAAATAAATGCAATTATTTATTTGAACATGTTTTGCGTAATCTTATAATATTCTGATTAGATATTTATTAATATTGCAGCTGAGGATGACTATTAATATCACATGGGAAAGGATATTAAATTTTCAAAACAAAATCAAAGTGTGGAGTGATCGAAAAACGCTTATTTTTTACTATTTGTATATACTATATTTTTGTAAGATTAATATTTTGAAATGAACAATTACTTGCTATTTGTATATCCATTTGTGTCAAGTATTTTACATTAGTCACCTTAATATCCCTTTATTATATAAAAAATTATTTTTTATTAAAAATGAATTAAAAAGATCAAATTACATTTCGGCCCGTTTGGGTCTCAAGAGGCCCATTTGGGTTATTAAATCCGTTTGGACCAAAATCAGTCCGTTTGGACCACCCAACTCATTTGCGTATTATTATAAATTTTTTGTGTATTCAAAAAGTTTTTAACCCATGCTTTTTGGCTCATTTATGACCCGCCCATTAGTGACCCAACCCAAACCCGCCCAACTTGCCACCTCTTCATTTAATTTATTTATCACCTAATATGCATATTTTGCTTAATTTATTCATCGTTATAAATGTTTAATTGATTTTTCATCTTGATCAATAACATTAAGTTTATTTGTGTTTGTTGTTGATGTCAAATCCTTGTATTCTCTTGTTTGAGCACCCGTACGAATGAAGGAGCAGACTCGAGGAGTTGTTATTTTTTATTGTATTTGTTATTTTTCCTTTATTAGTTTTATTGAGTTATTTGGCATGTAATAATTAAGAAAGCCATTTGTTTTATGCAAGCGTAATTAAAAATCATCCAAAAATATTTCTACAAATAAAATTGGGTTTTCTAATAAAATGAGACCAATGTCCTAGTTTTCTATCCAAAATGAATTGTCACTTCAAAATGATTTTTTTAATTATGCATGAGAGGACCAATGTCCTCATCCTTAATAAATACCCCGTTTTATATATGATTTATGTTTTATTTACAATGGGGGTTGTATTCCGCCCCTAGTTTTATTGTAATTTATTTTTTATTTACCGCTTTACATATGTGACTGATATGAGCTTTAATAAACTGCATTAATCGCGCGAGTTAAGAAATGAAATTATATAATTTAAAAACCCATTTATAATTAACCAAGGCACCAATAAGTGTGAAGTTCTGGACACCATCTCTGGTTTAGACCAACAGAGATTTTTTCCAGTTTCTTGCAAACTGGGTGGCGACTCCAAAATACCTCAAAAAGTGCCTAAAGGCGTTATGAAGATAAACGGTCCTTTTCGATGTTCTATTGTGAAAGGAGGTGCCTAAAATGTCTCATAATGCCCAAGATAAAAAAGACGCGAACTAATCCCTCGAATCCTAAAAGCGGGTTCAAAGAGGGCCTTGTTGGTTCTGGCGCACGTCACAGATAGCTACCACGCATAATGCCAACATGTTCAATTTTCCACGTGGCATATTGGCATGTCATTTTTGCCATGTGTGCAGGTGTGCTGACTATGCGTGTTAGGTGGACTTTTCGCCAGTTCCTCGATCGAAAAACAATTAAAGGGACTTTTTTCTATATATGTGCTAAGTTCATTAATTTTTAAGAGAATAAATATTCTTTCATTATTTTGTATTATTTGAGTATAAATTTAGTGATCATGGGTGAAATTAACCCTGAAAAGAGAGCTAGCTTACCAAATGGATTTAATTTCTATATATTTTTAGGATGACCTAAGTGGTTCTACTATATCCTCTAACGAGTCCTTCTGATGTAGATTTGGTCTAGGCAAGTTTCATGAACTAAGTTAATAATACACTGCCACCTGTACAGATTTGGTTGAAAAATAAGTGGATTTGGGTTAATATGCATATATGGCAATACACTATTGGCTTGATTCATACAACCTATTAAGATCGGGTTTAGGCAATAATTTTTCCAAATTCTAATACTTTTATCACTTGTGACAAGTTGAAACAAGGTAAAAAATTTTAAATATCTGGTGCAGTGCATCAAGCCAATGGGACATTGACATGTAGGAATTTATAAAAAAAAACCATTTTTGTAGCTTTTCTTTTCTTATATATCAAAATTTTAATTGTTCCGTACATTATGCATCAGGTCTAAAAAGAATTTTCCTTAAATATGTGTTTGGAATTCTTTGGTTGTGGTAGCTTGAACTTTAAGCAACGACATATAAGAAGAATATGGAAATTTATTTTCATCAAACTTGACATTGTGAAAAGTATATATGATACATGTACTCAAATCAAAATATGCACTTTCTTGGGAAGAAAATCCTAAGAAGATGAAACAAGATTTGGCTTGATGCTTGTTTGAGTTGTAATTTACTTGAAAGCTAAATAATTTAAAGAAATGGTGATTGATTAGAAAGGACTAGTGTAGGCTATCTATAATCATCAACCATGTTGTATAAACTACATAAGCCCATAATGCAAGAGCATGTCCTACTTGATGCAATAATAATGCGCTACACCCTCCGTTTTAAAATAATTGTCATTTTAGCTAATTTTTTTGTACCAAAATATTTGTCACTTTGACAAGTTCAATAGAGCATTAAATTGCTTATTCTATATCTATCCTTATTAAATTGCATTGAAAGTTTAAAAGTAACAAATAAATGAAATTTGGATTTTATTCAAAAGTGACAGATATTATGGAACGGAGTGAGTAATTTTTTTCTCATTCCACTTATTATCTCTCTTCCTAATTAAGTGGTCAATACTAAATTAAATAAAGATATTTTTGATAAAAATATTATAAATTTGTCTAAAATCTAAGCTATTAATTAGACTTATTGGTTCGTGTGAAACAACCTTAAATGACAAATAATTTGAGATAGAATGAGTAATTAATTATGCAGAATAAAAGTCCGGTGGGCTATGTGAGAGGGGATAGCTCCGACTTCCACTCTTGGTTTATGTTGTTGCTTACCACTATGATTTTGATCAATGTCGTTTAGCTATTGCTATATGCTGGGCTACTTGGAAATCTAGAAATGATTTTATATGGCAGAATACAAGACCAGTGGTTGCTTCAGTTATTCACTTGGCAGAGGCTATGGTTAAGGACTGGACCTCAGCTCGATAGCATAATGAAGACCTTAGGAACTCTTCAACCTTCCCTGTGATCTGGTCTCCTCCACAAAAGGACTGGGTGAAGATCAACACTGATGCAGCAATTTTCTGCAGTTCCCATGAGGCTGGTTTGGCTTTTGCTGTACGAGACTATAGAGGATCTTTTATAACAGCAGGTTGTAATTTGATTTCTGGGATTCAAGATCCGACTTTAGCTGAAGCAATGGCGATCCGCGAAGCTCTTAGCTGGCTGAAGAATTCGGGTTTTCAAAAGGCAGTAGTTGAATCGGACTCATAATTAGGTATAAATGCGTTATTAAGCACTTCGTGCAATCAAGCTGACTTTGATTGTATTATTAATGATTGTAAGATTTTAAGTGCGTTTTCTTCCAATATCCTTTTTGGTTATGTCAAAAGATCTGCGAATGAGGTGGCTCATAAACTTGCTCGACCCGCTTGTTCTATAACAGGTCTTGTTACTTGGAATTTAATTCCTCCTCCTTGTATCGTTTCAGCTTTATTGGCTGAGTCTTCTTAATGAAGTTGATTTTATTTCAAAAAAAAATTATGCAAATATGGTATTTGGTTTAGCTGTTGGAAGGCAACTAATAGTCTTTTCTATTCCAACAACTTATTTAACGTTTTTGGTAAAAATTTTAAAATATTAATTGTTAGCTATTTACTATCAAAATAGCTATCTTTTCAAAATGCAACCTTTTAAAACTTTTTGAAAGAATTAAGGCTGATTTATTAATATAAAGACAAAATTACACATTATTTTTATACATATATTCACTTCTTTATATCTAAATGCTAGGGGGTGTAAAAAAAATAATGGTTAATCGGAAAACCGATTCAAAACCGATTTAATTTTAGTGGTTAACCGAATTGATTTTTGTAAACTAATTTTTTGTATTATGAAATTTTAGCATAATGGTTACGGTTTGGCAATTCAAAAAATCAGCGGTTACGGATAACTAACTAATTCGCATTTTTTTAATATATATATTAATTCTTTAAAATATTACTCTTTCCGTCCATATTGACATAAATGTGAAGAATTAATTTTATATTTAAATGGAAAATTAGAATGTATTTATCCAAAAATGAATTAGAACTTGAAAAATGAAGAATTAGCACATTATGTAGCAAATTATATTTTTATTTTAGAATTTCTTTGGTATTATATTTGTATTTTATTTGAAATTTATTTATTATTATGTTTGTATTACAATGTTTATTTTTAATACTTTGAACAATGGAAATTGATAAAGGCCAAATTGTCTTTATCTGGAGAGGGAGGGAACAGGCGATCGGGTGAGAGCGATCTTCAAGGAAGAATGCCCGGTCGGACCGGGCGTAAACACTCCAAAACTTAAGTCAGTAATTTTAGAGAGAGAAAGCTTAGAGAGAGAGTGCTCAAGGTTCAATACCTGAGGCCATCCCTGGCTGGGCTATTTATAAGAGGTGTTGAGGGGCACTTGAGTGCCTAGGGGGGTGATCCCTGGCTGTCAGGGTAGGTATCCAGCGAAGTGACAGTGAGCAGGAGGTTGAGGTGAGCACTGCCTTGTGTCAGGTAGGTGATGGGACGGAATATCACGTCGTCCGATCGGTCCTCCTTAGGGCTCATGCCTGTTTGCTTCGCCTTGTCGACCTTGGGCCTTGCCAATGTTTGGGCTGACTCCATGGGCCTAAAAACAGATGATATTTGCTGTGTTATCACTTGTCCCCCCCTCAACGGGTCCGATCGGGCATGAAGTTGCCTTTACCGTCCCGTTCGGGTGAAACGCCGCTTGAGCCGTTCCGACCAGAGGGTGTCCGTTGGCGGGATTATGAAATTTGAAAGGGGCGATCAATTGAAAAGACGCGCCTGCTCATACAATTGTCTTCCCATTAATTGCCGTGCGTGCACCGAGGGCGATGCTTCGTTCTCTGCAGAGCCATAACACATTTGGCACGTGGCAGCATCTTAGTGGCGAGGTCGCCGGCATATTCCAGAGGTCTGGGCCTATAAATAGGCTCTCTCTGAGCCTCTCTCTTCTCACTTTTTGCAATCCTTAGCGAAACTCTGCCAAAATTTCCTCTCGTCTTCCATTGAGTTGTAGCGAACCTCTTTTCAGTTTAGTTTCTTCTTTGCAGAAACACCTTCCATCGTCAAGTAAGTAAATTTCTTCTTCCTCCTTTGCCTTCTGCCTTCAATTTTTTCGCATCCATTCTTCTATCATTCCTTGTCTTGCATTCCCTTTCCTTCAAATGGCCTCTAGCAGCAATACGACACCGAGCAGAGCCTTCTTGGACGGGTACAAAAACCAATCTGCGGTTGAGCAATGCTCCCGCTTAACGGCGAAAGAGGTGGCCGAGGTTTCTTCCAAGTATGGTTTTCCATCGGATGTATCGGTGGTGCCTTGTCCAGACTCTATATTGGTACGGGAGGGGCCGTTCATAGAGGACGGCAGCGAGTGGTTCATCTGCCACTTATAGAGCCTCGATGCCAGGATGCGACTTCCCTTCGGTGCCTTTGAGATTAATGGAGGGATACGGTCTCGCCCCCTATGAGCTTCATCCGAACGGATGGTGGTCGGTGACTTTCTTTAAAGCGCTGTGCCTCCTGGAGGGAGTGGCTCCGACCCTCGACCTCTTCACACATTTCTTTTACATCTCCTGCCAGAGCGACGGGTCGGAGTACTTCTTCACCAGCCGACCAAAGAAAAAGCTGATCAACATCCCCACCTCGATGAAAGGTTTCTGCGAAAGGTACTTCTTGGTGGGGAGAAAGGGCGGCTTCGGGGTAAGTCTCGCCCGGTCGGCTGGAATGAGGCTTTTGAAGGACCAAGCCGTCGGGCAATCGCTTTATGACGCCAACATCCAGAAGCTGTTGGGCGCGGTGGCTCGGAAGGGAGGCCCTTACGAGTCCAGGGAACTGCTGGAGTCGCTCGCATAAAGCATTTTATTTGCATTTGAAAATAGATGTTTAATGAGAGCACTTATCATTTGTATTTTTGCTATAACCGAAATGGCCGGGGGAAAGAGCACCGCGCAGGAGCTGGCCGATCGGGCCTCTTCTAAGAGGTTGGCCCAAGTGGACGCTTAGGGGGCAAAGGCAGACCAGAAGAGGAGGAAGCTCATGACACAAGCCCAAAAGGAGGCCGCCGCCAAAGAGAAAGCCAAGATCGCGGCTAGGAAAAAGGCCGAGATCGAGGCTCAGAAGAAGGCCTTGGCTCCTTCCACTACCGTTGTCCCGCTCGCGGCCGCTTCGCTGCATGCTGCTCTTACTAGATCGGCTTTCGCTCCTCCTGCTCCGTTGCCTAATCAAACCCCGATCGTTCCAGAGCCTTCGGCTTGGGTTTCTCGCAGGGAGTACGTCGTGGGGAGCGAGCCCGAGGAGGAGGAGGAGGTTCCCGAAGGAGTAAGCCCTCCCGATATTCGGGCGTTGAGGCAGATGTCTCAGGAGAGGGCAACGCGCCTGGATACAGTCGCTCAGCAGCAGCTGGAAGAAAGGGCCAGGCAAAGGGTGGCCGAGCTGGCGGCAGAAGCGGACGCTCGGGTGGCCTCCAGGGAGAAGGTCACCCAACAAGGGGATGTGCCCAAGCGGTCCGGCAGGCGTTCCGCTTTCTTTGGGGACTTCTTGAGGGAACACTTCGGCGATGATTGGTCGCTCAACCAGGTGGCCGGTTCCATTTGTCGGGATCTCCTTCGGGATGAGGACCGCAGGGAGGTCGGGGATGCCCGCCAACTCTACCGAGAGACGCAGGCTATAAGCCACCAGCTAATGGACGTAAGGCCTCACCTTTCTACTCTTCTAACTTTTCAGATCTCCTCTTTTCTCAGTGTCCCTTATATTTTTTCTCCTCTTTCTCTCTTTCCAGGTATCCAGGAGATCCCAACGGGTCGCCTTAATGGCTGATACTTGGCGAGCGAAAGCTGAGGAGGGAGCCAATGCTAGGGCGGAGGCTCTTTCCCATCGTGAGGCGGCTCAGGTTGCCCAAGAAGAGGTCTCCTCCCTCCAAGATGAGGGGCTGGAGGTGAGGAAGCGGTCTGAGGCTTCCCACTCGGAGACGGTGGCCTTGAGGAAGGAGGTCCACCAGAAGTTCCAAGAGCTGAAGGCTCGACAGGGGGAGGTGGACAAACTGAAGGGGGAGACCGCACGTCTGGCTGCTGAGGTTGCTCAATACCGGCATTTCGAGGCGGACACAACGAGGTTAGATGCCGAATGCAAGGATCTGGCTGCCAAGAGCACCAGGTTGAAAGCAGAGGCCGATCAGGCGCGTGGGGAGGCGGAGTCTTTGAAGCTTTCCTTAGGGGAGAAAGAGAATTCCTAGGCTAGGAAACTTGAGGAGGAAGTTGCTGATCAGAGGGAGCGTCTACTTGACGAACTTGCTGAGGCTCAGGCGCAGGTGCTCAGCCGTCTGGTTTATGAGGCCGAGAGGCGCTATCTAGACATCGACTTTGGATGGATGAACAACCCAGCTGCACTGCCCGATCCACCAGCAAGCGACGAAGAGGGCGATGCTCCCGAAGAGGGTATAACCTCCGAAGACCCAGGCACGGGACTCTGTCCTCCCGAGACTAGTTAAGAGGTCCGTCCGGGGAACGAGCCCATTATTCCTCCTCCACCCGAGACCGATCCTTTCATACCGCCGCCGCCCGGGAACGAGCATGAGGAACTTCCTTCCGAGGGGCCTGCCTCCGATCTGATAGTCCTTCCTTCAGGGGGGCCCTGTCTCTGAAGGGGGAGCGGGAGCTGCTGTCCCCGCCTTCGACCCTTCTCAAGCCGTCGCCAAGCAGGACGTCGTACAGATCGCTGATCCTCCCGGCTGCGAAAATTTTGTAGACATAGATATGTAGGAGCTTTTTTTGCTAGTTTTCATTTTCCTTGCAGCTCTTCCTGCAATCATTTTTGTAAATTGTATACATATACTTGAAGCTTTTTTCAATAAATCAGTTTAATCAAACATATTGACTTAATGGCATTAATTTGAAAACAACTTGTGTAATTTGCGCATACTTCCTGAATTGTAAGAAGCTAGAATCTAGCCTCGCATACTTCCTGAATTTGGAAGGGCCAGGCGGTCGGTGAATCAATCAGGAATCCCAAGGTCCGACGCTGTGGTCTTCATTCGCATATTGGTCCGTGGCCGCTGCATAAAATTGCATATTGGCTTAGGACCGCTGCGTAAGTATCGCATATTGACCCGTGGCCGTTGCATAAAATTGCATGGTAGCCTGGGGTCGCTGCGTAAGTATCGCATGTTGACCCGTGGCCGTTGCATAAAATTGCATGGTGGCCTGGGGTCCCTGTGTAAGTGTCCGCCTCGCGTGGTGTTGAGCGCTGCCGCACCCATCGATAGATCCGAACGGGGAGCGGTGGCCTGCCTTTGGCTAGATGAGCGACATAGTATGTAGGCTTGGGAGAAGGTCGAGCGTTGCTGCACCCATCAATAGATCCGAACGGGGAGCAAGTGGCCTGCCATTGACCATATTAGCGGCAATGGATCGGAATCTCATCGATCCGTGCATCTCCGATCGACCATTTTCGCGATCCAGATCAGATGGGTCGTCAGGCGCGCAATGAGCTTATTGCTCGGAGGTGTTAACACATATCGAATTCGATTAAGACAGTTCGACTTTCGCATTCTTAACTCGAAATGTGCATCGAGTCTAGCGTAAAAGTCATGGCGTATGATGCCTTTACAATAAGAAGATTCCATGAAAGACTTCTTTTATTGATGAAGAGAGACTGGTACAATATTACAAAGACTGAGAGGGCTCCCACAGCAGGAGACGTGCGCCTTTAGGCTATGTCTATCCGGGGGTACGCACTCATATGGCGCTTATCCTCTTTGGGTCGTCTAGGGGCGCATCGGCCCTCTAACCCGTAGGGCTTGATTAACAAGCTTCTTTTTGCTGCTTGATCATCGTGACGTAGGCCTCTCGGGACGCTTTTTAGTCCCCTCTCAAGATGGCAACACCATTCCCTGTGGGAATCTTCATCACCATGTATCGAACACTGGTGACGGCTCCTATTTGCATGAGCAAGGGCCTGCCAAAGATGGCATTATAGGCAAATATTAAATCAATCACCATAAAGTTTACCTTGCAAGTGTGGACCGTCGCCTCCTGCCCGAGCTTAATGAAAAACTCAACTGATCCAGCTACAGGGACGGTGGCGTTGCCTAGACCGATCAGCGGCATGGCGTTCGGCTTCAGCCCTTCGATCGGCAGTCCTATCGCCTTGTATGCTTGCAGGGTGAGCACGTTCACGGCACTGCCATTGTCTACCAAGATCCGCCTAACATCGAAGTTGTTGATGCGTGCCCTGATGACAAGTGCGTCCTCGTGGGGAAGCACAATGTCCCTGGCGTCCTAGCTGGACACCGTAATAGGCATGGACTGCTCGGCTACCTGGGAGAGGTACACTCCCTTCCCCCTCTTCTTCTTATGGAGCTCCTCCGCGTAGGCCGATCCTCCTGAAATAACGAATATCGTACCTGCGTTCGACCTACTTGGGCCGGAGCTTCGGGGGTTCCATCGTTCCTCGTCCTCATCCTCATCTGAGCTACAACGGGGCTCAGGGTTTGGTCGTCTATAGGGACTTGCCCCTCTGACCGGTCGGACGAATCTTTGAAGAGCGCCTCTTTGTATCAGGTACTCAATTTCCTTGAGCAGTGGGTTACACTCGTCGGTGGGATGACCAACGTCTTTGTGGAATTCACAATACAGACTTTCATTTCTCCTGTGCCTGCTCCGGTTTGACATCCTCCTGGGCCAGTTAATTGTGTGGTGGTTCTTTTTCATCCACGCTAGCACTCTGGAGGGTCTTGTATTTAGCGGGGTGAAGCCTTGAGGCGTTAGATCCCTCGTCCTTCCTGAAGATCCGCTTTCTGTTCTCTTCCCCCCTGCTTCTGCGTCGCGGACTTCCGAGCAGGTCAGCTACTCTCCCTCTCATAAACAGGCGTCCGTCCGGGTACTGGAGCCTACTCATTATGCTGGCCGGTCTAGCTCTGCCTGTTCTCCGGCTTCCTCCTTTCAGGTGTTCCGTTCGGCCCAATCCATCAGGTCATAAAAATCCAATGGAGTTGGTGTTGGTGCACGTCGAGGTGAAGGACGCTCGGGAGAGTATTTCGAACGGGCGGTCGTTGTTGTTTGCTCGCTTAAGCTCTTTATTTCCGCGACAACGGCCTGGAGCTGATCAACATTATCCTTTAGGCTTTCATCCGCTCATCTGTAAGAACCGGCCGTGCCGACAGCCGGCTCGAATGCACGCGTTGCAGTCCCAAATTGCGCGGCCATAAGCTCTTTAATCTGCCATATAGAGGTGACCGACCCCTCGGGGAGCTGCCAGAACCATCTGGCTCCCCCCCCCCCCCCCCCAAGCGTGTTGGGGAAGATTTGGCACATGGCCCTTTCATCGCGGCTACATGCCTGCACTTTTAGTAAAAATTTTGCTATGTGGACGGTGGGGTCAGTGTTACCTGTATACTTACCCATGCGGAACTTTCTCCATTTGGGAGGCATCTCGAACTCCCTGATTTTTTTGCAGAATGGGGAGGCCTTGCTTTTGGGAGCCCTTCCTTCGGGCGCGCTCTTTTTAGGACCCGTCAACCCAAACTGCTCCAACTTCCGTTTTAGCCATTTGTCTCCCTTGCTCAGGAGGGCTGAGCTGGGGTCCTGACGGGAGCTCCTGGAAGCAGAGCGGCTAGGTGTACACAAGAAAGACAAATCGTCCTCATCGCTGGAAGCGGAGGACTCTGAGGGGTGGTGAGGAGAGTCTTTACTTGAGGACGCTACCCCTTTACCTTTATCGTAGCGTCCTAGCATCTCCATGCGATGCTTTTCCCGGCGTCGAGCTCTTGGCTCGCCGATGGTGATCCCTTTATTCCTTCTTTGTCCGAAGTCTTCGTCTGTGGAGTAATCCCCTCGGACTCTTTCGGAAATAGCGGCATTTTGCCTTTCTGAAGCTTTTGGACTATATTCTTCATGAAGTCGTCAAGTATCGCCCACATGTCGCGAACAGTAACAAGCGAGTCCTCTGAATACTCGAAGGCAGCATCGCTCGCTTCGGGGAGGGGGGTGATCTCCATTGGGGAACCAACGGGCTTTTCCCCTCCTTGGGAGGTGCCTGGGTTGGCACGATCATCATCATCATGGTCAAAATTCATGGGGGTCGCGTCTTCATTTGATCTGGAGCTCGCCATGCCTCTCAACGAAAGCACCAAATGATAAAGGCCAAATTGTCTTTATTTGGAGAGGGAGGGAACAGCCGATCGGGTGAGAGCGACCTGCAAGGAAGAATGCTCGGTCAGACCGGGCGTAAGCACTCCGAAACTTAAGTCAGTAATTTTAGAGAGAGAAAGCTTAGAGAGAGAGTGCTCAAGGTTCAATACCTGAGGCTATCGCTGGCTGGGCTATTTATAAGAGGTGTTGAGGGGCACTTGAGTGTCTAGAGGGGTGATCCCTGGCTGTCAGGGTAGGTATCCGGCGAAGTCACAGCGAGCATGAGGTTGAGGTGAGCACTGTCTTGTGTCAGGCGGCTGATGGGACGGGATGTCATGTCGTCCGATCGGTCCTACTTGGGAATTGTGCCTGTTTGCTTCGCCTTGTAGACCTTGGGCCTTGCCAATGTTTAGGCTGATTCCATAGGCCTGAAAACAGATGATATTTGCTGTTTAAAGCTAATTATGAAATGTTCGATAATTAATCATAGATACAAAAATAATTTTAAATCCAATTCAATAAATTAGTTCTAATTATTAGATAGATCTTTCAATCAATCTTTCCTTAGTTTAAAGCTAATTATGAAATGTTCGATAATTAATCCTAATTATCATATAATCGTAAAAAACACTTTATACGATTTAACCTAACAATTGCAATATGAATCAGAAAGACCTAATTTTAATTAATAAAGATGCTTGACTTTATTTAAATAAGATTATATTGATTATCAAGATAAGTTAAACACCTGCTAAATATCTAATATCTCAATTTATTACTTATTCTAATTTTGCTAAACAATTATGAATTTAGGAAGTTCAGATAGCTGTGAATAATTCTCATGATCTAAACAATGGCACCTATTGAATAAATCGCAAAAACCAAAATAGACTTTGAAATGCAAAATCAAAATAAATACCAAAAATAATAGGAAACCAAGAAAATCGAATAGATCTCACAGATAATAAATTAGAATATAAATTATCTTTTAATTGGAATAAAAAGTTTACGATTTAATTTTATTCATAATCACTGAAATTATACTCAAATAATAATAATATAATAAAATAATTTTTATTCTCTTAAAAATAACTGAACTTATAAATAAAAATCATTTTAACAGTTTTTCGACGAATAAACTATCAGAAAATTCAGCTGGCGTGTACACTCAGCACTCCTTGCACATAAACTAGACACGTGGCATGACACTTTTAAAAAAAAATAGTATGTAAGTATGCCATACGGTAAGATGACTTGTTAAAATGTCCATGTGTCATGCTATATGACATGCTTACATGTCAATTTTTTCACATGGCATGCCATACGTCAAGTTACGTGTGCAGTGAATGCTGAGTATACGCGTCAGTTGAATTTACCGAAGAAAGAACCACCGAAAAAGGATAAAAGTAACTTTTATGTAAATATGTTCTAAGTTTGTTGAGTTTTAAAAGAACAAAAATTCTTTTATAAAATTAATATTATTTGACTAGCAACACACATTCACGGTAGAAAATGCAAAAAAAGATGAATGATAAAAATAAGATAACTAGAAAAATAATAGAACGGAGTCATCTCCCTGCAACCCGTGTTCTAAAAGGAAGTTTCTTTCCTACTAAAAATCCTAATTCAACTAGGAATTATTGAGCAAATCTTCTATGCCTTACACTATTTTCCTCAAATCATTATCGATTATTTTCCTCAAGGGCGGTGACTAGCTGAAGCCAGCTAGTAGCTAAGCGTTGGCCGCCATCAATTTTGAATTTAAAAGCTTTCAACTCTGACACTTTCCTTTGATGGCCCCGCCTTCGTTGTTGACTAACTTTTTTTCTTTTTTTTTTTTTTTTTGTTTTGTTTTGTTTTTACACGTAGAATAAGAATAGGATATACATTGGAAGACTCCGTCAAAGATGTGAGAGGAATGAATTTGAAATTTAATTTCAAACCGATATATTTATTGTATTATATTTGCGTGTAGGTAAGATGTGAATAAAATACATAATAGAATAAATGGTTATATTTATTTTTAAATATTGAAAACGCTAGAGTTTTGTGCCAGTAATAGGCAATAATACATTTGAAATAGCACTTAACAAGGATTTGTTACCTTTTAATTCACCCACCACCTCAACCAGATTATCATTCAAAACAAAATCCTTGTTTAAATTTCTTAAACTAGTTCTATTGAAATTTTCACAAATTACAGTATTAGGCATCCAAATATGTGCAAAATATACCATATATCAACCAGTGGGAGATTTCATAACCTTAGATGAAGTATATAAAGGAGAGATATAAAGTTAGATATTAAATATCATATTATTTTAAGTCTTACTCTTTCTATCCCACTTTTAAGTGATCATTCTCACTGCATTATTTTGTTATATTTTAAATGTTCTTTTATAAATTTGAGAAAAAAGTGCACATATTTGTCTGTATTTATTTTGTACTACTACATTTAATAGAGTAACAAGTTAATTTAATTTAAATGAGTAATAAATTAATGTAAAAATTAAATGGTGTATTTAAAGGACAAATTAGTAAATTGCTAATACTTTTTTTTTATAAAATCAAGTTTTTTCAATTATTTTCTAAATTCTCGTATCAAAGTGAAAGTTACCATTTAAAATGAGGGAGATAGAATACTTTAAAATGGTATAAAAAATTGAATACAATTTTATTGATTATTGAAAAATTAATTATAGACAATTTATAAGTTATGAGTATGACAGAAATAATAAGTGTGTTATATTCTGCGAAACACTCCAAATAAAAATGAGACTACTAAGTCTTCCAACTAAGTGTGTTTTATTCTGAACATATCCCAAAAAACAAGAAGAAGAAGCTGCATACAAAAATGAAGTCCAAAATCTTATTGCTCTACACTCTAACAATAACATGTTCTTTTAATTATATGGTGAACTTTGCAGCTTCAGACGCAGGTTTAAACCTTTTAAATGAAGGTTGCAGCAGCATCAACGTCTCCAGCGTTCCAAACTTCATTTCGAATCTAAACGCTTCGTTTAATGACCTCAAAACGCAGATCAGTGCCGGCAAGCGTTTCGCCACCGCGGAGCGACTCTCCGGATTAGACCCGGTCTATGCCATGCTCCAGTGTCGAAATTATATGTCCACTGACGAATGTATTCAGTGTTTCACTGCTGCTTCCACCGAAATTCGTCGCTATTGCCCCGCGACCATCGGTGGTCGTGTCATTTACGATGGCTGCTTTCTAAGGTACTTATATATATATATATATATATATATATATTCGTCTGATTCATATCCATGCATTAACTTTTCATTAAATTCCTATTACTTATATAGAAATTTAGGCAATCAATTCCAGCATAGTATTATGTCTATTTTTGCTTTGTTTCTTAATGGCTTTTAATATTTAAGAAAATTAACTATACTTTAAAGAAAAATAAAATAATATAAAAGTATATTTACCAGATATGTATATTGGATATTGGATACCCTTTATGATACATTTTTTAGAAGGAAATGAGAGAATTTAACTTTGATTAAATGAAAAAATAACTATATTCTTAACCGATTTGGATTTGGACCGCATCGTACCAGTTCTTTTTAGTTGTATTATTTGTGGTCATCGTTTTTTGGATTACTTTTGGACACGGTAATTCAAGTTTTCTCCGTTTAGGTTAGATTTTCGGATCGGGTCAAAAACTATTAAATTATATATATATATATATATAAAAGTTGCACTTAAAATACTAAAAATCGTATATATTTACTCTTTAGTTATATTTTAGGCCAAAGTAGTCCCTACAATATTAAAAGTGATATATATTTGTCTCACTATTACATAATTGGCTTAAATTTAATACTAACAGTACCAGAGATTAAGATATACAAATGAAAATACACAGGGCAAATTGATTGAAATCAGAAAATTTTGTTATATATACACTGTACTCTTGGAAAAATATTAAAATTTCTTAACATGAAACATTTTTTGTTTACTTACCTAAAATTTGGTTATTTTAACAAGTTTATTATTAAAAATTTTGATTTTTTTTAGAGTTAAAATGTAATGTCAATCTATAATATACATGTGACAAATTTATACGACTTTAATCAGTCTGGCATGTGTATTTTCATTTACTTAATTAAATTTTTATTATTTTTTATAGCAAATTTAAGCCAATTATAAATATATATCATTTTTAATACTTAAATGGTAATTTTGGCCCAAAATATATTTAAAGAGTAAATGTGTAACATTAAAATTTGATCTTTTTCTTATATATTATGATCAATTCAAACTATAATATGTCTATTGGAGAATCATTTGCCAAACGGTTGTGGTAAAAAATTAATTAATTCTGGCATAAAGAAACAAGGAATGCATTTGCAATCTCACCTATAATATCACAAGCACATATGGGAACCAAATTTCACGAAGAAAAAGTCAAGAAGCATAATTACACAATTTTCCCATTGTACCATTTTATCCCTGAAATATATATATATATATACATATATACACACACACACACAATGATATTAAAATCTAACCAGACAAAGAACAAATAATGAAGAAACCGAGAGGTCATGCTTTGACCACACCAACCGGATTCGACCGGCTTGTTTTTAATAATATTATTCAAAAATATAGTGAAATATCCTATATAAAACAATTAAAACACTTTAATAAAACACCCATTCATCATCAATCATCAATAAAAAAGACATTATTTTCAAGTGATTTAATATTTATAACAAAAATTTAAGATAAATATGATAATAAGTCACAAATATCTAAAAAAAATTAATCAAATATAAATTTTATTTTTTTTATTGTATTCACTAAAAAAGTCATCAAAATTCTCTAAATCCCAATTCTTTTGTATTTATATTTATATTTTATTTTATTTTTAAAAAAAGAAGATATTTTATGGACATTTTAGATAAAAATTGATTTTTTTGTTCAAATAGATTTTAGATGTTTCAATTTGATTTTTGATAGAGTTATGATACGCCCATGACTCTATATAGGATTGAGTTCCTATCCAGATTAAATTGAGTTATTTAATCTAAATTAAATTACCAAATCCTATCTCATAAAGGATTCTGAGTTAGACTGGGGTTAAGACTCTAGCCTTTAGGACCTCTATAAATAGAGGTGAGGTCCTCATAATTTGGTAACGAGAAAACTTATACGCCGCAAGGCTGCTCATTCCCACTCACGATTATTTTGTGTTAATCTTTCAGGGACTTCTAGATTGTGATCTAGCCGCTATTATCCCGAGTGGGTAAAAGCCAGACCGGTGACCAATAAAGGAAGATCCTTGTACCGCTTCCGCAACGTGATTACCGCGCTACAAACAAGTACGTTGTTTTCCTTTATTTATTTATTTTCCATCATTGGTATCAGAGCCATCGTTTTATTGCGTCCTGGCATGTGGCTTTAAAATCAATCTAAAATTTTATGAGTAAAATTTATAGATTTAGGAAGCATGAAACGCAACAAAAATTTGTTTTTTGTGTGAAAAATATATATGTGTGTATATTTTGGCTCAATTCCGTGTATGTGTACACCGAAACCCGAGGGATAAAATTGAATATTCGAAACGCTAGTCTAGAAATTGGGATTTTTATTTTTGACCATTCCACTGTGTTCACAGACCCCGAAAACCCCAGGCCGGCCGAAATCCGGAGTCCAAAAGAGGCCGGGAAGGTGGCGCGTGGCTTGCACGCGCCACCATACGTTGGGCGCGTGCGCGTGGGCGGTGGCCCACACGCACGCAAACACGTGTCGATGACGTGGCGCGTCATCGACACGTGGCCCAATAGGTCAGAGCCACGTGGCAGACTGAGGTCATGCCACGTGGCTCCGACGTGTCCACCCGGTGCCACGTGGCGCCAGGTGGACCAATAAGGGGTCGACACGTGGCAGAGCTGGGGCTTGCCACGTGTCATGATGACGTGTTAGGGGAACCCACGTGTACCAATCAGAGTCCGCCACGTGTCATGCCACGTGGCATGACACGTGGCTGCCACGTGTCCACATGTTGCCACGTGGGCAACACGTGGACCAGTAATGGTTGAACACGTGTCACACTGTGGTGTTGACACGTGTCCGACCAGTTGAAGACGCGCGTGTGGCGCGTGGGGGCGCGTGAGCGCGTCCCCCTCCCTCTCGTCGGCGCGTGTCGGCGCGTGGGAGCTTCTCCGGCCTCCAAATCAGCTCCATTTTTTTGCGAAAATATTTTTCAAAATATTTCTGATTTATTGGTCTATGTTTTAAAATTTTTTGATGACCATAAAATATTTTTGTTTATTTTTTGAAATAAATATTATAAAATAATTATGGAAAATGAGTTTTCTATTTTAAAATATTTTGGAAAAATTTTTTAGATGATTTTTTGTCCTTACTTGTTGATTGGAATGTGTTTCAATCATATGAGTTTATACATGAGTGTATTAACCATTTAAAATTTCTGTAATGTGTTTCAGAAATGATGATAAGGACACCTATGATTCCTAAAACCCCGCATGGGATTGCGTTAAGAAATGCAAGAGTGCGTTCACTAAGCAAAATGAGAATGCGGAGGAACATTCGAGCTGATGATATTGATGCTATAGTGCGTCATATATTGACTATGCATGATCAAATGCAAGAGTGCATTTGGATTGGAGGCTTAAGCTTAGGAAGGGATGACAGAGATAAAATCAAAGCGTTGGTTAATTCTTTTGCATATCATCCAGTCCTAAGAGAGCTTTTGGAAACTACTTGGTACATAGGAGATAGAGTTTATAAGAAATCTATCATCCATTTTTTGGCTAGAGTTGCCAAAAGAGGAGTGTTGAGGAGCAACATTCCATCTGTGATGAAATTGAGAAGCGGACGTGAAGTGTATCGTCCATGGCTTCATCAGCGAACTTATGAGTTCCCTTCTGAATTGATGAAGTTGGTCAAAGAATCAGTCCCAGTGTCAGTAAAGGTCTTGAGGAGATCTAGTTTTCTAGATTAGTTGACATGAGTGTCAATTATAGTTAGCGTTTGGTTTTTATAGGATTTATGTTTCCTATTATTATTATTATTATTTGACATGTGTGTCTTATTTGAGAATGATTGGATTTATTTATTGGTTGAATGAATGGGTTTATTCTTTATGGCTTTTAATTTTTTTTTAATAAATGTGTTTATTTTAAAATGTTAATTGCCATGCAATATTTTATAAGTAAAATGTTTGCATGTTTATTAAGTAGAGACTTAATAAAATAAAACCAATAAAATATCCCTCATAAGTTTAAGAACTTAGTAATCCAATAATTCTGATTTACTATGCATGAAATCTTAACCTATAAAGTTGGACATTAGAACTTAGAAGGTAATTGGTACTCTAAGTATACTTTTCGAATTTAAGTCTAATAGAAAACTTTATTAGGTTATTATTTCAGGTGTATAGTAAATTTTCATGTATTGCCTAATCTCCCACTAATAACGTGCAACTTTGTTCCATTTGAATCAGAGGATACAAATGGCATCTGCTTCCAAATCTATTATCGCTGAATTAAACAAAGACTTGAAATTAAATGGCGACAATTATGAAATCTGGAGCATGAAGATCCAGTATGTGCTAGAGGAGCAAGAGGCTCTTGAAACCTTGAGTTCGGTTATGGCTGAACCCGAGGATGGCAACACGGCCCAGCATAGGCGGGACCGAGATGTATATCTGGCTTGGAAGAAAAAGAATTTCACTGCTCGAATCATTCTCCTGAGTGCTATGGAGGATGATATAACTAAGCAATTTCGCAAGTATCAGAACGCAATGGATCTGTGGATCGCTTTGCGGGAGAAGTTTGGAGGAGTGACTCTAACTAAGCTCCGATCTTTGACGATCAAGTTTGATACTTATCAGAAGAAAGCTGATCATACAATGCGAAAACATCTCAGGGAGATGGAAAATATGATGAGCGAGCTTAGTGAATATGGTCATAAGTTGACCGACGAGCAGCAGGTGCAAGCTGTCATCCGTTCCTTACCCAAGAGTTGGGAGCATATGAAAATGCAACTAACTCATATGGACAGTGTGAAAACATTTGAGAATGTCGCACGTCACTTGGAGCTTGAAGAGGACAGATTGGCATCGATTAAGGTCAATGCTGAAGTGCATGTGGCACAGTCCCGTTCTGGTGGAATGAGTTCCAACCAGAACAAAAGAAAGAGCTTTAAGGGTCGGGATAAGGAACCTGCCAAGAGAAATAAAAGGCAGAAAAAGGAGCAGAATTCTAAAAGGTCCAAAGGCAAGAAAAAGATAAACATTTCAAAAGTGAAATGTTTTAACTGCCAGCAGAAGGGACACTATGCAAGAGACTGCACTGTGCCCAATCAGGTACACTATTCTAACTCAAGAGTGAGTGAAATTTGTGTATCTAGTTCTGTATTTCTAACTGAATTTCATCCTTTGTGGGTGGTTGATTCAGGAGCAACGGACCATGTAGCAAAGGATCGAGATGCCTTTGTAGAGTTCCGACGAATACCATATGGAGCAAAATATGTGTATGTGGGAAACGACGCAAGAGTGCCGGTTCGAGGGATTGGCGCGTGTAGATTAGTCTTACGCAAAGGCCGAACCTTACTCCTACATGATGTACTTTATGCTCCAGATATTCGTAGGAATTTAGTTTCTGTTCTAGTGTTATTAAAACTTGGTTTTGATTTACACTTTAAAGATGACAGTGTGAACTTATGTTTGAATGATGTCTATTATGGTTCTGGTTTTATTTCGAACAATTTCATTGTTTTGGATATCGATCCTAACTTTATGAATAATAATAGTTTTTCTTTAATCTCTTCTACTTCACATAATAATGAGAATCATGTGAAATTGTGGCATGCTAGATTAAACCATATTGGGCAAAATCGAATGAGTCGGTTAGCCAAAGTTGGTTTTTTAGGTGATTTGAATGAGGTTGAATTACCTACTTGTGAGCATTGTCTAAAAGGGAAACTAGTGAGAAAACCGTTCGGAAAAGGAACTAGAGCTGATTTTCCATTGCAATTAATTCATTCTGACGTTTGTGGTCCAATGAATGTGAGGGCAAGGCATGGGGCCTACTACTTCATCACATTTATAGATGACTATACAAGGTATGGTCATGTCTATTTGATTTCTCACAAGTCAGAAGCATTGAGTTGCTTCAAAACTTTTATGAACTTAGTTGAGAATCAATTAGATAAAAAGATAAAAGCTTTAAGAACTGACCGAGGTCGGGAATATCTTTCAGATGAATTTAAAGCTTTATGTGATGAAAAAGGGATTGAACATCAGTTGTCCATTCCCAGAACTCCACAACAAAACGGTGTTGCGGAAAGGAGAAATAGGACTCTTCTTGATATGGTTAGATCTATGATGGCAGAAGCAAATTTGCCCATCTCCTATTGGGGAGATGCTTTACTTACTGCCACATATGTTCTAAACCGAGTGCCCTCAAAATCAGTCGCATCCACACCTTACGAGTTGTGGACTGGTCGACAACCAGACCTAAGCCATCTACGACCTTGGGGTTGTGCTGCTTACGTCCATGATACCTCAAGTAAATTTGGTAAATTGGGACCAAGAGGTAAAAAGAGTATCTTTGTGAGATATTCTGAAGTATCAAAAGGATACGTATTCATGGGTGAGCAAGAGAATGGTTCTGTGACTGAATTTGAATCACGAGATGTCATATTCTTGGAAAATGAGTTTCCAAAGTTGGGCGAAGTGAATCAAGATTTCACTTTCTATGAAACTCAGGAAAATGAACCATCAGGATCGCTCCATCCGAGTGGGAGGAAATTAGAGGAAGAAGGTCAAGATCTTCCTCCTCTACATGATCCGGATGTTCGAGACCCTGATTTGAGTGGGAGCATTCCTGACTCCAGTGGGAGTATGGAACATGGTCCCAGTGGGAGTATTCCGAAGTACGATGAATATATGAAACATGTTTATCAAGATTCGGAACTGCGTAAATCTAAAAGGATAAGTGTTCCTCGCCGACGATTTGAGATCGAAGGCTTGAACGAAGCCCTTTTGATTACCCCACAAGATGATGAAGAGCCTAAAAACATAAAAGAGGCCTTCTCATGCCCAGCTAAAGAAAAATGGATCAATGCAATGGAAGAAGAAATAGCATCGATGAGGTCAAACCATGTTTGGGAACTGGTTGATCTACCAGAAGGACGCAAACCGATTGGGAACAAATGGATTCTCAAGGTCAAGCGAAAAGCTGATGGAAGTATCGAAAGATACAAAGCTCGGCTAGTCGCTAAGGGGTTTACACAGCAGGAAGGGATTGACTATGAGGAGACTTTCTCCCCTGTTGTGAGATTTACGTCTATAAGGTTAATTCTTGCCATAGTGACGAGTTTAGACCTTGAGCTACATCAAATGGATGTAAAGACTGCTTTTCTCAATGGAGAACTAAATGAAGAAATCTACATGGAACAACCTATAGGTTTCATCGAAAAAGGCAGCGAACATAAGGTTTACCGATTGAAAAGATCAATCTATGGCCTGAAACAGTCTTCGCGACAATGGTATTTGAGATTTCATGATACGATCATGTCGAATGGGTTCAACATGATTGATGAAGACCATTGCGTGTATAATAAAAGCTCTAAAAATAACTTTGTCATTTTGACATTGTATGTAGACGACATACTAATAGCTGGAAATGACAAAGCGTACGTAAATCAAATCAAAGATTGGTTATCGTCCAACTTTGAAATGAAGGATATGGGTAATGCAGATTATATTCTTGGAGTTAAGATTTCAAGAGATCGTTCAAGAAGGTTGTTGTCCCTTTCCCAAGAGACATATATCAACAAAGTCCTTGAACGATTCCATATGCAAAACTGCAAACCCATATCCTGCCCCATTGCCAAGAATCAGTTTCTTAGCAAAGAGATGTGTCCTAAAACGCCAGATGAAGTGGAGCGTATGAGAGATGTTCCTTATGCCAGTGCCGTGGGTAGTCTCATGTATGCTATGTTGTGTACGAGATCGAACATTTGCTATGCAGTGGGCATGGCGAGTAGATATCAATCTAACCCAGGCGAAGCACATTGGAAAGCAGTAAAGAGGATACTTAGATACCTCAAAGGTACAGCAGATTATTCTCTCTGTTATGAAGGCAAGGATCTGCAATTGAGAGGATACACTGATGCTGATTGGGCTGGAGATGTGGACGAGAGGAAATCCACTTCAGGTTTCATATTCTTGCTTGGCAAGGGTGCCATCTCATGGAGTAGCAAGAAACAAATCTGTGTAGCCTTATCAACGATGGAAGCTGAATTCGTAGCTTCCGCAGCTGCAGTACAAGAGGCAGTTTGGCTAAAACGGTTGATGGACCATTTAAGAGTAACTACCTCGGAGGGACAAGTGACAGTCTTTAGCGACAGTCAATCATCGATAGCTTACACAAAAGATCCGAAATTTCATAGTAGGACTAAGCATATCGACATTAAGTATCATTATATTAGAGATGTAGTTGCACGGGGAGATGTGAACTTACAGTACATATCTACGCATGATATGATAGCAGATCCGTTAACTAAACCTGTAACTAGAGATGTGTTTGAGAGACACATTAGAATTCAGGGTTTGCATAGAATTTGATGTGTACTGACTTTATTTGTGTAATCCCTTAACATTATTATTTATGAATAATAATAAAGTTCATTGTTGGCAATACATGAGTGTGAATGTTTAACATGTGAACATTTACTGTTAATTGTTTGAGTTTGAGCGTGTCAGACAGAGAAGTAGCCCACTCACAAGGGTGTTTACCTTGGTTTTATCAACAAGTTGGCAAAGACTAAGATGAGGCGAATTTTGAACAAATGAGTATGCTCGAGAGCCTGTTCAAAATGAAAGTGCCGTCTTGCAGAAATTACAAGATATGTCTTGTTAAGGTGCAAGATAAAGTCATACATAAGGTTGTATGCTTTGGATTGAGATCCAAAATAAGGATCGTAAGGGATCCGATGGTTAGTTATGTGTAACTACCATGTTCTGTCTTAAAAGTCAGAAGTAGTTCTTAAGTAAGCGAACTAAAGTTGGGTGCTACGGTGCATCGCAACCTTACGCTTCTGTATGGTGTTTTATATGCACATTGTTTAAAATGTGAGACATGCGCTCCTTTAAGGGAAGGAAAGAACACCATAACACATGTTTTATACCGTGTGTGCTTAAGTGACCAAAGGGATGGGAATTTAATACAATTGATCTCAACTTTCCCTATTGTGAGACCCTGTTAATATATCGACCCTTAGAACCCTTAACTTATCCCTGAAGTATGGTTTGATGTGGCTAGCTTGGTTAGTCTCCAAGAGGTCTGGGAAAAATTTAGGCCTAGCGGATTTAACTAGAAAAGCGAGTTGAATCATGATGGATGGCATATAGTAAGAGGGGAAGATAACCTTTATGATCACATTCATAAGAATTCGTGGTTCACCGACATGTCTATTATTGTTTCTATGAGTTGAAACATAATAGTGAACACGAATAACGTTTTATGAGATCATGAGTTAAAACGGTGATTGTGAGAAGGTGGTCTAGGGTTAGGCATACGTGAAATAAAAGGATCGCCCTTTCGAGAAGCTATATATCCCTAACAGGTGTATAGCAAATGTGCTCTCGAGGTATGCTGGTCACACAATCTATTAGTCTGTATAACTGAAGATTATATATATGGAATGTGTTCCGTCATGTGCGAGTGGGAGATGATAGAGTTATGATACGCCCATGACTCTATATAGGATTGAGTTGCTATCCAGATTAAATTGAGTTATTTAATCTAAATTAAATTACCAAATCCTATCTCATAAAGGATTCTGAGTTAGACTGGGGTTAAGACTCTAGCCTTTAGGACCTCTATAAATAGAGGTGAGGTCCTCATAATTTGGTAACGAGAAAACTTATACGCCGCAAGGCTGCTCGTTCCCACTCACGATTATTTTGTGTTAATCTTTCAGGGACTTCTAGATTGTGATCTAGCCGCTATTATCCCGAGTGGGTAAAAGCCAGACCGGTGACCAATAAAGGAAGATCCTTGTACCGCTTCCGCAACGTGATTACCGCGCTACAAACAAGTACGTTGTTTTCCTTTATTTATTTATTTTCCATCAATTTTTATCTAGTACAAAACAATTTCTATTTGGTTTTTTTATTCATACTAAATTCATTCATTTTTTTTTTGTTTATCTTATCACAAACCAAGCCAGACCAACTATCATTTTGTGATTATACAGGCCGATCCATTTGTTTTTTTTTTTAGCAAATTATTTTAAAATTTTTATTTAAAAATAACATAAAGTGTACTTCTATTGTTTCAATGTAACGGTTAACTTTAAAAAATATATTTTTTTTCCAAATTTAAATTTTCTATAAAATTAATATAAATTAATTAATTTTTAATTTCTTATCTTTATTTCAATAATTTTTTTAATGGACTTTCTCTTTCATACAAATTTTTAATTGCTATTATTTCATTAAACTTAAAGTTCGACCAAACTAATTTGGCATAATGCATAATTTGCATCCAAAATTTGACAAAAAAGGTGAAAAATCCTATTGCACGCCAAAATTTTTCTACTATTACACACTCTAACTTGACAAAACTATATGCATTACCACCCTATATATGGACACGTGTCCTTGCGCATGAGTGTGTCTGAGGTAAAAAAAAAAAGAAAATAAATTAATAAGTTTAATGCATATTCCTCACCTTAAATTTGGCTAAAAATATCTAGGCTAAAAGTGAATTTTTGCCCCTATCGTTTGTCAAAATGGACAAATTTACCTCCAATAAATTTACCCCTAAAGTTTCTAAAATTAGAGATATTTGCGGGTTAATTACGTCCGTGGTTATCGAATTTTAGTATTTATAACCAAATGATCATAATAAAATAATTTATAACATAAAAGTAATCAAATTTTTATTTTTTTTCAATTAAGGTAAAAATGACCGAAAAATTAATTTTTTGTCACCGAAAAGTTATACAAATATGCCAATATGACCCGCTTACATGGAGAAATTGACACGTTAGTAAGTAAATATCAGTAAAACTTTTTTTTTTGTCTTTTTGTACAGGTTGACATAACACGTGCACTTGCTAAAGTGTCAATTCCTCCATGTAAACGGGCTATATCGCATGCTGACTGGACACGTTCTAGAAAATTACTGATGAAATAGCATATTTGCGTGGCGTTCCGGTGACGAAAAATTAATTTTTCGGTTATTTTTACCTTAATTGAAAAAAAATAAAAGTTTGATGACTTTTATGTTACAAATTATTTTATTATAATCATTTGGTTATAAGCACCAAAATTCGATAACCACAGATATAATTAACCCGATATTTGCCCCCACCGTCAGCGGTCAACTAACATTTTAACGGTCAAAATTACCAGTAATTGAAGGTAAGAGCAAAAAATCTCCTATTTTACAAATGTTAGGGGTAAATTTGCACGTTTGAAAAAACGTTAAGGGCAAAAATACACTTTTGGCACCCAAACGTTTAATTTATGTGTCCAATGAATGTATAACACGTATCCCACTAACAGTCAACTATCATATTAATGGTCAAAGTTAGCGGCAATTGACGATAGGGGCAAAAATCTCCCATTTTATAAACATTAAGGGCAAATTTGCTTCAAAATAAACGTTAGACGTAAATTTGCCCATTTTGGCAAATGATAAGGATAAAAATACACCTTTAGCCAAATATCTATTACTAACTCTAACTATTGGAGCGTACCCAACTACGCACCTTAACTTGACAAAATTATATTCATTACACCTCAAATAGCCCATTTTATTATTATTATTTTTATTTGTAATGATGTACTTGTATATTTTTCTTTTAAAATTAATGATATTAGTTTCATAGATTAAATGGATCTTGAAGAAAATATATTCATTTAAGAAAAATTAATAGTGTTTTTTATGCTAATTTAATAAATTTGATTTGTTGTATTCAATTTTTGTCGCAATTGCCCTTAAAAAAATTTAAAAAAAAAATAGTAATACATAGAATGATGTTAAATGAGGTATAGTTGATCTTTTTTTTGCACCCTTAAAATCTTTACAATTTCTTTATAACAACTTACAAAAACAATATTAAGTTTTAGCAAATAAAGTGAGATCAATTACATATGAATTTATCATTAATAAAATAAAAAAATTCATCAATCCGTTCTTGAGTTGAAATTTTTAAATAATACAAGTATCAAATTGGAACATTTTAATAATTAGAGTTTGATTTGTATATATTGTGAAAATTTTGTATAATTAAAAAAAAAAGAAAAAAACAATCCATACAATATTCTTGTTTCCTATGAAATTAATAAACAATAATAAATTTAGGAGGTGATGGGTGCAATTTTTCCAATTTTTGGATGTGAAATAGGACACCTGAAAAATTTGAGTATATAATAGGTTTCTTTTACCAATTTTAGGAAGTCAAATATGCATTATGCCACGACATGTGCACCATTTAATTTGGAGATGTCTTTTTAGGGTATTGATAGGTACATTTTTACCAAATTTAAAAGTACAATAAAACATCTAAAAAATTTAAGTGCATAATATATTTTTTATTTGTGCCAAACTTTAAAGTGTAAATTATATATTATGCGAATTAATTTTGCACAATGGTGAAATAAACTTAAAGTTTGAGCGAACTAATTGTGTATAGTAATGGATAGATGAAATGAAAGAAAGAGTTAATGGAAAATTGATATTGCTGTTGAAAAAGAAAACATAAATGAAGAAAATGTTCGAAAAATAATTGTTAAAGTGACTATACGGGATTATTTCAGTATAAAAGTATATTTAGCAGACTGAATGTTAAAATTATACGCATATAATTTATTGAGGTAACATTAAATAATGGCATTTGCCTTTTGTAGCGCAGAAACGATGCGGAAACGTCTATAAGGATTCTGTTTATTTTTTTATCACTGGCCTAACTTTTATCCACATGCGGGATAATAAAAGTTATTTCACAATCTAAAAGCCCCTGAATGATCAAGACAAAAAACTGTAAGTGAAAACGAGCAGCCTTGCGGCGTATACGTTTTCTCGTTACCAAATACTGAGATCTCCCATCTATTTATAGAGATCCTAAAGGCTAGAGACTTATCTCTAGTATAACTCAGACTCCTTCTGAGATAGGATTTGTTAATATTAATCAAATTGAATTACTTAATTGTATCTGGATTGAAACTCTATCCAAATTAGAGTCATGGGCGTACCCAAACTCTATTATCTTTCACTCGCACATGACATAATGAATTCCAGTCTTAATCTTCAGTTATACTGGTAGATAGATTGTGTGACCAGCATACCTCGATAGCACTAGTGCTATACACCTATTAGGGATATATAACGTCTCGAAAAACAAGACCCTCCTTTTCACATATGCCTAAATAGATGGTCTTCTCACATTCACTGTTTTAACTCATGATCTCATAAAATAATTTTCGTGTTCACTATTATGTTTCTACTCATAGAAATTATAATAGGCATGCCAGTGAACCACAAAACAATTGAATGTGATCAAAAGGCTATCTTCCTCTCTTACTGTATGCCATCAATCATGGTTCAACTCACTTTTCTAGATAGATCCGCCAAGCTTAAATTTTTTCCGGACCTCTTAGAGACTAACTAAGCTAGCCACATTGAACCATACTTCAGGAATAAGTTAAGGGTTCTATATAAATAGGGTCTCACAATAGAAAAAGTTGAGATCAATAATATTATTAAATTCCCATTCCTTTGGTCACTTAGGCACACATGGTATAAAACATGTGTTATGATGTTCTTTCCTTCCCTTAAAGGTGTGCATGTCCCACATTTTAAAAATGTGTATATAAAACACTATACAAAAGCGTAAGGTAGCAATGCACCGAAACATCTAACTTTAGTCCGCTTACTTAAGAACTACTTCTGACTTTTTAGACATAATATGGTAGTTACATTAAACTTACCATCGGATTCCATATAATCTTTATTTGAATCTCAATCCAAAGCATACAACTTTATGTATGTCTTTATCTCGTGCCTTAACAAGACTCAACTTTATGTATGTCTTTATCTCGCACCTTAATAAAACTCATCTTATAATTTCTGCAAGACGGCACTTTTATTTTGAATAGGCTCTCAAGCATTCTCATATGTTCAAAAATTGCCTCATCTTAGTTTTTGCCAACTCATTGACAAAATTAAGGTAAACACCCTTGTAAGTGGGCTACTTCTCTGTCCGACATGCTGAATCTCATACAAATAACAGTAAATATTTACATATAAACATTCACACTCATATATTGCCAACATTGAACTTTGGTTATTATTCACAAATAATAACATAAAAGGATTAATGAAAATATAACAGTACCAATTAAATTCTAAGCAAACCTCGAGATCTAATGTGTTTCTCAAAATACATCTCTTGTTACAGGTTTAATTAATGGATCTGCATGCATAGAAACGTACTGTAAGTTCACTTCTCCTCGTGTAACAATATCTCTCATGTATTGATACTTAATGTCGTTATGCTTAGCTCTATTATAAGCTATCAACGACTGACTGCCACTATAAACTGTCACTGGTACCTCTGATGCAGTTACTTTTAAATGGCTCACAAACCATTTCAGCTAAACTATCTCTTGTACTGCAATTGAGGAAGTGACAAATTCAACTTTCATTATTGATAGAGCTACACAAGTTTAATTCTTGTTACTTCTCGAGATGGCACTCTTGCCAAACAAGAATATGAAACCTGAAGTGGATTTCCTCTCATCCACATCTCCTACCCAATCAACATTTCTGTATTCTCTCAATGCAGATCCTTTTCTTGATAATAGAGAGAATAATCTGCAGTAACTTTAAGGTATATAAGTATCCTTTCAATTGTTTCCACTGTGCTTTACCTGGGTTAGATTGATATCTATTTATCATGCCCACTACATAACATATATGATGTCTTATACACAATATTGCGTACATAAGACTACCCAAGGCACTAGCATATAGAACGTTCCTCTCACGTTCATTTTTTCTAGCATCCTAGACACACATCTTTGCTAAGAAACTGATTCTTAGCAATGGGGTTATCTATGATTTTGCAGTTTTACATATTAAATCGTTCAAGATCTTTGTTGATATATATCTCATAAGAAAAAGACAACAACCTTCTCAAACAATCTCTTGAAATCTTAACTTCAAGAATATAATATGCTTGACCCATATCCTTTATCTCAAAGTTGGACGATAACCAATCTTTGATTTCATTTACGTACCATTTATCATTTTCAGCTTTAAGTATGCCTTCTACATACAATGCCAAAATGACAAATTCACTTTCAGAGCTTTTACTATAAACACAATGATCTTCATCAATTATGTTGAACACATTCGTCATGATTGTATGATGAAGTCTCAAATACCATTGTGTTGAAGACTATTTAAGGCCATAAATTGAACTCATCAATCAGCAAACCTTATGTTTGCTGCCTTTTTCGATGAAACTTATAGGTTGTTCCATCCAATTCTCCATTGAGAAAAACAGTCTTCCCATCCATTTGATGAAGCTCTAGGTCCAAACTCGCCACTATGGCCAGAATCAACCTTATGGACGTAAATCTTACAACAAATAAAAAGGTCTCCTCATAGTCAATCTTTTTCTATTGTGTGAACCACTTAGCGACTAGCCTAGCCTAGCTTTATATCTTTAGATACCTCTATCATCCTTTCATTTTACTTTGAGAATACATTTATTCTCAATTTGTGTCCTTCCAGTAGATCAACTAGTTTTCAAACATAGTTTGATCTCATGAAGGCCATTTCTTCTTCCATTGCTTTAATCTATTTTTCCTTAAATGGGCATAAAAAAGGCTTTTAAATATTTTATGCTCTTTCTTTGTCTTGTGGGATAACCAAAAGGGTTTCGTTCAAGCCTTCGATTTTAAATCGTCGGCATGTAACACTTATCCTTTTAGATTTTTGCAGTTCTAAATCTTGATAAACATGTCTTATATATTCATCGTGATTCACAATGCTCCCACTGGGACCATGTTCCATACTTCCATTGGAGTCAAGAATACCATATTCTTTACTCCCACTAGAGTCAAGAATACTCCCACTCGAATCAGGTCTTGAACATCCGGATCGTTTGGAGGATGAGGGTTTTAACCTTCTTCCTCTAAATTCCTCCCACTCGGATGGAGTGATCCTGATGGTTTCTCTTTCTGAGATTAATAAAAAGTGAAATCTTAATTAACTTCGCCCAACTTTAGAAATTTATTCTCTAAGAATATGATGACTCGTGATTTGAATTCTGTAATAGTGCCATTTTCTTGCTCACTCACAAAAATGTATCCTTTTGATACTTCAGAATATCTCACATAGATACTCTTTTTACCTCTTGGTCTCAAATTTACCAAATTGAGGTATCATGGACATAAGCATTATAACCCTAAGGTTGTAAATGGCTTAGGTCAGCTTGTTTGACCAGTTTATAACTCATAAGTTGTGGTAATAACAGATTTGGAAGGCACACAGTTCAGAACATATATGACAGTCAATAAAGCATCTCCCCAATAGGAGATAGGCTAATTTGCCTTTGCCATCATAAATCTAACCATATTTAGGAGAGTCTTATTTCTCATTTCCTTAACACCGTTTTGTTGTGGATTTCTAGGAATGAACAACTGATGTTCAATCATTTTTCATCACATAAACCTTTAAATTTATCTGTAAGATATCACCGACTTCTATCAGTTCTTAAAGTTTAGATCTTTTTGTCTAATTGATTCTCAACTAATCTCTTATAAGTCTTGAAGCAACTCAATGCTTCTGACTTGTGAGAAGTCAAATATACATGATCATATCTAGTACAGTCATATATAAATGTGATGAAATAGTAGGCCCTATGCCTTGCCCTTACATTCATTTGACCACATACGTCAGAATGAACTAACTGCAATAGAAATTTGACTCTAGTGCCTTTTTTCGAATGATTTTCTAACTACTTTTTCCTTTTAGGCAATGCTCACACGTAGCCAATTCAATCTAATTTGAATCACCTATTAAACCTATTTTGACTAACTGACTCATTCGATCTTGTCCAATATAGTTTAATTTAGCATGCCATATTTTCACATTATTCTCATAACTATGTGAAAAATAAGAAATTAAAGGAAAAATTAGTTGTACTCAAATAGTCATGGTCCACATCCATAACCAGAACCATAATAGAAATCATTCAAGCATAAGCATACACTGTCATCTCTTAATATGTAAATTAAAAACAACTTTCAATAAAGCAAGAATAGAACCTAAATTTCATAACAAATGCATCTCGATCCCTTGTTACTGTTAGTGTTAGCCCTAGCCCCAATACATTGTAATAAAACACTTTAGCTAATAAATGAGGCATTTGTTTTATCCATTGTATTCCTGTGCATGTCAATTGATAGAACTATCCAAGAATGTTGTTTCAGTTTAAGTTATCATGTGTGAGGCACATGGTTGTAAGACCTTGAAACAAATGAGACTTCATTCTAAATATCCCTAGTCAGTCATTGTTATGGGAATAACAAATGAATTAAGACTAGTATGCTCTCTCTGATAAATTGAGTTCTGTCTTACGGATCATAAGGACAAGAGTGTCAATCAGAGATCATAGATAGATGTTTACAATATGGTATCTGGATTCGATCCATTAATGAGAACACTACATGGTACAAGTCATAAGTGTTTCTCATATGCAAGTTTTGTATCGGAGTTCTTAGACCTGAAATCTCTATGAAACTCTTTATGAATTACTGTGTACTTTGACATACACCTAACGTGCTCGTAATAGAGTGACAAGTATGGGTATGCTTGGGTATACATTGATTCATGTCAGAGAGCATGAGAGAAGTGAAGGGATTACCCCTCTCTATAAGAGAGAAAATATCATCGGCCACTTGATCAGTGAACTGAGAAGTGTATGGCCATACCGAGATGAAATAATGAGTAACCATTATTTATCTGAGAGTTCAGTGTCACTGGAATATCAAGAAAGGAATTAACTTACATATAAGGATGACTAGTTCCGTGCCTTATATTAATTCTGATATTTATGGGTAAGGGACTATGCAAAATTGCATTAGGTCACTAAATGCCATTTGCATTTTCATTTAATTTGGAATGCTATAATATCTTGCTAGAGAATATATACAGCCTTTGAATTAATTCATTAATTCATTGCCAACATTAAATGGACCTATAGGATCGCACACAAAGTATTGGGCTTAAAATATTTAAATAATGTATTGGGCATTAATTTGGGCTTTTAATTAAAGTCAAATTAATGTATGTAATGGGTATTAAAATTGCTATTGGACCTTGGCCCATGAGAGAGGAGAAATTCGGCCCACATGATTTAATTTCAATTAATTAATTATATGATTAAGTTAATTGAGTATTAAATCCTAATTTGAATTTTAAATTCAAAAGGGTTTAAACTAATATTTGTTACTTATCTCTAGGAAGTGTTTAAGATTGAATAAACTATCTTAAGGTAGTAAAAATTCAGATTAAAGACTTGCCATAAGATAAGGATAGAGATTGGAAAAGAAAAAAAACTCTAGGAGAGGTGGTGGAGAGAAAGAATTCTCTCTCTCACTCTCAATTTTTCTTTTGGCCGATTTTCACAAGGGGTTTTTTTCTTTTCTTGTTTTCTTAGGTTATTAGGCATGAATAGCACCTAAAGGAAAGAAAAAAAAAAAGGCTTGTAGCTTCAATCCTTGCCATTACACAATACTAATAATTGAGAGCTAGCAATCTCGGTTTTAAGCCTTGCTTGCAAGTGTGTGTGTGAATATAGAGAGGATTGGCATAAAGGCTATTCCTTGGCATTGGTGGTGAAGATTAAAGGTGGACAAACTCATCTTAGTTGCTGATCATCATCAAACTCAATTTGGAATAGGCATCTAAAGTTGTAAGTTTTAAAACCCTAAAAGTGCATGTTTCGATTCTTGTTATGGAATTGCTTGGCATGTATGATCTAATTTCGATGTTTTCCGCTGCGTGATTATCATATTCATATCATGTCATATTCCATCAGTGGTATCAGAGCCTAAACATGCTTATTTTAGTGCTTTAGATGCATGAAATAATTAATTAAAAATCGTTACTTTTAATACATGCAATGCTGAAATTTTCTGTTTTGAGTTTTTTGCATTGTTTTGGTGTAAAAACGATTTTAATTGATTAGATAGGTATTATAATTAATATGACATGTTAATATAATGTCCTAAGATGTTCTAGGAGCTTTTATTGGTCATATTTAATTGATAATAACTGATGGTATATGTTAATATTAAAACTAGGTGCTTTTGGCATGTTAATTGTTAGTTTAACAACTAGTTTTGAATATTAAATGTAAAAACGTTTTTGGCATGTTTGTAAGTGATTTTAAAGATTAAATATCAGGTCTGGACATTTTTAAAATTTGGTTTTAATTCTGGTCCATGACAATTTAATTGATTAATTTTAATATCACTTAAAACAATGACTAGTTTGTGTTTGTTACATGTTTAATCAACATTGTTTGTTTTGATTTGATTAAAATGGTAAAAACACATTTAGATCAGATTGGTACAATATATTAAATCATTTTTATGACCTTATTTGAATTATTAAATGACTCATAAAATTGATTTAAGTATTTGTGCATTTTTGTGGCATCACATAAGAATTAAACAACTAGTTTTGTTGTTTGTTTGTTTTTATATGTATGCCGTGTATCATATATATGTTCTTCATGATTTTTTTTTATTTTAATTCATGTCGGTACATATTATATGTATTTTTAATGTTTATGGGCAGTATGACATAAAATTAAAAATGGCAAAATTGGAAATTATACTAGAGTTGATTTATAGCACAAATCTAACTAGTTTGTGTTTTGGGCTTTTAAGAGAACTTATTCAATAAGAGGATTTAGTCCATTGGGCCTCGGCCTAGGCCCATTATAGGGTCATCTCTTAAAGGTTCAAGTACACAATTTCCATTAATGGGCTTGGCTAATTTAATTAAAATTGGACTTTGTTTGATCCATGAATGTTATGTATATTAATTTGCTTGTTTGGTGTGATGAATGGATATGCATGGTGCATTCATGGGCCCTGGGTTTTTGTAATTAATTATGGCCTGCGAGCCATTATGTATTATTGTAAAAGTTTCATTTATTTCTTAGAATAGAATTTACTTGAAGACTTTGTAAGTCAAGATGAAGCCCACCGGAGTAAAGAAGCCCAACTCGAAGATTCTTATGTAATAGTATAGAATCTTAGTTGTAGGTTTTTGGGCCCATGTTTGTCACGCTTTACTTTATGCAATTATTTATATATGCATGCTATAAATGGATGACAAAGCATATGCCATGTAAGCCGTAATAAAATGAATCCCTAATAATAATAGTAAGTCACAAAGTTGCCTTCCTAATTCGAAACATGTCAAGGCATCGATCATCGATCACGTAGACTGGGAGTCCTAGATACGCTCGATTATCTTTGTGAGGCATGGGTTGTGAATGTAGGTTGGACTTAACATGAAAAGGGATGCTCAGACCTAGGCAACTAATAAATGGGTTTGTGCTATAACATCTTGAGATGTTAACCCATTTGATCCAAGAGTCATGTACGAGACATGATTGGAGTTTTTCCTACCTAAGTAACTTAACTTGTTAGGTGTACAAGCTCAGCTTGACTAATAAGTTGTTGTGAAAAGTGGATCTTGGCCCACATTAAATCACTAACGCGAATTATTTAAAGGGATATTAATTCGGTTTGTGGGATTATAAAATAAGACCTCATTTAATCTTGCTAAATTTTATTGTAGATTGAAAAATGGCATCATCAAACAACAATTTCTCATTGCGATCGGTCCTTGAAAAGGACAAATTGAATGGCACCAATTTCATAGACTGGTCTCGAAACTTGAGAATAGTGCTTAAGCAAGAGAAAAAGTCGTATGTTTTGGATGCACCCTTGCCTGTTGAACCTGGCAGGAACGCCTCTGTGGTTCAAAAGGAAACTTTTGAGACCAAGAAGAGTGACTCCAATGATGTGACCTGTTTGATGCTGGCCACTATGGTGCCTGACTTGCAAAAGCAATTTATGGACCAAGAGGCTTATGCGATCATGGTGCACCTAAAGGAGATATTCCAAGAGCAAGCTCGTCACGAGAGATTTGTGACAACAAAGGCCTTGATTTCCTGTAAGATGGCTGCGGGTACTCCTGTTAGTACACATGTACTCAAGATGAAAGGGTATCTTGATACTCTAGAAAAGCTTGAGGTACAAGTGCCAAAGGAATTGGCCACTGACTTGATATTAGGATCATTGACTGATGATTATGATCCATTTGTAATGAATTATAACATGCATGCAATGAACAAGTCAGTCGCTGAGATTCATGGGATGCTTAAGAATGCTGAAGAGAACATTCGAAAGACCAATCCCATACTGATGGTTCAAGGGGGCATTAAGAAGGGACCGGCTAAGGGAAAAGGAAAGGGAAAGGCAAAACCCAAGAATGACCTGGCTCGGTTCAAGTCAAATGGGAGTGCACCTCAGGCCCAATCCAAGCCCAAGGCGCAAAAGCCCAAGGAGAGCGAGAGCACTTGCTTCCATTGCAACAAAATAGGGCATTGGAAGAAGAATTGCGCTCTCTTCAAGGAAGAACAAAAAAGGAATGGAGCCAAGGCATCCAGTTCAGGTATTTTTGTTGTTGAAATTAACCTTTCTATCTCTACCACTTGGGTACTAGATACCGGTTGTGGTTCTCACATTTGTTCAAATGTGCAGGGGCTAAGAAATAGGCGGTTACTTGGAAAGAATGAAGTGGACCTCCGTGTGGGGAATGGAGCACGAGTTGCTGCCATGGAGATAGGCGACTATCAACTCACTTTACCTTCCGGACTTTGTTTAGTTTTGAAAAATTGTTATTATGTACCTGCTATGAGCAGAAACATTATTTCAGTTTCATTGTTGGATTTGGATGAATTTGATTTTATTATTAAAAATGGCAATGCTCATATTCGTCGCCAAGGCATTTCATATGGCAATGCCATGTTGCAAGATGGCCTTTATATCCTTGATTTACAAAACAAAGAGTCCATATACAACATTAATACAAAGAGGGTTAAATCAAACGAATTGAACCCTACTTACTTCTGGCATTGTCGTTTAGGACATACAAACGAAAAACGCATTTCAAGACTCCACAAAACTGGAGTACTTGGGTCATTCGACTTAGAGTCTTATGATACATGCGAGCCATGTTTGCATGGAAAAATGACAAAAAGTCCTTTTAATAAGAAAAGTGAGAGGACTAATGGCTTATTGGAACTAATACATACCGATGTATGTGGACCATTAAGTACACAAGCTAGAGGTGGTTTTAGCTACTTCGTAACGTTCACAGATGACTTCAGTAGATATGGCTATGTCTATCTAATGAAGTATAAATCTGAAACTTTTGAGAAATTCAAAGTGTTTAAGAACGAAGTAGAAAAACAACTTGGCAAAAGTATAAAAGCCATTCGATCTGATAGAGGTGGCGAATACTTAAGCCAAGATTTTGACGGTCATCTAAAAGAGTGTGGTATTATTTCACAGCTCACTCCTCCTGGAACACCACAATGGAATGGTGTGTCCGAAAGGAGAAATCGAACTCTATTAGACATGGTTCGATCTATGATGAGTCAAGCAAATCTTCCTATCTCTTTTTGGGGCTATGCATTAGAAACTGCTGCGTTTCTACTAAACCGTACTCCAACTAAAGCAGTTGAGAAGACACCATACGAGGTATGGACTGGGAAAGAACCCAATATGTCATTTCTTAGGATTTGGGGCTGTGAAGCACATGTTAAGAAATTAACATCTGACAAACTAGAGTCCAAATCCACTGTCTGCTTATTTGTGGGTTATCCCAAAGAAACAAAGGGATACTACTTTTACTCACAAGCCGAGAACAAAGTATTTGTTGCTCGCAAGGCTGTTTTCTTGGAAAAGGAGTTCCTTCTCAAGAAAGATAGTGGGAGTAAAGTAGAACTTGGAGAAATTCAAGCGCCACAAATTCCTATAGAGGATGAGTTGGAAATGGGATCAAGTTCACAACCACTTGTGGAACAAGAACCCATTACACAAGTACCTAGAAGGTCCGGTAGGGTACGTCAGGAGATTCAGAGATATGGATTTCTAATCACCGACAGTGACACTATTGAGTTAGTAGATCGTGAGGATCCTACTACCTACCGAGAAGCTATTGAAAGCCCAGACTCGAAAAATTGGCTTGAAGCCATGAAATCCGAGATGCAATCAATGTACGATAACCAGGTTTGGACCTTGGTTAATCCACCGGAAGGTGCTAAGGTAATTGAATGCAAGTGGCTATTTAAACTCAAAGCTGATAAGACCTACAAAGGTAGACTAGTAGCAAAAGGTTTTCGACAAACTCATGGTGTAGACTATGATGAAACCTTTTCGCCTGTAGTCATGCTCAAATCCATTAGGATCTTGCTTGCCATAGCTGCATATCATGATTATGAGATATGACAAATGGATGTCAAAACTGCTTTCCTCAATGGAAATTTACTAGAGGAGGTGTATATGACACAACCTGAGGGTTTTGTCAATCCCAAGCATCCTAAGAAGGTTTGCAAGCTTCAGAAATCCATTTATGGTTTAAAGCAAGCATCCCGAAGTTGGAATCTTCGTTTTGATGAGGCAGTCAAAGAATTTGACTTCATCAAGAACGAATATGAGCCTTGTGTGTACAAGAAGGTTAGTGGGAGCATAGTAGTATTTTTGGTCCTATATGTGGACGACATCCTTCTCATTGGGAATGACATTCCAACATAGAAAATGGTTAAGCAATGGTTGGGGAAATGTTTCTCGATGAAAGACTTAGGAGAAGCTAAGACAATACTTGGTATTCGGATCTATAGAGACAGATCGAATCGGCTTTTGGGACTAAGTCAAGAAAAGTACATAGACAAAGTACTAAAGCGTTTTAGTATGGGAGACTCAAAGAAAGGGTACATACCTTTGGCTTTGGGAGTTCCTTTGACTAAAGAACAGTGCCCTAAAACCAAAGAGGAAAGGGACAACATGAGTAGAATCCCATATGCATCTGCTATTGGATCTATAATGTACGCTATATTATGTACTAGGTTGGATGTTGCTCATGCACTGAGTATAACCAGTAGGTTTCAGCAAGACCCTGGTGAAAAGCACTGGTCTGCTGTAAAAGGGATTCTAAAGTACCTACGAAGGACTAAGGATCACTTCTTGGTGTATGGTGGTCAGGAAGAGCTCGTCATACAAGGCTATGCCGATGCTGCTTTTCAAACCAGCACTCAGGACTCAAGATCGCAATCTGGATTTGTTTTTATTTTAAACGGTGGTGCTGTCAGCTGGAGAAGCTCAAAGCAAGAGACCGTCGCCGACTCAACTACAGAATCTGAGTATATTGCAGCGAGTGAAACTGCAAAAGAGGCTGTTTGGATTAGAAATTTCATTTCTGGATTAGGAGTTGTCCCAAACATCCTAGATCCATTAAAAATTTTTTGTGACAACAACGGGGCCATTGCACAGGCCAAGGAGCCCCGGTCACACCAGAAATCCAAACACATACTCAGGAGGTACCACCTGATCAGAGAGATCATTGATCGTGGGGACGTCAAGGTTAGCAAGATAGCAAGTGAAAATAATGTAGCAGATCCTTTGACGAAACATTTGCGTCCAAATCTGCACGAAGCTCATTTGAGAGCATTCGTTCTTAGGGCTATGCCCAATTGGGACTAGTGCTAGTGGGAGATTGTTAGTGTTAGCCCTAGCCCCAATACATTGTAATAAAACACTTTAGCTAATAAATGAGGCATTTGTTTTATCCATTGTATTCCTGTGCATGTCAATTGATAGAACTATCCAAGAATGTTGTTTCAGTTTAAGTTATCATGTGTGAGGCACATGGTTGTAAGACCTTGAAACAAATGAGACTTCATTCTAAATATCCCTAGTCAGTCATTGTTATGGGAATAACAAATGAATTAAGACTAGTATGCTCTCTCTGATAAATTGAGTTCTGTCTTACGGATCATAAGGACAAGAGTGTCAATCAGAGATCATAGATAGATGTTTACAATATGGTATCTGGATTCGATCCATTAATGAGAACACTACATGGTACAAGTCATAAGTGTTTCTCATATGCAAGTTTTGTATCGGAGTTCTTAGACCTGAAATCTCTATGAAACTCTTTATGAATTACTGTGTACTTTGACATACACCTAACGTGCTCGTAATAGAGTGACAAGTATGGGTATGCTTGGGTATACATTGATTCATGTCAGAGAGCATGAGAGAAGTGAAGGGATTACCCCTCTCTATAAGAGAGAAAATATCATCGGCCACTTGATCAGTGAACTGAGAAGTGTATGGCCATACCGAGATGAAATAATGAGTAACCATTATTTATCTGAGAGTTCAGTGTCACTGGAATATCAAGAAAGGAATTAACTTACATATAAGGATGACTAGTTCCGTGCCTTATATTAATTCTGATATTTATGGGTAAGGGACTATGCAAAATTGCATTAGGTCACTAAATGCCATTTGCATTTTCATTTAATTTGGAATGCTATAATATCTTGCTAGAGAATATATATAGCCTTTGAATTAATTCATTAATTCATTGCCAACATTAAATGGACCTATAGGATCGCACACAAAGTATTGGGCTTAAAATATTTAAATAATGTATTGGGCATTAATTTGGGCTTTTAATTAAAGTCAAATTAATGTATGTAATGGGTATTAAAATTGATATTGGACCTTGGCCCATGAGAGAGGAGAAATTCGGCCCACATGATTTAATTTCAATTAATTAATTATATGATTAAGTTAATTGAGTATTAAATCCTAATTTGAATTTTAAATTCAAAAGGATTTAAACTAATATTTGTTACTTATCTCTAGGAAGTGTTTAAGATTGAATAAACTATCTTAAGGTAGTAAAAATTCAGATTAAAGACTTGCCATAAGATAAGGATAGAGATTGGAAAAGAAAAAAAACTCTAGGAGAGGTGGTGGAGAGAAAGAATTCTCTCTCTTACTCTCAATTTTTCTTTTGGCCGATTTTCACAAGGGGTTTTTTTTCTTTTCTTGTTTTCTTAGGTTATTAGGCATGAATAGCACCTAAAGGAAAAAAAAAAAAAAGGCTTGTAGCTTCAATCCTTGCCATTACAAAATACTAATAATTGAGAGCTAGCAATCTCGGTTTTAAGCCTTGCTTGCAAGTGTGTGTGTGAACATAGAGAGGATTGGCATAAAGGCTATTCCTTGGCATTGGTGGTGAAGATTAAAGGTGGACAAACTCATCTTAGTTGCTGATCATCATCAAACTCAATTTGGAATAGGCATCTAAAGTTGTAAGTTTTAAAACCCTAAAAGTGCATGTTTCGATTCTTGTTATGGAATTGCTTGGCATGTATGATCTAATTTCGATGTTTTCCGCTGCGTGATTATCATATTCATATCATGTCATATTCCATCAGTTACATGGTCCATTGGTTTTGAATTTATTACCCACAAAAGATGAAATTCAGAACTGAATACATAAATTCCACTCACTATTAAGTCAGAATAATGTACCTTTTTAGGCACAATGCAGTCTCTTGTATAGTGTCATTTCTGTAGGTAATTGAAACTCTTGAAATGTTTACCTCCTTTTTGCCTTTGGACCTTTCGTGATTTTGATCTTTTTTCTTTTCAGGTTCTCAAGCCTTTTCTTTATCCCTTTTTATGAAAATTCTTTTGTTGTTCTAATGAGAACTCATTCAATTAGAATGGGATTGTGCCATATGCACAATGGCATTGACCTTAATCGCTGACAGACTGTCCCTTTTAAACTCCAAATGACAAACAACATCCTTTTATATTATCCATATGAGTTAGTTGCATCTTTATATGCTCCCAACTCTTGGGTAGGGAACGGATAACAGTTTGGACCTGCTGCTTGTCTGTCAACTTATGACTAAGTTCACTAAACTCACTTATTCTTTTCCATCTCTCTTAGATGTTTTCGCATCGAATAATCAGACTTCTTCTAAAATGTATTAAATTTGATCATTGATGATCGGAACTTAGTCAGAGACACACCTCTGAACTTTTCACGCAAAGTGATCCACAGATCCATTGCATTTTGATACTTGCGAAATTGTTTAGTGTTGTCATCATCCTTTTGCATTTAGCAAGATGATTTGAGCAGTGAAATTCTTCTTTTTTTCATGCTACATAGGCATCCCAGTCCTACTTATGCTTGGCTATAGTGCCATCCTCAGGTTCATCCATAACCAAACTTGAGGGTTCAAGAGGCTCTTGCTCTTCAAGCACATGTTGGATCTTCGTATTTCAGATTTCTTAATTGTCAACATTCATTTTAATATCTTTATTAAGTTCGATAACAATTGACTTGGAAGCAGTATCGATTAGGATCCTCTGATCTCAAATGGAACAATATTGCACATATTTAAGGGAGATAAGTGAATACATGCAATTTACTATGCATCCGAAATAATAACCTAGTAAAATTTTCTATTAGGCTCAAATTCGAAAAGGCTACTTATAGTATCCAATTACCCTCTAAATCCTAATGTCCAACCTTACAGGTTCAAATTTCATGCATAATAAATATGAATTATTAGACTATTAAGTTTTCAAACTTATGAGGGGATTATTATTAAGCCTCTACTTAATAAACATGCAATCATTTTACTCATAAAATATTGCAAGGCAATTAACAATTAAAATAAACACATTTATTATAAAGTTAAATGCTAAGAATAATAAATAAATGCATTTATTTAACCAATAAATAAAATTCAATAATCATAAAATATGACACTCATGTCAAATATCAATAGGAAACATAAATCCTATTTAACAAAAATAAATGCCAACTCAAATTGACACTTATGTCAACTATTTTAGAAATCCAGATTTCATAAAATCTTTTTAGCAATTAGGATTATTTCTTTGACTGACTTTATCAATTCATCACACAACTCATAAGTCCATTGATGAAGCCATGGACGATGCACGCTCCGTCAATTTCTCAATACCATCACAGATTTTTAGTGTTGTTTCTCAACACTTCCTTTTTGGCAACTGGAACCAAAATTTCATTTCCATACTTAGACCACCAATCCAAATGCACTTTTTCATTTGTTCTCACACATGTACTTTATGATGCACTATTGCATCAATATCATTAGCTCAAATCTTCCTTTGCATTCTCTTATTGCTTATTGATTGCACTGTTGCATTTCTCAAAGCAACCTATGCGAAATTTAAGGAAGAACAAGTGTTCTTATTAAACATTTTTGTAACATATTACAAAAAAATTTATATACTCATGTATAAATACACATAATTGAAACACATTTCAATCAATAAGGACAGAACCTCAAAAATTTTTCAAAATATTTTCTAAAAGTGTCGGAAGGTAGAAAACACATTTTATACACCCTTTTTTATTTTTGAATTTTTAAAAATAAAATTTAATTTTATGGTCATCAAAAATTTTGAAAAAATGACCAAAAATTCAAAAATAATTTGAAAATTTTATTTAACAAAAATCAGAGCAGAAACGGTGGTCGAAAACGATCGCACATGCCCACACGCGCCAATTGGGGGAGAGTACACGCGCATCTCCCTCAGTTCTTCCACATGGCAACACCACATAATGCCATATGTCAAAATGTCATGCAATGCCACGTGTCGCGACCCTATTGGTCCACCTGATGAACACATGGCATCAAGTGACACATCACCATGACACCTGTCAAACACGTGGCCTGGTCCTATTCGGCCACGTGTCAGTGATATCACGTCAACACTGACACATGGCACGACCACAGTAGTCCACATGTCACCCCCTCATTAGGCCATGTGTCACCCTTGAAGACACGTCACTGTCACGTGGCATGGCCTCTGCCATCCGCATGGCGTACTGCTTTTGGCCTACGTGTCAACACGTGGCATCCAAATGACATGTCATCGCCACGTGGAATGATGTCATTGGTCCATGTGTCAGCAGTGATGCATCACTATTGACATGCGGACTCGTGTGTGTGGGCCACCGCCCACGCGCACGCGCCTTATGCCTGGTGGCGCGTGCATGTCACGCTCCGCCTTCCCGGTTGACTCTGTTCACCGGGTTTCAGCTGGTGGGGAGTTTTTAGGGTCTGTGATTCCAATAGTGAGGTCAAAAATTAAAATCCTGACTTCTAGTTTCGCATTTTGAACATTCATGTCTGTCCCCTCGAAATCGCAATGTACACATACATAATTTTTAAGCCGCAATATATACACATATATATTATTCACACAAAAAATAAATTTTTGTTGTGTATCATGCATCCTAAATATAATAATTTTACATATAAAATTTTAGATCTATTTAGCCACATGCCAGGACATAAAAACAACGGTTTTGATACCAATGAAGGATAAAATTATACGCATATAATTTATTGAGGTAACATTAAATAATTGTACCTACCTCTTGTAGTACAGAAACGTTTCGGAAGCATCTACAAGGATCCCGTTTGTTTTTGGTTACTAGTCTGGCTTTTATCCACATGCGGAATAACAGTCTAAAAGCCCCTGAAAGATTAAGACAAAAAACTGTGAGTGGGAACGAGCAGTCTTGCGCCGTATACATTTTCTCGTTACCAAATACTGAGATCTCTCATTTATTTATAGAGATTTTAAAGGTTAGAAACTTATCTCTAGTATAATTCAGACTCATTCTGAGATATAATTTGGTAATATTAATCAGATTGAATTACTTAATTCTATTTGCATTTGAACTCTATCCAAATAAGAGTTATGGCCATACCCAAAGTCTATCAACAACTTATCAATAATTGATAAGTGAAAGTCATAATAAATAATTAAGTTTGCTAAAAAAATTAAATAAATAGTTAATTTTATACCTTAGGTTTTAGATTGTTTCAGTAATTGCTTCATTGCATTTCTAATGAAGGCTTTAATCATTGAATATCTGAGCAAGAATTCATATCTGCTGCACAAAGAGAATTAAGTAATAGCTAAAATCAAGAAGAATTTAGTGTTAGTTTGCTCACTAAAAAATTGTTAACTAAATCAATTTTTTCCATAGAATAATTAAATCAAGTTTAACTTAAAATAATTAAAAGAATTAGTCTGTTACTTTGAATTCTACGGCGAATGTACATATTTTATAACTGACTAGTTTAGTGGGAATTGAGAAAAGATATTTAAAATACTTAATTTAAGTTGAATATATTGGATATTGGATACTCTTACGAAAATGGGAGAATTTGAACTGAATTTGAACTCTAATTAAAGGAAAAATAACTAAATTTTTAATTGATTTAACTCTTTAATTTATCAAAATTAATTAAATTTAATTATAAAATTTATTTGAGTAAATTAACTTTTAATTAAACTAACTTTGATACCATGTATGTATATATATATATATATATATATATATATATAATTGTATCAGATGATTGGGAGAAGTTATGCATTTGAAAAGTAAAATATAACTGAAAAAAATATATAAAATGAAAATATTTTATGAAAATGAAGAAAGAAAAATAAAATCCTGATTAAGCTACGGTCAAAACTCAGAAGACTGAAAAGCCGGCCGGTTGCATATAAACATCAGCTAGTCTTGATGATAATGAAATCAAAGTCAATAGAATTATTGGGAATAAATAAATTGGTCAAGTTGGAATACAGCTTACCAAGGAGTCCATACTTAGAATAAAATGAAAAAATGATTAAAAGTTAAAACTTGTATTTTCATATATATATATATATATATATATATATATATATATATGGGTCAATTTCACTTATGGTCATTCAACTTATTACTTATCGCACAAAAGTAACCGACTTTTTTTTTCTATCTTAAATGTCACTGAACTTCTAACATTTTTTCAAAAAAGTCATGTTGACCGGAATCCGGCGAGAGCCCTTGTCGGATTGATGACATGGCATATGACACGTGGCAACAAATAGTAAATATATGACTTTTTTGCAAAAATATTAGAAGTTCAGTAATATTTAAGTTGGAAAAAAAGAAAATTGGTTACTTTTATGCGATAAATGATAAGTTTAGTGACCGTGAGTGAAATTGATTTTGATGTACCATTTGTTGGAAATATTGTTAAACGGCATGTAGTTTCTGACATGGCATGCCATGTCATCAATCCGGCGATAGTTCTCACCGGATTCCAGTCAACATGACTTTTTTGCAAAAATTTTAAAAGTTCAGTGACATTTAAGTAAAAAAAAAAAAAGTCGGTTACTTTTGCACGATAAGTGATAAGTTGAGTGACCGTTAGTGAAATCAACCCATATATATATATATATATATATATATATATATATATATATATATATATATATATATATATATAATATTAAACAATAGTTTATAAATAAATATGACAAAACAAAGAGATAAAGATGTCGTGGTTTGATCACTCCAACCGGATTCGAGTGGCTTTTTTTTTAATAATATTATTTATAAATATTGTGAAATATCCTATGTAAAAAATAAAAAAAAATACTTAAAAAAAAACATCCATTCATCATCAATCATCAACTAAAAGATATTGTTTTCAAGTTATTCAACATTGAAGAGAAATATATACATAAGGTAACATATACAAAATATAATGCTTGACTCTTGTAGCGCATAAACTTTAGACGAAGCGAATACAAGGATCTCTTTTTGCATCACTGCCCCCTCTTTTACCTACATGCGGGATAACAACTTTTTCACAGTTTAAATGGCCCTTGGAGATTATTGTTTGTAGTGTTTCACATTACACGCTCTCAAACGTCATTTTGGCAGCATCTCGGCGTTATGTGCCAACTCCCCCCCCCCCCCCCCCCCATAATCTGATATCTAATTATCTATTTATCATAATCTGATATCTAATTATCTATTTATAGAATCCCAAAATCTAGAGACCGATTTCTAGTATATCTCAAACTCTTTTTGAGATGGAATTAGATAATTCTTATCAGATAAAGATACTAAATCTTATTTAATATGGAACTATATCCATATTTAGAGTCATGGGTGTATCTAAACTCTATCATCTTTAACTCGCACAAAACAGAACAATTTTCAGTCATATTTTTCCAATTATATAAAGAAATAGACCATGTGACCAGCATATCTCGAGAGAACTAGCGCTAAACAGCGATTAATGATATGCAGCATCTTGAAAAATGAGATCTTTTTCTTTCACGTATGCTTAACTCTAGACAACATTCTCACATTTATTGTTTTAACTCATGATCTCATAAAATAATTTTCGTATTCACTATTATGTCTCTACTTATAGAAATTATAATAGGCTAGTTGATGAATCATGAACTAATTGAATGTGATAAAAAATCTATCTTCTCCTCTTACTATATGCCATCCATTATGGTTCAGCTCGCTTTTCTAGTTAGGTCCACCAGGCTTAAATTATTCCATGAACTCTTAGAAAGTAACTAAGCTAGCCACACTAAACCATACTTCAGGGATAAGTTAAGGGTTATAAGAGTCAAAATTTAAATAGGATCTCAATATAGGGAAAGTTGAGATCAATGATATTAAATTCTCATCCTTTAGTCACATAAGCACACACGGTATAAAATATATGTTATGGTATTCTTCTCTTCCCTTAAAAAAATGCATGTCTTATAATTTTGAATATATATAATAACATATAGAAGCGTAAGGTTGCGATACATCGAAACATCCAACTTTAGTCCGCTTACTTAAGGACTACTTTTGAATTTTTAGACAAAACATGATAGTTACGTTTAACATACCATAGGATTACATTCAATCCTTATTTAGATCTCAATCCAAAGCATACAACCTTATGTATGTCTTTATCTCTCACCTTAACAAGACTAATTTTGTAATTTATGCAAGACCGCATTTTTATTTCAAACAGCCTCTCAAGCATTCCCATATATTGAAAATTTGCAGAAAAACCTATACTTTGGTTCCTGAACTTTAACGTTTTTACACATTGGATCCCTACACTTTACAAACTACACATTGGGTTCTCAAACTTTTTGAGAAGAACACATTAAGTTCAAAATTGACAACACAAACGATAGTATAATACAAGCGCGGTTAAAGTCACTTGTATTTTAATGGAACAGTGTTATTTTTAGTATCTGTTTAGACTTAATGAGTTCTCTTCGAAAAGTTCAAGGACCCAATGTGTAGTTTTTAAAATATAGGGATCTAATTCATAAAAAAGTTAAAGTTCAGGAACTAAATTATAAGTTATTCCAAAATTCGGCTCATCTTAGTTTTTGCAACTTATTGACAAAACTAAGATAAGTGGGCTACTTGTCTATCTAACATGCTCAAACTCATACAAATAATAGTAAATATTCATGTATTAAACATTTACACTCATGTGTTGCCAATAATGAATTTGGTTATTATTCATAAATAATAACATTAGGGGATTATATAAAATATAACAGTACTAATTAAATCATATGCAAATCTTGAGATCTAATGTGTTTTCAAACACACCTCTCTTTATGGGTTTTGTCAATGGATCCTCAATCATATTATGCGTAGGAACGTACTGTAAGTTCACTTCTTCTCGTGCAACAATATCTCTCATAAGGTGTGGATGTGACAGATTTAGAAGGCACACGGTTTAGAACATATGTGATAGGTAATAAAGCATCTCCCCAATAGGAGATAGGCAAATTTATCTCTGTCATCATAGATCGAACCATATCAAGGAGAGTCCTATTTCTCCTTTCCATAACATCATTTTGTTGTAGAGTTCTGGGAATGAACAACTGATGTTCAATTCATTTTTCAGCACATAAAACTTTAAATTTATCTGAAAGATATTCTCGACGTCTATCAGTTCTTAAAACTTTAATATTTTTGTCTAATTAATTCTCAACTAAATTCATATAAGTCTTAAAGAAATCCAGTGCTTCTGACTTGTGAGAAATCAAATAGACATAGTATAGCCGTCTATAAATGCGATGAAGTAGTAGGCCCAATGCCTCGCCCTCACATTCATTGGACCACATACATCAGAATGAACTAACTGTACTGGAAAATTGGCTCTATTCCTTTTCTAAATGATTTTCTAATTAGTTTTCCTTTTAAGCAATACTCGCACGTAGGCAATTTATCCTCATTTAAATCACCTAATAAACCTATTTTGGCTAACTGACTCATTTGGTCTTACCCGATGGTTTAATCTAGCATGCCATATTTTCACATTATTCTCATAACTATATGAAGAAGAAGAAATTAAAAGAAAAACTAGTTTTATTCAAATAGTTATGGTTAACAACCATAACAATAAAATTGCTCAGCATATAATCAGAACCGTAATAAACATCATTCAAACATAGGCATACATCGTCATTCTTAAAATGTAAATTGAAAATAAGTTTCAATAATAAAGCAAGAATAGAAACTAAATTCGTAACAAAAGCATTTCAATCTCTTGTTACATGGTCCTTTGCTCCTAAATCTATCACCCACAAAGGATGAAATTTAGAACTAGATATACAAATTTCACTCATCTTGAGTCAGAATAGTGTATCTGTTTGGGCACAGTGCAGTCTCTTGCATAGTGTCCTTTCTGTTGGCAGTTGAAATATTCCACTCTTGAAATGTTTACATTCTTTTTGCCTTTGGACCTATAGTTATTCTGTTTTATCTTTTACTTTTTAGGCTCTCGAGCTTTTTCCTTATCCCTACTTCTGAAGCTTCTTCTCTTCTTCTGGTTAGAACTCATTCTACCAGAATGGGACTGTGCAATATGCATTTCGGCACTAACCTTAATCACTGCCAGTCGGTCCTCTTTAAGCTCCAATGATGAGCGATATCCTCAAATGTATTTATGTTGTCCATATGAGTTAGTTGCATCTTCTTATGCTCCTAACTCTTGGATAAAGAACAGATGACAGCTTGGATTTAGTGCTCGTCAGTCAACTTATGACCATATTCACTGAGCTCACTTATCTTTTTCCATCTCTCCTAGATGTTTTCGCATCGAATGATCAGACTTTTTCTAATATGTATCATATTTTATCATTAATGATCGAAACTTAGTCAGAGCCACACATCTAAACCTTTCCAGCAAAGCAATCGACAGATCCATTGTATTTTGATACTTGTAGAACTTCTTAGTGATGTCATCATCTATTGCACTTAGCAAGATGATAGAAGCAATGGAATTATTCTTTCGCCAGGCCACAAAAGTATCTCAATCCCTAGGTTGGAGTGCCATCCTCAAGTTCAGCCATAACCAAACTTAAGGGTTTTAGAGCCTCTTACTCTTCAAGCATATGCTGGATATTCATACTCTAGATTTCATAATTATCACCATTTAGTTTCAAATATTTGTTAAGCTTGACGACAATTGATTTGGAAGTTGTAGGCATTAGGATCCTCTAATCTTGAATGGCACAATGTTGCACTTTTTTAAAGTAGATAAGGCAACACATGCTATTTACTACGCGTATGAAATTATAAATTCAAAAAGTCTACTTATAGTATCCAATTACCCTCTAAGTCCTAATTTTCAACTTTACAGGTCAAAATTTCATCCATAGTAAATCTAAATTATTGGATATTTAAATTTTTAAACTTATGAGGGGAACTTTATTGGTTTTGATTCATTAAGTCTCTACTTAATAAACATGTAACTATTTTACTCATAAAATATTGTAAGGCAATTAACAATTAAATAAACACATTTATTAAAAAGTTAAAGCCACCAAATATTTAATAAATATCACATACATTTATTTAAATCCAATAATTTATTATTTAGACACTAATGTATGAAATAGGAAACCCAAATCATATCTCAGAAAAACATTAACCAAAATTGATGCTTATGTCAACCATTCTAGAAGTCTAGATTCCATAAAATCTTTCTTGATGCTTAGATTATTTCTTTGACCATTTTAATTAACAAACTCATTTGGTAAACCATTAGTTTGCTTAATCCATGAACCTACGTCCACTCCTCAATTCCATTATAGATTTAGTGTTGCTTCTCTAACTCAAACCAAAAAATTGAAAATAGATTTTCCATAAAATCTATCTCCTATGAACTAGATAGTTTCCAATAACTCCCTCACTTATAAATGATATTCAAAAGAGTCAGTCAACACTTTGATCAAAACTCTATCATCCCTTTTATACTCAGACCACCAATTGAAATGCACTCTTGCATTTGTTCTTGCATGTGCACTATATGATGCACTCTTGCATCGATATCATCAGCTCGAATCTTCCTTTGCATTCTCATATTGTTTATTAAATGCACTCTTACCTTTCGTAAAGCCCATGCTAAGTTTTAGGAAGAATGGGTGTGCTTTTCAACATTTCTAGAACATATTATAGAAAATTTTATATACTCATATGTAAACACACATGACTGAAACACATTTCAATAAATTAGTAAGGACAAAACCTCAAAAAAATTTAAAATATTTTTAAAAATATTCGAAGACAAAAAATAAATTTTCTACAATTTTTTTCTTTTATTTTTTATAATTAAAAATAAAAATTTAATTTTCAGTAATTAAAAAATTTTGAAAAAATGACAAAAAAATTAGAAAAATTTTGAAAAATTTATTAGTAAAAAAATTAGAGTTGATTTGGTGGCCAGAATAGGGCTCACAACGTTCATGTAAAGGTCACCTGTCACGTGGCATTGACCCATTGGTCCACGTGTCATCACATCAAACCTCTATCACGACATATGGCAATCTCTAGTTGGTCCATCTGGTGCCCACGTGGCACAAAGGTGACGTTATATGCCACGTGGCGGGACCTCAATCTTCCATGTGGCTCTAACCTATTGGGTCACGTGTTAACAGCGACACGTCACTGTCCATATGTCATGACACATGGTTAGACCACTCTCATCTATGTGTCGTCCCAACATTAAGCCACATGTCGAAAAATGAGACGTCATTTTTAGTATGTGGCACGACCGCAATTGTCCACATGTCATACTCCAATGGCCGCTGCCATCCATGTGGCATGCTCTCATTGAGCCACGTGTCAATAATGATGCATTATTATTGACACGTGTCCGGCCATGTGGGCCACTGCCCATGCGCATGCGCCTTACATTTTGTGGTACGTGCATGCCACGCGCCGCTTTTCTACTGGATTCTGGCATTCTGATTTCGGCCAGTGGAGGAATTTTTGGAGTCTGTGATTCTAAAGGTAAGGTCAAAAATTTTAAATTCCAACTTCTAGTTTTGCATTTTGAACACTCATATTCGTCCCCTTGAATCGCAGTGTACACATATATTATTTTCGAACCAAAATATATGCCTATATATATTATTAACACAAAAACAAATTTATTATATTTCATGCATCCTAAATCTATCAATTTTACACATAAAATTTTTAGATCAATGTAGCCACATATTAGGACACAAAAAATCTCGGCTCTAATACCAATAAAGGAAAATATATACATAAGATAATATATACAAAATATGGTACCTATCTCTTGTAGTACAGAAACTTTAGCAAAGCAAATACATGGATCACTTTTTGCATCACTGGCCCGGCTTTTACTCACCTACGGGATAACAATAACTTTTTCACTGTCTAAATGCCCCTTGGAGACTATTGTTTGGAGTATTTCACATTATACGCTCTCAAACGTCGTTTTGGCAGCATTTCGACCTCACATGCCAAGCCTCGCTATGATCTGATATCTAATGATCTATTCATAGAATCTCAAAAGCTAGAAACCGATCTCTAATATAACTCAAACTCTTTTTGAGATGGGATTAAATAATTCTTATCAGATAAAGATATTAAATTTTATTTGATATGAAACTTTATCTATTTTTAGAGTAATGTATATACGTATCCAAATTCTATCAAACATTTATAACAAAAATTTAAAATAAATATGATAACAAGTCACAAATATCTTTAAAAAAACAATCAAATATAAATTTTATTTTTTTATTGTATTATTATGAAATTGATCAAAATTCCCTAAATCCCAATTCTTTTGTATTTATATTTATATTTTATTTTTTTCATCCAAAAATGATTTATGGACATTTTAAATAAAAACTGATTTTTCTGTTCAAATTGATTTTCTTGTTTCAATTCGATTTTTATATAGTACAAAACAAATTCTATTCATTTTTTTATTCAGACTAAATTCATATATTTTTTTTGTTTGTCCTATCATAAACCAAGCCAGACTAACTACCAATTTGCGATTAAACAACCCGATCCATTTATTTTTTTGTTTGAGCAAATTATTTTAGAATTTTTATTTAAAAATAACATAAAGTGTACTTCTATTGTTTTAACGTAACAGTTAACTTTAAAAAATACATTTTTTTCCAAATTTAAATTTTCTATAAAATTAAAATAAATTAATTAATTTTTAATGTCTTATCTTTATTTCAATAATTTCTTTAATGGGCTTTCTCTTTCATACAAATTTTTAATTGCTATTTTTCATTAAACTTAAAGCTTGACGAAACTAATATGGCATATTACATAATTTGCATCCAAAATTCGGCACAAAAAAGGGAAAATCTTATTGCACACCAAATTTTTTTCAATGATCTATTACACACTCTAACTTGACAAACTTGTATCCATCATCACTCTATATGGACAAGTGTCCTTGTGCGTGAGTGCGTTAGAGCTAAAAAAAAAAAGTACGTTTAATGCATATTTTGCACCTCAAATTTGGCTAAAAAAATCTATTACATATATACTCCAGGGTCAATTTCACTCATGGTCACTCAACTTATCACTTATCGCACAAAAGTAATCGACTTTTTTTTTTCTTACTTAAATGTCACTGAACTTCTAATATTTTTGCAAAAAAGTCATGTTAACCGGAATCCGGTGAGAACCCTTACTGGATTGATGACATGGCATATGATACGTGGCAACGAATAGTAAATATATGACTTTTTTGCAAAAATATTAGAAGTTCAGTAACATTTAAGTTGGAAAAAAAAGAAAATTGGTTATTTTTGCGCGATAAATTATAAGTTTAGTGACCGTGAGTGAAATTGATTTAGATGTAGCATTTGTTGTAGATATTGTTAAACGACATGTAGTTTCTGATATAGCATGTCATGTCATCAATCCGGCGAGGGTCCTCGCCGGATTCCGGTTAAAATGACTTTTTTGAAAAAATGTTAAAAGTTCAGTGACATTTAAGTAAGAAAAAAAAGTCGGTTACTTTTGCGCGATAAGTGATAAGTTGAGTGACCGTGAGTGAAATCAACCCCATACTCCAACTATTTGAACATGCCCAATTACGCACCTTAACTTGACAAAATTATGTCTCATGACACCTCATATAGCCCATTATTATTATTTTTAATTGTAATGATATACTTGTGTATTTTTCTTTTAAAATTAATGATATTAGTTTCATAGATAAAATGGATCTTGAAGAAAATATATTCATTCAAGAAAAATTAATAGTGTTTTTTTTATGCTAATTTAATAAATTTGATTTGTTATATTTTCATTTTTTTTTATCTCAATTGCCCTTAAAAATTTAAAAAAAAAATACTAATAAATAGAATGATGTTTATTGAGGTATTGTTGATTTTTTCCCCCTTAAAATCTTTACAATTTCTTCATAACAACATACAAAAAAAAAATATTAAGTTATCGTTTAGCAAACAAAGTGAGATCAATTACATATCAATTTATCTTTAATAAAAGCATAAATTCATCAATCAGTTTTTGAATTGAAATATTTAAATAATATAAGTATCAAATTGCAACATTTTAATAATTAGAGTTTGATTTGTATATATTGTGAAAATTTTGTAATTAAAAAAAAAAAAAAGAAGAAAACAATCCATACAATATTCTTGTTTCCTATGCAATTAACAAACACTAATAAATTTAGGTGGTGATGGGTGCAATTTTTCCAATTTTTGGATGTGTAATAGGACACCCGAAAAGTTTGAGTATATAATAGGTTTTCTTTTGCCAATTTTAGGAGGTAAAATATGCATTATGCCATGACATGTACACCATTTAATTTGGAGATGTCTTTTTAGAGTGTTGATAGGTACTTTTTTACCAAATTTAAATAAAAAATTTAAGTGCGTAATATATTTTTTATTTGTGCCAAATTTTAAAGTGTAAATTACATATTATGCGAATTAATATTGCACAATGGTGGAATAAACTTAAAATTTAACCAAACTAATTGTGTATAGTGATGGATAGATGAAATGAAAGAAAGAGTTAAATGGAAAATTGATATTGCTATTGAAAAAGAAAAGATAAATGAAGAAAATGTTGTTGAAAAATAAATAGATTTAAGGTTGTTTATTAGGAGTAACTTTTTGATATAAAATTGAGATGATCCCATCATTATTTTAATCTATTTGCAAAAGACTAAAGTGACTATACGGGATTATTGCTATTCACGAATTTTAATGTTATGTAAAATCAAATACCTAAATGTAAAATTTTGATATTTATTTTTTAACAAGATTTCAATAATTAGTTTAAATGAATGGTAGTGGATTTCAATGTCTATTTTTGATTTTTCCATCGAAAAATTATTTTCATTAAAAATAAATGACAGTTTAAGTATTTTATTGTTAGAAAATTTTCTTTTATGATTTTAGTGTGAATTGATTGAAAGTTTACCTTCCATCTATAAAATCAACTCCTAATGCTATTATTACTATTTACTAATGACTAGAGTCGTGTTTCTTTTTTTAGGTACGAGAGGGATAACTTCTATGAAGAAACCACTAGAGACAACGTGGATGTCCCGGATTGTGGAGGCCGAAATACATCAGCACCAGCTGATGCTTTCAAAACAACGGTGGAAGGATTGCTAAATGATCTTCAAAATGCAACCCCGAAGATAAATGATTTGTTTGCAGCCAGTAGAAGGGAAGTGGTAGGTGCTAATAATGTATCGGTATATGGTATTGCACAATGTGTCCAAACAATCCATTCCACCGGCTGCTTAGCTTGTATGCAAGTTGCAGTTACCAATATTCTAAGTTGTCTTCCTAATAAAGATGGTAGGGCAGTTGATTCTGGCTGCTTTATGAGATATTCAGATTCACCATTCTTTCCTGATAACCAGACCATCGATCTTCAGCCATTTCTTAATAAAACTGGTGAGATGTCTATTCTCAACTTATGTATTCCATCTCTAAGAGGATATTCCAGTGACAGAAAATGGTCCTATTAGATTGGAAAGTCTCGAATTTGAGTTCCTGCTTCCCTTTCTCTCTATAATTTATAATCATTAAATTATATTTTTCATATAAAAAAATACTTTATTTTTCGGCCCAAATATAAATTTCTAGTTTCACCCATGTTTCTACCCTTGTTGTAAAGGAATTCACCCGAATCTTATTTTTTACTTAAGTAGAACTAGCATATAGATAAATTCCTTTTATCTAAGAGTTTTATTCTCATTTATAATACAAAGTGGAAGCGAAACTTACATGTCGTTTTGAAACCAAGATGCACAATTTGTTAAGATCGTTTTAAACTTGGAGACAAAATTGCATCTTATCCCATTTCTCTTTAACAAAACAAATCAATTCTTGTTTTTTGTTAGTCCATTCTCCAGATTCAAATTGACTTAGTTATTTTCTTACAGGGAGTTCTGGTACAAAGGCAGCTCTTATTGGAGGAGTGGCTGGAGGTGCAGCTCTTCTTTTGCTTATTGTTGTGTTGGTTGTCTGGTTTAAGCTTTCAAGGAGGAAGAGAGCTCCTAGGGGTAAAGCAAACAACACAAATATTTCAATTCACATTCTTTATGTGATTCTTTATTTATGGTTTTTGCAATCACCGGAAAGTCTTTAAGTTAATGGTAAATGGACTTGATAACATATTTGAAAAAATGTTGATCCGAACTTGATATATACAAGAAGAGAAAAATACCGGTGGAGTTGTAAGAACACGCTGAGAGTCAAGTTAGATTTGCAGAATAGAAAATTCAATAAAGGAATGACCCCATATAAAGAAAAATACATGATCATAATATATATGAAAACTTATCTGTATTTAATAGGTGGGCTTTAAAGCCTTATAACATCAAGATAAATGACTATTTGTGAGTTATAAGCTATCATAATTATTAATAACATTCATTCATTTATGTTTGTTTAATTAGTTTTGGCTGATCTATGGCTCGGGTTTAATTAGTTATGTTATCAGATTTTATTCTCATATTTTGAGCAACCTAATTAACTATCATAGGTATTTATTCAACTATATGACTCTTCAGACATATCTTGCAATTTCTTAAGTCAATTGTCAAATAATAAGAGCTCAGCCTTTTACCTTTATTTCCTAATTTATATTGACACATAGCAGGTGACATATTAGGAGAAACTGAACTGCGAGGCCCTATGAATTTCAATTACAAAGACTTGAAATCTGCAACCAAGAATTTCAAAGAAGAAAACAAACTAGGAGAAGGAGGTTTTGGTGAAGTATACAAGGTACCCTACAGCTTATGTTAGAATAAAATCCACATTTATTGCTAACTTGTAATTAGATAATAATATTCGACTGCAATAAAACAGGGTACATTGAAGGATGGGAAAATAGTTGCAGTAAAGAAACTATCTGTAAGCCAATCAAAAAGGGCAAAGGCAGATTTTATAAGTGAAGTTACACTAATTAGTAATGTTCATCACCGTAATCTTGTAAGATTACTAGGTTGTTGCAGCAAAGGACCAGAATTACTTCTTGTTTATGAATACATGGCGAACAGCAGCTTGGACAGATTCTTATTTGGTAATTTCTTTCTTGTATAATGAGCAAACAGTTGGTCGAAATACAATTGTTTTGTTTATAACATTAACATAAATATACTTGGTTTTTGTGTTTCCGAAAATTAAGGTAAAAGACAAGGATCTCTCACATGGAAAAAACGGTTGGATATAATCATAGGCACAGCTCAGGGTCTTGCGTATCTACATGAACAGTTCCATGGACGCATCATTCATCGAGACATCAAACCCAGCAATATTCTTCTTGATGATGATTTCCATCCAAAAATAGCAGATTTTGGGTTGGCGAGGCTTCTGCCAGATGACCAGACTCATTTGAGCACCAAATTTGCTGGCACCTTGTAAGTTGCCATTCGACTACAGGGATAATTACTCTAACATGAACAAATAAAATAAAATAAAATGAAGGAAAAACACATCACAGGTCCCTAAATTTTAATTTTTTTCTACATTAAATCTCTATATTTTTAAAAGTTAACATTGTATCTTTTGATAATTCATATTAGATCTAATTTAAATGGGACTTATGAAATTAAAATGGACCCTCTATTAATCCCGAGTGATGTCAATTTAAAATTACCATATGCCCACCAAGACAAAAATAAAAAGTAAAAAAAAAAATTGAAGAAAATAACTCATCACTTTTTGCGTATATAAAATAATTTTATGCTTTTTCATTTTTTTTTTTTTTTATGTTTTGACGGGTCTTATACTCATTTTAAATTGATCTCACACAAGATTGATAAATTATTGATTTTATCTAAATTTGATCTAATATAAGTGATGTGAAAAATTCTAAACTTCAATATTAACTTTTCAAAGTATAAAAACATAATGTAAAAAAAAAGATAAAATTCAAGTACCTAGAATGCATGTTTCCTAAAATAAAATAACAAAAGTTATTGAAACTGGTAGCACGACCTTGTCAAATTATGAAACTAGTTCTAGGTGGCATTCACTCGGGGGTGTAGCCATCCCATATTGAGTAGGGCCAATTATAAAAAATTTCAAAATAACCCTTATAATTTCATTTTTTTTAAATGATCTCACTTAATTATAAAAAAATTAAAAATCACTCTATAAGTTTAACTTTTTCTAAATTGACCCCACTAAAATATTTAAATGAATTCATTATTTTTTAGTGATAAAGTCTAAATTTGCTCTTAAATTACTAAAAATAATATATATTTGTCTCTAAAATTTTTTTGTTTTTTTTTAAAAAAAAGTCTATCAAGATATTAAAATAGTAGAAATTTAGTCTTATTGAATACTTTGAGAGGTAAATATAGACTATTTATTTAATTTGAGATAAATGCGAACTATATTTTCATATTAGATATCAATAAAAAATATTCATATTTGCATTCGTAAAAGTAAATATATACAGTCTTCAATATTTTAACACAACTTAAAAAATAAATTTAAATAACAAATTTGTGTTAATTTCAATATTTTAAAGAAAAATTTCGCACTTATTCATATTTTTATATAAATGAATTTCTTATAATTTGTTATAATTATTGACACCGCTTGACTAAATTCCTGGTTATGCTCATGCATTCACTAATGATGATTAATTCCAATGAATCAGGGGCTACACAGCACCTGAGTATGCAATCCACGGACAATTATCAGAAAAGGCGGATACCTACAGCTATGGGGTAGTTGTCCTAGAAATCGTCAGTGGCAAAAAGAGCACTGAGATGAAAGCTGATCCTGCTGCTGATTACCTTCTTAAAAGAGTAAGTATCGTTGCCCTTAAACCTCAAATTAGTAGAAGGTTTCAAACTTTATCTAGCTATTTATGGCAAAAAAACAGGCATGGAAGCTTCATGAGAATGGAACTCACCTAGAACTGGTGGATGAAAGCTTAGACCCAAATGACTATGAAGCAGAAGAAGTGAAGAGAATCATAAAGATAGCCTTGTTGTGCACTCAATCATCACCTACTTTAAGGCCGACAATGTCTGAAGTGGTTGTGCTGCTCAAGAGTAAAGTTTCAATGGAACACAAATCACCGACTAAACCTCCGTTTATTGAATCAGAAGAGAGGGTGGCCATTCATGAGGATACTTCAACATCGACAACATCCTCCAAATCGAATGCCACTGCTTCTATCACTCAGATATCAGATCGCTAATCTTAGTTAGATTTACCAAATCTCAAATGCAACTTGGTTAGGTGTATAGTGAATCACATGGCTTATATATATATATATATATATATATATATATATATATATATATATATATATATATAGTTTTATTTGCAACTATAATCAATGTTTACTTATTAAGATTATTTGAGGAAACGTGGCATAAACGTGATTATTTTCAGAAAATATGCATGAACAATAGAACTTTGTCTTTTTTATGTTGCAAAATAAAATGAAATGCCAAAAAAAGGGGTCGATTTCACCTATGGTTACTGAAATTATACTTAAATAACACTAAAATAATAAAAAAAATTATTTGTTCTCTTAAAAATCATTGAACTTAGCACATGTTTACAGAGAAGTCACTTTGAACGTTTTCTAGTGGATGAACTATCATAATATCCACTTGGCATGCGCAGTTAGCATACCTGCACATGTGGATTGACACGTAGTATGCCACATGGAAATTTGGACAAGGCAGCATGATGCGCGGTTACTGCCACATGAACATCCAACATGGCAATAAAATAAATCTGTTACAAATCAAAATGTGACACGTGTCGATTATAAAAAAAAAAAAGCTAAAATCAGAAAATCCTAACTCTAACCAGTACCCACATCATTTTCTTCCTATCTTTTTTTATCTCTATCTCCTTCTATCTGAAACCTCTCAAGCTCTCCTTCGCCGCCACCACGAACAGTAGTGCCAGATCTGCCTGGAACAGTTTACCCGTCCGAAATGCTAGATTTGCCACACTCTTTCTCACTTGCGTCCTTATAAACCGCATCATTCTCTCTCTTATCGATCTCTTTCTCACTCTCGATTTCATCTTCTCTTTGATCTGTACTAAATATAGGGCTGGGAGTAAAAGCGGGAAATTTCTCGCTCAACTTTTCATATAAACAAACGAAAAAAAAAACACTTCTCAAACTGATTGTGGTTGGTAAAATTTCTATTTAGACTCAAAATCAACATTTCTTTGATTTTTATGCACCTTGCCAAATGTGAATCGGACTTTGTCCACCTACGTTTTCGATCCGTGGCTTTGAAGTTGATTAGTTAATTGCCTGATGTAGAATTTATATTATTGCATTGTTGCTTGTGGTTTTTCGTATTTGATTTAGAGACATGGTATCAATTTCTGGTTTTATCAATTGGATAAGGAAATGTTGTAATGGCTTCTATTAATCTTTATCTTAAATTCCTAAAATCATTTGCGGCTTTGTACCCTTGGATAAGGTTAAGCTCAGATTGTGGCCCAATTTATGAATTTACAAGGGTTTGGAATTTCACATCCTAAATCCTAGAGTTTGAAAGTTTTCTAACATATAGGTTTGGGTGTTAGACAGAATAAAATCTCAAATTCAAAAGATTTGAAGTCAGAATCAGAAGCTATATAATTTTCTGAGGGCCAGTTTGGCAAAACTTATGAAGATAGTTTTTTCAATTGAAAAAAGTTATATTCCAAAAAGCTGTATGTCGAAAAGTAAATTACTGTTTGGTAAATAAAATTTAAAATGACTTATAAAATTAAAAATAGTTATTAACTGTTTGGTAAATGATATGATTAAAAATGGCTTTTTAGAATAAAAAAATAAAAAAGGATAATTTTGAGTGATAGGATAAGAGAAAAAACAAAAAAAAAAAGATTATATTAGATATAATTGTCATTATGAAATAAAATGAAGGATATTTTTGTCTAAAAAAAATATTAAATCTGCTGCCCTTAAAAGCTGAAAATCAACTTTTCTGAAAAGCTTCAATTTCTAGCTTTTTCTAATAGAAGGTTTTTTCACTTTTCAGAAAATTGATTTTTCTAAAATCAGCATTTACCAAACATTTATTTTTGTCACATAATCAGCTTTTTATCAAATAAGCAGTTTTTTGGCCTTCCAAAAGCAATGCCAAACAGGCCCTGAATGTATTGGAAAATGGGAGCAGCCAAATTGATGCGGAGCAAATAACTGTAGATTTCCTAAATCGGGCCAACCGGTGAAAAGGTCGAAAACTTTGCCGGGCCATAACTTTTGGCTAGGGTGGCGTTAGGAGAGCCATAATTTATGAAAATGATGTGATTTTAGTGATCTACAGATGTTACAGGTTTTAGCATAACGCCCGTCGCGGGCTTAAATCAGGTTGTCTCGAACAGTTTTGGGGCCTTTTTAAAGTTTTATTTAGGGATTTCATTTTAATTCTTTGTTTTCTAGTTTTAATAATTTTAGGGTTTGTCTCAACCTATAAATAAGTTAACCTTGTTAATTTTGAGTTTCAACAATAATTCTAGATTTGATTAATTGATTTTTCAAGTTTCTGTTTTGCTACTTTCGCTGCGTCACAAATGCAGTTTGAGCTAAAAAAACATATGATTGTTCTTGTTTGTTGAATTCTTAGCAAGATGCTTTATCTAGCCTTTTAAATTTAATTGCATTTGCTTGTTGGAAGATCTCTTCTGTTTTCATTTCTTGTTGTTATCATTGTTATCATGCAAGGCTGATAAAATATGTACATAGAAAATTAAACATATATTAGTTGACAGATTTTGGTTATTTTGAAAATGGGACAGAATTTATTTTTTTTTTTAAATTGCACGTGTCGTAAAATTATTTGTCCACGTGGCATGCTAACATGGCAAGTTTGCAGGGTCACGTGGCAGTAGACTTTGGCATGACATGTGATAGCTACCACGCATAATGCCAACATGTTCAATTTTCCACGTGGTATGTTGGCATGTCATTTTTGCCATGTGGCATGCCATATGTGCAGGTGTGCTGACTATTCGTGTTAGGTGGACTTTTTGCCAGTTCCTTAATCGAAAAACATTTAAAGGGACTTTTCTCTATATATGTGCTAAGTTCATTAATTTTTAAGAGAATAAATATTCTTTCATTATTTTGTATTATTTGAGTATAAATTTAGTGATCATGGGTGAAATTAACCCTGAAAAGAGAGCTAGCTTATCAAATGGATTTAATTTCTATATATTTTTAGGATGACCTAAGTGGTTCTACTATATCCTCTAACAAGTCCTTCTGATGTAGATTTGGTCTATGCAAGTTTCATGAACCAAGTTAATAATACATTGCCACCTGTACAGATTTGGTTGAAAAATAAGTGGATTTGGGTTAATATGCATATATGGCAATACACTATTGGCTTGATTCATACAACCTATTTAGATTGGGTTTAGGCAATAATTTTTCCAAATTCTAATACTTTTATCACTTGTGACAAGTTGAAACAAGGTAAAAAATTTTAAATATCTGGTGCAGTGCATCGAGCCAATGGGACATTGACATGTAGGAATTTATAAAAAAACCATTTTTGTGGGTTTTTTTTTTATATATTAAAATTTTAATTTTTTCGTACATTATGCATCAGGTCTAAAAAGAATTTTCCTTAAATATGTGTTTGGAATTCTTTGGTTGTGGTAGCTTGAACTTTAAGCAACGACATATTATAAGAAGAATATGGAAATTTATTTTCATCAAACGTGACATTGTGAAACGTATATATGATACATGTACTCAAATCAAAACATGCGCTTTCTTGGGAAGAAAATCCTAAGAAGATGAAACAAGATTTGGCTTGATGGTTGTTTGAGTTGTAATTTACTTGAAAGCCAAATAATTTAAAGAAATGGTGATTGATTAGAAAGGAGTAGTGTAGGCTATGTATAATCATCAAACATGTTGTATAAAATACATAAGCCCATAATACAAGAGGATGTCCTACTTGATGCAATAATAATGCGTTACACCCTCCGTTTTAAAATAATTGTCATTTTAGCGAATTTTTTTGTACCAAAATATTTGTGAGTTTGACAAGTTCAATAGAGCATTAAATTGTTTATTCTATATCTATCCTTATTAAATTGCATTGAAAGTTTAAAAGTAACAGATAAATGAAATTTGAATTTTATTCAAAAGTGACAGATATTATAGAACGGGGTGAGTAATTTTTTTCTCATTCCACTTATTATCTCCCTTCCTAATTAAGTGGTCAACACTAAATTAAATAAAGATATTTTTGATAAAAATATTATAAATTTGTCTAAAATCTAAGCTATTAATTAAACTTATTGGTTCGTGTGAAACAACCTTAAATGACAAATAATTTGAGATAGAATGAGTAATTAATTATGCGGAATAAAAGTCCGGTGGGTTATGTGGGAGGGGATAGCTCCGACTTCCACTCTTGGTTTATGCTGTTGCTTACCACTATGATTTTGATCAATGTCGTTTAGCTATTGCTTTATGCTGGGCTACTTGGAAATCTAGAAATGATTTTATATGGCAGAATACAAGACCAGTGATTGCTTCAGTTATTCACTTGGCAGAGGCTATGGTTAAGGACTGGACCTCAGCTCGATAGCATAATGAAGACCTTAGGCCGAAGTCTTCAACCTTCCCTGTGATCTAGTCTCCTCCACAAAAGGACTGGTTGAAGATCAACACTGATGCAGCAATTTTCAGCAGTTCCCATGAGGCTGGTTTGGCTTTTGTTGTGCGAGACTATAGAGGATCTTTTATAACAGCAGGTTGTAATTTGATTTCTGGGATTCAGGATCCAACTTTAGCTGAAGCAATGGCGATCCGTAAAGCTCTTAGCTGGCTGAAGAATTCGGATTTTTAAAAGGCAGTGATTGAATCGGACTCACAATTAGGTATAAATGCGTTATTAAGCACTTCGTGCAATCGAGCTGACTTTGATTGTATTATTAATGATTGTAAGATTTTAAGAGCGTTTTCTTCCAATATTCTTTTTGGTTATGTCAAAAGATCTGCGAATGAGGTGGCTCATAAACTTATTTGATGAAGCAAAATATTCCTATTTATTTTCTATAAAAAATTCCTATTTTGTGCTTATTTGATAAAATAAATATTTGATTTAATTCCTATTCAATCTTTTAGTAGGAACTCATGCTCAATCGGAAAAAGAAACCAAAAAGTAGGAATTTAAAGTCAAAAATTGGAGCTGATTGGAAGTCAAGAAATGGAGCTGAGAATAAAGAAATCAAAAATTGAAAGTCAAGAATTGAAGCTGAAAGTCAAAATACAATATGGGCTATATCTTCAACATGTAATCAAACTTAAGCGTGCCCACAGTTGCTTGCGCAGAAATTATGCAGTGCAGATTTTCAAGGATTGCTGTTATTAGAAGTCAATTTAGCTAAATTTTCTACCCGACTTTTGGCAGCAAAATTGGACCTCTGAAAAGTTCCTGAGGAAAATGATCAATTTCTTAGTCTAAGTTTTCTATAATAGGGTCTTGGGATGAAGGAAGAGACACCTTGAATTTTAGTTTTCTTTATTTTTAATTAATAGTTTTTATAAGACATGAGTGGCTGAATTTTCTTTTCTAGTCAAGGATATTAAGGTATGATTCATGAATAAATTGTGAGAATTCGTTTTCATTGTTTTCTCTTCTCAAATATCTGAATATTTTCTATACTTAATGATATTTTGTTCAATTAAAATTATTGACATCTGATTTTGATTGAATAAATATTGCTAGTCAAATTGGTAAATCCGTAATTATTTATTTGATTTGGCGAAGTGGTAAATCTGTGCACTCATTGAATTGAATCTTTGAGTTTAGTGTGGGTAAATTTATTTGGTCCAATTTAAATAATCGAGCTTGTGTATTATTGATTGGAATTGGTAGCTTTTCTAATTCTTAATTCTATTTCTCAATTAAATCCTAAGAGCTTGTTTAGTGGTTGTTGAGAAATAAGATTTATCAGCTGATCATATCACTTTTAAATTGATATTAAGAAGAGCATAATACTAGAGCTTGTTAGTGTTCATAACCAATTTATTTGAAAAAGTAGGAATTTATCCAATTGTATTCAATGATCAGTTTGAATGAATCATAACCAAGATATTCCTTTGACTAGAAGTTTTTAATATCTGATTTACTCTTTTTAATTTCCTACTTTATGATTTATTTATTTTCATTTTATTTTCATAAAGAAAAAAAATCCCCTTCTTTTTTCTCTTGTTTTATAAGCAAAATTCAGATCTAATAATTTTATCAATCTCTTGGGAGACAACTCTACTCATGCTTTGCTATAAATATTTATAGAGTATAATTTTATTTTTGTTGGATTCGACACCCACCAAATTTTGGCGCCGTTGTCGGGGCTTGGTATCATTATTGATCTGAATTTTATTTTACTTTATTTTGCAATTTCTTTATGACTCGTACTACTCGTGGAAATGAATTAAATTTTGATTCAGAAATAGAAAAGACCGCCAGAAGATTGAGAAAGATGACTAAACAACAAAAAGCTTCCTCTTCTTGTTCATCACAAACAGAGACAATGTTGATTTATCAGAATTTTTCAAAGAACCTGAAATCAAGGCTGAACCAGAACCAACTTTGAGAAGAATGGCTAATCCGGATGTCAACCAATAGCCCTTGTGCATTGAACTTCCTAATGTAGAGGTAAATTTTGAATTAAAATCTGGCTTGATCCACTTATTACCCACTTTTTGTGGCCTTGCAGGAGAAGACCCTCAAAAACATCTCAAGGAATTCCCTGTGGTATGTTCCAGCATGAAACCACAAGGAGTAACAGTTGACCAAATCAAAATGCGAGCCTTTCCTTTTTCTTTGACAGAAAAGCTAAAGATTGGTTGTATTATCTTTCACCTGGATCAATAACGACGTGGAGTGAATTGAAAAGGCAATTCTTAGAAAAAATTTTCCCTGCCTCTCGAGCCACATCCATTAGAAAAGAGATTTATGGGATTCGTCAACAAACTGGAGAAACTCTCTATGAATATTGGGAGAGGTTCAATCAATTGTGTGCAAGCTGCCCTCACCACTAAATTTCAGACCAGCTTCTAATACAATATTTTTATGAAGGATTATTATTATCAGATCGCAACATGATTGATGCTGCAAGTGGTGGAGCTTTGGTAAACAAAGCTCTCAATCAAGCTAAGGAATTAATTACCAAAGTAGCTGCTAATTCTCAACAATTTGGCTCTAGACAAGATCATCCAATTAGGAGGGTTAATGAGGTAAGTGTAAATTCCATTGAATAAAAACTTGACAATTTAACTTCTCTTATGCAGAAATTTATGGTGGGAAATCAGCAACAAGTGAAGTCGTGTGGCATTTATTCAAATTCTGATCATCCTACGGATATGTGTCCAACTCTTCAAGATGAAGAACATTTAAATGCCATACAAGGACACCAAGGACAGTAATACCAAAGGAAATACGATCCCTTTTCTGCTACCTACAATCCTGGATGGAGAGACCACCCAAATCTGAGCTATGGATCAAGACCCAACAACTACCATCAGTACGGATATCAACCGAGACAACCAGCCCCTGCTCCACCTCCACAGGGATTCCAAGGATTTAAATCCGATGCCCCTCCACCATCAAAACCAGGTATGTCTTTAGATAATATAGTTACTGCTTTAGCTACTAACATGCAACAATTTCAACAGGAAACCAAGGCTATCATGTTGAATTTGAAAAATCAAATGAGCCAACTCGCTACCACAGTGGGCAAATTAGAGAGCCAAAATTCTTGTTGTTTGCCATCTCAACCCGAAGTCAATCCTAAATAGAATGTGAGTGCCATGACATTAAGAAGTGGAAAAGAACTAAAAGAACCAACAAAAAGGGTCACAAAATTGGTAAGTGAAGATGACATAGAAAAAGAGATGGAGCTGCCTCCACCAAACACCTCAGAAACATCTCAAATTAAAACACCTTTGATCATACCGCCTCCCTTCCCGAGTAGACTAGCCAAATCAAAGAAGGAACAACAAGAAAAAGAGATTTTTGATATGTTTCGAAAAATAGAGATCAACATTCCTCTTCTTGATGCCATTAAACAAGTGCCGAGGTATGAAAAGTTCCTTAAAGAATTATGCACCAACAAAAGGAAGTTGGAAGGGGATGAAAAAATTCATATGGGAGAAAATGTATCTGTTGTCTTTCAAAAGAAACTACCTCCTAAGTGCAAAGACCCAGGTATGTTCACCATTCCTTGTACAATAGGTAATTCAAAATTTGAAAAATCATTGAAAGACTTAGGAGCATCTATAAATGTCATGCCTAGCTCTATTTATCATTCTTTAAATATGGGACCTCTTAAAGGAACTAATGTTATTATTGAGTTAGCAGACAGGTCCATTGTTTACCCAGAGATAATTTTGGAAGATATTTTAGTGCAGGTTGACAAGCTAGTATTTTCGGTTGATTTTTATGTATTAGATATGGAGGAAGAACCTTCCTCAAAATTAGTTCCTATTTTGTTAGGAAGACCTTTTTTTTAAGACAGCTAGAACAAAGATAGATGTTGCAGAGGGAACGTTATCCATGGAGTTTGATGGAGATAAAATAAAATTTGATATTTATGCTGCCATGAGGTATCCTTCTGACATTGATTGTGTTTATGGAATTGATACAATTGACTCATTGACACAACAGGTTTTTGATTTGACTGGAGAGGATGAGTTGGAGTTAGCAATAACTAAGAGTTTTGATCCTAAGGAATTAGATAATTTGGAGGAAAAATTCGTTATACAAGAAGAGTTGAAAGACTCCATCTTTGAACTGGAATCATTACGACCAATCAGGTATAATCCTTCCTATATTGATTTACCAGTATCTCACAACAAACTTCTTCCATCTATTTTGTAGGCCCCTGCATTGGAATTAAAGATTTTACCAAGTCATTTGAAGTATGTTTATCTAGGAGAAAATCAGACATTGCCAGTAATAGATGGCCCCTGCATTGGAATTAAAGATTTTACCAAGTCATTTGAAGTATGTTTATCTAGGAGAAAATCAGACATTGCCAATAATAATTTCCAACAAATTAACTCCCCTTGAAGAAGAGAAGTTGAATCGCATTCTCAAAGATTACAAAGAGGCCATAGGATGGACTATCGCGGACATAAAAGGTTTCAGCCCACCCACTTGTATGCATCGCATACTGTTGGAAGAAAACTATAAACCATTGAGAGAGGCTCAATGCAGACTTAATCCACCTATGATGGACGTAGTGAAGAAGGACATCCTTAAATTACTTGATGCAGGTATGATCTTTCCAATTTCTGACAGCAAATGGGTAAGTCCAGTTCAGGTAGTACCTAAAAAGACTGGTTTTACAGTTACAGAGAATGATAATGGTGAGTGTGACGCACGCCGAGCCCACGCATGCCGCCCGTGCGACCGCCCACTCGAGGGCGATCCGGGCATTTGCGGGTCCTTTGATAACTTGCAATGAATTGCAAGTGCGTCTATTTTGGGCAACAAGGAGGTTTCATGGAGTCGCCACCCAATAGAACATTGGGAAAGTTTCTCTCGCCTCGGAGAGCCTAAGACTATGCTTATTATCTATTTTGGGCCAACCAATGGGGTCTTGGAGGGTAAACCTCTCTCCCAAAGGAGCCTAGGATTAACGCCTAAGTCTCGTGACACAAGAGGTGTCTTGGAGGTTTTATTTCCAACGAGTGATTGGCTAGACCTCTCGCCTCTTTGAGCCCAAAGACCAGAGTTGGGTTTGGAACTTCTCATCTATTTCTACCTTGAATAGTTTATGATTAAATTTTAAGGTCATTAATTCGCTCTCTTTCCACACGATACAATTAAATTAAAAGCACACTTTATTCACATTTTAAAGCGATAGATAAAGAATATTAAATCAAAGAATTACAATAACACAAGGAGCGGAATACAACTCCCATTCATAAATGTGCAATACATACATAAGACGGGAGATTATTTGCTTTGAGGACTTTGGTCCTCGCATGCACTTGTTACAAAAAAGACGTTTTTTATTGCGAATGTCTTTCATTGGATGAAAAATAGGACGTTGGATCCTTAATTTTATGAAAATCTCTATTCATTAAATATAAAAACATTCATTAATCTTTACATTTAACGGGATACAAAAGGGTATATCATGTACATAAAATAATTAATAAATAAACAAATGAATGAAATAAATAAGAAGATTAGAAAACTAAACCAGACGGAATCCTCCGAGCATGATAGATTACTCCTTGAGCTCCGAACAGTCCAAGAAAATCATATATGCTCACAAAAGGTTAATGGGTGTTAATGTACAAAAGCTCAATATAAATAAAGCTCTAAGACTTGAGAAAAATAGAAAAAGGAAAAGAAAAGGAGGTTTTGAAAATATGGAGACAGAACCCAGGGACGGCCACTGCCGAGTGACCGACGGGCGTCTGACATGTCCCGTCGCTCACTCGAGAGAGGGCGTCTATGGCTGGGGGTGACCGACGGGCGTCGGTAAAACAGGTGACCCATTGATCACCACTGTCTCCGAAAAAAATGATGGCAAAACTATTTTTTCAAAGCCAAAACAGATTTTTACCACAAAATGAGATGGAAAGGTTCAAAATAAAGAAAAAAAAAATTTGAAGAACAAAAAGAATGAAAATAAAGACGAAATAATACGGAGAAGAAGTCTGGAATATTTACCCTCAGATAATATCTTGGTTGATTTTTAGTGTCGATCAGAGTCCCGCGCGCTCCACAAGAAACAAAATGAAGGGTCAAGAATGAGGAAAATAGATTGTTTCCTTCTTGATCCTTCAAAAACTGAGTTTTGGAATCAAAAACTTTAGGAAAACTAATTAGATTTAGCTCCTTTTTAATGGTTTGATTCTTAAACTATCAAAGATCTCTTAAAATTTGTGTTTGTTGGAAGAGAGAGAAAACAAGTGTAAATTTTGACAGAGTCTCCCCTTTAGAAAATTTTCCAAAAAAATCCCTTTTCTAGGTGGGAAATAAAAGCTTTTATAGGCTAGGGGTGACCAACGGGCGTCGGTTCCACAGACGGGCATCGGTTTAATCCTACTGGCACAAGGATTCAACCGACGGGCCTGCAATTCTCATCGACGGGCGTCGGAGAGGTTGCATGCTCCGGAAAATCAGGTTGCGTGCCCAGGAAGATCAGTCTCTCCGACGGGCGTCGGAATATCTTATAGGCTGTCTGTGACCCAAAGCGACGGTCTTGCCATTGACAGACGGGTAGATCGTAGGTGGAGAAAATACATCTTTTTTTACTCAAAATTTCCCGTTTCCCCCCCCCCCCCCTCTTCCCTACGAAGACTGAAAGAACATTTTTCTCATGAAGCAGGGGACCAAAACCTCCGAATCTGAACCACTTGTACGGACCCGGACGCTGATTCCTCATCGGGTAATCTCTTATCTAGACCACCTCGGGACAGGGTGCTTACAGTTGCCCCCAATTTTGGAGAAAACTAGCACACGAGTGCCTAGATGATCCAAAATTTAGAGAAAGGAACAACAAAAAAGGAAGAAAAGCGTATCTGTAGCGATTCTTACCTTCCGTGTCCCTCGTCAGGTAGACTTCGTCTCAGTCTGCTCAACGGATGGAAACGTCCCCACCGGTCTCATCTCGACCTATAAGGCATTGGTGAGATCCAGCGTCCTCTAGCTACGACCTCGAGGTGAAGAGCAGTGTTCTCTAACTGCAACTTCGATTTGTGAAGTTCCCCTGCTAATCCCCATCCGATCTGCAAGGTGCGTAGCATTCTCTGGCTTCCACGTGAACTGTGAGATGTAGCACTCTCTGACTACAATCTCCATAAAGAGCAGTGTTCTCTAACTACAACTTCGATCGATGAAGTTCCCTTGCTAACCCCCATCCGATCTGCAAGGTGCGTAGCACTCTCTGGCTGTCATGTGAACTGTGAGATGTAGCACTCTCTGACTACAGTCTCAATTTGTTGGAGTCCCCTTGCTAACGCCCATCCGATCTGCAAGGTACGTAGCACTCTCTGGTTGCAGCATGAACTGTGAGATATAGCACTCTCTGGCTACAGTCTCAGTGAAGAGCAGTGTTCTCTAACTGTAACTTCGGTCGATGAAGTTCACTTGCTAACCCCCATCCGATCTGCAAGGTGCATAGCACTCTCTGGCTGCCGCGTGAACTGTGAGATGTAGCACTCTCTGGCTACAGTCTCAGTGAAGAGCAGTGTTCTCTAACTGCAACTTCGGTCGATGAAGTTCCCTTGCTAACCCCCATCCGATCTGCAAGGTGCGTAGCACTCTCAGGCTGCCGCGTGAACTGTGAAAATATGAAGTTCGATCTGTCCGTCCTCAGATTGTGATTGATGTTCATATTTGGACCAGTGTTAAGCAATACTCCTGCATGGCAAAGGATGTTGTTAATTCATGTATGAGTTATTCCCTTTCAATATGCTCATGAATGATTTGGTTTTCTTATTTATCATCTTTTTTCATGTTATTATCATCATTTTCATCATATTTTGCATCATGGCATCATTTCTTATCATTTTTCTCACCTCATGATCATTTTGGCTTTTGATATGAATGAGTATAAGAGCATGCAATCATCTTGAATGTGAATAAAGCGTAAATAGAGATAGAAATAAATGAATATATAAACAAAGCTGGAAATAAAAGTTTTCCACCAATATCAGCCTTTGTACAATGTATATACAATCGCGACAATAGCGAACAAAAATACAAAAAAGAAGAAAAAGAAAGAAGAAGAAAAAGAAAGAAAAAGAATGCCATCCAAACTCCCTTAATGACTATGATGGCGGGTAGTCCGTGATCTCCTCATCCGGGTCCTCATCATCCGAGAGGTGAATCGGCTTAGGCTGAGGCGGAGGCGGCTGAGTCGGAGGTGGATACTAAGGTGCAGATGGTCCGGCCCCAGAAGCGGAAGTATGTCTGAACCTAACCTGAGTGTAGCCGTCCAGGAAGGGTTGGGTACACGTCCTCATGAAGCTCAAGGTATCAGAAACTGTCCCCCCTAACTGCTTGAAGGCCTGGCTCATCTGGCTGGTCTGCCCACTGGCGGCCTTCCTCATCTTCTCAAGTCTCTGCTCAATGTACTCCCTGAACTCCCTCATGGACTGAGACAGGGGAGGAACGATCCCCTCTAACGTCTGGACCCGAGACCTAAGAGAGTCAAGTGACTCATCAATCATCTGTAAAGTCACATCCATCCTCTAAGATGCCTGGTCCTGGGACGTCCTCAGGTCCTGTCCCAGCTGCTCCCTGAGCTCCCTCTGTCCCTGTACGACTTGCTCCACAAGCCTGGCCTGCTCATCCCTAATACTCTCCATAAGCCGGGCCTGCTCCTGCACCATGTGGTCAATGAGCTCGAGCTGCTCCTGGGTCAGACGCTCAACGACCTTGGACTGCTCCTGGATAGCACCCTGCTATCTTTCTAGCCTCTGATAGGTAGCCCTGTCCCTCTCCTCTAACCGACGCTCAAACGCTGTGAACATGGAGGTCAGGAGCTGTGAGACGTCTGGCTGCGGCGGAGATGGCTCCTGAGTCGGCCCTGATGGCTGAGCTGCAGAAGTGGATGCCCCCGGGTCGCTCCCAAAGTAAGGGTGAAACCTCTCGGAGGGTCTGAGGGTGGTCCGCTGTACCCTGGTGCTCGGTGATGGACAAGGAATCGGTGCCCTGGATGCCGGTGGGGTGCCGAAAAGCTCGTCCATGGTGAACTCCATGTCGAAATTCAACGGAGTCCTGGGCTGCTCCTGCTGTGGTGGCGGTGGCGCGGACTGAGGCTGAGGAGGCTGAGGTGGTGGCTGCTGCTGCGGGGACAGTGGAGGCTGAGGTGGTGGCTGCTGCTCCTGCTCTGGCTCCGGTCCTAAAGGTGGAAGAGCAAAGGCCTGCCTAGTCTCGTGGATGGTGAGCAGTCTAAAGGCCTCGGGCTGCCCTGGCAGCAGCAAGATCATGCCCATCTGAACTGCAGCTATCGCGTCAACATAGATCCCCTCGTCTAAGGGTCCTCTGAGCCTATCTGGGGCGACTCCTAAGCCCATAATCAACCTGGTGACAACTCCTCCAACTATAACCACTGGGGCCAACCCCCTGCCAACTCTAACCATGTTAGCGAGGATCTGATGGCTAACATTGAGGCGCTGGCCTGCCACCATAGCCCAGAGGCTCCAGATCTCGGTCGCGTTAAGCGATCCTAGATTACCAGCCCGACCGAGGTACGAGCTGGAAAGCACTCTGTGCAGGTACCGGAGTGTCTGAGAGGCTAGTACGGTACTCTTCGCTGTATCGTGATCATACAGCACTCCTGGCAAAGCAATAGCCGCCCAATGGGCATGCCTCACCGCTCTCTGCGGGACTATAACTCCATCACTCGTCGGGAATCCCATCGCCTCCGAGAACCGATGCCTCGTGATACTAAAATGGTGGCCATCAAACCAGAACTGCACTACGCCTAGCTCAGTATTCGATCTCTGGTACCCTCCATAGTGTAGAGTGGCCAATACCTGCCGTGTAGCCTCAGGGAACATATGAAATGTGGGAGTCAGAAAGTCCATCCACCCAGCACCCTCTATCAATGCGTCTACCTCGGTGGTCATCCCTAGGGCCTCTAGGAAGGGCCTGGATATGAAACGGCTAGCCCAGATCTCGACCTGGGCCAACGCCCTGTATCTCTGGATGGACTCCTCATCCATCCAGCTCGAGACCTCTACCTCGGCGGCCCGAGGAGCTCGTCATCTGGGAGGCATCCTGCAGAAGAAAAGATTATACAAAATTAAATTAATTTAATGGAGTGGACGTTAATAGGCCCACTTCTCAAAACAAAAAGCACATTGGACCTCATTCGGGCGATAGCGGCCCAGGTATGAGGAGGGAAAGATACAGAATTGAAAATAAATAATAAAAAAAATGGGCAGCACTCCGGCAGGGATGTGCCTAACCTCCTGCACAAAAGGGACAGGCCTCAGGCCCCAACAAAACTGTTGTATGTATGCATTAAAAAAAAAATGGGCAGCACCCCGGCAAGGGTGTGCCCCACTTCCTGCACAGAAGGGACATGCCTCAGGCCCCAACAAAACAGCACATATTTATCATACTTATATACATTTGCTAGCATGCATTAGGAATTCCTATTTCTAAGGGAACATGTTTTATAGGCAAAATCATGCAAAGGTTTGACTAAAAAAAGCATGCCAAAATTATACAAAACCAGCAGCATTTACCCTTAATTTCTAAGGAAAATTAAAGCAATCCACTCATTCTAAAAGCAAAAAGAAGAGGAAGAATAGGAGATAAATTAAAATTAAAAGAGGAAGTGATTGGTTACTTACCTGTAATTTGCAGAAAATAGTAAAAAATGAAGAAAAGTACTTCCTCGGATGACCAGTCGAGCGAAAAGGCCCCAAAAACGCAAGAAAAAAGAAAAAGGGAAGAAAAATAATGCAGAAACGACAAAAAAATCGAGAGGGAGAGGAAAAGAGAAGGTGGCAAAACTGTTTGTCCGTCGGTCACAAGGCCCTTAAATAGATTTCATGACCGACAGGCTGGGCGCCGCTAGGAGCGACCGACGGTCTGGGCGTCTATCGTTCACTATCCCCCATTAAATGCGAAATTAATGCACGTGATGCAATGCTGACGTGTGCAAACTGCCAGGTGGATGACTACCGACGGGCAAGCCGTCTCTCTTGAGGCACGGGCAGACCGTCTGTGGCGCTTCCTATATATTTCGCCAATTTTCTAATTTATTGTGCATTTTCATATTCTCAACATTTCTCTAGCTTTCATCCTCTGATTATCACAAGATGTCATCTCCTCTCCTCTAGAAGATGTACCGCATCCTAGATGACAAGCGCACTTGGGGAAATGACACTCTCTCTCCTCTTTTCGGCCTGAAACACTTTCGCAGGGCTAAGGTAGACCACAACTTTCTCCTGGCTGCAACCCATTTCTGGAATCCCCGATTTCATGTCTTTAAGTTTACGTATCAAGAGTTATGCCCCCTGCCTGAGGAGTTAGCCGCCATTGTCGGTGCCTGGTACCCCCCTAATGCTCTGCCTTGTATCCCATGCTTCGGTTTACTCCAGACTCGAGATATCACTCTGTCTTTAGGCATAGCCCCTTCTGAGGCTGTGCAGCTGGTTCCCCCAGGTTCTACCTGCTCTTTGGAGCCGCTGATCGAGGCTCTAGACAGATTCTTCGACATCCCCACCTACCAGGTAAGTATCGTATTCTTATTTTGCATGATGAGCTTCTTGACTGTGGCTTCAGGGGGGTTGATCAGCGATCTTCGCCTGTTTGGGGCTTTGGACGATTTCCACCGCGGGCTATCTCCCTTTCCACTTATTCTGGCTGAAACCATTCTGGGCTTAGACGCTGTATGCTCCGGATCCACCCCTACGTTCACGGAAAGCCCCTTATTGCTCCAGGTATGTCATTATTTTGAAGGTAGCGCGTCCCTTATGGATTTTCGCACTAGCTTTTCTTGACGGAAAGTGCGTCCTTTCATATTTTCACACAACCCTATGCCTTACTTTTGCCTGAAGTAAATCCTACTTACCCCAGCGGCCTTTTTTTTTTTAGGTCTGGCTGCAAGAGAAGCTGAAAATGTTGTCAGAGCCACCTCCCCGAGTCATCTCACAGTACTCCTCGAGACACTTCCTCCCGCGTCGACGACTGTATACATGCGCTACTGTCGATGAAGGCATTACTAGATTTAGCGAGCTGTCGGACGACAATACCAGTTTCATGTCTACCTGGCTCCCTCTCTCCCATGCGATCATCGATGGACCATCGGGATGTGTTCCCCTCTGTGGGCTCCGTCAGGCTACTTTCCATATCACAGCTCGGTGTGCTCGACAGCTTGGGATGATCCAGGATGTGGTGAGGGTCCCATTATCTTTTCGGGGAGGAATACTTTCTGCTGCCTTTGCTTCTTGATATCATGAATTATGGAGCCGCCTACCAGTGAAGACTGTCATTCCTCAGTTCGGAGCTCATTCTGTAGCTTCCACTAGCGAGTACAAGAGATGGGTCCTTAGCCCGGCATCTGACAATAGGACGCGAGGGCTTAAGCATCAGACTGGCGAGAGCAGCAGAAGGACCTAGCTTAGCCTACATATGTACACCTTTTGCGTATTACATTTCCTTTAATGCAGAACTAGAAAATGACGGAAATGAGAAGAATAATTCTTATTTTATTTCACGAAATTGTGTACATTTCCACAGAATTTCAGCATACATGATCAGTTTTGACATTAACTCTACTATACATGCCCCATTAATATATGAAGCCAAATCTTAACAGCATCGACTCCTGTTACCAATCGGCCCTCTCGGGTTTTCTCGATCGGACATTTTCCCTTATGCCTCTAATTTTTGTACAGGATGCCTTTTTTCGGTTTTCACCCTGTCGAGGCGCCCAATTTTAGCAAAGCTGCCTTTTTTCGGTTTTCGACCCGTGGGGCATTTTATTCTCTTCTTTTTATGTTTAGTCTTTAGCCATGGAACCTTTTGAGTCTGTCGACATTGATCGGTTCCTTGAACTCGTTGCCATCGCTATCTGATAGAATTGCAACCCCTTTAGACAACAGCTTCTTTAGGATAAACGGCCCTTCCCAGGTTGGTCTAAATTTTCCTCTGATATCTGGTACACCTAGCCTCATCTGTTTGAACACCAAGTCACCCTCCTTCAGCGGATGCTTCTTCACCTTTTTCTCGAATGACCTGGCTAGCCTCCTCTGATAGATCTGATTAAGGTAGTAAGCTTTCAGCCTACTCTCATCCAATAAATTCAAATGTTGTAACCTCTGTTGCGCCCATTCGGCCTCTGGAATCCGAGTTTCCATGACTACTCTCAGTGATTTGAGCTCTATCTCGACTGGCAGCACTGCCTCTGTCCCATAAACCAAGGAATACGGCGTAGCCCCCGTAGATGTCCTCACCATCGTTCGGTAACCCCACAGTGCAAAGGGTAGCTTCTCTGCCCAGTCTTTATAGGTTTGGACCATCTTTGCTAGGATCTTCTTCACATTCTTATTGGCGGCCTCTACTGCCCCGTTAGCTTGTGGTCGATAAGGAGAGGATTTATGGTGCTCGATTCCGTACTTCTCAAGAATCTTCCTGGTTTCCCCCATGAACTGCACCCCATTGTCAGACACTATGTGGTGAGGGAGGCCATATCTGCAGATCAGATTTCTCTCTATGAACTTGGCCATATCCCTTGTGTCAATCTTTTTGAAGGATTCTGCCTCTACCCATTTGGTAAAATAGTCAATTGCGACTATGATGTTTCTGTGTCCGTTGGATGCCGTAGGGCGAATCTCTCCAATGATATCTATCCCCCAAGCAGCAAAAGGCCACGGCGATGTCAGGTTGTGTAGCTCTGATACTGGCAGATGTCTCAAATCTGCGTACTGTTGGCATAACTGGCATTGCATGACATACTTTGAGCAGTCATTGTCCATCGTAAGCCAATAGAAGCCTTGCCTCATGATCTTTTTTGCCAGAGTTAAACCGCTCATATGAGCCCCACAGACGCCTGCATGGGATTCTTCCATCACCCTCCGGGCTTTTCTTTCGTCTAAGCACTTGAGCTGGATACCATCTGCCTGCTTTTTGTATAATACCACGTCTAAGGATATGAACTAAGTGGACAACCTTCAGATCATCCTCTGATCTTTCTCGGTAGCTTCCTCTGGAAATCTCGCGTTCTCCAAATAATTCATGACGTCAAAGTACCATGGTCTCCCATCTTCTACTTCTACTTCCATTATTGATTTAATCTGGAGCTGGGCCTCTTAGAACTCGAAATCAGGACAGGCTTCATAGCTATCCCTTTAGGATTATCCCATATCGACACCAGAGTAGCCAGCGCATCAGCCAAACGATTCTCCTCCCTTGGCACAAAGCGGAATGTACAAGTCTCGAACTGCCCACATAGCTCCTTCAGATATTCAACATAAGGTACCAGCCGTTCTTCCTTTACAGCCCACTCACCCCGAATTTGGCTGATCACCAAGGATGAGTCACCGAAAACCTCTACGTTCTTTGCCCCCAAGGCAGCTAAGGCTTCTAACCCGAAGGTGCACGCTTCATATTCAGCTTCATTGTTGGTGACCCTGTACCTCAACTTCTTGGCCAACGGGAGTTTCTCATCCTCAGGGATCGTCAAAATGATTCCGACTCCTGCCCCCTTGTTATTTACAGCCCCATCAAAATATAACTGCCATCCTTGGACCGAAATTGTGGCTATGCTCTCATCAGGAAAATTGAATTCAGGTGCGTCACCTTGGATGGGATGGTCAGCAAGAAACTCGGCTACTGCTCGCCCCTTGATAGTTTTACGAGCGATGTATTCGACATCGAATTCTTGTAGCAATAGCAACCACCTTCCCATCTTACCAAGCAAGGACGGCGCTTCTTGCAAATACCTCAAAGGATTCTGCTTTGCCACTGCTTGAACTCTGTACGAATGGAAGTAGTGCCTAAGCTTCTTTGACGCCCAAATCACTGCCAGGCAGATCTTCTCTACTTCGGCATATTTTATCTCATAAGCCAGGAACTTCTTACTGAGGTAATAAACCGCGAATTCCACTCCAAATTCATCCTCCTGAGCTATCATGGCACCCACAAAACTGCCTTTCATTGCCAGATACAGGATAAGTGGTTTGACTAGTTGCGGCGGCCTTAACACTGGCGGATTCAACAGATATTCCCTGATGCTGTTAAAGGCTTTCTGGCAGTCTTCGTTCCAGACCACAAGCTGATTCTTTCTGAGCAGCTTAAAAATGGGCTCGCATATCGAAGTGAGCTTGGCAATGAATCGGCTGACGTACTGCAGCTTGCCTAGGAAGCTCCTTACATCCTTCTCCTTTTGCGGCACGGGCATCTCTCTGATGGCCTTTACCTTGTCCGGGTCAATTTCTATTTCCTTCTGGCTGACGACATGTCCCAACAGTTTCCCTGAAGTTACTCCGAAGATACACTTCTTGGGGTTAAGTCGCAGACTGTACTTATCAATCCTGGTGAAGAACTTCTCTAGAGCCTTAAAATGGCCCTCTCGGGTGGCTGACTTGACCATCATGTACCTCCACCTCCTTGTGGATCAGGTCGCTTAGAATCCTGGTCGCCATCCTCTGGTATGTGGCCCCCGCATTTTTTAGGCCGAAAGGCATTACCCTGTAAGCGTAGGTCCCCCATTCTGTGATGAAAGCTATTTTAATTCGGTCAACTATCTTGTTAAGGATCTGGTTGTAGCCTACATAACCATCCCTAAAACTGTACATCGTACAGTTGGCGGCACTGTCTATTAATACGTCAATGTGGGGTAGCGAAAAATCATTTTTAGGGCAGGCCTTGTTCAGATCTCGATAATCCACACATACCCTTACCTTTCCGTTCTTTTTGGCTACAGGGACTACATTAGCTAGCCATGTAGGATACTGCACTTCAACCAGAAATTTAGCTTCGACCTGCTGCCTAATCTCCTCTTTAACCTTGTCCTCCCATTCTGGTCTGAGCCTCGTCAAATTTTGCTTTACAGGCTTACGGTCTGGATACGTCGGAATAGCATGCTCTGCGATGTCCCTATCAATTCCGGCATATCGTCGTAGGTCCAGGCAAAGACTTTTTCATATCTTTTTATTATTCTCTCGAATTTTTCTCTCTCATCAGGAGTTATATTTGATGCTATTAAGATTTCCTTTGAATTTTCTGAGGTTCTAAGATTAAAAGGCGTGGTGTCTGTGGAATCAATATCAAAAATAGATGGGATATGATCATGTTCATGCATGTTGAGATTATTGGAGACATCGCACAAATAAGCAAAATCATTCATCTTACTAATAATATTATTATTGTCATTTACATCATAAAAGAGTTCCGGAATAAAAAGACAATCTAAGCTAGTATCTTCTTCAGCTTCCGTTGAGGTCGATGCTGCAGCTTGTGCCCCGGCTTCCTGGCTTGGTAGAGGCCTCTCGGTTATCTCTGAGAAAATCTTCAAATCCCCAATCTTCAGTTCTAACTCCACCATTTTTTCCTTTCCTTTTAGCCTGGCAGCTAACATTTTCTCGGTGATAACCTCTTCGGGCTCATCCCTACCCTAGGCAACGCATTGGGTCATAACTTCCTCATCCCAGAAGTCCTCAGCCGTTTTAATAACTCCCACATCCCAGTCAAAAATATCATTGAAGATCTCAAATCTAGGGACAATCTTTCCATTCACCCACTGTGGCTCAACTTCACCAGTGTAAGCGTATACTGAGGATGCGGGCACGAAGCTTTCTGAAATATGAGGGAACTTTTTCGTCGCCTTCTTCTTACCAAGTCCGCTTTTGTATCCCAAACCCTTTCGATCTTTCTGACCTCGAGTAGTGATGGCGGATTGCGGCCCTTGCGAATTTCTACCAAGACCAGCCCTAGGGAGATAGTGCATCCTCTTCATCATATTAACCATTGGAGGGCTATCCACTGACCTCTGCTCTTCCCCTATCACCGATACATGAAAGCCACTGAATGGCTGATTAGCAATTTCTAGGGCCGACACCTGATTATCCCTGGCCGCCTTAATGGTCACTACCTCGCCCTCATGCAGGAATCTTATCATCTGGTGTAACGTGGACTGCACTCCTCCTAGTTATGAAACTAGGGCCTCCCAAGAAATGCCGAGAAGTTGGCCGGAATAGGTAAAACCACAAATTCTATCTCCGTCTCAATAGGTCCAGCCTTGACCAAAGTCTTGAACGTCCCCCAGGCTTGCCTCCTAGAATTATCGTAAGCTGTAATAGTCAAATCCGACTCGCTAAGCATACCCTCATCCAAACCGAAAGCCTGAAGCGCCACCAGAGGGCAAACATTTATAGATGACCCATCGTCTACCATAATGCAAGCAGTGTGCTTGCCATTGATTTGCGCCTTAATGTACAGCGGTCGGTTATGATTACGGCCTTCGACTGGTAAGTCGGCATCAGAATACACTAATCTCTCTCCTGATCCCCCTTTTACAAGGTCTAACAATTCTGATGGAGAGATTGTCGTAGCCACAGTAGACTCAGTCAAAGCTTTTACCAACTTTTGTCTATGAGAAGGGGACTGCCTCAGAAGATCCCATATAGATATTTGAGCCGTGGTCTTCTTTAACTGTTTGACTATCTGATTCTCTTCCAACTCTTTCTCTGCTGATGCCTGCGCTGATTCTGGTGACCTTTCTATTTCTGGGACTACTCTTCCACTTCTCGTCACAGCTCCTATTTCCTTTTCCTCTTCATCTGACTTCCACAAATCCGAAGATATTTCAACCTCCTCCTCGTTTTTTTCACCGCTTTCGCTACTAGACCAACAATCAATTGTCGCTACAGACGTCCTTTCCACCTTGGCTTCAGGGTGAGTAACAGCAACATACTCATTCCCATACAAATCCTGCAGCACGTACCATTCTGGTAGGCTCGACCCGATCATGAAAATGGGTGGCAGCACAGCATTATATCTAGGCTTCTTTTTTTCCTCTCTCCGCTCGGGGTCAGTGATTTGTTTGCTGTCAATCAAATCTTGAATCGAGTGCCTCAGCACTTTATAATTATCCGTTAAATGGCCCGTATGCTGATGAAAAGCACAGTACTCGTTATCTTTATGCCCCAGTGCCCCTTGCGTCATAGCAGGCCTGGGAGGCAGTGGCTACAACTTCCCTTCTTTTATCAACTTTCTTAAAACCCAAGACAGTGGTCTTCCTAAGTTCGAAAACTTCCTCGGGGTAGTTGCGTCAGTAGCAGACACCTCGACCGTTCTTCTGGTGCTACTATTGGGACCGGCTGGCCTATTTGCCCCTTGACTGGTATTAGCTCTCTTGGCATAACTGTCACTGCTTGCCTTTCGGACTAAGTATTCCCCTTCTGCTTCATGGCTATGTCCTTCAAAGATTCCCAGTCCTTTAGACCCTTCCTCAAACCTTCTTTTAAATAGGGGCTCGCATTCTTGATGAACAAATGGATCTGGTCTTGAGTGTCTGGTTTTCTCCTCATCTCCATCACTCTACTCCGCCAGCGGGTTAGGTAATCGTGGAAGGATTCTCCGACCTTTTGCTGAAGCAGCTCCAAATCCTTGAGGGTCACCTCCATCCTTGTGTTGCAGTCGTACTGCCTCAAAAACTCCTCTGTGAGCATATCCCAATCCTCCTTGGTTCGGCGATCGAGGTTGTGGTACCAATCTATGGCGGGGCCAGTTAGGCTCAAGAAAAAGTACTCCACTTTCTGCCTCTTGGACAAGGTAGTCCCCTTCATGATCAAGGAATACTACTTTACATGGGCGGTCGGGTCAGAAGTGCTGTCAAACTTGGGGACATCAGGCATCTTGAAGTTGTACGGGATCGGGTCATCCCCCTCCAGCTCCTTATCTTCTGGGTTCATCCCTTGGCCTCTACCCAACATGCGGGCCATAACCTCAAACTTTTCTTCCATCTTCTTCCAGATGAACTCTTCGGGCTGGGGTGCCTTCCCCCTCTCAGATACAACGCTCATTTTGTCATCTTCACTCTCCTGGTCATCTTTTAACCTCAGTGCCTGTCTCCTTCTCTGGACCCCGGAAGCTACTGACCTTAGATTTATGGGTGGTGGTCGAATCGGTTCCTCCTACCTTTCTACTCTTTCCTCTTCCCGCTCATTTTGTCTCATGGGAGGAGGAGGAGGAGGATTTTGCGGAGCAGCCTGCGGAGCCATTGCAGCTAACATATTCATCATACGGCCTTCGAACTCCTCAAACCTTCTACCTACTTCTTCAGCAATCAAAGCCCTGGTAGCGTCATTTTCCCTGGGTGAGTTTGCCATCTTTGACAGAGTTCCACTGGTTTCCAAATGGGCTTCTAGAAAACTCTCTCTTTCTCGCAGCTCAAATACAGACTCTCTGATCATTCGCCCGGCGTCTCGTCCACCTAGGCAGATCTATGATGGCTGCATAGATAAGGTGTTAGAATGATGCATGAAATGCAAATGAAATGCATGGCCGTGATATGCAACATCCATAAATCACAAGCAAGCAGATAGGTCCTTCCACCCTTGTTGCTCCCACACACGTGGTCGTGCAGTCTCTTTCCTAGGCGGGATTAGCCCACGGGTCAGCGGGGAACCCAATGGACACGTATGGTGCATGGTGGAAAATCGGCAGCATAACACTCCTATGCTAATGTACAAGCACATGGATAATGATCATCATGTATCTAGACATCCCAAATATAACGATATGGCCCTACCGGGGCATGGAAGCCTTTGGCTAGGTTACCAAGCAAGACACCTGGATTCATCCAATACATAATGACCCATACAGCAAGCATGATATTACGGTTCATATCACCTAGGGAGAATATCTACAGCCATTACATGAGATTTGGTCGAGGGAGATATTACTTTAAGGCTACCCAAGCATGATCCCTGCCGACAGGTCTAGCTCATCACAAGCATAACGACCGATCGGGTCATCATTTTATATACCAAAAGGTACGAAACTTGAGCTGGTGATTATCCTTGACACTTCCCCACATTGAGTGAACGTAGGCTTGTGCTTCGGGAATGCACCGAGGTTAAGAAGGGACCAATCTAGCATATTCTAACAGTCCGAGCATGATAGATTACTTCTTGAGCTCCGAACAGTCCAAGAAAATCATATATGCTCACAAAAAGTTAATGGGTGTTAATGTACAAAAGCTCAATATAAATAAAGCTCTAAGACTTGAGAAAAATAGAAAAAGGAAAAGAAAAGGAGGTTTTGAAAATATGGAGACAGAACCCAGGGACGGCCACTGCCGAGTGACCGACGGGCGTCTGACATGTCCCGTCGCTCACTCGAGAGAGGGCGTCTATGGCTGGGGGTGAACGACGGGCGTCGGTAAAACAGGTGACCCGTCGGTCACCACTATCTCCGAAAAAAATGATGGCAAAACTATTTTTTCAAAGCCAAAAGAGATTTTTACCACAAATTGAGATGGAAAGGTTCAAAATAAAGAAAGATAAAAGCAAAAAATCGAAGAACAACAAGAATGAAAATAAAGATGAAATAATACGGAGAAGAAGTCTGGAATATTTACCCTCAGATAATATCTTGGTTGGATTTTTAGTGTCGATCAGAGTCCCGCACGCTCCACGAGAAACAAAATGAAGGGTCAAGAATGAGGAAAATAGATTGTTTCCTTCTTGATCCTTCAAAAACTGAGTTTTGGAATCAAAAACTTTAGGAAAACTAATTAGATTTAGCTCCTTTTTAATGGTTTGATTCTTAAACTATCAAAGATCTCTTAAAATTTGTGTTTGTTGGAAGAGAGAGAAAATAAGTGTAAATTTTGACAGAGTCTGCCCTTTAGAAAATTTTCCAAAAAAACCCCTTTTCTAGGTGGGAAATGAAAGCTTTTATAGGCCAGGGGTGACCGACGGGCGTCAGTTCCACAGACTGGCGTTGGTTTAATCCTACTGGCACAAGGATTCAACCGACGGGCCTGCAGTTCTCACCGATGGGCGTCGGAGAGGTTGCGTGCTCCGGTAAATCAGGTTGCGTGCCCAGGAAGATCAATCTCTCCGACGGGCGTCGGAATATCTTATAGGCCGTCTGTGACCCAAAGCGACGGTCTTGCCATTGACAGACGGGCAGACCATCGGTGGAGAAAATACATCTTTTTTGACTCAAAATTTCCCGTTTCCCCCCCCCCCTCTTCCCTACGAAGACTGAAAGAACATTTTTCTCGTGAAGCAGGGGACCAAAACCTCCGAATCTCAACCACTTGTACGGATCCGGGCGCTGATTCCTCATCGGGTAATCTCTGATCCAGACCGCCTCAGGACAGGGTGCTTACAGTGAGTTAGTTCCAGTACGCATGCAAAATGGCTGGCAAGTTTGCATAGACTATAGAAAATTAAACGCCTCCACCAGAAAAGACCATTTTCCATTACCTTTTATTAATCAAATGCTTGAAAGGCTGGCTGGACATTCTCACTATTGTTGTCTTGATGGATTTTTAGGTTTTAATCAGATCCCTATAGCACCCAAAGATCAGGAAAAAACTACCTTCACCTGTCCCTTTGGAACATTCGCTTATCGGCGCATGCCGTTTGGTTTATACAATGCCCCAGCAACGTTTCAATGATGTATGGTCAGTATTTTCTCAAATTATGTAGAAAATATTATCGAAGTGTTCATGGACGATTTTACTGTACATGGTGATTCATTTGATGACTGTTTGGAAAATCTGACTAAAGTGCTTAACCGTTGCATTGAAACTAATCTTGTGCTCAATTATGAAAAATGTCATTTCATGGTCGATCAAGGTTTGATATTAGGACATATAATATCTTCCCGAGGAATAGGAGTTGATAAATCTAAGGTTGACCTGATTAAATGCTTACCTTACCCCACTTCGGTGAGGGAAGTACGCTCTTTTCTTGGTCATGCAGGATTTTACCGAAGGTTTATTAAAGATTTTTCGAAGATTACCCAGCCTCTTTGCAAGCTGTTACAAAAAGACACTCCATTTGACTTTAGCAATGAATGCAAGGATAGCTTTGATTAGTTAAAAGACAAGCTGACATCTGCACCAATTATCCAGCCCCCAGATTGGGCACTACCCTTTGAAATTATGTGCGATGCCAGCAACTATGCCGTTGGAGCTGTACTTGGTCAACGAATTGGCAAGAGTGCACATGCTATTTACTATGCTTCAAGGACTCTTGATAATGCTCAAAGAAACTACTATACTACAGAAAAGGAGTTACTTGCAGTAGTTTTTGCTTTAGAAAAATTTAGATCATATTTATTGGGTACTAAAGTCATAATTTATTCTGATCATGCAGCTTTAAAATACCTGCTTGCCAAAAAAGAATCCAAGCCAAGATTAATAAGATGGATATTGCTCTTACAAGAATTTGATTTGGAGATTCATGATAAGAAAGGAACAGAAAATTCAGTGGCAGATAACTTGAGCAGATTGATAATGAATGAGGAACCTCAACCACTTCAAGATGCATTTCCGAATGAACATCTCTTTGAGATTAAATCTTCAATACCATGGTATGCTGATATAGTAAATTATTTGGTAGCGAGGACATTGCCCAGTGAGTTGACTAGAGCACAAAAAGATAAAATTAAGAGTGAGTCTAAATATTATATCTGGGATGATCCTTATTTGTGGAAACAGTGTTCTGACCAATTAATTCACAGGTGTGTTTCCGAGTATGAAATTTCATCCATTCTAGCATTCTGCCATTCTTATGCCTGTGGTGGACATTTTGGTCCAAAAAGGACAGCACGTAAGGTGCTGGAGTGTGGGTTGTTCTGGCCTACTTTATTCCATGATGCCTATTTATTTTGTAAATCCTGTAGCAATTGCCAACGGACTGGTAATTTAGGACATAGAGATCAGATACCTCTTACTCCTATTTTAGCTTGTGAAATTTTTGCTATATGGGGAATTGACTTCATGGGTCCATTCCCATCTTCTTTTGGTAATTGTTACATTCTTTTAGCTGTGGACTACATTTCTAAGTGGGTGGAAGCAAAAGCCACCAGGACTAATGATTCTAAGATTGTTGTAGGTTTTGTCAAGAGTCATATTTTCAACAGATATGGAGTACCAAGGGCAATCATCAGTGATCGAGGCACTCATTTTTGCAATCGTACGTTTGAAAGTCTATTAAGAAAATATGGTGTGACTCACAGAATTTCGACAGCCTACCATCCACAGACAAGTGGTCAAGCAGAGGTGTCCAATAGAGAAATCAAGTCTATTCTGGAAAAGACTGTCAATCCAACTCGAAAAGATTGGAGCATACGTCTAGAAGATGCTTTATGGGCATACAAAACTGCATATAAAAATCCAATTGGTATGTCTCCATATCGCTTCTTGTTCGGTAAGTCTTGCCACCTTCCTGTTGAACTAGAACATAAAGCGTACTGGGCAATAAAACAGTGTAACATGAACATGGAAGAAGCAGGTGAACAAAGGAAGTTACAACTCCAAGAACTTGAGGAACTCAGACTTGATGCTTATGAGAATTTTAGAATTTACAAAGAGAAAATTAAACTTTTTCATGATAAAAATATTTCTAGAAAAAATTTTCAAGTTGGTCAGAAAGTTCTCTTGTTTCATTCTAAACTTAAACTTTTCCCAGGAAAATTAAGGTCACGTTGGACTGGACCTTTTATTGTTACTAATATATTTCCTCATGGTGCAGTAGAAATTCAAAGCCCCAGCACTGCCAAAAAGTTTACGGTCAATGGGCATCGTTTAAAACCTTTTTATGAAGGATTTCAAGTGACAAATATTGAAACCATTCAATTGGAAGTTCCAAATTATGAAGAATGATGCTGCATTATGTCTGGCCTTCAGACATAAAATAAGGGTGCTGGTTGGGAGGCAACCCAACATCTTTATTTTTATTTTTTTAATTTCTAATTTTTTTTATTTTATTTTCACTAAAAAAAAAGCCGGTATGATGTTTTTCAAATTCTGGGTAAAAGCTTGGTTTTAATGGTTAATGTGATTTAAAATAAGGTAATTGTTTAAGTTTTATTTTATTTTTACTCACTTTATTTTGTTATGTTAATTTTCTCTTTCTTTCTTTTACTCTTACTCTTTACTTATCTATTTTTGTTTCTTTATTTGTTAGTGCCTCTTTTAACATTCAATTTTTTTACTTTTAATCTTTGTTTTGTTACTCTTTACTCCACTCTTCACCGATATCCCCATCTCCTGTTCCCATCACTTCCTCTTCTTACCGCCACCGGAGCACGATCAGCTGTCCGTCGAGCGCCGTCGCACAGCTGTTGTCCACCAGAGCACCAATCAGCGTGCCACCTCACCGCTATCTCTCTTCCGTCGACAGCAGCAGGTGCCAATCTCCTCTCCACTTTGCTCCGCCGCACAAGAAATCGGAAAGCCCACTCCTCTCCGCCTTTCACTACACCGATCACCATCTCCACCAAAGCTTACCATTGGGTCTGGTTCATTTTCTTCTTTCTGATTTGGTGGATTTGTGGTAGTTTGCAGTTATTCTATGGTTGCCTAAGTTTTGGAATTTGAGTTCATTTGTGGTTGATTTTGGTTTGAATTGAGATTGACTCTTCAATTGAGTAATTTTCTTGGTTTTTGATTGTGGACCGATTCGGATTTGTGGGAGTGTTGGGTATTTTGGGCATTTCGTGACTTTTAGCTGATGTGAATTTTGTTGAGATTGTTGGGTAATTTAAGAATTTCGGAAAAATAAAATTAAAATTGCTGGGTTGAATTTGTTGGTGGAATTTTTATACTGTGATTGAGAGGTACCCAGACAAGTACGATTATCCTGTTTTGCACTATATTTTCTGGGTACAATTTTTTTACAAATATTTTGTTGGGTGAAAGTTAATCATGGTGATGAAGTCTGTTGGGAGAACCAAAAAGAAACTGAAAAAGAGGGAAGAGCCACCTATCCCTCGTGCTAGGCTTGGGAAAGGGAAAACTTTTCTTCCTCCTTCTAAATAACAAATGGGTGGGAATGTCAAATTTACTAGGAAGGGACATAAGACTAGATATGCTGTGTTGATATATAGAAAGATTGTGCCTAGCAAATGTCAGGATAATCAGGTTATTGATAGCTTGCCCATTCTTTTTTATCCTACCTTAGTTGAAGATTCTGGATGGGAGCATATTCTCTCCAATAACTACCCCATTTTTTATGAGCTGACCCGAGAGTTTTTTGCCCCATTTGAGTTTCATAATGCTGCTACTATGACCACAGACACTCCAGGGGTTATTAAATTTCGGTTATTGGGTACCACTTACTCTTTTTCCTTGACTGAGTTTAATGTTCGTTGTAGCTTTATGGATGAGTCTTTTGTTGCTAGCCCACAATATGCAGACTGCCATGTGATGTACCAGTTGAGTGGGACCTGGCTGAATATTGGCGTGAGGTTTCGACAGACCCAACACCTTACAATTCCAGCATATCTCGAGCCACTTATCTGAGGAAAATGGAGCTTCGGTATGTTCATAAGTTGATTGCCTACAATTTCTCTGCAACTAATGAAGACTCCAGCAAGCTGAGTAAGACAGAGCTATTTTTTATGTTTTGCTTGGAATCAAAGGTAAAAATCAATTTTGCTGCATTTTATGGTAGACAGCTATTAGCAATGGCTAAAATGAAGAGAGGTCATCTTTGCTTGGGTTCTTTTGCCACTTTAATTGCTATGCACTTGCAAATTTTAAATCTCAACAATACTGATATGCATATTGCTTGTGAAGTTGGGCCATTGGATATTAATTGTTTGCACAGGATGGGAGAGGCGAAAAAATTGCCTAATGGCTAATACAGAGCAGCTCCTTCTGACCCTGGTTTTTATACTCTGATTGTGCGCAACAAGCGAGCTCGCCCAACCGAATCCGATGATGAAGCTGGCCCATCTCAGCCGCGACGTGAGCTGACCTCTAGACTTGACAGATTAGATGGTCGATTGGGCAGATTGGAGCATTATATGGATACTATTTTTTATCATTTCGGGTTACCCAAATCCCCTCTCTAGTTCTTTTCAGGGCAGTATTTTTACCTCCCAATTTTGTTTAAATTTTTCTTTTTGCTGCATTTTGATCCTAGCTTTACATTCGGGACAATGTAAAGTTTAGGTGTGGGGGAAGGGATACTAACTTTTGATATAATGCCTGTATTCAATCTAGCATTTCAGCATTTACACATTACTGCACTTTTATTTATTTTGATATTTGTTTCCAGCTGCTATTTATTTTGATATTTTTATTTGCTTTGATGTTCTTAATTGCACCCCTTTGAGTGTTTTTGAGCAGAAAAATAAGGAAATGTCCTTTGGCTAAGTCTATTCTCCTTTGAAAAATGAAAATACAGGTTCTCATGTCTCCGATTTTGATTTTTACATTTTTGATTAAGGCATCATTTAAGTGTTCTGATTTGTATGATAGAGTTGCGAGATTTAAGCACCAATTTTAACCCCTTAATATTTGTTGAGAGTTTTTGAGCCTAAATGAACATACATCATATGTGTTCTTATTTTTCTTGCGAGTGTGTCCAATATAAATTGTGAATTCTAGAACTTGCCATGATATTCATTTTGAGATCACATTCCTAATTCATTTCATTAAATTGATAAGGGCATTTAGGATGATAACCATTTGTTTTAAACCTTTTCTTGATAGCCTACCTTTTAATCCAATAGTTAACCATTTTGAGCCTATAACCATATTCTTGGAAATAACCCTTAACATTGTTAGCCTGAGCCTGTTTATTGAAGCCATAATTTTGAGCCCTTATTTGTTGAACTAATAGATAAATTATCTTAAGAATATCTGCATAGTTATATTTTTGAAAAGGAAGATACAAAAAGGAAAAATAGAAAGAAAAGCATTTGCGGCCGGCGATTTTGAAAATAAATAAAGGTCAAAAGCCTTAGGGGAATTAATTTCCTCCCAAAAAAAAATATATTAAATAAATAAATAAATAATTGCTTGGGCCGCTTTAATAAAATGATCTATATTTCTATCTTCCTTACATTGTAGAAATTCTTTCTAAATTCTTTAAAGGCATTTGTTTATTATGTTCAACTTATTTAAGCCTAAATTTTCCCTTTTTCCATACCTTTGACCTTAGCCCCATTACAACCCAATTAAAGACCCTTTGATTTTTGGATGAATTAATGGTTAGTGATGGAGATTTGATTGAATGGCAAGCCTATGGTAATTCCCTTTTATTTTTGTGACTTGAAGTGCTCTATTGTTAAACACTTAGCCTAAATACTTGAGTGATTTGAGTGACATCTTTTGTGAGGGTGTTAAGTCTTGCATCTTTGGATAACATTGAAAGATCATTTGAATTAATGAAAATTTTTTTTAATGAACTTATTTCTTTGAGACATGTTGAGTTTTGAAAAAAAAAATTGAAGGGGAGAATATGACAAGGTTATGGGGTGTGGAAATTGATTTGCTTGAGTATAAGCAAAGGTTTGGTGTGGGGGAATTTGATGAAGCAAAATATTCCTATTTATTTTCTATAAAAAAATCCTATTTTGTGCTTATTTGATAAAATAAATATTTGATTTAATTTCTATTCAATCTTTTAGCAGGAACTCATGCTCAATCGGAAAAAGAAATCAAAAAGTAGGAATTTAAAGTCAAAAATTGGAGCTGATTGGAAGTCAAGAAATGGAGCTGATAATCAAATAAATCAAAAATTGAAAGTCAAGAATTGAAGCTGAAAGTCAAAATACAATCTGGGCTATATCTTCAACATGAAATCAAACTTAAGCGTGCCCACGGTAGCTTGCGCAGAAATTATGCAGTGCAGATTTTCAAGGATTGCTGTTATTAGAAGTCAATTTATCTAAATTTTCTACCCGACTTTTGGCAGCAAAATTGGACCTCTGAAAAGTTCCTAAGGAAAATGATCAATTTCTTAGTCTAAGTTTTCTATAAATAGGGTCTTGGGATGAAGGAAGAGACACCTTGAATTTTAGTTTTCTTTATTTTGAATTAATAGTTTTTACAAGCCAAGAGTGGCTGAATTTTCTTTTCTAGTCAAGGATATTAAGGTATGATTCATGAATAAATTGTGAGAATTCGTTTTCATTGTTTTCTCTTCTCAAATATCTGAATATTTTCTATACTTAATGATATTTTATTCAATTAAAATTATTGACGTCTAATTTTGATTGAATAAATATTGTTAGTCAAATTGGTAAATCCGTAATTGTTTATTTGATTTGGCGAAGTGGCAAATCTGTGCACTCATTGAATTGAATCTTTGAGTTTAGTGTGGGTGAATCTATTTGGTCCAATTTAAATAATCAAGCTTGTGTATTATTGATTGGAATTGGTAGCTTTTCTAATTCTTAATGCTATTTCTCAATTAAATGCTAAGAGCTTGTTTAGTGGTTGTTGAGAAATAAGATTTATCAGCTGATCTTATCACTTTTAAATTAATATTAAAGAAGAGCATAATACTAGAGCTTGTATAACCAATTTATTTGAAGAAGTAGGAATTTATCCAATTGTATTCAATGATCAGTTTGAATGAATCATAACCAAGATATTCCTTTGACTAGAAGTTTTTAATATCTGATTTACTCTTTTTAATTTTCTACTTTATGATTTATTTGTTTTCATTTTATTTTCATAAACAAAAAAAAATCCCCTTCTTCTTTCTCTTATTTTATAAGCAAAATTTAGATCTAATAATTCGATCAATTTCTTGGGAGACAACTCTACTCATGATTTGCTATAAATATTTATAGAGTAGAATTTTATTTTTGTTGGATTCGACACCCACCATTGCTCGAGCCGCTTGTTTTATGACAGGTCTTGTTACTTGGAATTTAATTCCTCCTTCTTGTATCGTTTCAATTTTATTGGCTGAGTCTTCTTAATGAAATTGATTTTATTTCAAAAAAAAAAATTATGCAGATATGGTATTTGGTTTAGCTGTTGGAAGGCAACTAATAGTCTTTTCTCTTCCAACAACTTATTTAACGTTTTTGGTAAAATTTTTAAAATATTACTCCCTCCATTCTTTTATAATTGTCACTTTTGTTATTTTAACTAGAATTAAGAAATATTAATTAGTTTTGAATTTAGAAAAAAATTGAGTGGTTCAATGCATATTGAGTGATTTAATGTAAAAAAAATGAATCTAATTGGTCAATTTTTATTGAAAATGAAAATTAAATTGGAAAGAGAAAATTAAATTGCATTGAAAATCTAAAAGTGACAGATAAATAGAATTTGGATTTTACTCAAAAGTGACAGATAATAAAGAACGGAGGGAGTAATTGTTAGCTGTTTACTATCAAAATAGCTATCTTTTCAAAATGCAACCTTTTAAAACTTTTTGAAAGAATTAAGGCTGATTTATTAATATAAAGACAAAATTACACATTATTTTCATACATATATTCACTTCTTTATATCTAAATGCTAGGGGGTGTAAAAAAAAATAATGGTTAATCGGAAAACCGATTTAATTTTTGTGGTTAACCGAATTGATTTTTGTAAACTAATTTTTTGTATTATGAAATTTTAGCATAATGCTTACGGTTTGGCAATTCAAAAAATCAGCGGTTACGGATAACTAACTAATTCGCATTTTTTTAATATATATATTAATTCTTTAAAATATTACTCTTTCCGTCCATATTGACATAAATGTGAAGAATTAATTTTATATTTAAATGGAAAATTTGAATGTATTTATCCAAAAATGAATTAGAACTTGAAAAATGAAGAATTAGCACATTATGTAGCAAATTATATTTTTATTTTAGAATTTCTTTGGTATTATATTTGTATTTTATTTGAAATTTATTTATTATTATGTTTGTTTTACAATGTTTATTTTTAATACTTTGAACAATGGAAATAAATTTTGAAATTTACATAATTTATTATGTTTACATGTTAGAAAATTTTTTAATGGTTAACTAAACAGTAATGATTAATTGATTAAAAAAATTGAAATAGATAAACTGATTAATCGAAGTTATTGAACTAGTTAACGGTTAGTAATTTTAAAAATTCGATGGTATTAGATTGGTTACTTAAATTTGTCAATAGACCGATCCATGCACACCCTCACTAAATACTTTAAATTTTCAAATTTATGAACATTTTTAGATGAAAAATTAATAAATATTTTATAACAATAGTTTGTACACTTATAACAAATTTATATTAATGCTTTTATGAAAACTTATTTTTATTGATTCACTAATTGTTTGAGCATTTATAAATTTATAAATTATATTATTATTTACTTCATTTATTAATATAGTAAAAATATACTTTTAAATAAAAAATTATATTTATTTTAATAATTATACAAGTAAACCGCAACAGTTCTATAAGCAAATTAGCATTTCTAAATTTTATCTCCCGAGTTATTCAGGAAACGAAAATAAAATTACTTCCATCTGCTGATGAAAATTAGAGAACCCACAACGCTCCAAAAGCCCGACAACGTAACAAAACCAAGTGCTACACTTACATAAAACCAATCCACTTCTGCTCCATTTTCTTCCTCTCTTTTCAAACAAACAAATTAATTAAAATGGAGAATTTTGAGAATGCACTGAGCAAACAAATTAAGACATTTAATCAAATTAAAAAGGAAATTAAATAGAGAATTAAATCAATGAGAAAAGTTTCCAACCAAAAGTACGGATTCAATCCCAGTTTAATTTCTAATCATAGATACAAAAATAATTTTAAATCCAATTCAATAAATTAGTTCTAATTATTAGATACGATCTTTCAATCAATCTTTCCTTAGTTTAAAGCTAATTATGAAATGTTCGATAATTAATCCTAATTATCATATAATCGTAAAAAACACTTTATACGATTTAACCTAACAATTGCAATATGAATCAGAAAGACCTAATTTTAATTAATAAAGATGCTTGACTTTATTTAAATAAGATTATATTGATTCTCAAGATAAGTTAAACACCTGCTAAATATCTAATATCTCAATTTATTACTTATTCTAATTTTGCTAAACAATTATGAATTTAGGAAGTTCAGATAGCTGTGAATAATTCTCATGATCTAAACAATGGCACCTATTGAATAAATCGCAAAAACCAAAATAAACTTTGAAATGCAAAATCAAAATAAATACCAAAAATAATAGGAAACCAATAAAATCGAATAGATCTCAAAGATAATAAATTAGAATATAAATTATCTTTTAATTGGGATAAAAAGTTTACGATTTAATTTTATCCATAATCACTGAATTTATACTCAAATAATACTAATATAATAAAATAATTTTTATTCCCTTAAAAATAACTGAACTTATAAAGAAAAATCATTTTAACAGTTTTTCGGCTAATAAACTATCAGAAAATTCAGCTGGCGTGTACACTCAGCACTCCTTGCGCATAAACTAGACACGTGACATGCCACTTTAAAAAAAATATATGTAAGTATGCCATACGGTAAGATGACTTGTTAAAATGTCCATGTGTCATGCTATATGTCATGCTTACATGTCAATTTTTTTACATGGTACGCCATATGTCAAGCCACGTGTGCAGTGAATGCTGAGTATACGCGTCAGTTGAATTTATCGGAGAAAGAACGGCCGAAAAAGGATAAAAAAAAATTTTATATAAATATGTTCTAAGTTCGTTGAGTTTTAAAAGAACAAAAATTCTTTTATAAAATTAATATTATTTGACTAGCAACACACATTCACGGTAGAAAATGCAAAAAAGAGATGAATGATCAAAATAAGATAACTAGAAAAATAATAGAACGGAGTCATCTCCCTGCAACCCGTGTTCTGAAAGGAAGTTTCTTTCCTACTAAAAATCCTAATTCAACTAGGAATTATTGAGCAAATCTTCTATGCTTTACACTATTTTCCTCAAATCATTATCGATTATTTTCCTCAAGGGCGGTGAGTAGCTGAAGCCAGCTAGTAGCTAAGCGTTGGCCGCCATCAATTTTGAATTTAAAAGCTTTCAACTCTGACACTTTCCTTTGATGGCCCAGCCTTCGTTGTTGACTAACTTTTTTTCTTTTTTTTTGTTTTGTTTTGTTTTTAGGGACATTTTTTTAAATAATGTATTTTTAATAATTAATTTGACTTTTGAGGTGAGTTGAAAAATATTTAGAAGAGTAGGGTGTTTTTTATTTATGGTTGTCCAATTCCGCAGCTACCTGCTGCGGAATTGGACATTTTATTTTATTTTTTTAAAAGTTCAGCTTTCCTCTTGGAAAAAGGAAAGCTGACCTATTAACTCAATTACGCAGCACAATGCTGCGGAATTGAGTATAATATTTTTTTTTTTAAATGGTGGTAAGCTCAAATGAGCTTACCACCATTTTTTTTAATTTTAATGGTGGTAAGCTCATTTGAGCTTACCACGTGAAGCCCAACCGGCAGCTGCCGGTTGGGCTTTATTTATTTATTTTTATTAAATTAAATAAAATAAATATAATAATAATTAAATATAATAATAATTATATTTAATAATTATATTAAAAGTAATTAACTAATAAAGTAAATAAAAATAGTAATATTTTCGTTTTAATTAAATTAAATTAAATTAAATTAGTAATTAAAATGAATAAAATATCAATATTTTATTTTGAGCTATTTTTCTTAATTAATTGACTAAACCACCCTCATCATTAGTCATAAAAAAGTCCCGACTGTTATTTGAATGAATTCTATTTGTAAATAGGTAAATTTTATGTATCAAAATAATAGTATATTGTTAGTTACTCTTATGTATTAAATTAATAATATATTATATTTTTATAAAAGTAATTTAATAAAATAGTAATTAACATACTTACAATACATTATTACCTTAATTCATATAATTTACCTAAATTAGACAAAAATGGGGTATTATCGCAAAAAGAAAAATTGAAATTTGATAAGAGTTAGCTATCAACATTTGCGTGGCATAGCACTGGATCATTCTCACAAACTTTGTTTAGAAGTAGCCGTTTAAAGAAACTGTCTATATCTATCAATTCATACTGACCCTTTTTATGAAATAAGAAAAGAAAAATGTCACTTCTCACTACTTCACTGCCACAGTAACCAACAATAACGGAGTATGATAATATTATCGATTATTTTCCTCAAGGGCGGTGAGTAGCTGAAGCCATCTAGTAGCTAAGCGTTGGCCGCCATCAATTTTGAATTTAAAAGCTTTCAACTCTGACACTTTCCTTTGATGGCCCAGCCTTCGTTGTTGACTAACTTTTTTTCTTTTTTTTTTGTTTTGTTTTGTTTTTACACGTAGAATAAGAATAGGATATACTTTGAAAGACTCCGTGAAAGATGTGAGAGAAATAAATTTGAAATTTAATTTCAAATCGATATATTTATTGTATTATATTTGCGTTTAGGTAAAATGTGAATAAAATAAATAATAGAATAAATGGTTATATTTATTTTTAATTATTGAAAATGCTAGAGTTTTGTGCCAGTAATGGGCATTATACATTTGAAATAGCACTTAACAAGGATTTATTACCTTTTAATTCATCCACCACCTCAACCAGATTATCATTCAAAACAAAATCCTTGTTTAAATTTCTTAAACTAGTTCTATTGAAATTTTCACAAATTACAGTATTAGGCATCCAAATATGTGCAAAATATACCATATATCAACCAGCGGGAGATTTCATAATCTTAGATGAAGTATATATATAAAGGAGAGATATAAAGTTAGATATTAAATATCATATTATTTTAAGTGTTACTCTTTCTATCTCACTTTTAAGTGATCATTCTCATTGCATTATTTTGTTATATTTTAAATGTTCTTTTATAAATTTGAGAAAAAAGTGCACATAATTGTCCATATTTATTTTGTACTACTATATTTAATAGAGTAATAAATTAATTTAATTTAAATGAGTAATAAATTAATGTAAAAATTAAATGGTGTATTTAAAGGACAAATTAGTAAATTGCTAATACTTTTTTTTATAAAATCAAGTTTTTTCAATTATTTATTTTCTAAATTCTTATAACAAAGTGAAAGTTACCATTTAAAATGAGAGAGATATAATACTTTAAAATGGTATAAAAAATTGAATGCAATTTTATTGATTATTGAAAAATTAATTATAGACAATTTATAAGTTATGAGTATGACAGAAATAATAAGTGTGTTATATTCTGCGAAACACTCCAAATAAAAATGAGACTACTAAGTCTTCCAACCAACTAAGTGTGTTTTATTCTGAACATATCCCAAAAAACAAGAAGAAGAAGCTGCATACAAAAATGAAGTCCAAAATCTTATTGCTCTACACTCTAACAATAACATGTTCTTTTAATTATATGGTGAACTTTGCAGCTTCAGACGCAGGTTTAAACCTTTTAAATGAAGGTTGCAGCAGCATCAACGTCTCCAGCGTTCCAAACTTCATTTCGAATCTAAACGCTTCGTTTAATGACCTCAAAACGCAGATCAGTGCCGGCAAGCGTTTCGCCACCTCGGAGCGACTCTCCGGATTAGACTCGGTCTATGCCATGCTCCAGTGTAGAAATTATATGTCCACTGACGAATGTATTCAGTGTTTCACTGCTGCTTCCACCGAAATTCGTCGCAATTGCTCCGCCGCCATCGGTGGTCGTGTCATTTACGATGGCTGCTTTCTAAGGTACTTATATATTTCTCTCTCTTTTTTTCCGTCTGATTCATATCCATGCATTAACTTTTCATTAAATTCCTATTACTCATATAGAAATTTAGGCAATCAATTCCAGCATAGTATAATGTGTATTTTTGCTTAGTTTCTTAATGGCTTTTAATATTTAAGAAAATTAACTATATTTTAAAGAAAAATAAAATAATATAATGTCAATCTATAATATACATGTGATAAATTTATACGACTTTAATCAGTCTGGCATGTGTATTTTTATTTACTTAATTAAATTTTTATTATTTTCTATAGCAAATTTAAGCCAATTATAAATATATATCATTTTTAATATTTAAATGGTAATTTTGGCCCAAAACATATTTAAAGAGTAAATGTGTAACATTAAAATTTGATCTTTTTCTTATATATTATGATCAATTCAAAATATAATATGTCTATTGGAGAATCATTTGCCAAACGGTTGTGGTAAATTTATTATTAAATGACAAATTAATTAATTCTAGCATAAAGAAACAAGGAATGCAATTGCAATCTCACCTATAATATCACAAGCTCATATGTGAACCAAATTTCACGAAGAAAAAGTCAAGAAGCATAATTACACAATTTTCCCATTGTACCATTTTATCCCTGAAATATATATATATATATATACACACATATATATATATATATATATATATATATATATATATATATATACACACATATACATATATATATATATACACACACAATGATATTAAAATCTAACCAGACAAAGAACAAATAACGAAGAGACGAAGAGGTCATGCTTTGATCTTTTTGTTCAAATAGATTTTAGATGTTTCAATTTGATTTTTATCTAGTACAAAACAATTTCTATCCGGTTTTTTTATTCAGACTAAATTCATTAATTTTTTTTTTTGTTTATCTTATCATAAAACTATCATTTTGTGATTATACAGGCCGATCCATTTGTTTTTTTTGTTTTTTTAGGAAATTATTTTAAAATTTTTATTTAAAAATAACATAAAGTGTACTTCTATTGTTTCAATCTAACGGTTAACTTTAAAAAATATATTTTTTACCAAATTTAAATTTTCTATAAAAGTAATATAAATTAATTAATTTTTAATTTCTTATCTTTATTTCAATAATTTTTTTAATGGACTTTCTCTTTCATACAAATTTTTAATTGCTATTATCTCATTAAACTTAAAGTTCGACCAAACTAATTTGGCATAATGCATAATTTGCATCCAAAATTTGACAAAACTATATCCATTACCACCCTATATATGGACACGTGTCCTTGTGCATGAGTGTGTCCGAGCTAAAAAAAAATTAAGAAAATAAATTAGTAAGTTTAACGGATATTCCTCACCTCAAATTTGGCTAAAAATATCTAGATTAAAAGTGCATTTTTGCCCCTCTCGTTTGTCAAAATGGACAAATTTACTTTCAATCATTTTTTTTTACAAATTTGTCCATAACGTTTGTAAAATTAGACATATTTGCCCCCGCCGTCAGCGGTCAACTAATATTTTAACGGTCAAAATTACCAGTAATTGATGGTAGGCGCAAAAATCTCCTATTTTACAAATGTTATGGGCAAATTTGCACGTTTGAAAAAACGTTAAGGGCAAAAATACACTTTTGGAACCAAAACGTTTGATTTATGTGTCCAATAAATGTATAACACGTATCCCACTAACAGTCAATTAACGTATTAACGGTCAAAATTAGCGGCAATTAACGGTAGGGACAAAAATCTCCCATTTTACAAACGTTAAGAGCAAAATTGCTTCCAAATAAACGTTAAGGGTAAATTTGCCCATTTTGACAAACGATAGAGATAAAAATACAACTTTATCCAAATATCTATTACTAACTCTAACTATTGGAGCGTGCCCAACAGCGCACCTTAACTTGACAAAATTATATTCATTACACCTCAAATAGCCCATTTTATTATTATTATTTTTATTTGTAATGATGTACTTGTATATTTTTCTTTTAAAATTAATGATATTAGTTTCATAGATTAAATGGATCTTGAAGAAAATATATTCATTCAAGAAAAATTAATAGTGTTTTTTATGCTAATTTAATAAATTTGATTTGTTGTATTCAATTTTTTTCGCAATTGCCCTTAAAAAAATTAAAAAAAAAAATAGTAATACATAGAATGATGTTAAATGAGGTATAGTTGATCTTGTTTTTGCACCCTTAAAATCTTTACAATTTCTTTATAACAACTTACAAAAACAATATTAAGTTTTAGCAAATAAAGTGAGATCAATTACATATGAATTTATCATTAATAAAAAAAAAAATTCATCAATCGGTTCTTGAGTTGAAATTTTTAAATAATATAAGTATCAAATTGCAACATTTTAATAATTAGAGTTTGATTTGTATATATTGTGAAAATTTTGTATAATTAAAAAAAAGAAAAAAAAAACAATCCATACAATATTCTTGTTTCCTATGAAATTAATTGATGGGAAATTATACATATATAATTAACATACAGAGGTAACATTAAATAAATGTACCTACCTCTTGTAGCGCAGAAACTAGTTGCGGAAGCGTCTACCAAGATCTCGTTTGTTTTGGTCACTGGTCTGGCTTTTACCCACTCGGGGTAAGAGCAGCTAGATCACAATCTAATGCCCCTGAAAATAAGACAAAAAACTGTGAGTGGGAACGAGTAGCCTTGCGGCGTGTACGTTTTTTCGTTACCAAATTATGAGAACCTCACCTCTATTTATAGAGGTCATAATGGCTAGAAACCTAACTCTAGTTTAACTCAGACTCTTTCTGAGATAATATTTGGTAATTTAATTTAGATTAAATAACTCAATCTAATCTTGATAGGAACTCAATCCTTTATAGAGTCATGGGCGTATCCCAACTCTATCATCTCTCACTCGCACATGACGGAACGCATTTCAGTCTTAATCTTCAGTTATACTGGCAAATAGATTGTGTGACCAGCATACCTCGAGAGCACTAGTGCTATACACCTGTTAGGGATATATAGCGTCTCGGAAAACAAGATCCTCTTCTTCACGTATGCTTAACCCTAGATTGCCTTCTCACATTCACTGTTTTAACTCATGATCTCATAAAACAATTTTCGTGTTTACTATTATGTTTCTACTCATAAAGACTATAATAGGCCGGCTAGTGAACCACGAAACCTTATGAAAGTGATCAAAAGGCTATCTTCCCCTCTTACTGTATGCCATCCATCATGATTCAGCTCGCTTTTCTAGTTAGATCCGCCAGGCCTAAATTTTTCCCGGGCCTCTTGGAGACTAACTAAGCTAGCCACATTGAACCATACTTCAGGGATAAGTTAAGGGTTCTGAGGGTCGTATTATAAATAGAGTCTCACAATAGGGAAAGTTGAGATCAATAATATTATTAAATTCCCATCCCTGTGGTCACATAAGCACACACGGTATAAAACATGTGTTATGGTGTTCTTTCCTTCCTTTAAAGGAGCGCATGTCTCACATTTCAATAATGTGTATATCAAAACACCATACAGAAGCGTAAGGTTGCGATGCACCGAAGCACCCAACTTTAGTCCGCTTACTTAAGGACTACTTCTGGCTTTTTAGACAGAATATGGTAGTTACATTTAACTTACCATCGGATTTCGTACAATCCTTATTTGGATCTCAATCCAAAGCATACCACTTTATGTATGTTTTTATCTCGCACCTTAATAAGACACATCTTATAATTTCTGTAAGACGGCACTTTTATTTTGAACAGGCTCTCGAGCATTCTCATATGTTCAAAAATCGCCTCATCTTAGTTTTTGCCAACTCATTGACAAAACTAAGGTAAACACCCTTGTGAGTGGGTTACTTTTCTGTCCGACATGCTCAATCTCATATCAATAACAGTAAATGTTTACACATAAACATTCACACTCATGTATTGCCAACAATGAACTTTAGTTATTATTCGCAAATAATAACGTTAAGGGAATATATAAAGTATAACAATACCAATTAAATTCTACGCAAACCTCGAGATCTAATGTGTCTCTCAAAACACATCTCTCGTCATAGGTTTACTCAACGGATCTGCGTGCGTAGAAACGTACTGTAAGTTCACATCTCTCCGTGCAACAATATTTCTCATGTATTAATACTTAATGTCGATACGCTTAGCTCCACTATAAGCTATCAACAACTGACTGTCACTAAAGACTGTCATTAATACCTCTAAGACAGTTACTCTTAAATGGCTCAAAAACCATTTCAGCTAAACTGTCTCCTGTACTACAATTGAGGAAGTGACAAATTCAACTTCCACTATTGATAGGGCGACACGGGTTTAATTCTTGTTACTCCTCGATATGGCACTCTTGCCAAACAAGAATATAAACTTAAGGCGGATTTCCTCTCATCCTTACCTCCTACCCAATCAACATCTCTGTATTCTCTCAATGCAGATCATTTTCTTAATAATAGAGAGAATAGGCTGCAGTACCTCTAAGGTATATAAGTATCCATTCAATTGCTTACAATGTGCTTTGCCTAGGTTAGATTGATATCTATTTACCATGCCCAACGCATAGCATATATCATGTCTTGTATACAACACTGCATACATAAGACTACCCATGGCACTGTCATATATAGAACGTTCCTCATACGTTCAATTTTCCTGACCTCATAGGACACACATCTTTGCTAAGAAACTGATTCTTGGCAATGGGGTAATATATGAGCTTGCAGTTTTGCATATTAAATCGTTCAAGGTCTTTGTTGATATATTTCTCTCAAGAAATAGACAACAATCTTCTTGAATGATCTCTTGAAATCTTAACTTCAAGAATGTAATATGCACAACTCATATTCTTTGTCTCAAAGTTGGACGATAACCAATCTTTGATTTTATTTACGTACCATTTATCATTTTTAGCTTTAAGTATGTCGTCTACATACAATGCCAAAATGATGAATTCATTTTCAGAGCTTTTACTATAAACACAATGATCTTCATCAATCATGTTGAACACATTCGACATGATTATATGATGAAGTCTCAAGTACTATTGTGTTGAAGACTGTTTAAGGCAATATATTGAACACATCAATCAGCAAACCTTATGTGTGCTACCTTTTCCGATGAAACATGTAGATTGTTTCATCCATTTCTCCATTGAGAAAAGCAGTCTTTTCATCCTTTTGATGAAGCTCTACGTTCAAACTCGCCACTGTGGCTAGAATGAACCTTATGTACGTAAATTTTACAACAGATGAGAAAATCTACTCATAGTCAATCTCTTTCTATTGTATGAACCCCAAAGCGAATAGCCGAGCCTTATATCTTTCGATACCTCTTTCAGCCTTTCGCTTTACTTTGAGAATACATTTATTCTCAATTTGTGTCCTTCCAGTAGATCAAATAGTTCTCAAACATGGTTTGATCTCATGGATGCCATTTCTTTTTCCATTACTTTAATTCATTTTTTTTTTCTTTAGATGGGCATGAAGAAGCCTTTTGAATATTTTTATGCTCTTTCTTGTCTTGTGGGATAACTAAAAGGGCTTCGTTCAAGCCTTTGATTTTAAATTGTTGGCATGAAATACTTATCCTTTTAGATTTTTTGCAGTTCTGAATCTTGATAAACATGTCTCATATATTTATCGTGATTTACAATGCTCCCACTGGGACCATGTTCCATACTCCCACTGGAGTCAGGAATACTTCATTCTTTGTCTCCCACTGGAGTTAAGAATGCTCCCACTCGAATCAGGTCTCGAACATCCGAATCGTTTGGAGGATGAAGGTCTTAACCTTTTTCCTCTAACTCCCTCCCACTCGGATGGAGTGATCCTGATCGTTCCTCTACCTGAAATTAATAGAAAGTGAAATCTCAATTCACTTTGCCCAACTTAGAAAATTCATTCTTTTAAGAATGTGACGTCTAGTGATTCAAATTTTATCATTATGCCATTTTCTTACTTACCCACGAAAATGTATCCTCTTGATACTTAAGAATATCTCACATAGACACTCTTTTCACCTCTTCGTCTCAAATTTACCAAATTGAGCTATCATGGACGTAAGCATTATAACCCAAAAGTTATAAATGGCTTAGGTCAACTTGTCGACCATTTCACAACTCATAAGTTGTGGTAATGACAGATGTGGAGGGCATACAGTTCAGAACATATGTGGCAGTCAATAAAGCATCTCCCCGATAGGAGATAGGCAAATTTGCCTCTGCCATCATAGATCTAACCATATATAGGAGAGTCTTATTTCTCCTTTCCTCAGCACCGTTTTGTTGTGGATTTCAAGGAATGAACAACTGACATTCAATCCTTTTTCATCACATAAAACTTTAAGTTTATCTGTAAGATATTACTGACCTCTGTCAGTTCTTAAAGTTTTGATCTTTTTATCTAATTGATTCTTAGCTATACTCATATAAGTCATGAAGCAACACAATGCTTCTGACTTGTGAGAAATCAAATAGACATGACCATACCTAGTATAGTCATATATTAATGTGATGAAATAGTAGGCCCCATGCCTTACCCTCACATTCATTTGACCACATTCGTCAGAATGGACTAACTGCAATGAAAATTCGCTTTAGTTCCTTATTTGAATGATTTTCTAACTAGTTTTCCTTTTAGGCAATGCTCACAATAGGCAATTCAAACTTATTTAAATCACTTATTAAACCTTCTTTGATTAACCGACTCATTCGGCGTTATCCAATACAGTTTAATACAGCATGCCTTAATTTCACATTATTCTCATAACAATGTGAAAAATAACAAACTAGTTTTACTCAAATAGTTATGGTCCACATCCATAACAATAAAATCATTCAAGCATAAGCTTGCACTGTTATTCTCAAAATGTAAATTGAAAACAAATTTCAATAAAGAAAGAACAGAATCTAAATTTCATAACAAAGTTATCTCAATCCCTGGTTATATGGTCCATTGGTTCTAAATTTATCACCCACGAATGATGAAATTCAGAACTAGATACATAAATTCCACTCACTCTTGAGTCAAAATAGTGTATCTTTATTGGCATAATGCAGTCTTTTTGCATTACGTCATTTCTGTAGGCAATTTAAACATTTCACTCTTGAAAAGTTTATCTCATTTTTGCCTTTGGACCTTACGAGATTCATTCCTTTTACTTTTCAGGCTTTCAAGCATTTTCTTTACCCTATTGATGAAGCTTATTATCTTATTCTAATGAGAACTTATTCTATTAGAATAGGACTTTGCCATATGACATTGACCTTAATCACTGTAAGACGGCCTCTTTTAAGCTTCAAATAACAAGTGACATCCTCAAAGGTCTTTTTGCTTATTTATGTGAGTTAGTTGCATCCTCACGTGCTACCAACTCTTGGGTAAAGAATGGATAACAGTTTGGACCTTCTACTCATCAGTCACTTATGACTGAGTTCACTAAGCTCACTTTTCTTTTCATCTCTCTTAGATGTTTTCGCATCGAATAATCAGACTTTTTCTGACATGTATCAAATTTGATCTTCAATGATCGGAGCTTATTCAGAGTCACATCTCTGAACTTCTCCTGCAAAGTGATCCACAGATCCATTGCATTTTGATACTTGCGAAATTGCTTAGTGATGTGATGCAATATAGGCATCTCGGTCCTACTTATGCTGGGATATAGCATCATCCTCAGGTTCAGCCATAACCGAACTTGAGGATTTAAGAGCCTCTTGCTCTTCAAGCACATATTGGATCTTTGTATTCCAGATTTCATAATTATAATTTGGAAGCAGCATCCATTAAAATCCTCTGATCTCAAATGGAACAATGTTGCACATATTTAAAAGAGATAAAGCAATACATGCAATTTACTATACACCTGAAATAATAACCTAATAAAGTTTTCTATTAGACTTAAATTCAAAAAGTATACTTAGAGTACCAATTACCTTCTAAGTTCTAATGTCCAACTTTATAGATTAAGATTTCATGTATAATAAATCTGAATTATTGGATTATCAAGTTCTCAAACTTATGAGAGGATCTTTATTAAGCCTTTACTTAATAGACATGCAATCATTTTACTCATAAAATATCGCAAAGCAATTAACAATTAAAATAAACTCATTTATTATAAAGTTAAATGCTATCATGATAAGTAAATAAACACATTTATTTAACCAAAAATCCAATAATCCCAAAATAAAACACTCATGTCAAATATTAATAGGAAACATAAATCCTATTTTAATAACAACAAATGCCAACTCAAATTGACACTTATGTCAACTATTATTGAAGTCCAGATTTCATTAAATCTTTTAGTTATTAGGATTATATCTTTGACCGATTTAATCAATTCATCAAGCGATTCATAAGTCCATTGATGAAGTCATGGACAATGCACGTTCTGTCCATTTCTCATCACCATCACAGAATTTTAGTGTTACTTCTCAACACTTTTCTTTTGGTAACTCAAACCAAAATTTTTATTTTCAGACTTGGACCACCAGTTCAAATGCACTCTTACATTTGTTCTCACACATGTATTTTATGATGTACTATTGCATCAATGTCATCAGCTCAAATCTTCCTTCGCATTCTCATTTTGCTTATTGATTGCACTCTTACAATTCTCAAAGAAACCTATGCGTTTCTTAAGGAAGAACCGGTGCCCTTATTTAACATTTCTGTAACATATTACAGGAAAAATTTATACATTCATGTATAAATACACATGATTGGAACGGATTTCAATCAATGAATAAGGACAGCAATTCAAAAATTTTTCAAAATATTTTTAAAAAAAATTAATCGAATGCAGAAAACATATTTTCTACAATTTTAAATATTTTATTTTGAAATTAAACACATTTAAATTTCAAAAATTACAAAATATATTTTCTGGACATTAAAAAATTTGAAAACATAACAAAAAAATCAGAAATAATTTGAAAAATCAAATCGCAAAAAATTGGAGCTGAAATGGTGGTCGGAGGACGCCGCACGCGCCAACACGCGCCGACGAGGGAGCGGTGGACGCGCTCACGCGCCTACACGCGCGGCCTCCCACTCGACCCGACACGTGTCAACACCACAGTGTGCCACGTGTCGGGTTTCTATTGGTCCACCTGGCGCCCACGTGGCACACCGGGTGCACATCACTGCCACGTGGCATGACACGTCTCATCCACGTGGCAGTGTCTCATTGGACCACGTGTCACTTCGTGGCACATCACCATTGCCACGTGGCAGACCTCGGTCTGACACGTGGCCCAATCAGGGTCTGCCACGTGGCAAATCCTGATTGGGCCACGTGGCCGTGTCATTGATGCCACGTCATCAATAACACATGGAACGACACGTGGCACCGCCTAAGTGGTCCACGTGTCTCTCTTTGGTTAGGCCACGTGTCAGCTGTATGACACGTCATCATGACACGTGGCACGACCTCGGTCAGCCACGTGTTGTCCTCTAATTTGCCCACGTGTCTGCCCCACGTTGTGCCACGTGGCATGGCCTCTGCCATCCACGTGGCGCTCGGCCATTGGGCCACATGTCAGCAGTGACGCAATACTGCTGACACGTGGCACGCGCGTGGGCCACCGCCCACACGCACGCGCCGAACGAGTTGCGGCGCGTGTAGTCCACGCGCCGCCTTGCCGACCGATTTTGACTCTCCGGTTCTGGCCGATGGGGGGTTTTCAGGGTCTGTGAATCCAATGGTGAGGTCAAAAATAAAAAATCCCGACTTCTAGTTAGCCGTTTAGAACACTCATGTTCGTCCCCTCGGGTTTCGGTGTACACATACACGAAATCGAGCCGAAATATACACGCATATATATTTTTCACACAAAAATTAAATTTTTGTTGTGTTCACTGCATCCCAGATCTAATAATTTTACATATAAAATTTTAGGTCTGTTTAGCCACATGCCAGGACACAAAAATGACGGCTCTGATACCAATGAAGGATAAAATTATACATATATAATTAACATACGGATGTAACATTAAATAAATGTACCTACCTCTTGTAGCGCAGAAATTAGTTGCGGAAGCGTCTACCAAGATCTCGTTTGTTTTGGTCACTGGTCTGGCTTTTACCCACTCGGGGTAAGAGCAGCTAGATCACAATCTAAATGCCCCTGAAAATAAGACAAAAAACTGTGAGTGGGAACGAGCAGCCTTGCGACGTGTATGTTTTCTCGTTACCAAATTATGAGGACCTCACCTCTATTTATAGAGGTCCTAATGGCTAGAGACCTAACTCTAGTTTAACTCAGACTATTTCTGAGATAATATTTGGTCCTTTATAAAGTCATGGGCGTATCCCAACTCTATCATTAATAAACAATAATAAATTTAGGTGGTGATGGGTGCAATTTTTCCAATTTTTGGATGTGAAATAGGACACCTGAAAAATTTGAGTATATAATAGGTTTCTTTTACCAATTTTAGGAAGTCAAATATTCATTATGCCACGACATGTGCACCATTTAATTTGGAGATGTCTTTTTAGGGTATTGATAGGTACATTTTTACCAAATTTAAATGTACAATAAAACATCTAAAAAATTTAAGTGCATAATATATTTTTTATTTGTGCCAAACTTTAAAGTGTAAATTATATATTATGCGAATTAATTTTGCACAATGGTGAAATAAACTTAAAGTTTGAGCGAACTAATTGTGTATAGTAATGGATAGATGAAACGAAAGAAAGAGTTAATGGAAAATTGATATTGCTGTTGAAAAAGAAAACATAAATGAAGAAAATGTTCGAAAAATAATTGTTTATTAGGAGTAATTTTTTTATATAAAATTGAGATGATCCCATCATTATTTTAATCTATTTGCAAAAGTCTAAAGTGACTATACGGGATTATTTCAGTATAAAAGTATATTTAGCTGACCGAAGGATAAAATTATACGCATATAATTTATTGAGGTAACATTAAATAATGGCATTTGCCTTTTGTAGCGCAGAAACTTGCGGAAGCGTTTATAAGGATCCCGTTTATTTTTTTTATCACTGGCCTGACTTCGCTACAAAAGGATCCCGTTTATTTCAGATTTCTTAATTGTCAACATTCATTTTAATATTTTTATTAAGTTCGACAACAATTGACTTGGAAGCAATATCGATTAGGATTATCTGATCTCAAATGGAACAATATTGCACATATTTATGGGAGACAAGTGAATACATGCAATTTACTATGCATCCGAAATAATAACCTAGTAAAATTTTCTATTAGGCTCAAATTTGAAAATGCTTCTTATAGTATCCAATTACCCTCTAAGTTCTAATGTCCAATCTTACAGGTCCGTCCCCTCGAATTGCAGTATACACATACACAATTTTCAAGCCGCAATATATACACATATATATTATTCACACAAAAAATAAATTTTTGTTGTGTATCATGCATCCTAAATATAATAATTTTACATATAAAATTTTAGATCTATTTAGCCAATTGCCAGGACGTAAAAACAACGGTTCTGATACCAATGAAGGATAAAATTATACGCATATAGTTTATTGAGTTAATATTAAATAATGGTACCTACCTCTTGTAGTACAGAAACGTTTCGGAAGCATCTACAAGGATCCCGTTTATTTTTGGTTACTAGTCTGGCTTTTATACACATGCGAAATAACATGAGTTATTCCACAATCTAAAAGCCCCTAAAACATTAAGACAAAAAACTGTGAGTATGAACGAGCAGTCTTGCGCCGTATACATTTTCTCGTTACTAAATACTGAGATCTCCCACTTATTTATAGAGATTCTAAAGACTAGAAACTTATCTCTAGTATAATTCAGATTCCTTCTGAGATATAATTTGGTAATATTAATCAGATTGAATTACTTAATTCTATTTGCATTTGAACTCTATCCAAATTAGAGTTATGGCCGTACCCAAACTCTATCAACAACTTATCAAATAATTGATAAGTGAAAGTTATAATAAATAATTAAGTTTGCTAAAAAAAATTAAATAAATAGTTAATTTTATACCTTAGGTTTTATATTGTGTCAGTAATTGCTTCATTGCATTTCTAATGAAGGCTTTAATCATTGAATATCTGAGCAAGAATTCATATCTGGTGCACAAAGATAATTAAGAGTCAGTTTGACAAAACTTATGAAAGCAACTTTTTCTATTGAAAAAAGTTGTATTTCAAAAAGCTATATATCGAAAAGTAGATAACTGTTTGGTAAATAAAATTTCAAATGACTAATAAAATCAAAAACAGTGGTCAACTGTTTGGTAAATTATATAATTAAAAATAGCTTTTTAGAATAAAAAAATAAAAAATGATATATATATATATATAAATTTTAATATATTATATTCAAAATCTCACTAAATAATAATAATAATTCCCACTTATTTGTCATTTTGAAATAAAATAAAAGATATTTTTGTCTAAAAAAAAAATTAAATCTGCTGTTCTTAAAAGCTGAAAATCAGCTTTTCTGAAAAATTTCAATTTGTAACTTTTCTGAAAAACAAATTTTTTCACTTTTCAGAAAATTAATTTTTCTAAAAGTAGTATTTACCAAACACTTATTTTTGTCCCATAATCAGCTTTTTATCAAAAAAGTAGCTTTTTTTTATCTTTCAAAAGCAATGCCAAACACCCCGTAAGTAATATCTAAAATCAAGAAGAATTTAGTGTTAGTTTGCTCACTAAAAAATTGTTAACTAAATCAATTTTTTCTATAGAATAATTAAATCAAGTTTAACTTAAAATAATTAAAAGAATTAGTCTGTTACTTTGAATTCTACGGCGAATGTACATATTTTATAACTGACTAGTTTAGTGGGAATTGAGAAAAGATATTTAAAATACTTAATTTAAGTTGAATATATTGGATATTAGATACTCTTACGAAAGTGGGAGAATTTGAACTGAATTTGAACTCTAATTAAAGGAAAAATAACTAAATTTTTAATTGATTTAACTCTTTAGTTTATCAAAATTAATTAAATTTAATTATAAAATTTATTTGAGTAAATTAACTTTTAATTAAACTAACTTTGATACCATCCATGTATATATATATATATATATATATATATATATATAATTGTATCAGCTGATTGTGAGAAGTTATGCATTTGAAAAGTAAAATATAACTGAAAAAAATATATAAAATGAAAATATTTTATGAAAATGAAGAAAGAAAAATAAAATCCTGATTAAGCTACGGTCAAAACTCAGAAGACTGAAAGCCGGCCGGTTGCATATAAACATCAACTAGTCTTGATGATAATGAAATCAAAGTCAATAGAATTATTGGGAATAAATAAATTGGTCAAGTTGGAATACAGCTTACCAAGGAGTCCATACTTAGAATAAAATGAAAAAATGATTAAAAGTTAAAACTTGTATTTTCATATATATATATATATATAATATTAAACAATAGTTTATAAATAAATATGACAAAATAAAGAGATAAAGATGTCGTGGTTTGATCACTCCAACCGGATTCGAGTGGCTTTTTTTTTTTAGTAATATTATTTATAAATATCGTGAAATATCCTATATAAAAAATAATAAAAAATACTTTAAAAAAAACATCCATTCATCATCAATCATCAACAAAAAGATATTGTTTCAAGTTATTCAACATTGAAGAGAAATATATACATAAGGTAACATATACAAAATATAATACTTGACTCTTGTAGCGCATAAACTTTTTCACAGTTTAAATGCCCCTTGAAGATTATTGTTTGTAGTGTTTCACATTACACGCTCCCAGATGTCATTTTGGCAGCATCTCGGCGTTATGTGCCAACTCCCCCCCCCCCCCCCCCATAATCTGATATTTAATTATCTATTTATCATAATCTGATATCTAATTATCTATTTATAGAATCCCAAAATCTAGAGACCGATCTCTAGTATACCTCAAACTCTTTTTGAGATGGGATTAGATAATTTTTATCAGATAAAGATACTAAATCTTATTTAATATGGAACTCTATTCATATTTAGAGTCATGCGTATATCAAAACTTTATCATCTCTCACTCGCACAAGACGGAACAATTTTCAGTTATATTTTCCAATTATATAAAGAGATAGACCATGTGACCAGCATACCTCGAGAGCACTAGCGCTAAACAACAATTAATGATATACAGCATCTTGAAAAATGAGATCTTTTTCTTTCACGTATGCTTAACTCTAGACGGCATTCTCACATTTATTCTTTTAACTCATGATCTCATAAAATAATTTTCGTGTTCACTATTATGTCTTTACTTATAGAAATTATAATAGGTTAGTTGATGAATCATGAACTAATTGAATGTGATAAAAAATCTATCTTCTCCTCTTACTAAATGCCATCCATTATGGTTCAGCTCGCTTTTCTAGTTAGATCCACCAGGCCTAAATTATTCCATGAAATCTTAGAGAGTAACTAAGCTAACCACACTGAACCATACTTCAGGAATAAGTTAAGGGTTATAAGAGTCAAAATTTAAATAGGATCTCAATGTAGGGAAAGTTGAGATCAATGATATTAAATTCCCATCCCTTAGTCACATAAGACCACACGGTATAAAATATATGTTATGGTATTCTTCCCTTTCCTTAAAAAAGTGCGTGTCTTATAATTTTGAATATATATAACAATATATAGAAGCGTAAGGTTGCGATGCACCGAAACATTCAACTTTAGTCCGCTTATTTAAGGACTACTTTTGGATTTTTAGACAAAACATGACAGTTACGTTTAATATACCATAGGATTACATTCAATACTTATTTAGATTTCAATCCAAAGCATATAACTTTATGTATGTCTTTATTTCTCACCTTAACAAGACTAATTTTGTAATTTATGCAAGATTGCATTTTTATTTTAAACAAGCTCTCAAGTATTCCCATATATTGAAAATTTACAGAAAAACCTATACTTTGTCCTTGAACTTTAACGTTTTTACACATTGAATCCCTACACTTTAAAAACTACACATTGGGTCCTCGAACTTTTTGAGAAGAACACATTAAGTCCAAAATGGACAGCACAAACAATAGTGTAATACAAGCGTGGTTAAAGTCACTTGTATTTTAACGGAACAGTGTTATTTTTAGCATCTGTTTAGACTTAATAAGTTCTCCTCGAAAAGTTCAAGGACCCCCCAATGTGTAGTTTTTAAAGTATAAGGATTCAATGTATAAAAACGTTAAAGTTTAAGGCCCCAATGTGTAGTTTTTAAAATATAGGGATCTAATTCATAAAAACTTTAAAGTTCAGGGACTAAATTATAGTTTATTCCAAAATTCGGCTCATCTTAGTTTTTGCAACTCATTGACAAAACTAAGATAAGTGGGCTACTTGTCTATCTGACATGCTCAAATTCATACAAATAATAGTAAATATTCATGTATTAAACATTCACACTCATGTATTGCCAATAATTAATTTGGTTATTATTCATAAATAATAATATTAGGTGATTATATAAAATATAATAGTACCAATTAAATCCTATGTAAACCTTGAGATCTAATGTGTTTTCAAACACATCTCTCTTTATGGGTTTTGTCAATGGATTCGCAATCATATTATGCATAGGAACGTACTGTAAGTTCACTTTTTCTAGTGCAACAATATCTCTCATGTATTGATACTTAATGTCGATATCCATAGTCTTATTATAAGCTATCAACGATTGATTATCACTATAGATAGTCACTAGTCCCTCTAAGGCAACTATTCTTAAATGATCTATAAACTATTTTAGCCAAACTGTCTCTCGTGCTGTAGTTGAGTAAGTGATAAATTTAGTTTTCATTGTTGATTGAGATACACAGGTTTGTTTCTTGATATTCCATGATATGTACTACAAGAAAATAATACCGAATTTGTTGAATTTCTGTTGCTAATAAAAAATTAGCAACCGAAAATAACAACGAAAAATTCGCTTGCAATTTTGACGGTTGGTACTTTTTAGCAACCGAATACGTCTTCCGTTGCTAAAAATAGCAACATAATTTCTCTTTCCATCGATATTTATAGCAACCGATTTCGTTTTCCGTTGAAAAATTTTAGCAACCAACTAAAAGTTCCGTTGCTAAAAATTGCAATGAAATTTCTGTTCCGTTGCTATTTTCTGTTCCGTTACTATTTTTAACAACAGAAATTGCAAAATTATACTAGCTTGGCATGACGTTTTATAGTTTCAATCAAATTTTTTATTTATAAATACATATAATCCAAATTCATTCTGAAATTTAAGAAAATATTCAATTAATATAAAATCCAAAAATTTGAAAATTTAAAATCCGGTTATATGATTGGCATCCAGCTTTTTCCATCTCCTGATATGGCAGATGATTTTTTTCTTCTATTAGTCAAGCTTTACAATGGAATACAAAAAGGATAGATTGGCAAATAAAAAAGACATAGGGACAAATATAATGACATAAATTAGAAGTAATACCCACATAAAAACCACACCTTTACAAGCATTTAATCATAGAGCTCATGAACAACCTAAGTATACAACCAAAAACTCATAAAATTATTTTCAGAACAAGAAAAACAGAACTTGGAAAAACCCACAAAAGAAACTCCCCAAAAACAAAAAAAGCCGTTTTCCTCTTGTGAAAAATGCGAGAAAAACAATAGAAGAAAAATAGTAGACTTACAAAATGTCAAAACTTTGAAGGCAAATTGACATGTTAGAATTAAAGTTAATGCTGAGGGCAATAACTTAGAAATGATAGTTAACTATCAGAATTATCAGGAATAATAATTCGAATATATATGCATATATAGAGCGAAAGACAGAGAGGGGAATGATCAGAACCAAAATCCAGAAAATCGAAGAAGGCGCGAACGATGCGACGAGAGAGGGAAGAATTGGTTTTCAAGTTAGCCATTGATAGAGAAAAAGAAAGATCGGTTTCTTCTAGCAGAGAGTGAAGAAGGAAGATGAAGGTAGGGCTAGTGGGTTGATTTCCCGTGGTGGGTAGCGGCGAGTGAGTAAGGGGATGGGCAAGCATTTGACAGAATTTATAGGTAGGGCAAATTGAAAAATACCAACCGAAGCCTTATTCGGTTGCTAAATTACTTAGCAATGGCTAGCAACGGAAAATATATTATTTTCATTGCTATTTTTCACTCCAAAATTTTTAAAATAATAACCGAATATTTTTTTTGTTGCTATTTTAAAATCCAATATATTGAACCTGATTACTTAACAATGGATAGCAACGGAAATTATATTCTGTTGCTATTTTAGAATTCAATATATTGAGCCTGATTACTTAGCAATGGATAGCAACGAAATTATATTCCGTTGCTAAAAATAATTTCCGTTGCTATTTTTCACTCTAAAATTTTTAGAATAGCAACCGAATAATTTTTCCGTTACTATTTTAGAACCCAATATATTGAGCCTGATTACTTAGCAAGGGATAGCAACGGAATATCATTTCCGTTGCTAAAAATAGCAACGGAATTCCTCTTCCGTTGCTAAAATAGCAACGAAAATGATATTCCGTTGCTATTTTTCACTCCAAAATTTTTAGAATAGCAACCAAATAATTTTTCCGTTGCTATTTTAGAACCCAATATATTCGTCCCCTTGAATCGCAGTGTACACATATACTATTTTCGAACCAAAATATATGCCTATATATATTATTAACACAAAAACAAATTTATTATATTTCATGCATCATAAATTTATCAATTTTACACATAAAATTTTTAGATCAATGTAGCCACATATTAGGACACAAAAAATCTTGGCTCTAATACTAATGAAGGAAAATATATACATAAGGTAACATATACAAAATATATAGACATTAGTGTCTAAATAAAAAATTATTGGATTTAAATAAATTCCGTTACTATTTTAGAAATCAATTTTTTTAAAATTTATGATTTAGTAACGAAAACTAAATTCGGTTATAATTTTAGCAATGGAAACGGATTTCCGTTGTTAAATAGCAACGGAAACGTAATTCCGTTGCTAATTTAGCAACGGAATAAATTCGGTTGCTATTTTTCTGTTGCTATTTTCATATTTTCTTGTAGTGTACGTATCCAAATTCTATCAAACATTTATAACAAAAATTTAAAATAAATATGATAACAAGTCACAAATATCTTTAAAAAAATAATCAATTATAAATTTTATTTTTTTATTGTATTATTATGAAATTGATCAAAATTCCCTAAATCCCAATGCTTTTGTATTTATATTTATATTTTACTTTTTTCATCCAAAAATGATGTTTTATGGACATTTTAAATAAAAACTAATTTTTCAGTTCAAATTGATTTTCTTGTTTCAATTCGATTTTTATATAGTACAAAACAAATTCCATTATTTTTTTTTATTCAGACTAAATTCATATATTTTTTTTTTGTTTGTCCTATCATAAACCAAGCCAGACTAACTACCAATTTGCGATTAAACAGCCCCATCCATTTATTTTTTTGTTTGAGCAAATTATTTTAGAATTTTTATTTAAAAATAACATAAAGTGTACTTCTATAGTTAACTTTAAAAAATATATTTTTTTTCCAAATTTAAATTTTCTATAAAATTAAAATAAATTAATTAATTTTTAATGTCTTATCTTTATTTCAATAATTTCTTTAATGGACTTTCTCTTTCATACAAATTTTTAATTGCTATATTTCATTAAACTTAAAGCTTGACGAAACTAATCTGGCATAATACATAATTTGCATCCAAAATTCGGCAAAAAAAAAGGGAAAATCTTATTGCACACCAAAATTTTTTCAATGATCTATTACACACTCTAACTTGACAAACTTGTATCCATCATCACTCTATATGCATATTTTGCGTTAGAGCTAAAAAAAAAAGTACGTTTAATGCGTATTTTGCACCTCAAATTTGGCTAAAAAAAATCTATTACATACTCCAACTATTTGAACGTGCCCAATTGCGCACCTTAACTTGACAAAATTATGTCTCATGACACCTCACATAGCCCATTATTATTATTTTTAATTGTAATGATATACTTGTGTATTTTTCTTTTAAAATTAATGATATTAGTTTCATAGATAAAATGGATCTTGAAGAAAATATATTCATTCAATAAAAATTAATAGTGTTTTTTTATGCTAATTTAATAAATTTGATTTGTTATATTTTCATTTTTCTTATCGCAATTGCCCTTAAAAAATTAAAAAAAAAAATACTAATAAATAGAATGATGTTTATTGAGGTATTGTTGATTTTTTCCCTCTTAAAATCTTTACAATTTCTTCATAACAAGATACAAAAAAAAAAAAATATTAAGTTATCGTTTAGCAAACAAATGAGATCAATTACATATCAATTTATCTTTAATAAAAGCATAAATTCATCAATCAGTTCTTGAATTGAAATATTTAAATAATATAAGTATCAAATTGCAACATTTTAATAATTAGAGTTTGATTTGTATATATTGTGAAAATTTGTATAATTAAAAAAAAAAAGAAAAAAACATTCCATACAATATTCTTGTTTCCTATGCAATTAACAAACACTAATAAATTTAGGTGGTGATGGGTAATTTTGCCAACTTTAAGAGGTAAAATATGCATTATGCCACGACATGTACACCATTTAATTTGGAGATGTCTTTTTAGAGTGTTGATAGGTACTTTTTTACCAAATTTAAATATGCAATAAAGCATCTAAAAAATTTAAGTGCGTAATATATTTTTTATTTGTGCCAAACTTTAAAGTGTAAATTATATATTATGCGAATTAATATTGCACAATGGTGGAATAAACTTAAAATTTAACCAAACTAATTGTGTATAGTGATGGATAGATGAAATGAAAGAAAGAGTTAATGGAAAATTGATATTGCTATTGAAAAAGAAAACATAAATGAAGAAAATGTTGTTGAAAAATAAATAAATTTAAGGTTGTTTATTAGGAGTAACTTTTTGATATAAAATTGAGATGATCCCATCATTATTTTAATCTATTTTCAAAAGACTAAAGTGGCTATACGGGATTATTGCTATTCACGAATTTTAATGTTATGTAAAATCAAATACCTAAATGTAAAATTTTGATATTTATTTTTTAACAAGATTTCAATAATTAGTTTAAATGAATGGTAGTGGATTTCAATGTCTATTTTTTATTTTTCCATCGAAAAACTATTTTCATTAAAAATAAATGACAGTTTAAGTATTTTATTGTTAGAAAATTTTCTTTTATGATTTTAGTGTGAATTGATTTTATCGTCATTCCATCTATAAAATCAACTCCTAATGCTATTATTACTATTTACTAATGACTAGAGTTGTGTTTCTTTTTTTAAGGTACGAGAGGACTAACTTCTATGGAGAAACCACAGGAGACAACGTGAATGCTGCGAATTGTGGGGGCCAAGATACATCAGCACCAGTTGATGCTTTCAAAACAACGGTGGAAGGATTGCTAAATGATCTTGCAACCCCGAAGATAAAGGATTTGTTTGCAGCCAGTAGAAGGGAAGTGGTAGGTGCTAATAATGTATCGGTATATGGTATTGCACAATGTGTCCAAACTATCAATTCCACTGGCTGCTTAGCTTGTATGCAAGTTGCACTTACCAATATTCTAAGATGTCCTCCTGATAAAGATGGTAGGGCAGTTGATTCTGGCTGCTTTATGAGATATTCAGATTCACCATTCTTTCCTAATACTGGTGAGATTTCTATTCTCAACTTATGTATTCCATCTCTAAGAGGACATTCCAGTGACAGAAAATGGTCCTATTAGATTGGAAAGTCTCGAATTTGAGTTCCTGCTTCCCTTTCTCTCTATAATTTATAATCATTTTAAATTATATTTTTCATATAAAAAAATACTTTATTTTTCGGCCCAAATATAAATTTCTAGTTTCACCCATGTTTCTACCCTTGTTGTAAAGGAATTCACCCGAATCTTATTTTTTACTTAAGTAGAACTAGCATATAGATAAATTCCTTTTATCTAAGAGTTTTATTCTCATTTATAATACAAAGTGCAAGTGAAACTTACATGTCGTTTTGAAACCAAAGGTTGAAGATGCACAATTTGTTAAGATCGTTTTAACTTGGAGACAAAATTGCATCTTATCCCATTTCTCTTTAACAAAAACAAATCAATCTTTCTTCTTGTTTTTTGTTAGTCCATTCTCCAGATTCAAATTGACTTAGTTATTTTCTTACAGGGAGTTCTTTTACAAAGGCAGGTCTTACAGGAGGAGTGGCTGTAGGTGTAGCTCTTCTTTTGCTTATTGTTGTGTAGCTTTTGTTAAGATTGATGTGGTGGATTATGTGGAAGATGCAGTCAATAACCATAAGTGTCAAGCAAGTTCTATCAAATGCTCAAAAGTCATGTAATGAATATACTTTGGTAGACTCCGTAAAATATGTGAGAGGAATGAATTCGAAATTTAATTTCAACCCCATATATTGATTATATTATATTGCGTTTAGGGAAGATGTGAATAAAATACATATATAATAGAATAAAGGGTTATATTTATTTTTAAATATTGAAAATGCTAGAGTTTTGTGCCAGTAATAGCCAATAATACATTTGAAATAGCAGTTAACAAGGATTTATTACCTTTTAATTCACTCACCACCTCAACCAGATTATTGTACAAAACAAAATCCTTGTTTAAATTTCTTAAACTAGTTCTATTGAAATTTTCACAAATTACAACATTTAGCTTATCTTCTTGTTGCAACTCTAATATTATTTGTTTCAATCACATCAATTTCTAACACATTAGAAACATTTGTACGATACTCATATCATAGACATTAAATTTGATAATTTCCCCACCAACCTCCATGATTAAGATACCATCAAAAACATCTATTTTTAAACCCCTATTTTTCCCAATTTCTTAGAACACGAAATCCCTAAAAAATTCTATTTTTATCTTCTTATTTCCCCTTGTTTTCAAATTCCAGTGACTAAGGGTGTGCAAAATTTTACCCGACCCGTAGACGACCCGAAAATTGCATTGGTTAGAGTTGTTATAATTATTTGGGTTGGGTCGGGTCGGGTTGAGGAATACGGTTTATTTCGGGTTTGGGTCAGGTCTAAATCTTTCCCAACCTGACCTAACCAAAAATACTATATATACTGTATTTTTTTCAGTTACCCACCTCTCTTTCTCTCTCTCTCTCTTTGCTTCCTCCTCCTCACCGCCGATCATTGCCAGCCAAGAAGGCTAGGATAGAGTGCCCATCGACTATCTCTACAGAGAGAGCGCAAGAACTACCGTGTTTCCCTATCTTTTTCTTTTAGTTCTTCGATCCAAAGCAATAGCTTCTAGCGAGATCTGTTCTTCTAGCAAGAAGCAGACAGGGAGAGAAGGAAGACCACAAAAAAAACAAAGAATAAAAAAAGAAAAAAACCCAGATCCAGCGAGAAGGAAGCAGAGATCTTTTTTTATTTTGCCTGAGGAAGCAGATATCTGGTTTTCTTTTTAATTTTCTTAGTTGGAGTTTGATTTTGTTATTTGCGTGTTGGCTGGATTTTGATATGTTATTTGCGTGTGTTGGATTTTAATATGAGGAAGCAAATCTTTTTTTGTTGGATTTTCTTGGTTGAATTTGCCCGAAGAAGCAGAGATTGGGTTTCCCAAGTTACTCAGTTCGGGTCTCAAACTTTAGTTAGGGTCGGTTCGGGTCAGGTATATGGCAAAACTTCGAGTCTTGGGTTATTCAGGTTAGGTCAGGTTTGACCCGAACTCATCCGATGCACACACGTACCAGCGACTAAAACCTCATCTCCTCGTTACTGATCATGGGCGAAACAGACAACAAAAACTCCGGTGGTCGATTGGAAGAAAACAGCGAGTTGGGGCTGCAACTAAAATAAGAAATGCAGCAGCCAAGGTTGCTTTAGAAGGAAAACCCAACTAAAAAAGCAAAGAGAAAAGAGGGAGGAGAAGTCAGCAATTGACGGTGGCTGATGGAGGGGCAAAAGCAGCGGTGGCGGAAGGAAAAGCAGATGGGAGGAGCTGGAATTGGTGAGAAAAATCGAGAAAAGGGAGAGAAATTCGCTGGTGTAGGAGAAGGAAGCGGGAGAGGGCAAAACGACACTGTTTTGCTTGGTGTAGGGCAATTTTTTTTTAAATTATTATTATTATTATTATTATTATTATTATCATTATTATTATTTTTTTTTTTGGAAAACTTCACTTTAATTAATCCTTCTTTAGTTTCTTTCTAATCGTTCCTTTTAAAGTTCCTTATAATTGAACCCCCAATTCAAATTTCTCTATGCCCATTCTAATATTTTATAAAAAAAATTCTAGTTGTTCCCTCATTATTATCTTACTCAATGCAAATCTGAATTTTTAATATTTAATATACTTCCAAATAAATAAAATTTTTATTTTTATTTTAGAAATATACTATTTACTTTATGTTAACAGTTTAAATTCCTATTAAATTTTTCCCTTGTTATTGTTGTACATTATTTCATTTCGTAAATATTTATTAATATTATTTATTATGTACCCAAAGTTGTTGGGTTTAATTTAGTGATCTCCAATCTTTAACAATTCTATTAAGGTCCTCATGTTTAGGGTGTTACAAAAAATTCTTTTATGACTAAGTCATTTTTATGGTATAAATTCAGTAACAATAGATAAAATTAGCCCGGTAAATAGGGGTGAGCAAAAAAAAATCGAACATTTGGTTAACCGTAAAATCAGTTCGAAATCAAACCGATTTTTTCCGTTAACCGATCTGATTGACTTAGTTTCGTTTTAGATACTAGTTAAATGTGGGCTTATATATATTATATTTTTATTTTTATACCTTAATTTTTTATATTTCTTTATAAAATTTATATAATACTTTCAACTATATTTAAATTATGTTATTCTCATAGAGTAACCGATTAGCCTTTATAGATATTATTTTTTATTATATATATTGGTGTCTATATTTTACTTGATAACATTTAATTACATTGTCTTATGTTTTTAAAATCTATGTTTTAACAATCAATTTTGTTCAAAATTTTTCTTTGACTTAGAATTAAGCATTCTAATTTCTAACAATATCAAATTCACTTTATAATATCAGTTATTAATTTGTTGAACATTAATTTTGGCTAGTATATTTTGTTTGTTTTATGATTTTTATTTTGAATTATTTTGCACATTTGAAATTGAATTGAATCTTGTTTATTTTTTTTATGTAATTGTATATTATAAATTTTAGTCGTTAACCAAACTGAAACTGATGGATTGGTTAACCGAATGTAACATACTTGTTAATAGTTAATGATTTTGAAAATTTGATATTAATGAACTGGTTAATTTTTTTACTAATGATTCGGTTAATCGGTTCATTCTCACCCCTACCGGTAAATGTGTAGTGTACATGATAATCAGACACTTGATTATGGAGTCCATAAAATCGAGCTCATCGGAATATTCATCCTACAAGTAGCTCGGTTCCTCCAGATAGCTCGGTATCCGAATACTATTTAAGAGTTTCCCCCATTTATGGACACTTTCAGAGTCCTCAAAAGATCCCAATTCCACGATAACGGGAATTATTTGGGATTTACCTTATCTGATCCTGCAAATTAGGAATTAACAAGAATTCTACCTGATTTGGGACTTGTATTCCTATTCAAACTCTACTACCTAACTTTATAAATAGGCAGAAATCCAAGTATGGAATTCATGGAATTTCTCTTAATTTTCTTAAAATACTTTTGTCATTTTCTGTCTTGACAGTCGAAGTCTCCCTTGTTAGAAGCCTGCCAGATTTTGTGTTTTTCAAGTGACTTGCTCCATATGACTGCCCGAAATATTCGGATTGTCATCATTCGGTGCGGTGAGCATGGAAGCTTGAGATTTTTCTTTCCTTTCAATGATGGATCTCTTTCACGACTTGAACACTACCCTCGTCCCATCGAAAAATCAGCCTAAACAAATTCTACCATTACCAACACAGCAACTCCTTCCTCAAACACAAACCCATACACAAGCAGGCCCCCAAACTATTCCTATGCCAGCCATTCCTGGTCTCATTAGCTCTCTTAACGGCCTTATATGTCATGGCCGTTTACGCACCGCCTCCGACCTCCACACCTACTCCTCCACCCTTACCTAGTACACCAGCCCCAGGCTCAATTATAACCTTAACAACTGAGTAGTTTAAAAGGCTCTTTGAGGAGCGAATGCAGAAATATTAAAATCGTAACACCCTGCAATATCAGAGTAGTTTTAGATTGCCTTTGTCTAGAGATATTCTGGCCACTCCTTTTCCTAAAATACGGTTGCCAAATTTGCCCAAATAAAATGGCAACACTGACCCACAAGCCCATCTAGATCAGTTCCATCACACCATGCTTGAGCACACCATTGAGGATGCAGCATTATGCAAGATCTTCCCTCAAACTCTTACGGAGTTCGCCTAGATATGGATTTGCAACTTACCCGAGCACTTAGTGGACAACTTTGAGCAATTCAGTGACATGTTCATTACTAAGTTTGTAGCAACCATCCGCCCCACGAAGGTTTCAGCTGACCTTAACCAGGTCTAACAAGAGAAAAGCGAGCCCTTACAGGTTTATATGGAAGGGTTTAATGTCGTCACGATGGACATCCAGAACCAGAACCTTAAAGTGGCCATCAATGCTCTGATACGCAATACAAGATGCCAAGACTTTAGTGATTCGCTGAGAAAAAAGCCACCTAATGATTTTACCGAGCTTATATTGCAGGCACATAAGTACATCAGAATGGATAAAGCTCGCCGACTGCAATATAGCTCTCAATACAATGACACGGATAGAGACCCGGGTAGAACAAGCCCTGAGAGAAATAGTACGGGACCGAGTGACTTTTGGAACAGAGGGTCAAGTAGCTCTAATCAGGATTTTATTATTTTCACCCTGCGCTCAGGAGATCAGCATGAAGATCGTTGGACACCCCTAAAGGCCACAAGGTCCTAAATTTGGGCACGGATGAAGGAAAATGATCAAGTTAACTATCCACGACCTATGAGGGAAAACCCTAAAAGAGACCAAAGCCTTTATTTTTATTTCCACAGGGATAAGGGCATGAAATAAATGAATGTAAACAACTCAAAAGAGAGATTGAGTTCTTAGTTTAGAAAGGCAAGCTGGCTCAGTTTGTGAAGGATGGGGACAAGAGTAGCAGAGACCGATCCCCATCACCCCGACGACAAGACAATAACAAAGCCAGCTCAAGTAAGAAGGCTCCAGCCAGGGGTCATCTATGTTATTATGGGAGGAAAACATTATGATGTTTTTGATGATTCTAGAAAGCAAAAAGCTAAAAAAGTGTTCTCCTTGGGATCTAGTCCGCCAATTACTCTAATGGTACTTATGTTTGCCAGCCGCATACTGACTCCTTGGTAGTAGAAGCTCTCACCTAAGACTACTTAGTCCAACGGATTCTAGTAGATACATAAAGTGCAGTCAACCTCATGACCCTCCAAGCATACAAGGTGTTAGAAATGTCTGCAAATATCCTAGAGCCAGTATACATGTTATTGTGGGAGGTAAACATTATGATATTTTTTATGATTCTAGAAAGCAAAAAGCTAAATAAGTGTTCTCCTTGGGATCTAGTCTGCCAGTTATGCTGATGGTACTCATGTTTGCCAGTCATATATTGACTCCTTGGTAGTAGAAGCTTTCATCCAAGACTACTTAGTCCAATAGATTCTAGTAGATACATAAAGTGCAGTCAACCTCATAACCCTCTAAGCATACAAGACATTAGGAATGTCTACTAATATCCCAGAGCTAGTATCCTCACCACTTATTGGGTTATCTGGACAGCTGGTCAAAGTAGAAGGGTCTATTAGCCTAGCTCTTCAGATCCGAGATGATGTCATAGTCTGAACATCCACTAGTTATTTTTTGGTGGGACATACTATAGACACCGGGTCCTGAGGCAGTCCAGATCAGAGTTACCCGATGAAGATATTAATGCTTGTTTCCGGGCAAACAGATGAAAGTTATGAGCTTTCGCTCTTCGAATTCACAAGGATTGAGGATTTTTTTTTGATAATAGGAGATTTCCATGTGTTAGGAGGAGTTCGTCAATCAAAAATCTTGATTTTGGTTCACCGAAGGGAGACTCGTCTGTCAGGAGAGACGCCCGTCACTCTTTCCAAAGGACAGCCTCCCTCACGAGAGCAGCACCTGTCGCTCGCTCGGGGCAGGCCCGTCTCTCGCGGTGAGCGTTGGCTGTCGCTCGCAGGCGAGGGACCATCCCTCGCACTGAGCGACGCCCGTCACTCGTGTGAGAGGCGCATGTCCCTCACGAGTGACGGATGGGCTCTCGCAACCCATCTCTCGCGAGGTTGCTCGCCGCTCGAGAGGGCAGGTGTACCCGTGAGCGATGCCCTTCAGTAACCGAGCGACGCCCGTCGGTCGGTGATCTGCAACAAGATTTAATGGGATTTTCCAAAATTTTCTAAGATTCCAAAATATATTTCCAAGATTTTTCAATATCTTCCAAATCTTTTCAAATATTTTCAAATTTCGGATTTGATTTTGGAAATATTCTGTGAATCAGTCGATTTTGATTCTGATTTCATAAATATTTTTCAAATTCAAATTCAAATTTAAAATTTAAATTTATTTGAATTATTTTCCTTAACCTATAAATAGGGGGCTAGGGATCATTATTCAAGGTTAGCAATTTTCATCAGAAATAGAAAGTTTTTCCAATGAAGATCCCGGAAAGCTTTTTTCGTTTCGGTTTATCAAAAATTTTCATCAAATCTTTTTCAAATTAAGGCAAATCCGAGGAAACGAAATTAATTCATTTTTATTCGATCTGGCCTTTTTAGCATTCATAATTGCTACCGAAAACATTGAGAAAGAAAGATACAATTTTCTTTTCTTGATCTGATTTTAAAAAATAAAATTTTTGTGGTAAAAATCTTTCGATATTGCACATTACGAATTAATCCTTGTAGAATTCGAGGAGTAGAGATCGCGCGACATTCACCTTTAAAGGTAATATTCCGAGGGTAAATATTCTTGATCAATCTCTCTCGCACTTCATCCTTTCATATTAAATTATTTGAGACCAATTTGTTTGAAAGGGTAATTTTAACGTAGAAATCAATTTCATATAACAAAATAAAAAGGTTTTTGCTAAATTTCTTTATTTTTTCGGGCCAGGAACGACCGACGGGCAGAGGCTCCATCGACGGCCATCACTCATCCGAACGACGGGCCGTCGAGGAGTTTTGACTCCACCCGTCGGTCGGCCTAGGGACGGCCGTCGCTTGCGCGATGTAGGCTGTCCCTGGGCCTTCCTTCTCCTTTCCTTAATTTCTTTTCTCTCATTTTTTTATTCTTATTTCCCTTTATTTTCCCATGATAAATTTTTATAGATTCTTTGCCTTTATTCATTTTTCATGTTTATTTTATTTTTGATTATCGCGCTAACATGATTTTTGTTTTTGTGAGTTTAATTAATTTTTTCTTGGATTTGAGGTGTTAAAAATGGAGGACACCGCGATAGTCTGAGGACATAATTCCGATTCATTTCTTTACCTTGCTTCTTTTCATTTCAATTTCCATATATCATTTATTGCAAATATTGTCTTTACTCCAATAATGTGGAAATGGTTAAATCTTTATATAAATTAATTTGGGATTTTTCCTAATAAAAATGGGGTCAATGTCCTAGTTTTCCTATCCAAATAAATTTTCACCTTCAACGTTATTCTTTTATTTTAAATATGCATGCGAGAACCAATGTCCTCATCCTTAATAAATACCCCATTTTATGTATGGTTTACATTTCATTTACATTGCAGGTTGCATTCCGCCTCTAGTTTTATTGTAATTTATTATACTCTTATTTACTTTATCTTGTTTTATTTACCGCTTTTATTACATAATTGACTTGCGCTTTAATTATTGCATTGAAACGAATGAGAAAAAGAATGAAATTTTATCTCTAAAATTCAATCATAATTTAATCAAGGTATGAATAAATGGGAAGTTCCGAACCTTCTCTGGTCCTAGGCTCAACGAGGTTAGAGGACCATCTCAATATTCTATTGAGGTGGGGTCTCCAAAATATCTCTTATTGCCCAAAATAGGTCCAATTTGCATGGTCTTAAACTCCACGAGATTAGATGATCCTTCCAGTATTTTATTGGAAGGAGGTGTCCAAAATATCTCTGGCTTGCCCAAAATGGATGCATATGCATCGTCTTAGGCTTTATGAGATTAGATGATCTTTCCAATGTTCTATTGGAAAGAGACATCCAAAATATCTCTGGCTTCCCCAAAATAGACAAAGATGTGCTGTTTTAGGCTCAGTGAGACTAGATGACCATTTCAGATATTTTACTGGGTGGCAACTCCAAGAAACCTCCTTGTTGCCCAACATAGATGCCCTTGTAATCTCTTACAAGTTCCATGAACCTCTCTCGAAAATCCTAAAAGCGGGTCTTCGGGGCACCTCAGGGTTCGGCGCGCATCACATTGGCGACTCCGCTGGGAAAATAAATGAGATTTTGCTTCGAAAGTACCTTGATTAAAACATATAATTGAGTTTTAATTTAAAATTTTACCTTTTTTCGAAATTGCATTGCAGATCATTGGAGCCTTAGATCTATGCTAGTTTGGTCCCTCTTTTAACGCCGGTGCGTTCCCGAAGCACGAACTTACGTTCACTCAATATAGGGAAGTGTTAAGGATAATCACCAGCCCAAACCTCATACCGTTTGGTATATTAAATGGATACCCGACCGGTCGTTACGCTCGTGCTGAGCTAGACCTGTTTGTAGGGACCATGCTTGGATAGCCCAAAAGTATCATCACCCTGACCAAAGCTCATGTAATGAAAATAGATACCTTACCTAGGTGGTATGAACCATAATACTATACTTGCTGTATGGACCATTATGTATTGAACAAACCCAAATAAGTCGGTTGGTCATCTAATTAAAGGCTTTTATGCCCCGATAGGCCCATATCGATTTATTCGGAGTGCCTAAATACACAATGGTTAGAACCCATACGTATCTACATAGTTAAGAGAGGTTATGTTACCGATTTTCTACCGTGCACCATGCACGTCCATTGGGTTCCCTGTTAACCAATGGACCGAGCTCACCTAGGAAAGAGACTATGGCCTTATGTGTAAGAGTGATAAGGTTAGAGGGATCTATGTGCTTGCATATAATTGTGGATGTTGCATAGCACGATCATGCATCTTATGGCATTCATGCATCATCCTAACCTAATATGTTGTGCAGCCATTATAGATCTACCCAGGTGGTTAAAAGGTCCTCATGGGCGGCTATACAGAAATATGTTCTTTGAACTACCAGAAAGGGTAGAGTACTCAGACACAGTTTCGGAAAGTAGTCACGCTACCTCTTCTCAGTTTTCTATACAAAGTGAAATGGCTAACTCACCAAGAGGGATAGACGCCACTAGGGCCATGATAGTCGAAGAAGTAGGTAGACGGTTTGAGGAGTTTGAGAACAGAATAATGGCCATGATGGCAATAATAGCCCAGCCTGCCGCACCATAAAACCTAGCTCCTCCTCCTATGAGAGAAAATGAATAGGAAGAGGTCAGAGAGGACCCATAAGAAGAAATTCACCTACCACCAGTGGATTTAAGGGCCAATATGTTAGCAAGACAGAGAAGGGGGGCTGCCCGTAGGGTAGACGAGGATTGCGAAGAAGATGAATACGAGAAGCTAGCATCAGTAAGGGGAAAGGCACCTCAAACAGAACAAGCCATCTGAAAAAAGATTGAGGAAAAATTCGAAGCAATGTCGAGAATGTTGACTCGGAGACGAGGGATGAACCCTGAGGATAAAGAGTTGGAGGGAGAGGATCTAATCCCTATGAACTTCAAAATGCCAGATGTCTTAAAGTTTGACGGCACTTCTGATCCTGCCGCCCCACATAAAGCAGTACTCGTTGGTGATGAAGGGTACTTGTGACGCGCGCCGAACCCCGGGGCGCCCCAAACGCCCACTTTTAGGGCGATCGAGAGAGGTTCATAAAACTTGTAAGAATTTACAAGTGCGTCCATTTTGGACAACAGGAGGTTTCTTGGAGTCGCCACCCAATAGAACATTGGGAAAGGTCGTTTAGCCTCAGTGAGCCTAAGACAGCGCTACTATGTCCATTTTGGGCAAACCGGAGGTGTCTTAGAGGCCCCACCCTAATAGAACATTAGGATGGCCATTTCGTCTCGCACTTGGGCAAGCCAGAGGTGTCTTGGAGGCCCCACCCTAATAGAACATTAGGATGGCCCTCTCGCCTCGTGGAGCCTAGGACTATGCAAGTTGAGCATTTTTTGAGACACAAGACGTGTCTTGGAGGCCCCACCCCAATAGAACATTGAGGTGACCCTCTCGTCTCGTTGAGCCCAAAAACCAGAGAAGGTTCGGGACTTTCCATTTATTCATACCTTGGTTAAGTTTATAATTGAGTTTTGCATTTAGCGTTTCATCTCATTTCTCATTCAATTCAGTGCAATTTAATTGAAGCGCATGGTTGGTCATTCAAGAAAAGCGATAAATAAAAGTATAATTAAAATGAAGCGTATGAAAATAAATTACAACAAAACTAGGGGCGGAATACAACCCACATTATAAATAAAATACACATCATACATAAAGCGGGTTATTTATTAAGGATGAGGACATTGGTCCTCGCATGCACTTTTAAAAAAATGTGTTAAAGGTGATGGTTTATTTAGGTGTAAAAAACTAGGACATTGGTCCCATTTTATTAGAAAACTAGGACATTGGTCCCATTTTATTAGAAAATGTTCCAAGTTAATTTAATAGAAATATTTTTGTGATTTTCTTTTTAGCGTGCCTAAAAATAAACTTATTACAAATTGCAGGATAAAATAAATCCAAAATAATGAAAAACAATAAAAATGACAAATTAACTCCCAAATGGTATCTTCAAATCTCCATGGGCTCCTTCTCATTAAAAAAACTCACACATAAAAAAATGAGTATTGAAATAAAAAACACAAATAAAAGTGATGTCAGTAACAAAAAATAAATTTAAACATACAACATAAAAAAATAAAAATAAAACAAATAAAAATGCATCATGTATGACAAATCAATTAAATGACATAATAAAAATATGCAACTCATCATATTAACAATTCAACATGCATAAAAAAGCATAAAATAATAACAATAAAATTCAATATGCATGAAAACATAAAAATAATGATGATAAAATTTAACAAATTATAGCAATAAACAAGAATAATAATAATAATAATAATAATAATAATAATAATAATAATAATAATAATAATAATAATAATAATAATAATAATAATACTAGTAATAGTAGTAACAATAGATAATGATAATAAGAGTAATAGTAATAATAACCATAATAACAATAACAATAATAATAATAATAATAATAATAATAATAATAATAATAATAATAATAACAACAACAACAACAAAAGATGAAGAATCAAATTAAATATGCAAGAATAAAATAAAATATACTAAGAACATCAAATCATATAACTAAACCACATAAATAATAAAAAAATCAACAAAAGATTTAAAAATCTACATGATGAATAATTAATTGTAAATAAAAATTAAATTAAAAATTGAATTAAAAATTAAACCAAAAATGCTTACGCTCAAAATTTGATGTGATAAATGAAAATAAGTGATTAATTTCCTTGTCTTGATTTGTAAGAATGATATTAGAAAAAATAAAATATTGAAAAGAAATTTTATTTTAAGAACAAATAATTAATTTATTTGTCTCAAGGTAAAAATTGTTAAATAAAAAGGAAGAAAATTACTAAGAACAAAAATTGTTCTTTTTGCCTTAAGAATTAACTTAGAAAAATCTTTTAGAAAATTGAGAGAAGTTGCTCTTGAAGAGAAAGAAGAATAAAATATTTTTTCTAAAGAAAATCCCCCCTAATTCTCTCTTTAAAAATGATTTTATACCTCAAAAAATCAGATTTTTAATGAAAAAATTAAAATCAATTTAATTCCCATAACCACAAAAAACTGATGAATTTGAAACATTTAGAATCCAAAAGGTTTTAAAATTAAATTCTACAAAAAAAATTGAAGAAAAACACTTAAAAATGAGCAAAAACGGCCAAAAGGGCTGTCGGGAACTCGAGGGCGCGCACAGGGGCGAGCGCGCCCCGCCTGCGAGCTGGGCGCTGCCACGTGCACCCAGGGCGCTGCTCCACCCCGACACTCGCAAATTTTTTTTTTTTTTAATTTTTGCTAAAACACAATATTTCCAAAACTCACCTTTTTATTTTAAAATAATTTTTAAAACATTTTTAAAATACATTTTTATTTATTTCTAATAAATCAATTTGACAAGAAAATCATCACTTTCAACTTTTATTTTTGCCTGAAAATATGCACACTTAATTTCATCATTGGGTAATCCTGATCTAGGCTGTTTCGGGATCTGGTGTCTAAAGTTGCTCCCAATTTTGGGGAGGCTAGTGCATGGGTGTTTAGGTGAGCCAAAATTCAGGAAAGGGAAAGAAGCGCGTACCTGAGGCTGCCTCCTTCCTGCTGCCACGAGAATCATCTCTTTAAGTCACCATCTAAACTGTGGAGCGATTGTTATCCTTCTGGGTTGCACCAAGCCTGCTACAGACTTACGAAGTGCGAAAATTGCTCTCCTGAGTTGCACCGAGCTTGCTCCAAACTCACAAAGTGCGGATGCCATCCTTAGATGGTGATGCGCCGAGTCTACTCCAGACTTACGAAACGCAGGGAATGCTCTCTTGAGCTGTACCGAGTCTGCTCCAGACTACTAAAAGCGCAGGTGCCATCCACAGATGGCGATGCGTCGAGTTGCTGACAAGACTACAAAACACAGAAAATGTCCTCCTCAGAGGACTGCACCGAGTCTGCTCTATACTACTAAAAGCGCAGGTGCCATCCGCAGATGGCGATGTGCCGAGTCACTGACAAGACTATAAAACGCAGGAAATGTCCTCTTCAGAGGACTACACCGAGTCTGTTCCAGACTACTAAAAGCGCAGGTGCCATCTGCAGATGGCAATGCGCCGAGTCGCTGACAAGACTACAAAACGTAGGAAATTTTCTCCACAGAGGACTGCACCGAGTCTGCTCCAGACTACTAAAAGCGCAGGTGCCATCCGCAGATGGCTATGCGTCGAGTCACTGACAAGACTACAAAAAATTGCAGGAAATGTCCTCCTCAGAGGACTACACCGAGTCGCTGACAAGACTACAAAAAGTGCAGGTGCCATCCTCAAATGGCGATGCGTTGAATCGCTGACAAGACTACAAAACGCAAGAAATATCCTCCTCAGAGGACTGCACCGAGTCGCTGACAAGACTACAAAAAGTGCAAGAAAAAGATATTTGTCTCTTAAGAGATCTCAAAAGAAAGAACCTGAGCAGACTTCATCTTGCTTGGGTGAATGTTAATGTCGAGTTGAAACTATCCTTGACTGGCTTTTGCGTGTGCGGCCTTCATTTGGACTTTTCCTGCAAAGTGGTGTGCACAGGGAAATATACAATAGATTGTGCATGCAAGTGTAAATGGCCATATGCAGATGTTTGCTAAAGAATGGTATGAAATGCATGCAAAAATGGATAGACCATGTCCTGAGTGGTTAAGGATCCGTTGAGGATACGGCTTGGCTGCTCGCAGTGTGTGATGGCCCCTGAGGATCTAGAAATGGCATCTTGGCTTAGGGACTCTGACCCGTAAACTTTTTAGAGAAAATCGTTCGGTGTGCATCTTTGCCCCCTGGTCAATGAGCATACGCTCAGGATTCTGACTCATGTCCTGAATTATGCCTTATCTGGCTGAAGGGAAATCATCCGAAGTAATGCCACCTTATCGCTCCAGGCATCGGAAGTCATTATTTTAAAGGTAGTGTGTCCCTTGTGGATTTTCACACTAGCTTTTTTTTATGGAAAATGCGTCCCCTTAGGGATTTTCACATAACCCTGTTCTTACCTTTTGCCTGGAATGGACCCAACCCAATCCAGCGGCTTTTATTTTTCTTTTTTTTTTTGTAGGACAGACTGCTTGTTTCCAGGTTTTCACCCTGCCATTTGGCCTAACTTTTACTTAGAGAGCCAGTTACGGTTTTCAACTCTAACGGCCTTTTTTTTTAATCTAAAAAGGCTACAAAAGAAGTGAAGGCTATAATCAGAACCTCCCTCAAGGATGACCAACACAATTTGCTTAGACATCTTCTGACGAAAAATAATTAGAGAATAGTTTAGATGGAATTCAAGATGCTATGAGGCCCCTCCCATCCTTTCCAGATGGCATCTTATCTTCGAATTTCACCTCCAAGTACCATGGCCTCTGGACCCAACTGCCTGTGAAGGCTGTTATATAACTAATCAGAGGTTGCCCCCAAGGATCTAGAAAAATAGTGCATGTAAGATACGGGTGCCCAGTCCAGCGGTTGATAATAGGACCCATCAGATTAAGTACCTGGCCGGCAAGAGCAGAGTATAGTTATTTAGATTAGATGAATTCAATAATGAATGATACTTTTCTTTTAATAAAAGAACTAGAAGATAATGAACACATGAGTCTAATTGCCTTTGTTTCATATCTTTTTTTTTTTCGCAAAATTGTGTACATTTTAGTATGATTTCTCTATACATGATCATTATCTAACATAGATTCAAGATGCAAAATTACATTTAATCTCAAAATGGATCTTGAAAGCATCAAAACTCCTGTTTCCAATCAGCCCTCTCGGGTTTTCTTGATTGGACATTTTCTCTCAAGCCTCTAATTTTTGCTCAAGACGCCTTTTTTTCGATTTTCATCCTGACGAGGTGCCCAATTTAGCAAGACCTCCTTTTTTTGATTTTCAACTCGCGAGGCATTTATTCTCTTCTTTTGATTTTTAGTCTTTAGCCACGGAACTTTTTGCATCTTTCGGTGCTGACTGGTTTTTTCATATTTGCTTCCATCACTGTCTGTCGAAAACGAGGCTCCCTTGGACAATAACTTCTCAAGAACAAATGGGCCTTCCTACATTGGTATGAATTTGCCTCATCCGTCAGGAACATTTGGACTCATTTCCTTAAAGATTAAATCTTCCTCTTTCAATAGGTGTTTTCTGACTTCCTTCTCGAATGATTGAACAGAGTGTTTTCTGATAGATCTGACTGTGATAGTAATCCCATGATCTATCCTTATCTGATGTGTTTAACTGCTGCGATCATTGCCGCGCCCAGTCGAATTTCAGAATCTGGGCTTGCATGATTGCCCTTAAAGATTTGAGCTCTACTTTGACCGGTCGTACTGCTTTCGCCCCATGTATCGAGGAATAAAAGGTGACTCCTGTAGAGGTCCCATCGGTGGTTCTCTAGCCTTGAAGTGGAAAAGGCCATTTCTCTGCCCAATCCTTGTAATTTCGAACGATCTTGACTAAGATATTCTTGTTAGCAGCCTCTCATGCCCCATTGATTTGAGGGTAAGATAGAGAGGACTTGTGGTCTTTAATGCCATATCTCTGGAGCAACTCCCTAGCCTTAGCCATAAACTGCCCTTCCATCCTTGGACATAACGTGGTGAGGGAGACCATATCGACAAATCGGATTCCTTTCGATGAACTTGTCCACTAGAGGCCATAGGGCGCACCTCCCCTATAAAGTCTATTCCCAAGCTCGAGCAATCCGTATCCATTGTAATTCAATAAAACCTTTTGGTCCTTTTCGGAAGTCAAGCAGAATGGCAAAGTACGGGTATGTGTATATCAACAGGATTTGAACAAAACTTGCCCCCAGGATTACTTTCCTTTGCCTCCATATCAATAGTTTTCGGTCGGATCTACATATTGATTCTTTTCCTTCTCTTTTTTTTTTTGCATTATTTTTCTTTTTTTTTATTTTGGTTTTTGTTTTTATTTTTTATTTGACAGGCTTTGTTCAAATGCTGATAGTTTACTCATACATGCACTTCTCTTCCTAACCATTGGGGACAGCGTAGATCAACCAGTTGGGTGTTATGCTTCAATAAAAAATTTGGCCCCGTTTCTGCTTGTAGATCTCTCATTTTAACCTTTTTCGCCTCTTTCGGCTTGAGTCTTATGAGTTTTCGCGTGACTGGTCCATGATCATGATATGTTGGCATGGTGTGTTCGGCGCTTTGCGATCATCTCCCGGCGTGTCTTCGTAGGTTCAGGCAAAGACTTTTCCACACTTTTTTTTATTCTCTCAAATTTTAATCTCTCTTCAGGAGTTACAGATGCTATCAAGATTTTCTTTGGGTTCTCCAAAGTCTCCGAGATCAAATGAAATGGCATCAGTTGAATCAATGTCAAATATGAATGAGTCGTGATCATGATTATGCATAATGAAATCATGAGAGATATCACACAAATAAGCAAAAACCATTTATTTCATTTAATAAAAACTAGAATTAAAATGTCATTATCAACTAGTTCCAAAATAAAAAGAACATCTAAATGGCTATCTTCTTCCCATTTTCGCTAGCACATATGTTATAGTCGATGCTCTATTATCACTCGCGAGAACCGTCTTCCCCACCTCTCAGCTCCTCATGAATGAGGCCTTGGACAAGCTTCTTCAGAGTTCAGCACCCATCAGTCTCATGCCCAGTATGCTTATGGTAGGCACAGTACTGATCCACTCGATGGCTAGGACGCCCTTGGCTCTTAACGGGTTTCGCATGCTTTGGCTGTAACTTCCCTTTGTCAATGAAATGAAAGAGATACTCAGATAAAGGCTTATCCCAGATGGTATAGCAGAGTAGTTCCAATGGTTGAAATCTTGGCGGCTCTAACGTCTCTCGCACTATCATCATCAAGACTCGAGTTCCCATGATTACCTACTTCCATGCCATTGCTCCCTCCTTCAAGGATAACCAGCTGCTCGTCATTAATGGGATCCTGGACTTGACCTTTCAGAGTTTGGCAACTGTCTACTAGATAGCTTGTAACACCCCTTACCCGTACGTAGTATCCCATACCGTGAACCAGTGATTCACGACGACGGTCAAGGGGCATTACCGATTAAACATGCAAAACTTATAAACCTTTAAGCTAAAATATGAGTTATAAAATTTCTTTCATTTTCAAAAACACATTATATTTAACTATAAATTCATTATACAATCGCACTATAAAATATACTTTTTCAGAATTTACTATAGATAGATCATTTACATAACCAATATCATTTTTACAAAACTTATAATTTAAAATTACAAATCTTGCATACATTATCAAGACTATACAAATCCTACTCCAATATCTCTTCATAAGCTTGCATTGGCCTGGACTGCTGCGGAAAGACTCTCGAAAGACCCGATCAATAGTACCTACACGGATTAAAAGAAAATCCGTGCTAAGCATAAAGCTTAGTGGGAAACACATAAATAGGGACGACCATTAAGAATGGACGTCAAATAAGTTCAAAGGAAAGCATAATACAGAAAATATAATCATATCAAGAATAACAAATTAAATATTTTCAAGGAGAATGTCAAAATAGCCACTTATTTTGCATATCAATGTTAACAAATTACTTATACAAGAACACACCGTTTTCACATCTTATACATGTCACTTTGTTCACTTATTCACATTCCTTTCAGTTTCCAAAATTTCTTTCACACATCCTGCTTAAGAGATGCCTTATCATGTATTATCCAATCAACAAGGCATTTAGATTTAAATGACAAAATACATACTTTCATACAAGTCTTTATATATATATATATATGTGTACATTCATCAATTCATATCTTATGGTTTGATTCACATATTCTTGTTCATTTAATGCCTGCTAAGTCATAGGAGTGGATAACGAGTACGTGTGGATACCCGAGGGTATCAATAATACTTTCATAACACATGGATATCCGAAGATATCAAAATAATCTTTTCTTTTTGTTTCAAAAAATCATTTTCGCGTGGGATCTTAAACAAGATCCAAGACATATGGATCACGAAGATCTAGTCGGGGGACCTGATCAGGGTCCAAATCATACACTGGCTGCAGCAACACTAACTCTATTAGGCATGCCTAACTATCCACGACTCGACTAATGCAGGCTAACACATACTTGTTTCCTTTAATGATGTACATATTATATTTTCATACTTTTCATAAATACATACACTTATTATAGTCATCTAACAATCCTAAGCATCATTCGTTCATAAACTAAAGCAATGGCTCATATAAAATATAACAAACCATAAGCTTTAATTACAATTACAGTTTAATTTTAATACTTGCTTAACAATTTATTTCAACTGCAGTTTACATGGTATATCAAATCCTAGTTTATACAGTATGTCATATGTAAATCACTAGTCAAAACTTATGTCCAAAAGCGCAAACAACATACATTTATAGTATAAGAAAGAGTCGCGCTCGCGACCTTAGTCGCGATCGCGACAGAAAACTACACATAATCAACTTTTAAACCCAAAAGGGAAAGATGCTTAATAAAGGAACTAAGATCTTACCTTTTTCCCTTCCAAAACCACATCAACTTGTCTTAATACCATCTCCTCCAATAACAATCTTAAGCATGAGTTGAGAGAAGAAAGAGAGGAGAAAAGATGAATTTTCTTCAGCCAAAAAGGAGTGGCCGGCTGCTCTCCCTCTTTCTTAATGCATATCATGCATACTTGGCCCTAAAGGAGACACATGTCTCACTCCTATTGGTTACTCTTTGATATTTATGGCATACTTCACTTTGATCCTTTATCTATTCTTACTTTATTCATTTGGTAAATAACTATCTCCAATTAAACATTGGCATACAAATCTTCTTAATTATTTTATTAAAGTCACAAAATGGCAAATTATCAAAATGCCCTTAACTTTTCACTTAATACCGATTACATCCTTTATTGCAATCAATCTCTTCCATCATCCAATTACACATTTTTAATTACCAAAATAATTCTTTTTATGTCGTTTAAGGCACGACGACATAACTGTTAATTTACCGAAACTTGCCGAAACTTTCGAATTAATGACGGTTGTGTCCTTTTTAACACTTCCGTCCCTATTTCAACCACACCCGATTTCCGTTACACCCTAAACTTATCCTAATCCGACTAGGGTGTATTCGGGGTGTTATATAGCCGATATGCTGATAATGAATTAGTTGTCTCTGACCTCTAGTTGGCCTGGCGAAACCTGGTCGCGAGTTCCCCTCTAACGCTTGAGGCAAAGATCTGCCTATGTCGAAACCATACTTCTGGGTTGTTCTAATCGCTGATACTCCTTTCATCCCCTAAGTGCCGATACGGCTGTTACACCCATGCAGTCGACCTCTCTTTCCTAAGTTCATAGAGACTTCCTTGTGAGCAGCTAGGGTAGTCGCAAGTTTAGCCTTTGAAATTTCTTCTTCGAGGATGTCCATCCTTCTTTTTAGGCCCCGTGCCGCTGCCAGAAACCCATTCTCTGAAGCATGCCCTTTGCCTTTTTACTCAAATGACGGAGCAACAGGTGACTCTCCTCTAGACTCAGTGGGTGGTATGCATACTTCTTTAGCTAGATCATGCTCTTCTTGGGGCAAGGTAGGAGCAATAGGCTACTACTTGAAGGGTGGCATCACGGCAACGACTAAATTCTCCATAATAACCATCGTCCGGGCTTTAAACTTTTCAAACCTCCCTTCTATCTTCTTCCATATTGCCTCCTCAACTTTAGGTGGCTTGCCTTTTACTGAGACCAAGTCCTCTTCGAAGAAATCACCGTCAGGATCTACGACCCCTTTGGGTTCGAGTGCACACTTGAGCTCAGCCATTGGTGGGAGTAAAATCACTGGAGGATCCTCCCTAACCAGTTTTGATTTCTCTTATCCCACTGCAGGAGTGATGAATGGCTGCCCAGCGGGCTGGGTCGTTATAGCAGTCAAATTTCTCATCATGGCCATTACTCTATTCTCAAATTCCTCCAATCTCCTTCTTACTTTTTCAGTAATCAAAGTGCGAATCACCTCAGTCTCTCTTGGAAGATCAACCATTCTGTTAAAAAAAAATTGAAAATAAATTCTCAATGCCCTCTGAGAGTGAATCTGAACCCCAAACTGATACCCTTTTTGGCAACTCGAAGATAGGTTTTCTGCTCAGCCATCCTCTGGGATCCCTAGACCACTTAGATGTATCTATGATGGCTGAAAGATTTAAATTGTTAGAATTATGCATGATTAAAATGCAATGCATGGTCGTGCTGATGCAGTATAGATAAACACATGCAAGCAGATAGATCCTTCCAACCTTATCTCTCCCACACACGAGGTAGTGTAGCCTCTTTCCTAGATGGGCTTTATCCAAGGGTTAACAGGGAACCCACTGGATGCGTATAGTGCACGGTAGAAAGCATAACATCTCTTGCCTAATGTACTTATGTATGGGTGTTTGGCCATTATGTATTTAAATAATTCAACTAAATTAAGATGGGCCCACCGGGGCATGAAAGCCTTTGATGAAGACCATTTAATTTAGCAAATTTTGTTCGATATATGATGACTCACATAGCAAGCACGGTATTATGGTACATTTCGCCTAGTGAAAGTATCTATTGCCATTACATGAGCTTTGGTCAAAGGTGATGATACTTTAGGGCTATCCAAGCATGGTCCCTGCCAACGGGTCTAGATCATCACAAGCATAACGACCGATTGGGTCTCCATTTAATATACCATTAAGGTACGAGGCTTGGACTGGTGATTATCCTTAACACTTCCTTACATTGAGTGAACGTAGGGTCATGCTTTAAGAATGCACCGGGGCTAGAAAAGGGACCAAACTAGCATAATCTAAGGCTCTAGCATGGATGCAATGTAGTTTCGAAAAAGGATGAAAAATTTTAAACTAAAGCTCAATTGTACATTTTAACCAAGGTACTTTTGAAGTGAAGTCTCGAGTATTGTCCCCAGTGGAGTCGCCACTATGACGCGCGCCGAACCCCGGGGCGCCCTGAACTCCCGCTTTTAGGGCGATCGAGAGAAGTTCATAAAACTTGTAAGAATTTACAAGTGCGTCCATTTTGGGCAATAAGAAAGTTTCTTGGAGTCGTCACCCAATAGAATATTAGGAAAGGTCGTCTAGCCTCAGTGAGCCTAAGACGGTGCTGCTATGTCCATTTTGGGCAAACCGGAGGTGTCTTGGAGGCCCCAGCTTAATAGAACATTAGGATGACCCTCTCGCCTCCGACTTGGGCAAGCTAGAGGTGTCTTGGAGGCCCCACCCTAATAGAATATTAGGATGGCCCTCTCGCCTCATGGAGCTTAGGACTATGTAAGTTGAGCTTTTTTCGGGACACAAGAGGTGTCTTGGAGGCCAATCCCAATAGAACATTGAGGTGAGCCTATCGCCTCGTTGAGCCCAAAGACTAGAGAAGGTTCAGGACTTCCCATTTATTCATACATTGGTTAAGTTTATAATTGAGTTTTGCATTTAGCGTTTCATCTCATTTCTCATTCAATTCAATGCAATTTAATTAAAGCTCATGGTTGGTCATTCAAGGAAAGCGATAAATAAAAGTATAATTAAAATAAAGCATATGAAAATAAATTACAACAAAACTAGGGGCAGAATACAACCCCCATTGTAAATAAAATACACATCATACATAAAACGAGTTATTTATTAAGGATGAGGACATTGGTTCTCGCATGCACTTTTAAAAAAATGTGTTAAAGGTGATGGTTTATTTAGGTGTAAAAAACTAGGACATTGGTCCCATTTTATTAGAAAAGTTTCAAGTTAATTTAATAGAAATATTTTTGTGATTTTCTTTTTAGCGTGCCTAAAAATAAACTTATTACAAATTACAGGATAAAATAAATCCAAAATAATAAAAAATAATAAAAATGACAAATTAACTCCCAAATGGTATCTTCAAATATCCATGGGCTCCCACTTGTCATTAAAAAAACTCACACATAAAAAATGAGTATTGAAATAAAAAAACATAAATAAAAGTGATGTTAGTAACAAAAAATAAATTTAAACATACAACATAAAAAAAATAAAAAAAATAAAAATAAAACAAATAAAAATGCATCATGTATGACAAATCAATTAAATGACATAATAAAAATACGCAATTTATCATATTAACAATTCAACATGCATAAAAAAGTATAAAATAATAACAATAAAATTCAACATGCATGAAAACATAAAAATAATGATGATAAAATTCAACAAATTATAGCAATAAACAAAAAAAATAATAATAATAATACTAGTAATGGTAATAACAATACATAATGATAATAAGAGTAATAGTAATAATAACAATAATCACAATAGTATTAATAACAGAAATAAAGTAATAATAATAATAACAATAACAATAATAATAATAATAATAATAATAATAATAATAATAATAATAATAATAATAATAATAACAACAAAAGATGAAGAATCAAATTAAATATGCAAGAATAAAATAAAATATACTAAGAACATCAAATCATATAACCAAACCACATAAACAATAAAAAAAGCAAAAAAAATTTAAAAATCTACATGATGAATAATTAATTGTAAATAAAAACTAAATTAAAAATTGAGCCAAAAATGCTTACCCTCAAAATTTGATGTGATGAATTTTCTTGTCTTGATTTGTAAGAATGATATTAGAAAAATAAAATATTGAAGAAAAATTTTATCTCAAGAACAAATAATTAATTTATTTGTCTCAAGGTAAAAATTGTTAAATAAAAAGGAAGAAAATTCTCAAGAACAAAAATTATTCTTTTTGTCTAAAGAATTAACTTAGGAAAATCATTTAGAAAATTGAGAGAATTTGCTCTTGAAGAGAAAGAAAAAGAAAATATTTTTTCTAAAGAAAATCTTGTGGATAATAAGTACTTATTTGTTTATCTGAGCGATAACACAAAATAAATGGCGATATAGCCGAGTAGTGTAATGAACTAAATTTTGATAGAAGTCATCCTTTATAATTGATAATACAATTTCTTGAATGATGATATAGCTGAGCTAAGCAAAATACAATACTAGCTAAAAATGCTCGAATGGCGATACTACTGAGTGAGCGATAATAATGAATAAAAAACTGTTAATGAATGGTGATGCTCATTTGGAAAAACTGTAGAGCCTTGGATGAGAGACTACTGATAATAGAACTTCAAGTTAGAGACGTTCTATGAATGGGGAAGTATTTTTTCAAAGAAATCCTTTAACTTGTAAGCTCCACCTCTAACTTCATATATCACGTACGAACCTTCCCAGTTTCGATTGAGCTTTCCTACTCCTGCCACTGTCTGGATTGCAACCACCTTCTTGAGAACGAGTTATCAGATTTTGAATGACCTTAGCTTGAGATTTCAATCATTGTGGGATGACATTCTTTTCTTGTGTGCTTCAGATTATATTTAAGCGAACTCTCTTTGTCCTTCTAGTCTGTCTAGTTGACACAGTAGGCTTGCCTCATTTTTCTCAACATCAAACCTTGAGGCTCGGATATTTGGGACACCGATCTCACATGGAATAACGTCTTCTATCCCATATGTGAGGGAGAAAGGAGTGACTCCAGTTGCCAATCTTGGAGAGGTTCGGTGGGCCCATAGAACGTTATACAGTTTGTTAACCTAGAGGCCATTTGTTGAATCAAGTCTTTTCTTCAGTCCTGTCAGTATGGTTCAATTAGTTACCTCTGTCATACTGTTTGATTGTGGGTGGTATACAGAGGTAAAGCAAAGCTAGATCTTCAACTCCAAACAGTAACCCCTAAATGCCGCACAATCGAACTATTTACCATTGTCAGTGATGATGGCATGTGGGATCCCGAACTTTATGATGATAGACGTCTGGACAAACTTGATAATGTTTGTGGGAGTGATTGTGGCCAAGGGTTCTGCTTCGACCCACTTGGTGAATGATCAACTACCACCACTAAGAACTTCCGTTGCTCGGTAGTTAAGAGAAAAAGGCCTAGAATATTGATATCCCACTGAGCGAATGGCCAAGGACTGTGGATTGGAACCTGACAGGTAGGCTTTTGATGCATCATATTACCGAACCGTTGGCATTTGTTGCACTTTTGGACGAGCTCCTTAGCATTTTCTTCATACTAGGCCAATAATATCCCTGTAGCAAAACCTTCCGAGCTATCGCTTGTGCCCTTGCATGTGCACCATAGATGCCTTCATGGATTTCTCTTAGCACATAGTCACCATCCTTCGTACTCAAGCACCTCGCCCAAGGGGCTAAAAAATATCGCCTATACAGTTGGTCATCTAAGATTGCATAGCGACTGGATAACCGAACAACTTTTCAAGCTTAAACCTGATCCTCAGGAAGAACTCCAGTGCTCAAGTATTGGTAAATTAGTAGTCGCCATCCATCCATTAGTACCTGGAAATGAACCTTATAGGTCTTATGAGTTGGAACCGATAGGACTGACCAGATGATGTCCGCCGTAAATGTTTAGTTCTAGAGGCAAGCCTGCTTGGCCAGGGTATCCGCTCCCTCATTCTCTGCCCAGGGTATCTGCTAGATAGACCATGCACATCCCAGTTTCTCCAATTGGGAGAGAAGTGCGGCTAGCGGCTCTTTGTATCGAACCATCATCTGATCCTTGGCCTCAAATTTTCCTTGCATCTCACTAACAACCAGCTGTGAGTCGAAAAAAAATGCCAAAGAATTTGGTTTTACCTCAATGGCGAGCTGTAATTCGAAACTGAAAGCCTCATATTCTGCGACATTATTTGAGGCGGTAAATGCTATATGAGCCATTCCTTTGATTGTTATCTTTCCTAGCTCGATAAGGATTACTTCAGGCCCAGCCCCTGTTGATGAACATTCTCCATCAACAAACAAATTCCAAGAACAAGTAACCGGCTCTGGTGGTGGAGCATACAATTCGGCTACGAAGTCCGCAAGCACCTGAACTTTCATTGAAGGGCGAGCCTCAAATGAGTTGCCCATTCAGTAACCCTACTAGATGCTTCCGACCTCTGCAACACTTTTCCAAGATTTGAGTTTGTTCGGACCACCACAGTATGGCCCTAGAAGTATGGCCTGAGTTTTATTGCTGATGTGACAAGGGCGAAGGCTAACTGCTCCAATATGGGGTATCTTAGCTCGGTGCCCTTCATTACCTTGCCGGTATAATAGATTGAGAACTACTGGCTATCCTCTTCTCTAATTAGAACCGAACTAATGGCCCCGGATGAAACTGTCGGATACATGTATAGAGCTTCCCCTAACTAAGGCAGACTTAAAATTGGCGGCATGCTAAGAACCGTTTCAATTCTTCAAACACTTTCTGACAGTCCGGACTCCAATCGAAATTTTTTACCCTTTTAAGAGCACTGTTATAACACCCTAATACCCCTCGGAAGGAGTATCGGGGTGCCACGCACACAAAAACGCATACACATTCAAACTCAAAAGCGAAAGCAAAAACAATAAAATAATTAGGATATCTTGGGCCAAACATACATCTCATAAATAATATACATATTACAAAATGAGATCATTCTTAAAACATATTCATCTTCGGTATATACATAATACAGTTAACATTTACACTTCATTACTATACTTTTCTATATACATAATGATGTTACTCAAAACATAAGAAACTCTATCTTATACAAAAAGATCTTCACTCAAGCTCCTAGTGGCCATGACCTGCAGATGCAAACTCTCTAATCCCATCCTACAAACCTACACGGAAACAAACGTCTGTGCTAAGCGATAACGCTTAGTGGGGATAAACAGAAGCAAAAGACTTCTAACGAAGTCACAAATAAATCAAAGGCATATCAATAGTCAAGTCATTTATAATAACCATATACACAACCTTATAAACAAATAACATTACACTTTATCCAATTCTATGTACAAATTCCAAATATGGCAATCAATATCAAGATCATGTTATACTGTATTCAAATACATGCAAAAGCCTCTACTACTACTCTGGTACACTGAAAACATACAGTAGCCTGAATTCTCAATAATGGTGGATACTGGCACTCTAAATAGTGACGAACAGTGTCAAATGATAGAGACCTAACTCAAAATGAATACACTATAAACCAATTAAGGTCACGATAGCAGCCGCACGATAACCCTTTATAAGCATGCTTATCTATCCACTACTATGATACTTCAGGCTCAACTCACTCACTCAGAATATAACATTAGACAATACACCAAAACGCAAGTCAAAGCACTATCATATTAATATTCACTTACTTACATCTAACACATTTATATTATTAATGCATAGCCACAAATATGAACCATACACTAGTGAGAATCCATGCAGGAAGAGACGTGAAAATCATTTTCGAAAGAAAAATAGGGTAGGCATGAGGGCTCACTGTCGCGCTCGCGATGAGAGATCGCGCTCGTGACAATAGCCAGATACACCATGGGAGGGAGTAGGCTGTCACGAGTCGTGTCATTGTGCACAACTCGTGACGAATCTTCCCATCCGAATCGTGCTGACCACTTTCACAACTCATGAAAGGGGCCGAGCACCTCGCCGAGTCGTGTTGCCATTCACGACTCGGAGCCCTTCACTGGAAAACCAACCAATGCAAGAAACTGGAATACCCGATTCTATCACGCTCGCGACAGTATCATGTTTTCCAAATCTCAGCCAAACTCAGAAAACTCAAAGCTTCTAAAATCAAACCCATAACCATATATCATGCAAAATCATATAAAACCATACCTCCAAAACACTCAAAAATGTCAATCATCAATAAACACTAAATTTTTTTACTATTCGACTACAGTCTTAACATACTTACTCATTTAAACACTGTAAGCAATCAAAATGAATACATAACAATCATGCAACTAAAACAAAACTAATCAACTAATCAAAGCTCATCATGCATCACTACTTATACATCTCTCTAATTAAGCATAAAATTCTCAAACACATGCAGAAATAACCGAAATAACACACGATCCCAACCTCTAGGTAGCTTGATCACTTCTCTCTAATCGGTTCCAATCTTCTCCTTGCCTTTGTCCAACTTCTTGTTCACAGCTTCAACAAAATCATTCAAATAACACTTAAATCAATCCTCTTATACTTTAAATCAAATACACAAAACCAAGTAGAAGAAGAAGACCAATACATGGACATCTATTACTTACCTCTTCACAAGAACTAACTCAACCCTTATCTCACTCCCTTCAAACCAATCTAAGTGACTTTCTTAAGGAGCAACCAAAAGAAGAAGAAAAGAAAAAGAAAAGAAAGGAGCACGGTAGAAACCAAGAACAAAGAAAGAAATAAAATGAACAAAAGAAGTCCAAAAGCAGAAAATGAAGAGAAAGGAAAGAAGGGTGGCCGGTCAACCCTCATCCAAAGCCAACCAACCCATATAAATGCCCACCAAATCTCATTAAATGCCAACACACCTCAATTAATGCCACTCACTTCACTAAATTCTCTAATAAAATCATGCAAAGTCCACATGTCACTCTCCCAAGCTGCCACGTGTCCAAAGCCCATCAAATAATCCAACAATAATCTAACTTAGAGGACCCGACCAAAGAAATGTTCTGTCGCGCTCACGACAGAACCCTCACTCAGTCCACTACTCTTCTTCTTAAAACCACACTAGTATAATCAAAACTTTATAATTATAACAACTTGCAAACTCACATATTTACATCTAGATTCGATCTTTAACTTATCAAATCTAACAAAACATAGCCAAAACTTCTAGGGTCCAAATCGAGTTGTTACAACTATAAAATGGAAGGCAGCGTTTAGCCGAACAAGAAATAAATCTGTCTAGGGATGTTACCTTTCCATTGAGTTTTTGTACTTCCGGACCGACTTTGGTGGTTCCATCTCTAGAATAGCTTGGTTCTTTGCTGGGTTGGCCTCTATTCCCCTTTTCGAGATCATGAACCCCAGGAATTTTTTGGACTGTACCCCGAAAGCACATTTCTCTGGGCTTGAGACCAAACTTTCTGAGGGTTGTGAAAGTCTCCCTCAGCTCTATTGGTAGGCTCTCCGATGTCTTGCTCTTGACAATCATGTCATCTACATAGACTTCGATATTTCTCCTAAGCTGGTTAGTGAACATCCTATTCGTTAATCTTTGATAAGTGGTATTGGCGTTTTTGAGCCCAAATGGCATAACTCGGTAACAGTATGTTTCCAGGTGTGTGATAAATGCGGTTTTCTCTTCGTTGGTGGTAACCAGCAGAAGCATCTAAAAAGACATATTCTTCAAATTGGCAGTGGAATCAACTAGAAGGTCTATATTGGGTAGCGGGTAGCTATCCTTAGGGCAAGCCTTATTAAAATCCATGAAATCAACGCACATTCTCCACTTTCTGTTGGACTTTTTCACCAATACCACGTTTGATAGCCAGTTCGAATATAAAACTTTCCTTATAAATCCATTCTTCAATAGTGTGTCTGTCTCCTTTGCCATTGCTAACTGTCGCTCGGGAGCATAATTCCTCTTTTTATATTTAATAGGCTTGCAGCTAGGTTGGATGTTAAGTGAATGGCATATGACCTCAGAAGATATGCCCTTGATATCTAAAGCGAACACATCCATGAATTCTGAGAGTACAACTACTAGCACCTCTTTTCCCCTTCCCGTCTTGTTGGCAGTTATTTTGATAATTTTCCTCGATGCGAGTTCTACTTCCTGGAGTGAGTCTAAGGGTTCAGCATTCCAAGCTGTTGGGGTATCTAGTGCATCCAATGGTAAAGCTTGATCAGCTTCTTTTAGCACTGTGACATATGTATCTAGTGCTACTTTTTGGTTTCCTCGAAGGACTGCAACACCTCCTGAAATAGGGATCTTCATCAACAGCTTGCGCATGGAAATGTACGCATCCATTCCTACCAAAAGAGGTTGCCCAAGGATTACATTGTAGGCGAGTGGTATATCCACCACCATGAAATAACTATTGCAGTTGCAAAGAGTTTCATCGCCCCCGAGCTGCAGTGCTAACATGACCGATCCCTCTACCTTGACTAGTTATCATGATATCCCAATAAATGGGGCTGATACAGCATCTAATGTATTGGTAGACATTCTCAGTGTCCTGTATGTCTAGAGGGTGAGAAGATTGACTGCGCTGCCTGTATCTACCAAAATCCTCTAAACCAAGTAGTTTTATATCAGAGCCTCCACCACCAGAGAGTCTGTATGAGGTGTCTGGATGTAAGCTCCATCAACCTCAGAGAACTTTACTTTATAGCCCCCTGTTCTCGGACCAGCTCCTAAGGAGAATACTTTTTTTGCTTTCTATTTTCTGGAGTCTTCAAAAACACCATAATGTTTACCCCCTGTAATGACATGAATAACCCCCGCTGGAGCTTTTTTGCTTCTACTTGCCCTATTGTCTTGTCTCTGAGGTGATAGGGACCGATCTCTACCACTTTTATCTCTACCCTTTACAAACTTGGCGAGCTTTCCCTTCCGAACTAAAAACTCAATTTCCCATTTGAGCTACCGACAGTCGTTTGTCTTAAGTCCCTTGTCTCTGTGAAAAGAACAATAAAAGCTTTGGTCCCTGTTGGGATCCTCCCTCATGGGACATGGCCAGTTAACCCGCTCATTTTCCTTCACCCATGCCAAAATTTATGATCTCAAGGCTGTTAAGGGTGTCAGTCTCTCTTCCGTTTGATCACTAGAGCGCGGTTTAGTGACTACATAAATTCGGTTCGAGCTACTCGATCCCCTGTTCCTAGAATTATCTCGACCTCTATTATTTCTTTCACGGCCCAGTCGAAAACTTTTATCTGATTCTCTGAACTAAGAGTTGTATCGAAGCTAGAGAGCTTTATCCATTTTGATATACTTATGAGCCTGGGACATGAGTTCGGTAAAATCACTCGGTGGCTTTTTGCTCAGAGAGTCACTAAAATCATGACACTTGGTGTTGCAAATGAGGGCATTGATGGCCACTTCCAAATTTAGATTCTGAATATCCATAGCCACGATATTAAACCGCTCCACATAGGCTCTCAACGGCTCACCTTTCTCCTGGTGAATCAAATTTAGGTCTGCTGACACCTTTGTTGGGCGAATAGCCACAACGAATTTGCCAATGAACATGTCACTGAATTGTTCAAAGCTATGTACAGAATACTCAGACAGGTTGCGAAACCAAATCTGTGCGGATTCTATAAGGGTATGTGGGAAAATTTTACTTAAAGCTGCATCTTTGGTTGTGTGCACTAACTTGGTATGATGGAATTCATCCAGATGAGCTCGGGAGTCAGTACTGTTGTACTTTGGCAAGTGCGGTAACCGTACTTGAGGGAAGGGAGCATCCAAAATATCTCTTGATAGGGGTGATCGAAAGCTTAGGGGCTAGTGTATTTGGTAGAGGTGGTGGTGTTTGCACAGGGATTTGAGCAGCTGTGAGTGTTTGGATTACAGGAGGTGCCGGAAGGATGGAGTGTAGGTGCTGCATACGGTGCCTGAGAGGCCATAGTTGATAAGGCCGTTAGTAGTGTTTGGGTAGTTTGAGGAGTTAGGCCTGGGATTGCTGGGATAGTGATGGATTAGGGTGTCACCGATGTATGAGTTTATGTTTGCGGGAATAGCTGTCATGCTGGTAATGGTGAGATTTGTTCTGGTTGAGTTAGCAGTAAGTAGTGGAATGTCTGGCCAAAAAGATTGACTGGGGGTTGAGGGGCAATTTCGGGTTGATATGCTGGTGGCGCAGCGAAGATAGGCAAGTCGGGGAAGAGATCCATTGTCAACTAAAAATCTTTGGAATGGTCCATGCTCACCGTACCAAATGATGACAATCTAATTTTTTTGGTCGTCTTCTCGAATTGGTCACCTAAAAACACAAGAAATCCGACGAGGGAGACTCCGACGATTAAGTCAGCAAATTAACTAAAGTGTGTTGAGATTTATCAAAAAGGTTCATAGAGAGTTTAACATACCTTCCTTCCTATTTTTATAGAGCTTTTTCCTTAGACAAAATAGGAAATAGATCCTAAGTAGGAGAGAATTCCTCTAAATCCTTGATTGGTGCTTGATTCCTGATTTACAAGAATTTTATTGAGTGATTCCAGATAACTTCCATTATTATGAGATTAGAATCTACTTAATATCCTAGAGATCTCCGCAAATAATAACTTTCCAAATGTTGATTTCGAGCTATTGACGTGGAGAATATCCAAAGGAGCTCGACTGCCGAACTCCTGGATAGGGTGTCCGGCTATCACGTATTATAATCATCAAATTATTTTAACCCTTGCTTAATTTTTAAGGTCTTTGATATGAGGTTTGAGAATTTAGATTTTAATTTTAATTACTTCTGCCCATTATAATTTGACTATTTTGAATTTTTGTTGTGATTAGATTTTGACCAAATATATCTTCCTTTGTTTCTTATTTGTTCATTTCTGCTTTTCTTCCTTTAGAAACATCCATTTTAGTTTAGCAGACTGACTTCCAAAGTTCAGAGCTTTATTCTCCAAATGATTTTGAATGGATTCTACTATATCATCATTTAGTTATGATATGCTTATCACGTTGTCTTATGAAATTTTAGCTTCAACATATTTCAGATTTGATCTCCTAATCCTTTCAAGTATATCAATCCCCTTAAGTTTTCTCTTTCTAGTTAGCTTTTTCTAGGATGCGTTGTATAATGATTCTCCAATCTCAATTCCTTTCTAAAGCATATATAGCACTTCTTCATTAAGATTGATACCTAAGAACTAAACGCCTTAGATAGCAACAATCCATAAGGCAAATATGGCTTTTGGTGTTTCTTTGTTTCTTCTTTTGTAGTCCTCACACGTTGCATCATTAGGTATGAAAAATTTATCTTAATTCCTTTTTCTAAAGCCCAAAGCAAACAATAGTCAAGTTTAGTGTAAACACTTAATTTTGGGGTTGATTTCACTCACGGTCACTCAACTTATCACTTATCGCGCAAAAGTAACCGATTTTTTTTCCTTACTTAAATGTTACTGAACTTTTAATATTTTTGCAAAAAAGTCATTTTGACTGGAATCCGGCGAGAACCCTCGCCGGATTGATGACATGGCATGCCATGTCAGAAACTACATGTCATTTAACAATACCTACAACAAATGCTACATCTAAATCAATTTCACTCACGGTCACTAAACTTATCATTTATCGCGCAAAAGTAACCAATTTTCTTTTTTTCTAACTTAAATGTTACTGAACTTCTAACATTTTTTCAAAAAAGTCATATATTTACTATTCGTTGCCACGTGTCATATGCCATGTCATCAATCCGGTAAGGGTTCTCACCGGATTCTGGTCAACATGACTTTTTTGCAAAAATGTTAGAAGTTCAATGACATATAAGTAAGAAAAAAAAAGTCGGTTATTTTTGTGCGATAAGTGATAAGTTGAGTGACCATGAGTGAAATTGACCTCTTAATTTTGGGGCTCTCTAGTTTAGACGATACCTAATGATGATCATTCTCATCATGACAACAAAGGTCTAACAGAACCGGGAACAATTGAATCCACTAAAAGATTTAATCTTGAAAATAATTTAGAAAACCAAAAGGGTAGCCCATAGTCGGGGGACATCGTTCCACGGCTATGTACTGTGCTTTTTATGGCCGATATGGCTTTAAGTTTTCAAAACACACTCGTATAAATGATCCACGAGCGTGGGCAAGTCATTTACAGCAGTGGATTATTGCGTATTCCTGCAACAAAATAACTTTCTTTAGAAGCGTGTTTCCAAAATATTCACTAGCATGGAAGTGTTCTACAAAGCCGTGGAAAATGCCTTTTCCAAAATATGACATGACTTTAATCCTGTTTGGTTTTGGTTTCAATTCCTTTTTCTAATTCGGCTAGAATTGACCCTTTCAATAAAAGAGGATTTCCTAAGGTTTTAGAGGGAGGAGTTCATTATTTTTAAAAGGTAACTATTTTATTTCTCTATAAAATTCTGATTTTTTTTTTTTAATTTTCTCTTTAGGTGTTAGATTATATTAATTCCTAAGCTTAGATACAAATAATTCAAAGCCTTAATTTAAAGTTTTATACTAAAATTAATTTCAAATTCTTCACAAAATACCTTGACATAGGGATTTGGTGGATTCAATTGCCTTGCAGACTTGAAGACTTCTCATAGCAACAAATAGTGGAAAACTCCATAAGGTAAATCATTTAGGAAGAAATTCCAATTTCTTATCTATTGATTTTTGATAATTAGTTCATCTTGATTTAGAATCTTTTTCTTTATTTTGTTGTTGATGTACAATAAAATCTATAATTTTAATTTTTAACTAGATGTAGTTGTAATCAATGTTTTAAAACTCGGGTTGACTCGGCCGGTCGAACCGGTTCAGCCGTGACTCAGCAAGAAAACTGGTTTGATTCAATGTGAAACTCGGAATATATTAAAACTCGGACTGAACCGGATAAAATCGAATTGAACCGAAAATTGTTGAACCGGTTCGGACTCCGATTCAATTAAAAAACGGGACGTTTGGACTTAATTTCATGGGAAGCAGTTCTTGGCTGGGTAGGGAGGACTCCGGATCTGGGCATGCGGTGGGGGGCGACGGTTTGCTGGAATCAGGCGGAGCTGTTGCGCACATGTCGGCTGCTGCTGGCGGTGCTCCTGCGCGGGCGAAGCGATTTGAAGCCAGATCTGCACTTGCAGTGGAGGCGACGGTCTACTGGAACCAGGTGGAGCTGCCGCGCGTGTCTACTGCTGCTGGCGGTGCTCCTGCGCGCCGACGAGGTTTGAGGTCGGATCTGCCTCCGGTGAGCTGAGGGAGGCATTGGCGGCGGGATGGGTCTGTTAAAAAAGTTTGTTAGGTTAAGTTTAGAAGAAGAAAACGAATAAATAGGTTAAAAATAAAATAAAATAAGTTAAATGAAAAGAAAAAATGAAGGCCCACATATTAAAATGAAGACCTAGTAAACCCATTAAACCCAATTTGCAACGAAAGTAACATGCATCCATTAAAAATGATACAGTAACATATTATTTTTTCATTGTATTTCATCATTAATTGCTCAACCCAAAAATATTAATAGACTATTTTTATGTTAATATTTGAAAATTAATAGTTTTTTAATGTATTTTTAATATATTATATTTTTTACATTTTATAAATAATTATATTTAAAAAAAATAAAAACTCCGATTCAACCCGATCCAACCAGTTAACTCGTGACTCGATTAACACGCCGAGTCAATGTCCGGTCCCCTTATGAAAACATTGGTTGTAATTTATATTAACCAATATGCATTAAGCATGAAATTATATTAGGATTAATGTTTATATGCATATCTAGATTTAATTCTAAGTGTCGATGCATATATACATGATTATAATAGGTTAATAAATGTTTATACGGGTCTTATAAAGTAAAAAAAAAAAAATCGTATTTGAAAGATTAAAAACGTGTTTCAAAACAAAAAAAAATCGCAATTTGAAAAATTGGAACTATGATGTTCCACAATTGTGTGCACATAAGATTCACAGCCGTGGAACGCCCAATTCCAGTATTCTTCGTTTTTGCTTTCCCGGTATTTTAGTTTTTCTTTTGGATAATTTTTTGGCTCTTTTATTTGTTTTGCATGTATTATTTGTCGTTATGTTCATGCTTTATTTTGTTTATTTATTTAGTTAGTCATATTTATGGAGTAGATTTAAGGGTGTGTACTTTAGATGTATGTTTTAGGGTTTTATTTACCTAATTAGTTTATTTGTTTATTTTATTGCTTTATTATTTATTGTATATTATTATTATATTGATGCAAAAAATATATATTTTTATGTTTATAGCTTTAATTGTTTTACACAATTAAAAGTTCACCAAAATTTTTATACTTTAATTAATTTAATTTGGTATTTTTATTCGTCAAAATGGTTTATTTAATAAAATTTACAATGAAATGATTTTCCAAAATATGACCAATATCCTAACCTTATTTGCATAAGAGGACTAACGTTCTCAAGATTAATGAATTAGCTTATTATGATGAATGAAATACCATGTTAATTGCTTTATGTGATAAAATACTGTCATGCCTATATATATAGAGACGAGCAAAAAAACCGTTGGACTTAATTAATTGAGAAATCGAACCGAAATCGATCTGAAAAATGGGTTTAACCGAATCGATTTTAATGGTTAACAATTAGTATTTTTTTTTAAAAAATCGATATTAATAGATTAGTTTATTTTTTTGACTCATGAATCGGTTAACCAAAACGATAACTTTTATATATATATATATATATATATATATATATATATATATATATATATATATATATATATATATATATATATATATATTACAATTTTTTTATTTCATTATTTTCATATTTAATTATTTATATTCTTTTAATTTTTATTACTTTAAAATATATTTCAAAATTATTTTTATTTTTTTTAAAAATTATTTTAATTAATTTATTAATTGTTCAATATGTTCATATTTAGTATTTATTATTATTTCTTGATTTATCAATTTTTCATTAATGAAAATCAAAATATATTCGAAAAGTTATATAACATTAATATATTAACTAAAATTTTCAATAATTTAAAAAAAACTATAATTTTTAATATATATGAAAATAATGTGTGTCAAATTAAAAAAAATAAAGGAAAAAAGTTTTTAGCATTGGATGGATTTATTTTAATAATTTCGTATTTTTAAATATTTTTGTTACACTTTTTTTCATTATCATAATTATTTTGAAGTTTTCAAGTGTTTTTTGTTAATTGGCGATTAGTAAGTATAACCGTTCATCTAATTAAGTTAATCATAGACCGGTTAATTTTTTTACTTATTAAATCTTAATTTTTTTAAAAAAAATTACTTATGTCCACCAAAAACTTTTATTTTAATAACAATAATATTATATTATAGTAGAAAAATTTTAATTTTTAAGTATTTTGAACATTTTAATTTTATTTATGAATACATCTTATAATTATAGTGGTTAACCGAAAAATATTAGTTAACCGATCCGAAAAATCAAAACCGATGGACTGGTTAATCAATTGTAACGGACTGGTTAATGGTTAGTATTTTGAAAAAATTGATATTAATTAACTGATTTTTTTGGGGCTCATGAACCGGTTAACCGGTCCATGCTCACCCCTATGCCTCTGTGTATGTTTACATTATCACTTTTGTATATATGCATGTTATGATATATATTGTAACACCCCTAGCCATACGTAGTGGACTACATTTTCGAGAGATGAGTTACCACAACAGGTAAGGATTGTCACACAACAAATATGCAATCTTGTTATCTTATGCATTAATTCGTTCACATTCATTAAATTAGGTCTGGAATTATAAAATTATTTTTCATTATGAGATAGGCATACATTCCCATACATTGATCACATATAATTTACAAGCACCATATTAAGGTCACATACATCATACATAAATTACATTACATCATATCCTCTTATACATATACATCTTTCAGCTTCATATATTACATACCACAATTTCAACATTTCATCCCAAAAGATTACAATTACAGTATTACATCAAAATATAAACCTACGAAAAACGCTTGTCCCTAATGTGTTGGCTCTTGGGAATGCAGATTTGTCCTTCAAAATCAACGGGTATTCAAAACCTACACGGATGGAACACCATGCTAAGCATAGAGACTTGGTGGGGAAAACATAAAATGGACAACCACTCACAGTGGTCGTCATTGCATACACATGCACATGTTACATGGATATAAACAATTAAATAACATAGATACCAAATAATATAATTAACTGTCATAAAATTGCATAATAGAATTTTACACATACAATAATGCTCACATGCCCATATGTCCTATATTGATCATTATTATTATTTTTCTTTATCCAAAAAGTGCTTGCATTTTCAAAGTGGTGGATAACGGGTTGAAACGCATAGATACCCGAGTATACATTCATATTTATAACAAATATGCACGGAATCGAAGCAAGATCCATAAACATATAGGGATCCAATTGGGATCCAGAACACATAGGGACCCAAATGGGGGTCCAAAACACATAGGCAGTAGCGACAGAAGACACTATGGGTATGCCTATCTATCCACAACTCGAACATAAGAAGGAGACTAATTTTATTGCACATATACTCACTTTATATCCATAATTAAATTTGAATGGGTACCATTTATTTCAATTTTTATGTCATGAACAAATTAATTTAATTATATTCTCATGCATATTCCATAAGTAATATCATTAAATTTATATTTAGAATTATATAATAACCTCATACAATAATCATGCATAATGTACGAATAATACCATTTTGTTCAATCACAACATTGACTTCATATGCATTTCATATTAAATCACAACGTTTAGTATATATATATATATATATATATTCCATATTAGACTACAATATTTATTCCATATATATTATTAATGTCATATAAACTTCCTTTTTGTCTTATTTATGTATGGGGAATACACTTGTGTACACTAGAAATAAAAATGGCACACAAAAACAAATAAAAAATAAAAGGGGGGTGAGGGGCTATAACGAGTCGTGCGCCTATCACAACTTGTTATAGAGGGTTAATGTCACTAGTTGTGACAACTGCCCCGACTTTTGATAGAACCCAAATGTGGCGAGTCACGATAATAGTCACGACTCAGGACAGGATCTACATTAGGGCAGATTCTAACCCTCACCTTGTACTGCCAAAATAAGCTAGAAAAATGGCAATTTTAGCCAAAGTAGTCTTCTTAATAAATGTTCCCCAAGATGTTTTCTAAAGGAATAAATTTTAGGTCATTTGGACATCGAAAACTCTTGATATGACTTGAACAACCCAAACTACTCCTGTGACCAAGCCAAAGTACAAACCCTTCTATTTCGGCCATTTTTGCAACACTTAAATCCAGAGTTAGCTCCAGGTTCCTTCTAAACATTTTTAGATATATGTCTTAGCTTTCCAACCCAATAAAAATTATGCAATTTGGAGCTCTACAACTCCACTTATATCCAAAATAAACAATAAAGGTTAGGCTAAATTTGCAGAGTTTCCCCTTAAAAGTCAACATACCCAACTTAGCCAATTCAATACAACAATCTCAATTGAATTCAATCCCAATCAATCATACATACTTCAAACACAGCAATTTATCATTATACACACAAAACGTATTAATTTTCCCAAACCTTTCTCCTTTTCCCTTCTCTTGCCCCTACAAGCTCTCTTCTCACCTTCCTTCTCTTTTCCTTTAGCTTTGCTAACCTCTACCTCTGAAAACACATCATAAACTCATCAATAACACAATATTCACAATTTCCATCCCCTAGACCCACGATAAAAGAAGAGAAGAATAAATAGACATTAACTCACCACTTTAAGCTTGCATAAACACTTGAGCACAATTTTATGGAGGATTAAATGTATTTTTTTAAAGGAAGGAAAATAGCTGAAAAGAAGGAGGAAAGGAGCCAAACTTTTTTGCTCCCATCTCCACCGACTTCATGGCTTATAAAGCCATGAAGTTTCCTTCCTTTTCTTCTTTAAATTTAATCTATCCATTTGTCAACTTGTGATTGGTTCTCTTTTCAAATTCCTCTTTTACTCCTGTAACTACCTTTAAATCATGCATTAGCCATTTAATTTAACTTATTTCATGCATTGACATATAACATAACTTATTTAATGCAATTTAGTCCATATGGGTCAAATGACAAATCTAACCCTGACTTTTCAAGTAACACCGATTATGTCCTTAACACAAACACTTGACCAATTACACAACCTAAGCCACTCTCGTACCCTAATGGTGTTTAGAGTGACTAGGGTACAAGTCGGGGCTTTACATAAATATTGTTATGTGTTTTCGTATGAAAGAGATGATAAATCTAATAACTTGAATCAATTCAACTTGACTTAAAGTTACCTTGGGATATGAATAAAGTAGGGTTTTGAACCTATATTTGGTTTGTCCATACAAGGTTTTTCCAAATTATTTGGGTGGTGACTCCAAACTTACCTCGTGGTTGCTTAGTAAATCGCAAGATTCATTTATCTTATTAGAAATATGATAAGTTTTCCCTAATATGCCTTATTTTAAGTATAGGTTAATTGGGTCGATTTTTTTATTGTTTTGAAGTAAGGTGGATTGAATATTAGTGATGTGAACACTTAGTCACATAATCTGAATTGTTATATCTAGGTAGGATGATCTCGATTATAAACTTATGTGCTACTTTATATCTTGGGTGCATAGAGGTTGTGGATAAATTTCCATATGAAATATCAGATGGCACAGAGGTAAAATCTTATTATATCTTTCTATGTTTAGTTTAAGAATTAAAAAAAAATTCATCTTAGCTAACCTTAAGACCCTCAGTAATTTCCTATAAGGCTAAATGAGAATTTTTCTTAGTTACAAGAAAATTCCTTCCTTTTATCCTTATAGCTATCAATTTACCTTCAAAATATTTAAAAGAGTAGTAGAATTTCCATATCACGTAGGGATGTAGAGAATCATCATTTGTCAGGATGTTTGTCCACTTTTGGTTTTCAAACCATTTCATGACCATAAGGCTTTTCATGTTGAAAAAGTGTTTATGAATCCTTTTTTAATGTATAATTCCTGGATAGTTCCTTTTTTGCTACCATTTTTCATTCTCTTGTGAATTGAGGACTTGAGGGTTCATCGAACCTATTGGAATTTTCTTAAGAAAAAGTTTGATAGATAAAGATGATGAATTAGCTGTATTTTCTTCATGGTCAAATTCCAACTTACGTAAAGTCCATTGCTTTTTTATCATAGTGTTTAGAGCTTTACATTTCATAGAATTATAGTGTCTCTAGTTATAAAGGTTTCGCAGGAAGGTAAAAATGGAAGGTGAAGGATTGGTGATAGGAGATGTCTGACCATTTTGTAAAACTTTTATCATAGTTCTATCATCGAAAAGTAAATTTTCTAAAGAAAATGTGAGTTCAAACAAAAAAGAGAAAAAGATAAGTAAATGCAAAAAGTAACTTTTTAGAAAAAGATTTGACTCTAACCTTTTATGTTTTGTTTACTACTTATGTCATCTAGGCAAACATCATATATTACATAATCAAGTCAACATTTTTATCATGTCGTATATTAGAATAAACATATAATGATCTAGGCATGCATTTTATCTTTTGTAAATTCTAACAAATCATAGAAATACTTAGCAAATGAATTTGTAGAATAAAATAAAGTTTCAAGATTACCTCAAGAATTTATTGATCATCAGCAGTTCTCGTTCCCAATATTTTTTGACATTTTCTTCAAGAAGTTTATTTCTCAAGTGTTTTCATTTCTCAACTATTTGGTATATTAGGGTGTGTAAACACTAGGACTTAAGGCTTTCTTATTTGGAGAAACCCTATAAGGAAACATACTTGGTTTGAGTATAACAGAAGTATAACTTATTCAATCTTACCTCAAAAATCCAAGTGAACATAAAATCCTGAGTGTTGTTCCTGAATGAAACAACTAAGTTTGAATGGACCTAGCTCTCAAAACCCAAAGTCTGATAGGTCAAACTTAATCCTAATGTCCAATCGAGCTTAACTTTAGGTGGAATTTTTAGGAATATTGTTTGAGACATAACCTGGGTGCACAATGGTCTTTCTGCCCCAATTGAGGACTATAAATAAGCTAAGTTTTGAGAAAAAAGGGGCTCTTCTCTTTTGAAGGCCCTTTTCTTCTGCCCAAAATTTCCTACACCCTAAAAGCCTATTACACAAACAAACTCCAACAAGTTTAGGTTTCCTTAGTTCTTAAAGAAGTTAAACTTCAACATTACATCAAAAACCCCAAAGGTATTTACACCTGAAGGCCTATCTATATAGGAGTTTAGTTTATTTTATGTTCTTGTATATATGTGTTTTATCTTATTTCCTTGTTCTTTTAAGTTTTCTCTTCTTTTAATAATCTTATTTTTATTATTTTCATCTTCATTTATTTGTGTAGTTCATATTCAAATGGATGAATAATGTGCTTTTATGAATAAAAATGCTTCTTTTAAGTTCTCTTTTCATTTCTCTCTTCTTGGATCTTGATGCTATTAAAAATGTGTTTTTAGTTAGTTTTCAACTCCCTTTAGGTTTATGAATGACCAGGATGTAACACGAAATTTCTAGGAATCCAGAAATGGGTATAATAGAATTTGAAATTTTGAAAATGAGACCCAATTAAGTTAACTATTAAGTCTAACTGGACCTAGTTCTTTAATTCAGGTCTGATCAAACCTAGTTCATAAAGCTTCAAGATCCAGTGGACTTAGATCTGATCGTACATAAGTCCTTCTCTGTTGATGATTAGGACATTAAGTCCGTATGGACCTATAATGCCGCAAATTATGCCCTAGTAATATCATGACATGTTTGAGGTGAAATACAAAGTGAACATAAAAGGTTGTGTAGCCAAAGTGCAGTAAAGGACATAACGGGTATTAATTGAAAAGATGAGGACAATTTGATAAATTGACTAAGATAGGATATATATGCATAAATGGACTTGTAATGGGGCTAATATGTTAATTGGATTAAATTAACATGCCAAAGTAGGAACTAAATAAGATGATGGATCAAAAGGGAAATTACATTTTAGTCCAACAAATTGGACCAATGAGATGTTGACAAATAGCCTTCTAGAAATTTTATGAATTTAATGGCCGATAAAAGGCATCTGGCTAGCTAAAATAGGATAAAAACTCAGCAAAATTAATTTCCTCTCCACTTCATTAGCACACACATAAAATCAAGCTTAAGGATTATATAGAGAGATAAGCATATTTCTAATGAAATTTTAACATAAAAAGGTAACATTAATCTTATCTTCATCTTCCTCTTTCTTTATATACGTGAATTGCTAGAAATATGAATTTGAATTGGATTTTACCAAGGAATTTATGGTGAATTAATTGGGAGAATCCAGCAAAAAGGAAGGGATAGAGCAAGCTTGAACAAATGAAGGAAAATTAGCTTAAAATAGGTATTAGAGCTTCATTTTTATTGTAGTATGTGCTTTATTATGAGTTGAGTTGATTTATATGTTATAAGAGATATGGAATTATTGTTAAAATGTTGATTTGGTCTTGTGTGACCCGAAATTGTATGGATATGGCATAAGAAGTAACTTAGGTGAAAATCTATTATAGGATCACTTAGACCAGTTTTCTTATTTTGGCCATATCTCGGCCTACAAACCTCCAAATTGAGTAATTCAAATTGGAAAAAAAAACTTAAGACATATACCTACAATTTCTATAAGAAAGCAAGATCTAATTCTACCTCTATGGTACTTGAAAATGCAATATTGCTGCATTTGTTTTGGGAATAGCTTGCAATGTTTTGAGTGTAACTCACTCTATAGGACTCTAAATGACATGAATTAAAATTCTAAAAAAACTACACACATATTTGAGTAACTTTCATAAAAAAAGAATGGCCAAATTTTGTCTCAGTCATTTTTAGAAATTTTTTAAATTTAGTATCACAATTCTGTTCCTGAAAACACCTAGGAGCAGCTTGTAATATTTTGGTCATATCTCTTAATCTAATGATCCAAATGCCCTAATTTTTTATCTATTAGAAACTTAAGACATAAGGGAACATTTTTATGATACCACTTTGCCTAAAAAGTCCATTTACTATATATAAATTCGATCAAAATTGTCCTTTTAGCCATGATTATATAAGATTAAAGATAAAAATTGAACCGGACTAGTTCCTTAGCCCAAGATCCGATCATATTTAACTAAAAACATCACATTCAACTTGTTAAAATACCAAGATCCCATCGGAACTAGCTTATATTTCATAATAGACTTGTTTTACTTCATAATCTGATCGGATAATACCATATATTCATGTTGGACTTGCATTAACCGACCAGATTTGGCTTAATATTCATGTTGAACTTGTTCTTTCTTTAATGAACTCAGCTTACATTATATGTTGAATTTGTTCTTTCTTCTATGAATCAATCGGATTTGCCTCATATTTTAGGTTGAACCGATTGGTTTTAGCTTTTATATAATGAAAGCATATATATATACCAAATTGTTATTTGTTCATTGATATTATTTAGAATTATATGGTAGGAACTATTAACTATGACTATATAATTATAAATGAATATATGATCATGCTATGAATGTATATAATAACAAATATGATACTAAAGAAAGATAATAGTAGATAATTTGATATGAATAAAGCTTGAATAAGATGAAATTATATATAGACATATTAAAGACATAAAAGAGTAAAAATGAGACGAAAAGAAATATGGTTATGTATGTTAACTAACTTTCATAAATTTGGAAATACAATGATTATTTATATGTTTAATTTTATAAAGATAAGGTATGTTCAAGCATCTGGTTTGGCCAACATTATTAGGTGAAAAACCCAAGGCTTTATAAAGGTATGTTTTCTTGTTTGAACATGTTATGAAGTTTATATGACTAAAAGATAATTATGTGTGGAAATTTTGATATGAGAATATGTATATGACTTGAAAATACATTCGAATGATACACATGATAAATACATACATGATTGAAATGAAAGGAATTATAAGTGTTAAAGAAGAGTTCGTGCACACATGAATATATTTTGATGAATTGTGAGGAATATATATACGTATATGTTGTCGATATAATTAGCATATGGATGGTTTGAATAAACATATGTATTTGCTTGACATGTACCTTTAGACACATGATGTGTACATATGTGAGTATATGTTTTGAATATATGATCTCTTATGAGAAATATATTGATATAATAAAGATTGAAATAAAGATATGATATGAACAGTAGCCTACGTCTTTATCTAGGTCGTGTATAGATAGGTATGCCTATAGGGACTACCGATGCAACTGCATACCATTTGACACTTATAGTGTCTTATTTTAGACTATATGTCTCCTATAGTTTCGTAACTTCAAGTACCTATAGTTCTGTACCTTCGGGTACCCATAGTTTTGTACCTTCAGGTACCTACAAATTTGCACCTGTAAGTACCTACCGTTTTTCGCTATCCACTTCCAAAGGAACATGCAGGCTCACTACAGAATGAGCAAAATGTTAACAAATATGATGGATTAGAACATGTATTTTGTATTTCTAAGTATGAATTATATATGCACAAAATAATATATATAAGTAAATACATGATATGTGAGAAATGCTGCACGAAATGCATGCTCATGGGGTATGTTGCATTAAAAGTGCATTACTATATGACTGATACATGCAAATGAATGACTCATGGAAACATATGTGAAATACATAATTGAAATATAAGAAAGATGCATTATTATGAATATATTTTTGAACAACATATAAGGAAATGATATGAAATGTTTAGGTATGTCTTGCTTGAAATTGTCAATAAATGATATATTCGACTTGCCTTTGGATTGACATATTTTATGTTTATAATCTGAAATATGTTTTATGATATAGTTAATCAAATGTAACTTTGGATTATTATGAGTTATACATTTGGATAAAATGATAAAGTTTCTATGGAAATGAGTTAGGTGTACAAATACATGATTCTATTTGTAATAAGATTTATATGTATATGCGTCTGTATGATAATATTGATGCAAAAAACTTGTAACTAAGTTAGTAAAATACGATATGGTAGGATTTAAATCAAGAAACTTTACTTGAAATGTGTAGTCATGTCATGAATGCAATTGATTAAGATAAGAATTATGGATTAAATGTATATAATAGCTAAAATTAGTTTATTAGGGCAATATATTTGTGTGACCAAATTGATATGTGTATCCCTGAATAATAGCATTTAATTTTCAAAGAGTTTTAAGATGTATAGCAAGAATGTGAAATTAGTATAATGCATATGAACATAGTGACATAATGGCATGTCATAAATATTGATGAAAATGAGTAAGAAATATGATTATTTTATGTAAGATTCTAATAAAGAAATGATTACAATTAATATAAAATGAAAGGTTTAAAAATGTAAATTGCATGATTTTGTTTAGCACTGTTATATCCTTTGTATATTTGTATGATTGAAGATGTATGTTTTATTTTAACGACGCTTATAAGATATTGTCCACATTATAATATTTCCCCACTAAGCTAGCAAGCTTCTATGTAGATTCAAGAGAATTTAACCAGTTTAAGGAATAATCTGTAGATTTGAATCCCGGCTCAAGGGAAGAATTTTGAGTTTGAAGGTTTTTATACGTTGTATTTTACTTATGATATGTATTTAATGGTTGTAAAATAGTAGTTGAACTTTGTTGTAATATGTAAAAAGACTCGTATAAGTATAAGGTATAGTAATACACCATCTAGGCTAATAGTCGTGAATGGATATGATAAGACACTAATAGTGCTATCATAAAAATAATTGCTAGATGTACAAGAGTTATAGGTTCTATATAAGGGGTGTTACAAGACCTATAAGTTAAGTCTGGTTGGACTTAACCATTTGGTTCGATAAAACCTAATTCCCAAAAGTGAAACAAAACAGGAAATGGCCTCTTTTCCTTTAAGCTTTTAATATTTTGTTTTGGCGTGCTAGTTATGTTCAATGTATCTTAGCATGATGATATTATTTAGTAAGCTTTAAAGCATGTTTATATGTTTATAAATGTTGATATTGTTTATGAGCTTTGTACATATATATGTAAATCCCCTTGTATGATTCCCCTATTCCTTTATGGCATTCTTTTAGACATAAGAAGTAGGATTTATGCTTTTTATATCTATGCAATAATGACTTTTTAATCCAAAAAATAAATAATCTCACATAAAGGTTTTATATATTAATGTCGATAAATGAATGATTTGATAATGGCTCTTATCATGATAAAAAATGGTTAATTACATAAAATAAATAAAATGATTTAGTGGACCAAGCCACTTTTTCCAAGAGTATTATCACCATAAATGAGGAACAATGACTTATGCTTAATTGCTTAAAATAAAAGATTCTCCATATTCATAAAATAAATCAAGTTTTCATAGAACATGTTTTCCATAAACCATACACATAAGATAAAATGAAGACAAATTCCTTAGTCCTTTTTAATAAATAATAAAATGAATGATTTTTTCAGTGTTGACCATGAATAATAGTAAAGGAGTTCCCTTGAGAGCGCATTCCCATAAAGTCCTTCAGAAATAATAGCGAACTCGAATTGAGTACCTCGCTATTATGAAATGACCAACATTAGAGGAAAGTTTAACCAAAGTAAACAAGGTAATGTCCCAAACCTGTAGATAGGTCGGAGGCCCAGCTCATCTAAATAATGGACCAATGTCCAAAAATCATAAATAAAATGAACAAGCACATTTTCATAAGAGATCGGTAATTTGGGATCACTTTATATCGACTGATGTAATGCACATTTTTTACTGCTTTAATGCATATTGTGTTTAAAGAATAGAAAATAATAAATATGAAAACCATCTAGAATGATAAGATTAATTAAAGCAAAAATAAAATTGACAATCTAGAATACATTGTCTCACGGGTTTATACCCAAGCCTAACCCATCGAGTGGTGACTCTACTAAACTGCCTCGTAGAGAGAAGCATCCCTATTGATAGATTATCAAAAGGGTTGATTCTTACCCGTTATGCATTATCATTAGACCTATTTCTTATAGAGGTAGATACCCTACTTATCCATCCAATAAAACTTCCTGACATCTACAACATGTTATTTCACTTTTCATCTAGCATTTTAATCTCTTTGTGCAAGATCATTTGGTAATTTGTTGGTTAGCTTTCAAAGATCATTTCACTTATGTGCAAGAAATAACTTCCACTTGAATCATCAGCATCATTTCTGAGGTGGAACCTCTTTTTCTAATTTAAAAGATGATCTGGTTTGCTTTTATGGTAGACAAGCTTTGCAAACACATCCTTCATCATATATCCTCTTTAATAGACTCTTCTTTGTTAAATCTTTTCTGAATAACTTTTCTTCAACACACAAGCTAGTGAGTGTTTGCATTCTCTGTTTAATCATTACTTTGATCTTTTTATATAATCAAGAAAGTTTTTACTCTCACTTGGAAAATACTTTTTGATTTGTGCCTTATTAGAACATTATCTTCTTCTTTGAGTTCTAGAACTCTGTAGTGATTTCATTTGAAAGTTACTTCTCTCATGAATTGTACCTCAACTTGTTAATAAGTAAGACATCAATAACTATCAAATATAATACCCATAGTTTTGCTTTCTTTTTTATTCTCCAAAGTTTGTTAGCTTTCTTGACAGATATTCTGGACTTTGTTCAACTTGATGTCATTTGTCTAGAGTAGTTATTAGTTATATAACTTTTATTTCATAAGGTGCTTCGTAGACAATCCTACATATGAATCATCGAAATCTAGGTTCTCAAGCTAAGTTGAGTCTCCTCTTCTTAGTGGTCTAGAAGAACTTAAGAACTTCTGAATTGACGGAAGACTTTGTTCCTCTTTTATAGACATATGCATTACAAGTTCTCTTCTTAATCCTTGCAAACTTACCAGATATAAGACTGAAAAATTTGACACATGTCCTATTCTAGCACAATAAGCACATAAGATAAAAGAGATGTATGAGAAACATATGCCAAATATGAGTTTTATGAACATACTTCACACATTTTTCACCTAATCATTGTATTGCATCCTTCATGCCATTAGCTTTTTCATCATTAGGTTCTTGTAACTGCACTTTGAGTTTAAAGAACAACTGTGTTCCTGATTTCCATTTAGACATTAGGTTTTGACTATCTTTTTGATTTAATCCTTAGTTTACTACTCTTCAAACCTTCAAGAGCTTGAATACTATCAGTAGTATTCATAAGGAGAATGCATCCACTAGTGACCTTTTTCCAACCATAACTTGGAAACTATGGATCTCTCTAGTTGGTTAAACCTATGGAAGTGAGAACTATTCTAATACTGATCGTTAGTCCCAAATAGCTCAAAATGGCGGTGAATTAAGTGTTTTTAAGATCTATGGAGAATTATGTTAGTGGTTGTGTCCAAAACTAAGTATTTGGACTTTAATGTAATTGTGACGCGCGCCGAACCCGGTCAACCCAGCAAGGGCCCTCACTTTGAATCCGCTTGAGGATTCGAGGTATGAAGGTTCGCGTCTTTTGGATCATGGGCGCCATGAGACATCATTGGTGTGTTCCTCCTAATAGAACATTGGGGAGAACAACCTAGCCTATTGACGCCTAAAGGCACCTTTGAGGTATTTGGAGTCGCCACCCAATTTGCATGAAATTGGGAAAAGGTTTCTCACCTCTATCAGTCTAAACCAGAGATATGGTGTCTGGAACTTCCCTCTTATTTATGCTTTGGTTAAATATAAGTGGGTTTTTAACTTCTTAAAATTATATCTCTCATCTCACGCGAGCGATGCATTAAAAGTAAAAGCGCATTTCAAGCACGTAAAGGAAGTAAATAAAAGCGATAAAGCAATAGATAGAGAAAGCGATAAATGAAAGCGGTAAACACGCAAGCACGCAATTACAATAGAAATAGGGGCAGAATACAACCCCAATAAAAGGAGATTAAAGATGTAAGTGGGACGGAATACAATCCCCAAAAGATAAATAAAGTTGCCCCAAAAATTAATTACAAGGGCCCAAAGGAAAATAATGTACATAACTTTAAACATTCACCCAAGAACATACATAAATCGGGATATTATTTGAGGAACATTGGTTCCTTCGCACTTGTTCGAAATTTAGGAACATTGGTTCCTTCGTATTAATTTGAAGAGGGTTCGAAGAGTCATTTTTTATTGTTTGAATTGAAAAACCGGGATGAGTGATCCCATTTTTATAGAAAAGTTGACTCTTCGTTTTAATTGTGACATTTTTATTTTCGGGCTAAAATAAGGGACATTGGTCCCAATTTTAGTAGTGAAGATCCCAATTTAATTATAGAAATATTTTTGTGATTTTTTATCGCACGAGTGCACGAATAAAAAATATATATTTACAAGTAACACGACATAAAGAAAGGGTTAAGAAAGATCTCACCGAACCGGAGTGTCCTCCTACGCGTCGCGACCCATCCGGGGAGTCGCGGTGACACCCAAACAACTTGATTCAAGTTAAACTCATACAAAAGTTAATACCAAAAATGTTAGTGATGATGCTAAAAATTAATCAAACAAGGGGAATATAAATATTGGACACAATGACACAATACTAATAATAGTGATAATGAACATAAACTTAGCAATAATAATAATAATAATAATAATGATAATAATAATAATAATATTAGGTGGCAGCAACCCACAATAATAATAATAATGATAATAATAATAATAAGAATAACAAAAAATCAAATTGAAGCAAACAAATAGTATAATAATAATGATATTAACACATTAAAATGCTAAAAGTAAATAATAGACATGATAATAGTAGCAAAAAAATAATATTAACAATAATAAATACTATACAAAAAATAAGAGAGAACAAGTCCAAGAATGTTTACCCTCAGAATTTTTAGATTGGGGAAACGGTGTCCCGATCGATTTTCCTTGTCGGATTTGTGGTGATAAACACTTGAAGAAAATGTAGAAATTAATAAAATCAAGAAAATATTTTGATGAAAATATTTTGGTGGATGATTTGAGCAAAAGGAAATTAATTTTCCAAGCCCAAATCACTCAATAAAATGGATTATGTGTTTTTGAAGATCGAATCAAGATTAAAGCTTGAGAAACAAGAGAAAAAAGAAGTTAAGAATATTTTTTTTTTGGAGAAAAAAGTTGAAGAACCCCTTTGCTGGAGAGAAAAAATTGAAAGAAATCTCCTCTAAAAAAGTAGTCGTCCTCCTCTACAAATGAGGGCAAAATTCTATTTAATCTTGTCTTGGCCAAAAATGGCAAAAGACAAGAAAATCTTTTATTTTTGTTTCACCCAAAAAAGCATGAAATGGTGAAAGACTGAAGAAAGTCAGACTGAAAAAGAAGCGGAAAAAAGGGAACAGGCGACAGGTCGCGCGGAGAGGGCAAGGGCGCGCGCGGCGGCAGCCTGCTGCGCGCGTGGTGCCCCCGCACCGCGCGCGGCAGGCAGCTGCCTCGCGCGCAAGGGCTGCGCGCGGGGCAGCCTGCCTCGCGCGCAGGGGGGGCGCGCGGCGCCCCCTGCCTCGCGCGCAGGGGGGGGGGCTGCGCGCGACGCCCCCCGCCTCGCGCGCAGGGGGCTGCGCGCGACGCCCCCCGCCTCGCGCGCAGGGGGCTGCGCGCGACGCCCCCCGCCTCGCGCGCAGGGGCTGCGCGCGAGGCCCCCTGCCTCGTGCGCAGGGGGCCTGCGCGCGAGGCGCCTGCCTTGCGCGCAGGCGCCCCTGCGCGTTGGGGCATCCTACCTCGCAGGCAGCCCCGCGCTGCCGCAGGCGGCCTTCACGACCTTTTTTTTTTTTTTAAATTTTGACACAAAATTAATATATTTTTTTACTCCATTTTAATTTTAATTTCCCAAAAAAATATATTTTTAATTATTTTCCGAAAAACACATCTTTGACAAGGGAACGATCGATTCTCACATTTCTTGCCGAAAATCGGTCTTCTATTTCATCATCGGGTAATCCTAATCTTGGACCGCCTCGGGACTCGGTGTCTACAGTTGCCCCCAATTTTGGGGAACTTAGAACCTAGGTGCCTAAGTGAACCAAAATTCAGAAAAGAAAGGAAAGAAGCACGTACCTGAGGCGGCTGTCTTCCCGAACTGGCTGAAGTTGTTCCCTTCGGTTGCCGTGTATACTGAAGGACAATTTTTATCCTTTTGGGCGATGCGTTGAGTCTGCTCCAGACTTACCAAATGCGAGGGTGCGTGAGATTTGTCTCCTCAAAGAACTTGGGGAATTGGCCTCCTCAAAGGACCGAGTGATTTTGCCTCCTCAGAGGACTTTGGGATTTTGCCTCCTCAGAGGACTTGAAGATTTTGCCTCCTCAGAGGACTTTTAGATTTTGCCTCCTCAGAGGACTTTGAGATTTTGCCTCCTCATAGGACTTGAAGATTTTGCCTCCTTAGAGGACTTTGGAATTTTGCCTCCTCAGAGGACTTTGGAATTTTGCCTCCTCAGAGGACTTGAAGATTTTGCCTCCTTAGAGGACTTTGGAATTTTGCCTCCTCAGAGGACTTTGGAATTTTGCCTCCTCAAAGGACTTTGAGATTTTGCCTCCTGAGAGGACTTTGGAATTTTGCCTCCTCAGAGGACTTTGGAATTTTGCCTCCTTAAAGGACTTTGGAATTTTGCCTCCTCAGAGGACTTTGAGATTTTAATCTACACCGATGTCATCTTGACTTGTTTGTCCGGCACGAGTGAGTGCTACCGCTAAGATGGTCCGGGCCCCGCTTTCGTGCGTGCGGTCTTCATTTGGACTTTATTTTTTCCTGCAAAACTTGGCGCGCAAGAATATATACAAGAGATTGTGCATGCATGTATAAGATGCCATATGCAGATATAAGATGTATGCAAAATGGGTAGACCACGTCCTGGGTGGTGAAGGGTCCGTTCAGGGTACGTTTCGGCATTATCTGATATCCCCAAGGATCTAGAAAAGCGTCTTCGCGGCTCAGGAATTCTGACCCATAACCCCCCCTCAAGGGGGACCATTAAGTGGGCATCTTTGCCCCCGAGGATTCTGACCCATGTCTTGCATTATACCATCTGCTCGAGAGGATGTCATTTGAAAAACCACGGCCTTATCGCTCCAGGCATTGAAAGTCATTGATTAAAGGTAGTGCGTCCCTCGTGGATTTTCACACTAGCTTTCTTAGCGGGAGATGTGTCCTTGTCGGATTTTCACATAACCCTGTGCCTTATTTTTTGCCTGGAATGGACCCAACCCAATCCAGCGGCTTTTATTCATTTTATTTTTTTATAGGACAGACCGCCTGTTCCCAGGTTTTCACCCTGCCCTTTGGCCTAACTTTTGCTTAGAGCGCCAGTCACGGTTTTCATCTCTAACGGCTTATTTTTTTTTTTTTGAGAAGAGGGAGTTGTTGCGAAAGATCTTTCGGGTATGATTGACACGTGCTTATGTCTCAGATTCTGGTTGTATGAGCTTGGTCCTTTATTGGGAAGGTGCTGTAGAATTGGCTTCACAGTGGGTAGCAAGATGAATTGGCTGAAGTGCCTGAGTAGCGAGAATGGTAGAGGGTAGATAGTAGCAGTGTGTTGGTTTTATGTCTGACCCATATGACTTTGGGGGTGCAAGATGAATTGCTCTAGTTACACTAATACATCTTTGCATAAATGCATATATTTCAATCTGATTTCATAACGTATGATCACTATTTGGCATTAACTCAAAAAATATGGAAATCATCTAATCTCGGGGTAGATTTTGAGAGCATCAAACTCCTGTTATCAATCAGCCCTCGCGGGTTTTCTTGATTGAATATTTTCTCTCTTTTTTTTTTTATTCTTTATTTAGCCTTTGCCATGGACCCTCCTTCAGTTCGTCAATATTGGTTGAATTTGCTTTCATCTTTGTTAGCCGGAGAGACTGCTGCTTCTGAGAGTGATTCTTCTTAGTATCAAAGTTTTGATCTTATCGCTTGTGCAGACTGGTTGAGTTGATAGGTTACTTATTTGGGGCTTGAATATGAAGTTTCATGCTTGGCTTTTATTGGCTTTGGCGGTTCAGCTTGAATGATCTGGGGTACTTTTATCGATTTTGGTGGTTTAAACCCTTGGATGGCCTTTCGATGGCTGAGATAGGGTGACAGGTTGGGCTTGGATGATTTGGGGTACTCTTATTGGCCTTGGTAGTTCAAGCTTTCGAAATGGTTTTCGTCGGCTGGGATTGAATGGACGGCTCGGGGGTTAGCCCTTTTGGTCCCCTTCAGTAGCTAAAAAGAACGGCAATGTGCAAGCATGTGTAGATCAACGGGATTTGAACAAAACTTGCCCCCAAATAGCATTCCCTTGCCCCCTGATCAATTCTCTCTTTTCTTCTCTCTTTTCTTTACACCCCAATTTTTTTTTTTTTACCCCAATTTTTTTTTAACAAGCTTTGCTCAAGTCTTGAAGTTTACACATACGTGCACTTTTCATCTTAACCACTGGGACCATTGTTGTTCAATTTGGTCGGGCATTAAATTTTGGTAAGAAATTTGGCTATGAGAGTCTTGGATGGTTAAGGGTCAGTCATAATCGATTTTGAGGGTGCACATTTCAAAGGGGTTGAGAGAAAAAGGTCATATGGCTTGGTTCTGATGGGTTGTATATTTCTCGTGGCGGTTTTGAGTTTTATTTGTCTAACTCTTGGTGTAGCTCTCGAAGTTTGATTTTATTCAGCGGCACCATATGCAACTTGGATGTTGTGGATGCGAAGAAGTGGCTTTCAGAATTCGGTTCGTCATCATGCTGGCAGGCGAAAGTAGTACCGATCTCAAGAACTTCGTTATCAATTTTCAGCATGTCATACCAGATCCGGGCAAAGGCTTTTTTTTTTCTTTTATTATCTCTCAAGCTTTTATCTCACTTCAGGAATCATAACAGATGCTATCAAGATTTTATTTGGATTCCCCAAAGTTCCGAGACTAGATGGAGTCGTATTAATTGGGTTAATGTCAAAATGAATGGATGCATCGTGATCATGAGAAATGAAATCAAGGAAATATCGCATAAACAAAACAGAAATTGTTCAACATGTTACAATAACCAAATTGTCCTAAAAGAGTTCTGGAATTGAAAAGCAGTAAGCATTAAAAACATGATCTTCTGCTTGTGGCTTTGGAGGAACATGCCGATGAAGTGGATTGGCCCGATCACATCTATGGTGGAAGGATTGCATTGTAGTCTACTTCCTTCTTCTTCTCTCTTTTCTCGGGATCCGTGATTTGCCTCCTGTCGATCAAGTCTTGAATTTCATGCCTTAATCTTGCGCATCGATCTGTCATATGCCCCGTATGTTGGTGAAAATGACAATACTCATCATCTTTATGACCCGGCCGTCCTTGGGTTTTGGCTGGCTTAGGTGGCAGGGGCTGCAGCTTTCCCTCCTTTTCCAGTTTCTTTAACACCCACGATAAAGGCCGACCCAAATTCGAGAAGCGCCTTTGGTTCACCCCTATAGTCGATACCTCAGCCGCCTTTTCAGTCCTATCGCCGCTGCTGGAGCCTGCCCACTTATTTGCCCCCTGACTGTTATAGCCCTTCTTAACAAACCCTTCACCACTCGCCTTCTGGGCCATGCGTTCACTCTCTGCTTCTATGGCGATGTCTTTTAAAGACTCCCAATCTTTTAACCCTTTCATCTTGAGCCCTTCTCTTAAGTACGGGCTTGCATTTCTAATGAACAGCCTGATCTGATCTACCGTATCAGGCTTTCTCTTCATCTCCATCACCCGATTCCTCCACCGAGTGAGATAGTCATGGAAGGACTCACCAGGCTTCTGGTACAATAGCTCAAGGTCTTTCAAGGTAACCTCCATTCGGGTACTACAGTCATATTTCTTAAGGAATTCTTCTATCAGTAAATCCCAATCTTCTCTAGACCTTTTATCCAACCCGTGGTACCAATCGATCGTCGGCCCCGTTAGACTGAGACAGAAATACTCCACCTTCTGCCTTTTCGTCAGCCCTGTGCCTTTCATGATAAGGGCGTACTGCTTAACGTGTGCAGAAGGGTCTGAGGTACTATCAAACTTCGGCAAATCCGGCATCTTGAACCCCTGGGGCAGCAGCTCTTCACCCTCCAGATCTACACCTTCGGGATTGACCCCCTTTTCGGCTGACAGCAGGCGTGTGATCACCTCAATCTTTTCTTCCATCTTCTTCACCACATCATCCTCCACTTTGGGGACTCTTCCCTTCACAGTTTGAGAAATTACTGGTTCGTCCTCCTCCTCCTCTATAAGGTCATCTCTCGGGTCTGAAATGCCCACCCTTCTCTGCTCACCAGGTGTCGTTGCTCTAAGCTCAACAATTGGCGGTTGTGTAGTAACGGCCGCTGTATGAGCCCCCTCCATAACGGGTGGTTCACCTTGCTCTACAACAGGAGCCACAAATGGTTGCCCTGCACTTGGTGCCATCTGGGCGATGATGCTTCCCATCATAGCTAACATCTTCCTCTCAAAATCCTCGAATCTCTTATCCAAATCTTGTGTCACCGAAGCACCCATTTCTTGCGGTAGATCTGCCATTACTGACCTTGAAATCTCTGCCAACCAATCCAAATTTTTCTTGTTCGTCAGGCACCCTCGGGGACCCCAAAACCTCCCAGGTGAGTGGCCTATAGTGGCTGAAAATTCCAAGGGGTTAGAATGATGCATGGATGAGATGTAATGCATGATCGTGATATGCAGACGGTCCTCGATGAGTGAACAAAAAATGATATGTACATGTGAAGAAAAATAATACGCAGACAAAAGGATATACACACACAAAAATGAAATGCATATGTGTTATATATATATTTTATTTTATTTTAACATGCATGGATGACGCGTGATGCATGAGCATGACGTGCAGCATTTACAACCACATGCAAACAGGTAGATCCTTCCAACCTTATCACTCCCACACACGGGGTTGTGCGGTCTCTTTCCTAGGCGGGCTTCATCCGAGGGTTAACAGGGAACCCATCAGACACGTATAGTGCACGGTGGAAAACCGGCAGCATAACAGTCTTAATCTAATGCGCATTCGTATGGGTTTTTGCCATTACGTATTTGGACAATTCAATCAAGTGAAGGTGGGCTCACCGGGGCATGGAAGCCTTTGATAAAAGATCACTTAACTTGCTTGATTTTGTTTAATACGCGACGGCCCATGTCACAAGCATCATATTAAGGAGCATACCACTTAGTGGAATTTTCTATTCGCCATTACATGGGCTTTGGTCAGGGTGATTTTTTAGGCCACCCAAGCATGGTCCGCTCCAACGGGTCTAGCTCGTCGTGAGCATAACGACCGATTGGGTCTCCATTTTATATACCAAAAGGTACAAGGCTTGGGCTGGTGATTATCCTTAACACTTCCCTACAATGAGTGAAAGTAGGGTCGTGCTTCGGGAACGCACCGGGGTAAGATAGGGACCAACTAGCGTAAGTCTAAGGCTCTAAAATGATATGATGCAATTTTCGAAAAGAGATAGAATTTTAAGTTTCAAAAACCCAATTATAAATTTTAACCAAAGCACTTTCGGAGTGAAGTCTCAAACACAAAGTCCCCAGCGGAGTCGCCACTGTGACGCACGCCGAACCCGGTCAACCCAGCAAGGGCCCTCACTTTGAATCCGCTTGAGGATTCGAGGTATGAAGGTTCGCGTCTTTTGGATCATGGGCGCCATGAGACATCATCGGTGTGTTCCTCCCAATAGAACATTGGGGAGAACAACCTAGCCTATTGACGCCTAAAGGCACCTTTGAGGTATTTGGAGTCGCCACCCAATTTGCATGAAATTGGGAAAAGGTTTCTCACCTCTATCGGTCTAAACCAGAGATATGGTGTCCGGAACTTCCCTCTTATTTATGCTTTGGTTAAATATAAGTGGGTTTTTAACTTCTTAAAATTATATCTCTCATCTCACGCGAGCGATGCATTAAAAGTAAAAGCGCATTTCAAGTACGTAAAGGAAGTAAATAAAAGCGATAAAGCAATAGATAGAGAAAGCGATAAGTGAAAGCGGTAAACACGCAAGCACGCAATTACAATAGAAATAGGGGCAGAATACAACCCCAATAAAAGGAGATTAAAGATGTAAGTGGGAGGGAATACAATCCCCAAAAGATAAATAAAGTTGCCCCAAAAATTAATTACAAGGGCCCAAAGGAAAATAATGTACATAACTTTAAACATTCACCCAAGAACATACATAAATCGGGATATTATTTGAGGAACATTGGTTCCTTCGCACTTGTTCGAAATTTAGGAACATTGGTTCCTTCGTATTAATTTGAAGAGGGTTCGAAGAGTCATTTTTTATTGTTTGAATTGAAAAACCGGGATGAGTGATCCCATTTTTATAGAAAAGTTGACTCTTCGTTTTAATTGTGACATTTTTATTTTCGGGCTAAAATAAGGGACATTGGTCCCAATTTTAGTAGTGAAGATCCCAATTTAATTATAGAAATATTTTTGTGATTTTTTATCGCACGAGTGCACGAATAAAAAATATATATTTACAAGTAACACGACATAAAGAAAGGGTTAAGAAAGATCTCACCGAACCGGAGTGTCCTCCTACGCGTCGCGACCCATCCGGGGAGTCGCGGTGACACCCAAACAACTTGATTCAAGTTAAACTCATACAAAAGTTAATACCAAAAATGTTAGTGATGATGCTAAAAATTAATCAAACAAGGGGAATATAAATATTGGACACAATGACACAATACTAATAATAGTGATAATGAACATAAACTTAGCAATAATAATAATAATAATAATAATGATAATAATAATAATAATATTAGGTGGCAGCAACCCACAATAATAATAATAATGATAATAATAATAATAAGAATAACAAAAAATCAAATTGAAGCAAACAAATAGTATAATAATAATGATATTAACACATTAAAATGCTAAAAGTAAATAATAGACATGATAATAGTAGCAAAAAAATAATATTAACAATAATAAATACTATACAAAAAATAAGAGAGAACAAGTCCAAGAATGTTTACCCTCATAATTTTTAGATTGGGGAAACGGTGTCCCGATCGATTTTCCTTGTCGGATTTGTGGTGATAAACACTTGAAGAAAATGTAGAAATTAATAAAATCAAGAAAATATTTTGATGAAAATATTTTGGTGGATGATTTGAGCAAAAGTAAATTAATTTTCCAAGCCCAAATCACTCAATAAAATGGATTATGTGTTTTTGAAGATCGAATCAAGATTAAAGCTTGAGAAACAAGAGAAAAAAGAAGTTAAGAATATTTTTTTTTTGGAGAAAAAAGTTGAAGAACCCCTTTGCTGGAGAGAAAAAATTGAAAGAAATCTCCTCTAAAAAAGTAGTCGTCCTCCTCTACAAATGAGGGCAAAATTCTATTTAATCTTGTCTTGGCCAAAAATGGCAAAAGACAAGAAAATCTTTTATTTTTGTTTCACCCAAAAAAGCATGAAATGGTGAAAGACCGAAGAAAGTCAGACTGAAAAAGAAGCGGAAAAAAGGGAACAGGCGACAGGTCGCGCGGAGAGGGCAAGGGCGCGCGCGGCGGCAGCCTGCTGCGCGCGTGGTGCCCCCGCACCGCGCGCGGCAGGCAGCTGCCTCGCTCGCAGGGGGGGCGCGCGGCGCCCCCTGCCTCGCGCGCAGGCGGCTGCGCGTGAGGCCCCTTGCCTCGCGCGCAGGGGGGGGGCGCGCGGCGCCCCCTGCCTCGCGCGCAAGGGGCTGCGCGCGGCGCCCCCCGCCTCGCGCGCAGGGGCTGCGCGCGAGGCGCCTGCCTTGCGCGCAGGCGCCCCTGCGCGCTGGGCGGCCTGCTGCGCAGGCGCCCCTGCGCGCTGGGGCAGCCTGCCGCGCTGGCGGCCTTCGCGACCTTTTTTTTTTTAAAAAAAAAATTTTGACACAAAATTAATATATTTTTTTACTCCATTTTAATTTTAATTTCCCAAAAAAATATATTTTTAATTATTTTCCGAAAAACACATCTTTGACAAGGGAACGATCGATTCTCACATTTCTTGCCGAAAATCGGTCTTCTATTTCATCATCGGGTAATCCTGATCTTGGACCGCCTCGGGACCCGGTGTCTACAGTAATGTCATATTTTCAATTATAAAAAAAAAAAAGATTTTCTTTACATTAATATATTGTTGGCATGTTACATTATTGTAATGTTTAAGAATAACTATTTAATGTTATTCTAATTATCCCTAGTCATTTATCACTAAAACGCATAATGATAAATTATGACTAGTATGGATTTGATTAATAATCATGAAATGATTATATATAGTGATATAAATCAAACTTGTACGTACTTTTTAGAGAACAAGGTACCAAATAGACCTACTATGAGATCACTACATGGGTTTGTGTCATAAGTGATCTCATAATGATTATATTATTGAATCCTTAGACCTAAGATTATCGCAACTTCCTTATAAGGAATATTATGCTTTAACATAATCAAATGTTATCTTTAATCGAATAATTATAAAGGTTATGATTAGGTATGATGAGAATTATGCAGTGAAAAGTGAATAATCAAGGTGGAATTTGTCCCTCTCTTATGAGTAAGATATCTATTGGGCCCTTCGATAAGTAGGACTGAAAAATGCATAGTCGTGCTCAAATGAATTGATAGTATGATCAATGTAATTTCAATTTATTAGTCTACTTAGTGATCAAGAAATTATAAACTTGAACAATATAAGTTTGACATGGACCATGACTTATGTTTAAACAAAATATTGTGTGATAAAATAATTATAACATATACTATTCGTTAGGTTAAAATCGGATATTCATATTATTTGCGCAGTCATAATGTCTTGTTAGAGGCCACTTATGACTTGTGGGCCTAAAATGGGATTGGGTCCACTGCCAACATAATATGAACCTATTGTGTCGCACATTAACAACGTAATGAATGGACTAGAATTTATTTGGGCACTTCAAATTTTTAACATGTCAAATTTAAAAATTTGAAATAAATATTTTAGGGATAAAATGACATTTCTTATTATTTAAATAAGAAATAATTGTTTCTTATTTTGAATAAGAGATAATATCTATAGCGCCCCAATACCCTCCTGGAAGGATATCGTACACACATAACATACACATACAAACTACGCATACACATACCATTCTATTCAATTAAGCATTAACTACAACTTATAAGCAAAAATCATACAATTCATTTTGAATAATTGCTTAGATAAATATAGTCAAAATATCATATTACAAATATCATTTTGATTCTTGAAATACATGAATAATCTTTTAAACATTTACATTTAACTTATACAAATAGTCATATACAAAATTTTCTTTACATATCACTTCATAGCAAAAAGACACTTCAAGCTCCAACTCCTAGTGGCCAGCAGATGAACACTCTCTAAACCAAACCTACATACCTACATGGGAAAACACCCGTGCTAAGCGATAACGCTTAGTGGGGATATACAAAAGCAAATAGACCTCTAACGAAGTCGCAAACATCAACACTAATAGGCATATCCTCAAGAACATGCTTGTAACATACAACATTCTTTAACAAGTACATCTATACAATTATATCTATAACACATCTATATCATTTGTGTATACTTTAACATGTATAATATCTTTAGTTTAACATTTATCATATATGACGAGTGATAACATATCACTACATCACACATATATTCATATTCATATAACATATCTTAGCTCTACTTATTCAATCGCAAACATACAATGGCTATAGCTTGAATTCACATCAATTGTGGATACGGGTACTCTCGATACTGACTGGCAGTATCAAACATTTGGAGAACCAAATCTCAAATATTTGGATATCTAAGGGTATCAAACATCTAGACACAAACGGTGCCATTCTGGCAGCTGCACTTTAACACCTTTATAAGCATGCCCATCTATCCACTACTATGTCTAATTCAGGTTTAAACAAATAAATTCTTTACACTATACTATATACTTTACGTTCACTTGATTATCTTTTCAATCCATCGTACAATCAAGTCAAATCATAAATTAAATAAGCAAATCATGAACATACAGACATATTTGTTAATCAGCGATGCAAAACAATAACAATTTGACATACTCATTTTCATTCTAGTTGTTCATATAGTATGCACTAATATCTCAACAAGCATCTTATATATTCCCTTATTTAAACATACTTAATCTTCCTTATACAAAGTCATTTATAATCTAATACAATATTACACACAACTAAAGATAAATAACTTGCATTTATAACTCTGCACAATGTCACGCTCGCGACATAACCCAATTTCCCCTGTTGTCGCAATCGCGGCAGATGTCGCACTCGTGGCAGATTGCCCAACTGATTTCTATCGTGCTTGCGATAGAACACAGCACAGCAACACTGCCTATGAAGCACTCTGTCGCGCTCGCGACAGAACCTAAACTTTGTGTTCAAGCTCCCAATTCATATACCTCTCTAGCACATACCTCTTACAAACTTTCCTATGTTCACATGCATGACTTCTAAATTAACCAAAACCATGCCACATTCACTTCAAAGCTATAAAACTCATCTTTTGACACAATCAAACACCAATTCCATCTAATATGGACTTATAACAAGCAATCATATGCATGTAACTTTCTCAAACATAACTTATAATTAACATATAAACAACATGCAAATAATCAAAACTCCATACAACTTCAAATTATCAATAATCTTCATGTAACTCATCTATGATAACCCATATATAATTTCACAACTAAAAGAGCTGTTGAACTCTTTCAAAACCCAGATTTTCACCCAATCTAAACATACAAACTTTTATTCAAAACTCAATAAAAATCCCAAACCTTAAAAGCAGCTTGATCAACTTCTCTTTCCCAGCTCAAATCTTATCCTTGCCTTTGTCCTTTATTTTGTCCAAAGCTTCTTACACAAAATCCATCCAAATACACATACTTAATCCAATAATCAATCCACTCAAAATCACATACAGAATTTAGTAGGAGAAAAAGATCCTTAAACTATTAATCCCAAACTTACCTTTTCAATTTATCTCTTAACTCTTCAAACCAATCCAAATTCAAGGGTTATATCTTTAGGTAATCAAATGAAGAAGAAGAAGAAGAAGCAAGAAGATAAAGTAAGAAGAAAGAACCAAGAGAGACAAAAAATCGGACCAACATGCAGAAATGGGGTCACTATTCATCCACTAAACCTTTTATTTGCATGTACAGTATAGGTGGCAAACTCACAACAAACCACATGTCAACTTCTTAACATGTGTCAAGTCTTTAGCAATTAACCCACTTTGTCCTTGGCAAACTTCCTGTAACACCCTATACTTGGTTTGATGAACGAGCCAGATAAGAATGTTACAAACTATCTTGTACCCCAAAAAATATATAAATAACAAAATTTTTACCTTTTAATTTAAATAATATTACGTAATTTGTAACTACCCAATCTTACAAAATTTCAACAAAATCTCCCCATAAAATCTCCTATCCTTCTACAAGGAAAAATTCTTTTTACTCTTCAAAAGATCAATATCTAATTCCAAACTCCTCAAAAATCTCCACTCAAAATTTTCCCATCCTCCAATACACACATCAATCCATACTTTTCCAAACAATTCACATAACTATCAGCATTCAATAGTTTATCTTAAATGTATAAATACAAAAACCACAAACTCATACATGTATGTAGCCTAATGCCCGTATTTGCATAAAAACGGACGGAGTTCCCCCTATACGGGTCTCTATCCCCCTGTTAGACATTCAAAAATTCACTTTTATAGCATCATTCATAATATCTCATCCCCTTCCAAAAACCAAAATATTCATCAATAATATCTCAACCTCCTCAAAACATCGATATAAGGAAAAATAAAATTCATAACTTAATTTACACACATCCCATAATAAAGAACCAAAACATCCATAATCCGTTAACTATATTTTATCTATTCAATACAAAATACCTGTTACAATAATACTCCAGAATGTACATGCCAATCTAAAAATTTCAATACAAATGCCCCTTTTGGATATGATATGACTCCCGCTTGATACAAATCCACAGAACTAATCTCTTTTGCCACTTGAACTCTATCTTTAACCTGTGCATGAAAAATACCACACGCTAAGCTAAAAGCTTAGTGAGAGTGCTCTACTAATTTTACTTTAATTAATACCATGTGATCAACTATAATATAATAATTAACAAGATATATTCTAAATCGATGATCATAAGTATAATTAAAATTAATAATTATATTTTAATATCTAACTTCAGTTAAATTTAACCTTTTTCATGTCAAAATATAAGTATACATAGACACAAATTTCGAAGAATGAGTTAAACATTATTAATTATGCTCATCGCTTGACGAAAACTACATTATAATAACATCCAAATGAAATTATTAATTCTACAGTGAAGTTCATCATTTATAATTAACCAATATAAAGTCAATACTTTTGCCACTTAATAAATTAACATAATTTTATACATAATATAAGCAATGTGACATTACAATTAGTTATACTGGGATTCAAACTGAGCAAAACCAAGATCTTATTTAATATTCCATTATAGGTTTATCACATCACTTAACGCATAAATTCTATACCGATATAAATAATAACATAAGATAATCAAGTTAAGACTTACCGTAACCATATCAGTTAGCAAATTCTCTGTCTGTACATATGATCAATTACACTTACAATTCATAAACTTTTTAGAACTATATAACCAAGCCATTCTTATTTCATTTAATTATTCTGTTACAGTTACTGCCCAAAGTAATCCGATAAAACACATCGTGAGGATACACGGGACTATGGATTGAAGTGGCCAATACCGGGCATTACACTTCAATCCAAATTTTATCGATTCTCAATAACCTACAATACCAATCAACAATATTCAAACACATCATCCAACATATCAATCAAATCGCCATCCTGCACTCCACATAAATAATCAATATCCAACTGACACTGTACATAAATATTCAATATCCAACCGACACTCCACATAAAATACATCCCTATGACCGGCCAATTATATCCTACCCATGTTTTCTATCATTTACTCAGGGCATTGGTGATCTTTCAATCATATTCATCAATGACTTTTCCCATCCGCAAATATAATCACAATTTACTAAATTCAATTCACTTTCATGTTTTAATTTCCCCATTCATTTTACGATACCATATGGCCTTTCGAGCAATTAAATCTTTCTCATTTGTATAATATGCGATGCACATATTTCATGGCATCATATATGCATCTCATTTGCATAATATGCTCAATATTATGACATAATTCATCGGTATGTTCATTCACACTCATAATGCATATATAGCCACATTCTTGTCCATTTTCATATCGTGTTTATAAATGAATATAAACTTGAATTTACATAAAAAGGCTCGCGTAAAAATTTTAAAACTTACTAATTTGGCATTAATCTCATTTATTAATCCTTACATAGTAAAATCAAATGTTATACCATATAAAATACACATGTATACTCAACTTCATCACATAATACATCAAAGTTTCATAGTAATATGCATAATAATATATATGACACCCATTTTTATCTCTTATTTACAAAATTTATCAAAGCATATTGAAGACATAATTCATCAAAATAAGTAAACTCACTCACTTTGTATTATATATACATTTCATTCTTTATGCTAGCTTAATTAAGATTATAAACATTCTTAAATTCATGCATCATCTTGACATCTCTATTCTTATGTTCATTAATATCCGTTTAACTTATTTTCCCATAACCACGACTCCACGTACATAGTCTTTCAAACCAGTATACACACCACCACTTGCATGTGTCTATATACATATAGTTATCCTACTGCCATACATTTTAATAAATAGCATTTTCACAATCCATTTTACTTGGTAGAATATTATTAAACCGAAGAAAATTCAAATAATTCCTAACCTTACACAAAGATACATAATAACTTCAATTTAGTATTTAGTTTTGTTAGTATTTTCATTTGATTTTTCGGTTTTTAGTTGTGTTTATTGTTGTGTAGTGATTACTTTTGGTTAATTTTGTCAATTGTAGTTAAATTAGATTTTTATGCATTTTGGGGAGCATTTTAATAGAGTTTGAATTGTGACTGCAGGAATTTTTAGGTACCTCACGGTCACGACCAAATGGTCGTGACCGTGACATATGAATTGAGCAAATGGCAGAATTCTGGTCATACTTACCTCACGGTCACAACCAAATGGTTGTGATCGTGACATGCGAAGTTATCCGACAGATTGCATTGAGTAGGTACCTCACGGTGGCAACACTTCTGGTTGTCACCGTGAGATGAAATTTTGCAAAGCAGAATCAAAGGTTGAAGTACCTCACGGTGGCAGCAAAAGTCATTGCCACCGTGACATAAAGAATTTCCAGACAGTAGCTGAAGTTCAGCATCTCACAGTGGTAATAAAGTTGGTTGCCACTGTGACCCCCCTCATGTGCATCCAGCAGATCCTTTCCTTCGACAGTCTCACGGTGACAACCATTTGGTTGCCACCGTGACCTATGATGCCTCACAGTGGCAAGCACTTCATTGCCACCGTGACCCTTCGAGTTCTATAAATTGAAATTTTATTTTTGGCGGCGAGGGAATTCTTTTTAGGTTTTTTTTCAATTAGGGTTTTGAGATCTGGAATTTTTCTAAGTTTTTCTATTGTTCTTAATAAGGGATTCAATACTTTTCCTTTAGATTTAAATTACAAGTTGAGAGAATTACATAAAAACGTATAGATAAATTTCTTTACACAGCAATTTTATTCAGGTTTCCATAGCCTTGAGCTATTTTCCATCGAAGATTCAAAGAAGAAGATCGAAGAACGTGGGATTCAATCTGGATTTCTTCCTCGATGAATTTCTGGGTTTATTCTTTCCTTTTTCCTTTTAATTTTGTAATGGGTTGTGAGTAGTCCCATAGTTGTTTTGCGGATCTTTGAATCCCCTACCCATGATGTGAATTTTGAACATCTTTTGGATTAATTTATATGAATAAAAGGTTTATCTCACTGTTACTTATTGATTTGTTTATTGTGTTTATTTTCTTAAGTTATTTTCCAGCTTTAATGTATGGTTTTTATCATGTATCTTTATTGGATGTTTAGCTTGTATGGATTGAAGGCTTTAAATGTTTTTACTCAATTTTTATGTTATGAATGTTGTATCTTGTGGACGACTCCGGATAGGAAATCTATTTATGCCGGATTTTATGCTTTAAAATTAGAGGAGGGAGTGAGATAAATGAGTTTTGGTTTGTTTGGCTCCGGAATGGAGAAGCATACTGAATTTAGGATTTTAGACCCGTGCTTAAGCTAATTGTATGGCTTGCTCCGAATTGGGTTGTCGTGCAATTAGAGTAGCCTGCTCCGGATTGGGATGCTTGGGTTAATAGGGTTATCCCGAATTCGTTTGTATATGTTCCTTATATTAAATTAATTCACATTTGGCTACGGGGTGGATAAGTGAACCCGAGCAACGTTTCTATTATATCGATTTCTCTTACTTGTTAATTCTTTTGCTATTATTTCATTTTTGCCAAGAAAATTATTGTCAGTTTTATTTATCAAATTCTATTTGCATGTTTTGGATATTTAATTCCGTTATTTTTAATTAATAGATAATTCATTCAATTCAATCAATTGGGAATTCTTTAGCATATGATAGGAGATTAATTGAGGTATAATTTAGTATTTATTTTGTATGAGTTTATGTAATTAATCATGAAATTGTGTGTAAATTTGATGTGATACGTTAGTTTATATTTTTTTGTATTAGTTGACTGTTTATTGTGTTTATTGATGTTTTTAGGTGAAAAATGAAGAGAAAAAATATAAGAAAGGAGAGGATCACGAGAGAGGAACAGGTCACGTCTCACACAAGCGGTAACGAGACGTGAGCCGAGGTAACGAGACGTGACTGGATCAAGAAGAATGAAGAGGAAGGAGGAAAAGAAGAGAAGAAGCTGCAAGAGAAGCGTCACGCGTCGTGAGCAGAGGTCGCGACTCGTGACGACACAGAGAGGCAAGGAAAGAAGGGGAAAGAGAAAGAAGAGAAGAGAAGAGAAAGGGAGGCAAGACGTGAGCGCCAGTCACGCCACACACACAGCTAGTCACGCCACACACAGCCAGTCACGCCACGTGATGGGGCGTAGTGTCTCGTGACTGGCCAGAGAAGGAAGAGAAAACCGAGAGAAAGAAAGAAAGAAGAAAACAAGGAGCGTGTTCTGTCGCGATCGCGACAGAGACGACCGTGGCAGTTTTGAGCCAAAAGTCACTTGAAAAGGCATCTTCTTTCACCAAACTTTGCAACCATTCTCAAGGGACACAATCTTTAAATTATTATCTATAAATATGTAGTTTAAATGTAATTTTAGAGGATGAATTTTAGTTAAGTAATTTTTCTGTATTTTGCAAGACGGATATTTCTTAGTAAAATTTCTATTTAGTTTTATGTTTTGAAGAAGAAGATCAAGGAGAAGAAAATCTATTTCAAGAGATTGAGAAAAGGGTTGAAAGGCTTCTATCTTATTCTCTTATTTTTAATTCTTCTCCACTATTTCTATAAACATAATTTCAATGAATTTGCATATTATTATTCTTTCTATTTCCATCTACTTTCATAGTCTTTCAATGTAGATTCTCTATTAGTATATTTTGCATGATCTTTACAAGTTAAAGTAAGTCGAGAGTTTGCTTTATCTAACATCTAATAGAGTTTCATTATCAAGGTATATTTTGAGAAATCGGTATATTGAGATAATTGCTATAAGTTAGTGTTTATTCTTAAAATATGTAATTAGAAACCTCTAATTCATTAATGAAAATTGTGAGTTAGAATTTTAATTATATGTTTTAGGCATTTTAATTCATGTCGAGAGAGAGTGAGTTAAAAATTGATTCTAACTTGGCTTGCATAAAAAGATGAAAGATGTTAATCAAATTGATGGAATCAAGTTCATTGTCTTTAATTCTTCATGATTTATTTTATCTTCTTTTGACTATCATTAACTAGGTATATTTAGTTTACATGTTAGATTAGATTAAAATCAACTCTACCATTAATTAAGCATTGTAAACAAGATTAAAATCAATTAGTAATAGTGTGTAAAAACGTTCCTCGTGGGATCGACATCTTAAGTACTATTGCGGTACACCGTATATTTGCAGTATAATTAGTATCTATAGAAAATGCTCAATAAGTTTTTGGCGCCGTTGCCGGGGAACGGTTGTTTGCCATTATGAAAATTGATTTATGATTTTGGATTACAATATTTTATTTTGTTTTAATTTGTTTGTGTGTTTAATTTAACTTTGTGTTTTGTTTTTGGTTTTACAGGATTTGAAAGTTCATGCCTAGTACAAGGAGTTCTTTAGAAGAGCTTGAACCCTTAAATCCTGAAATTGAAAGATTCTTGTCAAGTAACCGGAAGTCAAATAGAAAGAAGAACAAAAATAGGAGATCAATTATCATGGCTGAAGAAAACCCACCAAGACTCATGGACTTTGCCACACCTGCTTTGAGTGGTGCTCAACAAGGAGTGGTAAGGCCAACGGTAAATGCAAATCAATTTGAGATTAAGCCTTCATTGTTACAAATGATTCAAAATAGTATTCAATTCTATGGTTTGGTAAATGAGGATCCAAATGCTCATTTAGCCAACTTTCTTGAAATATGTGATACCTTTAAGATCAATGGGGTTTCGGCTGATGCAATCAAGCTTAGGCTTTTTCCATTCACTTTGAAGGATAAAGTAAAAGCTTGGTTGAATTCATTGACAAGGGGATCTATAACCACTTGGGACCAATTAGCCCAAGCATTCTTATCAAAATATTTTCCATTAGCCAAAACTGCAAAAATCATAAAGGACATCACTACATTTGCTCAAAATGATAATGAATCATTATATGAGGCTTGGGAAAGATTCAAGGAATTGCAAAGGATATGTCCACACCATAACTTGCCAAGAGAGCTGTTGATGCAAACATTCTATAATGGAGTTAATCCTACCACAAGAGGGACTATAGATGCTGCTGCTGGAGGTTCTTTGATGAGAATAACAATTGATGCAACATATGAGCTATTGGAAGAGATGGCAATGAACAACTGTATGTGGCCTCCTGAAAGAGTAAGGGAGTATAATAATTCTAATGCTAGGGGGGTACATTCAGTAGATTCTATGGTTGCATTACAAGCCCAAATTGAAGCATTGAATCATAGAGTTAATAGTCTAAGTATGGGTGGTAATTCATTAAATGCATGCAATGTTTGTGGTCAACAAGGACATAAGAGTGATAATTGCAATTTAGGCATGGTTAATAAGGAAGAACAAGTTAATTTTCTTCAAAGCCAAGGTCGTGAAAATCCTTATTCTAACACCTATAATGCTGGTTGGAGAAACCATCCTAACCTTTTATGGGGAAATAATAATGTTAACAACCAAAATAGAGGTGTAGGATACCGACAACCACAAGATAGGTTTGGGGCCTTTGAGGTTAAAATTGATAAGTTTATTGAAGAAATTAATTGCAAGATGCATTCTCAAGATGAAAGTCAAAAGAAACTTGAAGAAAAATTTGATCAAATTGCTAAAAATCATGTTGCTACTATTCATAATCTTGAGGTTCAAATAGGCCAACTTGCTAATTCTTTACCTTCTAGAAATCTAGGATGCCTTCCAAGTAATACTGAGGAGAATCCTAGGGAGCACATTAAGCCATGATATGTCTAATTCTTTTATTTTGGTTACTTAATTATATTGTTTTTATTTAGGTTTTGTACTTTATTTTAAATTTGTTTATATAGTTTTATTTATTGTATTATTGAATTTCATGCTAATAACACATTTGTTTTTTGATAGCTAATTTAGTAAGATTAGAATTGTTTAATAAATATATAAAAAATTAAATAAATAAATGAATAAAAAATTAAAAAAAAAAGTTTTGCAGACGTTGTATTTTGTCGCGATCGCGGCAAGTATCGCGATCGCAACAGCAAGAAAATTTTGCAGGGCGTGCGTCTCATGATGCAACTTCACGCGACGCGACGGGCTGAGGAGATGGACTTCGCCCAGGTAAGTGAAGAGCGCCACGAGTCGTGACGTTGTCTCACGACTCGTGACGCGTGAGGTGCTACATCAGTTTTTCTTTTCTTTTATTTTCTGATTTTACTTATTTTTCTATTATTTGGTTTTCTTTTCTTTTATTTTCTGATTTAGATGATTTAATTTCAATTACATTAACTTAATTTTACCATTTAAGCATTAAAACACAGGATAAAAGAATTAAAAGCGGGAAATTTAATTTCAAAACCCTAACGTCGTGACGTTTCAAATTTTTCTTTCCCTTGGTTACCTTATTTCACTTACTCTTCATTTTTCTCTGTTAGTTTTATTTTGCCCAGTGCTCGTCACGAGTTACAGACCCTCATTAAGCCATTTTTCATTTCTTTTTCTTCTTCTTTCACAGAAAACTTTCGAACTTCCATACCCTGTTTTCCTCTCGTTTTTCTCGCTTTTCATTTTAGCATTCCATTTCTATTTCTTCTCTTCTCTTTTCTTCAATAGACTTAGGGATTACGGGATTTTCATTCTCTTTTCAGGTTTGTAACATTCTTTTCATTTTTCTTTGTTTCATTTTCTTTTTCATTTCTTCTTTCCCCAAACACATTTCATTTCGGCATTTTCATGTATAACTAAATCACATTTCGTTTGTAATTTCTTCTCTGTTTACATTTCTTTTTCTTTTATCTTTTCTGTTTTCCTTTAGTGTATTTGGTTTTGTTAATTTCTTCCATTGTCTTCAGATTTACTTCCCTATAGTTTTCATTCTCTGTTTACCTAACACATTCAACAATGGTGAGAACAAAGAATCCATCTGTTTCCCGAATTGAACAAGAAGAGCAGGAAACTGAGGAGGTGAATATTGCTGCTCATTATGGTCCGTTATTTCCTATTTTTTCTGTAGACGAAGGCAGTAGGTATTTAACTCTTCGTGGTAGGAATTTGATGCAATGTAAGTATTTTCCTGATTCCTTGCTTATTCAAATTGGCATGTTAGATGTAGTTAATGACATGTTAAGATTCTATGGCTTATTGAAATTTGCATCTATGCATGAAGAAGTTCGTCCTGATTTGGTTTTAGAATTTTATACCACATAGAAAAAGAATGATAATAATGAAAATTGGTTAGATTTTAGGATGGCTGGTAAACCTTACACTCTAACCTATTTTATGATGAATAGGATGTTTAGATTTTCTCAAACTGGTTTAACTGATTCACCTAAATCTTTTAAACCACATGAATTTTGGACCTTTTTAACTGATTTGCAAACACCTTATAGGGCTAGGGATGCTAAGTCCATGTTTATTAAAGATTTGAGATATTGGATTTTGCATAGGGTTTTAGCTTCTCTAGTTTTTAATAGGTCTGAATTCAATAGAGTTTCCTTTAATGAGTTGTTTTTGATGTGGTGTGTACATAAACGTAAGGATGTATGTTGGCCTTTTTGGATAGTTAGTCAATTGTTGCAATGTGTTAATAAGCATGATTCACCTTTAACTCATGGGCATGTTATTTCTAGTATTGCAAGCAATTTAAATGTGGATCTTGATGCTTATTATCGCATTTTTCCTTGTCTTTATTTTAATAAGAATGTGTTAGTTCGTGGAGAAGTTGTTGGTAATAATTTTCAGGAAATTCTACCTCGTGCTCGATCATATTGGAGGGATATTGCTGGAACTTCTGAGCCACAAGTAGAGGCACAAGAAGAAGATGGTGGTAATGAGGAGGCAAGTGAAGATGAAGTGATGCCCGATATTCCCTCTGCTTCTCCTGAGGTTGGCTCATCTAGCCGTAACATCCTAATGATGTTATCTGGTATGCAAGAACAACTTTCTTCCATTGAGCAACGTCAAAGGAGGTTGGAGTACAAGTTTGATAATTTCATGATACAAGCTGGTTTTGTGGTTCCTTCGCCTCCACCTTCACCTTGATAGGGGAGTTTTTCTTTCTCTTTATTTTATTTTGTTTTTTTACTTGTTTTTGTGTGTCATTCCTACACATTGAGGACAATGTTGGTTCTAAGTGTGGAGGAGTGAGTTAGTTTATTTGATTATTGTTTTATATGTTTATGTATATGTTTTGTATATATTATTTGCATGTTTCTTGTGTGTTTTTATATTTCAATTAGGTTTTTAGTAAGCTTTATTATGAGGCATTGTTTATGTCACACCCCAAAGTGGCCCTAGAAGAATTACAGAGTTTTGTTCGTAAAAGGTAAGTTTATGTGCGAGAGTTCTGTCGCGAGCGCGACAAGTGTCGCGGGCGCGACAGAGCCCTCCAACGGTTTTCGAACTTCAGCTGGTTGGTGCGGGTGTGAGCGTTCTGTCGCGAGCGCGACAAGCATCGCGAGCGCGACAGAACCCCCTCACGAGATGTGTGTAGAAGTGGGACTAAGAGACTTGGAGTTGTAGTGAGTTGACACATGGTGTCATAGGAGAGTGACAAGTGGCGGCATATGAGAGTGACAAGTGGCATCATAGGGTGTTGACACATGGCAACTTGAGAGGGTGACACTTGGCTTGGTTTTGGCTTGGCTTGGCTTGGCTTGGCTTGGTTTTGGCTTGGCTTGGCTTGGCTTGGCTTGGCTTGGCTTGGCTTGGCTTGGGATAGGGATGGATTAAATGAGATGGTTGGCATTTATTTGGTTTGGTGAGCATTATGTGAGAAGGTTTGGATTTAGTTGACCGGCCACTTTCCCCTACTCCCATTTCAATTCCTTCATTTGGCCTTTTAATTCCCCTCTTTGGTTTTCTTTGCTCTTAGTTGCCGTGCTCCACTTTCATTTCTTTTCTTCTATTTTCCATTTGCTCCTAAAGAGACTCATTTAGGTTGGGATGAAGAGAGTAGATTTTTGAGAAGAGGTAAGTAGTACTATTAGTTAGTCTTCTTCTTCTACTTGGTTTCTATTTTGATTTAAAGTAAGAAGAAGAGTAACCCCAAGTGTTTTGTGTGTGGTTTTGGTGCAAGTTGGAGGCAGGAGAGTCGATAAAGGAAAAGAGAAGATCGGAACGAGTAGAGAACTGTGATCGAGTTCCTAGAGGTAGGGATCGAGTGCGATTTTATTTCCTGGCATGTGATTGAATGATATGTGTTTGAAAGGAACCATGACTAGATGTAGATGTATACGATGAGCTTTAACTAGCTCAATTGCTCTTTTAGTGTATATTGGTTTATTGTTCATTTTGATTGCTTACAGTGCTCATGACATGTGTATATATGTTTGTAAGTATGTAACTTGATCATTTGAGTGTTTGTGTTGATAAAAGAATTTGATGTTGAGAAATTCTGCTTATTTGTCATCGGACCCCTGTGTATTGTATTTGTCATAAGTAGAGTTATAGAACTCCAATTGCGTTGATTCTAATTGTATCTGAAAGATAATAGTTTTATCTAAAAATGTCTAAGAGAGTGCTGGATCTAATTCTTGCTCTAGATATCCTGAAAAGTAATTAGAACGTAGGTGACCCTGTTCTGGCGGGTTCACTGGAACAGCATAGATTGTTTGAATCATATTTATAGTTCTAGATGTCCAAATGACCTGACAATTATCCCATTTGAAAGATAACATCCTAGAGAACAATTGTTAAGAAGAACACTTTGCCTAAAAATGACGTTTAGAGGTCGGTTTAGACGATACAAGATCAGGGTAAAAAGCAGTCTCATGAGGCTCCTGAGGCGAGCCTCTGTCGCGAGCGCGACAGTGGTCGCGACCTCGCGACAGAACATCACAAATTAGGCACTTTTTTCTTCATTTTGAGCCTATGGTTGGCATGGGTCAACCCCTTGTCTTTCCCCTTAACGTTTTATACATGATTCGGGCTCCGAAATGATTACAAACTAGTTGTTAACGGAAAAATACATATGAGTGTGATTAAAAATGGTAATTGAACTAATATAGTAACAATGTATAGTTGTAGGAAGTATAGTAAATGACATGGTAAATAGGTATGAACTTAGGAATTGTTATATAATGCATTAGAGTATAGAGAGCTTTTAAACAATCTAGCTTCTGTCGCGAGCGCGACCTCTTGTCGCGATCGCGACAGTGGACTTGCCTTCCGTCGCGAGCGCGACCTCTTGTCGCGATAGTGACAATGAACTTGACTTCTGACGCGAGCGTGACCTCTTGTCGCGATAATGAACTTAGCTTCTGTCGCGAGCGCGACTTCTGTCGCGATCGCGACAGTGAATCTCTTCGCATCCTGTTTTATTTGTTTTGAAGAGAGTGTTTTCTTCTATCTTGCTTTGCATGATTATATGTTTATGTAATGAATTTAAGTGTTATATGCTTTTAGTTGTTGAACAAGATTGTATATGAATTACATGCCTCTGAATTTGATAAATGCACTTGAATTTTGGTTAGTGAGTTGATATCTGTGTATTGTGTGTGAGTTGGTATTGAGCCTGATTACCGTTATAGTGGATAGATAAGCAGGCTTATAAAGGGCTAGAGTGCAGCTGCTAGAGTTGGCCTTAATTGTGCCCAGAGTTCAGAATACCTCGTGTATTCCATAGAGTTTGAGTTAATTCTCCACATGTAAGATACTGTAAACAGTATCCAGAGTTACCCGTATCCACCATGAAAGGAAGTCAGGCTTGTTTTGTTAAATGTTGTGCAGTGAACTTGAGATGATTATAGTGTTGCTTTGAATGAAGCCATAGTACATGAAAGTAATGTTTAAGTACATTACAGTTCTGTATATAAGTACATGATTACATGAGTGTATTGACATGAATGTGGTCACATGAAAATGTATATTTGAATAAATGAGATGTACAAGATGTAGTGTGCATGAATTTGTGAAAGAGTAGATGTTACTTATATGTGAATTCAGAGTAGTTGACATTTGAGCATGCAACCTATATACGTATAAGAGCTATATGCATGAGATATATGATTGTGTGATTTATTTGTGACTTCGTAAAGAAGTCCTTTGCATTATTTTATCCCCACTAAGCGTTATCGCTTAGCACGGATGTTTATTTCCGTGTAGGTTACAGGTTCGGACAAGTGAGCGGACATCTGCAGGTCAAGGCCACTAGGAGTTTTGTTATACCTTTTTGTATAAGTTAGAGATAGAGTTTTTACATTTTGAGTAACATCATTATGTAATATAAGTAGAAGAATCACATGTAAATGTATATGTAAAGTTAAATGAAAACAGAGTGTAATATGAACATGTAAGTGTTTATGTAGATAATATGAAATGCAAGTGGGCCCTAGTGTAGTATTTTATTATTCTTATTCGAATGTGTATAGTGCTATCGCTTCCGCTAATGCATGTACATGTATACGTAAGTGTCCGCGTGACGCCTCGATATTCCTTATCGGGGGTATGGGGTGTTACATTTAGTTGTATCAGAGCTCTAGGTTAATTGGTTCGGGACTAGAAGGTGATAGAGTATAGTTATGTATATGTATTTGAGTTTGTCTAGAGTATGGCCTAATGCAGATGCCGTTTGTGTCAAGTATAGATGGAGTCCGACTCGCGTGAGAGCGTAGAAGAGACAGCGGTAGATGTGAATTGGTAAGAGCTTGAGGTGATACTCTGTATTCCTGTCAGCTATCTTCTTGAAATCATTTGACATGAGCATAGTGAAACATGGGGATGGGAAACGTGCATGACAGTAGCTTACATTGCATTTTCGCATCATCTCGCATACACGAATCATTACATGACCATTCCATCCGCATCCCTCATTTGTATGTGAAAAAGTATTATTGCATGCATTTCATTGAGAAAGCTGACAGGATATACATTCAGTGCTAGATGCATACAAGGGGTATATGGATCAGAGTGCAGTGCATTAAGGAAAGTGTAAAGTGTGTTGGATTTGATAGTCGTATGGTATAAGAGGTTAACGAGGAAATTTCGAGGACGAAATTTCTTAAGGGGGAGAGATTTGTCACACCCCAAAGTGGCCCTAGAAGAATTACAGAGTTTTGTTCGTAAAAGGTAAGTTTATGTGCGAGAGTTCTGTCGCGAGCGCGACAAGTGTCGCGGGCGCGACAGAGCCCTCCAACGGTTTTCGAACTTCAGCTGGTTGGTGCGGGTGTGAGCGTTCTGTCGCGAGCGCGACAGAACCCCCTCACGAGATGTGTGTAGAAGTGGGACTAAGAGACTTGGAGTTGTAGTGAGTTGACACATGGTGTCATAGGAGAGTGACAAGTGGCGGCATATGAGAGTGACAAGTGGCATCATAGGGTGTTGACACATGGCAACTTGAGAGGGTGACACTTGGCTTGGTTTTGGCTTGGCTTGGCTTGGCTTGGCTTGGTTTTGGCTTGGCTTGGCTTGGCTTGGCTTGGCTTGGCTTGGCTTGGCTTGGGATAGGGATGGATTAAATGAGATGGTTGGCATTTATTTGGTTTGGTGAGCATTATGTGAGAAGGTTTGGATTTAGTTGACCGGCCACTTTCCCCTACTCCCATTTCAATTCCTTCATTTGGCCTTTTAATTCCCCTCTTTGGTTTTCTTTGCTCTTAGTTGCCGTGCTCCACTTTCATTTCTTTTCTTCTATTTTCCATTTGCTCCTAAAGAGACTCATTTAGGTTGGGATGAAGAGAGTAGATTTTTGAGAAGAGGTAAGTAGTACTATTAGTTAGTCTTCTTCTTCTACTTGGTTTCTATTTTGATTTAAAGTAAGAAGAAGAGTAACCCCAAGTGTTTTGTGTGTGGTTTTGGTGCAAGTTGGAGGCAGGAGAGTCGATAAAGGAAAAGAGAAGATCGGAACGAGTAGAGAACTGTGATCGAGTTCCTAGAGGTAGGGATCGAGTGCGATTTTATTTCCTGGCATGTGATTGAATGATATGTGTTTGAAAGGAACCATGACTAGATGTAGATGTATACGATGAGCTTTAACTAGCTCAATTGCTCTTTTAGTGTATATTGGTTTATTGTTCATTTTGATTGCTTACAGTGCTCATGACATGTGTATATATGTTTGTAAGTATGTAACTTGATCATTTGAGTGTTTGTGTTGATAAAAGAATTTGATGTTGAGAAATTCTGCTTATTTGTCATCGGACCCCTGTGTATTGTATTTGTCATAAGTAGAGTTATAGAACTCCAATTGCGTTGATTCTAATTGTATCTAAAAGATAATAGTTTTATCTAAAAATGTCTAAGAGAGTGCTGGATCTAATTCTGGCTCTAGGTATCCTGACAAGTAATTAGAACGTAGGTGACCCTGTTCTGGCGGGTTCACTGGAACAGCATAGATTGTTTGAATCATATTTAGAGTTCTAGATGTCCAAATGACCTGACAATTGTCCCATTTGAAAGATAACATCCTAGAGAACAATTGTTAAGAAGAACACTTTGCCTAAAAATGACGTTTAGAGGTCGGTTTAGACGATACAAGATCAGGGTAAAAAGCAGTCTCATGAGGCTCCTGAGGCGAGCCTCTGTCGCGAGCGCGACAGTGGTCGCGACCTCGCGACAGAACATCACAAATTAGGCACTTTTTTCTTCATTTTGAGCCTATGGTTGGCATGGGTCAACCCCTTGTCTTTCCCCTTAACATTTTATACATGATTCGGGCTCCGAAATGATTACAAACTAGTTGTTAACGGAAAAATACATATGAGTGTGATTAAAAATGGTAATTGAACTAATATAGTAACAATGTATAGTTGTAGGAAGTATAGTAAATGACATGGTAAATAGGTATGAACTTAGGAATTGTTATATAATGCATTAGAGTATAGAGAGCTTTTAAACAATCTAGATTCTGTCGCGAGCGCGACCTCTTGTCGCGATCGCGACAGTGGACTTGCCTTCCGTCGCGAGCGCGACCTCTTGTCGCGATCGCGACAGTGGACTTGCCTTCCGTCGCGAGCGCGACCTCTTGTCGCGATAGTGACAATGAACTTGACTTCTGACGCGAGCGCGACCTCTTGTCGCGATAATGAACTTAGCTTTTGTCGCGAGCGCGACTTCTGTCGCGATCGCGACAGTGAATCTCTTCGCATCCTGTTTTATTTATTTTGAAGAGAGTGTTTTCTTCTGTCTTGCTTTGCATGATTATATGTTTATGTAATGAATTTAAGTGTTATATGCTTTTAGTTGTTGAACAAGATTGTATATGAATTACATGCCTCTGAATTTGATAAATGCACTTGAATTTTGGTTAGTGAGTTGATATCTGTGTATTGTGTGTGAGTTGGTATTGAGCCTGATTACCGTTATAGTGGATAGATAAGCATGCTTATAAAGGGCTAGAGTGCAGCTGCTAGAGTTTGCCTTAATTGTGCCCAGAGTTCAGAATACCTCGTGTATTCCATAGAGTTTGAGTTAATTCTCCACATGTAAGATACTGTAAACAGTATCCAGAGTTACCCGTATCCACCATGAAAGGAAGTCAGGCTTGTTTTGTTAAATGTTGTGCAGTGAACTTGAGATGATTATAGTGTTGCTTTGAATGAAGCCATAGTACATGAAAGTAATGTTTAAGTACATTACAGTTCTGTATACAAGTACATGATTACATGAGTGTATTGACATGAATGTGGTCACATGAAAATGTATATTTGAATAAATGAGATGTACAAGATGTAGTGTGCATGAATTTGTGAAAGAGTAGATGTTACTTATATGTGAATTCAGAGTAGTTGACATTTGAGCATGCAACCTATATACGTATAAGAGCTATATGCATGAGATATATGATTGTGTGATTTATTTGTGACTTCGTAAAGAAGTCCTTTGCATTATTTTATCCCCACTAAGCGTTATCGCTTAGCACGGATGTTTATTTCCGTGTAGGTTACAGGTTCGGACAAGTGAGCGGACATCTGCAGGTCAAGGCCACTAGGAGTTTTGTTATACCTTTTTGTATAAGTTAGAGATAGAGTTTTTACATTTTGAGTAACATCATTATGTAATATAAGTAGAAGAATCACATGTAAATGTATATGTAAAGTTAAATGAAAACAGAGTGTAATATGAACATGTAAGTGTTTATGTAGATAATATGAAATGCAAGTGGGCCCTAGTGTAGTATTTTATTATTCTTATACGAATGTGTATAGTGCTATCGCTTCCGCTAATGCATGTACATGTATACGTAAGTGTCCGCGTGATGCCTCGATATTCCTTATCGGGGGTATGGGGGTGTTACAGTTTATTTGGTATATTATATAGGTTGTTAAGTCAATTATCTTCTATGCTCATTTTTATCAGTTTTTCAAAATTTTTTAGTATGTGTTTTAAGTTTTTCAAGTTATTTTCTTTTACTTATTTCAACATTATAGATTATTTAGTCTTTTTAACTAAACATGTTTTTAAAGTTAGAATTTACTCATTTTGTTTAAAATTTTCAGTTTCTAGTTGCTTAAGGAAACTATAGCCATAATACTTACGTGTTATCTTTTCAATAATGGATGAGAACTCAAAAAGAAAAGAAAAATAAAAATAAGTGGGATGGAGCATAAAATGCACCCACTTAAGTCATAAAAAGAAAAAAAAAAGCAAGATATATATCAAAATTGCAAAAATATGGGATGGAGCGTAAAACGCACCCATATAACTTTCTCTTGCTAGAAAATAAGAAGAAAAATCAAAAGAAAAGAAAAACAATCAAAGTCTAAAATGCCATGAGATTGGATTAAGGGTAAGTGAGCTCAAATTGTCCTAACTGCAGCTAGTTGCTTGAGAATTTTAACTTTATGGTTAATTTTCTTTCTTTTAAGTCATGTTTAGTTTTAATAGACTTCATACTCTTTATGTTGGTATTAGTAAAGTTAAGTAATTGGTTAAATTTGGGATGCATACTTTACAATTTTGACTTACTGATCTTTTTATGAGTGTATGAGATATTTGGTTCTTTTCAATTCTATTAGATATGCTAAATGAACAGTGTTTTGTAGTGATGTTTACTAGCTGTTGAATTTGCTTATTTCTTTTCTCTTGCTTGAGGACAAGCAAGGGTTAAGTGTGGGAGAATTTGATAGGAGGTTAATTGAGGTATAATTTAGTATTTATTTTGTATGAGTTTATGTAATTAATCATGAAATTGTGTGTAAATTTGATGTGATACGTTAGTTTATATTTATTTGTATTAGTTGACTGTTTATTGTGTTTATTGTGTTTATTGATGTTTTTAGGTGAAAAATGAAGAGAAAAAATATAAGAAAGGAGAGGATCACGAGAGAGGAACAGGTCACGTCTCACACAAGCGGTAACGAGACGTGAGCTGAGGTAACGAGACGTGACTGGATCAAGAAGAATGAAGAGGAAGGAGGAAAAGAAGAGAAGAAGCTGCAAGAGAAGCATCACGCGACGTGAGCAGAGGTCGCGACTCGTGATGACACAGAGAGGCAAGGAAAGAAAGGGAAAGAGAAAGAAGAGAAGAGAAGAGAAAGGGAGGCGAGACGTGAGCGCCAGTCACGCCACACACACAGCCAGTCACGCCACACACAGCCAGTCACGCCACGTGATGGGGCGTAGCGTATCGTGACTTGCCAGAGAAGGAAGAGAAAACCGAGAGAAAGAAAGGAAGAAGAAAACAAGGAGCGTGTTCTATCAGAGACGACCGTTGTGGCAGTTTTGAGCCAAAAGTCACTTGAAAAGGCATCTTCTGTCACCAAACTTTGTGACCATTCTCAAGGGACACAATCTTTAAATTATTATCTATAAATATGTAGTTTAAATGTAATTTTAGAGGATGAATTTTAGTTAAGTAACTTTTCTATATTTTGCAAGACGGATATTTCTTAGTAAAATTTCTATTTAGTTTTATGTTTTGAAGAAGAATATCAAGGAGAAGAAAATCTATTTCAAGAGATTGAGAAAAGGGTTGAAAGGCTTTTATCTTATTCTCTTATTTTTAATTCTTCTCCACTATTTCTATAAACATAATTTCAATGAATTTGCATATTATTATTCTTTCTATTTCCATCTACTTTCATAGTCTTTCAATGTAGATTCTCTATTAGTATATTTTGCATGATCTTTATAAGTTAAAGTAAGTCGAGAGTTTGCTTTATCTAACATCTAATAGAGTTTCATTATCAAGGTATATTTTGAGAAATCGGTATATTGAGATAATTACTATAGGTTAGTGTTTATTCTTAAAATATGTAATTAGAAACCTCTAATTCATTAATGAAAATTGTGAGTTAGAATTTTAATTATATGTTTTAGGCATTTTAATTCATGTCGAGAGAGAGTGAGTTAAAAATTGATTCTAACTTGGCTTGCATAAAAAGATGAAAGATGTTAATCAAATTGATGGAATCAAGTTCATTGTCTTTAATTCTTCATGATTTATTTTATCTTCTTTTGACTATCATTAACTAGGTATATTTAGTTTACATGTTAGACTAGATTAAAATCAACTCTACCATTAATTAAGCATTGTAAACAAGATTAAAATCAATTAGTAATAGTGTGTAAAAACGTTCCTCGTGGGATCGACATCTTAAGTACTATTGCGGTACACCGTATACTTGCGGTATAATTAGCATCTATAGAAAATGCTCAACAGCATACACTTGATTTTCTTAACTTGCACACACAATCCCTTGGGTACGATAACTCAGGGTCCAAATTATATCCCACTTTATTACTTGCCAATTCAGTACAATTACTGAGATCGCGTCAAGTTTTTGGCGCCGTTGTCGGGGATTGGCGTTGTTTGTGAGTTTTGATTATTATTTGTATGTGTTTTTTTTTTTTTTTGCTTATTCTTTTCAGGTAATCATGGTACATAAACAGATTGAGATAAGGGCAAATCATACCCTACGATCCTGAAATCAGGAGGACTTTACATCAACGTAGGAGAGATAATAGAGAGAATAATATGGACGATCCTCCTATTGATGAACTTCCTCCTGAGAATGAACAAGTGCCGAGGGCACAAGAAAAAATGCCGGGTAGGTATAGGGAAGAGGTACCTAGGCAGAGAACGATAAGGGATTATGCTGTACCGAGATGGACTAAAGATCATAGGACAATTGTGCTGCCTAGGGGAGTACAATTTGAGCTTAAACAAGCCACCATCACCATGGTACAGAGGAATCAATTTTTAGGTTCAGAGTTGGAAGATCCTGCACAGCACATTGATATATTCTTGGAGGTTAGTGACACGGTTCAGATTTCGGGTGTCACATCTGATGCAGTGAGGCTAAAATTGTTCCCTTTCATATTGATTGGAAAAGCAAGGGAATGGCTATAGATGTTACCAAGCCAATCAATAAGGTCATGGGATCAGTTGCAAGAGAAATTTCTGATGAGATTTTTCCCTCCTACCAAGACTGCAAAGATTCGAAACAATATTATGGGTTTTAACCAGATGAATGAGGAGCCTTTTCATGAGGCTTGGGAGAGGTTTAGGAGATTATTGAGAAGCTGTCCACACCATGAGATAGTTATATATCATCTGATGATAATCTTCTATTTTGCAGTTACACCTCAGACATGGTCTCTGTTGGATGCATCATCGGGAGGTTCTTTCATGAATAGGCTACCGGAAGAAGCTTTCCATTTGTTGGATGAGATGGCAGCAAATGATTCTCAATGGACTACCCCTAGATCAATTACGAAAAGGCAAGGAATACATAATGTGGATGAAGTGTCAATGTTGAAGGCACAGATAGAGTCAATGCAGAAAGAGATGAATGGGTTAAAGGTACGAAATGTAGCCTCTATTTCTCAAGAAAGTGGGCTGTATGAAGGTGGGCAATATGTTCAAGAGGGTGAAGCAATGGGGGATGTAAATGCTGTAGGAGATTATAGGAGAAATGATCCCTACAGTAATACATATAATCCGGGGTGGAGAAGTCACCCGAACTTCTCTTGGAAGGAAGAAAATCAAAATGTTTCATCTTCCCAAACACAAGTAAGAGCTCCCTTCAACCAAAACATTCATCATAACCATAGCAATTCATACCAACCTCAAACATCCACTCATTTTCAGACCCCATACCAACCACATCACCACCCAGGTCAAGGTTCAAACCAGTCCCACTCTCAAGCTTTCACCCACCTGGATATCAACCGAGACCACCTGTGCAGGAAAAGAAACCAAATCTTGAAGATATGCTGGCTAGCTTCATGAATAGCCAATAACTGTTTGTAAATAGCCAGCAATAATTCATGGCTAAAGAAGAAGCAAGGTGGAAGTCTCAAGAGCAGTGGAACTGAAATCAAGATGCTTCCTTGAAGAACTTGGAAATGCAATTGGGTCAACTTGCAACTTCTATTTCTCATAGGCAACCAGGGACTTTTCCATCGAATGTGGATTGGAATCCCAAGGAAGAGGCAAAAGTAATCACGTTGAGAAGTGGAAAGGAAGTTGTACAAAGAGAGGACTAAGGTAAAATATCTTCACCATCTTCAAGTAAGGAGGAGCCAACACGGAAGGTAAGTGACTCTAACCCTAGGGTAGAGGTAAATGAGAACACTCCTATAATTGATAAGGATAAGAGCCTAGTGAACCCAAAAGTAGAGGATCTTGATATTAATAGGTTGTCATTTCTTACTGTAGCTAGGAAAGAAAAGAAAAATGAACAGTTAGCTAGATTTCTAGAGATGTTCAAGAAACTGCACATTAATTTACTATTTGCTGAAGCCTTAGCTCACATGCCTAACTATGCAAAATTCATGAAAGAATTATGTTCAAATAAAAAGAAATTAGAAGGGCATGAAACTGTTCAGCTCACAGAAAATTGCAGTGCTATAATTATGAACAAAATTCCTGAAAAATTGGAGGATCCAAGTAGTTTCACGTTACCCTGTGAAATTGGTGAAAATTTTTATGGAAATGTTTTGTGTGACCTAGGTGCTAGCATTAATTTGATGCCGTATTCTATTTGTAGGAAACTTAATCTCGGAGAGCTCAAGAAGATTGGAATGAGACTCCAACTTGCAGATAGATTGGTAAGGAGACCCAAGGGGATAATCGAGGACTTATTAGTGAAGGTGGGAAAATTCATTTTCCCAGTGGATTTTGTGGTAATGGAGATGGAAAAAGATCTTAAGGTATCACTTATTGTAGGGAGGCCATTTTTGAATACAGCGAAGGCTTTGATCGATGTGCATGGTCAAACGGTCACCCAAAGGTTCAATAATGAGGAGTTGGTTGTAGATATGAATAAGGCTCAGAAATATCCATCAAGTGATTTGGAGGAGTCAGCCTATTTTGTAGATATAATAGACGAATGTGTAGAGGAAGCTCAAGAGAATGGGCTGCTAGATGATTCACCGAATGTGAGTTTAGTACATTCTATAGAGGATGAAGAGTTAGATGAGAGAGGAGAAGTAATAGCATCTGTAGAGAAAGAAAGTGGAGAAGAGGAACCACAACAAGAAGAGCTTAATCCGAAAAAGGGGGATTCAAATTCTGAACTTAAACCCCTTCCTTCTCATTTAAAATATGTGTTTTTAGAAAATGAGACAAAACCAGTGATTATTTCTTCTCTGTTGATAGGTTTGGAGGAAAAGATGCTGCTTGAAGTGCTGAAAAAGCACAAGGAAGCTATTAGATGGGAGACATCGGACTTAAAGGGGATAGACCCAAGTTACTATACTCACCGGATCCTGATATAGGAAGAATGCAAGCCAGTAGCTCAGCCTCAAAGGAGACTCAACTCGGCGATGCAAGAAGTAGTGAAAAAGGAGGTAATCAAACTCCTTGATTCAGGTATTATCTATCCAATCTCTGATAGTAGATGGATTACCACGGTACAATGTGTTCCTAAGAAGGGGGGATGACAGTGGTAAGGAATGAGTTAGAAGAGTTTATTCCAACTCGTACAGTTACGGGTTGGAGAGTCTATATTGATTATAGAAGACTGAATAATGCCACTAGCAAAGATCATTTCCCATTGCCATTTATTGATCAAATGCTAGAGAGGCTACAAGGGAATAGGTTTTATTGTTTTTTATATGGGTATTCGGGATATTTACAAATCCCCATAGCCCTTGAAGATCAGGAGAAAACAACCTTTACCTGCCCTTATGGCACATTTGCCTATAGGAGAATGCCATTTGGATTGTGTAATACACCAGCTACGTTTCAGCGGTGTATGATGGCAATATGTTTATGGATGAATTCACCATTTATGGGGGAGATTTTGAGAGCTGTTTAGAGCATCTTGATTTGGTGCTAGGGAGGTGTGAAAAGACCAACTTAGTATTGAATTGGGAGAAATGTCATTTTATGGTGAGGGAAGGCATTGTACTTGGGCACAAAATTTCAGAGAAATCGATAGAGGTTGATAAGGCCAAAGTGAAAGTAATAGAAAAATTACCACCCCCAACGAGTGTTAAAGGCATTAGGAGTTTTTTAGGGCATGCAGGGTTTTACCGTCGGTTCATAAAAGATTTTTCGAAAATTGCAAAACTTTTGTCTAATTTACTGATGAAAGATGCCCCTTTTGATTTTAATAATGATTGTATGCTGGTATTTAAAACTTTGAAACAGAGGCTTATTTCAGCCCCGGTGATCATATCTCCGGATTGGAATTCGCCTTTTGAATTAATGTGTGATGCTAGTGATTTTGCAGTAGGGGCAGTGCTTGGGTAAAAATGGGAGAAGGTATTTCATGTAGTTTATTATGCAAGTCATACCTAACAGGAGCCCAGGTCAATTACACCACAACTGAGAAAGAGCTTCTTGCAATCGTTTATGCTTTTGAGAAGTTCAGGCCATATTTACTGGGTGCAAAAATTGTGGTGTGGTCCGACCATGCAGTCTTAAGGCATCTATTTGCTAAGAAGGAGTCGAAACCAAGACTGATTAGATGGGTGCTACTCTTACAAGAATTTGACTTGGAAATTAAAGATAAGAGGGGGGCGAAAAACTTTGTAGCTGACCATTTCTCGAGATTGGAGAATGATCACATCGAGAAAGGGGAAATTTTAGACTTATTTCCTGATGAGAGTATTTGTGCTTTATTTATGTGTGAAATTTTTGTACCTTGGTTTTCTAATATAGCAAATTTTCTTACAGGAGGATATATGCCAAAGGACTTCACATGGCAGCAAAGAAAGAAGCTGAAGGCTGATGCGAAGCATTACATTTGGGATGATCCTTATTTATTTCGCCTGTGTGCGGATCAAGTGCTAAGAAGGTGCATACCAGATGAAGAGAAAGGAGAGATCATCAAGGCTTGTCACAGCGGGGAAGCTGGTGGACATCATGGGCCGAATCGAACGGTATCAAAAATTCTTTCTTCTGGTTTTTATTGGCCTACTATGTTTAAAGATGTTCAGTTTTTTGTGCAAACCTGTGATAAATGCCAAAGGGTAGGCAATATTTCTAGAAGGGACGAAATGCCCTTAACCAATATGCTTGAGGTAGAGCTTTTCGATGTGTGGGGGATTGACTTTATGGGGTCTTTCCCGATTTTCTATGGGTTTGAGTATATTTTAGTGGCAGTCGACTATGTGAGCAAATGGGTAGAAGCTGTAGCCACTAGGACTAGTGATGCCAAAGTTGTGTTAGAATTCTTGAGAAAAAATATATTCACTCGATATGGAGCCCCTAGAGCCATTATTAGCGATGGTGGTAAACACTTTGTTAACCACCAATTTAAAGCTTTGTTGAAAAACTTTGGGGTTAGGCATAAGGTCACCACCCTGTATCATGCCCAAGCTAATGGACAGGTTGAAGTGTCAAACCGAGAATTGAAAGTCATTTTAGAAAAGACGGTCAATGCTTCGAGGAAAGATTGGTATCTTAAGCTAGATGAAACTTTATGGGCTTATAGGACAGCATTTAAAACACCGATAGGGATGTCTCCCTTTAGGTTGGTTTATGGGAAGTCCTGTAACCTTTCATTGGAATTGGAGCATAAGGCTTACTGGGCCATAAAATTTTTGAATTTTGACCTTGAAAGTTCAGGAAAGTGCAGGTCCTTGCAGCTGAATGAGCTAGAAGAGCTCCGATTTTGGGCATACGATCATGCCACCAAATACAAGGAAAATACCAAGAAGTGGCATAATCGAAAGCTGATAAGGAAGGAATTTGTGCCCGGAATGAAAGTGCTTTTCTATGATAGCAGGCTGCGTTTATTTCCCGAAAAGTTGAAATCGAGGTGGAAGGGACCCTATGAAGTTGTGGGAGCTGACAAATTTGGAGTAGTGACATTGAGGCGCCCGAGGGGTGAGAACGAGTTCAAGGTGAACGGACATCATGTGAAGCCCTATTTTTAATCAACATATGATGGTGCTTTAGCGATCGTTACCCTCACGGACCCTTGACGGTATTTAAAAGTCTAGCTGCGGACTTGTTAAATGCAGAACTAGTTCTCAAACTTTGTTATTTTGTGTTTAATGGTCTTTTTAGGTTGTTAGTCGTGCTTATTTTTGTCAATTTTTGTGCTTTGTGGTCTTAGAGTAGCTATATTTTTTGTTGGAGATTTGTCGAGTTTTTGTAGCTTGAAGTTGGTGAGACTTGTGAAAAATTTTGCAAAGTTGCAGTAGGTCATGGTAGCAACAGATTTGGTTGTCACCGTGACCAAAGAAAATTGCATTCTGGATTGTGGTCTGGGACATGTCACGGTGACAATGGATTTGGTTGTCACCGTGACCAATTGGCAATTTACATTCTGTTTTGAAGTGTTATTATGTCACGGTGATAATGGATTTGGTTGTCACCGTAAGAAAATGGCAATCTACATTCTGTTCTGGCGTGTGTATAGATCACGATGTCAATCAATTTGGTTGTCATCGTGACCAACTAGGATTTACATTCTGTTTGGAAGTGGGAGCATGTCACGGTGGCAATGAAATTCATTGTGACTGTGGCGTGTCGAATGAAGCATTCTGTTTTGAAATCATGGTATGTCACGGTGGCAACCAATTTCATTGCCACTGTGACCCTTTGGCAGTTCAAATGTGGATTGAAAATTTTTGGTATGTCAAGTTGGCAACCATTTTGTTGTGACCGTGACCCCCGCGATACCTGTTTTAAAAACTTAGTCTTCCGTGTTTTATTTCTCACTCTATCACACCTTGCACTCTCAAAGTTTGCTCTATTTGCTATAATCTGCTATTTTTGTGCTTCAATCTTCCTTTTTGGGCTACGATTTCTGCACATCTACATCAAGTAAGTAAATTTTCTCTTTCTTTTTCTTTCTTCAATTTTTATTTGTTCTCATTTTGCGTTTTTCCCTGTTCCTGTTCTTCTCCATTGATATGCTCTTGGAGGCTTGAATTTTAAGACCATGTAGTTTTGTCTTCTCATTTTGCTCTGAATTCAAGTTAAAAATACTATCAATTCTTAATTCCTTCTCGATTTACAACTTTGTCATTGAACCCATAAACATATGTGGAGTAGGAAATTAGGGCATGTTTTATGCGTGAATTTGGTTGTTGATTTTACTCAAATTCTTGGCTAAAATTGGGAATTATTAGGCTTTAACTATGTTGTTCTACATTTAATTGCTTTTGATTTCAAATTTGGGTTGTTGTTAGTGCATGTGGTGTCCAATTACAGTGAATTAATTTGTTGTATACCAAGTGTTTGTTAAAATATTTCAATGACTCTTTTTCCAGAATTGTGCATCTCTTGATAAGGTGGAATGCAGAGTTCACTTTGCCCTTATGTTGAATTGTGCTTATTGCTATCATTGAACATTCTTGACTTCTTTTCGAATTGATGTATCTCTTTTACAATCAAATGGGCATGTGAGATTGTTTTTGCTTGGTTAAAATGAGCTTGTAAATTGATGCTACATATTTAGGACCATTGCAATTTTATGCACTTAGAATACTATTGAAATTGGTCAATTATTTTCATGCAGTGGCTCCTAAGAGAAAGAGTTCAGCTATCACCTCTAGTTCTTCCAGCCAACCAGCCACCCAACCCTCTGTCGACATTTTCAAAGTACCGAGTTGGGTACCAAGCAGCAAGAAAGCAGCATATGCATTGTTCTCCAAATGCTCATATATTCCGACTACTTATTTTGATTTTTGATTTGCTTGGGAAGTTGGGAATAAGGAATGAAATTCAATAACTGATTGCAAACATCGGCTGGGAGAGGTTGTTTACATATAATGAGAAGGTTTATCCTGACTTAACTAGAGATTTTGTGGCAACTGTGACTTGTCGGATCAGCCGAGACCCATCTAGAGATCCTGGAATGGTTTCATTCTTTCTGGAGGGCACAGAGTATGAGATTTCTTTTGTGAGATTCGCAGAGCTGCTAGGCTTCCCTCCCCTTACAACGGATTGTTTCCTTGATTATGATAAAGACGGTACTTGGGCGTCCATTAGAGATACTGTGATAGCCACAACGTATGTATCGGGAAAAATGAAGGCGTACCATCTCGACACCCATGCCCTGCGGATTATTCACCATTTTTTCTCATTATCTTTTTTGAGTCATGTGGACTCAGCGGGGCAGGTGAACCTACCGGAGGCATTGTTTTTAGCATGTATAGTAAGGGGAGTGCGGATTAATGGTGCTCTGCATTTGTGGCATAAACTGGAGGAAATGCAATGGAACCCGAAGAAGGTTAAGAAGATCGCGCTGGGTGGGTTGGTGACTGTAATTGCTAAGGGTGTACATCACCCATTGAGGAAACCCAAACCTCTATCTTCCATTACTTCTATTGACAAGAAGATGCTGAAGAATATGAAGGTCATAGTGGATGATGAGACAGTTGTAAATGGGTATTGACTGACTAAGCGAGAGGCATATTTGCAGCGAGTTGAGTGTGGTTTTGGAGGCTTACCGCGTGAGCAAGAGGACGATCCTGAAGCACCAGCCCCTCCAGCCCCAGAGCCTGATCATTTCTCCTCTCAACAGTACACCACACTGATGGAGCGCATGGAGTCCATCTCCGCAACGCAAGCGGACCTGCTATTTCCTCCACCGCCACCACCAAAGACCTGAGCAGGGAGACCTCCTATCCTATATTTTGATTTATAACTATTTGACTTGCTGGGGACAGCAAGATTTTAAATGTGGGGTAGGGGGAGTAATTCTAACATCTCAATTTGTATCTAACAATTTAATATGTTTTATTTTTATTCGCATATTTTATTTTGTTTGATTTTAAGTTTAAGTTGTTTGTGTACTTAATTGTTGTTATTTGAATTTTCCTATCTTAGCTTAGTTTGCCTCTAGATATTTCTAATGTGAATGGTTTGAACTTTAAGTTGTGAATTGATTGTCTTAAAAACTTATTTTAGCAAGAGAGTAGTATGTTTTAGCGGCAAGATAATCTCAATTAGTTATATATCTTGTGAATTCCTATCGTTTGTGCACTATAGGCTTGTTTGCGAAAAACTTGAAAAAACCAGTGTGTGAAAGCTTTTGAGTGAAGGAATTTTAGGATAGTTAGAACCTTCCTCATCACCTTTTGAAACGTTATAACAACTCAAGCAAGTTTAGGACATGACCTAGGCAAAATTTTTTCTTTGGTAACCACTTTAAATGACTTTTGACCTACCTATATGTGTAATTCTTCATTGTTAGCCCAGTTGAGTTGATTTGGTATGCTAAAAGCGTACCATGTAATTTTTATTGTTACACTCATTTTTCGCCATTTAACCTAAATGTTTTTGCCTATCCTTTCTAAGAATTTGCCACTCTAAGATTGAGTTGGGGTAGCATTGAAAGTTGAATAAGGGTATGCTCTGTTAAAATAGTATGGGTGTGAGAAAAAAAAAATTGTGAAACTATGGGGTGTTGCCTAGTATATTGTTAATCTTTCCTTTATGAAGTCCAATTTGTTAGAAAATGAGAATTGTGGGTATTTCACCATTTTTGTCTGAGAAACAATTTAGTTTAACTCGATTATCTCAATGATCTTAAAAAAATAAAAAAAATTAAAAAATTAAAAAAAAATTGATGAGAATATTGATCATTGATTTTGAGTTAGTCATTTGTAGAAACATTTAAGTGTGGGGTACCTTATAAAGGAGGAAGATGTTTTCACAGTCAAAGATGATCAGGTTTGAGAAAAAATTTCATTAGGGACTTTTGTCTCATCTCTTTCTTGTGGTTTACTGTTTTTCATCTTGGGAAGTTTAGATGAGTTTTGGTAGCTGTGGGTGAATTGAAAGTAGGTTATGGAAAAATTGTGTTCAGATTGGGTAGTGGTGTATGTAGGTAGAGTGGCTGAATCTTTGTTGAATTCTTTAACTATTCTTGTTAGCCAATTCCCTAACTTAACATTTCAACCTTGGAATAAGTCCTAGTGATCCTGTTCTTAACTTGAGTTGTTTAGTGGAGATGACCCTTGTGGTTCCGGTGCTAAAGGAGAGGCTTATAGTTATCCTGAGTTTCAAGTGCAAAACCAGTATGCAAATTAATTGCTAATTCATTTTCTTTACTAAATTACTGGAATGCACTGGTTGTTTTGTTTTTGAAAAGCGAAAAATTGTTTTTAGCGTAGCACACACACATGGAATTACTTAATATAAATTGATTTGAGGATTTGTGGTTAAGACTCTTCTGCTAAGTGCTATGATTATTGTTTAAGTTTTCTTATTCCGAGTTACAGTTTGAAATTTCAGGAATGTGGATAATTCATTTACTCGAGGGCGAGCAAAGTCTAAGTGTGGGGTATTTTGATAACTTCAATTTAATATTTAGTTTTGTTAGTATTTTCGTTTGATTTTTGGGTTTTTAGTTGTGTTTATTGTTATGTCGTGATTACTTTTGGTTAATTTTGTCCATTGTAGTTAAATTAGATTTTTATGCATTTTGGGGAGCATTTTAATAGAGTTTGAATTGTGATTGTAGGAATTTTTAGGTACTTCACGATCACAACCAAATGGTTGTGATCATGACATATAAATTGAGCAAAGGGAAGAATTCTGGTCATACCTACCTCATGGTCACAACCAAATGGTTCTGACCGTGACATGCGAAGTTATCCGACAGATTGCATTGAGTAGGTACCTCACAGTGGCAACACTTCTGGTTCTCACCGTGACATGGAATTTTGCAAAGCAGAATCAAAGGCCGAGGTACCTCACGATGGCAACAAAAGTCATTGCCACCGTGACATAAAGAATTTCCAGACAGTAGCTGAAGTTGAGCATCTCACGGTGGCAACAAAGTTGGTTGCCACTGTGACCCCCCTCATGTGCATCCAGCAGATCCTTTCCTTCAACAGTCTCACGGTGACAACCATGGTTGCCACCGTGACCCATGATGCCTCACGGTGGCAAGCACTTCATTGCCACCGTGACTCTTCGAGTTCTATAAATTGAAATTTTGTTTTTGGCTGCGGGGGTATTCTTTTTAGGTTTTTTTTCAATTAGGGTTTTGAGATCTGGAATTTTTCTAAGTTTTTCTATTGTTCTTAATGAGGGATTCAATACTTTTCCTTTAGATTTAAATTACAAGTTGAGAGAATTACATAAAAACGCATAGATAAATTTCTTTACACAGCAATTTTATTCAGGTTTCCATAGCCTTGAGCTATTTTTCGTCGAAGATTCGAAGAAGAAGATCGGAGAACGTGAATTCAATCTGGATTTCTTCCTCAGTGAATTTCTGGGTTTATTCTTTCCTTTTTCCTTTTAATTTTGTAATGGATTGTGAGTAGTCCCATAGTTGTTTGGGGGATCTTTGAATCCCCTACCCATGATGTGAATTTTGAACATCTTTTGGATTAATTTATATGAATGAAAGGTTTATCTCACTGTTGCTTATTGATTAATTTATGGTGTTTATTTTCTCAAGTTATTTTCCAGCTTTGATGTATGGTTTTTATCATGTATCTTTATTGGATGTTTAGCTTGTATGGATTGAAGGCTTTAAATGTTTGAATGATGTATCTTGTGGACGACTCCGGATAGGGAATCTATTTGTGCAGGATTTTATGCTTTAAAATTAGAGGAGGGAGTGAGATAAATGAGTTTTGGGTTGTTTGGCTCCGGAATGGGAAAGCAAACCGAATTTAAGATTTTAGACCCGTGCTTAGGCTAATTGTATGGCTTGCTCCGGATTAGGATGTCGTGCAATTAGAGTAGCTTGCTCTGGATTGGGATGCTTGGGTTAAGAGGGTTATCCCGAATTTGTTCGTATATGTTCCTTAGATTAAATTAATTCACATTTGGGTACGGGGTGGATAAGTGAACCCGAGCAACGTTTCTATTATATCAATTTCTCTTACTTGTTAATTCCTTTGCTATTATTTCATTTTTGCCAAGAAAATTACTGTCAGTTTCATTTATCAAATTCTATTTGCATGTTTTGGATATTTAATTCCGTTATTTTTAATTAATAGATAATTCATTCAATTCAATCAATTGGAAATTCTTTAGCATACACTTGATTTTCTTAACTTGCACACACAATCCCTTGGGTACGATAACTCGGGGTCCAAATTATACCCCACTTTATTACTTGTCGATTCAGTATACTTGCTGAGATCGCGTCAATACATACTCATCTTATTTGATTTTAGCATTCTATAAGCTTAACTCGTTAAGCATCTTCAATACTAATTTGTTTCTCGTTATTACATCCAATTCCAAATAAATAAACCAACAAAAATATCATCATTAAGCATGAAGGGATTCTATTAACATCTCAAGTCACCAAACCATGCTCTTTTCAACTTAATTCTAACCAATTTATCTCATTTTCAAATAAATTTGACATATTCTAAAACTAATTTCATCATTATGGTGCTTATAATCATTCTAACACAACATAAAACATAAAAAAAAAAAATTAGGCAAAAGTAAATTTAGTAGATCATTTACAAAACCGAAGTCGATTATTCTCTTAAAATTTTGCCCGATTCTGTCTAAATTGTGGTCGAATTGCTGGTCACCAGAGACTCGCCAAAGCTCCACTGGAGGCACCACCACTGTCAAAGTGAAGCTCTCGGTGTCAGGTCTCCTTTGCCGGTGGTCACGCGCTCCAACTCCTTATCGTCTGGCCAGAATCGCTGTTGGAAGTCTCAGTTCTCTCCACCTCCAATTTGCTCGTCGCCGATGATTGAGGAAGAACGGCAAGCACAGGGAGGAGCGTCTAGTCACCAGGAGTTTGTTGGTGCCGCTCGTGTTACCGTCCAACACCGGAGCTAGCACTTGCTCGCCCGGAGTTGAGCGGTGGTGTTTACGCCGCCAACGGATACCGAAGGTGGCCGAAACAGGGTAAAGAAGCTTCGATTTTTCTCCCCCTCTCTCCTAGAATGGCGATGCCATGAATGGGGAAAAGACACTGAGGATAGCGCTGCAGGGATTGTCGACGGTTCGTCGTCATCATTATCACCGGCGCTGGGTCGCCGGAGATCGCCGGTCTCTCTCTCTTTCTCTCTCTCGGTTTCAATTTCTGCCCCTATTCTTCCCCTTGTTCTGTCTTTCCCCTTTCTCTTTTTTTTTTCAATCCCTTTATTATTATTATTATTATTATTATTATTATTATTATTATTATTATTCCCTCTTTCTTAATTTTTCTAGATGAATCTAAGCTTATAAAATTATGTACTATGCATTATTATTATTTACTTACTCAATTATATGTACATATTGCCTTATATTTGTTTATCTAATTAAAATTATTTATCTATTTATTAGAATATAATTATTTCAACATTTAATTAAATAGGTTTCGAGAAAAAATTTGAATCTTTTCGGGTTAAAAGTTGACTTTCCGTAAATTCTTGGCCTGTTTAATTGCTATTTACGATGTCGAAATTTTAAGGGTATTACACTTCCGCTTAACCCTTGACCAACTACCATTAAGTCCCTCAATTAACTTCTTTCTTTTAATTACTTTTAATTTCTTTTCAATTATATCCTCTTTTATACCCTAACTCATACTTAAACAATTTCGCTTATACACTTACTATACAATTAACATTACAATTCCTTTTAGGGTACAATTCGAGTCATTACAATATCCCTAAAATCGCTCTCACATTAAGGTTAACATGATTATATATAGAGATATATATATATTTAGAAAAACCATAATTCACCTTTACAATATTCTACTACCGTCATTTTTAAAAGTAGAAAATGAGTGAAAAACCTTTGTCATTTTTCTACCGCTTTTAGAGAAAAATTACAGAAAAAAAAATCCTAGTTGTATGAAAAGGGAGCTAACACCCTTGCATCCATTTGTGATCGTTCGTGTGTGGATACTGGTAGAAGGCTTTCATTCTTGGAGCAGCACCTATAGTCCGATCGAATTAAGGTGTTAATTCGCTATAATCGTGCACCAACAGGTTGGTAATCGTTATCCCTATTTTCGAATCAATTGAATCGCATGGATCTTGCTTGGGTGATTTTGATTTATTTTTGCTGCGCTTAATTTTGAATTATTGCATTTATAACCTTGCAAATTGTGCTCTAAATGCTTACAGTTTGATATAGTGTGTTGTTTTAACTAGATGTATGATGTTTAAATCAAACACATAAAACAAGATGCTGACAAAAACTTTTCTTCTAAAGTTATAGAATATTCTTTTTCGAACTGGAAGAGTGTGTTATAGGTTTTTTATCATTTAATCTTTAATAAATTATTAAAGCGAAAAGGTTTACCATGATTTGAACTAAAATTTTTAACTTATTATAATTAAACTATTTTTTAAACGTGATTAAACATTTTTTTTTATATAAATATTAGTATCTTGAAAATTTTAGTATAAAGATTATAATATGAAATATGTTAAAATTCATATTTTGGATAATTTATCTTTGACTAGTTCAACTTTAACCCCAAAAGTACCATGATTGAACCTCTGACCCATAAACGTCTATATTCACTAATTTTTTGTCAGTTCTGAGATGGAAAAAGGTGCTAATATGCCTTTAATGTTGGAGTCCAGGAGTTCATTTGTCCTAAAAGTTCTTGTGTATAAAAAAAGCAAAAAAGGTGTAGAAATGTTACTCATCTACCCATTTTGTAACATCATTTTAACGCCATGTCACGAAAATTACATGAAAATCATATGTATGTGGAGCGTGTGTAACGTCCATAGATTTTCGGTTTCATGAATATTACTTTCGTATTAAAGTTGACCAGAGATCAAAGTTTGACCCAAAAATAGGTAAAAGTCAAACCCAAAATATTAATTAAGGAATTTATGTGGGGTTGATATTTTAAAGGGTATTATTTATTAAGAAGAAGAAAATAATTAATAAGTTTTAACGAAGTTGTTTTAGATCCAGAAAATTAAATAGCACCCGAATAATTTTTGACTATATATTTTAAAATTATTAAATAAGGATATTTTTAGTGGGATTAAATCCAACTAATGAATTAAAATTGAAATTTAATCTTGGATCTTGAAAAATAAAATAAAATAAAAAAGTGAAAGTTTGGCACTTATTGGATTAAGTTTCATTTTTATTATAACTATTGGACTTTTAAAGCAATTTTCAAGGGACTAAATGGCAAAAATGCCATCTATTTCTTTCTTTTTCCCTTGGCTGCCGAAAACAGCCCTCTTTTCTTCTTTCTTCCTTTTTCTTCTATTTTCTTCATTCTAAAGCTTAATTTCCCTCTTTATTTCCTTTCTCTAATCCCTAAATCAACATCTAAACACTAAATCTCCAAACTAAGGTCCCTAAAATCATCAAATCAACAATAATTTTGGGGAAAATATGAAGAGGCAGTAAATGGCTTTCTTGAGTGAATAGTGTCCGAAATTGGGTAAGTTAATTAATGGAATTTTAGTTGTTTTTAATGCATAATTCTAGTATAATTGCATGCATTGGTAAATCAAAATGCATGAAATTGAATTTTTATGCATTTTTATGAAGATAAAGAAGATGAGTTAAAGAAAACGAGAAAAGAAAAGAGAAAGAAATGAATAATTGATAGTGGAATTGAAGTTTTTGAGTCTAACTTGAAGAATTGGCATCAATTTAGGTATGTGCTCAAGAAATTTTATTTTTCCTAATAAATTGTGTAATATATTAATTAGGGTTCTTAGGAAAAATTGGGGGTTTATGAAAATTATGTTACAATTGTTAATTTGGGGACTAAATAAGGGGTTAATTTCTTCGATAGTCACTCAACTTTGTGCTTGTAACTGTTTGGTCACTAAACTTCAATTTATAACGAAAAAATAATTCATCTATTATTTTGTAACAAAAAAATCAAAATGACCGAAAATTGTGTTCGCCAGCAACCGATGCATGATCTGCACAGCGAAGTCCAATGCCACGTCAAAAACTTTGCCACATCAGATTAGGGTTTAATTTTTGTGGTGGTCACTCGACTTTGTGTCTTGTAACGATGTGGTCACTAAACTCCAATTTGTAACGAAAAAAATTTCATATATTATTTTATAACGAAAAAATCGTAATGACCGAAAATTATGTTCACAAGCAACTGGCGCATGACCGAAAATTGTATTCGCCACCGAATTTCTATACAATAGTAACAAGATCAAAGTTATTTTCAGAATCCTTATCTAATCAATGCATTTGCATTGCTGAAAATAATAATAAATTGCGGTATTTGGCCTCGCTGAGTAGATAAGGATTGCTGGGTCCCTACTGATGTAATTATGAAAAGACGAAGTTACTAGAGGACCATAAAACTTATTTGGCTTCGCTGAGCATATAATGAGAGAGAGAGAGAGGCGAGAGAGGTGGAGAGAAACCGAGAGCACTAAAACCTTATTTTTCTTTTTTTTTTACCATAATGCCATGTTGGATCCAGTCAGATCCGACGTGCTAAAATTTCTAACGTGGCATTGGGGTTCACCATGCGGATCACGCGCCGGTTGCCGGTGAAAATAATTTTCGCTCATTGTGATTTTTTCGTTACAAAATAATAGATGGGTTATTTTTTCGTTACAATTTCAAGTTTAGTAACTACATCGTTAAAAGGTACAAGGTTGATTGACCACCACAGAAATTAACCCTAATCCGACGTGGCAAAATTTCTGACATGGCATTGGGCTTCATCGTGTAGATCACGCGCCGATTGCCGGCGAACACAATTTCCGTTCATTATGATTTTTTCATTACAAAATAATAGTTGGGTTATTTTTTTGTTACAAATTAAAGTTTAGTAACCAAATCGTTACAAGTCACAAACTTAAGTGACCACCGAAAAAATTAACCCACTAAATAAGAGGTATAACATGTTTAAATTGATTTAGAGAGGTATAATTTTCTAGTTCCTGTACTTACATACATTATATTTGAAATTGATATTATTTTGATTAATTGTTTATGCTTTCATATTATAAGAGCTTAATTAAGATATTTAATAAAATAAATAAATAAATATAGAATTTTAAGAATTTATTCATGTCATGGCCAAATATATATATTTAGAGGTAGGGAATTCATAATTTAGTTGTTAATTTATGCTAATTGACTGTGCCTTTTTTTTTCTATTTGGGCAGTATATGAAAAAGTTTTGATTTGGCCAATTTGATACTAGAAAATAATTAGTTATGTTGCTAAATCTTAACTTAATAATGACTAAAAAGAACGATGTGAATTAAGTTTAATTTTTTTTGAAGGAATTAATGGGATTGAATATATGAACTTAAGGATTATTATGAGACTATATTATTAATTTGCAATGGGAATTTAATTACATATGCCCTTAGTAAAAATAGAAAGAAATTGGAGGAATAGGATAAGATTGGCATGCCAATAAGGGAATTAGCAATACTGCATCATGACATGTGTTACCGGACTGAATGGCTCCGAGAACTTGGTTTCGGTGTATGATATTTGATTTATTTTATGGATTGAATGGCTCCGAGAGCTCAGTCCCGATAGGTGAATATTTGAAAATTGAGTAATAATGAAAGAAATGTAAATGGACCAAATGGTTTTGAGAACTTGGTCCATATCTTAGATCCCGTTTATCTGGCTCGCGAATTCCTCTATAGTTTACTTGGGGCAAATGCAAATGCAAGTGCAAACGAAAAATAAAATAAGTAAATGCATAATTAACAAATAAATAATTTCAATTGGAAGTAGTAATTAGTTAAAAGATTTATTAACTCTTATGTAATTTGATATGAATTAATATAAATATTTATATGCTTAAATTATGGAAATTAGTTTAAATGCCTATTTATGTTTAGAAATATATGAATATATTTATATTTGAAAAATATTATGTGTTATGCTTGCTATGTTTAAATGAATTAAGATAGTTGAAAAATGGAATTACTTGAACACCACTAAGCATGTAGCTTGGCGCGTGGTTTTTCTCCGCGCATAGGTTTTGAAGAAAAGTTAGAAGAAAGCTAGTGAATCTACTACAAAGTCTCAAGTTACAAAGAACGCAGCAAAGGACTTTGAGGTGGATGCACTTAAATATTATATATTTTGTTTTTGGTTATGGCATGTACACACACAAGTGTAAAACCTGTGGAATTATATTGTGAAGGCTAAAGGTGCATTTTTATCCCTGTCATTTGCCAAAATGGGCAAATTTGCCCCTAACGTTTATTTTGAGGCAAATTTGCCCTTAACGTTTGTAAAATAGGAGATTTTTGCCCCTACCGTCAATTGCCGCTAACATTGACCGTTAATACGTTAGTTGACTGTTAGTGGGACGTGTGTCATACATCCATTGGACATGTGGATCAAACGTTTTGGTGCCAAAAGTGTATTTTTGCCCCTAACGTTTTTTCAAATGTGCAAATTTGGTGCTAACGTTTATAAAATAGGAGATTTTTGCCCCTGCCGTCAATTACCGGTAACTTTGAACGTTAATAAGTTAGTTGGCCGCTAACGGCGGGGGCAAAAATCTCTAATTTTACAAACGTTAGGGACAAATTTGCACCAAAATAGACGTTGAGGGTAAATTTGCCTATTTTGCCAAATGGTAGGGGCAAAAATGCACCTTTGGCCTATTGTGAATTGTAATTTGAAGTTATAAATTTAAGTTTCATAAATTGTGTATATAAGAATCTATAAATTTAAAGGAGTTAAGTACATGTGAATATATTTGAATTATCTTTGATTATATCTGGTAATTAATTAAGATGAGTTGAAATAGTATGGAGGTTGGGCAAATAATTGTGGAAGGAGTTTGTTATAGAGAAGGATGGTAGGGTAGAGTAAAATTGTAGTGTACTTAAGTTTTCTTGCAGGAGTTTTAAACAAATATAGAAGAAATTCTGCCAAAATTTTTATAAATTTAGTAGTATTTGCTAGAAAAATAAGGTTTTAAGTAGAAAATTTTATAGTACGTAATTTTATGAACTTAAAAATGTGTGTAATATTTTGTATCTGGTACTATTATCGGGTATAGGGTGTTACAGCGTAAACAGTTACAAATGACTGAATAATTAATATAATATAACATTTTTAACAAATTTATAGAATATTTCATATAATTTTTAATAGTACATGAATATATCTTATAAAGCTAGGAATTTCAATTTTTTTATTTTTTTATACTTGAAAACTCAACTTGTACACATGGTTCCACTACAAAAAAAAAAATGAATTAGCGATCAAAATTAGCAACAGCCATATTTTTGTTGCTAATTAGAGACGGATTAGCGATCATTTTCAGAATTAGTCGCAAAAATCCATTTTTTTAAATTTTAGCGATAGAAATAAAGAAACAGACGCTAATTTTTGCAGGCAATTAATGGCACCTTTTTTTGCAACGGAATTTAGCAATGAAAAAAATTATGTTGCTAATTATCAACGATTTTTCCAATCTGTCGCAAAAATGCGAATTTTCAATTTGGTGTAAATTTTACCGACGAAATAAAGACAGATAATTCCGTCGTTAAAAAATTTTCAAATTTTTTAATTATGAAAACAATTTTTAGAAAATGAAGTTATACTTGAGCGACGGAATAGAAAATAAGAATCCGTCGCTATTTTCAATTAAATTTTTTAAAACAATATATACTTTTGATTATTGATTTTACTAAGCATTATATTATTAATAAAAATATGCATACATGCTTATGGTTATTAATTATTTTTAATAGTTTTGCTTTACATATGAAATTATATTTAATAATTTTTTAGTACTTTTATTGATTGAGATAAATTTTGTAATTGTATTTTTTTGGCTTGTAATAATTTTATATTATGGATTTTATTTTTAATTTGTCTAAAATAAATTTTTTATTATTCAATTATTTAAAAATTTAATTAAAATATTAGATGGGTGAACTAAAATTAATATTAATAAATAAATTTATCAAGGAAGATGTGTTGATATTATTTTAGGATTTTGAATTAATAACTTGACTAAATAAATTATATGTACAAATAAATAATTAAAATAAAATTAATTAATTAATATATGTATGTATATATTGTAATGCCCCAACAAATAAATAATTAAATTAAATTAAATAATTTAAAATTTATTTATTTAATGAATAAAAATGAAATATTGTCTAAAATAATAGGTATAATTACAAAAAAAAAAAATTAATGAAATGGGTATAGGAAAATAAAAGAGGTAGAAATAAGTTAATTAGTGATTTAAGTGAATTAAGAGAGGGTATAAAGGGAATTTTTGGGGCATAAAAATCTGCTCTAACCGAAGTCTTTTTGGCTTTTTTTCTCTCTCTTCTTTTTCTTTCTTTTCTTCTTTCTCTTTTATTTTCTTCTTTCCCGTTGAACCAGCCCCCCATCTACGCCACTCCGTTTCCATCGTCTTCGCCCCCTTTTTCCACCATTGTTTTTGCCGGTCCTCTCTCCGTCTTCCTCTCTCTTTGCTCACGACAGCAGATATAGTGCGCACCCAACAGGAAGTCGTCGCTCCCACCCCAGCCCGTCGCATGCCTAGATCCAGACCCAGCCACCACGTGCCCAATTTCGGAGCCCAGTCGCCTCGCTACCATGTAATGGCCCAAAATAGCTACTTTCGTAAATAGTGATTCTGGGTCGTGAATAGTGATACCGGGGTGAATAGTGCCACCCATCGGCGGAAAATATTTTATTGCACCAATAAAAAGTACAAGTTATAAGGAGTCTGGTGGTAAAATTTGGACTAAAAATGAGGTTAAATAGATTTTCAAAAGTTAAAAATAAAAAAAAAAAGTCCGGCCCGTTTCAAATAGTAAAAGAGTTGACTTTTTGTTTGACTGGACTTTTAAAATAGTAAACGATTACTGAAAAATTATCTGGAGGCATGGATGGACTCAGAATAATGAGTAGAACAATTTGGTGATAAAAAGTAAATTTTATGATGACACTGAAAAATGAGTGAATCGGACCGGTTTAATTGAACCGGACCGGTAGTGGGCCATAATTGAGGTGAAATCAAAGCCAAATGAGTTATTAAGAGTAAAAGGAAGTTAAAGATGAAAAGTAAATCGAACCGGTCCAACCAAGGAATCGAACCGGTCGGACCAGTTTCACAATAGTTGACCGGTTTGACTAAAAGTTAACTGAACTCTAATTGGTATTGCATATCTCAAAAAAATTATCTGAAAGTATGAATTTACTTGAAAAATTATGAATAATTAAATGATATTGAAAAATAAATTTTACGGTGAGACATAAAACTGAATTATCGGACTGATAGGAAATTATCGGATCGAAAAACGGTTTCTGATTGGGATGAAATTTTATGTAGAGCCTAATAAATATATTTTATGAATTATGGAATTAATTTGGAGAGGAATTGAACTTGAGAAGTGAAGAAAATAATTTTTGGAGTGAAAAATGGGCTTAATAACTAAATGGGCCTAATTGGGTTGGCCCAATTGGTTGGACCAAGCCCAGCCCATCTAGAATGCCTATATATAGTGGGAAAATCTGTAGTTTTCTTGAAGTTTCTTCATTTCTCTTCCCCATTCTAGCCGTATCTACTTCCACCCAAAGAAACCTTGAATTCTCTTCCACTTTCTAAATTAAACCATCCCAAATAATTTTCAGCCCCTCTTTTCATTAATGGTGGTCTCAAAAGCTCATTTGGAGTGAAATAAGTGGGAAAAAAATCAAGTGTTCAAGTTTATGCCCTAAAATGAGGTAAGAGATTTTGAGGTCCATAATTTAATTTAATGATTCAAATAGGCATTTTAGAGTATGTAGAGGATATTTATGTAGTTTTATTGAATAAATGAAGTGAAATAATTGGTGTTTCTTTGATGTGAGAATTCGGCCACTAAAGGAAGTATGAAGAGATGGTGGCGTTTCAAGGGTCTAAGGCAAAGGAAAAGGGGATTACGGAGTGGAGAAAGTGAATCTAAGGTTAGTGAATACAATATCCCATCCTTTCCATTTATTTTGCATGTTTTTAGTTTATGTGTATATGGTGTGTGTATGATTTATGCATGTATAATTGAAATACATGTGATAATAGTGATTTATGATGTTAGAAATGATGAATTGGAGAGTTAATTGAAAAAGACATAAATTCTAGGGTGGAAATCAAAGGGTGACCGAATAGTATACCTAAGAACATTAGGGTATATTTTAGGTATATTTGTAAATTGACAAAGTATACATGTTAATTAAGATGTTAATTGGTTTAAATAAGAATAAGTGGGTGGAATAGAATTTTTTAATAGTAAAATTATGAGTTGGTCGAGTGGTTAACATGGAGAAATTATAGTCAAATTGATTAATTTACTAAGTTTAAAAGCATAAAACGAACATAGGACATTAATTGGGTGTATGATAATTTATTTGGAATTTATTATGTATAAATGAATATTTTAGAATTAATTAGTATATTATGTTTATATTGAAAATTAAGTTAATTGTGTAACTTAGTTGATAATATGGCATAAAATGAGTAAAGAATAAAAATTGAGTATATAGTAATTTAATTAGAATTTATTAATTAAAAATGAATATTTTAGAGTAAAGTAGTACAGTATGTTCATAATGGAAATGAAATTAAATTAGTAGCTTTAATGAAAGTAGAGGTGGCAAAATGGGCGGGTTGGGCGGGTTTGGTTGGGTCATAAATGGGTGGGTCATAAATGGGTTGGGTCATAAATAGGTCAAAGATATATGGGTCATAAATGGGTTGAAGATATATGGGTCATAAATGGGTTGGGTCATAAATGGGTTGGGCGGATTTGGGTCGACCCATTTATGACCATTTGTTCATTTTAAAAAATAAATCTAACAAAAGAATTGGATATAGAGATAATAAATAAATGTTCATTTCAAAAAATTAATCCTACAAAAATATTAAATATACAAATAGTAAATAATATATTAATTTATCTTCCGATTTTAACTAATGATCACTCCATACTTTGATCTGATTTTGAAAATTTAATATCTTTTCCCATGTGATTTTCAGACTCCTCCTCAGTTGCAATAATAATAAATATCTAGATAAGAATATTATAAAAATATATAAAATAATCTATATACACATGGTCAAAAAAATAAATACATTTATTTTACCTTCAAATCCAAATAACCAACTGCGAGTGGTAATCAAAGCCTCTGCATTTTCAGGTAACATAGATGCCCTCCATTTATTGAAAATTCTTCCTCCCATACTAAATGCTGACTCTGAAGCAACGGTAGTAATGGGAATTGTCATAATATCTCGAGCCATTATAGAAAGAATGTGATATTTTGGCTCATTATCCTTCCACCAAGATAACACATCAAATTGTGGAGTTCTACTCAGTCTTGGATCGTTCAAATATATATCTAATTCGGATTTATTTTCAAAACTACTGCCAAGATTTTCGAATTCCTACATAGAAATTATTATACAAGTTATACAAAATATTGTTGCAAGAATGCAAATATTTTATTCTAAAAAAATAAAAATTAAGAAAAATGGACGCACTTGCATGAGATCATCATCCAAACTTGGTCTCCTTTCTGTTGATGCCTCTGAAATTGCATTATTAATTGCATATGATGCAAAAAGATCATACAATTTATCCTTAATTTCTCTGCATTCATATTGAACCACAATCTCATCTCCGAATAACTTTCTATAAGAAAATGTTATGAAATCCAACTTGTAACGAGGATCTAGAATAACAGCAAAGGAAAGAATAGTGCTGTAACTATCCCAGTACTTCTCAAACTTATCAAACATCAATGTAGTCATATCCTTAATACACTGATCTTCACTTCTTTTCCCTTCCAACAACAACAGATGAATTCTCAAAACATTATAAAAATACAAATTTGAGGTGGGATAACGCGTTCCTGAAAAAAGATCTGTAATATCTTGAAAAGGTTTCAATATATTATATATTTTCTCAACTAAACTCCACTGATCATCAGTTGGATTCCAAACATATGTTGAGTCAACAATGGCTAAATGTGAAAAAACTTTCCGATAAAAGAGGGCTCTATCAAGCATCACATAGGTAGAATTCCACCTCGTGGGACAATCCAACCACAATCCTTTAGAAAACTCAAGACCTACTCGATCAACACATTCAATAAACTTAATTTTCCTAGCTTCTGATCCATTCACATATTTCCCTTTTTGTGTGTTGTGTGTTGTATGTTGTTGTCCTCCAACTTAGTGAACTTTAATTCTGTCTACATTTATCTTTGTTGTTAAAAATTTGAGAATGGTACTTCAATACCCAGGAAACTGTAGTACCCTTTTTCCATTTGTTTTGCTTCATAACGTTCTGCTTGTTCAGTTGTTCTTAGGGTACGAAGGATTCCGGTGCTGTTGTATCTTCTTCTTCGTCATTTTTTTTATTTTTTTTGGGGAACTGATGTTCTGTGGAGGGTTTAAATGAAAATACTTGTCTCAGCAAAATCTGTCCATCAATTAATGTTTATAGTTCTTCCCATGTTACAGGTAATAAAGTACATATCCGTTGAGCAATCAATAGATGAGCGATCCCGCAATAATGAGAATTTATAATATTGGAAAATCTTTTATAATTATTGGTAAGTCTTGTAACGTCCGAACCAAAAACGGGATGATTTCTTTATTACCTCCTATAATTAAATTAATTTCACTTTGTTTCTTTGCACAAAGCTGTGAACCAGTGAAGCCAATGAAATAAACTAGTTTTATTTTATGTAACGTATCGAGAATGATCCAGACAACATATATAAAACACTACTCATTATCATAATAACATTACACACAATTTCTCCTAAATGCATAATCAAAAACATGCAAGACATACACATAGCGAAACACCAAAGCGACAAGACAATAACATAACAATAAAGAACAACAATAAAACTGTAAACTTCTAATGACACCTGTAACTCCACTGAACTTTGTTCCACAAGCGATCAATGAAAGTGTAATAAGCATGTCTCCATCTTCTCTTTAAGAACAAAGGACACAATATACTCCAAAACCCTACAATGAATCCCAATGCTATGCTCACATACAATATCCAATCCACTTCATCTCCATCATCTTCAACTTTTCCTTTTCCATTTTCACCACTGGGAGAAACACCATTATTTGCACTGCAGTTGTTGCTAAGAGGAGGTCCGCAAAGCGTTTTGTTACCGATGAAGCTTGAAGAATCAGAAGACTGCAGTTGAGTCCCTGTTGGAATTCTTCCGCCCAATTTGTTATAAGATAGATTCAACATGGCCAAATATGCCAAATATTTTCTCATATTCTAAAAAAAGTTTTTTAGCGATAGAATACGTTGCTATAGAGTTTTAGCCACAAATAACAAAAATTTTGATTCCGTTGCTAAGATTTGCAAGAATAAAATAAATCCAAAGCTAATTTCTTATAAAATTTCACCATTTTAGCAATTGAGTTTATTATACCTTAAAACATTATTTTGTAAACGTAATTTTGTATCAAATATGGTGACAGAAATTTCTGTTAAAGTTTTAAAATATTAATAAAAATAATGTAGCGACATATGGTTTTTAACTTAATTTCTTTCTATCATTTTAATTAACAAAATTAATATATATAAATTTTTTATTTTTATTTTTATTTTTTTCATAAAAAAAATTGAGAATGCAAAATGATCTAAACCGAAAAGAATCATCATAACTAAAAAAATAATTGCTACAGTGACTGTTTAAGCACACACTTTTGGTAGCTTAGAAATAAAAAATACACCAGCATATCAAATAAAATACTGATATTAATAAGCAATTATTTCATATAGTGCAATTAGATGGTACATGGCAGTGCAATCAGATCCGAGTTTATATTTATCAAATTTATAAGCATTTTGATGAATCATTTGGGAGGCTACTGTTTCTAAATTGGTCTACACATTCAAATTTGACAGATGCTGGGGGAAACTGAGACAATGCATCGTCTTGAGCGTGATAATGCTGGAAAAGTGACTGCAATGGTGCTTGAGATGGAACAAATGGAGGTATTTGAGAGTATTAAGTCCTTGGCTATCCTGAAGAGGAAAATTGCTGAGGCTATCGACTCATTTACCTAAGGTTCTTGAAGTTGGTTGCTTGCTCTGGTAGAATCAAGAAAAGCAAATTTCGATAGCTAAAAGTTTTGTTGTATGATCTGACTTCTAGTGGTTGGATTTATAGAGCTTGTAATATATATTTAGTAACTACATCAAGTTCATATTAGACTCATGATCATTTGCAATTTGGAGGATTAGCTGTTAGTATATGATTACTGTTAGTGTTTATTTTTTAGGAGAAGTGTTTTATGGTTTCCTCGAGTTGTAGATTCCAGTAAGCAGGACTTTGTAAGAGAGATTGTTGCAGAATAGCTCCATTTCGTGTTTCTAATTGAATATAGAGCAAACTTTACTCATCTCTAAATTGTCAATCTCAAGCTCCATTTCGTGTTTCTAATTGAATATAGGCTACGGAAACCATTTGCATAAAAGTCAATTCTTCAATCAAAATATACAATTTAGAAAACAAATCCACAATTCACAGACATTACGAATCAGCAGACCAAGTAAGAACAATGGATCTGTTCATCCAACCAAAATTATGAACCAAACAAGAACAACTCTTAACAAGCTAACTATATAAAACAAACGCAACCCACAACATCAATCAACAGAATTTTGAATTTATGGAAAATAAAACAAGCCCAGGCATCTGAATATAAATCTGAATATGATAAGAACAAGTAAGAAAGATTTACTTACCCAAACCGGCGAGAGGCGGAGGAGGAATGGTCGGCGAGATGGCTGGCGAGACGATGAACGGTTGCTGATTTCGATCGATGGATCGATCGAGGGAGAGAACGATAGAGAGAAGGGGATAAACAGAGAACAGGGTGAGAGATGAGAAGGGGGCAACCCGTTGGGTATACGTCTGGAGACCCGAACGGGTTGATAATTTGGTGAGTCTTTTTGGGCCGGGTTGAAATGGGTTAATTCTTAATTGGGTTGGGTTTGGGTTAATTTTTTTTGGGCGGGTTTGGGCGGGTTATTGGGTTTGGGTAAATTTTTACAGGCCTAAATGAAAGTAGGGTTGGAATGATCATGTTATTAAATAAATGGTGGGAAAAAAAATATGATTTAGTAAGGAAATAATGAATATTATAAGGTTTGGTTATGTTGTTAACTAATAGTATAATTTATTTTAAGTGATTATTATAATGGAAATTGAAGTGAATGAATGATTAATTGCCCTTAGTAGTGGTCTGGTAGTAATCTAGTTCAGGATATAGTTGGCTAGCCATAGGAATTCCACACCGCGGTACGAGTCATGGCGACTCGGTTAAGTGGGCCAATGACGGTCTACTAAATGTTGAAATGTTCAAATGTTGAAATGTAAAATGGAATGAAATGGAATGTGAAATGGAATGTATGGGTGATTCCTCGGAATCACTCTAAAATGTATGTAGTGGATCTGTGGGGTCCACATCTCATGTATCCGGTTCAGAGATTTCTATCGGATTGACACTAAGGGCAAAATTATGAAATGGATTTTAAAATGCTAAAGAAATGAATTAAAGTAAGTAAATGGAAATTAAAATGAGAAATAGAGTAATAAAGGACTTATTTGTAAATAATTAATAATATTGAGGAATTAAATGATAAAAAGGGGAAAAGTGTAAATTTAATAATTAATAAGATTAATAAGGAAGAATAGAAAATGAATTGGTAAAGCAAGTAAATTGATAATAGTATAAGGACTAAAATGTAAAATGACACAAAAATAGTATTTAACTATTAAATAATAAATTGTATGTCAAAATAAATTAAAATGAATAAATTAATATATATAAAGGATTATGGAATAAAGAAGGATTGAAATGTAAAGATTTTAAAGTAACAGGGGCAAAATAGTAAATATGTAAAAGAATGAATTAAAAAAAAAAAAGAAAAAGAAGATATAGAGTTATATGTGTTTAAATATTAAATTAAGTAAAGATATTAATGAATTAAGGATAAAAAGGTAAATTGATACCAAAATGACATTTAAGGATTAAATGGTAGGGGTAAGCAAAAAAACCGATGGAGTCGGTTAACCGAAAAAAAAATTCAAAACCGAACCGATGAACTGGTTAACCGATTGTAATGGACTGGTTAATGGTTAGTGTTTTGAAAAAATCGATATTAATGGACTGGTTAATGGTTTTTTACTCATGTGACTGGTTAACCGAACCGAAACCGAACCGAAACCGAATTTTTAGTTAATTTATTAATTTTTTTAATAATTTATAATAATTTATCCTAATTAAACGTGATCATGTACTTTTTTTTATTATACTAATTATTTTAAAGTTTTTAAGTTTTTTTAATTGGCTATTAGTAAGTATAACAATTTATCTAATTAAAAGTGATTATGGACCGGTTAAATATTAATTTTTAAAAACAAATTTGTTTATATCCACCAAATATTTTTATTTTAACAACAATAATGTTATATTATAGTGAAAAAATTTTAATTTTTAAGTATCTTAAACATTTTAATTTTATTTATGAATATATTTATAATTATAGTGGTTAACCGAAAAATATTGGGTAATTGATCCGAAAATCCGAAACCGATGGATTGGTTAACCGATGGTAATGGACTGATTAATGGACTAGAATTCCAAAAAATCGATATTAATGGACTGTTTAATGGACTGGGGCTCATGAACCGGTTAACCGACCATACTCACCCCTATTAAATGTAAATTTTACATATAAGAAATGGAATTAATGTGAAAAGTAATAAAGAAATAATCTTAATGGTATACTTGTAAGTATATGGTAATTAAAGAGTAAGATTATAATTTGAATAAAATTAAAAAGGACTTAAGAGTAAATTAGCTTTAAAATAATATTGTAAGGACTAATTGGTAATTTGCATGCTAAATAATGTAATAAAGGTAATGATAAAGTTATTTAATGGCATGATTATAAATAAGTGGTAAGGAAAGGGTAAATGGTAAATTGATAACAGTAATATAATTTAAAGGATTAAAATATAATTGTCAAGCATTATGAATATTAGCTGAATAAATAATTAAAGATAAAGAAACTAATGACTTAAAATAAAATGATTATACTAGTAATAGTTGCGGTCATATTAATAAGATATGTAAAAATTGTTAAAAGAAAAATTTAAATAGTATATAATGATAAATTGATAGTTTAAATTAAATGATAATTTACTTGTTAAAAATCAGACCGAAAATGATAAATGATAAAGTAATGATAAAGTGATAATAAAAGGATAAATATTGGAATGTTAATTTAATAGAAGAATTTAAAATGTAAAGATAGAATGAATAAATATGTAAAAATTAAATTAGATAAGTAGTAATATTGTAGATTAAATAAAAGTCTACAGATTATACTGTATAAGAATAACATGAATGTGAATTAAAGAATTAAGTGTAATTTACAAGTTAAATAAGTATTAGATTGGTAATAAAATATTATTGGGCAAATTAATAGTCTAATAATAATGAGAATAACGTTAGTGTTAATAGTTATACTCATGTAAATATGTATAACAATATTAATGAGAACAATGATAATGATAACAATATCAACTGTTTATATTACGCTATGAATTAAGGTACTGTAAAATGTAAGAATAATGATAATAATATTAATTAATTAATGTGATACATATATAACCTAAATAATATAAATAGAAGATAATAGGGGTGAGCATGGTCGGTTAACCGATCCATGAGCCCCAGTCCATTAACCAATCCATTAGTGTCGGTTTTTTGAAATTCCAGCCCATTAACCAGTCCATTACTATTGGTTAACTAGTCTATCGGTTTCGGATTTTCGGATCGGTTATCCAATATTTTTCGGTTAACCACTATAATTATATATATATTCATAAATAAAATTAAAATGTTCAAGATACTTAAAAATTAAAATTTTTTTACTATAATATAACATTATTGTTGCTAAAATAAAAATATTTGGTGGATATAAGCAAATTTGTTTTTAAAAATTAATATTTAATAAGTAAATATATTAACCGATGCATAATCACTTTTAATTAGATAAATTGTTATACTTACTAATAGCCAATTAAAAAAACTTAAAAACTTTAAAATAATTAGTATAATGAAAAAAAAGTACATGATCACCTTTAATTAGGATAAATTGTTATATAAATTGTTATAAATTATTAAAAAATTAATAAATTAACTAAAAATTCGGTTTCGGTTCGGTTAACCAGTCACATGAGTCAAAAACCATTAACCAGTCTATTAATATCGGTTTTTTCAAAACACTAACCATTTACCAGTCCATTACAATCGGTTAACCAGTCTATCGGTTCGGTTTCGATTTTTTTTCGGTTAACCAAGTCCATCGGTTTTTTTGCTCACCCCTAGAAGATAATATAAATATTAGCATTTGTAATCATAATAATAGTAATAAAAAGTAATAATGTAAATGTTAATAATAATGTGAAGTGATTATAAATGTATAATAAATTAAATTAAGTAGCTTAACAGAAATATGGTACCGATGTTAATAGAAATAATAAAGATAGCGATTGAAATTGAATTAATTTTTTTTAGAGAATGAAATGAGCATATGAAAAGAAAATATGAATAAATATGGAAAGAGTAATCGTAATAGAAAATATTGGAAGCAAGTTAATAATCATAAATAATGAAATGTGAATATTGATTATACTAGTAACTGTAATGCAAATAAAATTATAAGTAACTTTTACATTAATAATTATAATGAAATGATGAACATAGATTTATGAAAAATATAGTCAGTAGAGAGTAAATAAATTATGATAGAATTGACAGTGATTAAAGGGAAAAACGAGATGATGAAAATTATTAGAAATTACACAAGTGGAATGATTAAGAAAAATTAAAATAATATAAATAGTAATCTAAGGATGAATAATGAACAAATGTTGTAAGTAAATAGATTTAAAAGTTAATTTATAATTAAACTAAAAATGTTTAAATAAAAAGGTAAGGATAAAAATAGAAAAAGACATAGCAACTGAATAATTATAATGTCAACTGTCTTAATAATTATAATAATAAAAGTATTTATGATACTTAAAATTGTAATAATAATGGTAAAAAGATAAGAAACTAATGAAAGTATATCGGCAATTATGGATATAAACAAAAATAGTTAAAAAGAAATATGAAGTGTGTATGCATGCATGTGTGGCCTTAGATGGAAAGTTTAGGATATGTATCCACCACTGGGCATTTTAATCCTCAGCACGTAGTATTGTAACTGCGTGCAGGTTATGAGAAACAGGAAGCGTGAAGTGGCCGACATATGAATGTTGACTGGGAAGAAGTGACAGGTAGCGTAGACAGTAGCATAGACATGGCATGTATATGGTCATATCAGATTGGTATGAATTTATGTTTTATGTATGATAAGTATGAGTTTGTAATAGACCTATGTATTAACTACTGTGTTATGATTAATTATCTTATTGTATCGTTGAAAGTTTAAATGCGAAAAATTTTTAATGAACTATGTACTGTAACATATCATGGTGACATTAGTACAATGCAACAGTTGAGACATTCGGTCACCGTACGTATAGTATAGTGTTATAAGAGTGTTACACACCACCTCCCACCTAGTCGCACCGTCGTCGCCACCAGCTCCCACCCCAGTCCGTTATGCGCCCAGATCCAGAGCCCAGCCGTTGCGCACCCAGTTCTGGAGCCCAGCTGCCTCGCCACCTGTGACGCACACCGAACCCCGGGCACCCCGAAAACCCGCTTTTAAGGCATTCGAGAGAGGTTCATAGGACTTGTAAGGGATTACAAGGGCGTCAATTTTGGACAATAAGGAGGTGTTTTGGAGTCGTCACCCAATAAAATATTGGGAAAGGTCGTCTAGCCTCACTGCATGTGTGCCTATTTTGGGTAATCAGAGATATTTTGGACACCTCCTTCCAATAGAACATTAGAAGGATCGTCTAATTTCGTGAAGTCTAAGACGATGCATATACGTCTATTTTGGACAAACCAGAGATATTTTGGACACCTCTTTCCAATAAAACACTAGAAAGATCATCTAATCTCGTGGAACCTAAGACAATGCAAATTGGGCCTATTTTGGGCAATAGAGATATTTTGGAGACCTCACCCCAATAGAACATTGATATGGTCCTCTAACCTCGTTGAGTCTAAGACCAGAGATGGTTTGCGACTTTCCATTTATTCATACCTTGGTTAAAGTTACGATTGAGTTTTAGAGATAAAATTTCATTCCTTTTCTCATACGTTTCAATGGAATAATTAAAGCTCAAGTCAATCATGTAATGGAAGCAGTAAATAAAGGCAAGATTAAAATAAGGCAAGTAAAAATGCAATTACAACAAAACTAAGAGCGGAATACAACCTCCAATGTAAAGTAAATGCGAATCATGCATAAAACAGGATATTCATTAAGTTTGAGGACATTAGTCCTCGCATGCATGTTTAGAAAGAAAGATTTTAAAGTGACAATTTTATTTGGATGGAAAAATTAGGACATTGATCCTATTTTATTAAAAAAAATCTCAATTTTATTAATATAAATATTTTTGTGATTTTTAATTAAACGTGCATAAAATAAATTATTTTATTACTAATTACAAGACAAATAAATGAAAAAGGAAAATAAAGAAAAAAAATAAATACAATAAAAAAGATTCAATAAAATAAATCCCGGATCTCCTCCTTCGCATGCAAATGTGCTCAAATATGACGAAAATAAGTATTGATACAAAAATAAACAAAAAAATAAAGTTAGTAACTAAATCAAAAAAATCAATTAAATATATAAAATAATAAATAACAAATTAAAATAGATAAAAAAAAACTCATTATGGGTGATAAATAAATTAAATGACATATTAAAACAAATAGATTGACATATTAATAGATTAATACATAAAAACATGAAATAATAATAATAATAATAATAATAATAATAATAATAATAATAATAATAATAATAATAATAATAATAATTGATAAGATCGAGAAAGTCTTTATTTAAAAGAGAGAGGAGCTTATTGGAAGTCTTTAAGTAGTAGAGAGTGAGAGCCGATCGGATGGTTGAGACCTGCAAATAAGAATGCCCGGTCGGACCAGGCGTAACCACTCCAAAACTTAAGTTAGTAGCTTTCTAGAGAGAGAATACTTAGAGAGAGAGTCTCAGAGATTTAATACCTGGTGCTACTGTTTGTTGGGCTATTTATATGAGATAGGAGAGGTGCACTTGAGTGCCTGGGGAGTGATAACTGGCAGTCAGAGTAGGTGAGCGGCGAAGCGACAGGGAGCAGGTGAAGGGCATGGCGCTGCCTTGTGTCAGTGAGCTGATTGGACGTGTTGTTACATCAGTCCGATCGGACGTTGCGCTGCCTTCATGCTCAAGCTTTGTGCTATTTTCTGCCTTGCCAAGTGGATTGGGCCGACTGAATGGGCCTCTTTGGGTATGTCATTTATGATGTTATCACTTGTTCCCCCTCAAAATGGTCCGATCGGGCATAGATTTGCCATGAGTTGCTCCGCTCAGGGAGAGTTCACGTTGATTTGTGCCGATCGAGAGACATCCGTTGGCGGGATTTTTGAATTTTGAAAGGCGCTCATCTGAAAAGATGCGCCTGTTGAGACAGTTGTCTCATTTAATGCTGCTACGCGTGCACCGAGGGTGATGCTTCACTCTTCGTACAGCAATGATGCTCTTAGGACACGTGGCGAGCATCCTGTGGTGAGACGTTTGGCGTTTTTGAGAAGCTTTCGTCTATAAAAAGGTAACTTCTGGGCCTTTTTTTCCTCACTTTTCTGCAATCCTTAGAGGAACTCTGCCGAATTTTCTTCTCGCCTTTTTCATACTTCGAAAATTTTCTAAGTACCTTCAACCTTCAATCAAGTAATCCTTTCTTGTCTGCCTTTAATTTTTCCTCTCTTTCTTTCTATTGCACCATTGCATTCAACTCACTTCACCCCATTAGAGATTACCGTGTTGAAAATGGCTTCCAGTAGCATTCGGTCGATAGATAGGAGCTTCATGGAGGATTATAAGGATAAACCGACAGTTGAGCGTTGCTCCAGATTGAGCCCTAGCGAGGTGGCTGAAATCCCTTCTAAATATGGCTTTCCCGATGACGTCTTCGTGATGCCTTGCCCTGACTCCATGTCGGTGATGAATGGGCCTTTCGATCATCAGGAGAACGAGTGGTTCGTGTGCCACCTTTGGAGCCTGGATGTAGGACTGAGGCTCCCGCTTGGTGCCTTTGAGATGGCAATGCTGGAAGGTTATGGGATTGCCCTAAATCACTAGCACCAGAACGGGTGGAGATCGGTGGCCTACTTAAAGATTCTCTGTAAAATAGAAGGAGTGGCTCCGACGCTATACCTCTTCACCCACTTCTTCTACATATCGAGTCGGAGCGATGGGACAAAGTAAGCTCGTCCATATCCCCACCTCAATGAAAGGGTACAAAGAGAGGTACTTCCTGGCGAGGATGATTAGTGGATTCGAGTTGCGCCTTACCAGATCGGTGGGAGCCACGATCTTAAAGGACCAAGCTGCTGGTCAGCCCATGTATGAGGCTGACATCAAGAAATTGATGGATGCCGTGGCGAGACAAGAAGGACCCTATAAGTCCAGCTTTCTTCTGGGGACATTGTTCGGGTCTTCTAGCTCGGAAGCTGCCGAAAATGTAGAACGTGAGTGTCACACCCCAAATCGGGCCCAGTCAGAATGTGCATGCCAAGTCGGAATCTCAAGGGTAAATCAGTAATTGGTGCATGAGAATATTGGACATTTAGGAATTTAATGCATCAATTAATCTAATATGTTAAGTGGAGGAAGTATCTAGTAAAGTGTGAGTATTGTATCAAGGTATTAAATATCTATTTAAGTAATTATGTGGTATATGTATGTGTATGGTGCCTTGGTGGAGGGAAGTCAAAGATATTTTGGTTGGGCCCAATAGGAGGCTGCCATGTGGCTTGATTGGTGGGCAATTAATGGGAAAAGAAGAAAAAGGAAAAAGAAAGAGAGAGAGAAGGCAGATCACGTTTCTGCCCTCCTAACTCCTCCTCCTTGTTTCTCTTTCTTTCTTTTCCCATTGAGTGCGCTCCTCTCCTTGGCTGTGTGTGAGTTGGTGTCTTGGTGGAGCTTGAGGATTGCTTGAAGAGGTATGTATATGGGTCTTGGGTGCTAGGGTTCCTGCAATTTGGGTTTTTCCTGTTCTTCTTCTTCTTCTTCTGGTTTTTGTTTAAGTTAGGGTTTGGAAGAGTAATTTGTGGGTTTTGGTTTGTGCAAGCTTTGGGTTGCAAGAGGAAGCTTAAGGACAAGTAAAGGATTGAAGATTGAAGCTTGAAGAGTGTGATTTTGGAGCTTCAATTTCCAGGTTTGGGAATTTTGCATTTACTGGGTTTTGATATTTTGAGTTTTAATTTGGCTATTCCCTGTTTTGGATGGGTAATTATTAAGGAAGTGATTTTGTATTATTTATGTTGGTTTTTGCGTCCTTGAGGAAGCTAATTTCAGGTAAGAATGATTTGGATTTGAGTTGGGGTGATTTTCTGGGAATTCTGGGTTCTATTAGGGTTTCGGAAATCGATCGGGGAGGAAGAAGGCAAGTGAGCAGCTCACGAGTCGTGAGCAACCTTCACGACTCGTGAAGGTTGCTCAGGACTCCCTCTTTTTGGCTTTTCTGTTTTGCCCTTTTCCCCATGTGACCAGTTTTCTTATAAAATGACTTTCAAATGTTTTTTTTAAGGCTTTTTCCTCTACTGTGTGCTATATTACCTTGTTTATATGAATGGTTATCCTAATTTATTTGCGATTAATAATATGTTATCCATGATAAGTTACATGTGGTATTTTTGGAATAAGTTTTGGATTATAGTGATCCTGTTAAATGATTGTGGGATTTAAACTGTATGGTTTGGATTTACATATGTTAATTGTTGTGATTTGTATTGCATGTCGTATTTCGAATGCGATGGAATTATGAATGCCAAGTTCCTGATTATTTAGTCCCGAGCATGTTATATTAAAATGTAAAATATGTTATGCATATATTTAATCAGATCCTTCTCTAAGAATAACATGCTATGCTTAAGTGTATATTGTATCATTCCATGAATAAGATTATGCGTCGTTAATCATTGGCATAATATGGTCCCACATTTAATTCTGATATGTTTTAGAATATTGAATAGTGCTAAAGTGTGTTGATTGAATTATATTGCATGCTTCATAATATGAATTGTATGAGGTATGGTTGATATTATGAACATAGGTATTTGTCTATTAGACTCTGGATTATGCATGAAGACCTATTTATGTATATATATATATATATATATATATATATATATGTATGTATTTTGTGAATCGACTCCTGATTTGGATGATGCACGGGGAGAGTGTAAACTTTTTTATATGTCTATTATACTCAGTATTGTGCATGATGAACTATGTCATGTGACTTGAAACATGCTTTCGTTTATGCATGACCTGCGAGAGTCAGTATAGTGGATAGTTAGGCATGCCTAATAGAGTCTCTTAGTTGCAGCCCTCAGTTACGTTTGGACCCTAATCAGGTCCCCTGTGTGGTTCCTCGCGAACGTTTAATGTGTTTGGATCTTGTTTAAGGTCCCCTTAGAAAATGTTTTTGAATGTGAAAAATGATGTTGCTTTTTGATTCGTACCCGTAAGGTACCGCTATGCGTCGATTCGTACCCGTAAGGTACCGCCATGTGTACACTCGTTATCCACTATTTTGAGTTAGCAGGTATTCTGTCTGTTTTGTCGGATATGAACAAGAGAATGTGATATTCGAATGAGCATGATTTTGGACATGTGAATCAGTTATGTATCCGAATGTGATTATGATTCTCTGAATGGGTTGGGTGTGACTTAAACATGTGAATTGGACATATTTATCTGTATATATATATATATATATATATATGTATATCATATTATGAATGTATTTGTATGCCATCAGTTATGGATATAAGTACTTGAATTAAGACGTGCATGACTGTGACCATGATCTTTCAAATGCCATGAATATATTTTATTATGCTTATGAGAACGTGAATCCGACTAGTTAGGTTATAAGCATATGAAATAATATGTATATGAATGTGAGCTTAAATTACGGAATGATAGGGTTAATTAGTATGTATATGAATGTGATTCCGTACTGTTAACTATTATGGTAGCATGTGAATTAGTATGCATAATAAGGCTATCTGGACTATTGAATGATCACATATGTATTATTTGGGGTGCAATGCATGTGGATCGGCTTCGGTAAGTGTATGTGCAGTAATGGATGATGATGAGGCAAGTTAAAGTGTATAAGAGTCTGATCTTGAACTGCTCTGAATGTAATATTTGGCTATATGTTCCTTTGGTCTCAACTATTGTAGTATCTTCGGCATGTTGTCATGTGTCTATGTTACATGGCATGATATTTTATGTGGTAGAGTCGTGCAGTGGAAGTGCGGTGTTTCGACGTCTTCCCTTGGGCTTCAGCCAGTGTCTGTGTACTTTGACATAACAAAAGTAGATTTAGATAGCTAGTGCCCTTGACATAATAGTTGAGTGCGTTATTGCATAGTAATCTTATAACATGTGAATGGGTTTTCAGTTAATGTATGAGTAATTGGGTATGATAATTGCACGTATAAATCTCATGCGACTATGAACAGTAAGGTGCTGATGTCCGATACCTTGGTAAGTATATGCATGTGAGATTGTATGTAGTTCTGCATGATAATACTTGTATCGTGTATGGTGTTATATCTGCTTCGGCTTATTTTCGACATAAGTATATGGATATGGATGTGAGTTTTCGAATGAATGCCTTTCTATGCAAGCCTGATTATATATGTGTTATGAATGTCCGCTTTTGCCATTGTGAATGTGTTATGCCTTGACGACCATTGTAAATGGTCGTCCATATTGCTTGTGTGTTTCCCCCACTAAGCGTTTATCGCTTAGCACGGGTTCTTTTCCTGTGCAGGTGGTAGGTTTGGTTCTGTTCGAGTCGCGCATCTGCAAGGTCAGCCACATAGGAGTTAGAAGTTTTGTATTTTGTTCAGCTTCTATATTTTGGATCTTGTATTTCTATAGCCTTTTGTATATGTAATTATTATGCAATCATCTTGATGTAATATTTCTAATGATGTAAGCATTAAAATGCTTATGTATTAAGTTATTCCTCGGTTTTATTATTCGCCTTATGCTTTCGCTGATTGAAAGAGTGCATGTGTGTGTGTATGTGCTTATGCTTCCACTTAGTGCTTGCGAGTGTGTGAGTTAATGCATGACCAGCTTTTGCCCGCAAGGTAAGTTTTTAATTATTCCACATTTATGCATGTATGATTATGTATGAATGTATGCTTCTACATAGTGTATGTATGCATGTATGTGAGTGAGCGCCGGTAGCGCTCTCCGGCTTCCTTCTAATGGGGACGTAGGGGGTGTTACAGTGAGTATTAGGATTGTAGTAGAGAGAACAGCATGAGTTGACATTCACACATTGCATATGCACTGCCTGTTAGCTTTTCAAAAAGAATACTTATCTTATTTGCTTGTGTGATACAGTTGCGATGGTTGGAGGAGATGATATGACTAATAAACTCGTCGCTCGGGCTAAGGCCAAAAGAGATGCCGAGCAGGATGCAAAGGAGCAGAGGAAAAAGGGGAAAATCCTGCCTGCTTCGGAAGTGCATGCCTCGCGGGCTCCAGGGGACGCTCCTCACCCCGCTGTCCTGATTGCTTTTATCCCCACCGCTCATCCAGCCCTGGTCATATCTGGACTGCGGCACCCCAAATTGGTGCTTAGGATTGGCCTCGATGCAGGCAAATGCTCTTAGATAAGGAGTCCGATGCCGATGAAGCACCTGAAGTACAGCCAACCGTCATTCCCCCTAACATCCAACAGCTAAGGCAGATCGCTCAGAAAAAGGCTGCGGGGCTGGTGGCTTCCTCAAATTCCAGAGTGGCAGCAAAGGGCAAGGCGCCTATGCATGGCGAGTCGACCCGGCGGGCTGTAGGGGGAGCCCCTGAGAGGCGATCTATGACCCTAAAGGACGTGCTAAGGGAGAACTTTGGCAATAACTGGTCACTGAGCAATAAGGCGATTGCCAGTTATATTTACCGAGGTATCCTTTAAGAGGACGACTTCAAGGTCATGGGAGATCCCGACCTGCTCAACCGTGAGTGTAGCACGTTCAATCGGCAGAGTCTGGAGGTGAAGTTTCTTTAGCCAGTTTCTTTCATGCTGTCTGGCTCTTGGTAATGTCCTCCCTCATTGATGTCTTTGTTTTTGTTGTTTTTTAGCTGATCAAGAGGGGCCTACACATGCATGGCATGGCCAGCTTCCTGAGGGCGAGGGCAGAAGATGCCGTCAAGGCGAAGGGGGAGGTAGATACACGTTGCGACGCTGCTAAGAAAGAAAACTCTTCCCTTCGCCTGGAGGTGTCGGACCTGCAAAAGGATACCTCTGCTCTTCGTGGATAGGTGGTGGATGCGAGGAGGGAGGCATCTCGGCACGGCCAGGAGCTAAAGTCTCGGCTAGGCGAGGTCAAATGGCTGAAGGGTGAGGTCGCATGCCTGACAGCTGACAGTGCTCAATGCCAGAGATTTGAAGAAGAGGCGGCCAGATTGAGCGCCGAGTGCAAGCTTCTGAGCACTGAGAATGCTAAGGCACAAGAGGAGAAGGGCAAAGCTCTTGCGAAGTGTGACCAGCTGCGCACCACTTTGGCATGCAAAGAGACGGCCTGGGGGAAGAGGCTCGAAGAGGAGCTTACCTCTCGAGAGGAGCAGCTTCTTGATCAATTGGGCGAGGCTCAAGCGAAGTTGCTATCTCGGCTGATCTATGAGGCCAGGAGGTGCTTCCCTGGGGCTGATCTCAACTGGATGGAGGATTCCAGTGTTCTGCCCGATCTGCCATCTAGTGATGATGAGGAAGAGGCTCCTAGAGAGGAGGCAACTGACGGAGCACCCAGGGAGAATCCCTTGTCGACCGAAGCCCAGCCAGATGTGACCTCCGGAACTGAAGTTAGCGCTTCTTCGCAAGCCGAGCCGATCTCTAAAGTGGCTATCGAGCCTTCTCAGCCTGTTGCTGATCCTCCTCAACCCGTTGCCGAGGCGAGCGCAGAGCCTTCTCCCGATCTGGTCCTGGCTCTAGCTGATGTAGAAATTGTATATATAGAAACTTAGGTTAGACTTTCCATTGTATACTTTATTTTTTGTGTTGATCCTAGTAAGTTGTACAGTGCACTTATTTCTTCAATAAATCATAACTTTTTGTGTAAATTACAAACTTTCATAATTATGAATTGGCATTCTTCAATAGCTTGTAAAACCGCATATAATTTTCTAAGATCACATATAACTTGCTAATGTGACAGATTAATTAATCATAGATACTTCCTGAATTGGAATCAATAACCTTCAAGGCCAGCGTATGACTTCTTAGCCTCGCATAGACTTGGAATTAGGTGAATAGTTTCGTACATCAAGTTAGCATTTTTAGTTTGCCTTTCAATCCGTGATTACTGGGCAACACTTAACTTGGGAGAAACTTTTGCTATAACTTGACCCTCACGTCTTTGGTTCGGGATTGGCATCGAACCTAGCGAATGGGTTAGTGGAAATTAGGCATTTTTCGTATTTTCGGATCGGGAACGTCGTCGATCCTAACGAATGAGCCAACGTGTAATTCGCGTTTTTCGTATCTTTGGATCGGGAATATCGTCGATCCTAACGAACGAGCATGTTGTGCAGACAAATAGATTTTAACTTTCGCATTTTTGGCTTGGAATGAGCATCAAGCCTAGCGTATAAATTGTACCATGCATGCCTTTTACAGAGATGAAGAAAAACTTCTTTATTGATTGAATTCATTTCCCGATACATCACTACATGTGGTACTTTTTGAGTACTTCAACGTTCCAGCTCCTAAGGATGTCTTGCCCATCTATTGTTCGGAGCTTGTATGTGCTCGGGCTTAAGACTTTGAAGACTTCATAGGGCCCTTCCCAATTTGGCATCAGCTTTTTGACTCCCGCATTTCCCGAGCCTATGTCTGCCTTTCTGAGTACCAGATCACCAACATTGAGAGCTCTAGACTTCACCTTTGTATTGTGGCATCTGGCGACTCTTTGCTTATAGGCAGCGATTTTGGCGTAGGCGTCCTCTCTCCTTTCTTCCATTAAGTCTAGGTCTTGGCATCTTTCCTAGACGTTCATCCGCTCGGAATAGAATGCTGACCGATAGGATGGGAGGTTGACCTCTACAGGTATCATTGCTTCGGAGCCATAGACCAAAGAAAATGGAATTTGATGAGTGCCCGTCCTTGGTGAAGTCCTGTAAGACCATAGGACACTCTACAGTTCTTCAGTCCAGCTGCCTTTTGCTTCACCCAGTCGTTTCTTCAGCCCTTCTAGGATGGTCTGATTAGAGACCTCTGTCATCCCGTTGCTCTGAGGGTGAGCGACTGAGGTGAATCTCAGGCTGATGTTCAAGTCTTGGCAAAAATTTTTGAAGGTGGAGCTGTCAAACTGCTTGCCATTATCTTTAATGAAAATGTTAGGTAAGCCATACCTGCAGATGATGTTCTTCCATGCGAAGTTTTTTACCCTCTCTGCTGTGATCGTTGCTAGAGGTTCTGCTTCGATCCATTTGGAGAAGTGGTCGACTGCTACGATGAGGAACTTCATCTGCCTTTTACCTTGAGAAAAAGGTCCCAGGATGTCCAGGCCCCATTGGTCAAATGGCCATGCTATTACGATCGGCTGTTGGTCTGCTCCAGGCTGTCTCATGACCCTTCCATGAATCTGGCATTGCTGGCATCTTCTTACTTTTTCCTGAGCATCTCTAAAAATGCTTGGCCAGAAGTATCCAGTCTGGAGTACTTTTTTTGCTATAGCCCTGCTAGTTTCGTGTGCCCCACAAATGCCTTCATGGACCTATCTCAGGATATAGTCTCCTTCTTCTTCCGTTATGCATTTGAGCCAGGGATGACTGAAAGCTTTTTTGTACGAGTCATCATTAATAATGGAGTAATTGAGGGATTTGCGTGATACCTTTCGGGCTTCGATCTTGCCTTCCGGCAGTTGCCCTGTTTGCAGGTACCGCTTGATCGGGCTCATCCAGGTTTCATCCCCTTAATAAATCTCCATCATTTCTGGCTCGTTTAAGGAGGAGGAGGCTTGGTCGATGATAGTGATATTTTCTTCTATAGCTATTTGTTCGGAGGCAGACATTTTTGCGAGCCGATCGGCCTCTAAAGTTTGGTCCCTTGTCACCTTCTGGAGATTCCAGTCCGATCCATATTCCTCAAGTATTTTGAACGCGGCCTTGACCTTTGCTAAGTACTGGATCATGTTGGTTTCTCTAGCTTCAAAGGTGACCAAGACTTGGCTCGTTACGAGCTGGGAGTCGCTCTTGATGGTCACTTACTCCAGTCGGATGGCCTAGAGTAGTCTCAATCCATGCAGGAGCGCCTCATACTCCGCCACATTATTAGTAGCTTTGAAGCAAAGTTTTATTGCGTACCTTATTATGATGCCCAAAGGGCTTGTTATTACAATGCCCACACCTCCTCGGGTATCATTTGCTGCGCCGTCTACAATCATTTCCCATTTTTGAAGCTTCGGTTGACTGTCGGGCTCTTCGCCGGCGTATTCAGCAACAAAATCTGCTAAAGCATGGGCCTTTATTGCCGCCCTGGGCTCGTACCTCACATTCCACAACTGTAGCTTGATTGCCCATCCCACCATTTTGCCCTCAAGGTCGGGGGTCTGAAGAATTTTTCTGATTGGATGACCCAACTGGACCACAATTGTGTGTGCCTTGAAGTATTGTCTTAGCTTTCTCGTGCACATCATAAGGGCAATGATGAGCTGCTCGACTGGACCCTTCTTCAATTTTGCACCTCTGAGCACTTGACTCACATAATATACAGGAAACTATTGGGTTCCTTCTTCCCTGACCAGGACACTTGCAATGGCTTGACCAGAGGTGGATAAATAGAGATACAAATTTTTACCTGGGATCAGTCAGCTGAGCAGTGGTGGGTTTGTGAGGAATTTCTTTAGCTCTTCAAAAGCTTACTGGCAGTCTGCACCCCAGCTGAAAATCTCATTTTTTCTCAACTTCTTGAAGAAAGGAGTGCATCGCTTGGCTGAGGAGGAGATGAATCTTCCAAGGGCAATAATTCTGCCATTCATCTTCTGAACATCCTTTATGGTCCTAGGGGGTTGCATCTCAAGGATGGCCTTTATTTTCTTTGGATTGGCTTCAATCCCCCTTTGAGAAACCATGAAGCCCAAAAATTTTCCCAACGGGACCCCAAAGATGCATTTCTCGGAGTTGAGCTTCATCTGGAATTTATTCAAAGTACAAAAAACTTTTGCCAAATCGGCAGGATGTTCTTCAGGGCTCTTGCTTTTGACTATCATGTCGTCCACATATATCTCCACGTTCTGCCCGATCTGGTCTTTAAAAATTTTATTCATGAGACGCTGATACGTGGCACCCGCATTTTTCAGACCGAACGGCATCACCTTGTAACAAAAGGTCCCGTCGTCTGTGATAAAGCTGGTCTTCTCCTGATCTAAGAGCGACATCAGGATTTGATGGTAGCCAGCGTATGCATTGAGGAGGGAGTAGATTGCATGGCCTGTAGTGGCATCTACCAGTTGGTCTATACTTGGCAGGGGGTAGCTGTCTTTTGGACATGCTTTATTGAGGTCTGTGAAGTCCACACACATCCCTAGCTTCCCCGTCTTCTTTTTCACCAGGACCACATTGGCAAGCCACTCGAGATAGTCTACCTCTCGTATCGTCCCGGTCTTCAGTAGCCTATCGACCTCCTCTGATATGAACTTCCTTCGCTCGGGCGCATGCCTGCGGAGCTTCTGCCTTATCGGCGGGTGAGTTGGTCCACATTGAGTTTGTGGGTGATCACTTTAGGATCAATGCCAGGGATATCTTTTGGCTTCCAGGCGAAGGATGCTTGGTTGATGGTCAAGACATGCATGACAGCATCCTCTGTTTCTGCATTCATGTTGGTCCTGACCTGGACGTTTTGGCCCTTTGCCAATGCCCTCGTTTTCACCTCTTCAACGGGATCCATTCTTGGCCTTTCTGCCCGCTCGGACCTCTCCAGCCCTGGCTCCACAATCATGGCTTCCTTCTGCTGCTTTATCGTGGTGACATACACCTATCGGGATGCCTTTTGATCGCCCCTTAGAATGGCAACTCCCCCTCAAGTTGGGATTTTCATCACCATGTACCGTATGCTTGTAACAGCTTTGGTTTGAAAAAGCAGTGGCCTGACAAAGATGGCGTTATAGGCAAAAATCATATCAATCACCATGAATGTTACCTTGCCGGCGTGGGCAAGCGTCTCTTGGCTAAGCTCGACGAAGAGTTCAACAGATCCCGCCACTGGGACAGTGGCATTGCCGAGCCCAATCAGCGGAGTGGCGTTCGGCTTTAGCTCTTTTATCGGAAGTCCCATGGCTCGGTAGGCTTGAAGGGTGAGCACGTTAACAGTGCTGCTATTGTCTACCAAAATCCTTTTGACGTTGAAATTGTTAATCCGAGCTCTGACGACGAGAGCGTCCTTGTGAGGGAACATTATGTCTCGTGCGTCTTCGCTTGATATGGTGACTGGAGCATGCTGTTCGGCCTGGTGAGAAAGATAAACACCCTTCCCCTTATTTTTTCTAGATAAGTCCTCTCCATAGGATAATCCTCCAGTGACCACATTTACCACTCCGAAATACAGTCTGCGCGGGTCGGCATTCCTCGGATTTCTGTGCTCGTCATCATCATTATAGCCAGAGTCATCCTTCTTGGGGTGACTTTCCCCTCTAGTCAGACCTATTAATTTTTTGAGGGACCCCCTCCGTATAAGTCGTTCAATCTCTTTTTTCAATGAGGTACACTCGTCAGTCATGTGACCAATATCTCTATGAAACTCACAATATTTGCTGGGGTCCCTGATAATTTTGCTTTGCTCGGACTGCCTTCTAGGCCAATTAACCTTGTTGTGCTTTTCCTTAATCCTCATCAACACTTGAGCCGGATTGGTGTTGAGTGGGGTAAATGTTCCGATTGGTCGGTCATCCGAGCGTTCGAATCTTTCCCGTCCAGACTCTTTTTGCTTCCCCAAATTTCTTAAGGCCGTGGCTCTGTCTGGGCTCCTCGCTATTCGTTCGAATGCGGGAGCTCTATTGAATGACCGTCCATCTGGATGCTGTAGCCGATCCATGATGTTGGTCCTTCTCCCCCTGCTAGACCTCAAGGCATCATCCAGCTAGATGTGCTGCCAGGCCCTTTCCATCTGATCAGCAAAATTGACTGGGGGTCTTGTAGTTATTGATTCAAATAATGGGGGATCCGTGAGGCCCCCAGCCAAGGCGGTACTCGCCATCTCAACACTTACATTCCTCACTTCAGATATGATAGCTCGGAACCTATCGATATAGTTTCTAAGACTTTCATCAGATCTCTGGTAGAGATTACATAGGTCGTTCACCGATTTTGGTGCACGTGTCTGCACGATAAATCTTGTGGTGAATAACTCTTTAAGTTGTCTGAAGGAGGTGATTGATTCCTGTGGCAGTTCATGGAACCAATTCAAAGCATCGCCTCCCAAGGTGGTGGGAAAGATTCTGCAGGCTATCCTCTCGTCGTAGGTGTAGACCTGCACTTTTATCAAATATTCCGCTAGATGAGTGGTGGGGTCAGTTTTACCTGTGTATTTATCCATCACCACATCTCTCCACCTGGAAGGCAGCTCGGAGTCCGTTATTTCCCTGCAGAATGGGGAGGCAGTGTTCCTGCAGGTGTTCCCTTCGAATATGGCTTTTTTGAGGCCGGTGAACCCAAATTGCCTGAGCTTTTATTTAATCCATTTGTCTTTCGTGCTCATGGTCGTAGAGATAGACTCGTTTCTCGGCTTTCTAGAGTGGCTGCAGTTCGGCGTGCACATAAAGGACAGGTCATCCCTAATGGATGGGGTAGAAGATCTGCTGGGAAGATAAGTAGAGTCTCTACTCGAGGACATTGTCCATTTCCCTTTGTCGTATCTGCCTGGGGTCCTGGTGATGCCCCTTCCACTGTCATGAGCCCTTGGCTCTTTGATGGAGATGCCCTTATTTCTTCTCCTTCCGAAGTCTTCGTCCATGAAGTCCTCTTCACGGTCTCTTTCGGAGGTTCTGGGCATCTTGCCCTTTCTAATTGTTTGGACTATACTCTTAATGAAGCCACTAAGGAGGGCGCGCATGTCCATGACTGTAATGGGAGTATTCTCCGGTTGCTGTAGAACGGCATCATTGAATTCTGGAAGAAGGTTCCCCCAAGCTGGGGACGTGGGAGATCTCTCTCTTCTCTCTGAGGGGTCAGATCTGCCCTGGCTATTACCACTACGATTATACTCTCCAGAATTCTCGTTTGATCTTGAACTTACCATAGCTCTCAACGAAAGCACCAAATGATAAGACCGAGAAAGTCTTTATCTAAAAGAGAGAGGAGCTGATTGGAAGTCTTCAAGTAGTAGAGAGTGAGAGCCGATCGGATGGTTGAAACCTGCAAATAAGAATGCCCGGTCGGACCAGGCATAAGCACTCCGAAGCTTAAGTTAGTAGCTTTCTAGAGAGAGAATCTCAGAGATTTGATACCTGGTGCCACTGTTTGTTGGGCTATTTATATGAGATAGGAGAGGTGCACTTGAGTGTCTGGGGAGTGATAACTGGCAGTCAGAGTAGGTGAGCGGCGAAGCGGCAGGGAGCAGGTGAAGGGCATGGCACTGCCTTGTGTCAGTGGGCTGATTAGACGTGTTGTCACATCAGTCCGATCGGACGTGGCGCTGCCTTTATACTCAAGTTTTGTGCTCTTTTCTGATGGGCCTTGGGCCTTGCCAAGTGGATTAGACCGACTGAATGGGCCTCTTTAGGTATGTCATTTATGGTATTATCAATAATAATAATAATAATAATAATAATAATAATAATAATAATAATAATAATAATAATAATAAGGAAGAATAAATAATCAAGTAAAAGTAAAAGAATAATAAAAAAAGTAAAAAGATATTAAATCAATATCTAAGATTACATAAAATAAACAAATAAATAATAGATCAAAAAATCTACATTATGACTAATTAAATATGAACAAAAATAAATAAAAGAAAATAAAAAAAGAAATCGAGTCTAAAAGTTTTACCCTCAGATTTCGGATTTGATAGAATAGGTGAAAATAGTTGATTTGCCTTACTTTGATTTACAAAATAATAGATAAAAAATAATCTAAAAACTTTTCTCTAAAAAATTGTAAAAATCTCATTTTTATGAAATCAAATAAAAATTGGATTTTAAGAACAAAAAAATTATTCTTTTTGTCTCAAAATCAATTTTTCATTCAAAAAATCAATGTAAGTTTTTGGAAGAAACCAATTGAAGAGAAAAAGAATAAAAAAAATAACAAGCGAGAAAATTAGATTTTTAAGAACAAAAAACTGTTTTTTTCTCTCAAAATCAATTATTATTCAATAAAATTCAATTTAAAATGTTTAGAAGAAAATTTATTTAAGTAAGAAGAAGAAAAAATTGAAGAAGAAGAAGAAAAATTGCAAAAACTCAAGAAAAAAGAAGAAAAAACTCCTCCAAAAGAAATCCCCCCTTTTTTCTTCCCATAATTTTCTATTTAAAAGAATAGAAATGGAAAAAATCATTAATTAAGGAAGAAAATTGAATTTTTATTAAAATTCTCTTAATTTGGGTTCAAAAATGGTAATTATCATTAAAAATTCCGAAAAAAAAAAGTGAAAAGTCAAAAAATCAAGAAAAATTGGAAAAATGGGCGAAAAACGCGATTTCGTCAGACCAGGGGCGAATGACGCCCATTGGAGGCGAGCGACGGGCGTCGGGTGCGCGCGCAGAGCGACACCCCGCGCGCTCCACACGTCGCTTGCGCTCAGGCAAGTAATGCTCCCCGGGCGTGTTACAAGCAGCGCCCGCCCAGTGCCTGCGCGCAGCACACTGGCCCTGCCACGCCAACCCTCGCGCGCGGGCTGCCGCAAATGCCAAAATTTTTTTTTAAAAAAAAAAATTTTGACTACAATGCTATAATTTTCAAACTCCATTTTTCAAATTTAATTTTTAATATATTTTTTATTATTTTTTTATTTTTTATTCTAAAATACAAATTTGACAAGCAAATCATCACTTTTAATTTTTTTGCCTGTGAACAGACATCTAATTATCATTGGATAACTCTGATCTAGACTGACTCAGGATCCGATATCTACACCACTGCCTCCGACCCCAGCCCCGTCGCGTCGCACCTCCGTCAACCCCACCCCTCTCTTCCCTTATTTGGCAGTAAGCTTTTCTTAATTCCTCCAAATTTTAATTTTAATATATATATATATATTGGTTATGGAATTTTAGAGGTTTTAATTATTGGGATGATATTAATTGTTAATTTTATGGATTATTGCTTTTCCATGTGATTATTTTTATGACTTGAATCTATTAGGGATTTTTTTTAGAAATATAGTTTGTGAGATTTTATTGTTAGTTTAATTGATTAAATTGTTGATGAATTGATTTGGCTAAATTGAAATTAAACTAAATATGCAAATTTTTGGGGATAACGTGAATTGAGTTCTCTATTGTTGGACAGGATTGGAGTTGAATCTGACGCTAATCAAAGTTTGTACACCACCGAAGGACTCTGTGTGTATTGTGTTTTGCGTTCTATTATATGATTAGTATGAGAGTTTGTTCAAATAATTAATAGCAATTATTGTAAGTAAGGCATGCTAACTTTATGTTTAGACAAGTAGAAATCACAAAGTGCAGTTGTGGTGCAAGTTGGTAAATTCAAGGAACCAAAATTACATAAAAGGAAATTTATAAATATTTGATATGTATAGAACCTCGAATGTTTAATTGGCTAATTTGAATTTTAATTTGAGTTTTCTTCAAGTTAGCTAATATGATCAAGTTAAAGAATTTTGAGAAAATCATGATTTGAGATAAGCCAGGTTATCATTGTAAATTGAGGTGATAATTGAGTATTGTTTAATGGTTGTCCTATAAATTATATACGATATGAATTTACTAAACAATTGTTATACGCGAAGAATGGATTCGAATTAACTTGTAATTAATTTATTAGATTTAATTGGGTGAATATGTATATTAATAGATTTAACTTGTTACCTAATTCTTTACTATTTTTTTTTTGATGAATGAGCAAAGCTTTGAGTTAGGGTATAAAAGAAACTTGGGACATTAAAATTTATTTATAATTAACATAATGAAAATTAACGAGTAAAATGAACTGTGTTATTGAGTGAAGGAAATTGATATTGGAGGGATGCATAGAGTAACTAATACGGATAGGTAAATATGTGTATAAGGCATGTGTTAAGTATGTGGAATTGTGAACATGCTTTAAAAAGCATTTGATTTTAACAAATGTATGCATTTTGATAGCAACTATGGGTGATTTGGAGCTACAATTAAATCTAAAGTTTTAAAAATTTTAGATTTAATTTATAATAATAACTACAGACAAATCAGTGTTGAAGATGCTGAACGAACTTTTTTAAACTCATAAAATGCTAGTTTAATTTTATACATATATTGTTTAATTTTTCACTTTTCTTTCTATGAATTAGTTGTTTTAATTTTATTTTATTTGCTATTTGTTGTTAATTTTATTTTTATTTTTTCTCATAATTTATAAATTAGGTGGTTCGTGAAGTAATTAAAGATCCAAAATGATGGTGTTCCATGGATATTTCAAGATTTTATAAAGTATTTTTTTTTTTGTAATTTTTAAATATTTTATGATTATGGACATGAGTGTTTATATTATTTATATGGTTTTAATTATATGTAAATTAATTTTTAATTTTATTTTATTAAGAAATTCGGATATTTCAAGTCTATGATATTATATTTTTTAAATTTATAGTATTGTTAATAATATTGCATAATTATTATTTACATAAATTAAATTTTTGATATAATAATAATAATAATAATAAAAAAATTAAATAAAAATACAAATACAAATTTTAATATTTAATTTCCGTCGCTAAAATTTTTTAAACATTTACTACTACTAATTTTAGGAGTTAATTAGCGATGGAGTTTTTATTTTTGCAACAATTAGTCATTTTGTCGCTAATTGTAATTAGCGATAGAATTTTCGGAATTAGCAACGGAAATTTTCGTCGCTAATTTATGTTTTTTTTTTGTAGTGTTCAATTCAACCAACTATAACAAGTAAAATTCTATTAAATTGGAAATATGATAAACTTACCAAGAATGTGTTTAATTTGGAGGTTCGAAATAGATGATAGTTTTTTTTCCATATCTATTAGTTGTTTCAAAAGTGTTTGCTTGTGGTAATAAAATTCTATTAAATTGGAAATATGATAAACCTACCAAAATTGTATTTGATTTGAAGGTTTGAAATAGATGATAGTTTTTTCGTATCTGTGAGCTGTTTCAAAAGTGTTTGATAGTAATAATAAAATTCTATTAAATTGGAAATATGATAAACTTACCAAGAATGTATTAACGATTTGGAGGTTCGAAATAGATGAGAGCTTTTTGGCAAAACCCATTCTAAGATTTTCAAACTTAAAAATTTCTACATTTGATTCCTTAAAAAAAATATATTAATTAAGTCCCTCTACTTTAATATCAAATAACATGCAATCTCTCATACACGTCATGCTAATGCATGCATTCAATCATCATTAAATGGCACGTCCAGTTAGCAAAATACATTCTCAAATTTCCTAACTTTTAAATTCTTATATTTTTGTTTGAAGTAAAATGAAATATCCCGTAATCGGCACATTAGTATAGGTTTTTGGCAAAACCCATTCTTGTGTCTCCGAATTTTATAATTTGTTACATTGGATCTCTTTACTAAAACAAAATAAAAATCTCAATAAAGTCCCTATACTTTAATATTAGATAACCCATAGTCCCTCGTACACAGCATTTTAGTGTGTGCATTTCAATCGTCGTTAAATGGCCCGTTCAATTGATAAAATATATTCTCCCCATATTATTCATGTCCTTATACTTTTGTTTGAAGTAACATGAAGTCCCTTCTAAATGCCGCATTCATATTGCTAACTGGTTCATGGTGTTGCTAAAAAAAATGAGTTTAAAAGTTTAGTTTGAAGAAAGAAAATGCGAAAAGGAAAAGAAGAGAAAGAGAGAGGAATATCACAGTGCAAAAGGCATTGAAAGTTTGAAGATTGTGGCTAACGGTCCCTGGTCATTACTTGTCCGAATACATATAGAAGTCTATTTTCTTTCCTGTGGCATTGGTTAGAGGTGGATCGCCCTCTATAACCTTAGCTATAAAGGTGAGCATAGAAAAGAAGCTATCTCCTAGTTCTTCTTGTGTGTACTTTACTGGCTGCTGACCCATCCATTTAAAAAAGTCATCGAATCGTGCATCTATTGTTAAATTCTCGTTTCTCTCAAATCTTTTTGCTGTCGATGACATCTGTCGTAAGATTCTAACTACTGGTAAAGGTAAGGCCAAGAATCCTCTTTTTACTAGAGGTAAAGAGAAAGTTCTGCTTTGAGTCAGGAGTGTTGACATGGTTTTTTTCAGATCAAGACCTTACCTTATTGTAGTTAGTCTAAGGAGGTGTAAAAGCTAAGACATCCTTTTAAATGGCCTTACAGGGAGTGTAACAAAAGTCCATAAGTATGAGACCTCTTAGCAACTAACCCGTAACAACCTCCCCTCCCTGCACCGAAGGAGATCCGAGGGTAATTGAGGAACGAGGGCTTTCTTTCACTCTGATTCACCTCCGGTGTACCCTATGGAATCCTTTTCTGAAATTCAATTTCGTGACCAAAAATGGAAGAATAGAATAAGAAGATAAGGATCAAGACGGTGAAACGCAAAGAAGAAGAATAAAAAGATAAGGAGAAATAATCTACTGCTGTAACATTTCAATCCTACAAAAACTAAACCGTTAGAGCAAGAGAAAATCTTGATCCAACAATTCAGATTTGCTCGCACCACATACATCTGCGCATCAATTTATACCTCGATTGACCGAACGAGCCTTCTAACGATAATTGAAATACATGCGCACCAGTCCATTAATTAAGGATTATAGGTTATCTCATATTAAAGTATATAGACTCAATTAATAATTTTTTGTTGTATAAGGACCTAATGTAGAAAGTTTTAAAAGTTCAAAAACTTGAGTGGATTTCGCCCTACTGACTGGACACGCCTTTTAACCGCGATTAAAACACTCAAATGTTATTATCGTTATTTAAGAACTATGTGTTGTCTAATATCAAAGTATAGGGAGTTAATCGAGAATTTATATATATATATATATATAAAGGAAATTAATGTAAAAAATTTTAAAAGTTTAAAGATCTCATAATGAATTTTGCTAAGCTTCTTTTATATATATATATATATATATATATATATATATGTCACCAGTTTCAAAAGTGTTCAATAGTGTTTTTATAATAAAATTCTAATAAGTTGGAAATATGATAAATTTATCAAGAATGTGCTTGATTTGAAGATTTGAAATATATGATAGTTTTTTCATATCTATCAGCTCTTTAAAAAGTGTTTAATAGTGTTTGCTAATAAAATGCTATTAAATTGGAAATATGATAAATTTGTCAAGAATATGTTTGATTTGGAGGTTCGAAATAAATGGTAACTTTTTTGTGTGAATCAATTGTTTAAAAGTGTTTGATAATATTCTATCAATTAGCTACTATGAGCTAAATTTTTATTTCAATTAGCAGCTAAATTTATCTCAATTAGCTAAATTTTATTTTTATTTAAAATCTAATATATTTTTATTAATTATAAATTTCTCTCATCAATAACTTAATTTCTTATAAATACAAATAACAATAACAAATATTAAAATGTTATAAATAATAAAAATAATTACTAAAGTATATACATATATGTAAATTATACCATAATGATAATTTAACATGTTGGCTCAATAATTTATTTAAATATCTAAACTTTAACAGTAATATGTTGAACACCTATATTTATCAATTTTACAAATAATAAATATAAATTTATACAGATTTTGAAAAATTAGAGTGCGTGACACTTAACTACGCTGATATAGTAGCATAAAATATCAAAATCAAAAAAAAATTAACTTGTATTATTTTCAAGTTCTACCGATTTTACTGTGTATATGAAATATGTTTTATTACAATGGTTCAAATATTATATCAATTCAGTTAAGTGTCACGTGCTTCTATTTTTCAAAAAATACTATGAATTTATGTTTATTATTTGTAAAATTGATAAATATAGATGCTCAATAAATTATTATTAAAATTTAAGTGTTCAACTAAATTATAAAGTAAAATTCAAATATTTGCATATGTATTTTTTTTTTTTTTTTTTTTTTTGGAAAAGGCTTCTAGAAAGAATATTTAGATGGAAACCAATAATAAAGGATAAAAAGGAGACTCGATATAAAAAGTAGGGAATTTATCTACATGGACCCTCAACTGACGCTCCAACATTATAATTGATGAAACTGGGCCTCATTGTTATTCTTACTTTCCAAAGAATGATCTTGCCAGTAACCTAATATCCTATAACATGAGGCCCATATCAAAGACTGGTGCATAGCTTATTAGGAGAAAAGCTACTAAAGTGTAAATATTAATTTTCTTTTTTATTATTGCAATGGACAGATGTCCTATTCCAGCACATTAAATAGGAGGCTAGAATCCAGAAAAAATAAAAAATAAATAAAAATGCACAAGACTAACCTAAAACCAAAATAAATGTCTGATTTGATACCTTCATGAAATTAATAGTTGCACTTAAAAATGCAATAGATTGTAAGAAACAACTTTATAAGTGTATATGCTTTGATACATTCATATCATAAACTTGATGATTGTACTTTATTGATGGATGTTCTCATACATTCATTTTGTTGGGCTTCTTCTGACCCATGAAAAGAGATACCAAATATTGACCCTTATATCAGGTGTATAAAAGATATAAATGCATATGAATAATTTATAAGGGTGCGAGAAAAAAAAATTGGATAAGTGAGAGTTGAAAAAAGGAAAAACTGCATTTTTCTAACACAGAGCAGTCCACAATCTCCCCATTTATCGGAGATTCAGCCGTTGAATTGAGCTAAAATTTGGAAAGAAGTTTTTTCATATGTTGATCTTCATTTTCAACGGTGAAGATCGGATTCAAAAGTCCGTAACTTATTTCTTGTCTGAAATAATAGATTTTTCTTCTACACAGACCAGTCCCACGAATTATTTATTTCATGGAGATTGAACTGTTGGATTGAGCTGAATTTTGGATAGAATCTTTCTCACATCCTGATATTCATTATCAACAGTAAAGATCGGATTCTGACATCCGGAGATTAGTTCATGGGTAGAACATAATTCAAATTTCTGGATATTAGTTCTCTTACTTTTGTCTTTGATTTATTTTATATATCTTGATGTTTATTCCAATTATGATGATGATGATGATGATTATATGTCTCTAGTTTTTTCTAGAGAAAATTTGCTATAATAAGTAGAATATATGTTCTATTTACCCATTATTTGATAGTGAAAGATTTAAGAGACCCAAGAGTCCCTTGATTTTTACTCCTTACATTGAGAGTTTTTTCACGTAAAAATTTTGTGTGTTCTTGTGTTAATTGTGGCTGTAGAGTCCAGAATTTATTGTTGTGGTATTTATTTTAGATATTGTTCTACTTGTTAGTTTACCTCAAACGTTCATTCGAGTAGTGAAAGATAAACAACGAGAATTCATTTCGCACATTTAGTGTTTCCGTTGTTGGTCATTTTTTCCATCAGATTGGTATCAGAGCCTTTGGTTGTTGTTATTGTTAGACTTGTTTGAATAATGGAAGCTAATACAAGTAGAATGGTTAATTTAAATGGTTCAAATTACCATGTCTGAAAAGGCAAAATAAAGGATCTTTTTTATGTGAATGATTATTATCTACCGGTATTTATTGAAAATAAGCCTGATGATAAGAAAAGGGCAGAATTGACTATTTTGAATCGACAGGTTTGTGGGTATATACGACAATGGGTGGATGAAAATATTTTGAACTATATTAGTGGTGAGAAAGATGCACGTAAATTATGGAACAAATTTGAGCAGTTGTATGCTAAAAGACAGGGAATAACAAGTTGTTTTTTATCAAGCAAATGATGAATTTAAAGTACTGAGATGAAACTCCTATAGGAGACCACTTGAATGCCTTCAAAGGAATTATAAATCAGCTTGAAGGAATGGGGATCAAGTTTCAGGATGAGATACAGGTTTTGTGGGTTTTTGGTATATTACTGGACTCTTGGGAGACGTTTAGAACGTCATTATCTAACTCTACGTTAGATAGGGTTATTACCATAAAATTGGATAAGGGTAGTGTCCTGAATGAAGAGATTAGAAGAAAGTCACAAGGTTCCTCCTCAAATTTAGAAGTCTTAGTCACAGAAAGGCGGAGGAGAAGTAAAAGTAAAGGTCTGAATAGAGGAAATCAACGCAGCAGTTCTAAGGGTAAGCTTGCTGATATTGAGTGTTTTCATTGTGGCAAGAAGGGGCACACTTGAAAGTTCTGCAGAAAGTTGAAGAAAAAGAACAAACAACAGGCTGAAAACAATCAGAAGAATACTGACAGTGGTAATGAAAATGCTATGGTCAATGCTACTACTGATAATTATCTTGTTTGTTGTGATTGCGACATTATTAACCTTGCACATGATGAGTCGAGTTGGGTAATTGACAGTGGTGCTACGTGTCATGTTGCATCACGAAAGAATTATTTTTCATCTTATACTCCAGGTGACTTTGGTGATGTACAGATGGGTAATGATGAGATATCAAAAGCTATTAGTATTGGATAAGTCTGTTTGAAATTTGACACTGGGATGGAGTTGGTTTTGCATAACATGAAACATGCCCTAAATATGAGATTGAATTTGATTTCTACAGGCTTGCTTGATGATGATGGCTATTACAATGGCCTTGGTAATGGACAATGAAAGCTCACTTGATGTTCTTTGATTGTGGCAAGAGGTGGCAAACATTCAAAGTTGTACACAGTGCATCCAAAGATCTCCAAAAGCTTTGTTAATGTAGTGGATAATACCGATGTGATTGATTTATGGCATAAGAGACTTGCCCATGTGAATGAAAATGGCATGTCTATGTTGTCAAAGAATTGCTATATGGTGTGCAGGATATTCACTTTAAAAAATATTCTAACTGCTTGACAAGTAAACAGACAAATGTCTCTTTTAAGAGCCATCCTCCTTCTAGGAATGAGAATATACTTGATTTGGTGCATTCCGATATTTGTGGTCCTATGTCTATAAGGACACTTAGTGGTTCTTTTTATTTTGTTACATTCATTAATGATTATTCAAAGAAGATATTTATACCTTGAAGTCTAAATATCAAGTATTATATGCATTCAAGCAGTTTCAAGCTCTAGTTGAGAGGCAGACTAGGAAGAAACTCAAGTATATCCGGACAGATAATGGAGAGAAATACATAGGCCTTTTGGTGCACATTATAGACAACAAGGTATTCGGCACCAAAAGACTCCTCCAAAGAACCCACAACTGAATGATTTAGCAGAAAGGACAAATAAGACATTGGTTGAGCGAGTCAGATGTGTGTTATCACATGCGGGATTGCCTAGATCATTTTGGGGTGAGGCTTTGAGTACTGTAGTACATGTTTTAAATCTAACACCTTGTGTTCCTTTGCATTTTGATGTTCCTAACAGAGTTTGGGGCAACAAAGATGTTTGTTATGATTGTTGGCTCAATGGGCTAGTGTTTTAGGTTTTGATGCATTAACAAAACATTTGCACTTGATAAAATTGGATTTCCTTCTAGAATTTTATATTGCAGGCCCAAAGTTCAAGTGCTGATACAGAGTGTTCTACCAAGCACAGAACACGATGCAGAGTGTTCTACCAAGTACAGAATAAACGTGTTCGTGTTCTACATCCGTCAGAACAAACCTGCAGTCCTAAAGGTTTATTAGAAAATAAACTTTGTAAAATCATCTTTGAGGTTCCCACACACTCACAGCACGTCTATTGCATTATTATCTGCATAAAATATATTTTTAAATCACATGATTACCTAAAACAAAATTATCTCTTTCCTAAAAAGATAAAAATCCACAATTAAAGCTCTTGAAAATGGAAAGGAAGTCTTTCATTTTAAATCTGATTCTTCTTGCTCAAAGAAGAATAAAATCAGATGAAATCACTCTCAAATCAGATCTCTTCAATCATAGAAACATTTTTGAAATTATGTTCACACCTAACAACTACAATTTTCAGCTATAAAAAGAATTGTGTTGGTGTGTTTTATTAAGTGAGTGAAAAACGATTTTCTGTTCTAAAATTGTGTTTTATCTTGTAAGTTTTTCATTCCTTCATGTGCATTCATGATCACATCTCCTCAAATATGATTATAGCTTCAATTGTAATCATGTTAAGTGAGGTTTTGAATTTGTGAGATAAAATGGTGAGGTTAGGTTGCTAGAACCTAGGAAAATTAACTAAGCAAGTGTTTAGGTTCTTTTACTTGGGAAAAAGGGCTAAGTGTTTTGATCATTTTACTTTGCAAAAATGATTAAGTATTTTAAAGTTTTCACTTGGGAAGAAAAACTTGGGATAGCTATTTTGTAACAGGCTTTTGACTCTTGCCCGTAAATAGAGTCACAATAGAAAGAGAGAAACTCTTAAGACGGATTGTCTTAAGGAGAGGATGTAGGCAATGGCCGAACCTCTATAACTAGCGGTGTTAAATTTCTCTATCCCTTAATCTCTTTTTATTTTGTGCTTTATAACTTATGCTGAAATTAACTGTTTTACCTATTCTATATTCTACAGAACAGAGTCAGAAAAATTGCCTGTGTTCTAGAAAAACGGGATAAACTTGATTTTTCTAAATTAATCCATCTCATGAAAGTCTGATCTCTTCTCATTAATAATTTCGTCCATAGGTGTTGTTTTTAATCATGAAGGATAATAAAAATTTACATGAAGTAAATTTGCATAAAATGAATTTATTATAATGATAAAAATATGCATATCAATTGTTTGTATTCTAACATATCCAGACTACGAAAAAATGATGAAATGATCTATTCACCCCCCTCTAGATCATATAATTGGGACTCACATTTGGTATCAGAGCAGGTCTCACATTTTTATTTTGCAGGCTTAACAACCTAGAGAGATCCAAAGATGGCTGGAACGAATCATGTGAACACAACTTTTGCTGAAGGACAATCATCAACACGTCCTCCTTTGTTTTGCGGACAAAACTTTTCATTTTGGAAAGCCAAGATGAGACATTTCATTCAAATGCAAGACATGGAGAGCTGGAAGATGGTGACCAATGGATTTCGTCCACCAACAAAAGTTGAGAATGGAACTGAAGTTCCTAAAGCAGAAAATGAGTATTCTGAAACTGATATTTTAAACATTCAAAGAAATTCAAAAGCAATGAGTTTATTATATTGTTCTTTGGATGCTAATGAGTTCAATAGAATTTCAGCTTGTGATACAGCCAAAGAAATCTGGGATAAATTGGTGGCAACTTACGAAGGAACCAATCAAGTGAAGGATTCCCGTCTACATGTTTTAATGTGTGATTATGAATCATTCAAAATGAAGCCTAATGAAACAATTTCTGAAATGAGTGACAGGTTTGTCAAGATTACAAGTTCCATGAAAGGTCTTGGAAAGATTGTAAATGAGGAAGAGCAAATAAAAAAATTGATCAGATCACTGAACTCAAATTGGCGTGAAAAAGTGGTTGTCCTGCTGGAAAAAGATTTGCGTAATTTTTCATATGATGATCTAATTGGATCCTTACTGTCTTATGAACTTGTGGTGCAAAGTCAGGAAAATGAAGAGAAACAGAAAGGAATTGCTCTAGCTGCAGACTCAAATGAAAATACCTCAGATGAAGAATTTGCAATGATCACTAGAAAATTTCAGAAATTCTACAGAAAGGAAATGAAACGTGGAAGATTTCAAAAGAATGTGCGTAACAACAAGGCTGAAAATTCTCAACAAAATTCTGGAGAACCAGTGTGCTATCACTGCAATAAGCCTGGACATATCAAGACCAAATGTCCTCTCCTAAAAAGAAATGACAAGAAGTTTAACAAGAAGGCAATGATGGCAACATGGAGTAACAGTGATGACTCTAGTGAAGAGTCAGAATCAGATCAAAATACAGAAGATGCTGGTTTGATGGCTATGTCTGATGAAGAATCCAAACAAAATGATGTACCAGTGAATCAGGAGGAAACAGAGAATGAAGTAAGTGATTCTGACCTAAATCTTATAGAGTTAAATGAAATATTTGAAGAGCTGTGCACGAAATATGATAACGTGAAGAAAAGAAATTGTGAAATTGTGGCTAGCTATCAAACATTGTTTGAGGATTACAAAAATTTAGAAGAATCACATAAAAATCTGAAAGTTAATGTTGAAAAACTATTGAGAAATGCTCAAAAAGATCGGAAAAAATATCTGGAATTAATTGAAGATTGGGATAATCTAGAAAATGAGCTGAACATAAAATCATGTGATTATGTGGAACTTGAGATGATTGTTTATGAATTAAAGAAGGAGGCTGAAAAATTGAAAAGAAAAAATGAAGAGTTAATGGTGTCTTCAATTGATGATTTAAAAGAAGAGATTGAAAAACTAGGAGAAGAAAAAGAAGAATTAAGAAGGTCTACTTCTTGAGAAGTTGTTGATCTAAATATCATGATTGGAAAATTAAGAAGGGAAAATGAAGCACTTAAGGAATCAGCTGATGAAACTAATGAAATGGATAACCAAGTGGAGAAAATCAAAAGGGCTGAACATATAGCTGTACCCAAAATATCATGTACCTTCTGTGGCAAAAATGGTCATATTGCTAAAAATTGTTATCACAGAAAGAAGGGAAAAGAAAAGAATCATGAAGCTGGAAGTGAAACTTTTACTATGAAAACTAACCACCAAGGACCCAAAAGTAATTGGGTACCTAAGAAGAAATGATTATCTTGCAGGTTTGTCTAAAGAGCAACATGAACAACAAGTGGTATCTAGACAGTGGTTGCTCAAGACATATGACATGGGACAAAAAAAAGTTTGTTGAACTCTCTATGAAAAATGGAGGGACTGTCAGTTTTGGTGACAAAAATAAAGGCAAAATCATTGGAGTTGGAACCGTTGGAACCAACCCACGTATCAAAGATGTTTCACTAGTGAAGGGATTGAAATATAATCTCCTTAGTGTAAGCCAATTATGTGACAAGAATAACAGAGTTATCTTTGAAATAAAAGACTGCAAAGTTGAAGATGCAAAATCAGGTAATACTATCCTTACTGGTTATAGAACTGAAAATATTTATCAAGTCAGTTTGGATGATTATGAAAATAATAAGTCAACTTGTTTAATGTCAAAAGATGATCAAAACTGGATTTGGCATAAAAGATTAGGTCATGCAAGTTTACATGCTATTGAAAAATTATCTAAAAATGATTTAGTTATTGGCTTGCCTAAAATCAAATTTGATAAGAAATATGTTTGTGAAGCATGTCAATTGGGTAAACAAACTAGAAATTCATTTAAATCCAAGAAAGAAATATCGACTAAAAAATGTTTAGAAATGTTGCATATGGATTTATTTGGACCAATTTCTCCATCTAGTCTAAAAGGAAAAAGTTATGTGTTTGTAATTGTTGATGATTACTCACGTTTTACATGGACAATTTTTCTTGCACATAAATTTGAGACGTTTGAGGCATTCAAAAAGTTGGCAAAAAGATTACAGAATGAAAAGGGATATCATATTATCAAAATTCGAAGTGATAATGGAGGAGAGTTTGTAAACAAAGAATTCGATGACTTCTGTTCAAAAGAAGGAATTGAACATAACTTTTCAGCGCCAAGAACTCCACAACAGAATGGAGTAGTGGAACGAAAAAACAGAACACTGCAGGAAATGGCAAGGACCATGATGAACGAAAACAACTTGCCTAAATACTTCTGGGCTGAAGCAGTAAACACAGCAAGTTATATCATCAACAGAGTCCTGATTAGAGCAATTTTGAACAAAACTCCATATGAGCTTTGGAAAGGAAGGAAGCCAAACATCAATTATTTCCATACATTTGGCTGTAAGTGCTTTATATTAAATGATAAGTATAATCTAGGAAAATTTGAGGCTAAATCTGATATTGGAATTTTCTTAGGTTATTCACTTAAAAGTAAAGCATATAGAATTTACAATAAGAGAACACAAATGGTTGAAGAATCAATTAATGTTAAATTTGATGAGACTGATGTCTACACTGGAGAAAGGTGTTTTTCTGATGATGATACAGGTGACAAGAGCGAAAAAGTTGAAAGAAAAACACAAACAGATCAAGATGGAACAAATGAGACAACAGAAGAAACAAATTATGAAGAACCAGAACAGAATCTTGACCCACCTAAGGAATGGGATGTACACAGGAATCATTCAAAAGAGGACTTACTAAGTAGTCCATCAACTAAGATGATGACTAGAAGACAACTAAGAGAATTCTGTAGTAATGTGGCATTTGTATCTCAAATTGAACCAAAAAATATTCAAGAAGCTCAAGATGACAACAACTGGTTGCTTGCAATGCAAGAAGAACTGAATCAATTTGAAAGAAATAAGGTATGGTCTCTTGTTCCAGAACCGAAAAATCATTCAATTATAGGAACAAAATGGGTCTTCAGGAATAAGATGGATGAGCAAGGAAACGTAACAAGAAATAAAGCAAGACTTGTGGCTCAAGGGTATAATCAAGAAGAAGGTATTGATTTTGATGAAACATTTGCACCTGTTGCACGTTTAGAAGCTATTCGTATCCTATGTGCATTTGCATGTTTTAAGAAAATCAAGCTTTATCAAATGGATGTTAAAAGTGCATTTCTAAATGGATATCTTAATGAGGAAGTATATGTTGCACAACCACCTGGTTTTGAAAACATTGAATTTCCAAATCATGTTTATAAATTGACAAAAGCCTTATACGGTTTAAAACAAGCTCCAAGAGCTTGGTATGAAAGACTCTCAAATTTTTTAATACAACATGATTTTGCTAGAGGAAAAATTGATAATACATTGTTTATAAAGCATAATCAAACTGATATCATGCTTGTGCAAATATATGTGGATGATATTATATTTGGTGCTACTAACATCTCAATGTGCAAGGAATTTAAAAAATTGATGAAAGACGAATTTGAGATGAGCATGATGGGAGAATTGACCTTCTTTTTGGGGCTGCAAATTAATCAAAATAAAGATGGGATCTTTATTAGTCAAGTCAAATACACAAAAGAATTACTAAAGAAATTCAAGATGATGGAAGCAAAGATAGTTAGTACACCAATGAGTCCATCAATTAAACTTGATCCTGATGAGAAAGGTAAAAATGTGGACCAGAAGCTTTACAGAGGAATGATTGGGTCACTACTATACTTAACTGCCAGCAGACCTGATATACACTTTAGTGTATGTCTATGTGCTCGGTTCCAATCAAATCCAAAGGAATCTCATCTATCAGCAGTAAAAAGAATTCTGAGATACTTGTTGGGGACTCAAAATATTGGTTTATGGTATTTTAAAGACTCAAGCTTTAATCTTGTTGGTTTTTCAGATGCTGACTTTGCAGGTTGCAGAATTGAGAGAAAAAGCACTTCTGGAACATGTCAATTATTAGGACAATCTCTCATTACATGGTCTAGCAGAAAACAACATTCTGTTGCCTTATCAACTGCAGAAGCAGAGTACATTGCTGCAGGAAGTTGTACTGCACAAATTCTTTGGATCAAGCAACAACTAATTGATTATGGTTTTGAACTGAAGGAAATACCTATTTATTGTGATAACACAAGTGCAATCAATCTCACTAAAAATCCAGTTATGCATTCAAGAACAAAACATATTGAAATCAGACATCATTTCATACGAGATCATGTTCAAAAAGGGGACATTAGAATGGAGTATATTTCAACTGAACATCAATTAGCTGATATCTTCACCAAACCATTGAAGGAAGAACAATTCTACAAATTAAGAAGAGAATTGGGCATGGGTATGCTAGAAAATCTATCCTAAAAGGTAATTTTACTTTTTAATTTTTTATTATTTTTTTCTCATGCTTGCGTGTTCTATATCTATGTTCTATATGTGATAGATTTTAATACTTCTCACAGACTAGTCGTGCTCTATTTTTCTTGATAAAATCAGTTATGGAAAGTTCTTTATTTTATTTTTTAGTGCTAGTTTAATGGAGATGTTTTCGGGCTCAAAAAGGGAAGTTATTGTCTTTTTCTATATAGTTCACCTTCCTCTTTTAAACCTTTTGATTTTCCTAAATAAAAACCTTTTTAAAAAACTTTAAAAGTACAACTTTTCACCTACCCTCTTTATTGTTTCGGTTTTCTATGAAAAGTCTTTAAAAATCTGATTTTTACACTCTTCTTCATACTCTCTCGTCTCTCTCTACACCCAAGTCATGGCAAGAGTAAAATCCCAAGGACACAAAAAACCCTCATCTTCATCACACGAAATGATTTCATCCTCTGCCACCAACTCATCGCAATCTGAGAAAGAGCGCTCTCCACCACCAAGAACGATATCGATGCTAAAAGTAAAGGAGATTCGCGATTTTCTCATTCCCAAATCTGTCGATTGGGAAGTTTTGGAGCATACTACTCCATCGGTGGCTACATGGCTTGAACGACTTCAATGGCGAGGTATTTTAACTTACGAGTCTGAAATATATCCCTCATTCTTTAAAGATTTTTTCCAAACTAGGAAAATGCTTGATAATGAATCTATGGCTGTTAAAATACAAGGGCAGTATAAGATACTTACTCCTGGAACTATAGCCTTACTTTTTAACATGAGAAACGATGGTTTCAAAATCACTAAGCACACAAGACTAACCGAAATTGGGGGTTTCAATAAAATTGAGTTTTTAAATGAAACAGCTGATATGGAGCAATTCTCTAGGAAAGACAAAACCCCTCCTTCAACGAACATGAACTTAGAATTTCGAATTCTGCACAAATTTTTGGTTGAGATCTTAGTACCTAGAGCTGGCAGTGTAGATCACGTTACTGACTCTGATTTGGGCATTATGTGGCATGTATATAGAGGGTATTCCATTAATCTGCCTTACTTGATTTTTCATCAAATCACATCTGTGAAAGAAAATCAGCGTTACCCCTTTGCTATGATACTGAGTGCTAGCTTCCTTTATTGGAATTTGCCTGTGGAACGAACTGATTGTGCATTATTCAATGCTAAGCTAAGAATTGGAAAAGATTTTTATAAGATGTCAGATCTTCACTTGCAAAAGTCAGGCAAAAGGCCTAGTAGTGGGACTACTGTTTCGAAGAAAAAGGAAAAAAGGATTAAAAGTGACTATACCTCCAAGAAGCAAATCCGAACACTGAAAGCCTATCCCCCCAAAAATCTGACTATACAAGAAAAACCAAACTTGGTTGATACATCCTCATCCAGTAGTTCTCACAGCAGGGAGATTAGTGCAAAGACTCAAGAAATGGAATCAGTTCATACAGGGGTTCTGGGAAGTAATGAGGAAGTTGAGGTAGCTCAGAAGGAACTAAGTAGTGAACATAAAACTGGGGATTCTCACAGTCCATCTGAAAAATCTCTCACTAAGGAACAGCCTTCAGTATCTGCTTCAGGGACTAAGAAGGAATTTAAAGTGGAGTGTAAACCTGAATCAGAAAAATGGGTAGAATTTTGGGATCTTCAACAAAAAATTTTGACTTGGATTGAGACAAGATTCGTTGAAAGTGAATTTGGACCTCAACGACAGATCATTGAAGAACCAACTGATTCTCCACTGTCCTCACCTATTCGTGACTCTCCTTCACCTATCCCTGCTCCCAAACTGCGGAAATCCATGCGTCTTATAGCCAATCATAAGTTTAAACCAACTCCCAAGCCTGGCCAAGTTGGCAGTAGCACCAATCCTGAAGATATTAACTGATTCTGATGCTACTCTTACTGGTTGTTTTATTTTGGAACAATACTCTGTTTTTTTTGGGTTGTTTTATTAGCTACTCTATCTGTTTTATTTGCTTGACTATTTTAGTTTGATTGGTTGATGTTTTATGCTTTTTGTGATGACAAAAAGGGGGAGAAGACATGCTGACTTTTATGATTTATTTTTGCTCTCGGTCAAGGACTGATATTTGTATTTTGAGTGCAGCTGATGATCCAAAACAATGCTGATGTTTTAAGATAGTTTATTGGTAAATTAAATATTTTTATCATGTGCTGATTGTATGATTTTTGGCTTTACTCACATGCTAGCATTTTGAATATGAATTATTGTTTTGCTCATATGCTGATTAAGTAAAGTTCCTCATATGAAAAGAGCTGATGGTTTAATTGGTGCAGCAATTTGTTTCTCAAAATATGTTGTACTTATTTGGATGCATGCAAAATATTATGCAGGTAGAAAAACTGATCAATTGATTCGTGCAGATTTGTGAATATAGTGTTGTTCACATTTGATGATCAAATGATTCTATTATATGCAAGATAGTAACTTGAATTTTGTGTAAGATGGTTTGATTGCAAAATATTATCTTAAACTTGACGATTCTCTTGCATGACATTTTTTTATCATTAAAATTCCTGCAATTAATCTATTTCTTAAGTTTTATGAAGATAGATTCTCTATATGGAAGAAATAGGGAAATGCTTATGAAAGGTTTCGATTTAATACTATGGTATTTATCAAAACAGGGCTAAAACATATTATGGGTTGTGATTATGTAAGGAAACAAATTGATGATTTTTTTTTTAGCATATATTCAGGGGGAGGTCTTATTCAAAATAATCAGGGGGAGCAAGTTCAAAATAAATGAATGTTTTGTCATCATCAAAAAGGGGGAGAATGTTGGCTCAATGGGCTAGTGTTTTAGGTTTTGATGCATTAACAAAACATTTGCACTTGATAAAATTGGATTTCCTTCTAGAATTTTATATTGCAGGCCCAAAGTTCAAGTGCTGATACAGAGTGTTCTACCAAGCACAGAACACGATGCAGAGTGTTCTACCAAGTACAGAATAAACGTGTTCGTGTTCTACATCCGTCAGAACAAACCTGCAGTCCTAAAGGTTTATTAGGAAATAAACTTTGTAAAATCATCTTTGAGGTTCCCACACACTCACAGCACGTCTATTGCATTATTATCTGCATAAAATATATTTTTAAATCACATGATTACCTAAAACAAAATTATCTCTTTCCTAAAAAGATAAAAATCCACAATTAAAGCTCTTGAAAATGGAAAGGAAGTCTTTCATTTTAAATCTGATTCTTCTTGCTCAAAGAAGAATAAAATCAGATGAAATCACTCTCAAATCAGATCTCTTCAATCATAGAAACATTTTTGAAATTATGTTCACACCTAACAACTACAATTTTCAGCTATAAAAAGAATTGTGTTGGTGTGTTTTATTAAGTGAGTGAAAAACGATTTTCTGTTCTAAAATTGTGTTTTATCTTGTAAGTTTTTCATTCCTTCATGTGCATTCATGATCACATCTCCTCAAATATGATTATAGCTTCAATTGTAATCATGTTAAGTGAGGTTTTGAATTTGTGAGATAAAATGGTGAGGTTAGGTTGCTAGAACCTAGGAAAATTAACTAAGCAAGTGTTTAGGTTCTTTTACTTGGGAAAAAGGGCTAAGTGTTTTGATCATTTTACTTTGCAAAAATGATTAAGTATTTTAAAGTTTTCACTTGGGAAGAAAAACTTGGGATAGCTATTTTGTAACAGGCTTTTGACTCTTGCCCGTAAATAGAGTCACAATAGAAAGAGAGAAACTCTTAAGACGGATTGTCTTAAGGAGAGGATGTAGGCAATGGCCGAACCTCTATAAATAGCGGTGTTAAATTTCTCTATCCCTTAATCTCTTTTTATTTTGTGCTTTATAACTTATGCTGAAATTAACTGTTTTACCTATTCTATATTCTACAGAACAGAGTCAGAAAAATTGCCTGTGTTCTAGAAAAACGGGATAAACTTGATTTTTCTAAATTAATCCATCTCATGAAAGTCTGATCTCTTCTCATTAATAATTTCGTCCATAGGTGTTGTTTTTAATCATGAAGGATAATAAAAATTTACATGAAGTAAATTTGCATAAAATGAATTTATTATAATGATAAAAATATGCATATCAATTGTTTGTATTCTAACATATCCAGACTACGAAAAAATGATAAAATGATCTATTCACCCCCCTCTAGATCATATAATTGGGACTCACAATGATCACTTGCGCGTCTTTGGATGTAAGGCTTTTGTCCATATTCCAAAAGATGAGAGATCTAAACTTGATGTAAAGACTAGGGAATGTGTGTTCATTGGCTATGAAAAAGATGAGATGGGTTACAAGTTGTATGATCCAATTACGAAGAAAATTATGAAAATCCGAGATGTTATTTTTATGGAAGATCAAATTTTGAAAAATGCTGAGAAGGCAGAGACAGTTCCTCAGCGTGCTGATAATTTTATTGATTTGGATCCAGTTCCTCCTTAACATGCTGATATACAGACTGAAGATGATAATCAGAATACTGACCAGCAGGGTACTGATGATGTTGATACTCCACAACAAGTTGATATGGATGAGATTGTCCATGAAGAGTTACCAGTACTAGATGCACCATCATTTGTTCCACTTAGGCGGTCTGTTAAAGATCGTCATTCTTCTACACTGTATTCTGCTAATAAGTATGTGTTGTTGACTGATGGGAAAGAACCTGAAAGTTATGCAGAAGGCATGGAAGATGAGCACAAGAAGAAGTGGATTGATGCCATGCAAAATGAAATGAAGTTCTTGTATGAGAATAACACCTTTGAGTTGGTGGAGTTGCCTAAAGGAAAAAGAGTTTTGAAGAACAAGTGGGTGTACAAAGTGAAGTAAGATAAGAACTCTTCACAACCACGGTACAAAATTAGATTGGTGGTCAAAAGATTTAGTCAGAAGAAATGTATTGATTATGATGAGATTTTTTCTCCAGTTGTGAAAATGACATCTATCGTGTTATTCTCGGTTAAACATCTAGCCTTGATTCAGAAGTTAAGCAGATGGATATCAAGACTACTTTTCTCTATGGTGACTTAGATAAGGAGATTTATATGGAGCAGCCTGAAGGGTTTCAGATGAAAGGCAAAGAGAGGTATGTGTGTAGACTTCAAAAAAAGTGTATATGGTTTGAAGTAAGCACTAAGGCAGTGGTACAAAAAGTTTGAGTCTGTTATGGGGGAGCAAGGCTACCGAAAGACTACTTCATACATGTTCAAAGGTTTGGTAATGATGATTTTATTATTTATTACTGTATGTTGATGACATGTTAATTGTTGGAAAGGATACTAGAAGGATTGCCCAGTTGAAGTAACAGTTGAGTAAATTTTTTGCTATAAAGGACTTAGGGCTAGCAAAACAAATTCTTGGCATTAAAATTACTCGAACTAAGGCTGCCAAGAAATTGTATATGTCATAAGAAATATACATTGAAAAGGTACTTTGCAGGTTCAACATGGATAAAGCTAAAGTGTTTAGTTCTCCTCTTACAACCAACTTTAAGCCAACTAAAAAAGATTGCCCTTCAAGAGAAGGAAGAGATGGATATAGTTCCATGTGCCTCAGCTGTATGAAGTTTGATGTATGCTATGGTGCGCACACGGCCTGATATAGCTCATGCAGTAGGTGTTGTTAGTCGTTTTCTGTCAAATCCGGGTAGGAAGCATTGGGAAGCAGTTAACTGGATATTTAGATATCTTCGGGGTACTTCCAAATTGGGTTTCATATTTGAAAATAGAAAGCCAGTGCTAGTTGGGTATACAGATTCTGATATGGCATGAGATAAGAATAGTTACAAATCAACTTCTGGGTATTTGATGACTTTTACAGGGGGGACTGTGTCATGGCAATCAATACTGCAAAAGTATGTTGTACTTTCTACTACAGAGGCCGAGTATATAGCAGCAACGGAAGCAGGTAAGGAGATGTTATGGTTGAAGAGGTTTGTGCAAGAGGTAGGCTTCAAGCAACAATGCTATGTAGTGTTTTGTGATAATCAAAGCGCGATTTATCTTTATAAAAACTCGACTTACAACAAGAAAATAAAATATATTGATGTGAGGTATTATTGGATTAAAGATGCTCTTGAAAAGAAGTTGTTTGAACTTGATAAGATTTATACCGATAATAATGGTTCCGATATATTGACAAAATCTTTAGCTAAGGAAAAGTTAAAGGTGTGTTGCTCTATCGTCGGAATGGCAGACTCTTCCTCATAATCAGAAAGAGAGAGATTTGTTGTGCTTCTTCTGACCCATGAGGAGGCCCTTGTATCAAGTGTATAAGGGGTACAAATATAGATGAATAGATTATATGGGTGTGAGAAGAAAAATTGGATAAGTGAGAGTTGAAGAAAGGAAAATCTGTATTTTTCTAACACAGAGCAGTCCACAATTTTCCCATTTTCCAGAGATTAATCCGTTGGATCAAATTGAAATTTGGAGAGAATTTTTTTCACATGTCGATCTTCATTCTCAATGGTGGAGATCGAATTCTGAAGACCAAAGGTTATTTCATGGCCAAGACAATAGATTTTTCTTACACAAACCAGTCTCACAAATTCTTTATTTAGTGGAGATTAAACTGTTGGATTGAGCTGAATTTTTGATAGAATCTTCCTCACATCCTGATCTTCATTATCAACGGTGAAGATCGGATTCTAACATCCAGAGATCAGTTCGTGGCTGGGACAGAATTCAAATTTCTGGGTATTAACTCTCTTACTTTTGTCTTTGATTTATTTCATATATTTTGATATTTATTCCAAGATTATGATAATGATGATGATTATATGCCTCTAGTTTTTTCTAGAGAAAATTTGCTGTAATAGGCAGAGTATATGTTGTATTTGCCCATTATTTGATAGTAGAAGATTTAAGAAGTCTAAGAGTTCCGTGATTTTTACTTATTACATCTATGACGTTTTTTCACATAAAAATTTTGTGTGTTCTTGTATTGATTGTGGTTGTAGAGTCCAGAATTTATTACTGTGATATTTATTTTGAATATTGTTTTACTTGTTAGTTTACCTCAAAAGTTCATTCGAGTAGCGAAAAATAAATAACGAAAATTCATTCCGCACATTTAGTATTTCCGTTGTTAGTCATTTTACCAACTAGAAAAGGTTAGAGGAATGTTCTACCATTTTATCATATAAAAAATTAACTTGAACATTAGTAATTTAGTATAGTAATATGTAGATGGAAGTCTTGTAATTGTATCAAACTTATATATGGAGATGAAATGGATTTTGAAAGCTACTTGAATTTAGAGCAAAATGTCAACAAGTGATCCAAGGGAAAAAGAAAAATTATATATTTTAGAAAAAAACTCCTTCAATTTTTCAAGTCATTTTTTAACAAAATCTAATTTCTTATAGGTCATTCAACAATTTTTTTGGTTTACTTCTCAAATATCTGTACTGAGACTCATGATAATTTTTATGCGTTTGCTTCATAATTAATACCAATCTTAAATTGGATTTTGGAATTATTTGGTAGTGAAAGGTTTTTATTTCTCTTAATTTCTCTTATTCATTAATGAGAAATCGCAACAAAACACAAATCTCAAAAAACTCCAGGTTTTAGAGAAAATAACACTCAAGCTCACACTATTTTGATAGCCAATTCTTTTTTAATAAAATTGAGTCTGAGACCGAATCAATCTAAAATTATTTTTTCAAACACTTAAAGCCTTTGAATTTTTGAGAAATTGAGAGAAATTGAACTCTTAGGGAGCATTCGGAGAAGTTTTCGTTTTCAAATTTTTGTTTATTTTTTAAGAAATAAAACCAAAACACGTTCGGCAAATTCATTCCCGTTTTACTTTTTGCAAAAATTTAAAAAACTGATTTTCACATTTAAAACAAAAAATAAAAATCTTCAAAATGAAATTTTTAAAATTTTGTTATTTTATTTTTATTACCACCATATTGTCACCACTACCACCACACTGCCATATTGCCACCGCCACATTGCCGCCTCCGCCGCCACCACGCCGCCGCCCCCTCCACTACCGCCGCCGCCACCACATCGCCGTTACCTTCACCAACACACTGCCTCCTCTACCACTATCACGCCACCGCTGCCACCTCCACCACCACATCGCTGCCATCTCCATCACCACGGCGACAGCCACCACACTAGTGCTGCGTTCATCACCACACCGCTGCCATCTCTACCACCACGGTGACGGCCACCACATTGTTGCCGCCTTTACCACCACCACGCTGTCACCGCCTCTATTACCACCACCACCACCACACCGCTGCTGCCACTAACACCACTACGCTGCCGCTGCCTCCGCCACCACTACGCTGCCACCGTTGTTGCCTCAGTCACCACCATGCTGCCGCCGCCTCCACCATCACCACGTTATCGTCGCCCCCACCACTACGCCTCTATCACCTCCGCCACCACCACACTGCCGCCGCCGCCTCCACCACCATGCCAATTCCACCTCCTCCACCGCCATTCCAATTCCACCTCCGCCACCACCATGCTGGCGCCGCTACCACCACAACGACACTGCCGCTGCTGTCACTACTACCACCGAAGTTATTATTATAATATACATGAATAATTAAAAAATATGATAAAATTTTTAAATATATAAAACAGTTTTTTAAAAAATAAAGAACAAAAACTAAAAATAGTTTTTAGATTTTAAAAACAAAAAACTAAAAACCTACAATTTTACCGAACACACCCTTAGAAATCATTCATGAATAATTCTAAAATCATGAATTAGCTTTGTAATTATGCTTAGAATTATTATAATTTACTTAGTATAGAACAGACTCACAATTGATGGTATTAAATCATTGATTAAAAAAAATTAGAGAAATAAATAAAAAGGTTTAAGACTTATCTAAAAAGAAAATTAAGTTTTAGAAAAGAAAACAACTGACTTGTAGTAAAAATAGAAAAGAAAGTTGAAAAATTAAGAGAATATATAAAGATCTAATAAAAAATAAAAATAAAATAAAAAGTGCAAGGACTCAAATTTATGAGATAAGAGTCGGAGGATGAAACTTAAAAAACTGCCATAGTTCAAGGACTAAAAGATATTTTTTGCCAAAAGACAAGGATGGCATAAAGCAAGCTACACACCCCCAGATAACACATATTTACACAATGCTGATCATATATGCTTCCAAATTCGCATTAGCAAAGTTCATTATACATACTTTAAACAAGCAACGTTTACTGGTATAAAACACTATTGCAGCACTCAACCGAGAAACAAGATGTACATAGCATGACGTCTCCATACATGAATTCAAGGCATCATGGTTCAATCTAACTTCCTGTCTGGTTCGTGATGGCGCTGCACCACGCGAGCAGAAGAGAGTGATGAAATTGCGGATCCAGTCAAGCTCAGTGAGTGCTTGGCCGCACCTACACTTTTCTTTGCCACCAACCAGACAGTCCATAAAAATCCAATCCAACCTGATTCACACAGTTGTAAGATTCTAAGCAAGAAAGTTTAACCATTAAAACATACGACGCTTGTAACATCAAACACTAACATGTTACCGTACACCTTGCTACGATGATCGTGTTTAAATCGAATGCATGTACTGATAAATACAATATCACGAGCATGTAAATCAAAACATTAAACATTCTAACCACCAAGTAACCCCAGTCAAATGCTCATACATGCACGCAAAGATGATGAAATGCCGAAGAGCCTGAGAACCCAATAAATGTATGACAACTAACAAGCTTGAATCGAATATATTTTGAATGCATTAGCTCCTCAATTGGGCTATACTTTACCAAAAAAAAAATAAATAAATAAAGTAATTTGAACAAATCGTTTTTGTCAATAATCTCAGACCAATCAATTGAAAATATTACACTGACTGTTCATGGCAAAGCATGTCTTGTGGAACTTACAAACTTACCCATCTTCATCTGTAAAATTCTAATTTTTAGTCCCCCCAGTGCAACCCAAGTCGGGCTCTCATGAAAACTAAATAGAAAACTTCAAAGTATATTATTTACCTGTATTATCTTTTCTGGAGGAGGAAATGGTTTTAATTCATGAAGTAACTGACAGATAAATTTGAATTTGCATTTAGAGTTTAGAGTTTATAATTCATTGAGTTAAAACTCTGTGATCTGTATAATGTAGGATGTCTATATAAGTGGAAAACATTGAAAAGCTTATACAGTTTACCAGTAGCTATTATAACAGCTACAATTGCTGAAACTGTCATTGTGGAAATGACAACTGCAGCCACTGATAACGCCCCAATATAAACAGCCGTCACACAAGCCAGAAACAGAGCTAGAAAGCCTCCAGCTGCTGCCAAAGATATGAGAAGGGAGATGACAATGGCATTGAAAGTGGCTGCCAGAAAGAAGAGCATAGAGACAAGCAACCCTGTCGAGGTAAGCAGTGCAATAGTCCCAACCTGAAAAAGTTATAAAATCAAGAAAAAATGCAATTTGTAAAGTAAAAGGGGATTGCATAATTAAAATGCAGTTCAAGTGAAAACTTAATATGAACAACTTTGTAGTTGTTAATGGTTAAAGGTGGAAAAACAGTAATGGATTAATACAATAAAAAACCGCTGTACTTGCCCCATTTTGGTCACTTAACCCTCTTTGCTCAATTGACCATTGTACTGTTATTTCTGGTAAAAAAACCATCTCTTTTTCATATTAGGGGTTCATTGAAGCACCAGAGGCTGACTCTAAGTTCACATAAAGCGTAAGCTCCATGTTAATATTCTTAAATATTTCAACTACAAATGCTTAAATAAACTCAAAATCGATTAACACGTTGCTCTATTGGCATTAAGGCAGACCATTACCATTAGTTTAGTTATTATGATTATTATTATTATTATTTGGGAACAGAACAATTAGTTTAGCTTAATCGGCAAGAATTTCATATATGCAAATCATTTATCGTCGCAAACAAATTATTGCATTCAATTAAATTACTAACTGTCAAAATGAAATCATCAAGAAGAGCATTCTTCTTTTGGGAAACATACAATTATTGCTACATTTATCACATTAGTGCATTCATTTATGAGTTGAGATTCTGCTAAACAAGTATACAAGCCACAATTGGAGAATTTCCAGTAATTCATCTGGAGGTAGCGAAATATATAATAAATCATTTGATTAAACGCAATTAAGCCTACTCACCGAGATTACAAGGAGTGCCCGGAGAGGGCTGCCCCGGCGAGTCCAGATCAGAATTTTCCGGCTGGTGTTTCTAGTAGCATCTTTAAGACGAGGACCGTTCTCCGAAAAAGAGGCCTTGATCCTCTGAAACGCCGATGATGATGCAGCGGCAGTACCAGGATCTGGAAAAAAGATCATAGCCAAAATACGGTGAAGCACGCCGGGAACAGTCTCCTTCTCAGGGAGAGATGATTTCATCTTGGTCCCGTCTACGCCGTTGATCCCATCCACTTCACGTGGCTCCTCCATTTCAGTATAAGAATTTTGCTACTTGAAAGAGCGAGAAAGTGAACGTAATTCAAGTCACTCCGATTGTTGACAGACCGTAATGTAGATTTTTATGATTTAGTGTGATTTTGATGATTTGTTCCGCTCATGAGTTAAAGACCATTCAGTCATACGATCCAACGGTTATCTGCTTATGTTTTGAGTGTTGTCGACTACACTTAATCATTTTGTTTTTTCTTTTCACAACTAATATATTACATTATTATTATTATTATTATTATTATTATTATTATTTTACTCGTACACGTGGGTTATCTGCATTCAAATATGCTTTTCATTATTTAGTTTCTGCCACGCTCATGATTGACTGTTTCTTTTAAAAAAAATAATTATAATTATAACTTTTGCATGTTTAATTTTTAAACTATTAAAAAGACGATCAATTTTTCAATTATTTATTTAAAAAGTCATCAAATAAAATATTACTAAACAACGAAACCATATTACACTAATAAATTAGAGGAAAGATACTTTTGAATTATCATATCAATTATTTATCATATTTAATCTTTATACTTCAAAATTCAATATTTAGTCATGTTTATTTTTGAAATTGATTAGGTTGAGTTCAAATACCACAGTTTTATGAACATCACAAGCACACTTCGTTAAACTAATTTTCACATTTAATTTGTTTTTGAACAGATTTTTAGACATTATAAATTTCAGTATTAATTTTTTATACTCAAAATTTAAACATTAAATTTTTTTAGACATTATAAATTTCTGTATTAGATTTTTGTACTCAAAATTTAAACATTAATTTTTTTTACTTTTCAACAAATTCACATTATGTCCAAATACGACATCCGTCAAAATTATCAAATTTAGATTTAATGTGAGTAATTGAAAAAGTAAAACAATTCAATATTAACTTTTGAAGTACAGATTTTCAATGCAAAAATTTATAATAATTCAACGACCTAAAAGTGTATTTTTTTTTTTAATTTTTCAATACGAATGTGTGTCATAATTTTAAGACAACTTTGGTAATTATAACGCTATAGTCGTTATACTATGATTTGTAACGAAAAAAATTAAAAAAAAAATAATTCAACTATTATTTTGTAAAAAAAAAAAAAGAAATCACATTATACAAAAGGAGCATGATGGTCTACATTCTTTCTTGATGAAACAAAAGTGCAAAATAGAAATCACATTATTAGATGTGAAAGGGCACTACTCAAACTCAATGAGATCAAGTAGAGGGTTCCATCTAACTAAGAAAAGACCAAGAAATCACACAAACTAACACATCTACAATAGCTACTCTACTAATTCAAACACACTCGAAAAAACAAAAAACAAAAATCTGACTAATTTCCTTTCTACATTTGATAAAGGAAACTGAAACAAGTACAATATGACTTAGTAGTTCCAAGCTTGAGCATGTTGAAAATGGTGGAATTCATTGCCAGAGTTGCAACTCCAACACTTGCTGTTCAACATATGGAAACTTGGTTCTCTAGGTATTGTCAAAGGCCTGCTTGATCTGCATGAAATGAAACGATGATGGTATTCTCATTATGAAACTTGGCATTACAATTAATTATTATTTGCACATCTTGTTTATTTTTTTTTATAATTTACCATTTTAACACAATCTAAAGTAGACCTTTCACACTGTTTGGATTAATGATTCTTATATTATCTTATCTTCATTTATTTTGAAAAAAAAAAAATAACTTTTCTAACATCCAGTGCTTTCTTTTTTTTATATATAACTTTCTGATATTCGATCTAATTTTTTTAAACTGATAGAACCGATTAATTTAGAATTGTATATTATCGTATTCATAATTAAGGGTTATTTTTCTAACAGTGTATGCTCTGTATACAAGACAAGAATCAAATTTGTATAATATTACGTATAAATTCCTTACCACTCAGACCAATAACTGTTGATATATTCACTGTTTTCTAATAAATGATTAATCTAGAAAATTCAAGAGTATCATATGCGATATTCAAATGGTTCAAATATTCAAATGTCGAGTTTTGACCTAATTGGATCCCTTGAAAAAATCAAGTGCAATCTATTTTACCTCTGTGGAAAGAAAGGTCTATCAAAGAAAGGCATCAACTGAGCTCTTGGAACCATCTCTTTCCTCATCATTCTAATCTCTTCCTCTTCTATGATCTGCTCCCAAATTCCATATGATTAAGATCTTTTCTTGGACATATACATATATTAATAATATAAACAAGTACCTTATGAATCTTTTCAATTTGTTTCTTCTGTATCTCACTAAGATATAGCTTAGTTGCAACCTACATATATCAATTCATAGTTCAAATATAATAACTGGGAAAGACAGAGAAATCAAACCAAATAAAATATCAGCCTATACTCACAGAATAGTTGAACATTGCTCGTTTATAAGCTCTTTGTTCTGTGTGGAGTTTGAATTCTTGTGGCTTAGTGTTTTCCTTGGCAGCAGCTTTTGGGTTATTCTATTAAATTTATATTTATATGCCAAATTGAGTTAATTTCTATCGATGGAAAGAGAGAATTAAAACTTTATTAGAGAGCTAAATACCTTGGATTTGTCATATAGTTTCTCCTTCACTTCATCTTTTGGCTGTCACAAATATATTCAAACATTTATTAAAAAAATTCTATATTCCTAATAATGTTTTATTGAGGCCAATGATCATTTGTTTCACTATTTAACTAAGTAAATATTACAAAATTAGTTAACACATTTTTATAAAAGTGATAAATACCTTTTGTATTTTATTTTTTTTATTATTTACGCGATATGTGTGCATTTCATATATTATAAAATTACATATTAATTTCAATTTAATTGCACAAATGTCACGCAATTAAAAAAAAAAGGTATTTAGTATTTTTTTTTTCCGGGTTATTTATGCATGTGCACACACAAATTGATGGTGTGGACCATTCAATTTTATAAAATAAGCTATTTATATATCTCAAAAATTTCTTACACGTAAGACATGGCACTTAGTTAAGGAATAAAGTCTCAAGTAAATAAATAAAAGAATTAAGAAACTGTAAATATTGAGGGTAACTATTGTAATGAGTTACTATAATATAGTTTGATCTTTTTTTTTTTTTTTTTTTTTTTGAATAAATAATATAGTTTGATCTTATGTGGTATAGTATTATAATTATTAATTAATATATTTAAAAATATGATATGGTATGATATAGTTTAATAAATTTTTGATATAATAAAAAAAAAATAAAATATTTTAATAAAAGAGAAACTTTTTAAAATTAGATAAGGATCGTAAAAAAATAAAAATATAGAAATCATGATAGGTATAAGAATTTAGTCAAAATTAAACCATAAAATAATGATCAATCCATGGGCTGAAAATATTTCCAAAGAACCACTTGAGAAATATTTAATGATCAATCCATGGGCTGAAAATATTTCCAAAGAACCACTTGAGAAATAAAATGTTATATCATCCTTAACTGTGATCCAAACGGGAGTTAATTTCCTGCATTTATTTTTACTTAAGTTGCGTATCATAGTTATATTTTTCTTCACAAGCCCCTATAATGTCAATTTTGATACCGCTTAACCTCTTTTGTGCTAATGTAGTAATCCAATGCTAACTTGGAGCCAACACTACATGTGAACTTCAAGTTAGTTCCACATTAGTAATAAAGAATTAAGTGAAACATAATCTAATTTATAGAGGGCTAGTACGAAAATTAGAAAAATTAAAATGAGTCCGAGTAACAAGGGTGACGACTCCATATGCAGTGCATCAATGCACCTTACGCTGCGCATTGTTTGATCAGCAGTGTATAGGCGATCGGATAATCCGCAACGCGCAGTACATTGGGGCACGGCATGGAATTACAATTGGCATGAATGTTATTTTCTTGAAACATATATAATATAATATAGTAGTTATAGTTGTGGTGGTAATGGAATGATGTATCTCACCATTCCTCTAGTAGTAGTGCTCCATGGAACAGCAGACCGTGAGCTAGCCTTTACAAGCTTTGAAAAAGAGAAAAATAACACATTTAGCATGCTATAAAGTCCATTACTGCCCTAGAAAATGCTAAAAAAAATAATAAGAATAAGAAACCTTAAGTGATTTAGTGTGTGCTTTCTCCATATTGATAGATAATTAAGACTCTAATGGTTGGATTAAGTTAGTGAAATTTAAGTGAATTTATAGAGTGAATTGAAAATCAAAGTTGGGAGATTTGTAACTTTCTAAATTCATTCTGTTGCAACATCACCAACATGTTCATGTTCTCTTACACCAAACTTTCTGATTAAATCTCCCTCTCATCGATCCATCATGTTCCTTCATTTCTCCTCTTGCTATTAATTAATTAATCAATATAATTAATTTCATGTTCCCTATTAACTAATCAATAAGCTGACTTTGTTTTACATTGTGATTATTATTAACTGTTTTTGTTAATCAGTCCTGTCATAATTAACTATTAATTCAACCCCTTAATTAGGTGTTAGTGCCTTTCATTGTTTTCTTTCTTGTTTCTGGGTCAAATTCAAGGCCAGTCTATGCCCATGTACTGAGATTTTGTCCCCAGTTCTGTACTTTACGAAGTATCAATCTTACCCCTAATTTTTCCTTTCTTTCTTTGTAACTTCATTCCCAAATTAATCTTTTGATTTAATTATATAGTAAGTGCAATTCATTGTTATTTTGACCCATTTCATCAGTAAAATTTGAACATTTACAGGAACACATCTCAATGCTCAATTATATTTCAATTTAAATCTTAAAGGAAATACGCATTTTGATATTTCTGAATTTTTACATTATTCTACATTAAGAAGTTGTAATTTTAAAAGTTGACATTGATTTTTATACTTTTCATATCATTGATATCAATCTAATTTAGACGGAACCCATAGAATTGAAAAATACAATCTATTAATCTCGCTGGAGGCTAACATAAAATAACTGTATGAACCATGGTTATTAAAATCGGACCGGACCGGACCGGTCGGTTCAACCGGTTGAACTGCGAACCGGTTGGTTCAACTGCAGAAAACCGGATTGAAAAAACCGGGAAGAACCAGGTTGAACCGGCCAAAAATCAGGTCTAATTTAAAATAATTAATAAAATAATTATTTTTTCATAAAAATAAAAAATAAATAATCTAATAAATTTTATTTAACAAATAATTGGTTTTTTTACTATTTAATCACATTTGAACTTAATGAAAATAATTTAATAATTTAATAATTCAATAAAATACAATAGAATAAAAATTGAATAAATTATTAAAATTGGTAAACTTAAAGATAACTTTCTGTCATTTTTTTTTAATTTCACCTACAATTATTGAATTATTTAATTTTTAAATTAAAACTCATAAAATAAAATATTTTAACAGAAAATAACTAATCAAGTAATAATTTAAAAAAAGCAAAAGGTGAAAAAATATTATTACCAGTATATTTGAGGCATATGTTAAATATTTTGATTGATTTTTTTTTTTTTGAGTAGTAGTATTTATAAAAATTATACTAATTAATAATATTTTAAAAAATATAAAAAACCCGGTCGAACCCGGTCGAACCACGAACCCTCAACCTTGCCAGTTTTTTATCCGGTCCGGTTTTAATAACATTGGTATGAACTACTAAAACACAAAAAGAAATTAAAGAATTCAAATATACAAAATGTTATGAGTTGATTTTTTTTTTAATTTTTTTATGTCTTGAAAGGGTCTTACAATCATTTTAAGTTGATATTACGTGAAATTAATAGAGTTCGTGTTTCGGTTTTGTCAGTTCAATCTTAGTTGAACCTAATGTCAGTTATTCTAAAACATAAAAATCTAATATTAATTTTTTAAAATATATGGATACAATATAAATAAACTTTAAAGTTCAGGAATGTGTTTTTCCAATCTTAAACTATTTTTCTTATAATTTAATCCATGATAGTAACAAGTCATTGCAATTAATCACTGCATTTAATTTCCATCCAAAAGCGGTAAAATTATGGTGTTCATCTATAGTCACTGGATTTATATCCTCATAACAATTTGATTATAAAAGGAATTATTTAAAAAAAATATTATAACTTTTAAAATATTACAAATAAAGTTATTTTGATAAGATAATTATTAATCTGATACCCATATATATTGCATGTTATAAAAGTTTCATGTAGCATTTTTTAGAATATTTTAAATTAATGTGACTTGTTATGTCAGTATTTTGATGTTAAATTTATAAATTTCTGATTGAAATAATTTTAAATGTAATATTTTAGAAGTTGAGGCATCGGTTAAGGCAACTAAATTAAAACTACTTTGCTATATGTGACCATACTATAATTACACACCGCAATGAAATAATTGGATATGAGAGTATTGATAAGACAGTGTGAGAAACTAACAACTTAAGCAACTCGGTTGAGTTGTCTCAAGTGTCTGAATAAAGATTTGCAGCATTCTTTGCTTTTGTCACTTTCCTTACAGGTAATGAATGTTTGAAAAAAAACAAAAGTGAAAAGCAAAGTTGAGGTTGTTAACCGCCCACTTTCAATTGTTTCTTGTTAAAGCCGTTATATACCAAAGAAAGGAAATTAATTAACATTAATTTAATTTCAAACATAAAAACCCAAAATAAGGATTAATTATTTGGCTTATTAAGGGTAAGAGGCATGTCATACAGTTAGTTAGGTCACGAATGGAAAATTAACCTACTAATTCATATCACGTCCTATCAGATTCAATGCTTTTGACACAAGTTTTTAGGGATTACAAAAACAAAAATTATTGACCAATTATAATTATATACATAATTTTAATCCAACCTATTAATTAGAATTGCCAAAATCTGATCCAACTTGTAAACTCGATTTACATGCTATATATTTAAATTCGTGAACAATTTAAATATAATCCGATTTTATCCGACTCGAAATAAGGTCAATTTACAGGTCAAGATGGATTGACTCAATCTGTAAATCTTATCTATATAACTCGTATCCAAATCTAATCCAATTCATGAACAATTTAAACATGACCCCATTCATGACTAACCTGTTTGACCCGCATGTGATCTCATTCAGCCCATTCATAGCTCAATCAGCTTACGACCTGACCCGACCTATTTGTCAGGTATACTATTCATAGAAATATGATCAAATCCGATTTGTCAATTATTCATTTAATGATCCAATTCATTTGATCAATAAAGTGATTCAATATAATTTAATCCGTTATGCGATCTGCATGTCTAGATATATTTATGATTTTCTTGTTTATGATCAATTTATATTATTTAAGATTTGATAGTTTTCTATATAATGTGAATGTAATAACAATTGTTTTTACAAATTATACATATTTATTTTTAATGAAAAATTAATAAAAAAAGTCATAAATCTTAAAATGTTTATGATTTGATCCCGTTATAACTCAATCCAGTTATGATCCTTTTGATGTTAAATTATTTAGGTCATGATCTAATCCAATCCAATCCGATTCAGCCCGTTTATAACCCACTTTAACCTCATTTATGGTATTATTTGTAAGGGCGCTCTAGAACAAATTATTTAGATTACGGTAAGACTTTAATTTAATTTAAGTATATTTTATGAGATAATGTATAATTCAAATTCATTTTTTTCTTCTTATATAAAATCTAAGTAACCCGTTTAATCCATTTTTGAATCTATAACTCAACCCATTATGATCTGTCCCAAATCCACTCGATTTAACTCATTTGCCACCTATAAGTAGAGGCGCTTTCTCCATTTATTAAAAATGGAAAAATGGTTAAATTTATTTTTAAAGTATTAAAAAATATGCATATTTACCATTTAAGCAAATTTTGGGGCAAATTTGTTCTTGAAATATTAAAAATTATATACATTTGCCTATTAAGTATGTTTTTGTACCAAAATTACCTTTACGATTATGTATCTAACTTAAATTTTTTACTGAAAATAACTAAATTCCAGATAAGCAAATAAAAAAATACATAATAGGCTAATTGAAACCGCATAAACTTGCCACATCTTATTTAACTCTTAAAAAAAATGGTTAAAATTTATAATATTAACCTAGTCAAAATAACCAGACTCCAGATAAGCAAACAAAAATTGTCTTAAAATAAGAAATTTCAATAATTTTTAGAGTTAAAATAGGGTAGTAATTTATAGTACACATGTGGCAGGTTTAGGTCACTTCAATCAGCATATCTTATATGTTTCTATTTGCTTATTTACAATCCCATTAGTTTCAAAGGCAAATTTTAACCAATTACATAGTAGTGAGAACAATTTTGATCAAAAAATATACTTAAATGGCAAATATGTACCATTTTAAATATTTTGAGTACAAATTTAGCCCAAAACATATTTAAAGGACAAATATATACCATTTCCAAAACTTTAAATATAAGTTTGGTCCTTATTCCATTAAAAATCTTAAATTCGAATTTTGAATATGAATTAATTCGATTTGCCCCATTTTATAAGTTTGTCCAATGGGCAAACATATTTAAAGGAAAAATATGTGTCATTTTCGATATTTCAGAAGCAATTTTGCTCTAAACATATTTAAGTGTTAAATATACACTTTTTTGAATATTTTAAGGACAAATTTGGATCTTTTCTCATTAAAAATCTTAATTTTGAATATGATTCCTTTTTTTAATTTTTTTTTTTCTAAAAAATGTGATTTGCCCCATTTTATAAGTGTGTCAAATGTAAATTTAAATTATTGAATAGCTTATAAAAAGGGACAGACCAATTATAATTTTATTCATTTAGACAAATCGTGTGGAGTTGTGGACATTTTTTATTTTACTTGGTACAGGTATAGCTTTCTTTACTCAATTTCTTTTAATTGATATAAAATTTTGTTCAAATTAAATCATGTAATTGCGTTTTCAGTTTCTGGAGTTATTTGCATTATCAATTGAGGGTTCACTGGAGTTCCTTGTTTGCAGTGACAATTAACTGCAACATAATAAATTTTGGCCGACAATTAAATGCAACATTACAAATTTTGGGTATCAATCTGTAAAATGGATAAAAGGAGTTTTTTTTTTTTTATCGTAAATAGAATGTTACAAGTTCTAAGAACTGAAAGTGATACAAAAATGGTCTCCAGTGGGACATTTCAACAGTAATATTAAATTCTAATATACTAAAAAATCACAAGTTCTATCTTTCACTCTTCCTTTTCTTCTATGTAAAAATTTAAAAAAAAAAAAAAAAAAAGTAATACAATAATATGAAATTGGGATGATGTCAATAGTTTTGTATTTAGACATCCCTAACAAATATTAATTAGTCTATAGACTAAAATAATTATTTGTACATGTCAGAAAAAGAAAAAAGAAAAAATCAATCTAAGATATTTATAGTCTATTAATGTTCACTTTGAATCGTGAACCAAAATGGATGCTTAAGTTTATTGCAATTTCAGATCAAACCAAACCAACAAAAACAAAAGTAACTATTTTTGAATTAAGTTATAACTTGGTTCGTTTGGATTTATATACAGCCCCAACTCCAGGTATGCGAATATCCAAGCGCAACCTACAAGTAACAGGGCTTAAAATCCGTACCTCGTAACTGTCCTGAAAAGTAGAATGTCCCAAAAAGGTTCTGTAAAATAATTGTACTGCCACAAAACATCAAACAGAATGTTCAAAATTGGAAGGGGTGGGCGCAATCTTAACAATACATACATTCCTCTGACTCAGATACATGCATTATCAATTATCTGTTACTATGCCTGCTGACAGGATAAATGACTCAGGTCTGATTTGAAAAAGTTAGCCTGCCTGATGATCCGAATGATTCTTATAAGCCAATTGCATGATAATAGATCCTTTTAGCTACTTCCACGAAGAACCACCAAGACGAATGACCTCTTCACCACTATTATCCCTCCGAGGAATCCTTTCGAAGCCATTATCCCCTTTTTGATCACTCCAATCACCATACAGATCCTTGAGCTTCGCCAGATTGCTAGATGCAGATGTCCTATCCTTGTTTCCATCCCTGTATGGACTCGCATGACGATCAAATGGTCCAGAACCACCAGCTTGTGCACTTCGACTTCTGCTCCTGCTTCGACTCCTACTCCGGCTACGGCTTCTACGAGAACTTCCCTCTCTGTGGTGTCTACTTCCTTCGCGGCTACTTCTTTCATAGTCCCTTCTACTGTCTCTCTCAGAATACCTAGATCTTCTATCATAATCATACCTACGGTCTCTATCTCTCTCCCTGTCCCTGTCTCTTTCCCTTTCTCTCTCTCTATCCCTATCTCGGCCCAAGCGGTCTCTCTCTCTGTCCCGGTCTCTCTCTCTGTCCTGCTCCCTGTCTCTGTTCCTGTCCCTGTCCGAATATTCTTTATCGGAATATTCACGACTCTGGCTGCGTCGGCTGCTGGGAGATCTTCTTGAATCATCACCATTTCTATCATAGGGAGGTGGCGGTAGTGTACGACGAACAGGTGAGGAGTCCCTGGTTGATGCACGATGAGGAGCTCGCTGTCCAAAAGAGACTGAAAGAGCAGCCTTCACTGATGGTGGCCGGCGTGCAGTGTCATCAGATCCATGGCGTACTGAATCCCCTGTCGCACCAGATGGTTTAGTGGGGAGTTTCATCTTCTCAAGATGAGAGACAATCTGTCGCATTACAGGAACAGGAATGCGAGGGAAGAGGGTATCAAAGTAGTACTGTAAGAGCAAATATAAGCGCTATTAATTACTTTTCCTACAAAGGGAGAACAGAATAAGAAAATAGTACAGAACTTTGATTGTAACAAACCTGACCAAGAAGCAAATCACGCACATATACACCCATTGTAGTCTTTCTTCCATTAGAACCCGGAGAGAATTCCTGAAAAATGAAATCATGATTAAGAAAGCCACCAGAGCATCAATGCTCCATATCTCTAAGTTCTATGAATGGAAAAACTATTTAAAACTATCATCCAGAAGCATGGTGGGATAACTTCATTCAATTTTTAAATATGAATTCTGAGATAGATCTAAAATACTTCTGAAACTATTCAAAGATAGACAATACTACCACTTCCAGGAATCCTCTCCAAGGCTCAACCAAAAGGCTTTGCTCCAATCTCTTGGAGTATGAGCATGGAATGGTAAGTTTGAATTTCCTCCAATCTCTTCCAGACGACTCTTGCTAAATTCTGAGACCCATGAAGTCATGACTAGATTCCTAAGAAACCGACCCGACTTCACCCAAAAAAAAAAGAGGAGAGAGAGAGAGATAATATAAATTCTATTCCAAGTACCTCGTCATCTTTAATGTATTGTTCACACCAATTCCATAGGGTCTTTGGATCACCAGCATATCTCAAGTAGAGGAATCCAATCTGCAAAGAAAATTTCAGGGCATTAATCCAAATACATTATAAACTCAAACTTCAGAGAGTATTAAAAGAAAATCATACAAATCAAGCAACATAGGCATGCACATGCACAGGAAAGAAAATATTTGCATGCAGGTAATGAAATATGAACCTCTTAACACTTTGATTCCAACAAAATACAAGATCCCTATCCTTAGCTTCAAGTAAGCTGAAACATAGCAGTAGTACAACTTTGGAGAAACATGGGGGATATATTACTTGTTCTGCTTTCCATGCATTCCCAGAGACGTAACAGTATCAGATAAATTCAAGGAGTGAGAATCAAAAAATAAGACACCTCAAACCTTGGTTTTCCGTATATCTGCTCGGCAAAGCAAGTGCAGTATTATGTGGTAGTGAGAAAGTCTTAGCAACTCAAAGAAACAAGGACCCTCAACCTGGGTTTGTAGAAATCTGCTATGAAAAACAAGGGCATTATCATGTGTGTATATATGTACCATAGCATCAATAGAAAGATTTTAAAAAGACCAGAATCATACGTGGGCTGTCCATTACCTCTTTACAACGAACAAGCTTGAAAGTTCATTATCCAGAAAATTGATCAATATGGTAAAAATCATTTCAAAGTGCACCAAGGCATAACAGTACACCTACCCTCGTGGATTTGTAGTTGACAGAACAATTAAGACTAGGAAGTCCCACTAACCCTTTTAATTCCTTCACTGGTATAAAAAATCAGAAACACACAAATACACAAGCACTCATATGACCAAATTTAGATGCATGTACACACAGGGGCAGCTGTACATAAAGAAAACAATTGGAAAAATCCATGAAGCAATTGAAAGCCGTTAATAATTGGACATGTTTGTTTATCCAAAACTCAACACTGCAGCAGACTTCCAGTTCACATATCAAAATTTCTCCTACCCCTACTTCACAGATAACTAGGCATATACATTATATACAAAGGAGATGAACCATGAAGTAAACAGACTACTATATACAGTTTTATACAAAAATAAATGTACTGCCATTCTAATTTTTGACAATGATGTTTACAGATTATTAATCAAAAATGATTGCCACACTGAAAAAATTGCCCTGTAAAATAAATCAATTGGAATTAATTAAATCTAAGTTTAATCCATATACATAACAAGACATTATGGCATTACTTTCTCCCTTGAACTACGGGAAGCTTTTCATACAAACAAACTATCATTTACAACATGTCGCCATTCCCAAAATATTGGGAATTTGAAAACAATTAAAACAAAAAAACATGAAAGACAAAAGCTGCTGTTATCAAAGCTTGAAGCAAGTAAGCCCATACAAAGATCACTTGCGTTCTGGAATTTGGAACAAATGTTTCACATATATAATTTCAGTTTTCTAATTCTCTTTTCTATTTTTTTTGTTTATGCGGAGAAATTGATAATAAAATAAAATAAAATAAAAATAGAAAAACTAAATAAAAGCATCTTCAGTTGACTGAAACAAACCAACTGCAAAAACAACAAGAATTGTAGCAAAAGCAGAATTCATGCAATTTAAGACATTGTAAGTTGCTAACACAAAATCCACACAAATTCATACAAATACATAATCAAAGGAGGTGTTAAGTAAAGTAGGACATCAATACCGCTCTGATATAAGGAGAATCCTTGTGCTTCAAAAGACCATGCATCTGTTTGACCGTGAGTTTCATGGTGAAAAACTTGTAAAGAAGACAGAAAGCAGTGGACGGGCCACGACAGTTCCCAGTCATCCATGGCTCCACATGGTCAACTTGATTATAGATTTCATCTATTACTTCATGGTAAGTCTTTAACCTATAAAGCTCCTTGAAATAATCCGAGGAAAGAATATTCATACAAAGGACCTTCTCTAGCAGCGAATCAATGGGCTTTCCACTCGTCTGTATCTCCATAACAAAATCTCAAATATCAACTTCCCAAAATCCCAAAAATGAGAAATTCCTAATCCCAAGCCTTACAATGACATTCCTGCACTAGGAAATTAACATAATTAACAAAATTAGCTGAAATGATTAACAAAAGCAGGCAAGATGTCGAATATGTATACAATGGATCAAAACGAAGTTTCTCCTAAGAAAACAACGAAAAACCCTCAACGGAACCTTAAAGAAAAGCTAAATACGTACAGAAATTCAAAATCGAATCAGAAGAAGCAAGCCGCTGGAATCTCGATCTGGCCGCAACCGGCGGTTCGGTTATCCCGCTTTTCCGAGAGCGGCAATCGAAAATCAATCGTTGAAACCGGAAAACCTAAATGTTGAGTGAGATCTAAAAAATGGTCAATTTTTGCCTCTTATCTTTTATTGGATCGCTAATGAGACTTGTCTTCTATCACTATCAAGTAATTATAGAAGAGGGAGGAGGCCCAAATTAAAACCCAAAAACAAAAAGTCCACTGATTTACGTGGGCCGGCTATCAGGGCCCATTAGCTAAATTTTTTGGAATTTGTTATGTTTGTTGCAAACTATACTACTACTAGACTGTCAGACCGACAACATGAGCATACCAAACCACATTCCTTACTATCTATTTGATTCTGCCTTTTTAGAAAATAGATCTATTTGGCTAAGTTGATTTTTTGTTCCACCATGCTAAATTAACGTTGTAATTACTTTAATGTGTTTTAGAGATGATAGACATAAAAAATTTTCTTATTCTTTATTAGCAATGCAAGAAACTAATTTAGTAAATGGCCCTATATGTTTTAATTGTTACCCTGATTTTTCTATTAGTTTATATGACCCTAATATCTAGATATTTTAACTTTAACAGTTAAAACAAAAAATTTAAATTTAAAAAAAAATGTTAAAACAGTAGCGATAATATATAGAATATATTATAAAGTTATGACGACAACTTTAAAATCTACTAATACTTTAAAAAGATGAAATTATACTATTTCAAGCTAATAAAATTCATTCTAATATTCAAATTTCTAAAAGATTAAAATGGAGTGAAATAACTAGACGAGGAACTTTGGATTTACAAGAAATATGTGAACCTAAACCACTTGATCTTAATAATCAAATTTCAAGAATAATAAACCATAGTGATGGATCGGTAAGAATAGATTTTTCTCCAGATATTTCTCAACCTGCTCGAATATCAATATATTCTAATAATAGACCATCAGTTCTGTTAATTCTTTTAAGAGATGAGGAAATGAGGAGGAGGAGGTTGGAATACTGCCCCCCTTTCCACCGTCCTTCAAGGCTAATAAAGCCATCCCAATCCCCCTAATCCAAATGGCACAATTTGATTGGCCCTCAAGTCAAACTTCCTATTTGCTCCTTTGACCTACCACAACTTATGCATAAGTCCTTTAATTAAACTTAATTCAAGTACGGCTCAACTATAAAACCTAATTCATGCAATTTAGTCCAAAAAGGTTAAATGACAAAACTACCCAAAACAAATCAATTAATGCCGATTATGTCCTGACATGCAAAAACTCAATCGAAAAGCACAAACTCGACCTCTCTTGTACCCTGGGCATATTGAATACGACTATAGTACAAGTTGGGGCCTTACACTTACAGAGTTAAACACACTTAAATAAGAAACAAATACCAAAAACGGAATTATAAAATTTCTTCTAATACAAATTACATTCACATATGTTTTCTTGAAAGACATTTTTATCATTACACAAAGTACATACAGACCACTCATTACCGAAACAGATTTTAATTACATTATAAGAGACCAATATAAAATCTATACAGACTCGTTGGCCTTCACTGCAGCGAAATATCCCTGGCGATACTTTTATCTCCAAACTTGCACGGATGAACACCCGTGCTAAACTTAAAGCTTAGTAGAGAATACATATAAGATAGACGACTCCTCACAACAGTCATCAACAACACATGCAAATGTAAGAAATTATATAAAGACATATATCTAATCATTTATATACAACCAGGGAAAGCACAACGAAACTGATAATCATATGATCTTATATATATATATATGTATGTATGTATGTATGTATAATTCTTTATGCATTTAATGTTTTCCTATACTCTCAATATGACATTAGAGTTAGTTTCTCAGTCAATGCCTAACTTATACACTCAAAGTAATGATACAAACTTTCACAAAAATATGCGTGTTATAGTCGTAATACTTATTAAGTATTCGCATATACTTATCTTATTTATGTGTCTACTTATTTAAATCATTGTACATTTAACTAATCATATTATTATTAATCATACCATTTAAAACATTTCACATGCCACCATAATAACTTAAACACAATATCAAAATGATCATGTATAATAAATTACTTAATCATTTATGTTAATATACATAAGTAGCACACACACATAATCATATTCATTTAATTATTACTTCATATTTCGTGTTATGCATTGATCACTCTTTTGTTCATTTGTTGCCTGCATTCCCAAGGGAAATAACAAGATTAGAAGCACATAGGTACCCAATGGTACTTTCACATATTATACATAGGGATCCAAGAATATATAGGTGCATGAAGCACAAGTTCAAAGTAATATATTTGCCACAATAATAATTATGATCACATGCATATAAAATGTTTAATTCCATATTTCCTTACAAGATGCAAGTCGTTACATTCATTTATTAATTCATATCGTATATTGTTCATTTAATATTTTTTTATTCATTTGCTACCTGCTTTTTCCAAGGGTGGATAACGGGACACAGAACGCATAAGTACCCGAGGGTACTAGTGTCATACCGCTGACACAAACACATAAGGATCCCGAAACACATAAGGACCAAACCGTAGGTCCAACGCATAGGCTGAAGCAATAGAACCCTATAGGCATGCCTATTTATCGACGACTCGGCTAACACAGGCTATTCACTTTATTATTTCATTCTTCTGATACTCACGACAATATAATATTTCACATATACTTGTACCCCCATTGTGATCAAATAATGAACACACACTTATTTCATTTGCATAATATTCCCACCTATCATAATTATCATATTCAGAAACAATTGTTGTAATCATATACTAATTATATATACTTGTACACTTACATATAAGATTTACACATTGTATCACATTGTTATGCCCATCAAATTCTCATACAGGTACAGATTACACACGCGCGCGCATGCACACACACACACACACACACACACACACATATATATATATATATTCAATAAATCTATACTACATATTCAAATGCTTAGCTACCATATAACCTCACATCCATATACTCATGCTAATTATTAAATTCAATTAATGTTCATTTATCATTTATGGCAATCTCACAGTCACATTATCATCTGTCTAAAAATTCACCATATAATAATCACTTAAATACCCACTATATTGCCTTAAACATGCATTAGATGAAACCTAAAAAGGTTTTGGAAAAGTTCTAGTTCAATTCGGAAGCAAAACAAAAAATATAGACAAAACAGGGGTGAGCGACGGCTGTCCATACATGACCAACGGGCGGCCATGCACAGACAGGCAATGGCAGATAGATGGGCAATGGCAGATAGACGGGTATGACAGGTGGCAATTATGCCTGACTGATGGGCTTACCATCGATCGACGGGATTCCCTTTATAACCAACGAATGGGTTTAACCAATAAGCGGCCACCAACAGACGAGTGTAACCCTTGGCCGATGGGCATCGCCTATTACCGACAGGCGTCACCTATCAATATGGCTTTCTAAACAGAATACCCTATTACCAAAATAGAATTTAACTCTAACTTGTTCAGTCTGAAACATCATGCAGACACCATTTTTAGCTAAAATGGTCTTCTTAACAAATGATCCCCAAGATGTTAAATTTCTAATGGCATATATTTTAGGTCATTTGGACCTGTAACGTAGGAGATATGGCATAAAAAACACAGACTGCTCCAAAGCCCCGTTCCATGAACAAGGCTACTATTTTGGATACTTTTGGGGACCTTAGAGCTAGAAATAAATTATGGCTATTTCTAGAACATTTGTAGACACAGAAGTTATGGTTCAAACGCCTCTAGAATCACCCAATTTACAGATTCCTAACTCAATTTATAGCCTAAAAATCGGGCTGAGGTTAGATAACACCAAAGACATAACTGGTTTTAGTCACTCAGCCAAAATAAAAATCCTTCTATTTTAGCAACTTTAGAGGGTTTTAGAGCCGGAATTAGCTCATGGTCATTTGTAGGACAATTGTAGATATGGAAGTCTTGGTTCCATCCCAATTAGATTCATTTGATTTGGAATTCTAAAACTTCACTTATACTTAAAATAGTCACCAAAGGTCATTCTACACCTTTGGGCAGAATTGCACTAATTCAATAAGCCTATAATGAACTAATTTGGCATAACCAATGCACCAAATTCAATCCAAACCAATATAACATATATACAAACACATCAGAATATTCAATTCATAAATAAATATTCATTAACACAAAAATTTACACAACGATTCCCAAACCTCTTTTGATGGCTCTTTCATATTTACTTTTGCTTTCTATCTTACTTTCCTACTCTTTCATGGTCATAAATTAATATATTAATAAATCAACACACATAATAATAATAATAATAATAATAATAATAATAATAATAATAATGAACAATCAAGTAAACGAAAAAAATAAAAAAATATATATGTTAAAGAATGTAAAATCACATAAAATAAAAAATAAATAATAGATCTAAAAATCTACATGGTGATTAATTGATTATAAACAAAATAATAATAATAATAATAAATAAAGTACAAAATCGAACTCAGAATACTTACCCTCAGAATTATCGATCTGAAAAGCTAAAATCGTGAATCGTTTCCTTGTCAACAATCTATGAAAATCAAATTAAGAAACAAAAAAAAAATCAAGCTTTTTTCTCTCTAAAAAACTCAAGAAATCTTTGAAATCAAAGAACAATTTTCACAATTTCCAGAAAAGAGAATTGATTTCTCTCACTCAAGTGTTATTTTTCAAATCAAAAGATAAAAATTTTTAGGAGAATTCCTCAAGAAATCTTGTTTTTTCTTTCAAAACAAATCTTAGATTTTCTCTGAACTCACAAAAAAACCCCACCTTTTTCTTAAAAAAATAATGTTTTATAAAAATCAGTTTTTTGGAAGCCATTAAATCAATTTAATGACTCTTAAAACAGAAAAAAAAAATAATGAATTTCAAAAGTGCAAAAAAAACATTTTAAATTAATGCCCAGGGGGCCTCGCCTACCCCTGACGAGGGGCGGGCAGGCCACCCCTCAGCGCGTGCACGCACAGAAAATCTTTAAATTTCTTTTTTTTTTAGAAATTAACAAGAATACTATCACTTCAAATCTTATTTTTTTAATATATTTTTATAATTAATTTTAAAAAAAATTAATTTTGACAAGAAAACTATCAGTTTTAACTTTTTTGCCTGTGAATAGGCATTTGATTTCATTATTGGGTAACCCTGATTTGGGCTGTCTCGGGACCCAGTGTCTACAGTTGCCCCCAATTTTAGGGAAGTTAGTGCATGGGTGCCTAGATGAGCCAAAATTCAAAGAAAAGGAAAGGAGCATAAACTTGAGGCTGCTACCTTCCTGCTGTGTCGATGGATTTGTGGCAGGTTTGACTATCGCCAGCTTGTTGATGTGCTAAGCTACGCTCTTGGTGGCTAATTGACGTCGCCTTGTTGGCGTGTTACATTTTCGTTGGACTGATGCCAGATAGATGCCCCCTAAAGAGTTGGTTGCTATCTGGAGAACATTGTTGTGAATTATATCGTAAATATCATCCTCTTGGTCATTCTTGAATTTCACTGAGCCGTTATCCCGACCATACAGTGATTGTTTGGATTACACCGAGTCATTTCAGACTTACAAAATACAAACATCATCTTCTCGGATTGCACTGAATCATCTCAGACTTACAAAATGCGGAAATCATCCTCTTGGATTGCACCGAGTCATCTCAGACTTATAAAATACAGACATTATCCTCTCTTGGGTTGCACCGAGTTATTTCAGACTTACAAAATGCAGACATCATCCTCTTAGATTGCACTAAGTCATCTCAGACTTACAAAATGCAGACATCATCCTTTTTTGGATTGCATCGAGTCATCTCAGACTTACAAAATGCAGACATCATCCTCTTTTTTTCTTCCTGAAAAAAATTGAGGTCGGTCTTTCGAGCGACATTGACGCCAAATTTCCTTGCATAATTTAAAAAAACAAATGCACAAGGGTGAACCGTGCGTGTGAAAATGCATGAGCCATGCAAAATGCAGGAAACAGATTTGTCCATGCAACTCCCAATTTGAGGGGCGGCCCAGGTGGCCCTCACTCGGCGGGATAGTATTCACCGTGGACTGACCCCATTCCTAGTGATTTAGGTGGAGACTATTCTCGGCTTAGACACTCTCTGTGTCGACCCCGCTGCTTTCAGAACTTGAAATCCCTTATCGCTTCGGGTAGCATTTGTCATTATTTTAAAGGTAGTGTGCCCCTTGTGGGTTTTCACACTAGCTTTTCTTATTGGGAAATACGTCATTTTTCGAATTTTCACATATCCCTGTGCTTAATTTTTGCCTGGAGCGGATCCAACCTATCCCAACGATTTTTTTATTTTTTTTAGGACAGACTGCCTGTTTTTAGGTTTTCACCCTACCCATTAGCCTAATTTTTGCTTAGAAAACTAGTTACGATTTTCATCTCTAACGGCTTTTTTTTTTTATGTGTGGCTACAAAAGCAATTAAGGTTGTTATCAAAACCTCCCTCTTAGGGTGATCAGCACATATTCGCTTAGACACGTTCAGACTAAAATGATTAAAGAATAATCATTAGATAAATAAAGAGAATATTTCTTTTTAAAATAAAACTAAAAATTAATGAATACCTTATTAGGATGATGCATGATCGAAATGCAATGCATGGTCGTGCTGATGTAGCATAGACAAACACATGCAGGCATATAGATCTTTCCAACCTTATCTCTCCCACACACGAGGTAGTGCTGTCTCTCTCTTAGGTGGGCTTTATTCAAGGGTTAATAGGGAACCCATTGGACATGTATAGTGCGCGGCAAAAATCCAGCAGCTCTTATCTAATGTACATAAGTATGGGTTTTGGCCATCATGTATTTAAATACTTCAATCGAATTAAGATAAGTCCACTGGGGCATGAAAACCTTTGATGAAAGTCCATTTAATTTAGCTGATTTTGTTCAATATATATAGCAAGCACGTTATTACGGCACATTTTACCTAGTGAAAGATCTATTACCATTATATAAGTTTTGGTCAAAGGTGATGATACTTTAGGGCTACCCGAGCATGGTCCCTGCCAATGGGTCTAGCTCATCACGAGCATACCGACCAATTGGATCTCCAATTTTATATACCAGAAGGTACTAGGCGTGAGCCGGTGATTATCCTTAATATTTTTTCACATTGAGTGAACGTAGGGTCGTTCTTCAGGAACGCACTGGAGTAAGAATAAGGGACCAAACTAGCATAAATCTGAGGCTCTAGCATGTATGGAATGCAATTTTTCAAAAAGACATAAAATTTTAATTTATAAAAAATCCAATTATATCATTAACCAAGACACTTTCAAAGCAAAATTCTAAAATCCCTAGTAGAGTCACCATTGTGGTGCGCGTCGAATCCAATCGTTTCCTTCTGACCCATTTTAGGGCCCGAGAGGGTTCGCATCTTTTAATCTTGGGCAACATGAAAAATTTTGGAATTCCTAACCAATAGAACATTGGGGAAGTTCATCTAATCCCATGAAATCTATAGGTACCGTTGAGATATTTTGGAGTCGCCGTCCAATTTACGAGTAAACGAAAAGAAATAAAAAAAATAAAATAAAATATGTTAAAGAATGTTAAATCTATGACTAAAATCACATAAAATAAAAAATAAATAATAGATCTAAAAATCTACATGGTGATTAATTGATTATAAACAAAATAATAATAATAATAATAATAATAATAATAATAATAATAATAATAATAATAAATAAATAAAGTACAAAATCAAAGCCAAAATACTTACCCTCAGAATTATCGATCGGAAAAGCAAGGATTGTGAACCATTCCCTTGTCAATAATCTATGAAAATCAAATAAAGAAACCAAAAAAAAAAAAACTCAAGCTTTTTTCTCTCTAAAAAACTCAAGAAAATTTTGAAATCAAAAAATAATTTTCACAATCTCAAGAAAAGAGAATTAATTTCTCTCACTCAAGTGTTATTTTTCAAATCAAAAGACAAAGATTTTTAGGAGAATTTCTCAAGAAATCTTGTTTTTTCTTCCAAAACAAATCTTAGATTTTCTGTAAACTCACCAAAAAACCCCTTTTTTCTTAAAAAAAATCTTTTATATCCCCAAAAATCAATTTTTTGGAAGCCATTAAATCAATTTAATGGCTCTTAAAACAGAAAAAAAAAACTGATGAATTTCAAAAGTCCAAAAAAATGTTTTAAATTAAATTTTCCAAAAAAAAGAGAAAAAAAACACATATTTGGCCTAAAAAATGCCCAGCGGGCACTGGGCGGGAGAGGGGCAAGCTGGGCCACGCGAGGGGCGGGCAGGCCACCCTTTAATGCACGCACTGAGCGTGCTTCACCCACGCGAGACGCGTGCACCGCGCGAGGTGAGAGCAGGCCGCCCCTCAGTAAGCGCGCGGCCGCAAGCCATTGAAAACACTTTTTTTTAATTTCTTTTAATTTATTTTTTTCTAAATATTAACAAGAACACTATCACTTCCAATCATTTTTTTTTAAAATATATTTTTATAATTATTTTTAAAAAAAATCGATTTTGACAAGAAAACTATCAATTTCAACATTTTTGCCTGTGAACAAGCACTTAATTTCATCATTGGATAATCCTAATTTAGGCTATCTCGGGATCCAGTGTCTACAATATGTATCCAAGCTATTCATAAAGGCTTGCGAAGTGGAAATCATTTTACAAAAGAAAGATGGAAATATGTTAGAAGAAACTTTTGTAAAGAAAATGGTTGTGAATATGATAAAGTTCAATTAACAAATAAGTGGGATGTTATGAAAAGATATTGGAAGATTTGGAAAGATTTGAAAGGCAAGGAAACGGGATTAGGATGGGATGAAAAGAAGCAAACGATTAATGCTACTTTCGAATGGTGGGATGAGAAAATTAAGGTTAGTTCTAAATAAATAATAATTCTATAGTTAACAAATTCATGAAGTTATATTCGTTATTCATGTATGTTATTTTCTTAATATAATATGTTAATAGGTTATGCCTGGAGCTGCAAAGTTTCGAAGTGTAGGTCTTAAATCTGAATTTGAAGAAAAGTTAGACATAATATTCGGAGATACTATTGCTACTGGAGAATTTGTTTGGACACCTTAATTAACTTCAGAGCCACAAAATGTTAATGTTGATATCAATGCATCTAACGATAGACTTATATCATTAGAAGACATTGATGAGTCAATAGTGAAAGATTTTGATCAAAGCTTAGATGAATTCATGGCTGGTGGTATTGGCTCACCAAATATTACAAACCTTGATGACATATCAATTGATGGAGGAAGGATAAAGAAAAAGCAAAAAGGGGACATTGGATGTAGTTCGCAAGCAAAAATAAAAAAGAGGGGAAGAAAAGGTAGAAAAATTCTAGGAGGTGCATCGAAATTGAGAGAAGATATATCTAGATTAGTGGCTAGTGTTGAAAGTAAGAGTGCTATGACTTCTAACAAAACAGATTTTCCAGGAGCTAGTAGTACAGAAGTTATGGATAATATAAAGTCTTTGCCTGATATTGTTATTGGTAGTGAACTTTATTATTTTGCTTCCTATATTTTTGAGCAAAAGTCAAAGAGAGAAGGTTATGTCTTGATGTGTTCAATTGAAGAAAAAAATGGGATGGCTTAAGTTTCAGTATGAAATATTCAAAAGCAGAGGACAGTGATCCACGAAAAATAATATGTTTCAATTGTTATTGACTCAGTTACTTTTTATATTTATTTTGTAATAACTATTTCTTTACTTGAATGATTTCATATCTATATTCGTTTGTGTTGTCATATATTTCTTTAGATTGTTATGCATAACAATATTTTTATTTTTTTTATAGATATGGATAATGCCTATTATAATGATAATGTTGATAGTGATGAACAAGAATTCTTATCAATTATCACGGGTGCAATTACAGCAATAGGGGAGTATTATGCATCATTTATATATGAGGAATCTTGTATGTTGTCTTATCAAACGAGAATGAAATGGTTATTAGAAATAATGCAAGGTTATGAAAAACGTAGTGTTAATATGTTTAGAATGAGAAAAGATGTGGTATTCCAATTAATATCTGATTTACAATTCAATTATGGATTGAAATATAGTTAAAATATGTCTGTAATTGAGAAAGTTTACATTTACCTATACATACTTGCTCAAGGAGCATTTAATAGGCATGCTCAAAAGCGTTTTCAACATTCAGGCGAAACTATTAGTAAAATTTTTGGAGAAGTGTTAGATGTTTTATGTCTTTTTACAAAAGACTTGATAAAACCTAAAGACAATAAATTTCGTGAAATTCCACCAGAAATTCTACATGAGGTAGATACATGCCTTATTTTAAGGTAATATTTTTAAATATTATATTTTTATTTCATAAAATTTCTAAAATGTTATGTATTTATTTATATATCTTTGTATTTTAGGATTGCGTAAGAGCTATTGATGGTACACATGTACCAGCGCGTATAAGTTTAGAAAATCAATACCATTTATAGGAAGGAAAGGGATACCAACATAGAATATCATGGCTGTATGCAATTTTGATATGCAATTTACATTTATATTAGCCGAATGGGAAGGAACAACACATGATACACGCATATTCTTTCATGCAATCAATAAAAAAGAATTAAATTTTCCAAAACCACATCATGGTAATATTCAATTTAATTTATTTTATGTCAATTCATAACAATTTTTTTGTTGTTCTATATAGCTAATACCTTCTTTTAAAAAAAAAAATATAGGCAAATATTATTTGATAAATACAGGGTATCCTCAAATGAGAGGATATCTACGACCTTATAAAGGGGTAAGATATCATCTTCCTGAATTTCAGTGTGGTGAACCTGCAAAGGGATATGAAGAAATCTTTAATAGTGCTCATTCATCGCTTAAAAGTTGCATTGAACGAACATTAAGAGTTTGGAAACAAAGGTAAAAAATTTTACGTGACATGCCTTCATTTCCATTTAAAACTCAAACAAATATTGTGGTTGCAACAATGACATTGCATAACTATATTCGAAGATATTCTTCAAGTGATTCAGCTTTTACGAGACTTAATAAAAATCCTAATTTTGTGCCACTTGAAAATTTTGAAAATATTGAGCATACTTCACATTCAGAAAATTATATAAGTGGTAGAACAATATAAATGGATTCTATCCGTGATCAAATTGCCGTTGGTTTAGTAAAAAAAAGAATTTAGTTTAATTAGTTAGAATTATAAGAAATAATATGTATGATGAATTATAAAAACAATATACATATATTTTAATTTTTTTATGGTATATTTATTTTATTTAATTATATATGAAAATATATGATTTTAATAGTTTAGTGAAAATAATTATTATTTTTAGTAAAATTTTGAATATAATATATTAAAATTTATATGTGTCTTTTTTTTTTTTTTGTCTTTTCATTATAAAAAGTCATTTTTAATCATATTATTTACCAAACAGTTAACAATTGCTTTTAAATTTATAAGTTATTTTGAATTCTATTTATCAAACAATTATCTACTTTTTGAAATATAGTTTTTTGGAGTATAATTTTTGCCAATTGAAAAAACTGTTTTTATAAGTTTTGCTAAACTGACTCTTAATCTCTCTGAAAATTTTTCCTAATATTTAGTTGGCATTAAAACTTCCTGAATACAATTTTAATCAGCACTACTATCAATTAAAGCCAGTGTTGATAAATGAAAATCATCATTAACCACTATCTCTAATTTTACATACAACTTTTGATAATTAATTCGAGAAATACTATCAATATACCCATCCTTAGATTCTTTAATAATTAAAGTAGAAGAAGCCTGCTCTTTTGCATTTTCATTGTCTTTTTTATTTTGAATAAGATTTACTTAAACTGGTCATAAAATTTTATTCTTTTAAAACTTGAATTTTTCCTTTTAAAATATTTATTTCTCTCTTTAAAATTTTAACTTATTCTTGAAAATTTTGAATACAAGATTCCTTCTTATTATTAAATCTATCACATATTTGTTTAAAATTATATGGATTGAAGTCTTTATTTTCTTTTGCTCCTATATATATATATTTCTATAATTCTTAATAAAATTTATTTTCCATTACTTGAACATATTTATACTGTTACATTATCCGGGACCAATACAAGCACAAGATTTTATCTCGCTATCATTATCAGAGTCTTCACTTATAATATTTAAATCATTTTCAGAATAATCAAAACTTTCACTTGCTTGAAGAATCATTAATCATAATCTTCATTATTTTATCTTTTAATTTTTCTGATATGTCTAAATTATTAATTTATATTTTAACTCTGCAATCTCTTGAATAATGATCTTACTTTCCATATTTATAACATATTACTATATCTTTTTTATTAGATTGTTGTTTATGTGTTTTTAGATTTATATTGTTTATGCTTTATTGGTTTTTCTTTCTTATAATTTCTTTTTTAATTATAATATCTTTTCTCGTGATCATATTTTCTCCTTAATTTTTCATTCTTCTTAAAAGAGGATAAGGCATTAACTTGTTTATAACCATATTGTTGACAAAAGATCCTAATTCTTTTCTTCCTTGAATGCTATCTTTTTTTTTAAAAAAAAAAAAGTACAAATAGTTAATCCCTCATTATTAATATAATTTATTATTTGTCCATAGGTTATATCCTGAAAAGGTACAATACCATTATATTTTGTTTTTAATTTAGTTCTTACCCTTTCTTCAAATAATTTGGGTAGCCTTGCAATAAATCTTTATTTTCAATAAGCATTATTACAATCAGAACAAGACTTTTATTAAAAATAAATCTTTATAGCATTTAAAATCTTGTAGTTTTAGACAAATTAAATTTATTAAAATTTCATAATTTTTTTCTTGATATTGACATAGATCACCTATAAAATTTTTTATAATAGCAAAGACTAAAGTTGGTATTATATCATCTTGTTGAGTTTCTATCTATTGATTATTTTCCATTTTTACTATATTTTTCTTTGTTGTTAAAATATACTACTTATCATTGGCCGAGACATAGTAGTCCTACCTAGGGGTGAGCAAAAAAATCGATGGACTCGGTTAACCGAAAAAAAATCCGAAACCGAACCGATGGACTGGTTAACCGATTGTAATGGACTGGTTAATGGTTAGTGTTTTGAAAAAACTGATATTAATTGACTGATTAATGGTTTTTCACTCATGTGACAGGTTAACCGAACCGAAACCGAATTTTTAGTTAATTTATTAATAATTTATAACAATTTATCCTAATTAAAGGTGATCATATACTTTTTTTTATTATACTAATTATTTTAAAGTTTTTAAGTTTTTTTAATTGGCTATTAATAAGTATAACAATTTATCTAATTAAAAGTGATTATGGACCGGTTAATATATTTACTTATTAAATATTAATTTTTAAAAATAAATTTGTTTATATCTATCAAATATTTTTCTTTTAACAACAATAATGTTATATTATAGTGAAAAAATTTTAATTTTTAAGTATCTTGAACATTTTAACTTTATTTATGAATATATTTATAATTATAGTGGTTAGCCGAAAAATATTGGGTAACCGATCCGAAAATCCGAAACCGATGGACTGGTTAACCGATGGTAATGGACTGGTTAATGGACTGCAATTCCAAAAAATCGATATTAATGGACTGGTTAATGAACTGGGACTCATGGACCGGTTAACCGACCATGCTCACCCCTAGTCGTACCGCCCTTTTAATTGACCAGTAAAATATAAGAGCTCGGGCAAACGATAATTCAATATTATTTTTACAACGGTAAGCACTAGTTGCCATTGACAATATTTTAAAAATTATTTCATTTTAATTCTTTTTAAAATTAAAATTTAATATTGTTCATGGAGTAAAGTTTTAATAAATGTAAGGATGGATATATTAAATTTTGATCTATGTATTTTACAAGTCATACTATTTCTACTAAATGAGTTTTGTTTTAATAATTAGTTTGGCTAATTATTACTATTGTTTGGTTAAGCAAATTCATCTTTCATTATTATTTATGAAAACTTTACGTATATCACTACAAGAAAAGCAGAATTTTTCGACAGAAAGTAAGGAATTTCCGACGGGAAATTTAATTACCGATGGAAAATAATTTCGTCAGTAATTGAGACGTAGGAAAAAATTACCGACGGAATTGCAATTTTCGTAGCTAATTTTTCCAATTTTCGTCGGTAATTTTTTCGATGGAAATTGAATTTCCATTGACAATTTTACTGACGGAAATTGCAATTCCATCGGTAATTTTCAGAATTTTTAAATTAATATTTTTTTAATTAATTCTTAAAAACTATAAAATTGACTTATAATATTAATATACGAATAATGTAAAAATAAAAATAATATCTAAAATTTAATATTTAAAAATAATATAATATAATAATCATATTTATCGTAAAGTTAATAATTATTTAACGATGTCATAATATTACAAAATCCTAACTAATTAAGCTGATTGTGGCGGAGGAGGCGGTAGCTAACATGAACGATCAGATTGCTGCGATGGTGACGCGACCATACCCTTCAAATTAGCCATCTCGTTGCATAGCTGAAATATGAAGTCGAGTGATTGTTCCCACCGATCTTCTGATTATTGCCACCGAGTTTGTGATTCTTGCAATTCTGATTGCAGCACATGTACAGTATTCCTGCAAATAAATAAATAATTATAATTGAACTGTAATTTATTGACAATTCCTAAAGATTTTGCTAAAATTTCGGCAGAGTTTCTCCTAAATATTAACAAAACTTCCTGTAGACAAAAACAGAAAAACGCTTCTAATTTTTAATTATGTACTGGCATCCAACAACAATACAAACTCCTAACACAATTTTGTATTTCCCATCCACCTCGATTGTAATAAAAGTTATCAAAATATTATTTAATAATAATCTAAATAATAATAATAATATTAATAATATTATTTACGTTAATAATTCATATTATTATTTAACAAAAAAAATTATAACAACAATATAAATTAACATAAATAAATAATAATAATAATAATAATAATAATAATAATAATACAAATTAACATAAATAATAATAATAATAATAATAATAATAATAATATAAATTTCGTAACATTTTCTGATTTTTTTGATAAAAATAAATAAGTAATTGTAGGAATGAAATCTTGATCTAAATTGATTCTTTTCTGACGATAAGCGCCAATTGCATCATAAAAAAAATTCGAGTTTGCATTCTTAAATGAATTTTATTATTATTATATTAAGGTACAAATTTTACTGATTAAATTTGTCATTTCATTATTTAACAATAATCTAACTAATACTAATAACACTAATAATAATATATTTGGAAAAATGTTTAATTAACATAAATAAATAACAATTATTCTAATAACAACAACAATCCACATTAACAACAATAATATTAATAAACAACTTAATTTTCCAAATATTCGCATTTTATTATTCATCAACAATATTAAAACTACTAATATCCTCAAATAAATTATTAAGTTTATTATTTTCTAATAATACTAACACTAATAAATATTTAATTTCATTATTTGACAATAATCTAACTAATACTAATAACACTAATAACTAATTCTAACAACAATAACACTAATAAGTAATTCAAATTTTTATTTAACAATATTAACCTTTTAAATAATAATAATAATAATAATAATAATAATAATAATTTTTATTTTTTAATTAAATAAATAAATAAAACTAATAAGTAATTCAGAATTTTATTTAATATTATTAACCTTTTAAATAATAATAATAATAATATTTATTATTTAATTAATTAGATAAATTAAAAAAACAAATAAAAAACACAATGTAATAGCCCCAATACCGGGTTAGTCGTAAATAGTATTTTTCTAGAGTGAATAGTATTTTCGGGGTGAATAGTACTCCCGGAATCGAAAAATATTTTATTAGACCATTGGATAGAGGTCGTCAATACGAGTTCGTATGCGTAAATTTCGTGTAAATCGGAGGTCAAACGAGTCCGAAATGGCTGAAACAGTAAACAAAAGTATTTATTTCGGTGAAAAGTGGATCTAGGTGGGACCCACTGAAAAGTAAAAGTGGGTCCAGGTGGAACCCACTGAATAGTAAATGTGGGACCATGATGACATCAGCGATGACATCAGCAATGTCATGATGATAAATAGTAACCGTGTCCCCTAAAGTGTAACATCATCATTTGGTTAGGAACATCATCATTGCCTGAGTCCCATTGAATAGTGACAACATCTTTGACTGGTCTTTGAATAGTAACTGTGGGTCCGTAAATAGTAACTGTGGGGCCCACAAAATAGTGGGACAAAGATTTGATTAGGGTGAAAAGGAAAAGTTTTTACTAAAATAGGGTGGGAAGAATAGTAATTCTGGAGGGGGGTTAATTTGAAGACACAGGATAGTACTCGTCTTCAGTTCGGTGGGCCCCACCATATGCAGAGCCGGTGTGACTAATGCCGCAGTTAAAGGCTGCGGCATTTTATCTGACGCCGCAACCAAGGACTGCGGCGTCAGATGAATTTATTTCGACCCCCTCATTCCAGAAAGCACCTACATTTTCATAACACCGAAAGCAACTCAATATTTTGGCACCGAGAGCGACATTTGAGAGCAGTTAGAGAATATTATCAAGAATTCATCATCCAAATTAAGGAGATTCAAGGTATGTTTTAAAAATGATCTATTTAAATAAAAGTATTTAGTTATTTTAATGCATGAATTTTAGCATGTAATAAAATTTAAAATAGTTTTTGTTGGATTCATTCAAAAAATTGAGTAAGAAAAATCATACTGAATTTTAAAAATTATATATTTAAATGAAAGTAATTTGTTAGCATAATGTATAAGTATTAGCATGTAATATAATTTATAATAGTTTTGATTATAGTGTTAAAAAATTAATTATTGTGATTGTGGTAGATGGTACGCACATATTTAAGTCCAAGAGCTATGATGAGCGTTGTTGCTAAGCAAATGGTCGCACAAAAACGGCAGGAGTTGTATAACTGACGGGTGGGATATGGCATAACAATGTTCAATCATATTATTGCGGTTAATAAAAGGCTACAAGAAATTATAATGAGGGGATATCAAATGGAGGAAGCGGAAATGGTTGCAGCTCTTTACATGACTATACCATTATGTTATTTAAAATTGTTAATGGAAATATGGAATAGTGAGGATGTCACAAAATATAAGAAGTTAGTCCTGATTTTCGTCGAAGATGTAATGGAATTTAGTGAAAATGAATATTTAAAAGTTAGAGATACGATGCCAATGAAACAAAAACTTTATTGTAAGTGGTATAATTATAATATGTGGCCTGTACACTACATTCATTAAATTTTTGTATAATGTAATGAACTTTGTGTTTGAATGTTAAATAAAGTAGTTATGTGGAATAATTTGATGTAATAATATTTGAGCAATCGTATGAAATAATATAATAATATTATATTAATTGTTATTATTATTAATATTGGTTGATAATATGTAACGAGTTAATTTATTAATAAGTAATAAATGTAATGTTGTTTGAAGTAATGGAATAAAGCATCAAAATGTGAGTTGTCTAATTAAAGATTAATAATCTCATAATTGAACTTATAGGAAATTTGAAGATGGCAGCATACACAGACTTTTATTTGCACACCGGTGGCCAAATAAGTTATGGATCAGGATTCAATATGATATATCAGGTCCAAATGCCATTACAGGGAGGCTAAGGCTTAGGAATAAGCCTACTTTTGCTGAATTGCTTCATAAAATTCATGTTAAATTGGGAATGGGGATAAATGACGTGGTTTCAAGAATTATATACAAGAGTCCAATGTACAATCGAGGTTCAATATGCTGGACATCGGTTGATGTGGTGGATGATGACGACGTTGAGATGATATATGAAAATTTAAGAAGTAATGACAATTATACAGTGGTAGAATTAATTATTGTGGTCAGTGAAGCCGATGCATCTGGCAATCTAGCGACTATTGATGTAGGTCCAAGTCAACCCATGTATGTAGATGAGGTGGGTGGAAGTCAGCCAATGCAAGCTGTTAGTAGACATGATACCGAACTATTATCCCAAAGTCATTAGTACGGAGAAAATGCCGATACAAGATATAATGTAACTGAAAGTCAACAACGACAATCAGATCGAAATGTAGGGGAAGATGTGCCTATTCAGCCTAGGCAATCTGTCGGTTGCATGCCTGGTGATACGAACAGAATAAGGACTAGTGGAGGATTCGGGTACGGTGATCTACGATGATCTGTAAGCCAAAGACCTGCTAGTTCTATGAGTCAACCCAGAAGGTCGATTGGCCGGCGAGTCGGTAATTTTATCAGTAAATCAATATTTGAGATAAGATCAGGTAGTAGGTCGAATGACCTAAATCCAGGCGAGGGATGTAATGCCGCAGATAGTCCTAGTACAGAACAAATTGGGGCACGGAGATCAGTTTTGCAAATTTCAGACGTCAGACGACGATCTGTATCTACTATTCCTGATGGTAGTCGAAGCCAATTGTTTTCACAAATTCCAGTTGAAGAATCAAATATGCGAAATGAGTCAGGTAATAGAAGGGATGGTGATTTATTGGTAGATTCCATACCTGTTAACATCGCGGCTAACAATGCTCATAATGTAATATCATGTAATCCAACTGGAGCAGAACATGAGAAAGAGCCGTCATTACAGATGGGGGACATGGACGATGACCCTGATTTTTTATTGAGCAATGATTTCGAATCCGATTATGATGTTGAGGGGAAAGCTGCAAACATGAGTGATGAAAGTGACGAATCCAAAAGTGGCAATAGTGACACATCTGACGCTATGCAATATGCGAGTCCTTTGGCATCACTCCATCCCGAAGAGGATACAGGCTATGCAAGGTACAACTTTCCTTCCCAACATTATACTGAAATCGACTTTGATACAGCACAAGTTGATTTTTCAGTAGGAGTTCAACTTAACTCATGGGATGGAATGTCCGAGTTATCTACTGGTATGGTTTTCAACAGTAAGGAAGAAGTTAAATCTAGTGTGAAAAAGTATTCAATAATCAGAAATGTTGACTTTAGAGTTGTCGAATCGAAAGCCAAAATTTAAGTTTTGCGTTGTGCTAATGGCGATGACGGTTGCAATTGGAGGTTAAGGGCTGTAATGAAAGGGAATAGTCCTTTTTGGATGATCACTAGGTACGAGGGACCACATAAATGCCTTTCCGTCAATATGTCTAAGGATCACAGACAATTGGGATCAAAAATCATTCGAAATTGCATTATTGGAATGGCAAGTAAAAATCATACCATGCCTGTTGATGTCATCGTAGCGTCCATTAAGCAGCAATTTAAATTTGAAGTATCGTACAAAAAGGCATGGTACGCTAAGATGAGAGCATTGGAGGCCGTATTCGGAAATTATATAGGATCGTATTCAAAGCTGCCAAGATTTTATTAGCTCTAGAAACTTATAATCCTAGAACTGTATATGAGCTGAAGGGGCAAGATACGAACCTTCCAAATGTGAAGCAATTCCAGAGGGTTTTTTGGAGTTTCAAACCTTCTATTGAGGGGCACCTTCACTGTAAGCCAATTTTGTTGATCGATGGAACTTTCTTAACTAGTAAGTTCCAACAAATACTGCTAGTGGCTAGCTTCGTCGATGGTAACAGCATGCTGTTCCCGGTCGCATTTGCTATTGTTGAGTCAGAAAATAAATCCAGCTGGGCATGGTTCATGCAATTAATTAGAAAGCATGTGACGCGACGCTAGGGTATAGCGGTTATATCGGACAGACATGCTGGTATAATGGTTGTTTTTCGAGATGAAAGAAGTGGTTGGAAGGAACCACATTCATTTCACAGAATATGTTTGCGCCATTTCGTCAGCAACTACAACAACCATCATCACAACAAAACTATCGAGGACCTACTTTATAAAGCTGGTGAGATGTTTAATTATTACTGCAATTCTTTATTGACAACATAGTTTTTTATATGTATATTCATTCTCGGTGTAGGCGCATAGTTTCAGCCACGCAAGTTCAATAAGCATATGGATGATGTCAAAGCGCTTGACTGGAATCTTATAACTGGGCAATGAGGGTGCCTTTAGATCGTTGGACATTGGCCGCAGATGGTGGATATCAGTACGGCCATCTGACGACAAACATAGCAGAGAGTGTCAACAGTGCCCTTAAGGGCGTACGCATGATGCCTATCACAGCCATAGTGGAACATATTTTCGGAAGATTGGTCAAGTTTTTTGATATGAGAAGAAGCATGTATATGAGCAAAATGGCCGAAGGATTCCGGTTCACTCCAAAATGTGTGGAAGTCATGAACAAACGCGCGATGAGTGCTCGTAGCCACATGGTTGTTGATTATGATGGTCGTTATCAATTGTTCAGCGTCATAGCATGCAGGGCACCTGATGCTGGTACTGAAGTTGATACATATATAGTCAGTCTCCATAGGCGTGAATGCGAGTGTGGCAAGTTTCAGGGGACAAAAATGCCTTGTTCCCATGCTATTGCTGCATGCATGCACAGGTACATTGACATGTACGCATTTGTGGATCAGTGCTATACCATTACAGAGGTACTTAAATGCTACGATGGTGAATTTTGACCCCTCGCACATAGAGCATATTGGCCCATGGGGGATGGTCCTAAGCTAGTCCCCGATTTGGAGCTGAAGCGAAAGAAAGGCCGGCCTAAAACATCGCGCATACGCAATGAAATGGACAGAAGGGAGAGAAGCAACGTTGTCCATTGCAGTAAATGTGGGAACATCGGACACAACAAAAAAACCTGCACTAATGCAGCAGGACCATCCAATCAGCATTCATGAAGTTGAAATTTGTTAGCTATGTTAAATATAATATATGTTGTTGGTTTATATTAAATAATATTCCTTAATATTGTATTGTTAATTTAATGCCAAATAGTTTATATTGCTTAATATTGCGGGACATCATTTGACTTCTCTAAAAAGATAATTTTACATTAAAATTGTCATAAATTGGTACAAATGATATAGCCAATTTAGAATCTCCTGCTATTCCTCTGACTACTGCGAGATGAATCGCCATTGTATAATGGCCGATCTCCCAATCCGGCTGTAGAACTAACATGGGGACTGTAGAAAAAATCATTAATAAAATCATCAGGATGCAAAACTGGATCGACTTGTCCATAAGTGTTTGTCAGTTGACGATCGCCCTCTGATAAACTGACATTCAAATCTACATTCAATCTAGAAGGCCCAGCTTCAGACTCGTAATAATTGGATGGACCAGCTTGAGTTTTATAAAATTGTTGCTGATCAAATTGTTGTTGGTGATGCAAACTCGGAATGTCGAATGAACCTGGACTATCAGCAGGATAATATGGCCATGACAAGGGTGGAGGGACCTGATGGACTCCGGGACTAATGGGGATGGATGCGACTGAGGTGCGCCTCTCAGACATTCCTCTTCGGCTACGCCTTGTAGACCGAAAATCTTCATAAGGTGTTGAAAGGGGTTAAATCTCAACACCATGTGGAACCGGCTGTCGGGGATATTCAACAGACGTCCTTCCTCTTGCCCCAAGTGCACCCAAAATGCTTTCCGATGTCATACGAATCTCACCAGCTTCATTGGAGGACGAAGCATTGCCGGCATGGTAAATCCGTTCCACACCATCGGCCTGCATTGTAACAAATTACTGTTCAGAAAAAGCATATTCAGTTACTCAAACTTTAATACATATAAGTCTCATACCGTTGACCCCATTGAAGCCCCAATCTGTGTGATCCATCGTCAAGTACGCTCAGTGTACCATTGCATGTACTGCGATCTCGGATGAAGGGGAGCATTCAACAACTGAGTTCCCACCACCCGATTCCATCTATTTCCCCACTCAAAAATAAAACTTGCAAATTTATCTTCTCAATTAATATCATTGTGCCCTTGCAAGTCTATGGAATGCACACTATCATTATTATGTGGAGGATATGGAATCGGTTGTTCCATCCCAAATTGTCGTAGGCACCGATCTGGTTGGTGCCACTCAATAATGTGAAAACACACTAGTGGCACTACCGATCGCCAACTATTGACACCGTCTCTACAATACTCGGGCAACAAGTGGATGACATTATTGTAAGGCTCCCATTTCATCTAAAAAAATGAATAATTTTCAGTCATTTTCATCCATTTTTATTAACAATCCTAAATTCTAAATCATATTAATTAGCTAATAAATTTCACAAACCTGATCCGGCCGTTGCAAGTCCAAATCCAAACGATAGTCATTCACATTTTTATTATGGTTGTTTCTCAAATCAAGGGGAGATTGCCACTTGATAAAGAAAACAAATTAAAAATTATTTCACCGAATAAATAATTAAATAATTATAAATATTTAATTAAACATTTATATACAAATGTATATGTTACTACCAATATTTTTTAATTACCTAAAGCTATATGGCATGGCCTGATTAATAACAACATTCTCCAAAAATATAGGGCGCAACTGAGGAAGTCTTTCCCATGCCCATAACTGAAGAAGTTGGTGATAACCGCCTAGTCCATTAGCACTTGGACTGGTAGCATGACATAACTTTCTGTACAACCATGCCAAATAGGCCGATTCCCAGCTATAATTGCCAGCTTCATCTAAATTCTCTAAAAGTGGCAGCCACATCAAGTGTATATAATTATTCGACTGTCCAGGACATAACAGTCCCCCTATACACCGCAATATCCACGCTCGGGCAAAACACTGTACAGTGTACTCATTTGTACCAACGAGTAGTGAACTGAAATTTCGACTAAGCCATGTCATTTTCACTTGATGGCCTTTTAAGACATCTTCTAGTGGAACTTGTCCCAATAGCCGCCCACACACTTCTGCCCAATTGTACTGCAAATGTCCAGTCACAGCCATTCCTTCAACGGGTAGACCGGTCAGGATTCCAACATCCTGAAGTGTTATTGTCGCTTCACCTATAGTAAGATGAAAAGTGTGTGTTTTCGGTCTCCACCTTTCTATAAGTGCAGTTATTAATGGGCAGTGTACGTTCATTACGCCAATTTGCGCAACACCGTAAAAACCTGCCAATTGAAGGTATGGCACTATCCTTGTATCAATGTTTCTATAGTGGCTCTCCACACTAGATTGACGCGCAAATAAAACTTCATGTTCAACCTGCGAAATGAGATACATACTTTCAGTCGCACAGTTGTCTATCTTTATGTACTTTGTAAAAAAATTAGTAATTGTTTAAAATACTGGATTCGTATCTATACATATATTATTACTCCAAACAACATCTGCACGGTGTTTCCCATGCAATTTCAGCAGCTCACCGACAATTGGACCGGGATTTATATATTGTCGATTTTCGAATTGAGACATTCCTTTTCGCCCTACTGACAAATTTCACTGCAATTTTAAATAATGTGTACACAAATATATCAAAATATTAACTATTAATATATTTCATACTTTTTTTACCGAAATTATATAATTATAAATCCATGCTACAACATAATATATTATCATTATTCTACTTTATTCCAAACAAACATTAAACACTTCTATTGATTAAAATATCTGATTTTCATATTTTTATTAATAATACCATTATTTTCATCACCGATATCTCAACAATCACATATTCAAATAATAATACATATAATCAAATAATAATAATTTTATTCCCCACATATTTATAAATTAACTGTATTTTTATACCATGACAAAATTTATTCTCCATAAAATTAAATATTGCATTCAGCACAAAAATATAGATAATTTCACTTTCCACCTCGTTCTTAGGTTATTTGAAAATATTCCTTGATACCACAAATTATTATAATCAAATATTTTATTCGCACAAGTATTATTCTAAAACACCAACTGTATTAAACTGATTGTAACAAAAAAAATTATTTTTTCCATTCTCACAAATTACACTAGTATATAACAAATTCATTTCATAACTTTCGTAGGCATAAATTCCAATTATATTTTTTCACGCATATTATCAATAAAAAATTTGCTTTAAACTAATGTAATTTGTGTAAAATACTATTTGTCTTTCATGTTCCAAAATTAAATTTATTTTTTTGCAATTCGAACATCTTGCTGACATAATAATATAATATTTACGTTATAACTTCACAAAAAATATTATTTAGGTTCTATTACTTTTTATTCCTGTTCTATAATTATTATTTTTTTCCTTGTCTCATTATTATTATTTATTCTTTCTATCGTCTTATATTTTTTACCAAATAAAGCTCAAAATAATAACTTACCTTTAAGATTATTTGTAAGCAACACGCGAAAATAAATGCCTACAAAAACAAATATAACATAGTACAATATTTGATTAAATTTTTTTTAAAGTCACAGAATATAATATAACGATATAAATACTTGATAATTGCTAAAAAGTTATACTTACCAAATTTAATATAAAATCTGAACAAAATTTATCTTTATAAGACACAGAATGAAAATTTTATAAACGCATGAGAGAAAACAATTTTTTTAAGGCTGCCTTCTGATTGCCTTTAAAATAATTCGTAAGCAACACGCTAAAATAAATACCTATAAAAACAAATATAACACAGTAAAATATTTGATTAAAAAAATTTTTAACTCACAGAATATAAAATGACGATATAATTAATTGATAATTGCTAAAAAATTATACTTACCGAATTTAATAAAAAATTTGGGAAAATTTTATCTCCAGAAAACACCGATTACAAATTTCATAAAAGCAGAAGCGAAAGTAATTTTTTTTTTGCTCTGCCTTATGAACATACCCACACCTTATAAGGGGATCAGACATAAAGCAATTCTTCAATTTTATTCATTTATCCCTTCAATGGGATGTCAGTCACACGTGACACTGTTCACGCGTGACTGACCTGCATGCCTATAGCTCCTGCCAGTCAAATGCCGCAGCTGCAGGCTACGACATTTAACTCAGAGCTGCGGCAATAGACGTCATCAGATGCCGCAGGGGAGCCCTGCAGCATCTGATGAGGACTGACGCAAGCCGCAGGTCAATCCTGCGGCTTTGACAAAAATTCCCCCCCCCCTCCCATAAATATTTTCACATCCACCCTATTTCGGGAAAAAGTTTTAAGATTTGCCTTAGTCAAATCTTTGTCCCAAAGATAGTGACTCCGGGATGAATAGTGTCCGGAAATATTTTTTTTCACCATCAGAAAGAGAATGAAAAATATAGTATAATGGTGTAATCTGGATTTAAAAAAGAGGTCAAATAGGCTTCCGAAATTCAGTCTGAAGTTTCTCTGGTTCGGTTCGACGGAACCAAGGTTTGATTGAATTTTGACCGAATTTTTATAAATGGTTAGAGTGGATAAAATGGTCTATTGTAAGAGGATAAAAGGATTAGAATAATTTTTAGAAATTTTTGACAGCATTAGGATTGTATTTTACGGCAAACCGAATTGAACTGGTTTAAGTGAACGGACCCCAAACGGACTCCGATTGAGCTGAAATTTTGTAGGGAGACTAAATTTAATATTATAAGAATTATGGAAGTGGTTTGGAGTGCAAATTAATTTGGGAACATTAAATTTCATCAAAACAGTGAAAAATTACCCGAAAAATGAAAATCGGACCAAATCAGCTCAACCACTTTGGTTGGACCTGGTTGGATCCGATTGGACCCATATAAAAGCCTTCAAAAATCTGGAAATCCCCTTAGATTCCATTTTTTTCAGCTCCCTCTTCTTCTCTCTTTGGCCGAATGCTTCTCTCCCTCTTCTTCACCATTTTTCTTTCATTTTTTCTTCATCTCACCTCAAGATCAAGTCTCTCTAACATAATACAGCCCCTATAGAATCCATTGGTGGTCTCAAAATTTTGTTTGGAGGTGTAAAGTTGGATGAAATCTAGACTTGAAATCTAGGTGTAAAATTGAGGTAAGTGATTTAAGTGATTTTAATTTGGTTTTAAGGTTCCTAAGGGTACTCTAGGATGTTAATAAGACGTTTATGAAGTTTGATTTTTGAAAGGAACCTTGGATTTGATTAAATCTTAATTTTTGTGTTTGGACATAATTATGTCCAATAGGTGAAGGAACCTCTAAGCAAGCTAAGGGCAAAGAAAAGGTTAATTGAGAAGTATAATACACGGATTTGAGGTTTGTGATTGCAAATTTTATTTAATTCCATGGTAAAAGCATGAATTTAGGTTATGTTTGTGAAGAAAGTATGTAATTTATGCATGTTTAATTGAAATTAACATGATATTCATGCTTAAGGATGTTAAAAATGATGGTATGGATGATTAAATTGAAGAAATAAATTTTGTGTGAAAAGTTCCTTCTTTGGACGAATGGTATTCATGTGAAATTTATGTTTTTACATGATGTTTTATGTATAATTATGATGGATCTATGGTATTTGGCATGTGAACTAATGAATGGTATGTGTTGGAGCATGTGAAAATATCATATGGTATGTGATGTATGTATGGCTGAATGTATATCATGTGTAAAGTCATGATTTTTATGTGTTTTCATGGTAATTGACGGTATGGTGATGTTATACATCATGAAATTGGCCTAAATAAATGATAAAATTGATAAAAAGAATTAATGTGAATAAATTGGTATGTGGGCCGTATGCATATATGTATGTATGCATGTGTACTATGATGAAATAATAAGTTTCCGTGACATGTGATGATGTAATGATGATAATCACATGTAAAATGATGAAATGGTATGAAAAATAATAATATATTATGATGATATACCATGAAAAATATGTATATCATATTAATAATGTAAATAATAATAATAATAAAAAAATAAAATAATATTACCCTGTGTAGTAATCTGGTAGTCAAGTGTAGTTCAGGATATGTTGGCATACCATAGGGACATAAGACCGCGGGTGTGAGCATGGCGACTCACTTTTTAGTAGGCCAATGATGGTCCTACTTCTGTATCTAAATATCTGAAGTGTACTGTTCTGTATTAAAAGACAGTGGTGGTCACACAGGACTCCGCTGGTATTTCTGTGAACTTCTGAAGTTCACGTCACGTTTATCCTGTATATAGAGTATGCCAGTGTGTTACAGAGGCATAATTGTAAAAATAAGATTAAAATGGTTAAAATGTAATTAAAATAATATCTATGTGAAAAAATGACATAAATATTATTATATAAAAAATTTGAGGGCAAAATTATAATTTTGTGTATATGTGTGTTAAGGATGATTAATAAGGGTAAAAATATAAATAAATGGTTAAATATGAAAATTGGCAACTTTATATGGATAAAAATGTAATTTGGCATGAAAATAATAATTGAAGGGTAAAACTGTAATTTGGCATATAAATTAATGATAAAATTGTAATGTTAGTAAAACTAATTAAAATAGTGGCATAATTGTAATATTATTGAAATTAAAATGAATTAGTAGCAATATGGTAATATTAGTGAAATTAAAGTGAACCAATGGCATACATGTAAAATTGGTGAAGTGTAAATGAAATATTACCATAAGTTAAGGGTAAGATGGTAATAAGATTATTTATGTGAATTAATTGTGTAATTGCCTCAATTATGTAATTTAAAAATAATTACATGTAATATTGCATGCCTAGTTGGGAATTAAATTAAATATGTTTATTTTTTAATATTTAAATGATATTATTTATCGAATATCATTCATGCATGAAAAATTAAATTAGGTGAAAATTTATGGAATTGCAATTACCACTGAGCATATTTAATGCTCAGCATGTAGTTTCATTTGACTGCGTATAGGTACTCCGTAGATTTTGGAGCAGAGCATACCTCACACTTTGCAAGTGGTATGGAAGAAATTAATTGGAATATTTTAAGTATATTAAGAAGCTTGGCATGTATGTGTCTTATATTACTACTTTTGTGTTTTGGACTGTAATAGATTTTATAACTGTCTCTAGTAAGTATGTTTGGGCATGCCTAATAATTGGTAGAAATTAAGTTAATAAAATTGATAAAGTAAAATATAGATTTCCACCTTAAAAGAAAACTGGCCAAATGAATAGTAATTTAGACAGTTATAAGTTAATCGGTATAGTTAATAGTGAATTAAAAATAGTAAATATTAAGTTTAATAATTAATTAATAAGTATTAATAGACTTAAGTAAGTTGACTATTCATACAGTATTATACATACGGTACTAGTCGTACATACGGTACTATTCGTACATACGATACTATTCATATATACAGTACTATTCACGTATAAGGTACTATTCACGTATACGGTACTATTAAAAAAAATTTACCGATTTTAATTAATGGTCTATTTAATAACCTGAATAGTTTAATTAGGTTAACCGGATTAAAATGAACAGTTACTTAATCGGATAATAAAGTATTAGAGTATATGTTAGTTCAGTGAGGTGGCACCTAGTATCCGTATCACATACCGGTATAGGGCGCTACACACAGCAGCTAGCTTACCTCACGCCGCAGGAGGAGGAGGGAAGGCAAGGGAAGGTGCCGGAGCTGGATGGCCGTCCACTACGCCGGAGCAGCAACCGCCGATGCTGGAAGAAAGGCCACCACGCGCGGAGGAGGAGAGGTGGAGGGGGAAAGGAAGGGGGGAGGGAGGGGAGGAGGCCGACCGTGGGTGCTCCGGGTTGGATCGGCGCCGGAAGTCAATGGGCCGGCCGGTGGAGGCCCGCCGAAGGTGGGTGGCGGTGGGCAGAGGTGCAAAGGAGGGGGGATCGGGAGGGAGGGGAGAGGGAGGAGAGAGAGGAGAGAGGGGCAGGTGAGAGAAAATGTTAGATTTAATAGGAAAATTTTAGCGACGGAATTTTAATAATATAAATTATTATTTTTAAATAATTTTAGCTACGAAAATTCAATTTCTGTCGCCAAATTTAGCGACGAAATTTAATTTCCATCGCTAAAATGATAAATTATTATTTTTAATTAAATATTAGCGACGAAAATCAAATTTCGTCGCTAAAATTATAAATTATTATTTTTAAATAATTTTAGCGACGGAAATTGAACTTTAGCGACGAAATTTAATTTTCGTCGCTAATAATATAAATTATTATTTTTAAATAATGTTAGCGACGAAATTTCAAATTCCGTTGCTAAATTTAGCGACGGAATTAAATTTTCGTTGCTAAAATTATAAATTATTATTTTTAAAAAAATCTTAGCGACGGAAATTCAATTTCAGTCGCTAAATTTAGCGACTAAAATTCAAATTCCATCGATAATAATATAAATTATTATTTTTAAATAATTTTATTTATTTTCGTCGCTAATAATATAAATTATTATTTTTAAATAATCTCAGCGACGTAAATTCAATTTCCGTCGCTAAATTAAAATCCGTCACTATTTCGGTCGTTAAAATTGGAGGGAAATTACTTTCGCCATTTTTAGCGACGAAATTGTTGTTCCGTCGCCAATTAGTGACGAAAGACGGAATTCTTCTTCCATCGCAAATTAGCGATGGAATTTGTTCTGTCGCTAAAACCTCATTTTCTTGTAGTGAATCAATGTTTTAATGCTTTGATTCAATAGAGTAAACTTTGTTTGTAAAAAGTTCAGATTAAATATTAATTTTCACCATATTAATATTTTTCATTAAAACTCATAAGCAAGTTGTGTTCATACATAAATATTGCTATACGTTATATTGAATTATTGGTTTGGAATTCTATTACAAAGTTTAAAGGACGGCAAACAATAAATAATGAAATAAAAATATAAATAATTCAAGTATCATAATTAATTATTTGATAAAAAATTAAAATTTAAATATGGATTAAAAATAAATCTTATAAAAAATAATTTGCCATATGAACAAAAGCTTACTTAAGTATATATAAAATCTATTTTTCCATGGACTGGTTCTCTGGACCTGATTTTCTATAATTTTTCCATTAATGCCGGTTTCATCAAAATTGTAAGGGTATGTTTGTGATAGAGTTGGGATACGCCCATGACTCTATATTCGATTGAGTTCTAATTAAGATTAAATTGAGTTATTTAATCTAAATTAAATTACCAAATCCTATCTCAGAAAGGATTCTGAGTTAGACTAGGGTTAAGACTCTACTCTTTAGGACCTTTATAAATAGAGGTGAGGTCCTCATAATTTGGCAACGAGAAAACTTATATGCCACAAGGCTGCTCGTTCCCACTCACTTTATTTTGTGTTAATCTTTCAGGGACTTCTAGATTGTGATCTAGCTGCTATTATCCCAAGTGGGTAAAAGCCAGACCGGTGACCAATATAAGAAAATCCTTGTAACGCTTCCGCAACGAGATTTACCGCACTACAACAAGTATGTATCCGATTATCTATTCTTTTAATTATATTCCCATCATTGGTATCAGAGCACACGTTTTATTGCGTCCTGGCATGTGGCTTAAAAAAATTGATCTAAAATTTTATGAGTAAAATTTGTAGATCTAGGAAGCATGAAATGCAACAAAAATTTGTTTTTTGTGTGAAAAATTTATATGCGTGTATATTTTGGCTCAATTTCGTGTATGTGTACATCAAAACCCGAGGGATAAAATTGAATATTCGAAACGCTAGTCTAGAAATTGAAATTTTTTATTTTGACCATTCCACTGTGTTCACAGACCCCGAAAACCCCCGGCCGGCCGAAATCCAGAGAGCTGAATCAGCCGGGAAGGTGGCGCGTGGTTTGTACGCGCCACCACACGTTGGGCGGTGGCCCACACGCGCGCAAACACGTGTCAAGGAATGACGTGTCCTTGACACGTGGCCCAATCATCGTGAGCCACGTGGCAGACTAAGGTCATGCCACGTGGATCCGACGTGTCCCCTGGTGCCACGTGGGCGCCAGGTGGACCAATAGGGGGCCGACACATGGCAAGACTGAGGCTTGCCACGTGTCAAGATGACGTGTCATCACAGTCCACGTGTACCAATCAGCGTCTGCCACGTGTCAAGCCACGTCACTGCCACGTGGCAACCACGTGTCCACATGGTGCCACGTGGGCACCACGTGGACCAATTACAGTCGGACACGTGTCACACTGTGGTGCTGACACGTGTCCGGCCAGGGGAAGTCGCGCGTGAGCGCGTCCCCCTCCCTCTCGTCGGCGCGTGGGGGCTTCTCCGGCCTCCAAATCAGCTCTGTTTTTTTGCGAAAATATTTTTCATAATATTTCTGATTTTTTTGTCTATTTTTAAAAATTTTTTGATGACCATAAAATATTTTTGTTTATTTTTGAAATAAATATTATAAAATAATTATGGAAAATGAGTTTTCTATTTTTAAAATATTTTGAAAAATTTTTTATATGGTATTTTGTCCTTATTTGTTGATTGAAATGTGTTTCAATCATATGTGTTTATACATGAGTGTATTAACAATTTGAATTTCTGTAATGTGTTTCAGAAATGATGATAAGGACACCTATGATTCCTAAAACCCCGCATGGGATTGCTTTAAGAAATGTAAGAGTGCATTCACTAAGCAAAATGAGAATGCGGAGGAACATTCGAGCTGATGATATTGATGCTATAGTGCGTCATATATTGACTATGCATGAACAAATGCAGGAGTGCATTTGGATTGGAGGTTTAAGCTTAGGAAGGGATGATAGAAATAAAATCAAAGCGTTGATTAAATCTTTTGAATATCATCCAGTCCTGAGGGAGCTTTTGGAAACAACTTGGTACATAGGAGATAGAGTTTATAAGAAATCTATCATCCATTTTTTGGCTAGAGTTGCCAAAAGAGGAGTGTTGAGGAGCAACATTCCATCTGTAATGAAATTAAGAAGTGGACATAAAGTGCATCGTCCATGGCTTCATCAGCGAACTTATGAGTTCGCTTATGAATTGATGAAGTTGATCAAAAAATCAGTCCCTGTATCTGTAACGGTCTTGAGGAGATCTAGTTTTCTAAATTAGTTGACATGAGTGTCAATTATAGTTAGCGTTTGATTTTATTGGATTTATGTTTCCTATTATTATTATTATTTGACATGTGTGTCTTATTAGAGAATTATTGGATTTATTTATTGGTTGAATGAATGAGTTTATTCTTTATGGCTTTTAATTATTTTTTAATAAATGTGTTTATTTTAAAATGTTAATTGCCCTTGCAATATTTTATGAGTTAAATGTTTGCATGTTTATTAAGTAGAGGCTTAATAAAATAAAAACCAATAAAGTATCCCTCAAAAGTTTAAGAACTTAAATAATTCAATAATTCTGATTTACTATACATGAAATCTTAACCTATAAAGTTGGACATTAGAACTTAGAAGGTAATTGGTACTCTAAGTATCCTTTTCGAATTTGAGTCTAATAGAAAACTTTATTAGGTTATTATTTCAGGTGTATAGTAAATTGCATGTATTGCCCTATCTCCCACTAATAACGTGCAACTTTATTCCATTTGAATTAGAGGATACAAATGGCATCTGCTTCCAAATTAATTATCGCTGAATTAAATAAAGACTTAAAATTAAATGGCGACAATTATGAAATCTGGAGTATGAAGATCCAGTATGTGCTAGAGGAGCAAGAGGCTCTTAAAACTTTGAGTTCGGTTATGGCTGAGCCCGAGGATGGCAACACGGCCCAGCATAGGCGGGACCGAGATGTATATCTGGCATGGAAGAAAAAGAATTCCACTGCTCGTATCATTCTCCTGAGTGCTATGGAGGATGATATAACTAAGCAATTTCGCAAGTATCAGAACGCAATGGATCTGTGGATCGCTTTGCGGGAGAAGTTTGGAGGAGTGACTCTAACTAAGCTCCGATCTTTGACAATCAAGTTTGATACTTATCAGAAGAAGGCTGATCATTCGATGCGAAAACATCTCAGGGAGATGGAAAATATGATGAGCGAGCTTAGTGAATATGGTCATAAGTTGACCGACGAGCAGCAGGTGCAAGCTGTCATCCGTTCCTTACCCAAGAGTTGGGAGCATATGAAAATGCAACTAACTCATATGGACAGTGTGAAGACATTTGAGGATGTCGCAAGACATTTGGAGCTAGAAGAGGACAGATTGGCATCGATTAAGGTCAATGCTGAAGTGCATGTGGCACAGTCCCGTTCTGGTGGAATGAGTTCCAACCAGAACAAAAGAAAGAGCTTCAAAAATAGGGATAAGGAACCTACCAAGAAGAACAAAAGGCAGAAAAAGGAGCAGAATTCTAAAAGGTCCAAAGGCAAGAAAAAGATAAACATTTCAAAAGTGAAATGTTTTAACTGCCAACAGAAAAGACACTATGCAAGAGACTGCACTGTGCCCAATCAGGTACACTATTCTAACTCAAGAGTGAGTGAAATTTGTGTATCTAGTTCTGTATTATTAACTGAATTTCATCCTTTGTGGGTGGTTGATTCAGGAGCAACGGACCATGTAGCAAAGGATCGAGATGCCTTTGTAGAGTTCCGACGAATACCATATGGAGCAAAATATATATATGTGGGAAACGATGCAAGAGTGCCGGTTTGAGGGATTGGCGCGTGTAGATTAGTCTTACGCAAAGGCCGAACCTTACTCTTACATGATGTGCTTTATGCTCCAGATATTCGTAGGAATTTAGTTTCTGTTCTTGTGTTATTAAAACTTGGTTTTGATTTACACTTTAAAGATGACAGTGTGCGCTTATGTTTGGATGATGTTTATTATGGTTCTGGTTTTAATTCGAACAATTTCATTGTTTTGGATATCGATCCTAACTTTATGAATAATAATAGTTTTTCTTTAATCTCTTCTACTTCACATAATAATGAGAATCATGTGAAATTATGGCATGCTAGATTAAACCATATTGGACAAAATTGAATGAGTCGGTTAGCCAAAGCTGGTTTACTAGGCGATTTGAATGAGGTCGAATTACCTACCTGCGAGCATTATCTAAAAGGAAAACTAGTAAGAAAACCGTTCGGAAAGGGAACTAGAGCTGAATTTCCATTGCAATTAATTCATTCTGACGTTTGTGGTCCAATGAATGTGAGGGCAAGGCATGGGGCCTACTACTTCATCACATTTATAGATGACTACATAACGTATAGTCATGTCTACTTGATTTCTCACAAGTCAGAAGCATTGAGTTGCTTCAAAACTTTTATAAACTTAGTTGAGAATCAATTAGATAAAAAGATCAAAACTTTAAGAACTGACCGAGGTCGGGAATATCTTTCAGATGAATTTAAAGCTTTGTGTGATGAAAAAGGGATTGAACATTAGTTGTCCATTCCCAGAACTCCACAACAAAATGGTGTTGCGAAAAGGAGAAATAGGACTCTCCTTGATATGGTTAGATCTATGATGGCAGAAGCAAATTTGCCCATCTTCTATTGGGGAGATGCTTTACTTACTGCCACACATGTTCTAAACTGAGTGCCCTCAAAATCAGTCGCATCCACACCTTACGAGTTGTGGACTGGTCGACAGCCTGACCTAAGCCATCTACGACCTTGGGGTTGTGCTGCTTACGTCCAAGTAAATTTGGTAAATTGGGACCAAGAGGTAAAAAGAGTATCTTTGTGAGATATTCTGAAGTATCAAAAGGATATGTATTCATGGGTGAGCAAGAGAATGGTTCTGTGACTGAATTTGAATCACGAGACGTCATATTCTTGGAAAATGAGTTTCCGAAGTTGGGCGAAGTGAATCAAGATTTCACTTTTTATGAAACTCAGGAAGATGAACCATCAGGATCACTCCATCCGAGTGGGAGAGAATTAGAGGAAGAAGGTCAAGATCTTTCTCCTCTACATGATTCGGATGTTCGAGACCCTAATTTGAGTGGGAGTATTCCCAACTCCAGTGGGAGTATGGAGCATGGCCCCAGTGGGAGTATTCCGAATTATGATGAATATATGAGACATGTTTATCAAGATTCGGAACTGCATAAATCTAGAAGGATAAGTGTTCCTCGCCGATGATTTGAGATCGAAGGCTTGAACAAAGCTCTTTTGGTTAACCCACTTGACGATGAAGAGCCTAAAAATATAAAAGAGGCCTTCTCAAGCCCAGCTAAAGAAAAATGGATCAATGCAATGGAAGAAGAAATGACATCTATAAGATCAAACTGTGTTTGGGAACTGGTTGATCTACCCGAAGGACGTAAATCGATTGGGAATAAATGGATTCTCAAGGTAAAGCAAAAAGCTGATGGCAGTATCGAAAGATACAAAGCTCGGCTAGTCGCTAAGGGGTTTACACAGTAGGAAGGGATTGACTATGAGGAGACTTTCTCTCCTGTTGTGAGATTTACGTCTATAAGGTTAATTCTTGCCATAATGGCGAGTTTAGACCTAGAGCTATATCAAATGAATGTAAAGACTGCTTTTCTCAATGAAGAACTGAATGAAAAAATCTATATGGAACAACCTGTAGGTTTCATCGAAAAAAGCAGCGAACATAAGGTTTGCCGATTGAAAAGATCAATCTATGGCCTTAAACAGTCTTCACAACAATGGTATTTGAGATTTCATGATACAATCATGTCGAATGGGTTCAACATGATTAATGAAGACCACTGCGTGTATAATAAAAGCTCTAAAAATAACTTTATCATTTTAACATTGTATGTAGACGACATACTAATAGCTGGAAATGACAAAGCGTATGTAAATCAAATCAAAGATTGGTTATCGTCCAACTTTGAAATGAAAGATATGAGTAATGCAGACTACATTCTTGGAGTTAAGATTTCAAGAGATCGTTCGAGAAGGTTGTTGTCCCTTTCTCAAGAGACATATATCAACAAAGTCCTTGAACGATTCAATATGTAGAACTGTAAACCCATAAACTGTCCTATTGCCAAGAATCAGTTTCTTAGCAAAGAGATGTGTCCTAAGACGCCAGATGAAGTGGAGTGTATGAGAGACGTTCCTTATGTCAGTGCCGTGGGTAGTCTTATGTATGCTATATTGTGTACGAGACCTGATATTTGCTATGCAGTGGGCATGGCAAGTAGATTTCAATCTAACCCGGGTGAAGCACATTGGAAAGCAGTTAAGAGGATACTTAGATACTGTGACGCGCGCCGAACCTCGATGCCTCCCAAAAGCCCGCCTTAGGGCGATCGGGAGAGGTTCATAAAAACTTGTAAGGTATTTACAAGCTGCGTCTATTTTGGGCAACAAAGAGATTTCTTGGAGTCGCCACCCAATAGAACATTGGGAAGGGTCGTCTAGCCTCATCGAGCCTAAGACGGCGTATACATATCCATCTTGGGCTATCCAGAGAGATTTTGGAGATCTCAGCCTCTACCCCCTAGAGCCTAGGATTGTAATCGTTGAGCCCAAAGACCAGAGAAAGTTCGGGACTCTCCATTTATTCATACCTTGGCTAAGTTTATAATCAAGTTTTGAATTTAGTGTTTCATCCCATTTCTCATTCAATTTTTAATGCAATTTAATTAAACGCATATCAAACATATAAATAAAGCGGTAAATAAAATAAATGAAAGCAAAATAAATTACAATAAAACTAGGGGCGGAATACAACCCCCATTTGTAAATAAAATACAACTCATGTATAAATCGGGTTATTTATTAAAAATAAGGACATTGGTCCTCTCATGCATAATTAAAGAAAACAATTTTAAAGTGACAATTTATTTTGGGGGAAAAGCTAGGACATTGGTCCCATTTTTATTTAGAAAAAAATTAAATTAATTAATATAAATATTTTTATGATTTTTTAATTAACGTGCATAAAAATAAATTTATTATTACAAATTACATAATAAAATGAACCCAAATGAAAACAAAATAATGAAAACAATAAAAATTGACAACATCCAAATGGATCTTCAAATCTTCATGGGTTCCCACTTGTTATGGAAAAGACTCACACATAAAAAATAAGTGTTGAAATAAAAGAAACAAATAAAAGCCATGTTAGTAATAAAAATGAGTTAAACATACAATAAAAATAAAGCAAATAAAAAAACATCATGTATGACAAACCAATTAAAATGACATAATAAAAATATGCAATTTAACAAATTAACAATTTAACATGCATATAAAATATAAAATAATGATAATAGAATTCAACATGCATAAAAAAAATATGAATAGAAAATGCAAACATAAAATTCAGCATGTGTAAAAATATAAAATAACAACAACAATATCCAACATGTATAAAAAATAAAGGTAATAATAAAAATCAGCATGTATAAGAAATAAATAATAATAGTAATAATAAAAATAAGCAAGAACAAGGATAATAATAATAATACTAATGATGGTAATAACTACAATAATAATAATAACATAATAATACCATAGAATATAAACAATCAAATAATAATAATAATAATAATAATAATAATAATAATAATAATAATAATAATAATAATAATAATAATAAAAAGATGAACAATCCAATTAAAAATAGAAGAATAACATGAAAATAAAATAAGCCAATTATGATAAAACATGTTAAATGATGATACTAATAATATATATGAACTAAAAAAATGACAATAATATGAACATGAACAATTAAATGAGAAATAAAAATAAGAAATAATGATATGAACAAATTAAACCAAAAAAAGAAATAAGAAGTAAAAATATGAACAATTAAATAATAGATCTAAAAGAATTTACATGATAATCAATTGAATAAAAGCAAAAGAATAAAATGATAGAACTAAAAGAATTTACATGTTAATTAATTAAATAAAAAAATGAAATTAAAAATCAAACTAAGAAATTGAGCCAAGAATGTTTACCCTCAAAATTGATCTTGAAGAAATGAAGGTAGATGATTCAATTTCTTGTCTTGATTTGAAAAAATATGATTAGAAGAAAAAATAAAATATTGAAAAATAAATTTTACTCAAGAGCAAATAATTAGTTTATTTGTCTTAAAGTAAAAAGTTGTCAATTGAAAATAAGAAAAATTCTCAAAAACAAAAATTGTTATTTTTTTGTCTCAAGAATTGCTGGAAATTCCTTTAGAAAATGAGAGAGTTTGGTTGAGAGAAGAGAGAAGAAAAAAAAAATCTTTTCTAAAGAAAATCCCCCCTAATTCTCTCTCCAAAATCCTTTTTATTTCCCACAAAATTTAGATTTTTAAATTAAAGAAATTAAATTAATTTAATTCCCATAACTCAAAAAAACAACTGAATTTGGAGAGTTGGAAGATAGAAGGATTTTAGAATTGAATTATGCAAAAAAAATGAGTTAAAAAGCATTTAAAATGAAGAAATTATGACAAAAAAAACGGAAAAAGAGCGAAATGGGGCGCACTGCACTGAAAAGCACAGCTGTGCTTTCGCGCGCTCTCACGCTGTGCGGCGCAAAGCACAGCCGTGCTTTCAAAGAAGCACCGCCGTGCTTCTTCAGACAGATTTTTTTTTTTTAAAATTCTTATGAAAACACAATAATTTAAAAACTAACTTTTTATCCCAAAATAATTTTTAAAACATATTTAAAATATTTTTAAAATACATTTTTATTCATTCCTAACAAATCAAAACGACAAGGAAATTATCACTTCCAACTTTCATTCTTTTTGCCTATTAATCGGCACATTTAATTTCATCATTGGGTAATCCTGATCAAGGCTACTCGGGATCCGGTGTCTACAGATACCTCAAAGGTACAACAGATTATTCTCTCTGTTATGAAGGCAAGGATCTGCAATTGAGAGGATAAACTAATGCTGATTGGGCTGGAGATGTGGACGAGAGGAAATACACTTCAGGTTTCATATTCTTGCTTGGCAAAGGTGCCATCTCATGGAGTAGCAAGAAACAAACCTGTGTAGCCTTATCAACAATGGAAGCTGAATTCGTAGCTTTCGCAGCTGCAGTACAAGAAACAATTTGGCTAAAACGATTGATGGACCATTTAAGAGTAACTACCTCGGAGGGACAAGTGACAGTCAATCATCGATAGCTTACACAAAAGATCCGAAATTTCATAGTAGGACTAAGCATATCGACATTAAGTATCATTATATAAGAGATGTAGTTGCACGGGGAGATGTGAACTTACAGTACATATCTACGCATGATATGATTGCAGATCCGTTAACTAAACCTGTAACGAAAGATGTGTTTAAGAGACACATTAGAATTCAGGGTTTGCGTAGAATTTGATGTGTACTGACTTTATTTTTGTAATCCCTTAACATTATTATTTATGAATAATAATAAAGTTCATTGTTGGCAATACATGAGTGTGAATGTTTAATATGTGAACATTTACTGTTAATTGTTTGAATTTGAGCATGTCAGACAGAGAAGTAGCAAACTCACAAGGGTGTTTACCTTAGTTTTGTCGATGAGTTGGCAAAAACTAAGATGAGGTAATTTTTGAACAAATGAGTATGCTCGAGAGCCTATTCAAAATGAAAGTGCCGTCTTGCAGAAATTACAAGATATGTCTTATTAAGGCGCAAGATAAAGTCATACATGAGATTGTATGCTTTGGATTGAGATCCAAAATAAGGATCGTATGGAATCCGATGGTTAGTTATGTGTAACTACCATGTTTTATCTTAAAAGCCAGAAGTAGTTCTTAAATAAGTGAACTAAAGTTGGATGCTTCGGTGCATCGCAGCCTTACGCTTCTGTATGGTGTTTTATATACACATTATTTAAATGTGAGACATGCGCTCTTTTAAGGGAAGGAAATAACACCATAACACATGTTTTATACCGTGTGCGCTTTAGTGACCAAAGGGATGGGAATTTAATACAATTGATCTCAACTTTCCCTATTGTGAGACCCTGTTAATATATCGACCCTTAGAACCCTTAACTTATCCCTGAAGTATGGTTCAATGTGGCTAGCTTGGTTATTCTCCAAGAGGTCTGGAAAAAATTTAGGCCTGGCGGATCTAACTAGAAAAGCGAGTTGAATCATGATGGATGGCATATAGTAAGAGGGAAAGATAACCTTTTGATCACATTCATAAGAATTCGTGGTTCACCGACATGTCTATTATTGTTTTTATGAGTAGAAACATAATAGTGAACACGAATGACGTTTTATGAGATCATGAGTCAAAATAGTGATTGTGAGAAGGTGGTCTAGGGTTAGGCATACGTGAAATAAAAGAATTGCCTTTTCGAGAAGCTATATATCCCTAACAGGTGTATAGCAATAGTGCTCTCGAGGTATGCTGGTCACACAATCTATTAGTCTGTATAACTGAAAATTATATATGGAATGTGTTTCGTCATGTGCGAGTGGGAGATGATAGAGTTGGGATACGGCCATGACTCTATATTGGATTGAGTTCCAATTAAGATTAAATTGAGTTATTTAATCTAAATTAAATTACCAAATCCTATTTCAGAAAGGATTCTGAGTTAGACTAGGGTTAATACTCTAGCCTTTAGGACCTTTATAAATAGAGGTGAGGTCCTCATAATTTGGCAACGAGAAAACTTATACGCCGCAAGACTGCTCGTTCCCACTCACTTTATTTTGTGTTAATCTTTCAGGGACTTCTAGATTGTGATCTACCTGCTATTATCCCGAGTGGGTAAAAGCCAGACCGGTGACCAATAAAAAAAGATCCTTGTAACGCTTCCGCAACGAGATTTACCGCGCTACAACAAGTATGTATCCGATTATCTCTTCTTTTATTATATTCCCATCAGTTTGGTATTAAGGGATGTAATGTAATGTAATAAGTAATGTAATGGATTAAAAAATATAATGTAATGTAATTATGATTACGTTACTATATTTGGTTGTATTAGTAATGTAGTGTAATTATTATTACATTACTATGAAATTTTGATCTAACGATTGAAATTTTTACTCACCAGACACATGTACGGATCAAATTAATACTCATATAAATAATATTATATCATTTATTTAGTTCATATATAAAAATAGAAATATATATATATATATATAAAGTAAAAAGTTTCTCTATATCGAGACAATAAAAAAAAATCGATTTTATTCCATTAAAAGTTTGAAGATGAAATTTTAACATACATGACATAGATTTGGAAAAAAATAAGGGTTTTGATAGCCATAAATAATTTATATATAATTTATTGTCTTAGAATGGATCCATATATATAATTTATTCATACAAATTTAGTCCATAAATAAAATTAGAGGATAAATTTAATAATAATATGAGAATAAAATGAAATAATTAATATGTAAAAAAGTTGAATGGTACATTAACTGAGTTATATTATAATGATAAATACAATACCTATTTTAAAAATTAAAAAATATATTAATAAAAATATTTAAAATTACGAATATATTTAACATTACACTGTAATATAAAAATTTTAAATTAACAAACAAAAAATTAATTACACTCTCAAAGATAGCCTAACTGTTAATTTTTTCTAAAACCCTAAATAATACCCCGAAAACCCTCCTCAGCTCAACACTCGACAGTTCCTGCCTGAAAAAAAACAAAAAACAAAAGACACTCGAAAGTTCCCTACCCCTCCCTCTGGTCTGTTCTCTTACTCAAACCACCATAACCGGAGCTTCCTTGGCCGGCCACTGCGCAGAGCCTCCGTCACCGACCAGCTGAAGTCCCGTTTTCCTTTATGTGCGATTCTAAGCTTTGTTTTTTTCTTTTCTTTTACTTTCTCTCATTCATTAATCAATTGATTTTCAATTTTCATTTGTTCTTGGAATAAATTGGTTTAGATTCTTGGACTTGGCTAGGTTTGATCTTCTCCCCCAACCCAAGTAGCTTTGGTTTTCGTTTGTTCAAATCCTGAAAATCATAAGCCATCTCAGGTCCAGACTAAGACCCGAGAAGAAGGTGAGCCTGTTCTTCTTCTTGGAACAAATTGCTTCATTTTTTTTTTAGTTTGTTGCTGGTGTGATTCTGATATATTTATGATTATTATTATTATTATTATTATTGTTTTGTTGGTTGTTGATTCAACAGATTATGGTCAAGTATGTAAATTTAATACTCTTATTGATAGAATGATAATCAAAGCTCAACTCCATTCTTATTTTTTAATTTATTTCTATTTTTTTTTGTCATTTACCTTTGGAAAACTGTTAAGCATATGGGATAAGATGAATATGGAAGATTATATGTGTCAGCATTCCATCAAACCAAATCCAGTTACCAATTTCATATCATGATTTCTGATATGCTTCAAATAAATTGCTGACTAATTCATAGCTTCTGATTTGATAATCAAGCTTAGTAATATACAATTTTATTCCTAATCGTCTTGCTTAACCCTTGCTTAGAGATGTTGATATTTATCAATAATAAGCATAAATGTTGATAAAGTATCTGAGCTGAAATTTGGAGAATTTGCATTACTCAGTTGTAGCAGTATATAGTCAATTAGAATGAGAAAGGGAAAGAAAGCTGACTCAGCAGAAAATAGAACTAATTATCTAACTAATCCAGCTCATGTGAAACTAATTAACTCTCTCCTATTTACAGCTTAAAAGTAGCCTCATCAAATGTGTTTTTGTTTTGTATTTTCATTATCTAAACTCTTGTGCTTTTGTCTGATAATTTTAACCATCTGTTTGCATATTTCCTCTTGCGCTTCTTAATTGTGAATCGGATATATCATATGCATGTCATTATCTAAAATGTGTTTCATTTTTGAACCTTTGTGCTGAATCTTATTGTGACGTGCCGGAACTCGCCTATGTTGTTTCTCGGAAGGTTCGCTTTTAGGGTCCGAGAAGGGTTCGCGTCTAGATGTTGGGTGACATGAGATATTTTGGAATTCATTTTTAATAGAATATTTGGAAAGTTCATCTAATTGCATGAAACATTTAGGCACTTTTGAGATATTTTGGAGTCGTCGTCCAATTTATAAAAAATTAAAAATATATTTTAATCTCGGAGGTTTTAAATCAGAGAGTGATTTTCGGAACATTCACTCGTATTAATGCATTGGTTAAATTCTAAGTGATTTTTTAACAATTAATTTTCCATCTCTTTTCTCACACATCATGCCTTGGCGCCTTGCCTGGCGCGCGCGGAGGCCAACCCCTCCTGTGCGCTGACTGCCTCAAACTCCCGAAATTGTTTTTTAAATAATAATTTTAACTAAAACACAATAATTTTCAAACTCCCCTTTCTTATTTTTATTCTTAATTTCTTTTTATTTTTTTACCTAAAAAGCAAATTTTCATAAGAAAATCGTCATTTTCAACTTTTTTACCCGTGAACATACGTCTAATTATTATTAGATAATACTGATCTAAACTATTTCGGAACCCGGTGTCTACACTTTTCCATGTGCAAAGACTCTAATTAGCTCATGGGAATAGCAATAATATCTTATAAAACCCCTTGTTGATTTCATGCATGCTTGTGCTGTTTCATTTGGGAGAATGGCATAAGTTATACCATTTGATTATCATAGAGTTGGCTACTAGGTTTCTTTTATTTCCTTCTTTTACTTTTGTTATTCATTTTGTTTTAGTTGGATTGGATATTTGTTTAGCTGTTTTTTTTCTCTATTCTTCTTGCTCCTTTCTTTGCTTGAAGGATATTCGAGACATAACATTTGTATATTACTTCCTTTCTACATGATATTCTTTCCTTCTTTGTTTTTGGTATTTTTTTTACCTTTAATGTGATTGGATTGAAATTGATATTTCTATTTTGATATTTGATGATTAATAGGTTTCTGAATGTATTTTTAATTTTTTTCCCTCAATGTGATTGATTTGAAATTGATGTTTCTATTTTAATATTTGATAATTAATAGGTTTATGAATATATATTTATTTTTTATATATTGTTTTTTACTATATTTTCAATTTTTTTAACAATTTTATAATATATATATATATATATATATATATATATATATATATATATATATATTTAACTTTTTTTTTTTTTCAAAAGGGTCAAACCATGACCTAGTTGGCAAGCTGGTTCAAAGCTCAGTCCTTTTTTAAAAACATTGGTACATATAGCTCACTTCTTGTTTTCTTGGTTCCTTACCAGCTCACTTATCTCTCTATGTTCCTCTTTAGATTTGCTGCAGCTTAGAAACAACAAAAGCGGAAGACAAAATAAAATGGAAAATAGCAGCAAGGAGCAAATAGTGGATGTAAGGTCAGTGGTAGAAGCTATCTCTACTGATGATGACAATGACGCCCCTCTTTACCAGATTGAAAGCCTCTGTATGCGTTGTGGAGAAAATGTAATATCTCTATCTCTCTTCATCGTGAAATTCAAAACCCTAAGACTTTGTTCTTGGTTGAAACATTTCTCTGCAACCCATCTCTGCAGCCTACTCATTGTGCAGCAATGAAAAACTTGTATTTGGAATGATCATTTAAGTCACTATTATTGATGCCATTCTGATTTTACTCTTTCTTTTTGTAATCAATTTGCATGTCATTCGCAGGGTGTGACAAGGCTTTTATTAACATCAATCCCACACTTTAGAAAGGTAGAACTCACACATCATCTACATCAAGTTTCAATTTCTTTGCAAATGTAAAATGATTGAACCCTAATTTATGCATTGGCAACTGTCAAGCTAGCAAATAGACCATGTCTGTTTGGACCCCTTTTTTTTTTCTTTAGAAAAATGTCCTTTCCCTCTTCCACTGTTACCTCAATGGCTCAATGGGGAATTTTGATGGACTCATGTCTTTACCCTTTCTTAAAAGTTTATTGGATTTTGGTAAGGTAGCTACTTGATGACAAATGTGATAAAGAATATTCTCTGTCTGCAGATATTGTTATCAGCCTTTGAATGTCCACATTGTGGTGAGAGGTAACCCTCCATTCTTGCTTTAACATGTGAGGATGTTCAAGAGCATGCAGATGATGTGATCTTCTATATAAGATTTCAATATATTTTTCTGCCATATTCTTTTATTAGGAACAATGAAGTCCAGTTTGCTGGTGAGATCCAGCCAAGGGGATGCTGTTATCATTTGGCAATCCCATCAGGCGACCCAAAGGTTACATCAGTAATAAAATGTTCTGACTTGTTATATCTTTATTGTATGCTCATCAGCATTCCATGCATCTTGCATTGAGCAAAATTACATTCTATGTTGTGGAGTGATGATTACTGTTGGAGATAAATAATTCATGCATTACTTTTCATACTATATTGACTACAAATGTTACTTTTAAATTTTCTTCACAATGCCTCAAAATTGCCCCTAAAAGAATTATTGGTGTTGAAATATATTTAGACACATTGTCAAATGATTTGTGATTTTGAGCTTTTTGTTTTTGTCCTTTTAGTTATGAACTGCCTTTTTCTAATTTGGATTGCTATGAGTGATGCCAAATTGATATGGCAGTGAGTTTCTCGGTTTCTGATCCTCCTTGCCTACTTTGGGTCATTGTTTTACTTCTTTCTTTATTTTTGTTGACGGTATAACTACTCTCTCAATGCAGTTTATCATTCTTGAAGAGCGTCTATTTTTATTCTGGGATTGTGGCTGAAGATTTCATTTTCACTGTAGCATTGTAATATATTAGTCTGATTCTAATATATTCAACATTTCTTTAATAGTCTCATTTCTTTTTTCCATTTCTTTGCTTTTTAAGAGAGTTTTGTTTCTTGATGTAACATATCTATGTCCTTGTTTTTTGTGTTTATGCATGTTAAATTTGTGAATCTGTTTTCTTCTATAACTAAAATTAATGGAAGCTGTCCCAATTATTGACCCACTTATTTATTTATTGTTGCCTGAAATGTAGGTGCTGAATCGACAGGTAGTGAAATCCGAATCTGCCACCATAAAGGTATTTTTGCATTGCCCAACTTGCTTTGCTCCGTGCACAGATATGTTTGCTTACAATTTCTAAACTTTCAATGTGCTACTGTTATCATAATTCTGTTCTATTGAATGTTTGAGGCTGGAACTTAATTTTTCTTTTCTTTTCATTTCATATGCCCTCTTCCACTTAATGCTTTCATAGCAACCCATGTGACCTATCTGCTGTTCCAATTGTCTTTGCTTTGCTGGCATTCTTTGATAAGCAAGTTGGCTTCTCCTGCTCCTGATTGGTACTTTAGTCGTGTTGTACTGTGAATTGTTAGTCAAAAGTTACAGACATGTAATGCTTATGAAGGCTCGCAAGTGCATAAAAAGCTGCTGCTGATATGTCTTATTGTACTTATCAATTTGATGAAGTCATCTATCACTTAATTATTTGTTGAATAATATACCTTATTGTGGCCCTTGAATGTGATAATCAATTGATTATAAACAAAAAAGAAATGTCACCTATTATTGTTTTGTAATTTGAAAAATATAAAAGTATATATTATGTTTTACTTTTTTATTTATGAAAAATCTGCTGGTTTGCTTATATAAGTTCATTTGGCACTAATGGATTCTGAGATTCTTTTCTTTATGCTTTTTCTTTTGTGTATTTATGAAAAATCTACTGGACTTTTTTTTTACACTTTTTCTATTATGTATTTCATCTTTTTTTTTTTTTTTTTTTTTTTTTTTTTTAATTTTTTAAATTTGTTTATGTTCATGCAGATCCCTGAATTGGATTTTGAGATTCCTTCAGAGGCGCAGCGTGGCAGTTTGTCAACAGTATCCCCTCTATCTCTTCTTTTATGTTACATATTTTTTGGCTGGGTTCTAAATGCCGTTTGGTATTGATGCCTTTAGATTTTCCCTTGGCTGGTTCATATTATGACAATAGAAATAGGAGGGGTTGGATAATTAAGTTCAGTACTCTTTAATTTTAAGATTGTTTGATAAGGTTATCTTCGTATTGTTTTAAAAGTTTCAACTGAGTTAAGTCAGAATTTTAATTTAAAATTTTATCCATCTCATGCCTGTAATCATTATCTTAGGTTGAAGGGGTTTTGGTACGAGCAGCTGATGAATTGCAGGCACTTCAAGAAGAACGGAAGGTAGATGATGACTTTGATGGTGGTGCTGTCTGATATACTTTTTGCCCGTATCCATCCCCTTAATGGTATTACCTGGCTGTGCAGAAAGTTAATCCTCAGACTGCTGAAGCAATAGACCGATTTTTGTTGAAATTGAGGGCTTGTGCAACTGGAAATTCATCGTTCACCTTCATCCTGGATGATCCTGCTGGAAACAGCTTCATTGAAAACCCGTAAGAGATGTTGAATGAGTAATACTTCTTTTTATTATTTTTTATTGGCTTCCTGGTGGTGAAGGCGTAGTATTCTTGACTTGTTACACATAAACTTGTACATTGATCCTGAGTTTGGTCCATTGGTCTCTGTCTCAATATTTCTGTCTGGTGCATGTTTCTATGATATGAACTTTAGATCTTATTCTGCAGTCTATGTCTGATGACATAGCTGGATTAGATTTTGCTATTGTACAAACTTGGATTTTCATAATCTGATTTGGGAATGCTTGTTGAAGATATTAGGAGTGTGTGTTGAAGATATTAGGAGTTAATGGTTTAGGAAGAAATGTCAAAATAGTCTATTAAGTTAGTTCTGGTATATGTAATTATTATTAGGGTATTATTATCTTTTTTGTATTGCCTAAATAAGTCTCATTAGCTTTTACTTTTAGGTGGTTATTGAGATGGCTAAAAGCTCGAAGTCAAAGTTTAGAGCTTTATGCCATTTCCCTCAATTTTTATGTGAAATATTTAATGGGATATAATAATATGTGAATAGGTTTGCTCCATCGCCAGATCCATTGTTGAGTATTAAGTTCTATGAGCGGACTCCAGAACAGCAGGTGACCTTGGGCTATTTAGCTGATCCATCACAATCGGGAGAATCTGGCAACAGACCTGCATCAGAGATGACAGTTAGTAATATTGAACGAATGCAAGGAGAACCTCATGGATCGGTTGGAGCAGTAGCTGGTCATCGGACCATTGTTCAGAGTAATACTGCAGAAATTGCTGATGTTTTGTGTCGTTATACAGCACCAGAGGAGGTAATGCAATTTCATTTGTAAAAATTCTAAAATTGAAGTTATCTTATAATTATTGTGATTTTACTATAATCTCCTTTAATGCATGCTTTTTTTAACAGGTGATGACTTTCCCATCAACCTGTGGAGCCTGTGCCAGCCGGTGTGAGACTCGAATGTTCCTCACTAGTATCCTTGACCTTACGAAGAATTTCTTCTTTATTGGGCTGGAACACAAAATGTTGATCATATGAACTTTTTATTGTAGTGCACTGGCCATATACATGGAAATATCATATATCTCAAATTGGTATTACAGTCTTATGATCCAGGATACTTTGAGTTGATGATCTATATTTACATTTTTGGATGCATCTACCTGCTTACTTGATAATTTACAATATGTATTATTTTGAGATTAAGATTTTAGCATCTAAATTTTGTTTTTTTTTTTCGGGTACTAAAACTTGCAAGCTGCAATTTTATTGGGCAGATAAAAGATAAAATAACTTGCTTATGTGTATAAACAAGCAGATTATCCATGTTAACACCTTTTATTTTGGGTTCTTTTTCGTTCAATTTATTGTTTAACCTAAGTAATGCCAGAAATTTCTCATGCTTTTTCCTGCGTTGAATCCCTATCCAGGTGAGAGATGAGACATGACACATAAGTGTAGAAGATTTGAAATAACTCATTAACTTTCACTTGTAATGGGATTTCAATTGTTCAATTGAGTTTGTGATCAGGAGTTCAGTTGAAGGATCAGGTGTGTTTAGCTTTATAAGTTTGATGGTTTTGTCACCAATATGTGTTTGCCAGAGGCTGTAGAGTTTAGATTTGGGCACAGTGGGGAAAATACTCAAAGGCTAAATGCATCATACTCATGTAGCGAAGAAGCATTGCTTTTTGATTACTTTATGTAATTCATAGATATAAATGCTAGATCCAGAGCCTTGATTGAAATTTGAGATTGCAGAAAGGTGGCATCGAAGAGCTGTTTTACAGGGTGGATTATCTTGAATGTGGAGATATAAATGACTACTCTACGAAGACTAGTTTTAGGTGTAAAGACACAGCTGCATCATAATGATGCTGAGATAATGTGTTTAAGAAGTGCTATGCAATTTAAGCTCATTTACTTTTGAAGATGTCTGGCTAGAAATCTCATAGTAATACAATTTTGGTTCTCTCGTTGGGGTATATATCATCGCTATGTCTGGATGCTACTATGATTATTTTGTCTTAGGAGATAACTAATAATTGTTATTAAATATCTTTGGTTTGCTCGACAAGGCTTCAAAAGGCAACCACTGCTGGGCGCCTGGAACTATATTTTGCAGTTGCTCATTTATTAGGAATATCAAATTGGAAATAGAGAGGTTCTGCCTATGGTACATCTGTATTGCCTTCATCATATCTGGTATTATGGTGATTGTGAGTCAATGACGATTGCTTCTTGGAACATATGGAAATTAACTCTTGTGACTGAACTTGTTGAAGAAGCATCTCTCTAGGGGTAGATAGAATTTGAAAAGGAGCTGTTTATTATAGCAAGTATTAGGTGCTTAAGGGATTGATGCCTGCAGATCGTACATTCGAGATGCTTGGTTAATGCCTTCTCCATTGTTTGAAGTGCACTTTGTCATGCTGCAGGCACTTCTAGGATTGTGAGACTTATTTGAGAGAACATTGATCATTGCGCATGAAGCACTGTTTGTACCTGGGTTACATATAGTTTCTGGTGCAGGAGATGGTGGAGGTTTTTGAGGGTAACATTCAGTGGATTGTTAAGAGGTAGACTTGAGGAATTGATTTTATTTTTAGCAACTTCTCCACTGCTTTGCCATGGCTTTCAAAAAGTTTGTGGAAGAGAAGATATCTACTACTTTTGTTTGCCTCGTACTTGCCTTTTTGCTCTGCCGTATTCATTTGATTTTTGTTTTTAATCTCTATTCTTGCGCTTTAAATTTCCTTACTGGGTCAAAATATGTTTATTATTCTTATAGATAAGAGAAAGTAATTGTTGTAAACATGAAATGCTGTGTCGAGATCTCTAATTTATAGTATTTTTACTAATATCCTAGTGTTTTTTGACTTTATACATTATGGATGGCTGCTCTGAAGTTCTTATGGCTAACAGTCAACTCTCTAGAGAGAAGCCATGCACCATATAATTTGTTTAAATGGTTGGATTTGTAAGGCTAAACTCAGCTGATGTCTAACATTTCTAAATTTTAGTCCTTTAAAGTTATGCATGAGAATGCTGTTGGCCTTAACAGTATGCAGAGATTCCATACTTCCAAGAAGTAATTGTCATGGCATCCACTTGTGATGCCTGTGGGTACCGAAACTCTGAGGTTTGTGTAATTTGATTACAGTTTCCAGTTATCATTTAATTTCGGTGATTGCAATTATTGTTTTCCATGCAGCTGAAACCTGGTGGGCGAATTCCTGAAAAAGGAAAGAAAATCATTCTACACGTGAAGAGCATTAATGACCTAAGTCGTGATGTAATAAAGGTCTGCTCTTATCTTACTGTGATAAAACTGTTTACAGAAAATACAAGAAATTTGCCTATGTTATAAGACTACAAACTATGGTTTCTTGCTTTTTTGTTTGTGAACATGTGTTGTATATTTTTGTAATTAGTGTCATGTAAAACTTTCATTGAAAAATCATGTGAAAGAAAGACTGAAAAAGTTGCTTGTGAGGGAGATGCAGAAATTACTGCTCATACGACCAAAGAAACTTTGTTCAGAAATTTATAGCTGCTAAAGTTGGGACAGATCACACATTGTAAAATTTACTTGAGATTAATTTGCAGTCATTTTTCTTCCGAGGGACTTCGGAAGGAAGAGAGTGGTTGGCCTTCCCTTTATTAGATGGTGACCAGAGAACAAGAAGAAAAAGAAAAAGTAAAATGATCTAGTTTGGTTAGTGATTAATGATAAGGGAGAAAAGGACTTGTTAATAGTTTTGGAATTCAACATAAATTTGGAACTAAGAAAAAATTTAAAATTGATAGGTCTAGACTGAGGATTGTAATATTCAAGTATAATGGATGCTGATGAGCAACCACAAGATTCTTAGCTTTCTCATGTGGAGGGAAAAGGAGAAAAATTTGCTGAATGCTGTGGTTCCCTCACTCCTTCCTGCTTCCATTTGCTGAATTGTTCTTCACTCATATGGCGTGTTTGTGGACTTATTTGGAAATACTGAAAGCGAACTTGACATCATTGTGAACTTCACTCACCTAGATATTGAAATAATACAGCTGAAGATTTGTGGAGGAGATAAATTCCTCCCTCTAACAAGCAAGGGTTTCACAACTTTCTCCAGATATTGCCTAGGGTCATGTTTGAAACTTTAGATTATTATCAAATATGACAATTTTGAAGATTGAATTATGCTGGATATGTCCTATAAAAGCTTTTCATAATATGAATGAAGGCACAATAAACTAACTTCTGCAGAATACTAGTGTCACTATTGATAAACAGCCTTATGCCAGGAATATATGATGCTTGTTTAAACTAATGCTAATAGATTTGTAGAAGTAATAAAAAACCATGTTTGGCCACTAATAGTTGTTTCTACACCCGATGGCCCTAATAGGGCCAAACTTTCAAGATGTGGATGTGGTAGAAGTTGTATAAGTTGACTCAAAAAGACAGGTGCAAACATGCCTTAGAAGGATAAGCGGGTATATTAGGTTAATGATCAAGTCCAGCAACTCATTTCATGTCATCACGACATGAAATATGAAATGGATTGCAATGCATTCTTTTGTTGCATGTTTATAGATCGATTGTGATTGTGTTTTATATTGTTAAGGATTTTAGTTAGGTTGGAATATATAGTCATTGTTCTCATTTGTAGATATTCTCAGTGGAAAACTTTGATGTGTTTAACACTTAACTGAGCAATTTACATTTATCAGTCAGATACTGCAGGTGTTAAAGTTCCACAGCTTGATTTGGAGCTCGCTAGTGGCACATTGGGTGGAGTTGTTACAACTGTCGAAGGTTTAATTACAAAAATTAGTGAAAGTGAGTCTCTAAGCTGCTCTATTGATTTTTCTGTTTTTGGAATAAATGCCTAATTATTTTGGCTCAGTTCTCCCTGTGCTATTTCAAGATGTATTACAAGATGTATTACATTTAAGTTAATGAATATAATACCCCACCTGTTCTTGAACTCATTTACTGTAACACTACCTCTATCTATTTCAGACCTGATTATAATCACTCCCTTTCACTGTATATGCCCCAAATCTGGATGGCACTACATGTACTCAATTATATTTAAGGTCATCTTTTCCTGGAAATGTGAACAAAACACAAAGCAGAAATAGTCTATTGCTTCGAGAAATATTATTATTATTATTATTATTTTTACAGGTCTAATAAATATTATATATTTCATGAACTTGTAAACCATATAAATATTTTTAAATATTTTATTTTCTTCAATATAATGTATTTAATAACTTTAAACAGTTCTGTGTATTGGGTGCTCTATGCATTAAACATGTATATCTAAAATCCATTTATAAATAGTCAAATCCTATATAAATGTCTCAGGTAGCCTAAATTGCCTTATGCATTGTCATCCCTAGATATAATCCTCTCTGTTACCCTATATAATGATATAAGTTGAACTAAGATTCAGGATGGATACATTTTTCTATGAAATATTGATGACTGTGCTTAATGCAATTTTATCCTATTGCATTGGTGAACTATATTCAGTTTTTGTGTGATTTGCAATACAGATCAAATTATATTGCTATACAGAAGAAAATGTAGTCTTAGAAAAAGTGAAGTGTTTCTGTTTGTGTATTCAGTTGTGTTCATCAAGTATTGCAGAAAGCTTGTGACAAATCTTGCAATATAAAGCAGAAATAAATGTCCACTTTTTTAAATCTATCATAGTTCACATGACACACTAGAATAAATAAATAAAAAAAATCGTGTTTTGATCAGTGTTCATTAAATTACGGTTAATGTTAATTCTAGTATGAACTTGAGCAAAATTTGTGTGGATCTTTCCAGAGTGCATTTATCTTACATATATCAGTAATTCGAAAATTTATGAGAAATAAAAAGGTGCACTTGTTAATTGTCCCTTCGTGCTGCTTTCCACTTCAAATCACAGCAACATACACATCTCTCTCTCTCTGTCTCTCTACATCCTTTTATCCACTCTGTTCATTTGATACTTTGTAGCTTTTCATTGTAAAACTTGAATTGGAATATAACAGCATATTTGTGGATATGTACATAGGCCTCGAGAGACTGCATGGCTTTACCTTTGGAGACAGTCTTGATGAATATAAAAGAAGCAAGTGGCAAGACTTTAAAGCAAAACTAAACAAGGTATCACATTCCTCCTTTCTTTCCTTGCTTTTCTTTGTTTTCTAGCTTGACTAGAGGGAAAAGTTTTTTTCTTATAAACTTGTGGCATGCGAATGGAGGATGATTGTTCTTTAGCCATCATTTTGTGGATGCTCGCTAGACAAAATCCCTTTTTCATTTTAGATAAAATAATATCTTACTAATCAATGAAGGAAAAGTAGAAATGGATAAGTTGGTTTCCTGGCAACTGATGTTAGGGAGAAAAATAATAAGGTTAAGAAACTTTTCTTGGAGCTTGCAACTCCTGTAAACTATGGGAAGTAGTGATGGTTGTAGGAGATCATCTATTTCATAGGAGTTTGCTTTGGGACCTTCAGTGGAATACTGAGTGATGTGCAGTATGTTTAGAGGATGATATCCTATTATTAGGTGTTAATCCTAGTAAGTTCTTCCTAATAGAAACTGGGTTGAATCTGGGAATTCGAATTATAAGATGATAGGAAAAGATAAGAATGAAAAAACAGAATAGAATATTGAGTTGGGAGAAAGAGAGAAAAATATTCTTCTTGTTGATTGATTTGTCCCCACAAGAGAGAGGACTTTACAATTATAGGAAAGCTGCACTAACTGCCAAGGTGCGTGTGCTACCTAGGGATTAGAAAATATTGTTTCCTGACACAACCAACAAACTTCATCAAAGTGCTAAATAATTTTACTTATACTAAAAGGCATTGATGAAGAAATAAATAAAAATGTAGGGCATCATTAAATGAACCAAAAGAATTTCTGCTCAAACTTACCAGTTATTTATGATGGATAGAATTGATTTATAAGTGGTGGTGCTTGAGTAGAGAGAATCTTGAGTTATAATGGATAATCTTGGTCTAGGGCCTTGGCAATGCACTGTGAGGAAGTGTTGGTTGACTTTCAGTTATTAAGGTAGTTGGGGTGTCGGAAGGTATCTAGGATGCCCAGGTTATGGTTGCCAAGTAACCCATAATGAAGGAACAGTTTTAAGATGTCACTTTGAAAAGATTTAGTCTAGAGGGGAGCATTGACAGATTTGTTTCCAGATATTCTGTTGTTAAGGATCGACATGTAATAAAACCAGACATATGTGGCCATTTTCAGGGAAATTCATGTTTACTAGTCCTGTGAAAGACAGGATCATTGAATCAACTGATGCTTTTTGCTTATTGCATTGCAACTAGATCTTATGGATGCGGTAGTGGGCCAGTATTAGTATTCCTATTCCTAACAGTAAAACGGCAGCATTAGTATTATTTTTATTTAGTATTCTTATTAATCTCTGTTTCCTATTTTTCTATTTAGGTGTTTATGTTTAGGTTTTCTCTATTTCCTATTTTCCTATTTAGTGACTATGTCAGGTTTCCTAATTTGGAAAGTTTTTCTATTTGCATAGTATGGAAGTTCTATTTAAAGAACAATGAAACTAAGAAATAAGACGAGCAGAAAATTTATCAAAACTTTTGAGAGATCTGGGTTTCTGTCTCAATGAGTCCTAATGTTTTTGCTCCCTTTTGTGAGCTTGAAAGTTTTTGCTCCCTTTGATGAGCTTGATTAATCTCCTGGTGTTCCAATCCATAATTCAGGATCATAACAGTTGAGGCATATTGGGGATAAACTATTCTGGAGTCCCTGCTAATGTTATTTTGTGTGGATGGTGAATCTATCAAGACATAGGCACATTAAAATTGAGGTTAGTTGAGATTGTCCTTGTTTCGGGTGAAAAAGAGGAGTGGGTCTTGTTTCTTTCATCATCTAGAGGTTTTTGAATTACGCCAATGTAGTAGACGTTATACCTTGGAGGATGGTTCCAAGGTCTGTAATAGGAGCTTGCTGCTGGAGTTAAATCTGGAATGTTGATAGTGCCTTGTTCATTAATGAATAGTATTGATAATGACATTTTTAACATCCGACATTGTTCATTATTGGAAGGATAAAAAATAGCAAAATCTCTTGTATCGGTTGTATGTGCAATCCATTTTGCAGAAGTTATTTTCCGTATTTTAAAAGTAGGCTACTTGGGTTCTTACTTTGGGCTTACATTGAGTGCATAAGAAATCATCAAGACTTCTTATTCCATGCCAATTGTAGAAGTTCCAGACGGGATAAAATCTTCTACTTTTTTATGTGGGTCCAAGGACTGACAATTTCAGCTTCTATCAATGGAATGCTCGATTGGAATATCCAGCTATGTACATTGTCTGTAGGATTTGCATGTTAATGGTCAAGTTTCTTAGCACAACTACTTTTATTGATGAATTATTTGTGCATAATATTTCAGCTTTTGAGTGTGGAAGAGCCATGGACGTTACTTCTTGACGATGGATTAGCAAATTCTTTTATTGCACCAGCAACTGGTGATATCAAAGATGACCATCAGCTACAATGTAAGTCCTTTCTCTTCTCTAACCTGGCAGGATTAATGCTTAGTTGGATATTTTATCAGTGCAATTTTCATTTTTTTTTTTGTGGAAAATATATTTTGTATCTTATTTATATTGAAGAAACATATAGGAATTACAGACTATTTTTGAGGTGAGCTACAATTTCTTCTGAAAGACAGCTGTAATTCTTGGTTTCAGTTGAGGAATACGAGAGGTCCTGGGAACAGAATGAGGAGTTGGGACTAAACGATATTGACACTTCTTCAGCTGATGCTGCTTATAACTCGACCAACACTATCTCAGACGAGAAACTAGAAGAGTAGATTATATATATGAGTGTATGTTTGTGACCGCAGTTAGTATGACTAGGTAGTTTAATGCTACGTTAATTGGTACAATTTTGAAGATCCCACCAATGTACTCTTTCTCCACTCAATTTGCTATGTAACATTAAAAATGTCATAGAATCAAACATATCCACTGAGTAATTATAGGAGGTTGTTAAACTGGGGAAGTATTCTTCACGCTTTATGAAATTCGCGTGAACCGTTATTGAAACGAAGTTGAGCTCCATTTAACAATTTTAAACCAATTAATTTAAAAGTCGATTGCTCTACAGTCACTGTACCCCCAACAATGCAATGCTTCCTACGCTTCCATTGTACCTGATACTATTAACGGCAATGTGCGAGAAAGGCAACAAATTAGTGATAGCAATTACCTCATATCAGTTGCTTGAGCTACCAAGATCGGTCATTGTATAATAAGCATACTCAATAGCTGCAATTACAGAGGCTACAGATCTCAAAAACCAAAGAAAAATCAGTGGGGTGGTGGAGGGAATGGTGGCTAAGAGTGTTAGGGGTTTTTTCTTTTTATTGCTTTTAATGTAAAATGAATACCTAAACATGCTGATGTGTCAAAAAAAAGATCAAATTATTTAGTGAGATCCACATAAATTTCAATTGGCATTCAGTGTTCATGCAATTTTCACGTTTCAGTTGGTATTCAGTGTTCATGCAATTTTCACATAGCTCACATAGCGTGCAATACACTTCTGTGAGTAAATAATAAAGGATTCAATGTGAGTAAATAAATAGCAAAAGGATTCAATACGTAAATTTTTTTTTTTTAGGAATCCGATTAAAAAAAAAAGGTTGAAGGATTCAAGTAAAAAAAAAAATAAATAAAAAATAGAAATTTGCATCCCTAGGAGAACGTTAATAGAGGAGTCCAATTTTATTATAGATGAAAGTTTAAATCTAACTGTGATTGCAAACTTCCAAAAACGATTAATTTTTCTTATTGTTTTCTCCCCATCTGTTTCTTATCTGAACAAGCTTAATTGCTGCTAAAAATCAACTTCAGTGGTCATGACATTTACATAGAGCCCCATATCAATTAAAACAGAGAACAGTTTATAGAGGTATTCCTTCAGCTTCCATACAAAATAGGCACTACATTCGATGGACCACAAGGATCTTGAAAGGAAATTCCTATCCAAAGATTTGGAGAAGTGTGGAAGGTAGACTGATTTAATTTTTCAGGACAGCCACAGATCCAACCTTGTTAGAAGTTATAACTAGAGCAGAATATTATGCCAAATCTGTAATAAATTCAATATTAGGTGAACTGCAATTTTAGAGTGAAGAAATAAACAGAGTCCAACATTGCTTATAATCAGATCTCACCTGCCCGCTGTTACAACCAGGAGCAACAATTCATATCATATGCAGGTTGGAAGATGAATAAAAGCAGGACAAAGTAATATTAATGCATGAATGCTATGATGAAATAGTCCATGATTTATTATACATGAACGTCATCTCCTCAATCACATATATAATAAGAATCATCAAAATGGAGAAACTCATGAAAAAGTCACATAGAACATTAACCAAGTAGAATCAACTTGGATACTGTTTAGGTATCCAAGAAAGGCAGCACAAAGAATAAAAGGTAAAGAGGGAGGAGCATTAGCAAATTCAAGGTGAAGAGAAAAGAAATGAGTTACCAATATCAGTTAGTTTCAGAATATGGATCAAAAGGTTAATAGATAATGAAGACATTTGCATCACCCATCTTTAACTTTAACTTAACAAAAGAAAGCAAACACCAAAATCCACTTTCAAATTTGAAAAGGATTACCAACAAAAGAGGGGCATGGAAAGAATAAAATTAAGAGTCTTAAAACAACAAAAACAACCTAGAATGAAAGAGTCTTCAGCTTCTTCAGGCGTTTAACAGTGGGAGCAATGCCAAGTATTACCCTCCGGCCCTTCTTTAAAGATTTAGTTTTCTGCTTTGCCTTTTTAGTTGCTGCAGGCATCTCCTTGATGGGACCTGGAGGTATCCCTTTCTTGAGGGCACTTCCTCGAGGGGTCACAGACGGTGGTATTCTCAAACTTTGCGGGGGTAAAGGACTGTGAGGCTTCCAGACCAAGTTGTTTTTTATGGAAAACCTTACTTTCTTTGCACTCTTTTCAGTAATCTTTGCAGTTGCACCATCATCGGCATTTACTTCAGTAGTCAATTCCGGATTTTCAGACTGCTGCCAGTCCATATTCTTTGCTCTCTTCCTTTTCTTCTTCGAGACAGTACCATTTTCCATGACTTTTGGAATATCACAAGCACTTTCAACGTTGTTATCCAAGCCTACGTCTGCAGCCACTTTCTCAAACTGCAGCTGGAGGTTCGATATCACAGACTCATTAAAAGTTATCAGATTGTTTTCCTCATTTGAATTGCCATTTTGTTCCTCATTTGCATGGCCATTATTTGGTACAACCCCACCATTATCCACTTCATTGTTATCAGAACTGCTAATTCTGTTCTTTTTAGCCTTTTTTCCACTACTGCCGGCTGCCTCGCCCTTTCTGCTCTTTTTCAGACGTTTGCTGCCTGTCATTCTTGTAACAGCAGTATCAGAAACAGCCACTTCCTTTTCAGAGGCAATAGGAACCAAGTTTGGCACCTCTTCATTAGTGTCTTCACTAAACTCAGGAAAAGAAATACTAATCCCCGATGATGCAAAGTCCTTCTCCAACTTCAGGAACTGCTCATGCAAACCAAATAAAATTTTCCTATTCCCTTGAGGACACTCCACCGAAGAACCCAGTTCATAAAATTTGGCAGAAAGACCCAAAGCCAACGCTATTGAACCTAACACCACCGCATCACTCCCAGAATCAACGTCAAGATTTGATTTTTTGACTTCCAATAGGTTATTTCCCATCTTCAACAACAAATCAAACAAACTACTCTTAATCTTTCCCAATAAAATCTTATCTTGAACCTTACCCATGATAGAAACAAAAGGTCCCAACAGAACCTCAACTACCAACTTACTCAACGGAAGGTAAGGCCTAAGTTCCTCAAAGAAAACAGATGCAATATGATAATTAACACCATTACCCAACAAATTATCATCAGCCAGAAAAGTGTGATCAACCAACACACCCATAAAACGAGTACAAAGCCCCAAATCCCATGAATTTTTCTTCAAAAGAAGGAAAAAGAAGTGCAAGAACTTACGAATCAACAAATAGAACTTATCTAACCTGAGACCGTCTATACCAGTCCACTCCCGGCGCATAGTGAGCAAAAACACAGAAAAGTACTGAACTGATACAGGAAAATGAAGCTCCGGAAGCAAAGAAGAGAGACGATTGATGAGATGGGTCTGGGCTGGGAGCTTGTCGGAGTGCCATACGCAGTAAAAAAGGCCCTTCCACAACTTCTTCATATCGTCATCGGAAATTTGGGATTGAGAGGGAAGCCAGCTTTTCAAGATAACGCCAAGAGATCGATTACGAGTTTTGTTGTTAGAGGAGGCCAACTGCTTTATCAGTGACAGCCCAACTTGGGCTCCAACCATTATTTTTCCGGTTATAACGTATTTCAGCGGTTGCCGGCGACTGTGGTGGCTGGTGAGTTCTCTCCAGCAAGATCTCTACCCTGCCCTGAGGAATTGGGAATGGCTACGGGTTAGGGTTTTGTATTCGTTGGGCCTTTTTTGGTTACCATTTCAATTTTTAAAAAGGCAAAACTGCACTTAGAACTAGGGGTGAGCGAAAAAAATCGATCGACTCGGTTAACCGAAAAAAAAATTCGAAATCGAATTAATGGACTGATTAACCGATTATAATGGACTGGTTAATGGTTAGTGTTTTGAAAAAACCGATATTAATGGACTGGTTAATAGTTTTTGACTCATGTGACTAGTTAACCGAACTGAAACCGAATTTTTAGTTAATTTATTAATTTTTTTTAATAATTTATAATAATTTATTCTTAATAAAGGTGATCATGTACTTTTTTTTATTATACTAATTATTTTAAAGTTTTTAAGTTTTTTTAATTGGTTATTAGTAAGTATAACAATTTATCTAATTAAAAGTAATTATGGACCGATTAATATATTTACTTATTAAATATTAATTTTTAAAAACAAATTTGCTTATATCCACCAAATATTTTTATTTTAACAACAATAATATTATATTATAGTAAAAAAATTTTAATTTTTAAGTATTTTGAACATTTTAATTTTATTTATGAAAATATTTATAATTATAGTGGTTAACCGAAAAATATTGGGTAACCGATTCGAAAATCCGAAACCGATGGACTGGTTAACCGATAGTAATGGACTGGTTAATGGACTGAAATTTCAAAAAACCGATATTAATGGACTGGTTAATGGACTGGGGCTCATGGACCGGTTAACCGACCATGCTCACCCCTACTTAGAACCCTCCTCAAGTTTTATAAATCCTTCTTTAGGATAACAATTAACAAAACTATTTATATATATATATATATATATATATAAACACTTAAATTTCGCTATAATAATTCATTTAAATACTTAAATTTTAATAATAATTTATTAAACACTTATATTTGTCAATTTTGTAAATAATAAACACAGATTAATACAATTTTTGAAAAATTGAAACACATAACACTTAATTGCACCAATATAATATTTGAATTATTGTAATGAAAATATATATTTCACATACACAGTAAAACTGATAAAAATTGGAAAACAATAGATTGATTTTCTTATTAGTTTATTTAATAAAATGTGACCAAAAAAATAAAAAAAAGGATGAGCATATAAAATACCTTATGCATGTCAAAAATAATAGCCAAATCACACCATCTCCAAGTTGCAAGTTAGCCATTAGGTACCTTAATGACCAACTCCATGAGTACTTCTGGTGCTCCGACGCTGCTAGTTTTTTTTTCTTAAAAAATAATGCCGCAGCACACTGCTGCGCCATTATTTTTGAGAGCATTTCCACGTTGCTCCTTCGGCCAGTTAGCTTTTTTTTTTAATAATAATTATTTGTTAAAAATAAATGTAATTTTTAATTGGTTATAAAATATATTAAAACTCTAATGTTATAATGATATATTATCATTACAAATAATTTTTAAATGACTAAATTTACATATAAGTGGTAAATGGGTGCGTTGGGTCATAAATGGGTTAAAAACATATGAGTCAATACCCAAATAGGTTGAGTGGATTTGGGTCGACCTATTTGATTTTTTTAATGAAAAATAATTATCGATATAATAACGAGATACTAAAAAAATTATTATAAAAATATTGACCCAAATGGATCGGTGGAGATCCAAAAAGATCGGGATATCGGTTGAATTATAGCTGTTCAATTTACTATTCATTTGGTAAAAATTTTGGCAGTATAATGGCTATATATATAACATACCCTTCTTACAATTCAAACAATCTACAGTCACACACAGGGGTACAATAAGACGATAATTCATAAACCAAGTGACTTTTTTTTCATTTTTAAGCCAATTATATAATCCTAAATTATTTCACTTACTTTCTAATCTCAATTTCTCCCAAAATTAATTTTATAATTATTAAAATATATAAATTAGTCTTCCTGCAAAATTTCAGCTCAAACAGAGTCCGTTTCTCGATCTGTACATTTAAATCAGTCTGTTTCGACAATTTTCAGTGTTACCAAAAAAATAATTTTTTGCTGTCAAAAATTTCTAAATATTAATTTAAGTCTATATATATCATTAAAATAATTTTTAGAGATCATTTGCTATTTTTAGAGGTTTAATTAAATTTTGGTTAAACCGAGTACCCATTAAAAAGAGTCAGGCTTTTTTTTTTTTGACTTTTGAAGATCTATTTGAGCTCATTTTTTCTCCAAATTTTACCCTCGGACTCCTTGTAACTAGTATTTTCCGATGGTCAAATAAAATATTTTTTTTATCTCCGGGTGTAATTTTTGTCTCCAGTGCACTATTTACCATCAAAAAATACTATTCACGACTAACCCAATAACTCGGTCATTACAAATCTAACCAACAAAATACACATATACATTACACAATAATAATATAACGGGACAGTATAATCAAAAGATCTTGTTCATTAAGACAAAAGTTTTTAATATTCAAGAAATAATGAAAAAAAAAGAACAAACACCCATTGGGTCAAGGAAGAATGACCCAAATGGGTTGTATTTTATGTGGGTAGATTTTGTGTGGTTTTAAATGGGTCAATTTTTTAGTTGGGTTGGGTTTTGGTCAATTTTTCTTGAGTGGGTTTGGGTGTGTTGTTGGGTTTGGGTTAATTTTGACATGTATAAATTTACAAATAAAATAATTTTATTATTAGAAATAAAATATTATGAAATAATTTTATCTTAAATTTTTGTTATAAATATTGAATAACTTGAATATCTTATTTTTATTATAAATATTGAATGACTTGAAAATATTAATCAATTTAATCATAAATTATCATGTACACGATTAATTCACCAATTAAATATATGATTAATTAGTAGTCATTTTAATTTTAATGAGGAATTGAATAAAGATTATCAGTGATTTTGATTTGAATAACATAATAATACAATCCGTTAAGTTATTACTCTAAAAGTATTTAACTATAAATAAAAAAAATAGAACTAAAAGAAGAAGTGATCCTATATTATTTATATACATCCGTAAAATGTTAAAATTCCATAAAAAAAAGTTTCAAGATAAAATGTTGGTTCAACTGTTTTTTTTTTAAATAATATTATTTTTAAGTTTTATACAAATATTATAAAATATCACTATATAAAAATATAAAATATTGGTTCGTTGTATGATATTAGTCTGTATAGTATTAACTTGTATAGTATTAACCTGTACAGTATTAGCTTGTATTATAGTATACAGTATTTGGTATAATATCGTATTAACCTGTAATATTTTATACTGTGTTTGGTGCACAATGATTACTGTATTATTTTTAAACAAAATTAAAAAATATGTAATTTTAAATTATTTTTAATATTACCAATTTAGAAAAAAAATTGATTGTAAAATATAATTTTTCATACATACATCATATTTATTTTAACAAAAGTGCACAAATTTCTTGAAATATGAATATATATTAATAGATAAATTAACAATCAAACAAATAATTTAATTAATAACATTCAATTACATAATTAAAGAAGAAACATGGTCATTTGATGATTAACAAGAAATATGGATGATGCATCAGTTTGCAACACATAAAATACTGGAATTCAATGGTGAAGGCCACTAAGTATCCATCAAAATTCCAAACCACCAATTCTAAGATTCAAGAGCAAAATTGTCTATCAACATATACCACTGACCAATCCACATAAATTTCAATGGATCCACAAAGTCAAAGCGAACTCACTAGAGGGTTTGACTTAAAAATGTTACAGCTTTTATAATACAGAAGATACATGACATCGTTTCCGATGAGCATATTCGAACCCCTTCTTCTTCAATGATTAGATTCAATATAAGCAGCTACAGCCACTTTAAAGCTCATCCTGCAAAATTATTAAAAACAGAAAAAAAGTCATGGATTTTGGCTAAATTAGGTTCTGCTGAAACATAAGTAAATTATGAGGAACAGAACAGGAGGTGATAATTCGTCCTTTTCTCACTGTCCCCTCCCGCTCTTTGAGCTTCCTATTCATGTAAACATTGAGTAATAATTACTACGGAGCTAATAGACCACACATCAGGATCTTAGAAACAGCTAAACAACATCTTTAATCACCTCTTCTTCTCGAGCACTCCTCACTTTCTCTGCCTCCTCGAAGGCTTTTTTTTCAAGCTTCAATTAAGTAATATAGGTAATTTGAGCAAAGCTGCTTCAGAGGATAGAATGACTTTTATAATATCTAAATTGAATAGCTCACCTCTCTATTCTTGGCCCAAACATCTTCCACAACTTGTCTTGCATATTGTGGGTCGTCACAAATCAATACATTGTCAAAAATTGAACCAGCCTTCACCTACAATGCAACTTATGTCTCATCAGACACTAGTGGCTTAGAATGTTTCCATTTTGTACCAAAAATCTAAAGCCCACTGAGAACACAGAATATGAATGAATTTGTGGCAATGTGCCACTACTTTGTAATCAGAGTTTAAATAGTAATATCAGGAACATAAACCTAAATCCACTAAGAGAACTATCAGCCAATGTAGCCAATTCCAGTTCCAGTAGAACAAGAGAAGTCACGAGACCTACCTGCCATACTTCAATACTGATGCGGAACCCCAAGGCTAAAAAACCCGAAACCTTTAAGAACACACAATATGGCAAGAACAAGAATATGTATAAATCCCCAACCCTAATGAACCTCCAATCAATTTATGAAATGAAACGCATATAATAAAGTTGATTTAAAGTATAAGAACAGATTTCGCTATAAGAAAATACATTGATAAGAAATTAATTTTTGATGCAAAAGAAAAAAACAAGCAAATCCTCTCCCTTGAAGAAAATTTGGCCAAGCCAAATGATGATATTCAAAAGTGTTCAAAATCTCCTTTTACAACTTATAATGCGGTATTTATAGCCCCCAACAAGTAGGTAACCCTAAATAAGTGAAAAAACCTCTTAAACATGGGCCTCCCACCAAATAACTAAAACCCAAACTTATTAACTCTAAAATATAACCCACAAGCCTAAAATAATTAAATTAAATGAGACCAACTTAAAATAAGCCCAACTCACTTAAAATAAGCCTATTAAACTATATGAGGGTCCAACTAAACAAATTAAAACAAAACAAGTCCAACATAATAAAATAAGTCTCTTGGGCCACCTAAAGCTACTCTACTAGCTTAAAATAGTTAATCAAGCCCATTTCATTCTTCTCATGTCCATTCAGCTTCATTGGATTGGTCATAGTGTCATTCGGCTCCAATCTCTCTTGACTATGGATAGTTTCCACAATTCGGTCCACATATGCATTTAGTGCTTCCTTGAACTTTTTGGCTCTTAATCTTGTCACCGGTCCATCCGGCAATGCTAGCTCTTCCTTGAACTTAATCTGCTTTTGGTGTTCCTTGGTTGTGCTCGCATCAAATACCCATATACTTAATTGGCTTCAGCACATAAAGGTCAGGATCATCTTCGAACTCTGAAGAAAACAGAGAGAATAAATCAGTGTATGCAAAGCAAAATTGGAAAAGTCAAACCCAGACAACATAGAAGCAAAATCAAAGTTGCATCGAAATATTGACTGATGATTGCTCTACAACCTAGAAGCTGCATTCTTTTTAGTGTGCTATTAGGATCCGAAATTGGATTTTTTCTATTTCCCACCAAAATTAAAATCTTTTTCTTTTCAAAAAATAAAAGTAGCAGAATTGTTTTTAGTTCTTAATTATGTTCCAACATTTGGACTTGTTCTCCAATTCAACTTCAAAATTATTCATGGAAAAGATATCACAATACTTTCCTGATCATTTCTCTTTCTTCAAAAATGGTTGAAAGTCTTTGATATTCAAAAGACGTGTAAAAAATTGGAAATATTAATACCTGGGTTATCGATCCAAGGAGTTTTCCACTTCCCCTTGTAGTTGGGATTCTTGTTTTTCTGTAGTAACGTAATTTCTGTCATTAGTAAGTAGAACAATATTTAGAACATTCTCAGTAGCAAGGATGCACCTTTCTTTTCCATGGGCCTTTGTATGCTGGATTTGGTATCTTGGGTGGCTTTCAAATGCCATCGAATGAGAATCGAATTCAGCAATAATTCAAAAAGAAAGAACATAAGCAGTGATAAGACAGAACATGACAATCAAAACTAAAAAATAGTAGCTGAACAATCCAAGAAGAAGGAAATCCTTACTATGTTTTGCAATTGATCAAAAAACCACATGAAACCCAATGAAAAATCTAAAGCTTGGTGGTTGAATCTCTCAGCACATCAATCAACAGATAGAAATTTCTAGGTTTTTTTGGGTTTTCTCAATTTTGTTTGCAGAGAGAGAAAGAGAAATAAAATCAATTGTTTGAATTGAAAATCTTAGATTATCATGTATTTTAATTTACCGCCCCATTCTGCCCATTAAATAAAACTCATTACAAAACGAAAGGAAATAAAAGAGATGAGGAAAGTACTTGAATTTTGCTGGATGACAGAGAGTTCGGCGGCCAGCGATGATGGACGCCGAAGAGAGAAAGCAGCGGCTATCTGAGTGACAAAAAGAGTCACAGAGAGATAGACTGGAGGGATAGCGAGAATCGCGATAAGGTTAAGTGAAATTGGATCTGAGATTTTGTTGAAGATGTGAGCAATGCCAAAAGCAAAAGTCACGCCGGAGAGGGAGGCAGTACTGGAGGTGATAGTGACGCCGAAGATGATTACTGTGTATTTTAGTTTAATACGTGATTATGTATTAAAGAAACCCATGGGTAAGGGGTGTATTATTATCTCCTGAATACATGGGATAAAAATTAAATTATGCATTATATAATACACGTATTACTTCCTTTTAAGAGTAACAAAACAGACAAAAATAAACAAAGAGATTACTGCCTGATTTCATTTTACTATATGTCCCAATCCAATAAGAACTAACAGGATTTGTTTCTCTTATCTTGTTTGCATAATTTCTTAAGTCAAACAAATTTCATTCTCCAATCCCTCATGAATTTTACAACTACCATCATTTTAGCTTTAATGCATAGTTATCTTCCCACATAAACCCCATATTTATCCCTCAATAAGTCTTGTATCTTTCAAATTTTATCTCTAGTTGGGATGATATACTTTCTTGAAACTTCCTTGCAATAAATGCTGAAGCGTTCAACTTATTTTTATCCTTCTTAGAACACTTTTGCAGCGGATTATATGTCTTCACTTTAAAGGGATCCGAATCCACATTAATGCTTGCATACAACTCCTAAGGACACCCAACGGTTTTGCATTTTACCCTAACTCTTTGTTTTTTGTTAGGCCTAAGCTTCAACTGGACACCAATTTTCAGATCATAATCTAACATTGCTTGTTTAAACTGGATATCATTCTCGAAATCATCCCAAGTTGTCATACTGGAACTTGGCACTAGGGGTGTTCAAAGATGGGTTGGATGAGTTATAATTGGTTTTCCATCCAACTCATCTAAATTTTAAATGGGTTGAACCCAACCCAATCCAACTGGGTTATAAATTAAAATTTTTATATTAGATTGGTTGGTTTATATTGGGTTAAATGGATTATATTAATTATCTATAATATTTATAAACATATAAATTATAAATTATCAATATTTATATTTTTTAAGTGTAAAACATTAATTTCATTTTTGTAAACATTTATTTTAGATAACGCATGCATGTTTCATTTTTTTTTAAAAAATTAATACTGTCCTAAAACTTAGAAGTACATATAAATTCTTAAGCTGTGAAATTAATTGGTTTAATTATAAATTTTTAGGCTTCTTTAACTATATAATTACCATGTTACCTCATTATACTTAATGTATCGTATAATTATGTTTCTGCCCTTATCATACTTGCTTTACTTATTTATTTTCATTTTACTTTACTTTATTTATTTTATTACGTGATTATTGTTTATTATTTTTATCCGCTTTTTTCTCTCACTAAATTATCATTTTACTAATATTATCTATATTTAATCGTATATTTATACTTTTACCTTTATATTCTACATTTTATCGCATACTTACTATTTTATCTTTATTAGTCACATTTTATCGCGAAATTACAATTTTGCCTTTTATTATAAAGTTTTACCATATAATTATTGTTTTACTCATATTATCCATATTCTTATCGCATGTTTACCACTTTAACCCTATTATTCATATTTTCTCGCGTGATCACTATTTTACCTATTTTTCTTAAAGTTTTATCTCATAATTACCATTATGCCACTAATTTCACTTTTATTATAAAATTACTATTTTTACCCGCATAATTTACCATTTTGCCCTCTGGTTACTATTTTCTTGCATAATTACCATTTTGCCCCTTTATTTTACACCATTATTATATGTTTACCTTTTTGCCACTTAAATTTAGAAATTTGCCTCCAATGATATCTAGTAAAAATCCTCGGACTGGATATGCAGGACAGGGATCGCAAAGATCCCAAATCTATCGAAGTGACCACTTGGGGGGCTAACGCTTCGACAGTGTCGGAGTGACCACTTAGGGGGCCAACGCTTTGACAATCTCATAATAATCCTGTACGACATGTAACATGTGTAGACCACCGTTGGCTTACAAATGTGAATCGCCATGACTTACTACCGCATCATGTGTCTTTATTGCTACCCAATTATATCCTAGGCTCCCGATTTAACTACCAGCATACTAAGGGCAAGGTTATTTAGTTATATCAATATTAGTTAGTTATACCATTGGGCTTTATACTTAATATTTATTAGGCCCAACAATTTTTCTCTTATTTTTCTTGTATTATTTCTCATAAAAATATATTCATAAATATCAAAAAACATTTCTATTTCTTAGGGTGCACAAAAATTTTTGAAACAAAATAATGTCATTTTTCGGTCAGATAAATTTTTATCGGTCCGATAACTTATTTTTCTGTGTCATCCAAAAATTAATTTTTCACTTTCAAAACTTTCCTTACATTATTTGGAGTGAGTTTATATGTTAGGATAATTTTTCGGAGATTTATAGCATTTTTTCCAAGCCCGGTCAAAATTTAGTCAACTGTCATTACTATTTAAATCGAACTGCGTCTTATTTTTATTTTTGACTTTTGAGGGCATATTTAAACTCAATTTCACCTCAAATTATACCTTTGGACTCCTCATGAATTGTACTTTTCAATGGTTGAATAAAATATTTTCGATCCCGAGTGGTACTATTCACCCCGATATCGCTATTTATGGCCCGAAAAGTACTATTTACGAAAATTAAAATTTTGGGGCATTACATGATAAGTATACGAGTTTAAATATGCAAAATATTTTGATGTACATCTATGTTATATTTTGATAAAAATAATAATTGGAGTCAACATAATAATTAGATGGGTTAGTTGGTTGGGTTATATAATAACTCATAACCTAAATAAATATATTTTAAATTTTAGAATGAGTTACATGGGTTATAATAACCCAATAAAATTTTGAAAAAAAGGGTTAGACGGATTGGATTAAATGGTTTGGATGGTTTATACTATTTTTGAACACCTTTACTTGGCACATAAGATCAATGCAATTTCTTACTCTTCTCCTTCTTGGTAGATCAGTTCCAGCTTCAACCCCTTCTTTCTGGTTCATCTCTACTATCCTCACTCTTGGATATGATGAATCTAGAAATTCCTCATCTCCAGCTAATCTCCTAGCATATTTAGAGCATTTATCATTGGATATATCCTTAAACTCTATGTTAATACCAACTTCTCCAACTAATATATCTTTTGTCACATTAGCTTTCCTTCTCCTTTTCCTTTCTAACTTTTCTGTTTAAGCAGCCTCTCTTATCATCTTCTAAATCACTCTCAAGTTCATCATCAGAGCTAAAGTCTTCAAACTCATATTTTGCATCATTCTTGATAATTCTCAAATTATTATCTTTCTCTAGGCCTAAGTCAATATCAGCTCAAGGCCCAAGTCAGGCCCAAAGTCATAAAACCCAAACATGTGACATAAGACACCTAAGGAAGTCAACAAGCTGTCAGCATGACACGTCTGATCGGACTGGCAGGGCACGCCCCTTGTCAGTCCACTGATACACGCCACCGCCTCATCCTTCTATCTACTTTCTGTCACATCATCGTCTACCTACTTTGACACTAGAGCAGGCCATTCAACTGCCTCTCACAAGTCTATATAAATACCCCAAAAATGAAGACTCAGGTATGAGAAATCTTGAGGCCTCCTCTCACTACTCTCTCTCTAAAAGTACTATTGACTTAAGCTTCATAGTGCTCATGCCTGGTCCGATCGGGCTTGTCTTATTACAGGTACAATCTATCCCTGGTCCGATCGTCCATCCTAGATTCGATTGGCTCACTTATAACTCAATTGCCATATGGCCTCATACAAGTTTCTGACATTTCAGAACTTATTATTTGGTGCTTTCGTTGAGAGATCATGGTAGGATCGAGATGCTCAAAACACTCCATATTAGAGAGAGATGATCAATTTGATAACAATTAAAGTAGATCAAGGTTTACCAGTGGAAGGGATGAACCTTAGGGATCCCCCACTCCTAACAATCCAACCCACGAGTTCAATGAGGAGTTCATGGCATAACCGGATAACACTCCTATCACCATAAAGGATCTAGGAGCGATTTTCAAATATTTCAGCAGAAGTATCATGCAATCCACCTGAAAGAGCAAGCAACTTCAGACCTCAATGAGGAATTCTGAGGTTGATAGTGAAAAAAGAAAAGAAAAGAGGCAGAGAAACAAAGGAGTCGTGATTCGGGACTTAGAAGACAAAACAATCACCTCGGTCGATAAACTCTAGAGAGCCATCAATAAGACATCGCTTTGGTTGATAAACTCCTGAAGGCCGATCTATAACATAATCGCCTCGGTTGATAAACTCTCAAGAGCCGATCAATGAGACATTACCTCGATCGATAAACTCCGGACAGCCGATCAATAAGACATCGCTTCGGTCGATAAACTCCTAAAGGCCGATCTATAACAATATCCCTTTGGTTGATAAACTCTCGAAAGTAAAACATCCGGTCAAAAACTATTTGCTTCGGTCAATCACTCTCGAAAGCCGAAACGTCCGATCAAAGATAATTTACTTCCGTAAAAGACTATCGAAAGTCGAAAAACCCGATCGTAGATAATTCGCTTCGGTCAATCACTCCCAAAAGTTCAAAATATTGTAAGAAACTCAAAAACCCTAGGCCTTAACACAACACTGTATTTCGATTAACGGTCTTTGAACATTCAAGTTGCAAATTATCACCCGAATGCTTGCAAAAATGTGCATCACTTGGCAGCTAACTGCCTGAAATGAAATATAAGTTCACCAAACTTAATGCTCATTCCTGATTAAAGTCATGTCCACTTCAGATAAGTCAAGGACTCCTAAAAGATCGGGCCAATCTCAAAAGGATCAATAAGGAAAATATTCCTTCGCACGGAATGTCCACTTCAGAGAAGTCAAAGACTTCTGAAAATTTGAACCCGTCCTAAAAATGATTAACGTCGTCCAACCGGGAAAGGTCACTTCAGAGCAGTCCACAAACCCCTGAAAGATCCTAAAAAATCCACTTCATAAGCAATTCATAGACCCTTGAGAGATCGGGCTATTTTAAAGAAAAACAAGGAAAATAGTTCTAAACTTAAAATATGTTTTAGAGAAGTCAACAGACTCCTAAAAGACAAAAACATCCGACAAAATGGACTAAACTAAAAACACCATTAGAATAACACGAACGAATAGAAGGAAATTGCCCAAGAAAAATAAACTCGGCCTGATTCACTTTAGAGAATAAAAAAGAATCCTAAAAGATAGAACCAATCAAAATCCTCCCAAAAGGAGAAGACCCGTTTGGAAAAAAACAGAAGACCCATTTCAAAAAAAAGACTCCCAAAAGTTACGAATTCTACCTGATCCAAACGATCACCAGATATACGAGTTATGAATTCTTTCACTTACAAAATTTGACGATATCCCAAGTTTTAGCTTGGAAGATTAAATACAGTTCGGAACATCCGAACGACGAGGGCAAGAAAATTTTAAGATGTTTGAACAACTTCATGAGAAAAGGTTACAGAAGAAGAAGAAATGGAAGCTCTGAAAATGCTTGCGAGGTGAAACAGCAAGCAAAGTCACCTATTTATAGGATGAAAAACTTCCTCTTCAAACCAAGTAGCTAAAGCGACTTAAGCCATGTGGCAGTCTGCGACAGAAGATGCTAAAAAGGTAGAACGTAGTTAATAAAGAGTCACCATAATGAGCGCGATGAATGATACATCGCCCATTAATGCGTCGACTCCCCCATTAATGCGGCATCAATTTGGAAATCGGAATGACACCATTAATAAGTGCAACAGACAAATGCCCAAGTCAAATAGCAAGGAAAGCGAAAAGACACAGTTAGAAGTTTCAAAATATAAGTTGATCTGATCCTCGAGACAAGCTTCCCTCGATCCGATCGGATCCTTCAAGGGGGACAAATGATAATACTCAAATTATCATCCCTCTCTAGGCCTAAGTCAATCTTTGCCCAAGGCCCAATTCAGGCTCAAAGACATAAGACCCAAACATGCGACATAAGACACCTAAGGAAGTCAACAAGTTATCAGCGTGGCATGTTCGATCGGACTGGCAGGGCACGCTCCCTGTCAATCCACTGATACATGCCATCGGCTTATCCTTCTGTCTACTTTTTGTCACATCGTCGTCTACCTACTCTGATACTAAAGCAGGCCACTCAAGTGTCTCTCCCAAGTCTCTATAAATACCTCAAAAACGAAAACCTAAGTATGAGAAATCTTGAGACATTCTCTCATTACTCTCTCTCTAAAAGCACTATTAACTTAAGTTTCGGAGTGCTCATGCCTGGTCCGATTGGGCTTGTTTTATTGCAGGTACAATCCATCCCTGGTCCGATCGTCCATTCCAGATCTGATCGGCTCACCTGCAACGCAACTGTCATACGACTTCATACAAATTTCTGACATTTTAGAACTTATCAATTCTCATCATTCAATGCTTCTACTTCATGGCCTACTTCCAATTCTTCAATGCTTTCAGATTCTCCAGGCTCTTCCTCATTACCGGATTCCCCAATCTATTCCTCATTACCTTAAGGTTCTGTATCTATATTCTTATTTCCATTTTTTGTTGCCCTAAAGGAATAAGTGCCAATGTTATTAGAAGAGATATCCTCACCCTCCTTAGACACACAATCACCCCAATTGGAAGTAAATTTGACATTATGGCATATCATTAATTGACACCACTTGTGCGTTACTTTCTACATCCACCACATATATGATCTACATTGTCATTTGTTACTAAATCTTTAACCAGCTCTAGAAGTTGACTATCATTGTTCAAAATATAAATTGTTTGTTAATAAGATCTTGATACCAGAAACCCATTACTTCATTATAACCTAGTAGCTTTTTGTGATACCCTAACTCAACTAGAGAAAACTGTTCTTTATCAATGTACTTTACCTTTCCCTCACCTACATATTTTTGAGACCTATTATTAATAATAGTCCCTCCATGGTGAATCTTGCATTAAAGTAAATGGTTTTCATACTCACTTCTGTAAGAAAAAAAAATCCATCACATGTATGAGTAATCTACAAACATAAACAAAAGCCTAATCTTTTAACATAAATAACAGGAAAAACCACACATCTCAGTTAAATAATACATTTTGATTTAAAAAATCATAAACTTCACCTGTATTGTTGCTTTTCAACCATTTTTGCAAGAAATCTCTCACTTTCTCAAAATCAGAACTGTTGAGTCCACAAATAAAGGTTCCCTCTTTCTCTAAGTGTATACAACAACCTTATTCAATCCCCCTTGATCCACCGTTGCCAAACTCCAAAAACCCCCTAATTGATTTGCTAAATGGATTGAAGGAACAATCGTTTAGACGAGAAGAAATTTTTTTGAACATTGAAAGTTTTTTCAATTTCATCCAGCAAGAAATTTTTGTAGAGGATCTTTTTCTTCTTCATTAGGCATTCAACATTGCTGTTGATTTTCGCCAATCAACATCGTGTAGCATGCATGATGAAGAACACGTCACGAATTCATGTCCAATTTGCTATGCCAGCACATTTGTACTTCACGCATGCTCCACCTAAACGAGCAAATTCTATTTTTGGTTTAAAATGAGCAAAATTTAGATGTTTAGGTGTCTATTAAATTATTAGCAGAGAGTTTGGGGGTCTAAATGAAATTTTGTGTTGATTTTCATCTGCGTTAATTTTACACTCATTTCTAACTTATTTTTAAGAGAATCCTATTCAGTCACCCGAACTCGAAGACACAAACAAGCTGTAAAAAAGAAAAAAACAATTGGTTAACCCGTCTTCCTCCTCCTCAACCTTATGGCTGCCAATCAAATATTGGAACCCTAGCCCTTGATTCCTCAACTCCATAACGCCATTCAACAATAAGTTACCGGCAGCAGTTATCCATATCGGATCGATACCCTTCAATTTGACCGTCTATTACGCATGTCGACTTCTCCCTCTCCTCTCGTCCACAATCATCTAACCCTCCTTTATCATCGCCGGTGACGTTTCCCACTAGTCTCCAGATGTGAATTCCACATCTTTTCACTTTCTCTCTCTCTCTTTCGCGCCTCGATTCAATATTTTATTGGTTTTTTCTTTTCTTTTTAGTCTTTTTGCAATACGTTGGTTGATCGCATCAACCCCAGCGCCCGGCTAGAGTAAGCTTCTTTAATCCTTTTTTTTTTGTCTATTTATTGAAATAACACATTGAGTTTTGAGTATCTTGTGTTGTTTAATAGTGGTGATTGTTCATATAGAAGCAATACAATGCCAATTTGAACAATCTCGTACATACTATTTTAATTATACGTCCACTTAATCTCAATACGAAATTTAATTCTAACTGAATTCTCTGATTCAGAGCTTGGATTGGAATTGATATTTGCAGCTTTAATTCCATTTTTGTTATCCTAGCGAATCTATTTGCCCGCTGTCATTCACGGAGTTCGTATGTTACTACCTTGATAATTATACGTTAGGATCATACCTGTATGCAAGAATTAATCAGCATTGTGGTTGCTGGGGAAAGGAAGAATATTTTGATGCCTTTCTTGCTGGCTTAAGGTTTCAAGTTTGTTTATGCTTATCGGAGGAAAAAAAAAAAGAGCAAACTTTCAGTTGCAGTGATTTTAAATGGACCGAAAAATTCTACCAAATTGCTTAAATTTATTTGCTTCTTTTGAATGTTCAAGTATTTCTGACAAAAACAGCATAAATTTAATATTCAATATTTTCCACGTCCTGATTTTTATTCTGGTTGCAGCCATTACTATTGTATTATTGCTAATTCGATGCTGGTCTTTATGTGCTCCACTGAAATAATTGCTTCATTACTACAGTGGATTTTGGGTTAAATGGTAATGGCAATGCTAATAGTGTGATGGTGGGAACTCTTGAGGTGGAAAGTAGTCAAGCAGGTGATGAAAATGAAATTGTAGATGCTGTTGATGGTGGCTTTCAACAACATCTGGATGATAAAGTGGACAAAGAGTCCTTAGATGAAGATATAATCCCAGATTCAGTTCCATCTCTAGCAATGGTTCCAGCAGATGAGCCCTATGTGGGACAGGAGTTTGAATCTGAAGCAGCAGCACATGCATTTTATAATGCTTATGCCACACGTGTTGGATTCATCATACGTGTAAGCAAACTATCTCGGTCGAGGCGTGATGGATCTGCTATTGGCCGGGCTCTTGTTTGTAATAAAGAGGGCTTTAGAATGCCTGACAAGCGTGAAAAGATTGTCAGACAAAGAGCAGAGACAAGGGTTGGGTGCAGAGCTATGATTTTAGTGAGGAAAGTGAGTTCTGGTAAATGGGTTGTTACCAAGTTTGTGAAGGAGCACACCCATCCCTTGACACCTGGTAAAGGCCGAAGGGATTGCATTTACGATCAGTATCCGGTTAGTTCTTGCTCTCTTATTTTACAGATTTTGTATCATTTGCACTATTCAATTTTAAAGCATATTATGTTTTGTTTGAAGAGTCATTTCAAAAATGAAGTGGATGAACACACTAGTCAGTAATTTTAATATTTGCATCATTAGACTATGTTTCTACCTATCTACGCTCTTCATTCAGATCCGTTAGAGTTGCTTTTTGGAATTGTTAATAGAATGTGAAGAATCTATCAAGCAGCATTTAGGTTTTTCTAATTATTTTCTTGCAAGTCATTCTATGATTTGTGGGTTCAACACATTTAGTAGACACACCTTTTTCCCGTTCATATTTTTGTTTTTTTATCATTTTACTTTACTTTTTTACATCTTTTGTTGGATGATTAAATAATTATTAAAGGCATTCCTCGGGCTCAAGGCTCTAGTCTCAAACTCTCAATGCCTTAGCTTGTGAAAGTGTGTACTTTGGCACTGAAGTGTGCAACTTAAGTTGGAGGCAAGGCCTCGAAAATGTGTGCCTTGTTAGCACTATCCTAGTATTTGTGTAATCGTCATTACTTAAATTTAATCCAACAAATTACCTATACAATTTGGGTGAAAAAGGATAAAAAGTTCACCATGCTTCCATACATGTCGCATCCTATCAAAAGAAAATATGGCAATGTTGAAAAAAGAGAAAAAAAAGGATTGGTTAGATTTTCATTGAACATGGGATGTGGTTGCTAGACCTAGTAGAGCTGAAGAGGAGGCATGTAGTACGAAATCAATTTAAGGGAAAAAAATTATGCTTACCTCTTTTGTTAGACTTTGGAAAAGGAAAAGTGTCTTCTTATTAAGGGCCTGAGCTCGATATTAATAATCAGGAGTTGTTGAGGAGGAGGAAGAATTGCAAGAGATCAGTTTGGGTATGATGATATGGACCCTGAGGATAATTATTTTGGTTTGATGATGAGTCAGTCTTATGATTGCTCAGGGATTATTTGTATTTAGTAGGAGTAGGATTACATTTCAAGTGTTTTGCATCTTTATTTTAGTAATTATCCTAATAACTATTATGCTTATATTAATATTGGTATTATCTTCATTTTAATATTTATTTTGGATTAGAAAATCTTGATGCTAAGTTTTATATATGATTGTTAATAGCTTTGATTTGTGAATATCTTTCTTTTTAATATTAAAAACTTTTTCACTATAATATATGCAGGTAAATAACTTTTATTAAAGAAAAAACATAAATTTTATGAGATGGACTTTTCCGTGAAATCATATTCATAATATCTATTACATTGCATGAAGGACCTTTTACTCTTTAAGACTTATAGTTTGTTTTCTGTAGCATTTTGGGTGCTTTGCTAATTGTTAGCATTTGAATACCTAATTGATAACACCATTAGTTAGCATGGCATGATTTTAAAAATGAAACCAAACGTTTCTGCTTACATGGTTTCCATCTAATCATGTGGCTTCAACTAAATTAGTAGTTTTGATTTGTGAATATCTTTCTTTCTAATATTGAAAACTTGTAAACTATAATATATGTGGGCAAATAACTTTATTAAAGAAAAAAAATGAAATTCTATGGGATGGACTGTTCCTTTAAATCATATTCATAAATCATAATATCTATTGCATTGAATTAAGTACTTTTACTCTTTACGGTTTGTAGTTTGTTATCTGTAACATATTGGGTGCTTTGTTAATTGTTCTATTAGCATTTAAATACCAAATTGATAACACCATTAGTTAGCATGGCATGATTTTTAAAAAATGAAATTAAACGTTTCTGCTTACATGGATTCCAACTAATCATGTGGCTTTAACTAAATAATCAAAAACCATTTATTTAGTTTGCACTTGAAAATATCACAAATTATCTTTTTAAAATTTCTGCCATCAGCTAAAACTAACACTATTTGTGGAGTTAACCTCAACATATGTTTTCTCTTACTGAGTTACCTTAGTTGTAGAGTTGATGTAAATTTTAGAGCCTTGTTAAGTTAAAAACTAATAGGAAAAAATATTTGAAGAAACAAAAGTAAAAAATCCATATCCTAACAGGAAATGAATAATATACCAAAAGAAAACCATATCCAGGACAAAGGGAAGCAAGTAATCAATTTAATACCAAGAAACAGACATTGAAACTGAAAGAGAAAAAAAGAATTGGTAGACGAAACAAAAAGAAACAGGTCCCAAGGGATGGGTGGGAAAAAGAAAGGTAAATTGGAAATAGGATAGGAAGGGCAAAGATTTGAGGCATGTGGATGTTCAAAATGGAAGAGCTATTGGTGACTAAGAGCAGCAGTCCCCAACTTTTTAGTGATGCTCGTAACATCTTCTGAAATGTTATTGATGGAATCTGGTAGATGAGGGAAATTTTGAGTCTGCTGGTGGTGACGTTTCCTTGTGGTAGAGCTTGTAAAATGATGAAAGTTTTTAAGGTTCATCCTCATTGCCTGGAAGGAGGCACATGCCTAAGCTATAAATCACACAACTGCTGAAAATTGTCTGTGTTGAATGGGTCGAGGTGCTAGATTTAGTCTCCTATTCACCTTGTTTTTATGCTTTATTGTAAAGGCTTTATCAATCAATTGAATGGGAAAAATTCTTGTGTTATGCTTTTTGAGTTGTGTGATACAGTTCAAATCTAGGGAGTGTTGAGGGATTCTTTCTCTATGCCTTGATCCTATTAGCAAAATTTTGCATGCTTAGAATTAGTTTAAGCAATTGTGAACCTACATAGATCTACCAGTTATCAGTGGGCCCTTATCATATTTGTAAGCTAAACAAGTTTTCCCTCTTATTTGTCTTTACATCTTCTAGAGGTCTTTCATGGTGAAATGAATATCTTCTTATGCCCTGTCCTAACTTTAAACCAAATAAGTTTCCCCTTTGAAATCCTACATCACAGTCTCCTGTAGTTAATTAATTGTTGTCTTTGAAGGGAAATTTTTGTTGTCCTTGTGATTTATCAAGCTACCTGATCGAGTTCAGCTCAATGAAAGTGTAGTTAGGTCATCATTTGAAGAATAATGGGGCAGTTTCTTGTTTTATAATTCCTACATAATTTTCAGCCATGGCCCGAGGTTATACCTGTTGCATAGTTTAGCTTTTTCACTTCAGTAAGTAGTAGAAAAATCCTTACCCAAATGCTTCTTGTTGATAAAAAAAAAAAAAAAAATGACTGGAAGGTTCTATTCTTTCATTTTCCTCCTGACAGTGGCATACACTTTCTGACCCACATATACATACGTACATACATGTGGCTATGAAAGAGCCAAGCAGTGCTAGAAGCATAAATTCTGTGGCCATGAAAGAGAACTACTTATATTTCCTCCAAATCTGAAATTTTAGCTTGTGTATGATATTTGAGCGTTTTTCATTTGGGTCATTTATGACCTTGGAGTAACTGTACTGTAGAATGAATAAAAGATGGCCACAAGATTTGCTTTGTTCCTCTAGATATTTGATGGCCTAAGGAAGTACAGTGTAGCCAAAGCAGGTGGACAGGCAGTTTTTGCTTGCCTAGTAGTCCTGGGAGGCTTTGGTGCCATACCTAAAGATATGCTTTGTCTAATAATTATGCATTCATTTAAATAAAGCTGCAATACTTAATAGAACAGTATTCACAATGTTGATCGAGGCAAGTTTTTGGTTACTCTTGTTATATACTGCATTTTAATTTTCCATCCCGTAATTTATAAGAGTTATTTAGGCATATGATTATGAAAAACTTGCTTTACAAGTAAATTTACTGGTCAAATCTAAGATATATTCAATATGGAATTGAACTTGAAAAGAGTATTGAGCTTAAGACCTATAGGTTGCCTGATGTTCTAAAATGTACTTAAAAGATAGAAATAGAATTCAAGTCCCTACCTTTTTTTGTAGGTGGCAGTTGAAATAAAGTTTTCAAGGTAAGTTTTGGAGATCCTAAGGTCTAAGGTTGCGCTTTTTCTTCTTCTTCTTCTGGATATGTGCGGTGCCATTATACTTGGTTTGTCTACATTTTGGTTCTTTCTATGCATTTTTCTTTATCTAGAAAAGGGGATTTTTTTTTCTGTTTTTCTTTTATTTTTTTTTTTTAAATATTATTTTTAGGGGATCAGCTTTATAAGATAAGTGCCCATGCTGCAGGGGTTATTTCCTAGTTTTAATATATGGTTATTATACCTTATTAACGAGGGTACAATGGTGTAAATATTTCTGGAAATTTTTTTAGCTAAACCTGTTGCTGAATGATGAGAACAAGTTTAGTAGCTTTCATAAATTGTTCAGGCAAATCATTGCCAGTGGTACCAACATTATTAGTATTTAAAATGTTGGCAATCAGTCAGAGATGATGTTTTGGGTTCATCAGCTAATTTGTAGAGAAGATAGTTTTCTTTTTTCTCTCTGCATGCGCACACATCTGCATACTTCTTATGCCACTGACATACTGGGTTACTGTTAGGAGTAAATAAATCCTAACTTAGCTAATCAAACAGTAAACTAGAGGAAACAGGGAATTGAGGGGAGAATAATGAAGGAAGGAGGAGAATAGAAGAAGAGATTAGAGGGGAAAATAGAATTCTGATAATACTCATTGATAATGAAGCAAATACAAAAGGTAGGCCTAACAGTCAAGAAAGCGTGGGACTTAGGGATTAGAGAATTCTGCCAGCTATTCTCTGCTTGAATAACAGAATCCTTCCTCAAGCTGTCTCTAACTAACTTTAATTATTTAATTACTGCCTTACCCCTTCTCTTACCCTTTCGCCCTTTTGAATGTAAAATTTTGCTTAAGCAAGCAAAAGATTGCGCTGAAAATGGTATAACAAGAGCAAAGATATGCCTTGGAAATTGAATCTATAGTTCTTGGCCAACAGGATATTGCTGCTGCTTCTTGTTCCAGCTTGTATGTTAATGAACCCTCTATGTTATTATTATTATTATTATTTTTGTTTTCATTTTTGACTTGGGTGCTGATTAATATGCTTTTCAAGCATTATGACTAATTATTACAATACGTTTGCTATCTTCAATCATATGAAATGATATGGCAGTTTCTGCCAACACAGGCAGCTCACTGTGTCGTATATTACTATGAACAATCAATTTTCTCCTAAAGTACAGTGCTTGCAATTTTGATTTTCTTTCTTTTTGCACCATGCCTTTCCTGTTGCAAAGGACCATATGAAGATTGTCTATGAAATTGGTGGAAATTAGTGTGTCTAAATTTATAGTGGATTGTAGATGTACTGCTTGTTTTGCACCGCAACTAAGCTCTGGTTATTCTTTGTCAGAATGAGCATGATAAAATCCGGGAACTGTCGCAACAGCTGGCTATAGAGAAAAAGAGAGCAGCAACTTATAAAAGACATTTGGAATTGATATTTGAGCAAATTGACGAGCATAACGAAAGCCTATCGAAGAAGATCCAACACATAATAGAGAGCGTGAGAGGGATGGAAAACAAAGAGCAGCAGAATCATGTATAGTTTTATTGATTTTGCTCCTTTTTTTTTTTGAGGAAGTACAAATCAGGAATGGGTATACAGAATGCTGTTGGGTAGCAACAGATTCTCATGTTTTGGACGCAACATTCTGACTTGCTCTAGTTTGTTAGGTTTCAGTTAGTTGTAGATTATGAAGATGTTTGGGTTAGCAACATTCATTTGGGTATTTGATATAATTATGCTCCTAATTTGGAGCAAATGGTGAGTAGGAGAGATAGAGAGTTGATGTATAGTCTCCAATCCCATGTCTGTAAGGTTGGGACAATGTGAAAATTGCCAGTACGTAGCTGAACATTACATTTAATTGCTCCTTTTGTAGAAATTTCACTTCAATTTGTATAGCTTGTACTTTTTTTTACCCCTCCTTTCACAATCCATTTACCGGCTCAGGGCTGGGATAGAGCATCTAGGGTTTAAATATCTCAATATTTTTTATATATTTTTTTATTTTTTATACAGGAATCAGGATGTCACTATTACGTACCCCCTTAAAATCTCCCAATTTCTCTTTAAATGAGACCTAATGTGAGTGATGAAAAATGTCAATTACAGAAATTTAATGTTCAAAATGCGTTTTTAATTGCTTACAGTATAGTGGTTGGTTACACTATATGTGAAGATGTGAAAGAAATGAAAGGAAATGGAGTTGGAATATATTCGGAAAATTAATGGCAATATTACACCCAACAGCATTGGTCCAGAAACCAGAAAAATAGCCCCTTGAATTGAAGTGGGTCAAAAAATGGAAAGAGCTCATAATAATATTCTCCATGTCTGCTTTCAAAAATATTACGTATCTGCAAATTACCAGCCCAACTAATTTGAATTTTCTGTTTGTTAGCATAATAAAATTTATTATCTTATTAATATTATGATAAAACCTACAAACTATCTGTCTTTATCATAAAGGGATAAAGTTCTATATTCACTTCTCTCTTTGTTTTTTTCTTTTGTATAGCTGTTGCTAGTAGCTTCAGGAAATTTATAAAATCCAAAGCTTCCAGAAAAGAATATATATATATATATATATATATATATATATATATATATATATATATATATATATATATAACCATATATTATTTAAAATTTATCAGTCCGATTAATTTAGATTTATATCAAACAAACTTATAAAAGCATTCAAGCTCGAAATTTTTGATTACCGGAGAATAATTTTTTTTTTTCATGTAATACATACATATAAAAATAAAGTAAAAATGAAAAATGAATCTTTTGATCCATAAATATAAATTTAAAGTTTTTTTTTTTCATTTTATCCTTCACTTTTTATGGTATTCTATTGAGTTTTTAAAATTTTATTTATTGCACATCTAGCTTTTTTTTTTTAAACTATTGCACATCTAGTTAAATGTGATGAAAACAAGTAAAATAATAGTAATATTGTTTCTCCGCAAGTTAGGCTCTGCAGGGGTGAGCAAAAAAATCAATGGACTCGGTTAACCGAAAAAAATATTCGAAACCGAACCGATGGACTGGTTAACCGACTGTAATAGACTGGTTAATAGTTAGTGTTTTGAAAAAACCGATATTAATGGACTGGTTAATGGTTTTTGACTCATGTGACTGGTTAACCGAACCGAAATCGAATTTTTAGTTAATTTATTAATTTTTTAATAATTTATAACAATTTATCCTAATTAAAGGTGATTATGTACTTTTTTTTTCATTATACTAATTATTTTAAAGTTTTTAAGTTTTTTTAATTGGCTATTAGTAAGTATAACAATTTATCTAATTAAAAGCAATTATGAACCGGTTAATATATTTACTTATTAAATATTAATTTTTATAGTGAAAATTATTATAGTGAAAAAATTTTAATTTTTAAATAGCTTAAACATTTTAATTTTATTTATTAATATATTTATCATTATAGTGGTTAACCGAAAAATATTGGGTAACCGATTCGAAAATCTGAAACCGATAGACTGGTTAACCGATGGTAATGGACTGAAATTTCAAAAAACCGATATTAATGGACTGAAACTCATGGACCGGTTAACCGACCATGCTCACCCCTAAGGCTCTGTATTATTTTCCTTTCTTATTTAGTGTATTATGTTTGTATTGAATGTGTACAAAAATGAATGTAAATGGATTAATTATGCAGATTAAAGGTTTATGGGTCAAATTCATCCCTTGAGTTTTTTTTCGATGGTCCTTCGAGTTTATTTTAAAGGGATAAAGTATATTTTTGCACCCAAACTATCGAAAATAGGGTGAAAATGCTCTCAAACTTTTTTTTTTGTCAATTTTTACCCCTCAACTTAATTTTATAGCTGAAAAATACCCTCATGATGGATGAAAATTCCAACAGGCAAACAGAACTAACGGCAGCTAATCACGTGTCGACACATGTCAACTTGATTCAGGGGTAAAAACCAACCAAAATAAAGTTTGAGGGCATTTTCACACTAATTCTCATAATTTGAGGGCATTTTCACGCCATTTCTTGGGACAAAAATTTATATAGGGTAATTTTTAAAAATATTTACCAAATTAGGATAGGTTTAAAATTATTTCCCTAATTAGGGTAATTTTTTCAATGCCGCAGTTGTGAGCTGCGACATCGAAAGAGCAGCACCTGCTGCTCTGTTTTTTTTTTTTAATATATCAAATACCGTAGCTTTGAGCTGCGGCATTTGATAAGGCCAAGAGCAGCTCAAAAAGCTGCTCTTGGCCTTTTTTATTTTTATTTTTTTATAAAATATATTTATAAAATAATTAAATATGATATATAATTATATAAAATAATTAAATATGTATTTTTTTATATAATTATGGTTAAATAAGTATTTATTTTTATGTAGATTAATTTAATTTTATTTGGATACTGCATAATTTTATCCATAAAAGTTAAAGTCTGAAAAATAAAAAGTAACTTTAAAAATTCATTTTATAATTATTAAATTTTAAGCATTCAGTGTATTTTTTTAATTTGTAATTTTGTATTAAAAAAAGAAAGAAAACAACTTCTTACTTTTTTTTTAAAAAAAATAATTTAAAATACATAGATGTGAATTTGATAGTCCAAATTATTATTTTTTATTATTTATTCATAGCAAAATTTCAGAGTCAAAACAATAAATAACAAGAGAGATTTTATGTTTAATCTTCTTTAAATTTGTTAGATATCTAATTACTATATATATTATTAAAATTTAAAATTTTAGCATTTTTTCAACTTATTTACAAATTTACTCAATCGTAGCTAAAGAGTTGGGTGATTTTGGATTGGATAGTGAGTGGATTTGGTCGCTATTGAATCACCACTTTTTTGTCATTATCGGGTTGGATTGTGGATTAAGTTCTCATATCAATTTAATTTTGTAATTTGGTAAAAACATTTTTAAGTTATCTGATCATATTGATTTGAATTATTGGGTTACATCTAATTGTTATAATTGAAATGGGTTTACGTCTAATTAAAATTCTAATTAATGTCATAAAAGGAATTAAATTCGGAATTTTCTGTAATTTTAATAGAGTGTAGTCCACTAGATAAACTTCTTCTTCATGTTGCATCTAATTGAATCTCAAAATTAAGTAATGAATAACTAAATAACCTACTATGAATAAATAAAAAAAAAAATAATTTGGACCATCAAATTCACATCTATGTACTTTAAATTCTTTTTTTTTTTAAAAAGTAAGAAGTTATTTTCTTTCTATTTTTAATACAAAATTACAAATTAAAAAAATAGACTGAATGCTTAAAATTTAATAAATATAAAATAAATATTTAAAGTTATTTTTTATTTTTCAGACTTTGATTTTTATAGATAAAATTATGCAGTATCCAAATAAAATTAAATTAATTTACATAAAAATAAATACTTATTTAACCGTAATTATATAAAAAAATATATATTTAATTATTTTATATAATTATATATTATATTTAATTATTTATTAAAAATATATTTTCTAAAAAATAAAAAAAAAATGCCAAGAGAGCCGCTCTTGGCCTTATCAAATGCCGCAGCTTTGAGCTACAGTATTTGATATATTAAAAAAGAAAAAAAAATAGAGTAGCACCTGCTGCGTCAGGGCAACAGGTACTGCTCTTTCAATGCCACAGCTCACAGCTGCTGCATTGAAAAAATTACCCTAATTAGGAAAGTAATTTTAAACCTACCCGAAAAAGGAAATTTTTTACCCTCAAATTATGAGAAATGGGGAACAAAGATTTATATGGGGTAATTTTTAAAAATATTTACCAAATCCTAATTAGGAAAGTAATTTTAAACCTACCTTAAAGTAATTTTAAACCTACCTTAATTTGGTAAATATTTTTAAAAATTACCCTATATAAATCTTTGTTCCCCATTTCTCATAATTTGAGGGTAAAAAATCTCTTTTGGAATGGACACGTGTCGACATGTGGTTGGCTGCCGTTAACTCCGTTTGCCAGATAAATTTTCCGTCTATCGCGAGAGTATTTTTCAACCATAAAATTGAGCTTAGAAGTAAAAATCGACAAAAAAAAAAATATTTTTATTCTATTTTCGATAATTTAAGGGTAAAAACACCCCTTATCCCAATATTAAAACGAAAAAACCTAAAGTACGAGGAATTAAAAAATAGTTTTTGCCAATATAAAATGAAGCACTGATTGAAGAGTAATAATGTAAGATCAGAGAAATGGGTAAAGCAAGAAGAGTGGGTGTAGCGTTGGATTACTCTCCGATAAGCAAAGCAGCTCTGAGTTGGGCAACACAAAATCTGATAGATACTGCCGATACAATTATTCTCATCCAAGTTCAACCTCCTAATTCTGATCACACTAGGAAGCAGCTTTTCCAAGATACTGGATCACGTAAGTACATGCATACATACATATAACCTCCTCCTCCTCCTCTTCTTCTTTTTCTTTAATAAACTTTTATATATGCTTATTTTTCTAGTGTTAATCCGGTGCGCGGTTCCGTCCGATCGGTCAGCCGATTGTCTCCCTTATTTTTCAGTAATAATTGATGATGGATTTATTATAAAATTGGTTATTGTTTCAGCTTTGGTTCCTCTTGAAGAATTCAGGGAGATCAATTACTCTAAGCAATATGGACTGGGTCATGATCCTGAAGTTCTTGATATTCTTGATACTGTTTCCAAGACCAAAGGGGTACCTAACTAATTTCTCATCTTTATTTCTCTATCTAGATATGCGAATCTTGATTTTCCAAGACCAAATAGTGTATGTAATATATATGTATGTGTGGGATATTAAGCAGGCTAAGGTAGTGGCAAAGGTTTACTGGGGAGATCCAAGGGAGAAACTGTGTGATGCTGTTGATGATCTCAAGCTTGATTCACTTGTCATTGGAAGTAGGGGCTTAGGCCCAATCAAAAGGTAACTAATGCTTCTTCTTCTTCTTCTTCTTCTTCACATATAATATTAATAATGATTCTTGTTAATTAATTATTTGGCCAAATAAATTTAAAAGGACATAAAAGTAAAACCAACCCGCAAGGCCAAAAACTACATTTTTGTGATTTATTAGAATAAGCATAATCTACACATCCAATATGCATTGAATTACTGTCTCTTTGAAAACATTACAGTAGTAAAATTAGATCATAATATAATGGGAGGTCTGGAATTCGAGTTTCCACCCTCCCATTCTCCTAAAAAGAGCACTACTAGTCTAATATAGTTATGTGCAAGGTGCTTAGGTGATTAATTTCATTATCTTACCATTGAAAATACTTGATTGTGAATTGCAGGGTGTTACTAGGGAGTGTTAGCAACTATGTGGTGTTCAATGCTTCATGTCCAGTTACTGTGGTCAAGGGGGCACAATCATCCAAAGCATAATCATCTCCATTTCCGGACTTTCTTTGTATTATATTTTTTCCTGGCAATATGGGATTATAAATATCTGCTTAATTATTGCAAGTCTCATTTATGTGTGCATTCCATACGAGGTGTTATATGGAGTATTAAAGACTATTGGGTTTGTGATTTTGAATTCTATGAGTTTCTGTGGCTTCAAAATTTCGTCCAATTAATTACTATTTAGTATTTACTTGTTTCTTTTGGCTTAGTAAGTAAAAACTTTCCTACTTGGATAAAATTATATACATCAAAAAACATATTTTTTAAATCCCTAAATTTTTAAAATTTTTGCTATTAAGTCACTATACTTCTATTCGACAATATTGAGTTTTTGAATTTTATTTTTTTACACATCAAGTCTTTAATGGATAAAAAATGTAAAATTAAATAATATATATTTCGTTTTATGTGTTTTTGATATCTACATTTCAATCTCAATTTAATATATCGCACTTAATATTTTTATTAATTTGAGTTTGAAGTACTAATTAAGCATGTTGTTTAACTTAATAGCGATAAAAAATACACAAGAGCATATCAAATTGAGGTTATGATGTATGTATTAATGATGTATGTAAAATTTAATTTTACATTCTCTGTCAATCGAGGACTTAATGCGTAAAAAAATAAAAATTGAGAAACTCAATATTGTCAAATAAAAGTATAGAGGCTTAATGCAAAAACTTTAAAAATTCAAAAATTTAAAAAAATATTTTGCCAATTATATACTCTGTACAAAATCTTTATTGTCAATTAATGTTCTTCAACCCGTAACGCTAATTTATATAAACTTGCAAGTAATGTTTATTTCAATGAGCAGACTCAAGTGGAACAGCATCTAAAAGAGAATTTTGTGTAAGCCCATTACATAATAAAACCTTTTGCGTTCTGTAAAGACCATGGTTGTAAAAATCGGATAGGATTGGCCGATTCAACCCGATTAAACAACGCTGCCTTTTTGGTTTGATTCACTATCAAAAATCTCTTAGTTAATAACCACTCAAAAACCATCCGACCATGCGGTTGAACCATGAACCGTGCCATCAGATCGCTGCCGTCGCCCGTCGCGTGCCATCAGATCGCTGCCGTCGCCCGTCGCAGCTCACCTCTCATCGCCGCTCTTTCGTCGTCTATTGCTCGCCGGCGACTATGCCCTGTTCTTAACGTTCCTGTTCTTTTCTTTCAACATTTTTCATTTTGGTTTTCAATCTTCATCGACGGTCACCTGTGACCAATACCGAACCGACGTATCTGAGCACCTCCGGTCACCAGCAACCACTTTTAAGGTTAGTTTTATTCCCTAATTGCTTCAAAATTATACTATTTATTGTGAATTTCAATCCTGTGTATATGGTTAATTGATTGTGATTTCAATCATTTGATTCCTTTCTCACTTCATATCTGTCTAATTGTGGATGTGTATTAAGGTATATATATGTATTTTGCTCTAACCATTCACTGGTGGCATCAGTCGGACATTACATCGCATTAGTGCCATCAGAAATAGGAAGCGTCATCGGACATTGCAATCGAATTTCTTCCTAAGAATGTGCCCAGTGACATTTTTCTATTTTCAATTGAATTTTGTGTTGCTGTTAGAGTAAATTATGATTGCTTTAGTGGGTTTAGTTCCACAGAAAAAAAGTTTATATTTGGATGTGAATTCTATTTATGCACTGTAATAGACTAATTGCATATCACCAGGAATATGAACAATGGCATGAGCTTTTGTACTCTCTTTTTTGTAAATATGCATTACATCGCATGATTGATCCTCCTTTTGTTTTCGCTCCATTTAGAGTCTATATGATGATTAACACATTGAACTTGATGATGCTGTGCTTATATTAATCACCTGCTTTCTTATTTGAATTCTCCAGGTTACCTGATGACTTTGAAAAACCTGAGTTCTCAACAATTACAATTCAGCGGGATTTGTTCTATGGTTATGATACACTCATGGAGAATGTATCTGATCCTTCTCATATTGACTTTGCTCATCATAAGGTACAATCCAAGAATTGTAATTGAGGAATTGCTTGTTTACTTCTAAGAAAATTTATAGCTGGCCTGGGGTTAGAGGATTTAAATATATAGTTCTTGTATGGTGAGTTTTGATATTACTAGCAAGGAATTAATGTATTGGCTGAAATTGATGTTCCTGGACATGCACTCTCATGGTTGTATTACTCTTATTATTTCAAAGTTTATATCTTCCTGTCAAAAATAGAGTAGGCCTAGTAATCAGATTAGATATTCAAATTTCTATATCTCCCTGATATGGTTTTGGGTAGTAATTCTTTAATAGATATCTCCTTAGGGTGATCATGCATTCACCATGTGAAACTTTTGATCATGACTTCTAAAATAACCTTAGAATCTCCTCCTCAAATAATGCCTTTTCTAGTAGATTTTCTAGATTATGGAAGACAAATAATTAGAATCAGCATCATTAGTAACAAGTTGGCCCTAATTAATGTCCTCATAGATTTACTGGTTGCCAAAAGAGAAGTATAATCAACGTCCTCTCATAGTGCTAATATAGCTGTTCTCCGTATACTTCATTCAGAAGTGATAAATAATGGGGGTATTATTAAAGCAGCAAACATGAAAGGCCTTCGAGTCTTGGGCTTGTAGCCATTAGGTCATAAGCTGGAATAGGTATAATGGCCATTGGCCATGTTCTTGAACCTGCAGCTTCATGGACTTAGGAATTAATAACTAATTCAAGGGTCTGTTTTTTTTTTTTATTTTATTAAATGGCTTTTAGAAAAAAAGGGGTTGTGAAGAAAAAAGAATTGAACTTCAAGCCTTTTAAATATTAGGTGTCCTATGCCTATGTATTCCCTTGGGGTTTAGAAGTATTAAACACCACCAACCTTTCTTACTTTTAATAGCTGTTGGTGTTGGAAGTCCTAGTTGTCATTCCCATTGGTTCATTAGGCACTGTAGTTCTTCATTACCTTTTTGTAGAAAATAGTTATGCAAAAATGGTTACAGCCTATAGGGTAAGATAATTCGTGCCGCGAACTTAACTTGAAACTTGAGTCTTGTAATATATCATTCAATATTATTGTTGCTATAAATGCGTAAATATTCTACTAACTGTTACATACACATATTAGCATCTCTTATGGAATAAAGGCACATTTCATTGTATGATAATATTTTATACAACTACATTTTCGTGGTTTTGGATTCAATATTTTCTACTAGCTGATTCAATTGCTGATTTTGGATTCAATTGCTGATTTTGGTGGATGCTAGTATTGGAGAATTCTTGAACTTCACATCATAAAGTTATGTTAATTTTCTTAATGTAGCAAACTATTGAACTTTGTAAATTTCATGTCATTGATTTTCGTACTTGTCCCATTAACATGAATAAAGAGGATTGAGTATTTTTTTCAAATATAATTTTGTAATTGAGAAAGAAAACTTTGTGTTGTTAATAAATCAAAAATAGATTAAATAATATTATGTGGCATATAGTTTAATTAGCCTACTTATGTTGGATTAGCATTACCAATTAGAAGCTGTTATAGGATAATTAGTCGGTAGACCATGTTAGAGAATGCTGAGCTAGACCAATAAATGTTAATCAAGTTTGTTAGTCTCTTTTGTATATAAAGACCAGATATTAATTTTTAGTTGTTCTGTTTAAGCTTTCGGTACCTGTTTATTTTCAATGAGTTATTGTATTTTTCTAATTAAAACTATCATTCTATTTTTTTCTTTTTTCTTTTTTAGTAAATGCTAAATAAATCGTTTCAAGCATTTAGATTGTATAATATCTAATCTTTTAATATAATCACTTGTCAATTTTATTGCCACTATGGCACTTCGGAGGTCATTATTTGCTCATACTTTTTATTATTTATATTTTTATGTGATATTGTTATTTTTACTTGTGAATATTAATTTTAACTTTTGTTATATATTTTGCAGGTCTTCAAAATTTTGAACAGCGAAATTAGGATGTTTATTTTTCGCATTTTAAAAATCTTTTGAATAGAAATTAGTATAGAGAAGAGTTGTTTTCTTGAACTTACATGTCATTAATAGTTTTTATTTTATTTGGAGTTGTGACAAATAGAATGCTATTTAATTTGTAAATTTGACTATACTTTGTAACTTTTTTTTTTAATATATGAAAAGAATTTATTATATTTTAGTATAAAATATATGTGAATGATATGTATCTACATGTAATATTATAAAATAGTTTATATTTTAAAATATCTTTTGGTATTTATGTCTGATATATTATGATAAATCAGATAGTATAGTACATTGGTTATTGTTGTTTGTTAATTGTGAACACAATTAGCGAAAGAAAAATTCGGTTACTAAAAGAAATTTTTAACGATCGGAATTTTTTTCGTTGAAAGTGTGCATAATCAGTGAAGGAAAATTTTGGTCGTTAAAAGGAATTTTTAACGATCGGAATTTCCTTCGTTGAAAGTGAGCACAATCAGCGAAGGGAAAATCCGGTCGTTAAAAGGTATGTTCAACGACCGGAATTCCTTTCGTTGAAAGTGAACACAATCAGCGAATGGAAAATCCGGTCGTTAAAAGGTATTTTCAACGACCGGAATTCCCTTCATTAAAAGTGAACATAATCAGCGAAAGGAAAATCCAGTTGTTAAAAATCAGTATTTAACGACCGGAAATATTCCGGTCGTTAAAGGCATTAACGACCGGATTCAAAATCCGGTCGTCTATACCTTTAACGAATGGGATTTTACCGACCGGATTTTCCGGTCGTTATTAGTTTTTAACGACCGGATTTTGACTTTTAACGATCGGATTTCCCTTCGTTAAAGGCCATTTTTCTTGTAGTGTACCCAAAGCCAACAATTCTCCCCCTTATCGACTATATGGAGGAGTTTTCCAAACCGGCAATCAATCAACATGCTTCAAAATCTTTCATATAACTTTTGTGCACAGCACATATCAACATTATCATCAGTATGTGTCTTTTCAAGTTCAAGAGACATAGAATCCAAAACATTACATATCCAGTGATACCTTAAATCAATATATTTGAATTTACCATTGAAAGTAAGATTCTTAATAAGACAAATAGTTGTCTTGACTATCAGGGTTTTTTTTTCCTTTTGGTGTAAAAACCAAAAGAAATTAGAAAAGTGGGCCTACAGTAATTTTAATTAGGAAAATAGTGTGTCAGAAAATAGCAACTTAGGTTGCCGTTTTCTGACAGTCTGGGTTCCATAATAATTATACTGAATCAGGAGTGACGGGTGGGACCCGGTTGTCAGAAAACGGCAACCTAGGTTGCTGTTTTCTGACAATTATATTTTTTTTTGGATTTCCAAGGCGCAAAACGACCAAAGTTAGTCCGGATGGGGCCCGGACTGACAGAAAACCTAGGTTGCCATTTTCTGACTATTTTTTTCAATTAAAGGCTACAGCGCATAGATTTTACTGTGCGTTGTAGCCATAACAGACCTGTGCCTTACGGGTCTGTGAAGTAAATTAATTTTTTTTAATTTGGCTTTAAAAAGCCAAACCTCTCCTTCACTGTTTCATTTCTTTCGTTTCATTGCAAAGTTTAGTGTTCTTTCGTTCTCATTTTTTCTTGGTGCTTCCTCCTTCGACTCCTTTAAAATTTCAATATTTCACTTACCTAATCTCATTTTAATTCAGCCACTATCTCCTTATTTTGTTCAAGGTTAAACTAAATGTATTATCATGTTAGTATAGTTAAAATCAAAATTTATTTTACGACTAACTTTATTTTTATTTTTAAATTGCAGGTGCTGTTAATTTTGAAATATGATTCCGATCAACATATTAAAAGTAAGTTATTATTATTTTATTTATTTTAGAAAATAAAAGTTGTTTATGCAACGGTTATTAAATTTCTCATGCGACTTTATTTAATAGATTTATAAAATTTTTCACACTATGAAGCATATAACATGTTTGAAAACATAATTTTATTTTTAAATTGCAGGTGCTGTTAATTTTGAAATATAATTTCGATCAACATATTAAAGGTAAGTTATTATTATTTTATTCATTTTAGAAAATAAAATTTGTTTATGCAACGGTTATTAAATTTCTCATGAAACTTTATTTAGTTGATTTATAAAAATTTTCACACTATGAAGCATATAACATGTTTGAAAACGTAATTGATAATTGGTTTTATGTTATTATGTCGGTTGTTACACTGATATTTACAGTCAATGCATGTATTTTAATTATTTGATGATAAATCAGCATGAAAATAGTTAATTATATAAAATAATATATTATATATTAAATTGTGAAAATAAATAAATAAATAAAAGCTAAAAATAAAAAAAAATTAGTTGACTATATAACATTTATTTTTATGAATTTCATATTATAGATGATGAACACGTATTTAGCCCCAAGAGAAATGATGAGTGATATCGCAAAGGCAATTGTCAAAACAAAATGGGATGATTTGTAAAACTACCGAGTTGAAAAAAGAATGACAATATGCGATCGTATAATCAAAATAAGTAAAAAATTACGAGATATTATTATAGATGGATATCCTATGATGAAGGTAAAGAAGGTTGAGGCTATTTGGATGACACTACCATTAACTTATTTGGGATCTATCATGAAAATTTGGAATATGTCTCATATAACAAAATATGAGGAATTAGTTCTCATATTTGTGAAAGATGTAATTGGAATCAGTGAAGAAAATTTGTTAAAAGTTAGGGATACAATGCCAGTGTCTTAAAAAACTTATTGTTGGTGGTATAATTATAATAAATGGCCTAAATATTATATTCATTAGAACATAAAATAAAATTAGGTATGTATGAATAAAAATTTCAGCGGTGTTAAAATTGTAATTTCATTGTTGTTTTAAGTGTTTTATATTAATTATCAATGTTCATTATTTTAAGAAATAATGTCATCTTTTTTATTTGTATTACATAATAATTTACGAAATAAAGTATAATATATAGTCGAAAGTTGTATAATAAAATATTGATGATGTATATATAGAATAATTTGAAATAAGTATAACAACAAATAAAATTAGTATGAATAAATATAAGATAAACAAATAAATAAAACTTAATAACTCATTTAACATGTATGATGTAAAAATTGATCCAGGTTTTGACATGGATCGATATATAGGAGCTGTAAGAATAAATTCGGGACATATTAATAGGGAATTGCTTACACTTTAAGGGAGACACCAATCTGACATAATATGAAATAATTCAATAATTTTTTAGTTATAAATATATATTAAATAAGAAGTTTTGATTTATTTATTTATGTTTACTTTATGATTTGACTTGTTTTATTTATACTAAAGGTTGAGAGGAATTTGTTGAGTACAAGAAGGTGTAATGTAGATATACATCTATTGACCAAAAAATTTTACCTTATATAAGGGCAGCTGGTTTGATTGGAGTAGTCAATATTGGTGTGACATATTTAGATTGGCATTTAATCACGTCGCTTGTTGAGAGGTGGCAACCTGAAACACACACATTTCATCTGACATGTGGCAAAATCACAATTACCTTTTAAGATGTTGGAATTTTAATAGGTTTACCAATTAATGGTGAACATGTGACTGGAAGAACAAATATGGATTGGCCAGCAATTTGTCATGATCTACTTAGAGCAGTTCCTCTTGTGAATGAGTTGCACGAGGTAAAGTGAAATTGACATGGTTGGATGCAACCTTTAACGAAGTGCTTGAAAATGCAACACCTAAAGTGATACGATAGCATGCTCGTGTGTGGATGTTGAGATGTTTTGGTAGAATGTTATTTGCATCACAAAATATATCATTGGTCCACTTAATGTTCCTACCTCTTTTAGAGGATTTAGAATCCATTGACCAATATAGTTGGGGGTCAACCTGTCTAGCTTGGCTGTATAGAGATCTATGCAGGGCCACGCGTCCCGATACAAAGGAGTTATTGGATACCTATAACTCTTACAAATGTGGGTGTGGGAAAGACTTCCCCAATTTAGGCCTGAAATATACATCCATACACAATAAACCAAAGCATGCCGTACGGATACATGTATCACTTTCGTATTTAACATAAATTAATTTCTATGAAAGTTTAATTTACAAAAATTAATTTATTTTTAACGTGATGTTGTATTAGGTGGGCATAACAACTGGCATTCATAGAATGGATACGAATACATATCGAGAAATATTAGACATGCAGTCCACTGAACAGGTTCGTAGTAAAATAGTACCCCTGACACGGTTATATAAAAACTATCTATTATTTGTAAAATAATTATTAATTTTAATTTGTTTTGCAGTTTGAGTGGGAGCCTTATAACAATATACTCCATTTGCTCCTAGATTATTGCAAAAGTGGTCAGGCCTGCTGGATGTCTGTCGTTCCACTCATCTACTTCCATATAATTGAGTGGCACCATCCAGATAGAGTAATGAGACAATTTAGTTTTAACCAACCAATTCCTTCTCCACCACTTATACAATATAACTTGCATACGATTGACTTGTGGGGCCAAAATCAGTTAAATTGGGTTGCTAAATTTTCTTTATTAATAAATGAGCGGAACAGCCGTCACAACCGGGTTGTTTTTGGTGAAAAGCCTGGGCATCAATTAAATAATCAACCTGAATAAATACAGTGGTATGTACAACGTACGACACGTTGGATAACCCCAAGTGGAACGTCCCGTGCAGCAACTGTAAGTATTTCATTTGGATTATTTTACTTGATGAAAAATAATGCGCGAGATTTTACGCCATATTTTTGGGGTTTAATTATAAATTTAATTATTTTAGGCTGATAGTGTTAAAAGATTTGTTAATGCATGCACGGGGGGGTTAACCCATCATGGCAATCCTACACGGGCCAAATTGTGGAAATTATGGAAAGTCAAGAGAGATTGTGGCCGAATGGCATCAATGCCAATCCAATGGGGCCAAATTCACAAGATGGACTTCAATTATGTTTGTCATATTCAAGTCATATGACGCATGAAGCATGTGCACTGCATGTACTTAATTAATGGACTTAAGGGCTGTTTTGGTTTGGGCTTTTTATTGGAGCCTTAACTAATGCTTTAATCAAGGCTATATGATTTTAATAAGACTTAAAATATGTGGGCTTTGTTTATTAGGGTCAAATTAGGTTTATTTCATGTAATAAATCTTCAATTGTTGTTTTGGGCTTAATTAGTGGATTAGGCCAACATTGGGCTTAAGTAGCATTTAAGTTGAGTTAAATGTAATAAGTTTAGCTTAGCTTTAATGGGCTGGACGAAATTACAATTGAACCCATTCATTTGGTCTTGTTTTTTACTATTTCAAGTAGGAAAAGGCCTAATTTTTATTCCTAACTCACATGGAAATTTGGCCTGCTTTTCTGATTAGGGTTTAGGTTATTTAGGAGGCTATAAATACCTCATAATAAGCATTGCAATTGAGACTTTGAGATTGAAATTATTAAACATTAGAGGCTATCCTCTTTTCTTGGCTCTGTTGAAATTCTAATAGATTAGATTTGTGAGATTTGCTTGCTTTTCTTTCATTTTTTTTGAATAAACCTTTCATGAAGAACGTAAATCAGCAAACAGAACATCGATAAGGAACAGAGGTGGACATCCCCACTCTCCACAAACAGACTTTGATCTAACAGCCTTTATTAAAGCATAGGCAGTTAAATTCGCTGTTCGTCTAATAAAAGCAATAGAGCAATTATCTAATGCTTTTAAAAGACTACGGCAATCTTCTATGACATCAGAAAAATAAGAACCAATAAGACACACCTCATTCAAAGCTTGAGAGACCATTAAGCAATCTGTCTGAATACAGACTTTGCCTAACCCCTTATCCTTTAGCCAACTTAAAGCCTCTTTTACTGTTAACGTTTCAGTAATGTGCGCTTCAAAACAACCATTAAAGGCCCCGTGACGTGCTGCTACACAATCCCCTAAGTGATCTCGGAGAATAAACCCATAAGAGCTGAACCCCTCCTGCTTAAAATAACCAGCATCCACATTGCAAGTCAGGTAGCCTTCCTTTGGATATTTCCATCTGTCTACTTGAAGATCATGAATAAAATCACTACCCCCCGTTTTCATCTTCTGAGCTTCGAGCCATTGAGTGAGAACGAAATTTGCTATCATACAGACCATCTTCGGTGCATCCCTTTGCTTCTCCCACAACACCTTATTTCGATTCTTCCACAAACCCCACAGAATACTTACAATGCCACTAACAATATTCCCCTGAGCAGTCTTTAATAAATATGAAAACCAACTATAAAAGTTATCTACCTCTGACATCCGGTTATCCTTAAAGAAAATGTTCCATACCTGTTAAGCAAACCTGCAGGTTATAAACACATGGGTTTCATCTTCACCGTGCTGTTGACAAATCGAGCAAATTGGATTGATCATTGCTCTCCGCGATACAAGATTGTTCACAGTTGGAAGGCAAGAGGACAGAGATCTCCACAGTAAATTCTTCATTTTCTCTAGGATCTTCAAACGCCACAGCTTAGACCAGCAAATTGAAATCATATCTTGCTGATCCCTCCGTTGCACTGCCATAGTAGCGTGATTGGCTTGACAGACTGAGAACACACCCCTCTTGTCTAAGTTCCACATCCAGCAGTCAGCTTGATTCTTCCTTCCCCGTGGAATAGCATAAATCAGCTCTTTGTCCCTGTCATTAAACAGTCTATCCACCAAACCAGTATTCCAATTACCACAAGAGTCTAGTAAATCACTTACATAAAGGATTTCTGAAGAGTTATTCTCAATGCTAGAGATTTGGGGGTTGTCCATATTTGGTAGCCAAGGACTGCCCCAATTTTTTGTGGATTTGCCATCCCCCACTTTCCTGGATAGACCTTTTTGAAGAACTCCATGCCCAGCCAGAATGCTTCTCCATACCAAAGATGGGTTATGCCCCAAAGTAGCATGAACAAAGTCAGTTGAACGAAAATACCTGGCCTTGAGAACCTTAGCAGTAAGCGAATCCGGTTTCTGAAGAACTCTCCACCCCTGTTTTGCTAACAGAGCAAGATTGAACTCGTGTAAACTTCTGAAACCCATACCTCCGCTTCCTTTAGGAACGCATAATCTTTCCCATCTCTGCCAACAAATGCCAGTGGAATTGGATCCATTAGACTTCCACCAAAATCGATTTAGCATCTTGTTTAAATATCACAAAATTGAAGAGGCATCTGAAAAATGCCCAATAGATACGTTGGGATTGATTAGAGAATAGACTTTATAAGGGTTTCTTTACCAGCTCGAGACAAGAACTTCTCCTTCCAACCATTGATTCACTTCCATATTCTGTCTTTCAAAAATCTAAACATGTGATTCTTTTTCCTGCCTACAGAAATTGGAGCGCCCAAATACAATCCCAGCTCGCTAGTTGTGGTAACCTGTAGTGTACTACACACCTCTGCCCTTTCTCTGTCTCTGGTATTACTGCTGAAGAAAACATTGGATTTTTTATAATTAATGGACTGCGTAGATGCTAACTCATACAGATTTAAACACTCTTTAATACAATTTGCTTCCAAAGAGTTAGCTCTGAAAAATAGGAAGATATCATCAGCAAAAAACAAGTGTGACACAGAAGGAGCTGATGGAGCTACCGGACAACCATGAAGCGAACCTCGCTATTCCTTATCTCTGAGTAAAGTTGATAAACCTTCAGCACAAATGATGAACAGATACGGGGACAAAGGGTTCCCTTGTCGTAAGCCCCTTAGAGGGGTAATTGGCCCCAGTTCTTGCCCTCTGTGAGTAATTCTATAAGAGACCGTTTCCACACACATTCTAATCCAATTTCCATATGGAATTAAAGCCCAACTTTGCTAGCATCTGCTTCAAGAAACCCCACTCTATTCGATCATAAGCTTTGCTCATGTCCAGTTTTAAAGCTGCCATCCCTCTTCGACCTTGTCTCTTACACTTCAGACTATGAACCAGTTCATAAGCCACAATTACATTATCTGTGATCAATCTACCAGGAATGAAGGCACTTTGTGAGTCAGAAATGATCTTCGAAAGGACCCTTTTAAGCCTGTTGGCTAACATTTTTGAGGCAATCTTGAAAAGCACATTATAGAGAGCAATTGGCCTCATGTCTGTGATAAATTTCGCATCTTTCTTCTTGGGTATCAGCACAATGAGAGTGTTGTTAAGGTTGGTTGGCATTGTTCCTGAATGAAGAATTAACAGACAAGCTTTAGTAACATCAGTCCCTACAATATTCCAAAACCTTTGGTAGAAGGCTGGATTCAAGCCATCCGGTCCTTGACTTTTGTCCGGGTGCATTGCGAAGCAGGCCTCTTTAACCTCTTCATCATGGAACCTGGTTGATAGGAACTCATTATCCTCTATCGTAACTTTAGGCTGAACCAGATCAACAATCGTAGTTTCTATGCTTGCTTTACTCAAGAAAATGTTATGAAAGTACTTAAGGATGATTTGTTCCATATCTGAACCCCATTCGGTCCACACCCCTGAGGAGTTCTTGAGTCTAGTAACATTGTTTATTTTCCTCCTGCCTGAAGCATACGCATGAAAATACTTTGAGTTGGAATCACTATCCTGAAGCCAGAAAAGTTTAGCCCGTTGTCTCCAAAAATCCTCTTGTTGTTTAAGAGTCTTAACTAATTCAGTAGAAGCTTTATTGTATTGGTTCAGAGAGAAAGAATCACGTTTGCCTCTGTACCTTTCATCAAACACCGAAACTTATTGAGCTTTCTTCTGAAATTGCCATCCAGAGTCTGACTCCAAGCTCGCAATGCCCCCACACAAGCATCTAATTTAGTTGCAATCGGACAAAACCCAGCATTTATGCATGCCTACTCTACTATTGAGCTACACTTATCCTCTCTGAGCTAGGAATTCTCAAATCTAAATCGCTTCACAGATGCTGTTTTAACCCATGCTCTCACTTCCAAAAACATAGCAGAGTGATCTGAACAAGCTATAGCCATGCTATGCAGAACTGAATCTGGGAACCTCTTGTGCCATTCTGTATTGAACAATGCTCTATCTAACTTTTCTTCAATCCACTATCTTGAGCCCCTTCTAGATTCCCTAGTGAATTGATACCCTTTCATATCAAGGTCTGCCAACCCACTATCAGTTACTGCCTCTCTAAATCCATCAATAAGCCATTGTGGTTGCTATTCCCACCCTTTTTTCAGAACTTCGAAGGAGGTCATTAAAGTCTCCAATACAACACCAAGCCTCGGTTGTGCTTCTAACCAAAGATCTGAGCAACTCCCAGGAAATACGGCGACGATGCCTCTCCGAGCAACCATAAAACCCAGTCAGTCTCCAAGACTCTAAATGCTGGATAGAAACTATAACATCAATAAAATTAGTACAGTAAGATACTTGGATCTTAGCTTATCGCTTCCACAATAGAGCTAAACCACCTCCATGTCCTTCACCTTCACATACCACACACTCATCAAAACCCAGTTTCCTCCTAACTATCTCCACTTTTCTTTTCTTAATCATCATTTCCATAAGGAAAACGATGATGGGCTTATGGATACAGATAATATCCTTTAAAACTTCGACTGTCCGTGGGTTGCCCAGTCCACGGCAGTTCCAACTTAGCACACTCATGGGCCATGGCGGGCCTGGGCCCCAGGTCCCGCCATTAAACCATTTTTTGATTGCACATCTAGGTCCACACTAACCGAACCACCCTCCCTACGTGGCCTCTTCACATCCACAATTATTCCTTCATCTGGAGCAGTTGACTCTCCATAAATAGCTCCTTTATTAACTCCCTCAATCTGCATATTAACTTCCATGTTTGCTTCATGTGGATCAAGCGTATTGACACCACTCCTATGATTATGTTGCACATTTCCATATCCTTCCACTTCCATACTTGTCAATGAATTTTCCTTATTTGACCTTCCTTCATCATCCATGGAATCCCGTAGCCATTCTTTGCCAATTTGAAGCACTGGGCGCTTAAAAGTTGCACGCAGGTAGCTACCATAGGCTATTTCCTTGGGACGGTTCGGGTGATCAAATAAAGCACTACAGAATTTATCTGCATGGCCTAAAACTCAACAAAAGAAACAAAAGGATGGTAAACGTTCATATCCGAAGTCCACCCATAACTAGTCTCCTCCGTTCCTTTTCAATTTTTGTCCACGTTTCAAAGGGATTCTGACATCTATTACCACCTTAACTCTCAGATAACCCCTCCGTGGTCCTTCAAAGTTTTTAGGGTCATTCTCCACAAAGCGACCAATTCGATTACCAATGGCTTTGCATGTGGTGTCAGTCTGAAAACCAATTGGTAAATTCACAACTTGAACCCAAATAAGAAGAAAGTTCAGATTAACTTGTGCTAGTTGTTCATTATCCTCCAGCTGTTTCATGATTAGCATAGTTTGATTAAATGTCCAAGGACCATCATTAAGAACCCGTTCCATGTCTAAAACATGATAGAATTGGAATAGATACCGACCCACACTCTCTGTTTCAGTCACTATCACCCCTTTTACCGGCCTCCAAATTGATGCCAACGTATTATGCATTGAGTTAAAATGAACAGGCTTGTTGTTCAGGAAACGACCAACAACAAAATAATAATTTTGCTTGGTAGCCTCATTGTCGTGTTCATCTTCCAAAACTAAGCCTTCCTCCTCCTCATCTGTTATTCGTAGACCCGCATATAGCTCTTCCACCCCCTTCCATTTATCAAACATTGAAGCCATACTAAAAGACAGAGAATACTCAATAAAAGGATAAAAAACAATAATTGAACATCTCAAAAGAGAAGACAGAAACACTCCAAAAGGAGAGACCCGCTGTTTTTAACAACCTGTTTGTTTTTATAAAAAGAGAGTATCTAGAGAGTAAAAAGAGTGGAGAAAAATATAACCTTGGAGGTATTATGAGCCTACTTGCTTTTCTTTCTATTGCATGAAGAATTTGATTAACTTATCAATTGTTTTATTGTGGCATTTTTCAGGTTTTTTTATTTTTCAATTATTTGCATTTTCATTCACATGTTGTTTAGGGGTTCAATAGGGAGAGCCTTTATCTAATTTTTCTTTTCCATCTGATTTATATTTGTGGGTTTATAGCTTGTTAGCTATTGGGTTCCGCATCATTAGTACATGATGACGGTGATGCCTTAACCAACCGGACGATAATGGAAAACATACTTGCTGCAGTAGGTCATGTGTCACACCCCAACCTATAACATGGATACTTCTACTCATGATTAGATCGAGAAGGACCCAAGATAGATAGGAGTGTCACACCCCACTAGTACAAACATACAAACATCACATACAGAATAATATATCCAGCGTAAATAAAAACTTTAAAAGAAAGAAGAGGGATACAGAACAATAGAAACACTTTTATTAATATACAGAAATAGTTCTTTACATGTTACATCAGATTACAAAAAGAACCAATTTACAAAAGCCCAACATACGTAGTTCAAAAGGGCTAACAAAACATTATACTATTACAAAAGAAGGAAAGCCTAAACTATAAAACTTCTGAACTCTAGTTGCGTTGGCCTTCCCGATGCGACACGCCCAGAACCCTCGTACCAAAACCTTCCACACCTGCACGGATAAACACCCGTGCTAAGCGAAATCGCTTAGTGGGGAAAAATACGGAATGCATGACCGCCACTCACAGTGACGGTAACAGAAAACACATGATGGCAATACAATTATATATACATAGATATATCATCATACATAGCCAATTCATTTAATTGCATTCTCATTCAGAATTCTTGCACAAAGGCACTCAATAACACCTGCTTAATCATAATGAGTGGATAACGAGTACACATAGATACTTGAGAGTATCGGTTCTATATGATAAACACATAGATACCCAAAGGTATCAAACATTCTTTTTATTTTATTCCAAGTTGTTACACATAGAATCTTAAGAAAGATTCGACAGAAGGATCGCGAGGATCCAATCGGGGGACCTGATCAGGGTCCAAATCGTACACATAGCTGCAGCGGCACATAACTCTATTAGGCATGCCTAACTATCCACTTATCCGACATTAGCAGGTTATGCAAAATATTATCACATTTTCATACATATAATTCATGTAAATAGATAGTCAAAGCTTTAATGAAAACTGCATGCAAAAGAAATTAAGTCATTAAGCGAAAAGGAAAAGGAATCACATTTGGAAGCTGCGTCTGTCGCGCTCGCGAAGGTTGTCGCGATCGCGACAGAGACCAAACACATCTCCCCGCCAAGTCTCGCGGTCGCGAGAAGGTCTCACGCTCGCGAGAGGACAAAGGCATCACCCTCTGTCGCGCTCGCGACAGAAGACAATCTTCCCATTCTATCGCGCTCGCGACTACTGCGCGCTCGCGACAGAGGGGAGTCCTGCATTCACTCGGATGTTGAGCGCTCTGTCGCGCTCGCGACATATGTCGCGGTCGCGACAGAGAGTTCCCTATCGAGCTCTTGGCGCGACGCTTATCGCGCCGGCGCGAGGGTTGAAAGCTCCGCGCTCTGTCGCGCTCGCGACAATGTCGCGATCGCGACAGACACGGGTTTTTCAACTCTTACGCCCAAAATCTGCAGAATTCTCACACAATTCACATCCAAACTTCCAAAATCGATTCCAACCCTCAAAATTCAGCAACACAAGCATCCACAACTCATAACATATTTAAAAGCCCAGCTTTATTACCATTTATCTCAATTAAATCAAATCAATTTCATGTCCAATTGCAAGAATCTCCAAAACAGCACATTTAATCAATAATTTCCACATTCACATAATTTCTCACAATTCGTACAACAATACTCATTCTCCAGCATCTCATATCATATTTACTTCAAATCCAATCATACATACACCACTCATGACTCTAATCCAATCAATAACACAACTATTCAATTCAAATTACAAATATGTGCACAAAGACAAAATTCCCAAACCTTCTCTCCTTAGCTCCTACTCGCGAGCTCCGCTCCCGCTAGCAACTTCCTTTCCTTTTGCCGGTCTAGGAGCCTCCTCTGAACCATAAACCCACAATAAACAGGATCAATTCTACAATAACCCATATGTACACATATACAACTACCCAAACCTAGAGAAGAGGAAGAAGAAGAATCTAAAATACCCATAACCCCAACTCACCTTTAAGCTTTAAATCCACAAGTCAAGCAACTCTAATTACTTCAAATGAAGAAAAGGAAGCAAGATCGGGCCAAGAAGAAGAAGAAAGAAGAAGAAATGGAGGAGAGTGGCGTGAGGGAGGAAGAAGAACGGGAAAATTGAAAGGAAAAGCTGATTTCTCACTCTCTCACCAAACCCATAAATGCCCACTTATCCTCCTTGCCACATGTCACACTCTCCTTAAGCCACATGCCATCTAACACATCCTACTCCCATACTTGCCTATACACACTAAGCTAACTCCTATTCACACATTTACTTCCATACACTCCCACATACTCTAATCTAATTTCCTCTTCTCACTAATACACACACTTATACAATAAATAAATCAATAAATAAATAAATTAAATAATCCAATTAATCACAAACACACATAAAAATACACACATATATACACGGACAGGCTCAAACTACTGGGGTAGTTTTGGGGTGTTACAATACTCCCCCACTTAACAGAATTTCGTCCTCGAAATTCTTACCTGTTCCAAACAACTGAGGATATTGCAATCTCATAGCTTCTTCTGGTTCCCATGTAGCTTCCTCAATACCGTGATGCTGCCACAAAACTTTGACTAACGGTATTTGCTTATTCCGAAGTTGTCTGACTTCCCGCTCCAAAATCCTTTTCGGTTCTTCATCAAAAGAAAAGTCTGACTGAATCCGGATATCTTGCACCGGTAACACATGTGAAGGATCTGACCGATATCTCCTGAGCATAGATACATGAAAAACGTCATGTAATCTAGCTAACTCCATAGGCAAAGCTAGTTGATACGCTACTGGACCTACTTTCCTTAGAATCTCATACGGCCCAATAAAGCGTGGACTTAACTTGCCTTTCTTTCCGAAACGGAGAACCTTACGCCACGGTGACACCTTCAAGAAAACTTTATCCCCTACTTCGTACTGTATATCTCTGCGCTTCAAATTAGCATAAGAACGCTGTCGATCTTTTGCTGCTGTCAAGTTCTGTTGCACAACCCTTACTTTTTCTTCAGTATCCCGCACTATATCCGGACCTATCATAGCTTTTTCTGACAGTTCAGTTCAACATACTGGTGTTCTACATTTCCGTCCATACAGTACTTCATAAGGAGCCATACCAATGCTTACCTGGTAACTGTTATTATAAGCGAATTCCATTAAAGACACATACCGATCCCAGCTTCCTGAAAACTCTAAAGCACAACCTCGAAGCATATCCTCTAGAATCTGAATAACCCTTTCTGATTGCCCATCAGTCTGCGGATGGAAAGCAGTACTGAAATTCAACCGTGTTCCCAAAGCTGCCTGAAGTTCTTTCCAAAACTTAGATGTAAAGCGAGGATCTCGATCTGATACAATGGATGACGGAATCCCATGCAACCGGACTATCTCATCCACATACAGTTCCGCCAACTTATCCATCGAGTAATCCACTCGCACAGGTAGAAAATGTGCAGACTTTGACAATCGATCTACTATAACCCATACCGAATCATGTTTACGCTGAGTCATAGGTAAACCAGATACAAAATCCATCGTGATGTCATCCCATTTCCATTGAGGAATGGGTAAGGGATGAAGCAATCCCGATGGCACTTGATGCTCGGTTTTCACTTGCTGACAGGTAAGGCACCTTGAAACAAATTATGTTATCTCTCTTTTCATTCCTGGCCACCAATAGTATTGCTTCAAATCTTGATACATCTTATCCCCACCAGGATGCATAGTGAAGACTGAAGAGTGAGCTTCTTGTAACAATTTCTTTCTTAACTCACCAACATCAGGCACACATAACCGATTCCCATGCCTAAGCACTCCTTCACTGTCTATCAGATATTCTGTCCGCTTGCCCTCTTTCACTGCTTGACAAACACGCTGAAGTACATGATCATCTAACTGTGCCCTTGCAATTTCAGATCTCAAACTTGGCTTAACTCTAAGTTGAGCAATCAGAGCACCTTCAGAATCAAACCTCCATCTACCTTGGCTAGCCAGCAAAGTAGACAAAGACTTCCTACTAAGAGCGTTCGCTACCACGTTAGCTTTACCCGGATGGTAATCAATGATACAATCATAATCCTTGAATAACTCTAACCATCTCCTCTGCCTCAAATTCAACTCCTTCTGTGTTAACAAATACTTGAGACTCTTGTGATCGGTGAAAATTCTGCACGTCTCCCCATACAGGTAGTGCCGCCAAATCTTAAGCGCAAACACTACCGCTGCCAACTCCAGATCGTGAGTCGGGTAGTTCCGCTCATGAGGCTTCAACTGTCTCGATGCATAAGCTATTACTTTATTCCCTTGCATCAGAACACAACCTAAGCCAATACCCGAAGCATCACTGTACATAATGTACTCTTTACCCGAAACCGGCTGTATGAGCACAGGAGCTTTAACCAACAACTCTTTTAAACGATCAAAACTGGCTTGACACTTTTCAGTCCAAACAAACTTAACATCCTTTCGAAGTAGCCTGGTCATAGGAGATGCTAACACTGAAAACCCCTGAACAAACCGTCGGTAATACCCTGCTAATCCCAGAAAACTTCTCACCTCAGGTACATTCTTCGGAGGCATCCACTTAACAATCGCTTCTATTTTACTTGGATCAACACGTACACCTTCTGCTGATATCACATGTCCAAGGAAGGCCACTTCCTTTAACCAAAACTCACACTTACTGAGTTTCGCATACAGCTGATGATCCCTTAACATTGCAATACTAATCTAAGATGTTCCTCATGCTCTTTGCGGTCTCGAGAGTATACCAAAATGTCATCAATAAATACCACAACAAACTTATCCAGATACGGTCGAAAAACTCGGTTCATCAGATCCATGAAGGCTGCAGGCGCGTTTGTCAAACCGAAAGGCATTACTAAAAATTCATAGTGACCATAACGCGTCCGAAAAGCCGTCTTAGCCACATCTGCTTCCTTAACTCCTAACTGGTAATAACCTGACCTCAAATCTATCTTAGAGAATACCCCGGCTCCTCTTAACTGATCAAAAAGATCTTCAATTCTCGGCAATGGATACTTATTCTTGATAGTCACTTTATTAAGCTGTCGGTAATCAATGCACATCCGAAGGGTTCCATCCTTTTTCTTGACAAACAATACTGGAGCACCCCACGGTGACACACTAGGCCGGATGAATCCTTTATCCAACAATTCCTGTAACTGACTCTTCAATTCCTTCAATTCCATTGGAGCCATTCTATAAGGAGCCTTTGAAATCGGAGCTGTGCCCGGCAGAATCTCTACTGACAATTCAACCTCTCTCTCAGGAGGTAACCCCGGTAACTCTTCCGGAAAAACATCGACAAAATCTCTTACAATCGGAATATCTTGAATCTTAACTTGACCTCTCCGTGAATCCAAAACCACAGCCAGAAAAGCTTCACATCCCTTCCTGTTGTCCCGAAGGATCTCCATATCGACTCGGACAATTCGCGAGTATATGATCCGTGGACCCACATCTAAAACAGCCTCCTGTTAACCATCGACACTCACCCCAATGTGGTTTATTACAATACGAACATCGGGGAGGGCCATCTCCTCTACCTGAGCCCGCTCCCCTGGACGAACCCTGCCTTCTCCCTCTAGGGGCCGGACTAGCTACTGACTCATCAGCAAAGTTTCCTTGTGATTCTCTTGGCCTCTTGCCTGAAGAAGAGCCACCTCTTGCAGATTTTCGTTTTTGAGCTTTCTCTCTCAAAATATTCTCAGAACGCTCCGCCCTCAAGGCTGCTTGTACTAACTGATAATATTTCACATTTGGAGCTGACATCAAGGAAATTAACATCACCTTCAAGGATTCATTCAAGCCTGATTCAAAATGCTGACATCGGAACTCTTCTGTGAGAACTCTTGGCGGCGCATATTTGCTCAACTTGGTAAACTCATTTTCATACTCAGCCACAGACATCATTCTTTGCTTAAGAGTTAAAAACTGCGCCCACTTGGCATCCTTATATGCTTTGGTCACATACCGGCTCTGAAACTCATCCTCAAAGAACTCCCATGTTATCGGTTCAGGAACTTGCGGTTGACTAACCACCAACCTCCACCAATCATAAGCAGAGCCTTGCAATAAGGACAATGCACACTCCACTTCTTGCTCCGGTGGACATCTTATTTCCCTAAGTACTCTGGATGTCTTCTCTAACCACATTTCTGCTTTAGAAGATTCATCTATACCGGTACCAAAGAAATCCTCTGCACCATGCTTTCTTAACCTTTCAATAGGTGCACTTGGTGCTGTCACTCTTTCAAGTACCCTTGTCATACTCTGAAGCATCGCTTCCATGGGTCCCAAAGGCACCTCAGGTCGTCCCCTAGGAGGTTGAGCCGGACCAGAAACTGAGGGATCCTGCTCTTGGGGATTTGCACTTTCTGCTGACCCCTCGAGTGATCCACGAGCGGACTCCATAACTACAAAACATAAACGCAGTGCGCATCAGGCCAACACAACCCCAACAGACAGACTAACACACTGAAACCCAGTAACACCTAGAACCAATAGCTCTGATACCACCTAATGTCACACCCCAACCTATAACATGGATACTTCTACTCATGATTAGATCGAGAAGGACCCAAGATAGATAGGAGTGTCACACCCCACTAGTACAAACATACAAACATCACATACAGAATAATATATCCAGCGTAAATAAAAACTTTAAAAGAAAGAAGAGGGATACAGAACAATAGAAACACTTTTATTAATATACAGAAATAGTTCTTTACATGTTACATCAGATTACAAAAAGAACCAATTTACAAAAGCCCAACATACGTAGTTCAAAAGGGCTAACAAAACATTATACTATTACAAAAGAAGGAAAGCCTAAACTATAAAACTTCTGAACTCTAGTTGCGTTGGCCTTCCCGATGCGACACGCCCAGAACCCTCGTACCAAAACCTTCCACACCTGCACGGATAAACACCCGTGCTAAGCGAAATCGCTTAGTGGGGAAAAATACGGAATGCATGACCGCCACTCACAGTGACGGTAACAGAAAACACATGATGGCAATACAATTATATATACATAGATAAATCATCATACATAGCCAATTCATTTAATTGCATTCTCATTCAGAATTCTTGCACAAAGGCACTCAATAACACCTGCTTAATCATAATGAGTGGATAACGAGTACACATAGATACTTGAGAGTATCGGTTCTATATGATAAACACATAGATACCCAAAGGTATCAAACATTCTTTTTATTTTATTCCAAGTTGTTACACATAGAATCTTAAGAAAGATTCGACAGAAGGATCGCGAGGATCCAATCGGGGGACCTGATCAGGGTCCAAATCGTACACATAGCTGCAGCGGCACATAACTCTATTAGGCATGCCTAACTATCCACTTATCCGACATTAGCAGGTTATGCAAAATATTATCACATTTTCATACATATAATTCATGTAAATAGATAGTCAAAGCTTTAATGAAAACTGCATGCAAAAGAAATTAAGTCATTAAGCGAAAAGGAAAAGGTATCACATTTGGAAGCTGCGTCTGTCGCACTCGCGAAGGTTGTCGCGATCGCGACAGAGACCAAACACATCTCCCCGCCAAGTCTCGCGGTCGCGAGAAGGTCTCACGCTCGCGAGAGGACAAAGGCATCACCCTCTGTCGCACTCGCGACAGAAGACAATCTTCCCATTCTATCGCGCTCGCGACTACTGCGCGCTCGCGACAGAGGGGAGTCCTGCATTCACTCGGATGTTGAGCGCTCTGTCGCACTCGCGACATATGTCGCGGTCGCGACAGAGAGTTCCCTATCGAGCTCTTGGCGCGACGCTTATCGCGCCGGCGCGAGGGTTGAAAGCTCCGCGCTCTGTCGCGCTCGCGACAATGTCGCGATCGCGACAGACACGGGTTTTTCAACTCTTACGCCCAAAATCTGCAGAATTCTCACACAATTCACATCCAAACTTCCAAAATCGATTCCAACCCTCAAAATTCAGCAACACAAGCATCCACAACTCATAACATATTTAAAAGCCCAACTTTATTACCATTTATCTCAATTAAATCAAATCAATTTCATATCCAATTGCAAGAATCTCCAAAACAGCACATTTAATCAATAATTTCCACATTCACATAATTTCTCACAATTCCTACAACAATACTCATTCTCCAGCATCTCATATCATATTTACTTCAAATCCAATCATACATACACCACTCATGACTCTAATCCAATCAATAACACAACTATTCAATTCAAATTACAAATATGTGCACAAAGACAAAATTCCCAAACCTTCTCTCCTTAGCTCCTACTCGCGAGCTCCGCTCCCGTTAGCAACTTCCTTTCCTTTTGCCGGTCTAGGAGCCTCCTCTGAACCATAAACCCACAATAAACAGGATCAATTCTACAATAACCCATATGTACACATATACAACTACCCAAACCTAGAGAAGAGGAAGAAGAAGAATCTAAAATACCCATAACCCCAACTCACCTTTAAGCTTTAAATCCACAAGTCAAGCAACTCTAATTACTTCAAATGAAGAAAAGGAAGCAAGATCGGGCCAAGAAGAAGAAGAAAGAAGAAGAAATGGAGGAGAGTGGCGTGAGGGAGGAAGAAGAACGGGAAAATTGAAAGGAAAAGCTGATTTCTCACTCTCTCACCAAACCCATAAATGCCCACTTATCCTCCTTGCCACATGTCACACTCTCCTTAAGCCACATGCCATCTAACACATCCTACTCCCATACTTGCCTATACACACTAAGCTAACTCCTATTCACACATTTACTTCCATACACTCCCACATACTCTAATCTAATTTCCTCTTCTCACTAATACACACACTTATACAATAAATAAATCAATAAATAAATAAATTAAATAATCCAATTAATCACAAACACACATAAAAATACACACATATATACACGGACAGGCTCAAACTACTGGGGTGGTTTTGGGGTGTTACATCATGACAATCGACTATTAACTGATTATCCTAGGCAGCCGGGTCCAAATCCAATAAACATACCACTGATGGAAAATTAGTTTGAAGACTTTTGGACTCAACAACGTAGAAGGGGGATGATTGAAAGGAGTGCCAGTGTCCTAAATAGATATTATGATCCAAATGTAACGCATATTTTGGTACCCATATCATGACCTTTTCATGACATTCAATCTCTGCATGAACAATACGCGACACAAACTCTAGGCTGACATGTTACATCCTATGAAGTCGGGTCAACGAGTTATAATCAGGCTGATGTAGGTGGTTCAAGCTATCAAAATATAGGGATATCCATGTCTTCTGATTGCATTCAGACACCTAGTGCTTACAACGTACCAACATTCAATACCGATCTTCAATCATCACTTGGTGTGCATCAACATGATATTTTACAAAGTATGTTTGGTACACATGAAAAATCTAACATATAAGGTAACGAAGGACAAGCACCATTATTTTCTGATTTCTATAATGATGTACTTAGTGGTGATTTAAGATCGAGTGAGGGACGGTTCGATCAAATGCCTACAGTTGATGCTAGATCTGGGGTTGGCCATGAGTTAGGTGGTAAAGGAACAAGCAATGCACAAAATGATCAACCAACCTGAAGTATCCTGGTCGACACAGAAGGCCCATTAGATGTGGTACAGGGTCACATCTATTCCATTAGCTATCATGCTTATAAATGTTTATTTATTTTGACAGTGTCAAATTCGTATAGATATTTTGTACTAATTAATTAATTAATTAATTAATTAATTAATTATTATTATTATTATTATTATTATTTATGATGCTTTGTCGGGGTTCGGCAAGTGTATCGAATCGACAAGTAGATATAAGTTCCATCGAAAAAAATAAAAAAAATTAAATGTATAATATTTTACACTTTACAATTTACATGTCAATATAGTTTCATATATTACTAAATAAAATAACATGTCAATATAGAAATAAAATAATATAACCAAATTCGGACAACAGAAAATTTATAGGCATGTATGTTAAGCTGCATAATTCATGGATAGCTTGATGTATAATCTGACGGACCAGCTAAGTTTGGGCATGTCTTTCTGTTATTGCCTTCATTTCTACATAGTGTAACATCGGTTAGGCCTACTGCGGTCTCTTCTATCCATTTCATTTCGATATCTAGAGGTTCGTGGTTGGCCCTTTTTCCTTATGAGGTCCAGGTTTAGAATTAATGTTGGACCAACATATGACTCCCAATAAAATAAATACTAATAACTTGCATTTTAAAATATTGATCGGAATTATATTGCAAATTTAACAGCACCTGAAATTTAAAAATGAAAATAAAGTTAGTCATACATTAAAATTTCATTAACAAAATTAATTTATTCTTTATTCACATAACAATATATTTTTTTTTTAACTTTGAACAAAATAAGAAGATATTGTCTTAATTATGTAATAATTAAAATAAGAATGGATAAGTAAAAGAATAAAATTGTGAAGTGAGAAGGCAACGGGAGCTGAAAGCAACAAGGAAAAGGAGAGAAAAGCAAATGCCAAGGCTACACAGAAAATGGGGTTTGGTTTTTAAAGCCAAATTTTTTTTAAAAAAAATTATTTACTTCACAGACTCGTGCCTTATGCAAGGCACGGGTCTGCTTTACTGTGGCTGCAGCGCACAATAAAATCTGTGCGCTATAGCCTTTGACTGAAAAAAATAGTCAGAAAACGGCAACCTAAATTGCCTTTTTTGTCAGTCCGGGCCCCACTTGAACTGACTTTAGTCAAGGTGTAAAACAGTGCCGTTTTGCGCCATTTTGCGCCTTGAAAATCCAAAAAAATATATATAATTATCAGAAAATGGCAACCTAAGTTGCCATTTTCTGACAACTGGGTCCCACCCGTTACCCCTGAATCAGTATAATTGCTGTGGGACCCACACTGTCAGAAAACGGCAACCTAGGTTGCCGTTTTCTGACACACCATTTTCCTAATTAAAATTACGGTAGCCTCACTTTTCTAATTTCTTTTGGTTTTTACACCAAAAGGAAAAAAACCCTAACTATCACAAAATAGTACATACCTCTTTTGTGTAAAACCACGCTCGTTCACAAATTTCTTCATCCATAACCACTCCTTGCATGATTCAGTGGCTACAATAAATCCAGCCTCTGTAGTGGGCTAGATAAAATGTATAGAATGAGTTTTTTTTTTTTTTGTTGTACATTGTTCTTTTAATTTCTTGTATAATTTGTCTGATATTCCATAAACTTGTAGAATAGTGTAGAAAATTGCGTTGATTGTAGGGCTGTGCATCGGTCGGGTTCGGGTCAACTTGACCCGAACCCGACCAACTCGAAACCAGAAGAAGACCCCAAATCGACCCTTATTATAACTAGGAGCCCCAACCGACCAACCCGATTATTTTCGGGTCCCGACCCGACGAACTCGATTTACCCGAATTAAATATATAAAAAAATTAAATTAAATAACATATAATTAAATTAAAAGTTTTATGTTGTCCAGTGTCCATATAATTAACATAACCGGTAAAAATTAATTAACTTTAATAAACATATAATTTAAAACCCTATTAAACTATAAAAACATTCATGAATCATGTAACATTTCACTTTTCACCATCATAAAATATTTAAAAATTACAACAAACTAAAAATTTAAAAATTCTTAAAACTTATATTACATAATAATTAATAAAAAAATAAATATCAAAGTCCATGGAATCCGCCATTTTTGATCTTCAACCTAATTCACAAACAACCTAATTACATATAGTTAGTACACTAAATGCACACAGTAACACAGAACAAACTCACAAAAGACACTCATCAAATAACACAGCAACACTATCTTTGCCTCTTTGGCTTCGAATCATGCAAATAAGACCAACAAAAAAAACCCAATCTTTTAAACCAAAAAATAGCAACACGGTAACAAATAACCCAAAAAATCGCAACACAAAATAGTCAGTAACACAAAAAATAGGAAAAAATTGGAACACAAAGCATGAAAGCGAAGAAGAGGAAAAAGAAAATGCAAACAAAGAAATTTCAAAAAAATCGCAACCCAACAAAATCGTAACAACGAAAAAGTAAACACAGTGAGTAATACTTACTTCCGGTGGCGATAGGCGGTAGAGGGGTGTGACGGCGAATGGCGGTGGCGAGAAGCGGTGGAGATAGGTGGTGGCGCTGAGGCAGATGCTATTTGAGAGTTAGGGATTTTGAGAGAAATCGGGAAAGAGGAAAGTGAAGAAATGGTTTTTTTTTTTGTTTATATATGCATTTTATTCAGTCGGGTCGGATTTAGAAGGGTTTTAAACCGACCCGACCCATCTCCATTTCTTACACTCGACCCGACCCGTACCTCCCGAACAACGTTACCCGAATAGCTTGTTCATGTCGAATTATTTGGGTCTGGTCGGGTTTTGCACACCCCAAATTGATTGAATAAAAAGGCATCAAAAGAAATTCTATACATAATTAAATGGCATTTTATTAAAAAAAAGGAGATTTTTTTTTATTTCTTTAATAAAAATTATTTGACAAAAATAAATTTTGTAAAAGAGAACCAAAGTTTTCAAACAAAAGGAAAAAACAATGTTCCTGGCCCTTGGGACCGAAGTCCACAATTTGACTACCAGTTCATTTGTGATCCCGTCGACCCAGGCAGGCTACCCATTCAACTTGTTTGTAGCAAAAATCAGGTGGCGGACATTTTCACTAAAAGGATTACCTGAACCACAATCTTAAAATTTATATCCCGGCTTAATCGGCCATTATGGCTGAATGTTTTTGGAACAGTAGAAGTCATTTTTGAACCTCCTTGTGAAACAATGCAGGTATGAAGCCTGGAAGTAAATGGATGGGACATGAAAATGAAGAATAAGACAGGGCTTTAAATGATGAATGTGACACTACAGCTACCAGTCAAACAATTCTTGAGGAAACCAAATAAGTCAAAAAACACCCCATTCCATTTCATTCAAAATAACAATAATTTTCATAATATTTTCTTTACTTTTGCACCATTCACTGCATGATTGGGGATGTGTTGTTATGTGCATGCGATACGGTACGCATTTTCATATCGAATGAAAGTAAAAGTAAAAAAATTATTTTATACTAATAAAAAAATTGTGCGCACACCAAATCATAATCACACTAAATTTTTCCTCACGTGATTGCTACAGAATTTCATAATATTGAAATACTAATATTTTCATTTCATTCAATGCAATAATTTTCATCTATTCGCACGGACCAAAAAAATTATTAATTAACAATAAATTCAATTAATATTCATTATAATTTACTAAAATATCATTCCATTAATTGTCTATATTCATATAATCTCATTCTATTAGTTATTCCTTTTTTTTTTGTGTTTATACTAGGGTAAAATAAAAATTGTGTAATTAATATTTTTTGAAATTTAAAAATTATCATATTAAGTGAAATAAAAAAAATATCAAAATTATCGCAATGAGTATAACTATGTAAGTATAAATTTATGTATATAAAAAAACTTGTGAAAAATGAAATGTATTTTAGGAATTAAATAGGATAAAATGATCACAAATTAAAAGTTCAGAACAAAGTAGCTTTGATTAAAAAAGTTAGAAGTCCAAATTATTCTTTTGCTCTTCAAAACATAGTAATTTTCATGACTTTGCCGGTCCGAGGAAGGTAAAAAAGCGAACAAAGTTTGCAACGCGGCTCGCTCGCTTTGGTCTTTTAGGCTACCGCTTAGATATGCTGACTAGTTGATTGGCTGCCTCTTCTTATCCAGCTTCCTTTCAACGTCAAAATCTGCAAATTTATTTATAACTTATCCCTACATTTTAAATTCATTTATTTAGATTTGGACGGTCTTCATTTTTACTACTTTTTGCAATGTCCTGGTGTTTTATTTCGTTCATTTTATTTTATGTACTATTTTTATTAAAATTAATAAATTATTAATTAGACTATAATTTAAAATAAAATTAAATAATTTAATATATAATTTTAAATTTAATTGATTTTAAATAAGTCAATTTATATTGAAAAATAAAATTAAATTGAAAAAATAAATAAATTGCATTAAAAGTATAAAAGTGTCAATAAATGAAATTTAAATTTTACTTAAAAGAGTTACATATAGCGAAATTGATGGAATGCATATTATAATATACTATTTCCATTTTATTTTATGTGTTACTTTTTAAGTAAAATGCAAATTTCATCTATCTGACACTTTTAAATTTTTAATAGAATTTAATTTTCTTTGTTCAATTTATTTTTTTCAATAAAAATTGACCGATTAAATTTAAATTTGTGCATTAAATTACTCTAATTAGATTTAAATTTGTACATTAAATTATTTAATTTTATCTTAAACTTCAACTTAATTAATATTCTTAAATTATAGTGAAAATAATAAAAGTGATATGTAAAATGAAATGAAGTGAGTAACATGTGTTAGAGATAATATACTTATTGATTTGAGCATTAAAAAATATTAAATTTAAAGAATCAACATAAATTTTCTCTAATTTTGTAAAAAGTGTACCTTTTTATTTATTTATAGTAATTTATACTTTTTAATTGTCTGTTCATCAAATAATACTATTGAAAATATGATTTGATAATAAAAAATAAAAAATACCGTAAAAAAAAGGGGTAATTAAAATCCAAGTTTAGCATCAATTAGTATAGTGTACTTCATTATTTTTAAATCGTCTGATTAAATTTTTATGATACAATTACTTGATTTGACGGATAAAAGTGAAAATTATCATACCGGGAGAACCGTTTTCCCAATTTCTTACTATATTCCTCAATCAAGTCTTTAAGTAGCCCACTGCATCCTGCTTCTTTATTCCAGATCTCCTCCCTGCTCTGCCCTCTCTCTCTATCTTTTCCTATATTTCTCTCTCCGCCATGGTTCTCTCAAAGGCTGCATCAGAATCTGACGTCTCCATCCACTCAACCTTCGCTTCACGATATGTTCGAACTTCACTTCCTCGGTAATTAGCAATCATTTTATTTTTTTTTTGAACAAAAACATCGCGTCGATCACGGCGTTCTTTTTCGATTTCTCAGGTTCAAGATGTCGGAGAACTCGATCCCGAAGGAAGCGGCGTACCAGATCATCAACGATGAGCTTATGCTTGATGGAAATCCTAGGCTTAATCTGGCTTCATTTGTGACCACTTGGATGGAACCTGAGTGCGATAAGCTTATTATGGCCTCCATCAACAAGAACTACGTTGATATGGATGAGTATCCTGTGACTACTGAGTTGCAGGTTAGTCCTTCTCACACTCGATAATTCTCTTTAGTTTCTGGTAATGCCTAATTAATTCTTTGGTCATGGCTCATGGATTTCAACTCGGGACTGAATCCAGCAAAGTTTTGCATTTAATTAGTATTATATAATCTGAATTAAAAAATAATTTAATATTATACTAACAAATGACTCACCACTGCATTTACGCACGGCATGATGCACTAAATCTGATCTCTGAGATGACTTTTAAGCGAGGTAATTAAGTAGAAAAAGGACATGATACATACAGAATCCCCTTTATTTGTTCACATCCTTAGTCTTTTGGATTCTATCCTGATCTACCCAATGCATTGCGTTATTATGAAAGTTTCAATTTCACTTGAGCTAACTTTAGTGGCGAGTACGATTGGGTTCCGGATTATATCGAATCAAACCGAAATAACTTTGATTTTGATAAAAATCAAAATCCAAAACAAATTAAAATTCATTTGTATCACCAATAAAAATTAATTGGAGCAACAATTTTGATAATTCTATTAATAAAAAATCACGCAATTCTAAAAATTTTAGTTATTTTGAATTTTCAATTATTAACTTTATATATTTTACTAATTAAAATCAAATTGATTAACTGAATAATAATTCGATTCAGTTTTCAATTAAAACATAACCTTATTTTGAGAATTCAATTTGACTTGGGCAACAAAAACTTGCCGTTGCAGTTCAATTGCTTAAATTTAATTAATACTCCATGTCAACTTCATCATTAAATTAAGTTGATTAATTGAAATCCATATTTTCAAATGGGTATATGTTTGTTTAAAAATACTATTATAAGCGATAATTTTTTTTTATTAAAAAAATACAATTGATTAAAGTAACAAAAATGAGTGGAGTTGCAATATATTATGCCACTGTTATCATTGATCTGCCATTACTATATAATTAAGTTGATGCTAAGCTTTAGCAAAAAATAAATTGGATGCTAAGTAATGAAGAAAGCAACCTTTATGTAAAAAAGCGATGCTTGGACCCAATTTATTAAATGCATAAATGTCGGTATTGATTTGGCAATCCTCCTTTTCTGGTTTAAAATAATTGTGGAAACAACTTTCACTTACTATATTAAAAGAACTCTAAATCTTGGACGGAATTTAGAAAAGTTTATTCCATATTTCTTATTTCCTTCTTTGGAAATTTGCAAATTTTATTATTGAAAACCCATATAATAAGATAATATGTTCTAGTTGATGATTAGTTTGTAATTGAAACATTTGGAAGGCGGACCTATGTGGCCTCGCGCAGGGTCAATAATAGCCTTCTCATAATTAATTATATTAAAAGTTTTAACTATAAAATATTTAACTCTTTCAAAATACTTTATAGCCCTTCAAAGTTCTAAAAATTAATGTGCTTGCCACATAGGTCTACTAAATTTCGCATTAACATGTATTGTTTTCAACTTTGGTCTCCAATATATGTATATCATATATAGCTCGTACATGAAAAAAAAAATCAGTTCATTAATATCAGTTTTTTCAAAATACTAATCATTAATCAGTCCATTATAATCGGTAAATCAGTCTATCGATTTCTATTTTTCGAATCGGTTAATCAATATTTTTCAGTTAACCACTACAATTATAAAATGTATTCATAAATAAATTAAAATGTTCAAAATAATTAAAATTTAAAATTTTGTTTACTATAATATAATATCATTGTTGTTAAAATAAAAGTTTTTAGTAGAAATAAGTAATTTAATTTTTAAAAATTAAGATTTAATAAGTAAATAAATGAACCGGTCAATGATTATCCTAATTAGATTGACGGTTATATTTACTAATTGTCAATTAGAAAAATTAAAAATTTTTAAAAAATTAGAATAATAAAAAAAGTATAGCAAAAATACTTTAAAAATATAAAATTATTAAAATAAATCAATTCAATGCTAATAATTTATTTTTAAGTTGACACACATTGTTAATATATTAATGTTATATGATTTTTCAAATATATTTTGATTTTAATTAATGAAAAAGTGATAAATCAATAAATAATAAGAAATACAAAATATGAACATATTAAACAATTAATAAATTAATTAAAATATCTTTAAAAAAAGTAAAATAAAATTGAAATATATTTTAAAGTACATGAAAATTAAAGAAATATAAATAATTAAATATGAAAAAAATGAAAAAGAGTGAAATAAAATTAATAAACTATAGGGGTGTTCATGTATCGGTTTCGGTTCAGCTAACTGGTCCATAAGGTAAAAAATAAAAATCAGTTTATTAATATTGGGTTTTATAAAATACTAATCATAAAAATCAATTCGGTTAATTTATTTTTTGAATCGGTTTCGGTTTGATTTCTCGGTTAACCAAATTCAACGGTTTTTTTGAGCAGCTCGTACTTTTATACATGTTGTGTGGATATACTATACGGGCAAAAGATTCAAAGACATTTAAGAGTTTATTTGTTGCAATTTAAATAATATAGTAGAACTTTTATTATGAATTGACCAAAAGTTTATAAATATTTTTCTAATGTCATATATGTATGTATATATATGTACGTACGTATGTATGTATATATGTGCATTTATACCATATGCAAATGTTGTAAGTAAAAGAGGAAAAGACTAAAAATGTCCTAATATTTTTAGATAATTAACCAAAATAACTTTTATACAAAGTAACAAATAATAAAAATAATTCTCACTAATTAGTTGGAAATCAATTAAAATAGAAGAATAAATTTTATTCTAATAAAACCTTACGCAAATCTTATTTTTAGGAGTATAAATTCAAATAGGTAATTTTTAATGGATGATAACTCTCCTATTTATAAATTTTACTAAATATACCTTCATTAATTAATAACTCGTAATATTTATTGCAATTTACATATATCATATATTCTTATAATTAATTAGTTGAAACTTAAAAATTAATCGATAATAAAGTACAAAATTCAATTTCTTATTCTATTAATAATATAACTCAAATCAATAGGTCAAATTCATATATTAAATATTTTAATTTTATATATTGGTAACAAGTTATGTGGATCCAATTGGACAGTTTTTATCATATATTAAATATTTTAATTTTATATATTGGTAACAAGTTATGTGGATCCAATTGGACAGTTTTTACTCATATTTTAATAAGACATATAATTATATATTTATGAGTCACCTCTTTAATATACAAAATGAAGAAATTAATCCATGTTTATTATTATTTTTTATAATTTATGATATTTATATTTATTATTTTAATAATGAAAATTTTGATTTAAAATATAATATTACGAATTATGAAAGTTTTAAAATAATATGTAATTATTAATAGGAAGTTATTTTCTTAAAAAAATTAATCGGAAATTATAAAATAAAAAAATCATGGCATAATAATAACATAATAATACTGTTATTATTAATAAAAATCATGAAATAGTAAACAATTTATTCAAATCTTCTCAATTGCAAAAATAAAATAACACTATAATAAATTTTAAATTTTTTTATATAATATTCACATGTTTAATGAATCTATGTATGAATAATTTACATGCATTGTATGAACTAGTATGTAACTTTGGCAATTTAGAAGAAGTTTCTAGTTTTGGTCTTTATCAGATTCGAAACTAAGAGATATTAATTTTAATTTCTTTAAATTGCTTTGCGTAGTCTAATTAAATTTTGTTTTGTCTTTATAAAAGAATAATTAAACAAATTAAGCTTTTATGTCAGTACATATTAGATTTATCAATTTTTGACCTTAACCGACAAAAAAAAAAAAAAAAAAAAAGAAGAAGGAGAAGAAAGAAGCACATAACGAATACAAAAATTAAGAGCCAAACCCTATCTGTAATTCAAATGTATCAAAATGAAACTGATTTTTTTTTAAATTTTATTTTTTATTTTTTAATTATGGTGATCAATCAAACTTTTTATTTAAAAAAAAAACTCGAAATTTATTTATGTCGTGCCACTTAATTGATATATAAAAAATTTATAATGCTATAAATTATATGATATTGTCTTTTCACTTACTCAAAATTAAACTTATCAAATTTTATAAAACGATATCATTTTGGGTCTATATGTTCATATATATACATGCATGTAGGTGAGTGGGTGTGTGTGTATGTATGTATATATATATATATATATATATATATATATATACCCACAATATTTTTTTAGTAATTTTTTTAATTTGCAAATATTATTATTAAAATTTAAAAGTAATTGAAATATATTGATATTAAAAAAATATGAAAATAAAAGTTTATTTAATAAATTAAAAATTCATTAATTATTTTAATATTAAAAGATGTGAATTGGACTCGAAATTCGTCTATATCCGATTCTGAAGTGACCCTACCCGTTTGATAGATGTAGGGGGTGTTTGGCATTGCTTTTGGAATGCCAAAAAGCTGCTTTTTTAATAAAAAGTTGATTATGGGACAAAAATAAATGTTTGGTAAATGCTGATTTTAGAAAAATTAATTTTCTGAAAAATGAAAAAATCTGCTTTTCATAGAAGCTGCAAATTGAAACTTTTCAGAAAATTTGATTTTCAACTTTTAAGTACAGCAGATTTAATGTTTTTTTTAAATAAAAATATTCTTTATTTTATTTTATAATGACAAATAAGTGGGAATTATTATTATTATTTAGTGAGATTTTAAATATAATATATTAAAATTTTTATATATATATATATATTATTTTTTATTTTTTTATTCTAGTTTTTAATTATATCATTTACCAAACAGTTGACCACTGTTTTTAATTTTATAAGTCATTTTAAATTTTATTTATCAAACAGTTATTTAGTTTTCAATATACAGTTTTTTGAAATACAACTTTTTTAAATAGAAAAAACTGTTTTTATAAGTTTTGCCAAACTGGCCATTGATACTCTTTCTCGATCCCATATTAACGCGCAATGTGCATGTATGTTCACTTAACCACACCCAGTTAATTTTTTAAAGATAATAAAAAAAATAAGAAAAAAAAAGGGCCACGCAATTTAAGAATTTGTAGAAGACAGCTGTCCATCAGCGGAGAGCAATTTTTTTTTTTTAATTTTTTTCTTGACGCGGTTTATTTTATCCACTATATAATGGTGGATAGGCAACGTAAACACCTGTGCATAGCAACAAAACCAAGTTACTATTCATGAACTCTTTTTTTTGAAGGTGCTATTCACAAACTTATAAAACAAGCCTTGTTATTTTTGTTGCGTGGAGTAAAATATAAAATAGGCTCGAAAAAGAAAATGAAAAGTCATCATGTTGCTAATATGTGATTTGTGAAAGTATAAATAGAATAATACATTTGTACTATAAATAGAATAATACATTTTTTTTTCCACAATGTCATGCTGCGACCTATTCAAAAGACATACTTATCAATAAGCCAATGAGGAGTTCACTGTATATACATAATAACAAAAGTGGAATGCGAAATAAAGAAAGAACTAGGCTGTTGGAAAATTAGGTCCGAGTATTGTACTGTTGGAGTGAAATATAATTTTAGAGAAGTGGTTGAGAAATGAGAAGTGGTGGCAAGTTATGATTGTTTTGTTAGGTATGATGTTGGCCCCAAATCATATGGCCCCTCCCTTACATAGTGGGAATTGGAATTCTGCGATGCAATATTATTGTCGTTGTGGTAAGATCAAAAATTGGATATTTGGTTCCTTACGTGTACGTCCCATATAAAAGAATCTAGTTGAAATTTTACCTAGGGAAATTCTTGTGACCAAATACAATAATTTTCCAGAATACTGGGTGAGTTGGGATGGGACCCTTGACCTTGATAATGACACCCATTAATTTCTCTTTTTGCACCACTAGACCAAAATGGGTGGTCATTAATATTATGGCTACATATCAACATTATAGTTTTTAATTTCTTTGAATTATCGACTTGTCTCTTTCTTTGATTACAAAAAAAAGTCAGATCAGATTACAAAAACTTGCCTCTTTTCCTTGCTAATTAAGCCATTCGCTGCTGACTTTTCCTTGCGGTATGCTTCTTGTTGTTGAATAAATACTCTGTTCCATCACAAGTGTTTTTTTTTTGGTCGCGTATATTAAAATAGTAATTAAATTAAAAAATACTATAATGAATTATAATACCCATTTCTATATTTTTCGATACTATAATTAAAAATTCATTAATTTTCCAATATCTTCATTATTAACTAGTGTAAAAATAAAATAAGTGTAATTAATTTTTCTTTTATTCTATAAAGCGACTATTTAAATAAGACAAAATTGTTCTTCATCTGAAAAACTAATTAAGAATGGCTATGCCCCATAATAAGAGTAATGTTTCTCTTGCACACATACTAAGATAATAATCAAATTGTCTTTACTATGATGGATTGTAATGTTTTATTTTATATTCTATTTTTCAATATCATCACTAATTTTTTTATGAACTTTTTAAAATATCATTTTATTAATTTTTAAAAGTAAAATTAAAAGATGTAATTAACCAATTTTTTAATTTTACAAATTTAGGTAATATCAAAATTTTCTTTTTCAAAAGTAATTCTTCCCACGAGACGGAAATAGTGGAGAAAAGAACCACTTATTGGGAGGAAGCGGCTGGAAATTTGAGAATTTTCTAACTTGCCTTCAACTGGATACAGTGAATCTGGTTTGGGAAAAATTACTTCCTCCATTTTATTTTATATGTCACTTTTATTATTTTTACTACAATTAAAAAGTATTAATTATACTTAAATTTAAAAATAAATTTAATAAATAATGACTAAATTATGATTGTTTTTATTACTTTTAAAATTGTGATTTAAATTTAATTGATCTAATAATATTAAAAATTGAAAAAAAAATAATATTATATTAAAAATTAAAAAAAATTAATATTATTTTGAAAATTTAAGAACGATATATAAAATAAAATATAAAATTTCTTAAAAAAATTGTAGAGTATCATGGGACGGAAGGGATATTTCATTTTGTTTTTGTTGCTCGAGGCTGAAATAGTGCATTTCTACACTGAATTAAGACAAAAAGATCTTATGCTAGTTGCTGCGTCTCCTACAACATTTAAGCCTTGTTTCAAGAGTGTGAGTCATGCTATGGTACGAGTTTGTATACTATTTTAATTATTGTCAACTTGTTTAGAAAAATAATATAATATAACTTAATAAATTTTTGATAAAAGATAAAAATATAAAATATAAAATATAAAATATTTTTGATTAAAAAAATATAAATTAGGATTATATTAAAATATAATAAGAGTTTTCGAAATAAAATTAGAGGAGTAAGAGAATAAAAAACATAGACTAAAACAAACTACCATTTTGGTGGTTTAAAACTCGACTTAATACATATAAAAAAATATTTAACTTGATCATATAAATTTTTTAAATTCCTAAATTATTTGTTAATTTTGCAAATTAATAATGAACACAAATTTATGCGGGCTTTGAAAATTGGAATTGTGACACATTTGAATTTTTGTGATGGAAATTTACATGTACAACGAAATTATATATATATATTTATTATTTACAAAATTGATAAATAAAGATATTCAATAGTTTATTGTTAAAATTTAAGTTTAAATATTCAAATAAATTATGAAATCATATTCAGAGTTTATATATATATTAAATCTTAAAAATTTAGCCAAAACTAAATTATAAAATAATTATATCATAACAATTGGTTGGAAATCTTCCTAAACAACAACTTGATCATCATAATATATATATCATATCATTCGGGCCAAACAAACAAAGGGTTTTGAGAAAAAAAAAGCATAAACAATGGACACTGGTGAATTAGTGCTAAAGCTTTAAATCGGGCTTAAGTCATCTTTTGGTCATGTATCGAGATTATGATAAAATATTGGGAGCTCAGGCTTTATATTTAACAAAAACGAAAGGTAAAAGAAAAAATTGCATGCAATGGTGAACTGATGTTTGTGGCTGTTTCTGCATACAGAACCGATGTGTTAACATGATAGGACATCTCTTTAATGCACCACTTGAAGAATCGGAGACTGCAGTTGGAGTGGGAACTGTGGGATCTTCAGAGGCAATAATGTTGGCTGGATTAGCATTCAAGAGGAAGTGGCAGAATAAAAGAAAAGCTGAGGGAAAGCCCTATGATAAGCCTAACATTGTCACTGGAGCCAATGTTCAGGTATAAATGAATACTGTCAGACGTGTGATTTTTTTATTTATTTTTTTGGAACGTATAAAACAAACCTATTGCGACAGTACGGTATTGATGGAGAATCTTATGCATTCTACAGGTTTGTTGGGAGAAATTTGCAAGGTACTTTGAAGTGGAATTGAAGGAAGTGAAGCTTAGAGATGGGTATTATGTGATGGATCCGGCGAAAGCTGTGGAGATGGTTGATGAGAACACAATTTGTGTTGCTGCCATTCTTGGCTCCACTCTTAATGGTGAATTCGAAGATGTAAAGCTCTTGAATGATCTCTTGATAGAGAAGAACAAGCAAACTGGGTATTCCTTTCTGCTTTATTTTTATTTTTAATTTTTTAATTCTATGTTTTTTGGTGCATGAAATATCGACCTTATATTTCTTTTGTAGATGGGATACTCCTATCCATGTTGACGCAGCAAGTGGTGGCTTTATTGCACCTTTTATTCACCCAGAGCTTGAATGGGATTTCCGATTGCCATTGGTGAAGAGTATCAATGTTAGTGGCCACAAGTATGGACTGGTCTATGCTGGAATTGGTTGGGTCATTTGGAGGAGCAAAGATGATTTGCCAGACGAACTCATCTTCCATATCAATTACCTTGGAGCTGATCAGCCTACATTTACCCTCAATTTCTCCAAAGGTATGCATAATTTCAGAATTTGTTTATAAGGGCTCTTTATATTTTTCATTGACTGGTCACCTTTCTAAGCTTTGCCCCCTCTTTGCAGGTTCTAGTCAAGTTATTGCTCAATACTATCAACTCATTCGCTTGGGTCATGAGGTCAGTCTAGCTCATATGCATGAAATACCTAACTCCAATTCCATGCTTCTACTGGTTGGCAATTGCATTATCTTCGTCTCTATAAAATAATTATTTTTCTTTCTGCTTCCGAAGACATGATGACTGAGGAGATGGAATTTGTTATGCATAAAATCTTATTAAGATATCATCTCATTGTAATACCAAAAAAAAAAATAATGCTTATGTTCTTAATACTCATTGATCTTTTTTATATAGTAATGAGCATTTCACCATTCAATGTTGGAGGAATGAAACATGCGCACAGGTCTTGTTCTCTAATTTACAATCTTACTGGACATTTTCGTATAACATGGAATGTTTTGTTAATACGTGCAGGGATACAGAAACATAATGGAAAACTGTAGAGACAACATGATAATTCTCAAGGAAGGACTAGAGAAGACAGGGAGATTTAACATTGTTTCAAAGGACGTAGGCGTGCCGTTGGTAGCATTTTCCCTGAAAGACAATAGTAGCCATAATGAGTTTGAAATTTCTGAAATGCTAAGGAGATTTGGTTGGATTGTCCCTGCATATACAATGCCACCTGATGCACAGCACGTGACTGTACTGCGCGTTGTGATCCGAGAGGACTTCACTCGCACACTCGCTGAGCGCCTTGTTCATGACATCGAAAAAGTTCTGCACGAGCTTGACACTCTTCCTTCTAAGATCAATGAAAAAATTGCTATTGTTGAGCAAGCAAAGAATGCCACTAAGGTAAAGAAGACTGAGATTGAGACACAGAGGGAGATTACTACTATATGGAGGAAGTTTGTCATGCAGAGGAAGATGAATGGTGTTTGTTAGAAGTATATATGCTAAGGCTTTTAATGCATAATCGGCTTGTTTATTTCAGTGGGTATGTGCTGTTGTTGTTGTTGCATTTATATGTATGCACTTCTCCATGAGAGAACTGTAAGTCATGACTTACTTGGTAAGAGGACCTAATTCCCTAAACTTTATTTGTGGTTTTTTACTCCAATATTCTATGTACTATATATTTTCAACTTTGAAGATTGGATATATCATTTTATTTTTGTGGTTCCTCTTTAATTATTCGGTTCAATTTTTTATTTTTATGTTTTTTTAAATAAAAAAAGTTTGGAGATTCCTTATTGTAATATATATATATATATATATAACAAGAATTGGAGCAAAAGCTCAACCTAACACCCTAAATCAATCTTGGCATGGTAACCCCAAAGGTTGTTTGAAGGCGAAGTTTGCTAGAAAATTAGCTACAAAATATCTGTATGCTGGACGCAACCCACCCAATTCGAAGCAACTCAAGAGCATGGTCCATATAATGGTAGCTTGAGTAGTCATTTGGGCAGAATTAAGCAAATATGTAGCGACCATACTGTAAGCATAGGATTTTATTTTATTTTTTTCATGTTTTGATTCAATTATATATACATCACATGCATCAATTCAATTTCATGTCCCAAAAATATACAAAATTACATAAGTTGTTACATATAATATTTTATTATTAAAATATACATAAAGTCATCTTGTGAATCCTAAAACCTAATCCTTTTTGATGGCTTTTGCAGTTGTCCCGACAAACCTAACGTTGCCCTCGTCACCTATGCGGGGAGAAAAACCTTCTAAGTCTCGTAAGAAGAATAAATCTAGAACAATTAGATGTTATAAGTGTGGACAATTACGGCACTACAAAAGTAACTTCAAATAGATGATAACATCAAATCAGTAATGATTAATTTATTAAATAGGGATTCATCCGACAACAGTGAATTAGAAGATGAAAGCTATGACCAAATATTCAATATGCAAGAAGATTCAACATCAGAATCATAAGATAATTTTAGTGATTGTGAATGCTCAGGACCTTATGTTTGTAAACAATTTAATATGATAACAGGTGAACAACCCTTCTATTAGAATTAATAGAAAAGTTTCATGATACTCAAATAAAGGAACACTATTTGAGAAAATTAAACTCTTTAATCAAACAAGAAAATTCTATAGAAAATCCTAATCCATATAGTGTTAAAGAAATATTAGATACCTTTAAGCCCCAACCTCAACATCAAATTACATCAGTAGCCTCAAAAGATTTAAAGATAGCAGTTAGAGACCTTCATAATGAAATTAAAAATATAAATATCAGATAAATAAATTACATCACTACAAAAAAAAATAGGAACTTAGCGACGAAAATTTTCGTCGTTAATTTCATAAATTCCGTCGCTAATTACTTTTAACGACAAAATGACTAATCGTCTGTAATCCGACCGTCACAAAAAATTTTGCAACAAAAAAAGTAGTTGCTAAAAATAGCAACTGCAAATATCGTCGCTAAAAATAAAATATTCCGTCGCTAAATAAGTCCTAAATTAGTCGCCGTAAATATTAAAAAAATATTAGCGACTAAAAATTCCGTCGCAAAAATTATTAAATTTTTTATACTATTTTCAATTTAATTTATTATTATTATTATTATTATTATTACATCAAAAATTTAATTTATATAACTAATAATTATGCAATATTATTAACAATATTATTGATTTAAAAATATAATATTATAAAAATATATTAAATTGTACAATTAATGATATACAAATAGTCAGTTCGGTTCGATTTTAAACAGAACCGAATAGATCAAAAATCGAACTTATATTCAACAAAATAAAACCTTCTAAAATAAATAAAAGAAAAATAACATTAATAAATTTTCATAGTGGACATTTGTTTTCTTTAAACAAAAATTTGAACTTCATATGACCCTGCAAATATTCAATTGAAACATCGCAAGAAATACTCTGGTGGGCTCTCAAATTTTAAGACTGGAACTCTTGCATTTGGGACAAACTGTAACCTGCAACATCCACCTGCAAATAACAGTTATCACGGAATTACTTTTATTTTCATTAAAAAAAAAGGTCATACTATACTGAAGAAGAATGAAAAATCAAAATACAAAAAGAATTCGTTTTGCTTCAAGACAGCTCTCCGTTGAGAAAGGATTTTCTGCATGACATTACACATTCAATTATCAAACCTACAGGCTATCTGCATGTAAGCAGAATAAATTGATTTTATCTTGAAAGGCAAAGACAACAAAAGAACAAAGGGTTTCCGCACTACACAACATTAGACATTAATAACAAAAAAGTAATTAACTAAAATATATGGAAAAAAAAAAACTCTTTTCTAACTAATAATTAATTATAAGATTGATATATGCTAAAAATTATATAAGATTTCTAAATATAATTATTGTTTATAGATAAATCAATAAATGCCAAGTACCAAGTCAAGAATCTACAAACAGTATTATTAAAGCTCTGAATACCTTGACATATCATTTTTTTGCCATCTCTCAAAGTCTAAGGAAGAAAGCACAACAACATGCTTCTTTCCGCTAACAACAGCAAAATCTGCCAAACCCTTAGCAAATTCAACCATCATACCCTGTTTAAAAATTTCCTACTGATCAACAATTTTCAGAAGGCAATTGGATAAGTTTGAAACTAAAAGCATAACAAATTGACCAATAAACTTAACTTCAGATTCATTGTTGTCAAAAACTAATGTAAATCAAAGATATCAAAGATATAAAAGTCAAGAGAGAGAGAGATTCTAAAATGCATGTTCTCAGGGTTCACTAACAACTCAACATATTCAGCACTTTGAATAATTTGGGGGGAAAATGATACCTAATTAATCATGAAGCAACAAACCTATCCAATAACTATTCAGTCTCTATCTTAGTTAATTTTGCAGAGCTTCCATTTGATGCTAGCAATGGAAAATTACTGTTTTACAGCCACAACACTTATATTTTCTACTCTTTCCTATTTGATAGAAGACTTGGTATAAGATCTACGTGATAGGCTTTGCTGTTATTTTATGTATAAGATATCTACTCAAGGCACCAAAATATAGTATACACTTGATGGAAAAGCCTTTCAATTATTGAGCACATAAAAAATGCAAAAAATATAGAGATTCATCTTTCAAATTGATAAGTAGTCTAAGTGTTAGAACAGAATGCTTCCAAATTCAAGTATTACCTTAACAATTTGAGATCGTGGTTGTACGAAAGACAGTGCATGTAACACCCTAATACCCCTTGGGAGGACATCGGAGTGCTACGCACGAAGCAACATACATACTAAAGCATAAGCAAATAATAATATACATATAATAATAAACTTACTTACATAACTCATAAAAGTCATCAAAATTACAGAAGCTTCTCTTATACAATTACATATACATATAACTTGAGCAAATACATCATACATGTACATAAACATAACTATATAAAATATACTAGTAAAAGACAAAAAGGAACTACAACCAGAACTCCTAGTGGCTGACTTGCAGATACCCCACACCAGAGACAAACCTACCACCTACAAGGGAAAACACTCGTGCTAAGCGATAACGTTTAGTGGGGAGAAACACATACTATACACTTCTAACGGAGTTGAAAATATTAAGAACAATAATAACAAACATAAACATTATATAGCAACATTTATTCACAATAACTATAGTACGAGCATACCGGTAACCTAAGCAGCTAATTCACAACTGAGCAATTCGTATAACTCTACTATGCTTAACATGCATAACATTCACTTTACACTACTATCCAATGATCATGCAATAATCTATCCTTACCATTCCAAAACATCCACATACATAAAAATACATCAAGAATCAACATCAATTTACAGTAAGAGCATCATATTATTATATTTTACCTTTATTCATACAAATATACATATATAACATAGCAGCATTTCATTAATATATTTGTACATCTCCAATACATACAGTACATATAAACATATCATAATTGGACTCTATATTCCGTAAGTAGCAATAATTTACTACATCCCACGAATAACCATAGACACCTTGATCACTCATATACTTCCAAGTACTAAAGCATATGGATATACACTAGATCCATGTGATTATCAGGATTAAAGTGCAGAAGCAGAATTGTACACATAACACTTATTCACATACAAATGCATATATCAGAACGTTTATAGTCATACAAATACGAAACACTAGCCTGAATTTACATCAGAAGTGGATACAGGTACACTGGATACTGCGAACAGTATCAAACATTGGAGACCAAAGCCTCAAAACATTTTGAAAACTTTAGATACCTGCAGGTATCAAACACTAGAGCCAAACGGGGTCACACTAGTAGCTGCAATCACTAGCCTTTTATAAGCATACTTATCTATCCACTATTATGACCATTCAGGCTTATACGAATACACTCTATTCATAACACTCAAACTTTACTCTTAATCGAGGATCCGAACAGTAAATGCATAATTCAATAGAGACACACTTGAAATAATGCACCAACACTTGGATCTTAAAACATATACCAATTAAGAGTGAGAAGCCATGCAAAGGATTTCAACAAATACATATATGCAGAACAAGGAAGGGTCGCGCCTGCGATAGAAGGCTATAAGGCATCTGTCGCGCTAGCGATAAAATGCAGCTCGGTAGGGGCTCAGCTTTCGTGCTCTCTGTCGCGCTTGTGATGTAGGTCGCACTCGCGACAGAGCATGCTCGGCTTCTGCACTCGCTCGTTAGTCCTGAGCTTGAGCTCTCTGTCACGCTTGCAACCGAGATTGCGCTCGCGACAGAGATGAGCTCCTAGAACTGGAAACGAAAATCCCCACTACAACACATGCAAACTTCAATCAATAATCACACTATCAAGCATAAAACTTCAATCCAACCATCCATTGCATTCTAAACATGCCTCTAATCATTTAACAATATATCAAATCTAATTTACATGATTAAATAGACACAATAAGCATTTAAGGCAACAAAGCCCCCAAACCCAGAAATTTTGCTCTCAAAAATCACCCATATCCATACATAACATTCAAGCCCCAAATTACTTCTAGCATTACACTCCCAAGTCAAAACTCAACTCAATCATGCATATAACGTAATTCATAAGTTAATTTCCAGAAATTAACTCAAAACTCCAAGACAAATACAAATAATAAAACAACTCCCAAACCTCAAAGAAGCTGGAATCACTTTCTCATCAAGCTCCAAACTTTTCCTTGCTCTAGCTCTTCCTCGCTCTAGCTCTTCCTCTATACCATCAATTTTTGCACAACTAAAGCCAAAATACACTTTTAATCCAAACCCAAAAACAAAACAAGAACAGGAGAAGAAGAAGAAAACCACTTACACAACTTAACTCATCAAACCTAGCTCTTAATCTCTTCAAAACCAACCCAAAGCCTTGAAGATTAAACCAAGAAGAAGAGGAAGGAGCAGGAAATGAGAAGGAGAATAAGAAAAGGAAAGGGAGAGAGAGATGTGAACGGGAACAAGGGCAGAAATCTGCCTTTCCCTTCTCTCTTTCTTCTCTTTCTTTTCTTCTTTTTCATTTAATGCTCCCACCAACCAAACCCTAGGTGTCAAACTCCCATTGGCCAACTCTAAAATATCTTGTCCAATATCTCTTTTAGTCATTGGTATTGAAAAACCTTCAAGACGAAGAACAAGGTCGCCGCAAAAAATGGGACCATAGGCATCATTTCCAACAGATGGAAGAATGTAGGGATCATCCAAATACCCTATCCTCTCTACTTTCAATGATGACACAAACAGATCAACAACTAATTGCCCCACATTTCCTATCGCTAACGCAGGCTATTACCAAAAAACGAAATTAAAGCGTATGAAATTAAACCAAAGAATTAATGCTAGGAAACCCTAGGTTTAGAGAATTGCAGTGAAAAATAAATAAATGGATTGAAAAGAAAAGAAGAAGGTAAAAAAATTTAACTCACCAGAACTAAAGTAGGGCAATCTTCATGCAGCTGCTTGCCTTCTTCGTTAACGAATTCATTTTTTTTTAAAAAAAGTGATTAGATTTAGATTAACAAATTATTCTGTGTCAACGGCGAGTGAGGATGATCGGTGGGTATAGGGAGACTCGCCTGATCTCTAAGAGATCGGTGGTGGTGTTCATATCACCATCCGCCACCGGAGTTAGCTGAAAAATGGGAGACAAGCTTCGACTTCTCTCTCTCGAAGAGGAGATAGAGACGGCGAGACAGCTTAGGGAGATGGCGGCGTTGGCTGTTGCCGAAAACGATGGGGCCGATCTCCGCTTCTTTGGTGGTGGATCGCTGGCTTCGGTGCTCCTTCCCTTGCTCTCTCTCTCTCTCTCTTTCTCATTTTTGCTCTCTCTCTCTCTTTGTGTTTCCCCATTCTGTTTTGTTTTTAATTGTAAAAAATTAGACTAAAGCAACTAATAAGGGACTAAGGGACTGATTTTTATTTTTTTTCAAATAGCAACTAAAATTTACTGTCGCTAAATTTGATTAAATAATTATGCATACTTTAAGCGACAACACAAATTAGTCGCTAAAACAGTTGCAAATAAAGAGGGCAAAAATTGCCTCTAAATTTAGCGACCAATATTGACGTCGCTAAATTTAAACATCTATTTGAAAATTTGAATAAGTTTTAGCGACAAATAAATTGTCGTTAATTTATTCGCAAAAAAATGAGCCATAAATTTCTACCAAAATTTAGCAACTTATTCTTTTTTTGTCGCTAAATTTCGTCGCAAAAAAAAATGCCATCCATTGCCGCCAAAAATTAGCGACTATTTCTTTATTTTCGTCGCTAAAATTGGAAAAATGAACTTTCATGACTAATTCTGAATTCCATCGCTAATTAGCGACGAAAATGTGTCCTTCTTTAATTTAATTTTTTTTTGTAGTGCATGAAAAAAACTTGGACATTAGATTTCAATTGTCACAAATAAATCAGGTTACTCCTTCAGCATCAAAAAATCAAGAATTAACAGTATATCATCTATTAAATATCAGAGATTGAATTGTAAGATTAAAATAATTTTAAAGGACAATTATTGGATAGAAATAATAGCTTCATTAGTGATGTATGCATAGGGGGTCATCATTGCAAGATCAATAAACATTGCAAGTCCAGATTTTTGAAGATCGAAATTAGAGATATTCAAGGAACTTTTAAGATGGTTCACATGTTAGAACCAAAAGTGGACCATGAAGGAGTTCATAGGCCAAAGTGAAGAAGAAGCCAAATTTGAAAAATGGTCATGAGCAAGTCATGTGACACTTGACATGCGCAAGTCATGTGACACTTGCGCAAGTCATGTGACACTTGACATGTGTCGGTCATGTGACCTTGACATGTATCAAGCATGTGTTTGACATGTGCTTGACATGTTCCATGTTATGTGCTATACATGTGCCATCTGCATGTGCTAATTATGTACTAAAGGGGCCGTTTTGATTAGGTTTTTAGTTAGGACTTTTATTTATGAATTTTATTTGATTAATTGTACTAATTAGGCCATTCTAAACTTCGGGACCCTCATTGGCAGTCCACTCATTTGGTTTTAACTTTATTATTTCAATTAGATTTAGGTCTTATTTATTCTTATATGTATTAGGTTTAATTGACGGCTTATATAAGGCACCTTTATGCATGCTCTTAATCATTGGCAGTCCAATCATGGATTTGCTTAGCATTTTGCATACATAACCAACCAGAATTGGAAAGAAAAGCCCTTAAATTAGTTATAATTTATAAACCAATAAACAAAACCTTAAAATGGATTAGATATTCAATTCCTAATAAAAAATATCTATTAACAAGGTTATATAAAGCCATGATATTTTCTAAGTTTGATATGAAGAGTGCATTTTGGTAGATCCAAATCTAAGAAGTAGATATATATAAGATAGGCTTTAATGTTCCACTTGGTCAGTATGAATGGTGTAATACCTCCTTCCCATACGTAGGAGAACCCATCCGCGAGGTAGTGAGAACCCGTACGAGAAGGGGTGTCACGCCAAACAGCACGGTACATACATACATATAAACAACGGAAATTAAAACTTTAAAACCAAAAGATCATTCATTCATAGAATAACAATATTCAATTACATAACTGTTCTGATACCAACAATAATTACATCATTCAGAGATACAAAGCGGAAGCTTACAAAATACTATATACAAGAGAGATCACTATTACAAAATAATGATGATACAAAAAGGAAACTAAGTCCCATCAACAATCCCACTACGTTGGCTTGACTGGCGGCGACTCTCCCAAAAGCTATACACCTTCCGCACCTGCACGGGTGAAAACACCGTGCTAAGCGATAACGCTTAGTGGGAAAACAAACAACAATAATATGGACGGCCATTCACAATAGTTGTCAAGGCAAATCACATACGAAATGGCATACTGAATAGCATAAGATATAATCACAATAGAATCTCACTTATAACTATTCAAAGGTTCAATAAACATATTCATATGCCAACAGATTCATATGATATGCTCATAATAGTCATTTAGATTCAAATACTTATAATCATACTCATTCGGATACACATTCTCATAATCATATCAGAACAATTCATAACACCTGCTGACTCACAGTAGTGGCTAACGAGTAAACGCGTAGCAGTACCTTACGGGTATGAATCGAAAAACAATATCACATTTTCTCTTTTCAAAACATTTTACAAAGGGATCTTAAACAAGATACATACACGTAGAAGTTCGCGAGGAACTAAATGGGGACCTGATCAGGGTCCAGAACAATACAAAGGCTGCAGCAAAAGGACTCTTTTAGGCATGCCTAACTATCCACTAGACTGACTCTTGCAGGTCATGCATAATCCATCAAATCACATTCAAGTATAACATATTGTTTATAAAGGAGAACCATGAACTTAGATATGCATAACACATTGTATTTAAACCTAACATCCAATATAATTTGATGAGGCACCAAAAAATACAATTTAACATTAATAGGTAATTGAAATGAAACCAAATAAGGTTTAGACCAATAATAAATGAAAAAAGAATTAAAAAGATAAAAATTGAAAACTTCAAAATTTACAGGGCAGAGACGCTTTACACGGTGGTATGATATACCCTTACCGCCGTGTAAAACATCCTACACGGGGGTAAGGTGAAACCATACTGCCGTGTAACATGCCAGACACAAAAGGCAGAATGCTTTTACATTGCGGTATGGAGAATCCATACCCCCGTGTAAAATGCACAGCCCAGAATCCCTTCACGACAAAATGACTTTACACGGCGGTATGAAGAGTCCTTACCGCCGTGTAAAATCACGGATAAGCAATACTGAAGGAAAACTCACGATTCACATGGTGGTATGCAATACCATACCGCCGTGTTGATCGACCCAAACCCAGAAAATTCCCAAAATTTCAACCCAACTCACACACAAATCAATCATACTTCAAAATTAGACAACAAACTCATAAAAAATCATCTTAAAGCCCACATTTATAAACTCATAAATCTCAAGTACTACATGCAATGAACATGATTTAATCACACCAACCAAAAACCAGCACTTATAATCCAAAGCATAATCAAATGCATATATCATTCAAATCAAATTACAATCTAAGTTTCTTAACTCAACATGATCAAAACTCATGTTATACAAACCAACATAGTCTTCAATAACCATAACATTTCCAGAAAGACCAACAAAAGTAAAATCATCAAATACACATAATTTTTCCCAAACAAAATCCCAAACCTATAATTCCTTTGCTCTAACTTAGTGAGCACTACTACCACTCGCCTTCTCCTTTCCTTTGGGATCGCGAGGAGGCTCAACTAACCAAGAACACCCAACAAAGATACACAAATACAAAACCTAAATCAAAACCCAATCTAAACAAAACAAGAACAATAAAAGAAGAAGATGAAGAAGAAACCAACAATACATACCAATCTAATCTCAAGGGGATGATCAATTTCCACCATCACACTTAAATCCAAGTTAGGGCACCAAGTGAAGAGAAAAGAGGAAGAAGGAGATGAAGAGAGGAAGAGGGAACGGGAAAGAGACAACAATTTGCTGCTCTCTTTTCTCTCTCCTTCTCTTTATTATCCATTTCCTATTCCTAGCCACGTGTCACATTTTGGTTGGTGGAATTTGACCATTCACACCCAACAAACATACATGCTATCACACATAAGACCAATCCACATAACTCACACCCTACAACCATAAGCTCATGCACACACTATTACAACCCAATGCACATACACCCTACTAACATATATGCACCCATACAATATTACAGCTCAGAAAATATGTATTTTACCCAAAATGCCCTTAATACATGCCAAAACTCTCACACATACACACATACACATGGCAAATATGGCTCAAACTATTAGGGGGGAATCGGGATGTTACAACTCTCCCCTACTAACAAGAATTTCGTCCTCAAAATTCTCACCTGAACTGAACAAATGCGGATACTGAATCCTCATTGTCGCCTCTAGTTCCCAAGTCACTTCCTCGACTCCGTGATGTTGCCAAAAAACCTTGACCAGAGGGATTTGCTTGTTTCTCAACTGTCTCACTTCCCGAGTTACAATAGACTTCGGTTCTTCATTATAGGAGTAATCCGGCTGAATTCAGACATCTTGAATTGACAATACATGCGATGGATCTGATCTATACCGTTGAAGCATGGAAACATGGAAGACGTCGTGCATTTTAGCCAACTCCATCGGTAAAGCCAACCTATAGGCTACCGGACCAACTCTATCCAAAATTTTAAAAGGTCCAATGAACCGAGGACTAAGTTTACCTTTCTTGCCAAACCGCAATACTTTCCTCCAAGGTGAAACCTTAAGGAAAACTTTGTCCCCGACCTCAAACCGAATATCCTTTCTCTTCAGATTGGCATAGGATCTCTGCCTATCCTTAGCCACCTTCAGATTCCGCTGCACAACTCTGATCTTCTCTTCGGTATCTCTAATCATCTTTGGCCCAATAAAAGATCTCTCGGTTAACTTTGTCCAACAAACTGAAGTCCTATACCGTCGACCATACAAAGCCTCAAACGGGGACATACCAATGCTCGACTGATAAATATTGTTGTAGGCAAACTCCATAAGCCGTACATACTGATCCCAACTGCCAGAAAAATCCAAAGCACAAGCCCGAAGCATATCCTCTAAAATCTGGATAACTCACTTGGACTGACCATCTGTCTGAGGATGAAACGCTGTACTGAAATTCAACTTGGTACCCATAGCTCTCTTCAATTCTTTATAGAACTTAGATGTGAACCTTGGATCCCGATCTGAAACTATCGACAACGGCACACCATAAAACCGAACTACCTCATCCACATGCACACTGGCCAACTTATCCATCGAGTAATCCACTCTATGCGCATACTTTGTAAGCCAATCCACAATAACCCAAACCGAGTTATGCTTCCTTTGAGTCACTGGCAAACCCGACACAAAATCCATGGCAATATCATCTCATTTCCACTGAGGAACGAATAAAGGAGTGAGCAATCCCGAAGGGACTTGATGTTCAGCCTTTACCTGTTGACACGTCAAACACTTTGCCACGAACTCTACAATAGCTCTCTTCATCCCAGACCACCAGTAGAACTGCTTTATATCTCGATACATCTTCTCACTACCAGGATGCATAGTAAAGACCGTAGTATATGCCTCACTCAAAAGTTTCTTTCTTAACTCATCATTCTCAGGCACACACAAGCGATCCCTATACATAAGCACCCCATCCAAAACTGAAAACTCAGACTGCTTACCCTGCTGAACCTCTTGTAAAACCCGCTGCAATCTAACATCATCTTTCTGAGCATACACAATAGACTGTTTCAAAGTAGGCTGCACTCTCAATTGGGCAACCAAAGCACCATTTGAATCAAATCTCCATCTGAACCGCCTCAAGAATAAAGCCGAAACTGACTTCCGACTCAAAGCATCCGCAACCACATTGGCTTTACCCGGATGGTAATCCACAATGCAATCATAGTCCTTGAACAACTCTAACCATCAACGTTGTCTCATGTTCAACTCTTTCTGTGTGAGGAGATACTTCAAACTTTTATGGTCTGTGAAAATCCTACACTTCTCCCCATACAGATAATGCTGCCAAATCTTCAAAGCAAAGATCACAGCCGCCAATTCCAAATCATGCATCAGATAGTTCTTCTCATGTGATTTCAACTGACGAGACACATAAGCCACTACTTTACCCTCTTGCATCAACACACATCCGAGTCCAATACCCGAAGCGTCACTGTACATCACAAACTCTTTACCCGAGGTGGTTGAGTCAGTACAGGAGCTTCAACTAACAAACTCTTCAACCTCTCAAAGCACAGCTGACATCTATTCGACCATTCAAATCTGACTCCTTTCCTCAACAATCTAGTCATAGGAGCCGCTATGACCGAAAAACCCTTCACAAACCGACAGTAGTAGCCTGCCAAACCAAGGAAGCTTCTCACTTCAGGAACATTCCTAGGTGCTTTCCAATCTACAATTGCCTCAATCTTAACTGGATCCACTTGGATACCCTTAGCTGACACAATATGACCCAAGAAAGACACTTCTCGAAGCTAAAAGTCACACTTACTTAGCTTTGCAAACAAACGATGCTCCCTCAACACTTGCAATACTAACTGAAGATGCTCTTCGTGCTCATTCTCATCCTTCGAGAAAACTAAAATGTCATCTATAAACACTACTATAAATCGGTCTAGATATGGCTTAAACACTCGGTTCATCAAATCCGTAAAAGCCAAGGTGCATTGGTTAAACCAAACAGCATCACAAGAAACCCATAATGGCCATACCGCCTCCAAAATGCAGTCTTAACCACATTCGCATCCTGAACTTGCAACTGATAATAACCCGATCGAAGGTCAATCTTGGAGAAGACACCTGCACCTTTAAGCTGATCAAACAAATCCTTGACTCTAGGCAAGGGATACTTGTTCTTCACTGTGACCTTGTTAATTTGCCTATAGTCGATACACATCCTTAATGAACCATCTTTCTTTTTAATAAACAAAATCGGTGCTCCCTATGGAGATATGTTGGGTCGAATAAACCCCTTATCCAATAGCTCTTGTAGCTGAGTTTTGAGTTCTCTCAACTCTACAGGAGCCATTCGATAAGGTGCTTTCGAAATGGGCGAAGTACCCGGCATAATCTCTATGGACAACTCCACTTCTCTTTTGGGAGGCAAACTAGGCAAATCACTCGGAAACACATCACCAAATTCCCTAACAACTGGGATATCCTCAATCTCAACCTGATCATGCTTAAAGTCCAAAACAACTGCTAAGAATGCCTCACAACCTTTCCTCATAAATTGCTTAGCTTGCATGGAGAAAATCACATTACTTAAAGAACTCAAACCCAAACCTTTGACAACAACAGAAGACTGATCTCTATCTCGCAACACAACTACCTTTCTATGACAATCAACAACAGCCCATTGCTTACTAAGCCAATCCATACCCAAAATCAGATTAAACTTCTGAAAAGGCAACTCAATCAAATCAGCAGGAAACTCAACTCCCTGAACCAGAAGGGGACAATTCCTATGCACTCTACTCACATTGACACTATGCCCTAAAGGACTGGTCACACAAACCTCATAATCTAACTGATCAACATCATGCATCTTACCAAACAATATACTTGTGCACAAATATGAGTGTGTGGAGCCAGGGTCAATTAGAGCATATAACTCAGTGTTAAAGAGTAGGAACTTACCAGCAATCACATTAGGGGCATCTTGCTCATCCCGAGCTCTCATAGCATAAGCTCTAGCAGGAACCGTCAAAGGATGATCAATAGACTTTGATGGAGCTCCCTCTCTATGCCGACCGCCTCGACCTCTACCTCGGCCTCTACCACGACTAGCTTGCGGAGCATTAGAACCAACTCTGCTAGCCTCACGCTGATCACCAGAAGTCTCATTAAGCCTCGAACAATTTGCCAAGTAGTGATCAGTGCTACCACATCTGAAACAACCACCTGTGAGCCACCTACACTCACCCCAATGGCTCTTACTGCAGTGCAAAGACTCAGGCAACATATCAGTCCTCACACCAGAACCACCTCTGCTTGCACTAGAACCCATGGCAGAACCTTGCCTTCTGCCTCTCGAAGCCGGACCTGCGGACTCATCATACGGGTTCCTAAACCTCTTACCCGATGATGATGACGATGATCCACCACGAGGGGGATTCCTCTTCTGAGCTCTCTCTCTCAAAATAGACTCAGATCTCTCAACCCGCATAGTTGCTTGCACAATCTGATAGTACCCAATACTTGGAGTACTCATCAGAGAAATAATCATAGCTCTTAACGACTCATTCAAACCGGCTTCAAAATGCCTACATCTGAACTCTTCAGTCAGAATACCTTCAGAAGCATACTTAGCCAAACGATTGAACTCTTTCTCAAATTCAGATACTGACATACCCCTTTGCTTCAAACTCAGAAACTGTGCCCACTTGGCATCCTTATACTCCCTAGTCACATACTTATTGGTGAATTCTCTCTCAAAGAACTCCCATGTAACCGGGTCAGGCAACTGAGGATGCCTACGGACCAATTTCCACCAATCATAGGCAGACCCCTGAAGTCAAGCCACAACACTCTCAACTTGCCTATCAGCAGGACACCTAGTCTCCTCAAACACTTGCTCTACTTTCTCAATCCATTTCTCAGCACGCTCAGACTCATCCAAACTGGTACCATAGAAATCCTCTGCACCAGCTCTCCTCATGCTTTCTAAAGGGGCTCTCGGAGCAGTTACCCTACCCAAGACTCGAGCCATGTCCTGAGAAATCTTCAACATTGCCTCGAAGGGCATGGCTGCGGTCTCAGGCTGAACCCTATGAGTTTGAGCCGAACCAGACACTGAAGGATCAACTGCTTGGGGATTCACACTTTCAGCGGACCCCTCAAGCGACCCACGAAAAAAATCAAAATCCATCTAAAAGAAAGACAAAGACAACCGCATTAGCCAACACAATCCTAAACATATGTCTAAACACGACAATCACCTAGAAAATGCCTAAACCGGAGCTTTGATACCAAAAACTGTAACACCCCCTTCCCATACATAGGAGAACCCCTCCGTGAGGGAGTGAGAACCCGTACAAGAAGGGGTGTCATGCCAAACAGCACGGTACATACATGCATATAAACAGCGGAAATTAAAACTTTAAAACAAAAAGATCATTCATTCATAGAATAACAATATTCAATTACATAACTGTTCTGATACCAACAATAATTACATCATTCAGAGATACATAACGGAACCTTACAAAATACTATATACAAGAGAGATCACTATTACAAAATAATGATGATACAAAAAGGAAAATAAGTCCTATCAACAATCCCACTGTGTTGGCTTGACTGGCGGCGACTCTCCCAAAAGTTATACACCTTCCGCACCTGCACTGGTGAAAACATCGTGCTAAGCGATAATGCTTAGTGGGGAAACAAACAACAATAATATGGACGGCCATTCACAATGGTCATCAAGGCAAATCACATATGAAATGGCATACTGAATATCATAAGATATAATCACAATAGAATCTCATTCATAACCATTCAAAGGTTCAATAAACATATTCATATGCCAATAGATTCATATGCTCATAATAGTCATTTAGATTCAAATACTTATAATCATACTCCTTCGGATACACATTCTCATAATCATATCAAAACATTTCATAACACTTGCTGACACATAGTAGTGGATAACGAGTAAACGCATAGCAGTACTTTACGGGTACAAATCGAAAAATAATATCACATTTTCTCTTTTTAAAACATTTTACAAAGGGATCTTAAACAAGATCTATACACGTAGAAGTTCGCGAGGAACTAAACGGGGACCTGATCAGGGTCCAGAACAGTACAGAGGCTGCAACAAAAGGACTCTTTTAGGCATGCCTAACTATCCACTAGACTGACTCTTACAGGTCATGCATAATCCATCAAATCACAATCAAGTATAACATATTGTTTATAAAGGAGAACCATGAACTTAGATATGCATAACACATTGTATTTAAACCTATCATTCAATATAATTTGATGAGGCACCAGAAAATACAATTTAACATTAATAGCTAATTGAAATGACACCAAATAAGGTTTACACCAATAATAAATGAAAAAGGAATTAAAAAGACCAAAATTGAAAACTTCAAAATTTGCAGGGCAGAGACATTTTACACGGCGGTATGATATACCCTTACCGCCGTGTAAGACATCCTACACGAGGGTAAGGTGAAACCATACCGCCGTGTAATATGCCACACACAACATGCAAAATGCTTTTACACGGTGGTATGGAGAATCCATACCCCTATGTAAAATGCACAGCCCAGAATCCCTTCAAGGCAAAATGACTTTACACGACGGTATGAAGAGTCCTTACCGTCGTGTAAAATCACGGACAAGCAATACTGAAGGAAAACTCACGATTCACACAGTGGTATGCAATACCATACCGCCGTGTGGATCGACCCGAACCCAAAAAATTCCCATAATTTCAACCCAACTCACACACAAATCAATCATACTTCAAAATTAGACAACAAACACATAAAAAATCATCTTAAAGCCCACATTTATAAACTCATAAATCTAAAGTACTACATGCAATGAACATGATTTAATCACACCAACCAAAAACCAGCACTTATAATCCAAAGCATAATCAAATGCATATATTATCCAAATCAAATTACAATATAAGTTTCTTAACTCAACATGCTCAAAACTCATGTCATACAAACCAACATAGTCTTCAATAACCATAACATTTCCAGAAAGACCAACAAAAGTAAAATCATCAAATACACATAATTTTTCCAAAACAAAATCCCAAACCTATAATTCCTTTGCTCCAACTTAGTGAGCACTACTACCACTCACCTTCTCCTTTCCTTTGGGATTGCAAGGAGGCTCAACTAACCAAGAACACCTAACAAAGATACACAAATACAAAACCTAAATCAAAACCCAATCTAAACAAAACAAGAACAATAAAAGAAGAAGATGAAGAAGAAACCAACAATACATACTAATCTAATCTCAAGGGGATGATCAATTTCCACCACCACACTTGAATCCAAGTTAGGGCACCAAGTGAAGAGAAAAGAGGAAGAAGGAGACGAAGAGAGGAAGAGGGAACGGGAAAGAGACAACAATTTGCTGTTCTCTTTTCTCTCTCCTTCTCTTTATTACCCATTTCCTATTCCTAGCCACGTGTCACATTTTGGTTGGTGGAATTTGACCATTCACACCCAACAAACACACATGCTATCACACACAAGACCAACCCACATAACTCACACCCTACAACCATAAGCTCATGAACACACTATCACAACCCAATGCACATACACCTTACTAAGATATATGCACCCACACATTATTACAGCCCATAAAACATGCATTTTATCCAAAATACCCTTAACAGATGCCAAAACTCTCACACATGCACACATACACATGGCAAACATGGCTCAAACTATTAGGGGGGGAATCGGGGTGTTACAAATGGAATGTAATGCCATTTGAATTATAAAAAATATTTCATCAGAAATTCAACAAGTAATGAATCATATTTTCAACCTCTATTCTGATTACACTATAGTACATGTAGATGATGTCCTAGTATTTTCTACATATATAGAACAAAATTTTCAGTATCTAGAAAAATTTTGCAATATTATTAAACATAATGGATTGGGTTTATCAACCTCTAAAAAGAAGTTATTCCAAATAAGAATTAGATTTTTAGGATATATATTAAAAGAAAAAATAAAACCCATATCTAAAACCATAGAATTCGACAATAAGTTCCATGATGAATTGACAGATAAAAATCAGCTTCAGAGCAACAATCGATCGGGATATCATGGCTTTTCAATTAATGGGGCTTGAATATCTTGGGACCCTTCCTATAAGGCAAGAGGTAGATGAATTATGACTGAACGTCTTTAAGTCAGAATCCGAGATTGAGGTAAAGCCAATAGTAAACAAGTAGATTAAGGCAGAGCCAATAGTGAACATCACCACAAGCCAGATCAAGAGCTTCATCTGGAAAGAAATTATTTGCAGATATGGGTTGTCGGAAGTATTCATCATTGATAATAGCAAGCAATTTGACAACTTTGTATTTTGAGATTTTTATGCCAACTTGAAAATACAATTAATATTCACTGAAGAACTAAACAACATCCTTTGCTTTTACAGGACATCTCCCAGATCGGGAATGCACCAAATGCCCTTTACCCTAGTATACAGGTTGGAGGCAGTCATTTTAGTGGAAATTGGTCAACCCTCATACAGAACAAAATTCTACTACGAGCAAAATAATTAAGAAGAAATGAGACTAGAGCTCGATTTGTTAGAAGAAAAAAGAAAGGACGCTAAAGCCAAGATAGTAGCGTACAAGCAAAAAATTACCCAATATTACAATGCCAAAGTGAAGCCTAGAGCCTTCAATATTGGAAATATAGTGCTAGGAAAGAAAACATTGGGTGAGAAAATTCTGGCATAGGCAAACTTATGCCTAACTGGGTCGTTAATCCTAGCGCTTCCAAGTTGCGAACTTAGGAGGGATAAGACATCCTGTGGACTTGGAATGTGAAATTCCTCAAAAAATATCAAATGTAACTTCAAAATTTTGAATTGAACCCGATCACTATATTTGATTGAAGAATACATTCATTTCATGTAAGCTTTATTGATCATGTGTGCTCTGGTGATTAATGACATCTTATGGAATTCCACGATGCAATTGATTATACCCTAATGGAAACATTTAACTTACTACTTAAATATTACATGTGGAACAATTAATGCTTAAATATGAAAAGCTTACAAAGCAATAATGCGTTAATCACAATTCATTACAAGTTATTATGAACATTTGCAAAAAATCACATTTTTTACTTAGTCATTCTCTGCTTTAAGAAATGAATGAATTTGTACAAGAATACTTAGTGAAAAATAACACGAAGAAAATAAATAACACCATAAATAAGTTTAAAGAGCAAAATAAAATTCTATTCAATCAAGTGTAAAAACATTACAAAAAAATGAATTTCAAATTATTGTCTTAAAAGATTACAAAATTTTACAAAACTACAACTAATCATCTATATTATAGGTTCCGACCTATCACCCCTAGTGCTTGATCTCTTGCTACTTCAACTTGCTGATCTTCTCCTGTAACACCCTAATATCATTAAAATTATCACTTACCCATAAGTTTACATACACCATATTCATATTATATTCTTTTCTAAAATAATGTACATTACAACTTTACCAACTTTCCTTTCATATGATTTACATATTATTCCAAAGAAAGCTTAGTGGAGTAATAAGCTCAATGAGACATACTCATTTGTAAATTCCATATCACAAATGTTTTCCCACATTCGTCAAGTCTCATAGCATTAACAATGTAATTAATTCAAATAATTTTCAAAGGGATAATTCTTACTCCCAACACACAAGTTTTGGATCAAGAAATAATTAAGTTGTAACGCCCTGAAAATTTTGACGTTGTGAATAGTTACTCAATAGATAAATTTTTTTTATCAAAGGCTAGTTTAGACCCAAAAGACTTGGGATTTTCTTTAGAATTTACATAATTAAATATATGAATAATTTTAGTTAAAGATATATATATATATATATATAAAATAAATGTATGTAATTATACAAAGATAAGTAAATAATAAAATAATAATAATACATAATATTCCATCAGTGTAGATTTATCTAGAGAAATAAAGAAAAAAAAAAGATGGAGAGAAAGAATAAGTGAGAAAAGAAATCGGGGAATAAAAAAACGAAGAGAACACAGAAAGGAGGGGGAAGGGGGAAAGGGAACAAAACACGGTGAGAGCGAAAGAGAGAGAGAAAGAGTGTGACGGAGGGGCAGCGACGACAACGACTGCGAGCGGACCGCCGTTCTCTGCAGCACTGGCCAGCCCAATTGATCGGGTCCCTCGTTCACGAAGACAGACCCGATTTTGAGAGAGAAGATCGAATATTCTTCCTCCTGTTCTAGCCACCTTCGTCGACTGGTGGTGATACGTAAGGCGACGAATGACTCCTAACAGTGAGGCAAGCCTTCCAGTATAACTCCCGCCTCCTCACTCGCCGACAATGGGGAGATCAGCATTGAAGTAAGCCGAATCTTCTGAGGGCGATTGTGGTCAAACGGTGCAGTGTACCGGCACGTGACCACCAGCAATGGAGTCCTGACACCATGAGCTTCAAGCTGGCAATGGTGGTGTCTCCGGTGGTGCTTCGACGAAGCTCCGGTAACTAGTAAAGTGGATCAAAAAGAGCAAAAATTGACTAAAAAAAAATAGTAAGTCACTATCAAGTTTATCTTTCCTTATGAATTTATATAAATTAAATTTGTTAGAGATTACTTTATAAAATTTCAGTATGTGAGAATATGTATTTTATTTAAATTGAATTGTTTGTTTGGTTGGTTGATGACTTTGCTTGGCCAAACTGAAATTAAATTAACATATGTAAGTTTAGGGGTGCATGTAAGAAATATGGAAGTTGTAAACTATTTTGCATTTGATGAGTTGGTAATAAATAGATTTATTTGCGTGTTAAGATTTAATTAGTAAATAGTTTTATAACCGTTAAGTTTTTGAATATGAATTGGCATTGTACAATATTATGTAAATATACATATATAGGTATTAATGCTATATTTGTTGATGTGTGCTTAGTTGGTAAAGATTGGGATGTTAAATGGAAACTTACTTATAATTATTTAAAGCTTCCCTAATATCGTTGAATATATGTGTTGTTTTTACATTAGGATTTGCTTAGTCTATGCTTGAGTAAAAAGTGAATGTTTGAAGTCTTTAGATACGTATTTAAATTTGCTCATAGGATTGAATTACATAAAAATATATATTTATGTATATGTAATAATAACAAGGAAAAACAGCTATAATTAGCAGGTATGTTAATATTGGACATGTAGAATAGAAAAATCGATGGAAAATGATATAGGTGGTGAAGTAGCCATAAAGTTCACATTATGTAACTAATAGGTATAAGCATAATGTATGGAATTTTAGTGAAATAAAATTATAGAAATGAATTTGGAGTTAAAATAAGGTAAATGGTGGACAAAATTAATATTAACGAACTTAATTTAATAAGGTGCGCCTAGGGAAAACATTATGTAAGTTTGTGAAGAATTTTATATATGTATGTTTTAAATGAATTAATAGTACAATTGGGTAGTACATAACTTAGGAACGTAATAGAAATTAAAGGGAAGTAAGGTAATAAGCAATTTAAGTGGAGAGGTATTAAAGAGCTGAATCATGATATGGAACTTGACATTTTGCATGTTATCGGAATGTGATTGACATTTGAATTGCAAAAATGTCACGATAGTGTATGATTTTGAGAAATTGATATGATAAAGAATGGTATCGTTGTCGCATAAGACAAATATAATCTCGATTTGAAATTTTATTATGTAATTATAATTGTGTAAAATATTTTGGATATTAAAGTATGAGTGAAAATAGTATTGATGCCCTTAGTAAACGATAGGAAACATGGGTAGGATATAATTGGCCGGCCATAGGGATGTAATTTATTTGGAGTGTCGATTGGATTTTGAATATTTATTTGGAGTGTCGATTGGATTTTGAATATTTATTCGGAGTGTCAGGTGGATATTGAATATTTATTTGGAGTGTAGGATGGAAAATTTGATTGGTATATTGGGCAGTGCATTCAGTTATTGTAAGTTATTAAGAACCTACATATAGGGATTAAAGTGCAGTGCCAGGTATAAACCACTTCAATCTTAGTCCGTGTATCCTCTCGATGTGTTCCTTCAGATTACTTTGGGCAAATAAAAATTTGGATTAAATAGGCGATGCTACTAAATGATCTTACAAAATTAATGGCATGATGGATGTACCCTTAAGGATGAAATGGTAAATGAATGCCTGGAATAATAGTACGTATAATAAAATAATTAAGTAAACACTAAATTTAGATAAGAATAATACATGTACGACTTATTATGTGATTCTGCGTGATATCTGAATGTGAATACGATATTTGGGTTGTGAAAATGCTATGATAATGTATGATATCGAGAAATGTTCATAATTATCATGGTGATTTATTATGATTGTGTTTATTTTATATGAGAATCGTATAAATATATTGTTAATGTCCACTTATAAGAAGAATGGTAATATAATGTATTTGACAAGTTAAAATTGTTATGCAACTTAATAATGTATTGTAATATTGCAAGAAAATAAGAAATGCTTCCCGATAATAATGTAAATTCATGTAGGCGATAAATTAATGCTGAAATAAGTGATAAATTGTATTAGGAATTAATGATTTATATAAATCCTTTCATTAATGTGTTTAAGTATGAAAAAAAATAAAAATAGATATATGTCGGCATATGTGATAGTATCATGTATTAGCATGTTAAGGAATTGAGCAAGTAGAACTACATGGTTATTATTCTCGATTTTTGGGATACGTAGAAAGCTTGAAATAAATATTTTAAATCCGAACCAAATCATAGAAAACTAATAGATACACAAAAGTTCTAAATAGTATTATGATTGGAGCCTGACGTAAGGTTACGTTCGATTATACCCTGAGAATACTGAAGTATAGTAACAAGTATCCAATTATGAATTTATGTATGGGTTATGAGTTTCGATTATACCCTGAGAATACTGAAGTATAGTAACAAGTATCCAATTATGAATTTATGTATGGGTTATGAGTTGTTATGTATGTTTAATAATGAATTGTGGTTGATTAATTGTGGAATTTGTACTATTGGAGGTTGTGGAAGTATTTAAATATTTATTGGGAGTATAATTTAAAATTTTGCAAGAAAATTAGAACCTATAGTAATCGTTATGCTGCTGGATTTTATTTTACCAATGAATAATGGTTTTTATTTATTTATTTATTAAGTCAGTGCCGCCACGAGAAGCAATTGGAATTAATGTGAGGAAAAAAAATTGCCCTAATTTAATTAAATAATTAATCGAGAATAAAATCAAGAATACCAGTGCGCGTGACATGCCGATACTCGATCCATCGTTCGGGTACAGGGTGTTACACAAGTGATATAATCAAGTGATATAATCCCCTCATGTTTTCTTACAACATTATGGAAACCTGGCCCAACTCATACGTACCCACTTATATAATATTAAGTGCATTGCAAAACATCTTATATTAAAACCCCCAATTTTACAATTTAAATTTAATTTGATCATTTAACGCACGTCATTTACATGCCAGTTTCATGTATTACACATATGCTTAATTCAATAATTTTATCAAGCATGCTTTAGTATAAATTTAAAAGTCATTTTATCGTCTATTAGATCATCATAATTTATTTCATTACTTTTAGTTCCAGCATAAGCATATCAAATCCTCTTTAATACCCTATTATATGGCAGCTTATTTCTAGCTCAATTTTGCCTGTCCCCTTCGCCGGTCACTGGAGACTCGCCAGAGCTTCGTTGGTGATGACACAACCACCATCAGAAGTGATAAAGCTAGAAATATCTTTATCTGAAGAGGAGAGGTAGGACCGATCGGATGAGAAAAATCATGCAAGAAAGAGTGCCCGGTCGGACCAGGCGTAAGCACTCCGAAACTTAAGTTAGTAGCTTAGAGAGAGAAAGTGCTTTTAGAGATAGAATGCTGGAGATTCAATACCTGGTGCCATCGTTGGCTCGGCTATTTATAAGAGACAGTTGAGGTGCACTTGAGTGCTTGGGATGTGATAACTGGCAGTCAGAGTAGGTGTGCGGCGAAGTGACAGGGAGCAGTTAATGGGCATGGGTGCTGCCTTGTGTCAGACGGCTGATGGGACTAGCGGTCACATCAGCCGATCGGGCGTGTGCGCTACCTTGGAGCTCACGCCTGCTACTTCTCTGCTATTGGGCCTTGGGCCTTGCCAACAGACTGGGCCGACTGGATGGGCCTTTATGCAAATGATATTTGCAGGGTTATCACTTGTCCCCCCTCAAACTGGTCCGATCGGGCATAAATTTGCCTAGAGTGAATCAGTTTGGATAGTGCCCGCTTCTAGTCGTTCCGCTCGGGAGACATACGTTGGCGGGACTTTTGAATTTTGCATGGCGCTTTTTCTGAAGTGACGTGCTTGTTTGTACAGCTGTCTGCATTCAATGCTATGCGTGCTCCGAGGGTGACGCTTCGTTCTTCGTACAGCCATTATGTCTTTGGTACACGTGGCGCGCTGCTAGTGGCGAGACCTATAAATATGGCAATTCCTGTGCAGTTTTCTCTTCACTTTTGCAATCCCTAGCGAAGCTCTGCCAAAATTTTTTCTTGCTCTCTTCTAGCAAACCTCTTTACCTTCTTCCGAAAATTTTTCAAGTTACACACTATCAAGTAAGTACCTCCTTCGCCTTGCTCTTCAATTTCTTCCTTTGTTTTTGATTTTTCATCTGCATTCATTCATTCCCTTTAGAAGTTAAGGATTTGTTCTTCTGCCTTCTTCCCTTCATAAAAAATGGCTTCCAGTAGCAGCCCATTCATAGATAGAAGTTTCATGGAGGAGTATAGGGGTAGGACACCCGTTGAATGCTGCTCCCGACTGAGCCCCAGGGAGGTGGCTGAGATTCCTGCCAAATATGGGTTTCCAGATGACATTTTTGTGATACCGAGCGCTGATTCTATGGCGGTGACGGAGGGGCCCTTTAGGAAGGATGAGAACGAGCGGTTCATCTGCCACTTGTGGAGTTTGGATGCAGGAATGCGTTTCCCTTTCGGCGCATTTGAGATTGCTGTCCTGAGGGGTTATGGCATTGCCCCTAACCAACTGCATCCAAACGGGTGGAGAACGGTGGCGTGCTTTAGAATCTTGTGTATCCTGGAGGGAGTGGCGCCAACCCTTGACTTGTTCAGCCATTTTTTCTACATCTCGTGTCGGAGTGATGGAACGGAGTATTTCTTCACCAGCCGACCGAGGAAGAAACTCATTAATGTCCCCACTTCCATGAAAGGCTTTAAAGAGAGATATTTCCTGGTCGGGAGGATTGGAGGATTTGGGGTCAGCTTAACCCGATCGGGAGAGGCCAACATTTTAAAGGACCTGGCCGCTGGGCAATCCATATATGAGGCCGACATCCAGAAGTTGATGGGTGCCGTGGCTCAAAATGGAGGGCCTTTCGAGTCCAAACAATTGCTGCAGACATTGCATGAGCCCTCCAATGTTGAAGCTGCTGAAAACGTTCAACGTGAGAACTAGGATCGGAACAGAAGGGATAACATAGATTGTTATTCATGCATTGTATTGCATTTTATTTGTTGTTTTTACGAAAACTTATCTTGTTTGTGCTTGTTGCAGCTTCAATGGCTGGCGGGAATGATATGCCACAGCGAATCCTTGGTCGGGCCGTCGCCAAGAGGGAGGCCAAGCGGAAGGCTAAGGAGGAGAGGAAAAGGCGAAAGCTCTTGCCTGCTTCCAAGGTGCATAAATTGCAGCAAGGTGCTTCATCCGTTGCCACAATCGTCGCAGTTCCGATCTCTGCTGCCCCTCCCGCAACAGTAACTGCTACAAGTGCATGCCAAACTCCAATCATTACGGCTCCTTCGGAACCTTGTCCCAAAGTGGGAGATCAGCCCCTTCGCCGTCGAAGGATGATACTTGGAAATGAGTCAGAGGAGGAAGAGGTGCCTGGCGATGTCCGTCTTCCTGACCTTCAAAATTTGAGGGAGACGGCCCAGGGAAGACAAACACGAACGGACGAGGCCGAAAGGAAGCAGGCTGAGGAGGCCGCAAAGAAGCAAGCTGCTGATGTGGCGGCCAAAGGCAGAGCTATCGTGCTGAGTGAGCCAGCTCGATGTCCAGATAGGCGACCTATGTCGTTGAAGGATTTCTTGAAAGAGAACTTTGGTAGCAATTGGTCGATAAGCAACAAAGCAGTGATCAGTTATTTATACCGAGGTATTCTTCAAGAAGATGACTTCAAAGTCATGGGAGACCTTGGCTCGCTCGGCCGGGAGCTCGACTTGTTCAACCATCAGGCCCTGGAGGTAAGAATTTGGCTGCCTTGATTCGCGTTGCCTGAAAGGTGGCAAAATCTTCTTTCGCTGACATTGCATTCTTCTTCTTGCAGCTAATTCGGAGGGGTCAACGCTTGCATGGCTTGGCCAGCTTTTCTGAGGTAAAGGCGAAAGAGGCTGACAAGGCGAGGGGGGAGATGAGCACTTAACGGGAGGCCGTCCAACAAGAGAACTCCGCCCTCCGCGTGGAGGTGGCAGATCTTCATAAGGAGATCTCTGGCCTTCGTGAGGAGGTGGTGGTTGCGCGGAGGGAGGCCACCCGTCACACTGTAGAGCTACAGGCTAAGCTCACTAAGGCCGATCGGCTGAAGGGTGAGGTGGCATGCCTGACAGCTGAGAGTGATCAAAGCCAAAGATTCGAGGTGGAGGCGGCCAGATTGGACGCCGAGTGCAAGCTTTTGGGCACTGAGAAGGTCAAGGAGCAGGAGGAGAAGAACAAGGCACTTGCGGAGTGTGATCGGCTTCGCAACATTCTGGAGAACAAGGAGGTGTCCTGGGGGACAAAGCTTGAGGAGGAGCTTGCCTCTCGAGAGGAGCAACTTTTTGATCAACTAGGTGAAGCCCAAGCGAAATTGTTATCTCGGCTAATCTACGGGGCCGGGAGGCACTTTCTTGGTGCTGACCTTAACTGGATGGAGGATCCCACCAGTCTGCTCGATCCTCCATCTAGTGATGATGATGAAGAGGCTCCTCGAGAGGAGGCAACTGACGGAGCGCCCGTAGAGGGTCCCTTGCCGAAGGAAATCCAGCCGAATGTGCCTGAAGTTGGCATTTCTCCGCAAGCTGAGCCAATCCTTGAAGCCACTGCCGAGCCTTCTCAGCCGGTCGCTGACCCTCTTCACCCTGTTGTCGAGGAGAGCACAGAACCTTCCTCATATCAAGTCCCGGCTCCAGCTGAGTCAAATGTTGTAAATATAGAAACTTAAGTTAGGAATTGTAAACATGTAGAAATTTTTCTTCGTATACTTTACTCTTGTAAGTTGTATAATATACATTTCTCTTAATAAATGTTATTCATTTACTTATCATCATTTTTATTTTGCGTAAGTTGCAATTTAACTATGCATTCGCAAATCTTCAATAACTTGTAAAATTGCATAAAGTTGCTAAGCTTGAATATAGCTTTTGCTAAAACGCATATAATTTGCTAAAGTGAAAAATGTTAATGAATTTCGTATACTTCCTGAATTGGGATAATTTCCCAAGTTCAGTGACCGATTCGCCCATTCTGGCTTAGGATGCAGGATCAGTCGGCCATCTGGAACTACTCTTGAGTTAGACTTAGAATTAAGCGAATAGTTTCATTCGTCAAGTTAGTGTTTTATTTGCATTCCGGTCCGTGACTCGACACTTATCTTGGGAGAAACGTGTGCCTTAATCTAACCTTAGTGTTCGCATCTTGGATTCGGGATAGGCGTCGATTCTAGTGAATCAGTCAGCATGATCAGAGTGCCTTTCGTATTTTCAGATCGGAATATGGCCAATCATAACGGATGGGATCGACATTAGGTTCGTGTTTTCCGCATCTTCAAGTCGGGACAATCGTCAACCCTAGCGGTCGAACTATCGAAAGTTTTGCTTCTTTCCGTATCTTGGGATCGGGAATTGCATCGATCCTAACGGGTTTTGTACTTGTAAAGAAGTGAGTTCCGACTTTCGCATTTTTGGCTCAGGATGGACATCGAGCCTAGCATATAAGTTATATCATGCATAAATTAAACAAGATGAGGTAAAAAACCTCTTTACTAATTGAACAACTAGCGAATATGGATACATCATTATAAATGGTACTTTTTAAGTACTTCGACATTTCAGCTTCTGGGGACGTCTTGCCCTTCTATAGTTCGGAGCCTATATGTGCTCGGGCTTAAGACTTTGGAGACCTCGTAGGGCCCTTCCCAATTTGGCATCAGCTTGCCCACTCCCGCGTTTCCTGAGCCTAAGCCCGCCTTTCTGAGCACCAGATCGCCGACATTGAAGGTTCTGGACCTCACCTTAGCATTGTGGTATCTGGCAACTCTTTGCTTATAGGCAACAATCTTGGTGTAGGCGTCCTCCCTCTTTTCTTCTACCAGATCTAGATCTTGGCATTTTTCTTGAGCGTTCATCTGCTCGGAATAAAGCGCCGATCGGTAAGATGGGAGGCCAACCTTTACCGGTATCATTGCTTCGGAGCCATAGACAAGGGAGAATGACGTTTGATGAGTGCCTGTCCTTGGTGAAGTTCTGTATGACCACAGGACACTCTGCAGTTCCTCAGTCTAGTTGCTCTTTGCCTCGCCCAGTCGCTTTTTCACCCCTTCCAAGATGGTCCGATTGGAGACTTCAATCATTCCATTGCTTTGGGGATGAGCGACTGACGTGAACCTCAGGTTGATGTTTAGACCTTGGCAAAAATTTCTTAAAGTGGAGCTGTTGAACTGCTTGCCATTATCTGCAATAAAAACATTGGGTAAGCCATACCTGCAGATGATGTTCTTCCACGTGAAGTTCTTGACCCTCTCAGCTATGATTGTGGCTATAGGTTCAGCCTTAATCCATTTGGAGAAGTGGTTAACCGCTACTATGAGGAACTTCATCTACTTTTTGCCTTGGGGAAAGGGTCCCAAAATATCGAGGCCCCACTGATTAAATGGCCAGGTTATCCCGATCGGCTGTTGGTCCGCTCCGTGCTACCTTATGATCCTCCCATGTATCTGGCATTGTGGGCATCTCCTCACTTTTTCTTGAGCATCTTTGAGCATGCTGGGCCAGTAGTAGCCCGTCTGAAGGGCTTTTCTCGCTATAGCTCTGCTCGCCTCATGTGCGCCGTATATGCCTTCATGGAGTTCTCTAAGGATGTAGTCTCCCTCTTCCTCTGCCACGCATTTGAGCCAAGGGTAGCTGAAAGCTTTCTTATACAAATCACCGTTAATGATGGAATAATTAAGGGATTTTCGTGATACCTTTCGAGCTTCGTCTTTGTCCTTCGGCAGCTGACCTGTTTGAAGGTACTGCTTGATTGGGCTCATCCAGGTTTCGTCCCCTTGGTCAATCTCCATCATCTTCGGCTCGTCTAGGGAGGAGGAAGTTTGGTCAATGACGGCAATGTTTTCCTCTACAACACTTTGATCGGAGGCAGACATCTTTGCTAGCCGATCGGCCTCTGATGTTTGATCTCTTGACACTTTCTGGAGAACCCATTCTGACCCAGTTTCCTCAAGTGTTCTGAAGGCAGCCTTGACTTTTGCTAAGTACTGGATCATACTAGATTCTCTTGCCTCAAAGGTGCCCATGACCTTGCTCGTTACCAGTTGGGAGTCGCTCCTGATGACTACTGACTCCGATCGGATTGCGTGGAGCAGTCTCAGCCCTTGAAGGAGTGCCTCATATTTTGCTACATTATTAGAAACTTTAAAATTAAGCTTTATTGCGTACCTTATTGTGATGCCCAGGGGGCCTCTTATTACTATGCCTATCCCTCCTCGAGTGTCATTCGCTGCGCCATCCATCATCATTTCCCAATTTTGTCGCTTGGCCTGACTTTGTGGTTCCTCTCCGGCAAATTCAGCGACAAAATCTGCCAAAGCTTGGGCTTTTATCGCCTTTCTGGGTTCGTATCTCACATCTCAGGACTGCAGCTTAATTGCCCATCCCATCATTTTACCTTCCAAATCGGGGGTCTGAAGAATCCTTTTAAGCGGGTGATCCGATCGGACGACAATTGTGTGTACCTCAAAGTATGGTCTCATCTTTCTTTCACACATCATAAGGGCGATGATGAGCTGCTCAATCGATCCCTTCTTTAAATCCGCACCTCTAAGTACTTCACTGACGTAGTACACAGGCAGCTGTTGTGTTCCTTCTTCTCGAGCCAGGGCACCTGCAACAGCTTCCCTAGAGGTGGCCAAATAAAGGTATAGATTTTCAACTAGTATTGGCCGGCTAAGCAGCGGTGGGTATGTGAGGAAAGCTTTCAGCTCTTCGAAAGCATGTTGGCAGTCTTCCCCCCAAATGAAAGTTTCACTCTTCCTCAGTTTTTTGAAAAAAGGAGTGCACCGCTTGGCTGAGGAGGAGATGAATAGTCTCAAGGCTGTTATCCTTCTGTTCAGCTTCTGGACGTCCTTTATGCTCTTGGGGGGTTGCATCTCGAGGATAGCCTTTATTTTTTTCTGGATTAGCCTCAATCCCTCTTTGGGAGACTAGGAATCCTAAAAAATTTCCTGATGGTACTCCGAAGACGCACTTCTTAGGGTTGAGCTTCATCTGGAACTTATTCAAAGTGTCAAAAACTTTTGCCAGATCGGTAGGGTGTTCTTCGGGGCTTCGGCTCTTGACAATCATGTCATCTACGTACACTCCGACATTCTGCCCGATCTGGTCTTTGAAGATTTTATTCATGAGGCGCTGATACGTGGCCCCAGCATTTTTCAGACCGAACGGCATCACCCTGTAGCAGAAGGTTCCGTCGTCTGTAATAAAACTGGTCTTTTCCTAATCCATGAGCCACATCGGGATTTGGTGGTAGCCAGCGTATGCGTCAAGAAGAGAGTAAATGGCATGGCCTGCGGTGGCGTCCACCAACTGATCTATGTTCGGTAGGGGGTAGTTGTCTTTGGGACATGCTTTATTAAGGTTAGTAAAGTCTACACATATCCGCAGCTTCCCCGACTTCTTCTTCACCAAAACCACGTTGGCCGGCCATTCGGGATAGTCTACCTCTCGGATTGTTTCGGTCTTAAGTAGCCTATCCACCTCTTCGAAAATGAACTTCCTCCGGTCGGGTGCATGCCTCCTAAGCTTTTGTTGGACCGGAGGATGATTTGGGTCCACATTTAACTTGTGGGTGATCACCTTGGGGTCTATGCCAGGAATATCTTCTGGCCTCTAGGCGAAAGTCACTTGATTTATTGTCAAGACCTGCATGATGGCTTCTTCTGTCTCCTTGTCCATGCTGGTCCCAACTTGAACATTTTTTCCTTTGGCGAGCGCCCTTGTCTTTGTCTCCTCGGCAGGGTCCATCTTGGGCCTTTCTGCCTATTCTGGCTGCTCCAGGCCAGGCTCTACAACCATTGCCTCCCGTTTCTGCTTTATCATGGTGATGTAAGCCTCTCGGGACACCTTTTAGTCGCCTCTTAAGATGGCTACACCCCCTCTGGTTGGGATCTTCATCACCATGTACCGGACGGAGGTAACGGCTCCGGTTTAGAAAAGTAGTGGCCTACCAAAGATTGCATTATAAGCAAACGTCATGTCAATAATCATAAAAATTACCTTGCATGCATGAGCGATCACCTCTTGGCCTAGTTCGACGAAGAGCTCTACAGATCCCACTACCGGGATAGTGGCGTTGCCAAGTCTAGTCAGTGGTGTAGCATTCGGCTTCAGCTCCCCGATCGGGAGTCCCATAGCTCGGTAGGCCTGGAGAGTGACGACGTTGACAACACTGCCATTGTCCACCAGAATTCTTTTGACATTAAAATTATTGATCCGAGCTCTTACAACGAGAGTGTCCTCATGCGAAAACATGGCATTTCGTGCGTCTTCGCTGGATATGGTGACAGAGGCAGGCTGCTCGGCCTGGTGGGAGAGGTAGACACCTTTGCCCTTTCTTTTTTTGGAGAGATCCTCTCCGTAAGAAGACCCTCCGATTATCACATTTATTACCCCGGCATAAGGCCTGCTCGGGTCGGCGCTTCTCGGATTCCTGCGCTCATCATTATCTGAGTCAGGATTGTCCCTACGAGGCTTCGGCTGTCTACAGGGATCGTCTCCTCTGGCCGGGCCTATAAACTTTTTGAGGGACCCACGGCGTATTAGCCTTTCGATTTCCTTTTTCAGCGAGATGCACTCGTCGGTTAAATGACGAACGTCTCTGTGGAACTCGCAGCACTTGCTAGGGTCCCTCACAACCCTACTCCTTTCTGATAGGTTCCTTGGCCAGTTAACTTGGCGATGTTTTTCTTTTATCCACATCGGCATTGTGGACGGAGTGGCATTGAGGGTGGTGAAGGTTCTCTCGAGCCGATCGTCTGAGCGCCTATATCGATTTTGCCCTGACTCCTTCCTCTTGCCCAAGTTTCTGGACCCGGCTCCTCCGTCTGGGCTTCTTGCTGTCCGGTCAGAGGCGGAAGCCCTGCTGAACTAGCGACCATCCAGGTGTTGTAGCCGATCCATCACATTAGTCCTTCTTCCCCTATTAGACCTGAGGGCATCATCCAGTTGGATGTGCTGCCTAGCCCTCTCCATGAGTTCGGCAAAGCTGGACGGGGGTCTTATTGTTAGAGATTCAAACAACGGACGGTCAGTGATGCCCCCGGCTAAGGCATTGGTCACTATTTCCACACTGACACTTCTCACTTCAGACATTATGGCCTGAAAGCTATCGATGTAGTCTCGTAGACTTTCATTGGTTCTTTGGTAAAGGTTACATAGGTCGTTCACCGTCTTTGGCGCGCGCGTTTGCACGATGAATCTCGTGGTGAACAACTCCTTTAATTGTCGGAAGGAGGTGATCGATCCCTAGGGCAGCTCATGGAACCAAGTTAAAGCGTCCCCTCCCAAGGTGGTGGGGAATACTTTGCATACCACCTTCTCATCATAAGTATATACCTGCACCTTAGTCAGATACTCCGCTAAGTGAGTGGTAGGATTAGTCTTACCAGTGTACTTGTCCATGACCACATCTCACCACTTGAGAGGCAGCTTACAGTCAGTAATCTCCCTACAAAATGGGAAGGCAATGTTCCCACATGTGTTTCCCTCAAAACTGTCTTTTTTAGAGGCGAGAAAGCCGAGTTGCTTGAGCTTCTGCTTGAGCCACTGGTCCTCTTTACTCAAGGTTGTGGCAGTGGACTCGCCCTTGTGCTTTCTTGAATGGCTGCGGCTTGGGGTGCACATATAGGATAAATCATCCCCTATAGAGGGGATGGCTGACCTGCTAGAGTAGGGGGAGTCCCTGCTTGCCCTAACGTACCTTCCCGGGGTTCTGACTACACCCCTTCGATTTTCCTGGGATCGTGACTCATTGATGACGATTCCCCTATTTCTCCTTCTTCTGAAGTCTTCGTCCATGGGATAGTCCTCATGAACTCTTTCAGAAGTCTCTAGCATTTTGCCCTTTTTAAGCGTCTGGACAATGCTCTTAGTAAAATCGTTGAGTATGGTACGGATATCTCTAATGGTGATGGGGGTATCCTCAGATTGCCTCAGAGTGGCATCATCGAAGGCGGGAAGGAGGTTGGTCCTTGCCGGGGACCTAACAGGCTCCCTTCGCGAGGTGCCTGATCTGGCACGGGTGTTGCCATTGTGATCAATATCCATGGGGGTTGTGTTCTCATTGGATCGTGAGTTCGCCATTCCTCCCAACGAAAGCACCAAATGATAAAGCTAGAAATGTCTTTATCTGAAGAGGAGGGGTAGGACCGATCGGATGAGAAAAACCCTGTAAGAAAGAGTGTCCGGTCGGACCAGGCGTAAGCACTCCAAAGCTTAAGTTAGTAGCTTAGAGAGAGAAAGTGCTTTAGAGATAGAATGCTGGAGATTCAATACCTGGTGCCATCGTTGGCTGGGCTATTTATAAGAGACAGTTAAGGTGCACTTGAGTGCCTGGGACGTGATAACTGGCAGTCAGAGTAGGTGTGCGGCGAAGTGACAGGGAGCAGTTGATGGGCATGGGCACTGCCTTGTGTCAGACGGCTGATGGGATTGGCGGTCACATCAGCCGATCAGGCGTGTGCGCTGCCTTGGAGCTCATGCCTGCTACTTCTCTGCTATTGGGCCTTGCCAACAGACTGGGCCGATTGGATGGACTTTTATGCAAATGATATTTGCAGGGTTATCAAGAAGGAACTTGGAACTACCATGGATCTACTAGGCGCTCCAACATTTGACCGTTTGCCCCGAATCGCCGTCGGAAAGATTCAATGCACCCAACTCCAATTCGCTCATTGCCGTTGAGTGAGGGGGAACGGAGAGCATCGGAAGGTCGCCCTCAACTGTCATCCGGTGACGTTCGTGTTGCCACTCGTCATCGAAGGTGGCCGAAAAATGGAGAAGCAACTTCGGTTGAGAGGAGAGAGAAAATAAACCTGAATTGAGGGAAAAAACGATAAAATAGAACCGACGGAGGAGGCCAGCCTTCCTGGCCGAATTTTGAAGCTAGAGTTCTCTCTCTCTCTCTTTCTCTCTAATCTCCGATCCACCTTCCTCTCCGTTCTCTCTTCCCCCTTCTCTATTCTTTCTTTTCCTTTCTTTTGCATTTTCTTTATTCTTCTATTTTATTCTCCCTCTCTTTCTTTCTTTTTCTTCATTTTTTTTAGAAATTTCCGAGTCTCTCATGAAAATTTAGTTATTTATCTTTATTTTATTTTATTTACTTATTTTAATTTATTTACTTTATTTTCTTATTTGTGCCAATAATTTATTCATAACAATTTATTTAGACCATCACTTATGGTAAACCGTGTTATTTTTAAATCTAAAAATTACAGTTAATCTAATTCAAAATTTGGGTTGTTGTATCTCCAGCTTAATGATCACCTGTAACCCCTTCAGTCCGATTAGCTTGCTTAGGAGTCCTCTTTTTGTCTTCGTCTTTCTCCTCCTCCGCCTGGATAGGGAAGATAAATCAGCATCAGGAAACTTTTCTATGCACGTGCACAAGCAGTTCACCTTGACTTCCACCAAGCTCATCCAAGATCTGCGCCATCTAATCCTCCAACTCCTTCAGGTGCTTAGAGCGAAGGAATTTCTACCTCTCTTCCATAGTTTTTTGAGAGGACTTCATGAAAGCAACCTTAGTCTTAAGCCCTACATTCTCAGATCGGAGGGCTACAAGCTTAGATTGGAGGGATGAAAGTGCAGCTTTATGTTCAACCCTCAACTTTTTGATCTGCTCTGCATGCTGCGCATCAAGACCACTCAAAGTGTCTTTCAGCTTATCCTGAGCAACCTCGCTGATTGCATTATTGCTGGCAAAATGTTAGCATTTTGAGCAGCCAGAACATTTAAAAGGCATGATTCGATTAAACAAAAAAAAAACAAGACAAACACAATGTTGAAAACTAACTTACAAGAAACATGAGCCTATAGAGCTCATTTGTGATTCTTCTTGGAGAGGTTAGCACCATGGGATCACTTAAATCTTTTTGAAATTGAAGGCCCCAATCCATATACTCAATGACATGGGGTTTGCCGATGCTGACCTATCTCCCAAAATGATTTGCTAGGATCTCCTTCAAGGGCAACTTTGTAAACAGATCAGCACCTTTTTAAATAGGAGCAGGAGCAGAAGTAGGTGCAGAAGGTGCGCTCTGATCAAGAGCTGAAGATGTTTTAGGAAGAGGATTAACCTGCTCAACATTCTTCATTGATGGTCGGACAGAAGGTTAAACGGTCCTAAGCCTCTTAACAACCACTGAATGTTGTTGGCCTTTAACCCTTCTCTTTGCCTTCCTAATAAATTTAGCTTTGGTGTTTTTCAAAACCTCAGCTGCCTTCTTAGCAACAATCTCCTCTAACCTCTTAGAGAGATCCCCAGCCATATTTCCTATAAAGATGATTAAGAATATCCGATTAAAAGTCACAACATCAATACATATGGAAGAAAAAATAAAAATAGTAATAAAAAATAAATAAATACATATCAGACTCACCCTTTGCCTCTTTGACCCCGCAGGCAGAGGATCAGCAACTACACTTAGCAATGGATTGAAGTTAAATAGTCCCCCATTTGACTCTATAGTAGACAAAAGCTTCTCTATTCCTTCTGGAACATAGGGAGATTAGCAGATAGATCGTCAACACTAATTGCTTTGTCTGATCGGACTTGGCTCACACTAAATATGTCCTTAGACCCAACTAGGAAAAACTTTTTCTTAAAGCCTTTTAGAGAAAAGGAAAATTTAAAAAGTCTTCTATCCTTCTGACTTGTAAAGTAGAAAAAATCTTTTGAGTTTCCCCAATTAGAAATTAAAAAAAAAACTATTAAAGACCTCTGAGAAAGGGGCAAATTCATGTTGCCGACACATAAACTTAAAGCAAGTACTGTCTCCTCCCGTTCTGATTTATTTGGATCAAGGACACTCCATAGGCATTTAGCACTACCCGATTGATATATATATATATATATATATATATATATCAAAAGCAAACGTTAGACCAAATTCTAAACACATATTATAGCAGATGAAAAATTTTCCATCCGCAAAAGGACCCTATTTGGCATTCACGATACTGCTATCTTAAAAGGGAGTTCTATTATGGGGCTATAAAAAACAAAAGGATCTCTAAAAGAAGAAGAAATAGAGGATGAAAAAGACAAAGAAAACTCTAAAACCATAAACCAAACTTACTTACCCAAATTACTGAAGTCTCAAAGAACTAAAAAAAATTGCAAAGAAAAACGAGATGAATCCTAAGGATATTCTCAGGAAATCACCTTCAAAAGAAGTAAAGAACATAACACAAAGTGATTCTTGAATGGTGAAAAGAAAAAGACAAAAGGGGAAGGAAACACATATTTATAGAGAGAAATTTCACATTTTGAAATTAAAACTACCCTCTACGAACTCACTTACACATGACAGAGCAGTTATAACACTTTACAGAAATCAAAGCGACGTCTACTTTGAAAAGACACGCTATTTAATGAAAATAGTTGTTACCAGCTGCTCAGAATAGGAAAATACTGGAAGGATTTTTAATAAGTATGGAGTTAAATCTTCCCTTTCTTGATCAAGATTACATCCGACTGGCACATCAGGGGGACAAATGATAATACACTACATATTATCCATTGTTGGGCCTTTACCAAAAACCCAATGGCCAATTAGAATTCTGATCAAACCTAGAGCCCACTAGCAATCTGACCCAATTGGAAGCATTTCATGTCACGATCGATATATCTGCCTCTTATCTTTGCCTTAATTGACACATTAGCAGACCTAATCCTCCAGTTGTCAATATAGCCATGATTAGCACTTGATTATCACCATTCCAATAGGCAATATATAGGCACTATAAATAGCCCCTTCACTCCAATAGGTAAAGGACTTTTAGCATTCTTATGAGACCTTCTCTTTTTAGATTTTATCTTTGTAAACTCAATTAACTTAGATTTCGGATTGCTAATCCCCTGCAAGTGAGGGTTAAGCTTTGATTCCTATACCTTGCAGGTTCTCTTTACTAGATTAGGACTTACAACTTTGTCAGATCGGATCTTCTCCTAGTCAGGTCTATTTAATCTTTCTGAGATTATTAATAAATATTATTAGTTTTGCATAAACATCGAAATTTTATGGCTATTTCTTTTTTTTTTTTTTGGTTGAAAATTTGACTTCATAAATCAATTTTCATAAACATGTAATGATGGATTAAATTTCTCAATGATCTCATTTTTTTATTATAAAAAGTTTAATCTTGAAGTGAAGTTGAAATTGTCATTAACCTTAATTTTATCGCGCGATAACGATATTGCTTGCTATGTTGTATCATTGATTTTACTAACCTATTTATTTGTCCATATGTAGGATTTCAATATAGATCTCAACTTAGTTTTCTTTATAAATTAGTATATTTCGGTACGTATGTGGTTGATTTATTTTTTATTCCTTGCATGATTGCATTTGCATTAGACTGCTATAGTTAAAAAATAATACTCAAATTCATATAGGGATTGCTGGGCATATAATAAGTGCTGCCAATTAACTTAATCTTCCAAAATCAATGAATTCGTCATTTTTTAGGGTTGAAACATGATAAGTTCATTTTCGTGTTATATTTTGTGTAGTTTTTAGGTGAATTTTCAGTATTTTAGTTGTTTATGTTTGTTTTTGTCTAAACTTTATTGAATCCATATTTCAGTTGACTTAGTGAAATTTTTGGTTATTTTCATAGGAATTTTGTGTTTCACACTGTGGTTAGGATTTCCTGACCACCGTGTGTGCAAGCGGAGAATTTTTGTGTAAAGGAAATCCTGACAACCATGTGATCGAGGAATTTTAGTTTTGGAAGGAATTCACATGGTGGTCAGGATTTCCTAACCATCGTGTGGGTTAATTTGTTTAGAGAATTTCATTGTAGTAGTCGTTTACACGATGGTGAGGATTCCTTGACCACCATGTAACAAGGAGAAGATTCAGTTTTAACATCCACTTCATGGTGCTCAGGATTACCTGACCACCATGTAACCTGCTGAATATAAAAGCAAGAGTTTCCAGTTTTTAGGCAACAAAAATTAAATTTTCTTAAGGATTTGTTTTTGTTTTTTTCCAGCCGTAACCTAGATTTTATCATATTAATTGAATGTATTAGAATAGTTTTGTTGTGTTTTTTAATAAAATTTTAGCTTCAGAATTTACTTTAGTTATTAGTTTTATTCATATATCTTTTGGTTTGACATTGAAGAATAGCTTGGATTTTGTAGAACTTTCAGAATTGAAGATTGAATGAGTATTCCAGGATTTATTTCATTTAATTTATTATTTTCTTTAATGATGAGTGAGTATCTTCTTACTTGTTAAGGGATTCCTTGAATCCCTATAATCATGTAGCCAACTCTGTCTTTAATTATTTAAAATATGTTACTGCAATTTTATCTCTTCTGATTATCTCTAGATGAATATGAATTGAAGGGTTTATTTAGATTTAATTCGGAATGACGATATGAACAAAATATTTGATGAATATATCATATAAATGATCTGTTCTTTTAAGTTTGACATCTGCTTATCTAGCTAAATCCGGGACGGTAGGCTTGGTTTAGAGTTGTCAATTTTATTAGGTTCAGATTGGTGAGAGATAAATAAGTTTTTAGACAACTGAATCCGGAATGGTATGATGTCTTAGACCTAGGATTTAGTAACCCGGACTTATGCTAATCAATGTGCTTAATTCGAGATGGTAGGCTTATTGATTAGAATTGTTCAGTCTAGAATGGTAGGCTTGGGCTTAGATGGGTTGTCCATTGTAGATTATGTTATTTTATAAAAAAGAGTTTGATGCATGGTAATATGAGGAGGATGGAATTCCTTGGCAAGGTTTTTAATCAATTTGAGTTTAATTATGTTTTTATTATTTTAAACTTTTGTTGCATCAGTTTTTGTGGTGCCCCAATACCCCTTGGGAGGATATCGGAGTGCCTCGCATGCATACAGATACGATACATATAAAATAAACACTATTATATCCTATAAATGGAAATAAGAAACATCATTAATGTTATACAATTGAACATGCATAAAAACTTAAGTTGTCATATTACAAAATATCGTTATCTTACATATATTGCTTTAACATTCTCTTCTATTATGCCACACTTATCATATACAAAATTCTTTACATAACTATATTGTTCATTACAAAAAAAAATCATTGACAAAAACATATCAAGCTCCAACTTTTAAATAAAAAGAACTCCACAACAAGCTTTTAGTGGCCAGTAGATAAACACTCTCTAAATCGAACCTGCATACCTACACGGGAAAACAACCGTAAGCGATAACTCTTAGTAGGGATATACAAAGGCAATAGACTTCTAGCGAAATCGCAAACATCAACATTAATAGGAATATCCTCAATATCATGCTTGAAACATAATAACATTCATAAGCTTGTACTCTAAAACAAACATATTATTAACATATGTAAATCATATACAATAACTAATAGCTTATACATACATCTCAGATATCTTCATATACATATACATTTAACATATCGACATGCCTTATCATTAGCATTCATCTCAACATACACATATTTTCTTACTTTAGCAGCATTGTATAGATATGCGATAACATTTCACTACATCTAAATATATTCATATACGTATAAACATATCATAGCATTTCTCCAATAGTCATAAACATACATTAACTTTCATAGCCTGAATTCACATCGATGGTGGATGCGGGTACTCTGGATACTAACGAATAGTATCAAGCATCTGGAGACCTAACTCATAAATATTTGAATACCCAAGGTATCATACAACCAGACACAAATGGTGCCACTCTTGCAGCTGCACCTAACCCTTTATAAGCATGCTTATCTATCCACTATTTGATTCCTTTAGGCGTATACATATGAACTCTATACATTATACCATATACTTTACCTTCTCTCTTGTACTTATACATATCATTTAACATCAACTCAATTCATGTATTAACTAAGTAAACCATGAGCATACATATACATTCATTTATCAACCATGATAAGCAGTATAAGTTTAACATGCTTACATAGTATATACAATATCTTAAATTCTAGTTACACACTCAACATACCAAATTATCAAAAATATGATTCATATATTCACTTATGTTGTCACATTTAAACTTTACTATGCATGGTATTTCATAATCCAATGCAATATTACACTCAAATAAAGACAAATAACTTGCATACATAACTCTGAACAGTGTTGCGCTCGCGATATAACCCAAAATACACTACTATCGCGCTCGCGGACAATGTCGCACTCGTGATAGAATACCAAATTGGCTTTTATGGCGCCCACGATGGAGTTCACGCTCGCGATAGAACACTGCATGGCAAACTACACCTACGGAGCACTTTGTCGCGCCCGCTACAGAGCTTAAAGTCCATGTTCAAACTGTAACACCCCCTACCCATACATAGGCGATCCCATCCGATAAGGAGTGAGATGCCGTATAAGTCAAGGTGTCACCACACAGATATAATACAAATCCTACATTCATTCATAACATACATGCAGAAATATAACAAAAATCATTACAATAATGTTTTGATCAAACTGGCTGATACAAAAGATAATTACATATCCAAAATATACAAATGCGGAAGTTACTACAAAAACTGATACATGAGAGTTCTATATAAAAGAATCATCAAAGATTACAAAAGCTAAGCCCTACACTAAACCTTCCTGTGTTGGCTTGATTGGCGGTGACTCTCCCAAAGCAAAACACCTTCCGCACCTGTACGGGTAAAAACACCGTGCTAAGCGATAAACGCTTAGTGGGAAAACACACAAGAAATATGGACGGCTATTCACAATGGTCGTCGAGGCATAACACATTCATAATGGCATATGCAGTTATCCATAACATAACATATATATAAACATACTTACAAGTTAAAGCCATACATTCTGCATCTCATATCCATATCCAGATTCATATTAATTGAATATACATCTCATCATTATATTCATTCGAATATCACATTCGTATAATCACATCGAAGCAACCAAAGCAACATAACACATAATACCTGCTAACTCATAATAGTGGATAACGAGTATACAGACAGTACCTTACGGGTACGAATCGAATACGGACAGTACCTTACGGGTACGAATCGAAACCATTTCATTTTATCATTTACCAAAACATTTTACTGAAGGGACCTTAAACAAGATCCAAATACTGAGGGTTCGCGAGGAACCAAACGGGACCTGATCAGGGTCCAAACGGAACTGAGGCTGCAGCTATAAGACTCTATTAGGCATGCCTAACTATCCACTAAACTGACTCTCGCAGGCCATGTATAACACAATTCACATTTAATTACACATGTTGATCAATAACGAAGAACCATAAAATTTTACATGCATAATTCAATTATATTCAACATAGTACATTGAGTTCATAGGCTAAAGCATAAATAATGCATTCTGACATCACCCATAGAATTCAAATTAAGTACATAGCATAATACCATTCATAAGTTGAGTTTATAGCTTAAGCATAAATAACTCCTTCCAAATCAACTAAAGCAATCAATAATTTTGTATAACAAAACATACCATTAAAAGATGTACAACATATAAAAAGACACTAAATAACATTTAAACCCAAACGTAAGTGAAAAAGGAGTGAAAATAAGAAGAGTCAAAAATCTGCAAAATTTGGGGACAGTGGTGTTTTACACGGCGATATGACCAATCCATACCGCCGTGTAAGACACCTTACACGGGGGTATGGTATAGCCCATACCGCCGTGTAACATGTCCAACACGGTGCTGGACAGAAGCGTTTTACACGGCAGTATGGCCAATCCATACCGCCATGTAAGACACCTTACACGAGGGTATGGTATAGCCCATACCGCCGTGTAAGACGACTTACACAGGCACCCACTGAGGCATTTCACACGGCGGTAAGGGGAAACCCATACCCCCGTGTGGAACGCTCAGCACAAAACACTTTCTGAGGCAGAAGCATTTTACACGGCGGTATGGACCTTCCCTTACCAATTCTAGCCCAATAACTGAACGCTCGGATAACTCTGTCCAACAAACTAGAGTCCTACACTGTCGACCATGCAAAGCCTCATACGGTGACATACTGATGCTCGACTGATAACTGTTGTTGTAGGCAAACTCCATGAGCGACACATATCTGTCTCAACTACCCGAAAAATTCAAAGTACAAGCCCTCAACATATCCTCCAGAATCTGAATGACCCGCTCTGACTGACCATCTATCTAAGGATGGAATGCCATACTGAAGTTTAACTTGGTACCCAAAACTCTTTGCAATTCTTTCCAAAACTTGGATGTAAACCTTGGGTCCCGATCTGATACTATAGATAACGGCACTCCATGTAACCTGACTATCTCATCCACATAGATACTGCCTAACTTGTCCATCGGATAGTCCACTCTAACTGGCAGAAAGTGAGCTGATTTCGTAAGCCGATCCACTATTACCCAAACTGAGTCATGCTTCTTCTGAGTCAAAGGCAAACCAGATACGAAGTCTATGGCAATATCATCCCATTTCCACTCAGGAACGAGTAAAGGTGTGAGCAATCCCGAAGGAACTTGATGCTCGGCCTTTACCTGCTGACATGTCAAGCACTTGGACACAAAATCCACAATATCTCTCTTCATACCAAACCACCAATAAAACTACTTCATGTCCCGATACATCTTCTCACTGCCAGGATGCATAGTAAACACCGTACTATGCGCCTCACTCAACAGCTTTTTCCTCAATTCCTCATTCTCAGGCACACACAAGCGGTTTCTATACATGAGTACCCCATCCAAGACCGAGAACTCTGACTGCTTACCCGATCTGACCCCTTGCACAATCCACTGTAGCCTCTCATCATCCCTCTAAGCATCCACAATCCTCTGTCTCAAGGTAGGCCTCACTCTCAACTGAGCAACCAAAGCTCCATCTGTATCGAACCTCCATCTGAACCGCCTAAAAAACAAGGCTGAAACTGACTTTTGACTCAAAGCATCCGCGACTACATTGGCCTTACCCAGGTGGTAATCCAATATGCAGTAGTAGTCCTTAAACAACTCAAGTCAATGGCGTTGCCTCATATTCAACTCTTTCTGCGTGAGGAGATACTTCAAGCTCTTGTGGTCCGTAAAGATCCTACACTTCTCCCCATACAAATAATGGTGCCAAATCTTCAAAGCAAAGACCATAGCTGCCAATTCTAAATCATGCGTTGGATAATTCCTCTCATATGGCTTCAACTGATGGGAAGCATAAGCCACAACCTTACCCTCTTGCATCAAAACATATCCGATACCCACACCCAAAGCATCACTATACATTACAAACTCCTTACCCGAGATGGGTTGAGTAAGTATAGGAGCCTCGACTAGCAACTTCTTCAACTGCTCAAAACAAGCCTGACATTTATCCGACCGCTCAAATCTGATTCCTTTTCTCAACAACCTTGTCATCGGAGCGGCGATAACGGAGAAACCCTGAACAAACCGACGGTAGTAACCCGCCAAACCAAGAAAACTCCTCACTTCCTGAACGTTCCTAGGCGCTTTCCAATCAACTATCACCTCAATCTATGCCGGATCAACTTGAATACCCCTAGCCGAAACAATATGACCCAAGAAGGATACTTCCCAAAGCCAAAAATCACACTTACTAAGCTTGGAAAACAACTGATGCCCCCTCAACACTTGCAAAACCAGCCGGAGATGCTCTTCATGCTCTTTCTCATCCTTAGAATACACCAAAATATCATCAATGAACACCACCACAAATCGATCTAGATATGGCCTAAACACTCTGTTCATCAAATCCATGAAAGCCGCTGGAGCATTGATCAAACCAAATGGCATCACTAAAAACTCATAGTGGCCATACCTAGTCCGAAATGCAGTCTTAACTACATCCTCATCCCTAACTCGCAACTGATAATAACCCGACCAAAGATCAATCTTCGAAAAGACACCCGCACCTCGAAACTGGTCAAACAAATCCTCGACTCTAGGCAAGGGATACTTGTTCTTCACTGTGACCTTATTGATCTGCCTATAGTCGATACACATCCGCAAAGACCCGTCCTTCTTCTTAACAAACAAAGCTGGAGCTCCCCAAGGAGATATGCTGGGTCGAATAAATTCCTTATCCAATAGCTCTTGTAGTTGAGTTTTGAGTTCTCTCAACTCTACAGGAGCTATCCGATAAGGTGCTTTCGATATGGGTGTGGTACCCGGCATAAGCTCTATGGATAACTCAACTTCTCTCTCAGGGGACAAACCCGGCAACTCACTTGGGAACACATCACTGAACTCTCGCACAATAGGGATGTCCTCAATCTAAACTTGATCCCTCTTAGAATCCAACCTAACCGCCAGAAAAGCCTCACAACCCTTCCTAATAAATCTCTTAGCTTGCATCGCAGAAATTACATTGTTCAAATAACTAGTACCCAAACCTTTAACAAACACAGAAGACCGATCCTTATCCCGAAGCACAACTGTCTTCCTATGGCAATCAACCACAGCCCGATGCTTACCCAACCAGTCCATACCCAGAATCAGATCAAACTCTCTGAAAGGCAATTCAATCAAATCCGCTGAAAACACAACTCCCTCAACCGCAAGGGGACAATTCCTATACACTCTACTCACATTGACACTATGCCCTAATGGACTGGTCACACATATCTCATAATCTAACTGATCTACCACATGCAACTTATCAACAATCTTATCCGTGCATAAGTATGAGTGTGTGGAACCAGGGTCAATTAGAGCATACAATTCAGTGCATGGAGTAGGAACTTACCAGCAATAACATCAGGCGCATCCTGCTCCTCTTTGGCTCTCACAGTATAAGCTCTAGCTAGAACAGGCAAGGGACGCTCAACTGACTCAGATGCAGCTCCCTCTCTAGGTCGACCGCCTCGACCTCTACCTCGGCCTCTACCACGGGTAGCTTGCGTAGCATTCGAACCAACCCTACTGGTCTCTCTTTGAGCACCCGAATCCTCATTCAATCTCGGACAGTTAGCTAAAAAGTGCTCGGTGCTCCCACAACGGAAACACCCACCACTGAGCCATCTACACTCACCCCGGTGAGCCTTACTACAATGAGAGCATATGGACATAGACTCAGATTTACCACCTCTACCAAAACCAGATACTGCTGCAGAACCCTGTCTCCTACCTCATGTAGCCTGACCAGATGAGGACTCATCCTGCAGGTTCCTTGCTCTCTTACCCGAGGATGATGAAGATGAACCAGCACGAGAAGGATTCCTCCTCTGAGCCCTCTCTCTCAGAACAGTTTTTGACCTCTCAGCCCTAATAGCAGCTTCCACAATCTGATAATAATTCACTCCTGGAGTGCTCATCAAAGAAATCAATATAGCTCTCAAGGACTCATTCAACCCAGCCTCAAAATGTCTAATTCGAAACTCATCCGCTGATAATAATTCACTCCTGGAGTGCTCATCAAAGAAATCAATATAGCCCTCAAGGACTCATTCAACCAAGCCTCAAAATGTCTAATTTGAAACTCATCCGTCAAAATACCTTCAGGAGCATACCTAGACAATCGGTTGAACTCCTTCTCAAACTCTGAAATCGACATAGCCCTTTGTTTCAAGCTCAAAAACTGTGCCCACCTGGCATCCTTATAGGTCTGAGTCACATACTTATTAGTAAACTCCCTTGCGAAGAAATCCCATGTGACTGGATCTGGTAACTGAGGATGTCTGCAAACTAACTCCCACCACTCATAAGCGGACCCTTGCAGCAAAGCCACTGCACACTCTGCCTGCTGATCAGGAGGACACTGGACTTCTCTCAATGCACGCTTTACCTTGTCTAACCATTTCTCAGCCAACTCTAACTCATCTAAACCCGTTCCATAGAAGTCTTCTACACCCGCTCTTCTCAAACACTCTATTGGGGCTCTAGGGGCAGTCACTCTCTCTAAGACCCGAGCCATGTCCTGTGACAGCTTAAACATGGCCTCAAAAGGCATGGAGGCGGCCTCGGGCTGGACCCTAGCAGGTTGAGCCGACACAGAAATTAATGTATCAACAGCTTGAGGGTTCACACTCTCGGCGGACTCTTCAAGTGATGCATGGAATTGGAAGCCATCTAAAACAATCAAGAAGACAACCGCATCAGCCAACACAGTCCTAAACATGTACACTTCTAAGCACAACAACACAACATCACCCAAAAACGCCTAAACCAGGCTCTGATACCAAAAACTGTAACACCCCCTACCCATACGTAGGCGATCTCATTCGATAAGGAGTGAGATGCCGTATGAGTCAAGGTATCACCACACAGATACAATACAAATCCTACATTCATTCATAACATACATACAGAAATATAACAAAAATCATTACAATAATGTTTTGATCAAACTGGCTGATACAAAAGATAATTACATATCCAAAATATACAAATGCGGAAGCTACTACAAAAACTGATACATGAGAGTTCTATACAAAAGAATCATCAAAGATTACAAAAGCTAAGCCCTACACTAAACCTTCCTGTGTTGGCTTGATTGGCGGTGACTCTCCCAAAGCAAAACACCTACCTACATGGGTAAAAACACCGTGCGGAAAACACACAAGAAATATGGACGGCCATTCACAATGGTCGTCAAGGAATAACACATTCATAATGGCATATGCAGTTATCCATAACATAACCTATATATAAACATGCTTACAAGTTAAAGCCATACATTCTGCATCTCATATCCATATCCAGATTCATATTAACCGAATATACATCTCATCATTATACTCATTCGAATATCACATTCGTATAATCACATCGGAGCAACCAAAGCAACATAACACATAATACCTGCTAACTCATAATAGTGGATAACGAGTATACAGACAGTACCTTACGGGTACGAATCGAATACGGACAGTACCTTACGGGTATGAATCGAAACCATTTCATTTTATCATTTACCAAAACATTTTACTGAGTGGACCTTAAACAAGATCCAAATACTGAGGGTTCGCGAGGAACCAAACGGGACGGGTTGATTTTATTAACGGTCACTCAACTTATCACTTATCGCGCAAAAGTAACCGACTTTTTTTTTCTTACTTAAATGTCACTGAACTTTTAACATTTTTGCAAAAAAGTCATGTTGACCGGAATCCGGTGAGGACTATCACCGGATTGATGACATGGCATGCCATGTCAGAAACTACATGTCGTTTAATAATATTTCCAACAAATGTTATATCTAAATCAATTTCACTCACGGTCACTAAACTTATCATTTATCGCGCAAAAGTAACAAATTTTTATTTTTTTCCAACTTAAATGTTATTGAACTTCTAACATTTTTGCAAAAAAAGTCATATATTTACTATTCATTGCCACGTGTCATATGCCATGTTATCAATCCGACAAGCGTTCTCGCCGAATTTCGATCAACATGACTTTTTTGAAAAAATGTTAGAAGTTCAGTGACATTTAAGATAGAAAAAAAAGTCGGTTACTTTTGTGCGATAAGTGATAAGTTGAGTGACCATGAGTGAAATTGACCCCAAACGGGACCTGATCGAGGTCCAAACGGAACTGAGGCTGCAGCTATAAGACTCTATTAGGCATGCCTAACTATCCACTAAACTGACTCTCGCAGGCCATGTATAACACAATTCACATTTAATTACACATGCTGATCAATAACGAAGAACCATAAAATTTTACATGCATAATTCAATTATATTCAACATAGTACTTTGAGTTCATAGGCTAAAGCATAAATAATGCATTCTGACATCACCCATAGAATTCAAATTAAGTACATAGCATAATACCATTCATAAGTTGAGTTCATAGCTTAAGTATAAATAACTCCTTCCAAATCAACTAAAGCAATCAATAATTTAGTATAACAAAACATACCATTAAAAGATGTACAACATATAAAAAGACACTAAATAACATTTAAAACCAAACATAAGTGAAAAACGAGTAAAAATAAGAAAAGTCAAAAATCTGCAAAATTTGGGGACAGTGGCATTTTACACGGCGGTATGGCCAATCCATACCGCCGTATAAGACACCTTACACGGGGGTATGGTATAGCCCATACCGCCGTGTAACATGTCCAACACGGTGCTGGACAGAAGCGTTTTACACGGCGGTATGGTCAATCCATACCACCGTGTAAGACACCTTACACGGGGGTATGGTATAGCCCATACCGCCGTGTAAGACGACTTATACAGGCACCCACTGAGGCGTTTCACACGGCGGTAAGGGGAAACCCATACCCCCGTGTGGAACGCTCAGCGCAAAACACTTCCTGAGGCAGAAGCGTTTTACACGGCAGTATGGACCTTCCCTTACCGCCATGTCAAACCACGGCTTGCAATTTCTGAAGAACTTCTACGAATCACACGGTGGTATGCAATGGCCATACCGCCGTGTGACTCCTAGAAATCCCAGAAAATGCAGAGTTCACTCCCAATTCGAAACCCAAACAACACAAGACCAAAATTACACATTTACACTATAATAATCAACCCAAAACTCACTGTAGGCACCGGGTCCCGAGTCAGGTTTTAAAAAAAAAATGGCAATGGCAAATTTGGGTCCTTGATAAATTCCTCCGAAAAAGAAAATATAAAATATGTAGGTAAAATTAAAAATTAAAGAATTGAGATTAGGCTAATTTAATTAGATAAATTAAAAATTAAAATTAGGTTAATTTAGTTAGATAAATTAAAGTTGAAAAAAGAAAATAAATATAGGGTTTAATTAGATAAAATATATCTAGTAATTTAAGTAGATTAATTAAATTAAAAAAGGTAGAAAAATATGGAGTAATTAATTAATAGAGTGTTTAATTAATTAGATGTGTAATAATTTTGGTAAATTAATTAAATTAAAAAATGGAGGAAGTTATTAGAGGAACCAAAACTAACCCTAATATGGGGTATAAAAAGAAAGAGATGAAGAAGTAGTGGGGGGCTCTCTCAGCTGGAATTGAACAAAAATTGAAAGGAAACCAAAGAAAAAAAAAAGAAAGAAAGAGAGAGAGCAAGAACAGAGGAGACCCCGAAACCAAAGAAAAGCCAAAGAAAAACCACAGGAAAATTAAGAGAGAAAGAAAGGAAACAGAGAGCAAGGAAAACCAAACCAAAACAAAAGAGAACAAAAGAAAGGAATTGAGGTAAAAGACCAAAGAAGAAACAAATAGAAAGAGGAGCAGACCCAGCCCAACGGAAACCGACGCAAGGGACGCCGGAACAAAAAAAAAAGAAAAGAAGAGAAGAAGGAGACAGTGCCTCCGCCAGCCAGCCACGGCGGCGCACCGCCACACGCACCCCATCGCCGGACAGGGCAGGCCCAGACGCACCCGTTAGTGGCCACCGGCCACCACCATTCGCCGGGAAAGGAGAGATCGGAGAGAGCAATGGAGCGACGCTCCGACGCGATTTTCGGCTACTCGGCGACTCATACCGGCGCGTGGATGATAAGTTCAAAATATATGTTGTTTTTATGTGAATTTCCAGCTTACTTTTGAGTTTAGAAGTTCTTGTTTTAGTATATTTTTGTGAAAGTTTTATTAGATATTATCCTGTATACTAAAGTGAGATTTTATATTGTTTTTGGAGCTTTTAGGAAGCTTACACGGCGGTAAGGAACATCCATACCGCCGTGTACCACAAAAATGTCACAGTGCAGTAGAAGGGAATTACACGGCGGTAAGGAACATCCATACCGCCGTGTACCACGAGAATCAGCACTTACGTAAGGATCTACACGGCGGTGAGGAATCCTCATACCGCCGTGTAAAGCGTAAACTGCCAACAATTACGGCGCTGGACACGCGGAACAAAAATTCAAGATTGTTGACCAGAGGCCATTTACACGGCGGTGAGAGACTCTCATACCACCGTGTAACCTACTTGTGAACAAAATCTGCACAAAATCGAAGACTTTGAGGCAACCTTTTGACTTGGACGATTATGGAGGGGCAGAACTTAGACATTTGAGGGGGGTTGAGAAGAAGGAGGGAAGGCATCTTTTGGGGGACTCGAGATTGAGTTCGCCAGAGGAGATTTTAGTTTTGGTGGGAAGAAAGAAAAAGGATCTGTGGGGATTAATCTAGAAAAGGGGGTAATCAGAGTTTTGTTAGAAATTATTATTTTTATTTTTGAAGTCTGAAGAACAGATGGAACGAAAAAGAATATCAATTTTATTATTGTAAGAATTTCATTTTCGGATCTAAAATGGGTAATATCAATTTCTCTCTACTTATTTCAGCTCTTACTTCAATTATGGGTGAGTAGTTGTTTTTCTTGTTAAGGGATACCTTGAATCCCCAATAATCATGTGAATGTTTGTGTGGATTGATTTATGCATATGCTTCAGTTTTATCTTCTCTAAAGTTATCTGTTTTGATTATTGAATTTAATGCAAGTTTAAGATGGATCTGCTGTGATAATCTTTGATTGTATTCATTTTATGATGCTTATATATATTATGTTCTATTCCTATTGATTTTCACTGGTTTGATTAATCCGAGATGGTAGTTAAATCTGTGGATCTCTATTTTAATAGGTTCAGAATTGTAGAAGATAATTGAGCTTTGATATCTTAATCCGGGATAGTAGGATCATCTAAGCTTAGGACTTAAGACCTGTTTCGATGCTAAAATATGTGCTGAATCCAGGGTGGTAGGTGCATGTGTTAGAAAAGCTGGATCCGAAAGGCAGGCTATGGTATAGGCTAGGTTGTTCACTGATTTGCATATGTGATTGATAAGTTGAAGCATTTACATGGCGTTATTGGGGAGGATGGGTATTCCTCGACAAGATCTTTTAAGTTATTTCATAAAATCTGTAGTAGTATTGATTCTTTAATATTCTTGAATTAGTGATTTCATCAATTATATTTCTGAATTTATTTCTTAAATAATTCATCACATCAAACAACTGGGAATTTTTTAGCATACATTTATTTGTTAAAATTTACACAACACAGTCCATTGGGTTCGATAACTTGTGGTCTTAATTATACATCACTATATTACTTTCCGATTCAATACACTTGCTGAGGTCGCGTCAAGTTTTTGGCACCGTTGCCGGGGACTGGCGTTGTTAGTAAGTTTTGATTTTTATTTGTATGTGTTTTTATTTTTCTGATTTTATTATTTTTATTCTTTTCAGGTAGTTGTGGTGCATGAGCAGATTGAGACAAGGGCAATTAGCACCCTACGACCTAGAAATCGAGAGGACTTTGCATCAACGAAGAAGAGCCAACAGAGATAACGACATGGATGATAATCCTCTTATTGGTGGAATTCCTCCCGAGAACGAACAAGTGCCAATGGCACAAGAAGAGATGCCAGGAAATTATGGAGAAGAGGTCCCTAGGCAGAGAACAATAAGGGACTATGCTGTACCAAGATGGAATGAGGATCATCGGACAATTGTGCTACCAAGGAGAGTGCAGTTTGAAATTAAACCAGCAACCATCAATATGGCACAGAGGAACCAATTTTCAGGTTCAGAAGTGGAAGACCCTGCGCAACACCTGGACATATTTTTGGAGATTAGTGATACGGTGCAGATTCCAGGAGTGACATCTGACTCAGTAAGATAAAAATTATTTCCTTTCACTTTGATTGGAAAAGCAAGAGAATGGCTGCAAATGTTACCAAGACAGTCAATCAGATCATGGGACCAGTTATAAGAGAGGTTTCTGATGAGATTCTTTCCTCCTACAAAGACTGCAAACATCCGCAACAGTATTTTGGGTTTTGGCCAAATGAGTGAGGAGCCTTTTCATGAGGCTTGGGAAAGGTTCAGGAGATTGTTGAGAAGTTGTCCACATCATGAGATAGCAATTTACCATCTGATGACGATATTTTATTCTGGGGTTACACCACAAACAAGATCCCTTTTAGATGCATCATCAGGAGGGTCATTCATGAATAGACTACCAGAAGAAGCTTTCCATTTGTTGGATGAAATGGCAGCAAATGATGCTCAATGGGCTAATCCCAGATCAAGTTCGAAGAGACATGGAATACATAATGTGGATGAGGTGTCTATGTTGAAGGCACAGATTGAGTCAATGAGAAAAGAGATGAGTGGTTTGAAAGTGCAAAATGTAGCATCTGTTTCACAAGAGAGTGGGTGGTACGAAAGCGGACAATCTAATCAAGAGAGTGGAACAATAGGAGATGTCAATGCTATAGGATAATACTGAAGGAATGACCCTTACAGTAACACATATAATCCGGGTTGGAGAAATCATCCAAACTTCTCTTGGAAGGATGAAAATCAGAATGCGTCATTTTCTCAACCATAAGGGAGAGCTCCTTTCAATCAAAACATGCATCATAACCACAATCAGTCATACCAACATCAATCATCCACTCAATACCAAGCACCATATCCATCGAACCATAACCAAGGGCAGGGTTCAAACCAATCCCATTCTCAAGCTTATCACCCACCGGGATATCAACCAAGGCCACCTGTTCAAGAAAAGAAGCCAAACCTTGAAGATATGTTGGCCAATTTCATAAACAGTCAACAGCAATTTGTGAATAGCCAGCAACAATTTATGTCTAATCAAGAAATAAGGTGGAAATCTCAAGAACAATGGAACCGAAATCAAGACGCATCAATGAGAAATTTAGAAACTCAATTGGGATAGCTTGCAAATTCTGTGTCTCAAAGACAACCAGGAACATTTCCATCAAATGTGGACCGGAATCCTAAGGAAGAGGCGAAAGCAATCACATTGAGAAGTGGCAAAGAGATGGCGCCAAGAGAGGACCAAGGTAAAAATTCTTCACCATCCACAAGTAAGGAGGAGCCAACGCGGGAGGTAAGTAATCCTGATTCTAAGGTAGAGGTTAATGAAAACGCTCCTAAAATTGATAAGGTTAAGAGTCTAGTGAATCCTAGAGTAGAGGATCTTGATATCAATAGATTGCCATTTCCTGCTGTAGCTAAAAAGGAAAAGAAAAATGAGCAATTGGCTAGATTTTTAGAAATATTTAAGAAACTACATATTAATCTACCATTTGCTGAAGCTTTAGCTCACATGCCTAACTATGCTAAATTCATGAAAGAATTATGTTCCAATAAAAAGAAATTAGAAGGGCATGGAACTGTGCAGCTTACAGAAAATTGCAGTGCATTGATAATGAACAAAATTCCTGAAAAATTGGAGGATCCAGGTAGTTTCACTCTACCCTGTGCAATTGGTGAAGATTTTAATGGAAATGCTTTATGTGATTTGGGTGCGAGCATAAATTTGATGCCTTATTCTATTTGCAGGAATCTGAATCTTGGGGAGCTCAAGGAGACTAGAATGAGACTCCAACTTGCAGATAGGTCGGTAAGGAGACCCAAAGGAGTGATTGAGGATCTATTGGTAAAAGTGGGGAAATTTATTTTTCCAGTAGATTTTGTAGTATTGAAAATGGAAGAGGATCGGAAGGTAACATTGATTGTGGGAAGACCATTTCTAAATACAGCAAAGGCGCTGATTGATGTACATGGTCAGACGGTCACCTTGAGATTCAATGATGAGAAGTTAGTGGTGGATATGAACAAGGCTCAAAAGTATCCATTGGGTGATGTGGAGGAGTCTGTTTATTTTATGGATGCAGTAGATGAGTGTATAGAGGAAGTACAAGAAAAGGTTTTGGGAGCTGATCCAGTGGATGTGAGTTTAATACATTCATTGGAGGATGAAAAATTGGAAGAAAAAAATAGAAGGAGAAGTAATAGCAGCTGTAGAAAAAGAAGATGGAAAAGAGGAAGTACAGCAAGAAGAGTTTAAACCAAAAGAGGGGGATTCAAATTATGAACTTAAACCCCTTCCTTATCATTTAAAATATGTATTTTTAGAAGATGAGAAAAAGCCAGTGATAATTTCTTCTTTGTTGACAGATATCGAGGAGAAAATGCTGCTTGAGGTGCTGAAAAAGCACAAGGGAGCCATTGGATGGGAAACCTCAGATTTGAAGGGGATTGACCCAAGTTACTGCACACATCGAATTTCGATGGAAGAAGAATGTAAGCCGGTTGTTCAACCTCAAAGGAGACTTAATCCGGCAATGCAAGAGGTAGTGAAGAAGGAGGTACTGAAACTCCTTGATTCAGGTATTATCTATCCTATTTCTGACAGTAAGTGGGTTAGCCCAGTACAGTGCGTGCCTAAGAAGGGGGGGATGACTGTGGTTAAAAATGAGCTGAATGAATTGATTCCAACTCGTACTGTTACAGGGTGGAGAGTTTGTATTGATTTCAGAAGGTTAAACAATGCCACGAGAAAAGACCATTTCCCCTTGCCATTTATTGACCAAATGTTAGAAAGGTTAGCAGGTAATAAGTTCTACTGTTTTTTAGATGGGTACTCGGGATATTTACAAATCCCTATAGCCCCTGAAGACCAAGAGAAAATAACTTTTACTTGCCCTTATGGCACATTTGCCTATAAGAGAATGCCGTTCGGATTATGTAATGCACCGGCTACGTTTTAGCGGTGTATGATGGCTATTTTTCATGACTTCATAGAGAAATTTATGGAGGTTTTTATGGATGATTTCACTATTTATGGGGCTGACTTTGAAAATTGTTTAGAGCATCTTGATGTAGTGCTAGGGAGGTGTGAAAAAACCAACTTAGTACTAAATTGGGAAAAATGCCACTTTATGGTGAGAGAAGGCATTGTACTTGGGCACAAAATTTCTGAAAATGGGATAGAGGTCGATAAGGCCAAGGTAGAGGTGATAGAGAAGTTGCCACCCACAACTAGTGTAAAGGGCATTAGGAGTTTCTTAGGGCATGCAGGGTTTTATCGTCGTTTTATCAAAGATTTTTCGAAAATTGCTAAACCCTTGTCAAATTTGCTTATGAAAGATGCTCCTTTTAATTTTGACAGTGAATGTATGCTAGCTTTTGAAATTTTGAAGCAACGGCTAATTTCAGCTCCGGTAATTATATCTCCAGATTGGAATTTGCCGTTTGAATTAATGTGTGATGCTAGTGATTTTGCAGTTGGGGCAGTGCTTAGACAAAAGCGAGATAAAGTATTTTGTGCAGTCTATTATGCCAGTCATACCTTAACAGGAGCACAGGTTAACTACACAACCACTGAGAAATAACTTCTTGCAATTGTGTATGCTTTTGAGAAGTTCAGACCATACTTGCTGGGAGCAAAAATCGTGGTGTGGTCAGACCATGCAGCTTTGAGGCATTTGTTTGCAAAAAAAGAATCCAAGCCAAGGCTGATTAGATGGGTGCTGTTATTGCAAGAGTTTGATTTGGAAATTAAGGACAAGAAGGGAGCGAAAAATTTTGTAGCAGATCATTTATCGAGATTGGAGAGTGAACACATTGAAGAAGGGGAAATTTTGGATTTGTTTCCTGATGAACATAACTGTGCTTTATTTGCATGTGAAATTTATGTTCCTTGGTTCGCTAATATAGCCAACTTTCTTGCAGGAGGCTTTATGCCAAAAGACTTTACATGGCAACAAAGGAAGAAGCTGCGAGCTGATGCCAAACATTACATTTGGGATGACCCGTACTTATTCCGCTTGTGTGCCGATCAAGTAATAAGAAGGTGCATTTCAGATGGAGAAAAAGGAGAAATCATTAAGGCTTGTCATAGTGGGGAAGCTGGTGGCCATCATGGGCCAAATCGGACGGTATCAAAAATTTTATTTTCTGGTTTTTATTGGCCTACCATGTTTAAAGATGTTCAAAGTTTTGTGAAAACATGTGATAGATGTCAACGGGTAGGAAATATTTCTAAGAAAGATGAAATGCCGTTAACCAATATGCTTGCAGTGGAATTATTTGATGTGTGGGGGATAGATTTCATGGGGCCTTTTCCAATATCCTTTGGGTTTGAGTATATATTAGTAGCTATGGATTATGTGAGTAAGTGGGTAGAAGCCATAGCTACTAAGACTTGCGATGCCAAAATTGTACTAGAATTCCTTAGGAGGAACATTTTCACTAGGTTTGGCACGCCAAAGGCCACAATTAGTGATGGGGGCAGGCATTTTGTTAATCATCAATTTACTGCCCTATTGAAAAAATTTGGTGTGAGGCACAAAATTACCACCCCATATCATGCTCAAGCAAATGGACAGGTTGAGGTTTCTAATAGAGAACTCAAAACAATCCTAGAAAAGACTGTAAATTCATCTAGGAAGGATTGGTATTTGAGGCTAGATGAAGCTTTATGGGCCTATAGAACCGCATTCAAAACGCCTATAGGGTTATCCCCGTTTAAGCTAGTCTATGGTAAATCATGCCATCTCCCTGTCGAACTTGAACACAAAGCTTATTGGGCAACTAAATTTCTTAATTTTGATGTTAAGAGTGCAGGTGAGAAGAGACTTCTCCAGATGAATGAGTTGGAAGAAATACGCTTTTGGTCATACCAACAAGAGAAGAAGTATAAGGAAAATACGAAGAAATGGCACGACAAGAAACTGATCAGAAAGGAATTCACTCCAGGTATGAAAGTCCTATTATACAATAGTCGATTAAGGTTGTTTCCTGAAAAATTGAAGTCGCGATGGATGGGACCATTTGAAGTGGTCAGTGTGACTGACTTCGGAGCTATCACGATCAGAAAACAACTTGGGAGTGAGGAATTCAAGGTAAATGGCCATCGATTAAAACTGTATTTTGAAAACCGCGCTGAATTGGCAGCGATGATCATTATTTTCGAAGAAGAGTGAGGTAAATTCAAAGTCTAGCTGAGACTCAAAATCAGAACTAAAATAATTTCTAACCTTATCATCTTTTGTTTTAATTTATGAAGTCTAGTTATTTTCAGTTTGTAGGTCATTTGTATTTTTATTTAGTGGTTTATTAATTTTTAAACATAGTGTAAAACGTTTTGGAGTACTTGGTGTAATTGTTGGTTGTTTAAATGTTAAGTTTTTCTAAAAAAAATCGTTTTACACGGCGGTGAGGAATCCTCATACCGCCGTGTGAAACGTGCATTTTCATAACTGATTCAGTGGCATTTTACACGGCGGTGAGGAAACCTCATACCGCCATGTAGATCGGGATTTAAGATTACTTGGTTCTAGTGGCGTTTTACACGGCGGTATGGAATTCTCATACCGCTGTGTAAGAAGTCAAATTAAAAAACCCTTTGTGCAGTCACGTTTTACACGGCGGTATGGAATTCTCATACCGCGGTGTAACACGTTAAACTTTGTTTTTTTTTTAAAAAAAAAAACCCTGTCGCCAGTTTCTTTTTACAATTTTTTTTAAAACAAAACTTCCCTCTCTCATATCTCCCTAACCAAAGTTCTGCAAACCCAATTTTCAACTGGTTAAAATCATTTCTAAGCCTAACTTTTGCACATCAAGTCTGCATTCCTCAAATCCAGTAAGTTTTATTTTTCTCTTTTCTTTTAATTTGGTTTCTGTGTTGTTTTAGGGTTGAGTTACTTTTGATTTTATTTTCTCTTGGTTCTTTTTTTCTTTAAGACATGGGTGGAGATTGTGTTGTGATTTTCCATAAATGGCTGAATTTTGTGTCTTAATTTGTAAGGGTTGGCTGGATTAATGTCGAATTCTGTGGATTTGTTGCTGGGTTTATTGAAATTTTTGGGTTTGTGGCTGGATTTATATGCATTCGTTTGATTTGTGTGCTATGCCCTAAATTGGTGATTTAATTATTGTTTTATTCCCTTAAATCATGTTGCATTGTTTAATAGATGGATTGCTTGATGATAATTGAAAGAATTGTGGGTAACACTTGAATGAGAAATGCTGGATTTATACACAAAAGTTTATGCTCACCAAGTGTTTGACAAAGTGCCTAAATGAGTATTATTCAACCTTTCTCTGTCATATAGTTGCTGTCAACCATGGTCCATCTTTTGGGCTTTCATATACTCTGAAATATGTTTGTCTCGAGCTGTGATTAACATTTGAGTGGGCATTTAAGCATGTAAACGATATGGCAGTATGGCAATTCAGTGAGAATGCTGTAATTTTTCCCATTCTATTTCTTTTGTGCATATGCTACTAATGAAACCTGTGGGTGCATTATGATCATAAGTGCTACTGACCTTTGTCATTTTTGAACTTTAATATTGTAGCATTGATTTCTCAATGTTTTTGCACATTGTTTTTAGCTTTATTTCGGCTAGCCTACTATTTTGTTGCAAATTTAAGGGATAGCTCGATACCCTCTTGGGTCCCAACCAGGTGCCACACGGCGTTCCAATGTCTAACAGAGGCAACATTCCTGCCCTCCACCTTTCTAGATTTTGATTCACTACGGAGCTTGGGGATAAATGAAGAAATTAATGAGTTGATTGCTGGGATAGGGTGGACAGATTTTTTTCAAAAAAATGAGTGAGTTCATCCGAAGTTGACACGGGATTTCGTTGCAACCGTAGATTGCAAGATTGATAATGACGATAAGGAAGACCCCGGGGAGGTAACATTTTGGTTGAACAAGAGGAAGTACACATTAACCTTTAATGAGTTCTCAGAAGCCCTTGGTTTTCCGGTGGATGGGGCCCGACATCTTCCCGACATGAATAAACAGACAATTTGGTCCACAATCCGTGATCCACTCACAGCCACGCAATATGTCACTGGACAGTCCAAGGCACATCATCTGAGGGACCATGCTTTGAGGATCTTATATCGGTTTTTTGCCCTCTCTTTTTATGGACACATTGAAGCTGCTGGCGTGGTGAACCAGGCTGAGGCGTTATTTTTACATTGCATGATCCACCAGATCCGATTGAATGGAGCCTATTTTTTATGAAAGAAATTTGAGGACTTGCAGGGTAATCCGAAAAAGTAAAGAAGATTGCGATTGGATGTGTTGTCACAGTTTTGGCTAAGAGAGTAGGCCTTAGCTCATTAGGATCAGATTTGGGAGATATTAATTTAATAGACTTCAAGATGCTGAAGAATTTGAGGATCATTGTGGATGATCATCATTTTCATGATCAAGTCAGATTGTCCACCCGGGAAGAATACTTGGGCCTCATTGAAAGGGGTCGAGTACAGTTACCAGTGGAAGGGGCTGAGGATGAGGATGAGCAGCCAGAGGAGGCTGCAGGTGCAGCTGCCGCAGGACCGGCCCCAGCCATGCCAGCCTATGACTTCTCCCAGCTTACTGTCCATTTAGAGGCTTTGCAGACTGGACAGGCTTAGCTTAATTCTCGCTTAGATCAGTGGGAGAGCTTCATGGAGGATACCCATGCTAAACACGTTCAGCTTATGGGGCGTTTGGACATGCATGAGCAGCAGTTAGCCATGCAAGCACAGGGTTTAGCGAGGCTGGAGCATTCCATATACCTTTCTCGGCAGGAGCAGGAGCAATTTTACCAGACCATGAGGGATCGCTTTCCTCCACCATCACCTTCGCAAGAGTGAAAAAAAAAAGTTTCTGGGAGTTTTTCTGAACTTACATTTTGTTACTTTACTACTTCTTACTTTGGATTTCTTTTTGGTTAGATTACTTGCTGAGGACAGCAAGTTCGTAAGTGTGGGGTGAGAACTTGCTGTGAAATTATAACCGAATGTGTCTAACCTTTAGTATTACTTTAGTATTTTAGTTATTTGTGTTGAATTTATTTACACTTTCGCACTTTATTTTTGCTTTAGTTATCCTTTCATTTTATTTTTGCTTTAGTTATGCTTTGTATCATGCTGTGTGTTTTTATTTTAATTATTTAAGTTGTTTGATTTGAGCTGATTGATTTCTCTCATGATTAGTTTAGTAAGCTCTTAAGTGTTATTCCAGTTTAATTTTCAAACTTGAATAAGTTATTTAAAGCATTTAGTTAACAAGAGAGTAAGTTTCTGTTTAAGAATTTTTCTTCCTAACATTGTTCAAACTAGAGCATACAATTAAAATTTCCAAAATTTTGCACTCAAACCAGTTTTTACAAGTCGAGAAAAATCAGCCATGAAATCTCTTGATCAGAAAGTCTTTAGAGTACTAGAACCTTCCTCATTGCCCTTCGAAACGATATAACAATTAAGGCATGAATTTTGACATGATTTAGGCATCTTTCTTTGTTAAGTCACTTTAAATAAACTTTCTCCTACCTATGGAATTAATTACCCTTGTTAGCCAATTTTGAGCCTAATTGAGTATGCTAAATGCGTATTTCGAGAATTTTCTTGTTTGCGCAACTTATTAGTACCATTAAACCTAAAAAGCTTTTACCTTACCCTTATAGGAGAGCTGGCCACTCTAGGATTTTGGGGGGTTGCTGTTGGAAAGTTTGGGTGATTGAGTTCATGTGGTGGTGTGAATGAGTTTCAATTTAATTGGCAAGAGCTAGTTATACTGAATGTTTTAGTAAGTTGGAAAGAAAAGAAAATGAAGATAATGCTCTTTGTGATTTGGTATGAAATTTGTAGCTGATTAGAAGTTACTGAAATATTTAAGTGTGGGGTAGTTTATCTTCTTTATATAAAAAAAATAAAAAAATAAAATAAAATAAAATAAAAAAATAAAAAATAAAAAATAAAATAAAATAAAATAAAAATAAAAAGATAAATAAATAAATAAAGTTTATAGAAAAATTCAAGTGTGGGGTATCCTCTATTGTAAAATAATATGTTCATAGTATTGGATGGTCGGGCTTGAGAAGGAAATTTCATCTTCTCATTTTCTTGTGATTCGAAATTTTTCATTACGGGAATTAGCTAAGTCTTGGCAACTTTGGGTTAATTTGGAAGTAGGTTATGGAAATATTTTATTGGGTAGCGGTAATAGTCGGTAGAGTGGCTGAATTTTTGTTGATTTTCTAAACTCTTCTTGTTAGCCATCACCGGTCGAGCCATGCATTATAACCTGTTTAAGACCTAATGATCATTTTTATGTCATGATTTGTTCAGTGGAGATGACCTCGGGTTCCGGTACCAAAGGAGAGGCCTATGGTGTTTCTAGTGTTTCAATTGAGAAACCAGATGTGCGTTCGTGCACTAACTTATTTGGTCATTGATTGATTGGTGCTGGAATTTTAATTTTGAAAATTATTAAAACTTTGGTTTTGGCCTTTGCACACACACACCGAAAATTTAATTGTATTCTCTTCTTTTGAGTTTTGTTTGAGCAAGAATTTCTCTCAGGTGGAATTTACTAAGTGTTTTCTTGGTGTTTTGAATTTCCGTTTTCTTGCTTGAAAATTGAAAAAGTTGGAATTGAAGAGGTATTTTACTCGAGGGCGAGCAAAAGCTAAGTGTGGGGTATTTTGATAAGTTCAAAATATATGTTGTTTTTATGTGAATTTCCAGCTTACTTTTGAGTTTAGAAGTTCCTGTTTTAGTATATTTTTATGAAAGTTTTATTAGATATTATCCTGTATACTAAAGTGAGATTTTATGTTGTTTTTGGAGCTTTTAGGAAGCTTACACGGCGGTAAGGAACATCCATACCGCCGTGTACCACGAAAATGTCACAGTGCAGTAGAAGGGAATTACACGGCGGTAAGGAACATCCATACCGCCGTGTACCACGAGAATCAGCACTTACGTAAGGATCTACACGGCGGTGAGGAATCCTCATACCGCCGTGTAAAGCGTAAACTGCCAACAATTACGGCGCTGGACACGCGGAACAAAAATTCAAGATTGTTGACCAGATGTCATTTACACGGCAGTGAGAGACTCTCATACCACCGTGTAACCTACTTGTGAACAAAATCTGCACAAAATCAAAGATTTTGAGGCCACCTTTTGACTTGGACGATTATGGAGGGGCAGAACTTAGACATTTGAGGGGGGTTGAGAAGAAGGAGGGAAGGCATCTTTTGGGGGACTCGAGATTGAGTTCGCCAGAGGAGATTTTAGTTTTGGTGGGAAGAAAGAAAAAGGATCTGTGGGGATTAATCTAGAAAAGGGGGTAATCAGAGTTTTGTTAGAAATTATTATTTTTATTTTTGAAGTCTGAAGAACAGATGGAACGAAAAAGAATATCAATTTTATTATTGTAAGAATTTCATTTTCGGATCTAAAATGGGTAATATCAATTTCTCTCTATTTATTTCAGCTCTTATTTCAATTATGGGTGAGTAGTTGTTTTTCTTGTTAAGGGATACCTTGAATCCCCAATAATCATGTGAATGTTTGTGTGGATTTATTTATGCATAAGCTTCAGTTTTATCTTTTCTAAATTTATCTGTTTTGATTATTGAATTTAATGCAAGTTTAAGATGGATCTGCTGTGATAATCTTTGATTGTATTCATTTCATGATGCTTATATATATTATGTTCTATTCCTATTGATTTTCACTGGTTTGATTAATCCGAGATGGTAGTTAAATCTGTGGATCTCTATTTTAATAGGTTCAGAATTGTAGAAGATAATTGAGCTTTGATATCTTAATCCGGGATGGTAGGATCATCTAAGTTTAGGACTTAAGACCTGTTTCGATGCTAAAATATGTGCTAAATCCAGGGTGGTAGGCGCATGTGTTAGAAAAGCTGGATCCGAAAGGCAGGCTAGGTTGTTCACTGATTTGCATATGTGATTGATAAGTTGAAGCATTTACATGGCGTTATTGGGGAGGATGGGTATTCCTCGACAAGATCTTTTAAGTTATTTCATAAAATCTGTAGTAGTATTGATTCTTTTAATATTCTTGAATTAGTGATTTCATCAATTATATTTCTGAATTTATTTCTTAAATAATTCATCACATCAAACAATTGGGAATTCTTTAGCATACATTTAATTGTTAAAATTTACGCAACACAGTCCCTTGGGTTCGATAACTTGTGGTCTTAATTATACATCACTATATTACTTGCCGATTCAGTACACTTGCTGAGGTCGCGTCAGTGGACACCGGCGGCAAGCTCCTCAGGCGGCGATCTCTCCTCTGGTGAGGGAGGTGTCGACCACCGGCGATCCCCGACGGCTCCGGTGAGGTAATTCTATTTTATATTTATTTATTTTAATATATTATTATTATTAATATTAATTAATTAATTAATATTATTATTATTATTATAATATTTATTTACTGTTGTGTGTTATTCTGTTTTTTTATAATAATTATTATTATTAATATTATTATTATTTTATATATTTATTATTAGTATTAGTGAGTTATATTAATATTATTGTTACTAACATTATTTATTTTACGTTTATTATTATTATTATTATTGTATTTATTTATTATTTATTGTTGTGTTTATTATTATTATTATTATTGTATATATTTAGTTATTATTAATTATTATTGTGTTTGTTATTATTATTTTAATATTATTATTATTATCATGATTGGGCTAATATTATTGTTGATTATAATTATTGTTCTGTGATATTGTTATTTATTTGTTATTATTAATATTATTTATTTTACATTATAACTATTATTGTTATTAGCACATTATTATTACTATCATTATTGTGGTTTTATTATAATTATTATATTCATCCTTATTGTTATGTCATCAATTTATTGTTAGTATTGTTATTATCATTTTGTTATCATTTTATTTATTTATTTATTATTATTTATGTTATGTTTATTTATTATTATTATTATTATTATTATTATTATTATTATTATCATTACTTTATGTCATTGGCATTGGTATTATTATTATTATTGTTAATATTATTATTATTATTATTATTGTTATTATTTGTATATTATTATTATTATTATTTTATGTTGATATTATTGTCATTATTATCATTATTATTATTTTGCTCATGTTATTATTATTACATTGCATTATTACTATTATTATTATTATTATTATTATTATTATTATTATTATTATTATTATTATTATTATTATTATTATTATTATTATTATTATTTTACCTATCTATTATTATCATTTTATGTTTATTTATTATTTATTATTATTATCATTTTATGGTATTATTATTAGCATCATTATTTTAATTGTTATTGATCATTATAATTGCCATTTGGGTTTTTATGTTCATTAATTCTCTATTTACTTAATTCAATAATTTATTTATTCATTATTAACCAATATTAATTTTATGTCATGATTGTAACCACGAACGGCACATGGCTCGTCCAAGGAGCACGGTTGAGGTTAGTAGATTAGGATTTATTTATTTATTCGTAAATATGTAATTATTATTATTTTATTTTATTCGATTGTAGTTTGTAATAATAAATGATTTTTCGACCGCGCTTAAAAAGAGTCACCACACAAATGTTTTATACTAAATGAACTTTGTTAATAAAACTGTACCAATGTCCTGGTTTTCACCCCGAAGCAAAGGTTTAAATTGATTTGAGAATTCTAAACTTTTTTACAAAATAAGTAATTGGGAACCAATGTTTCCGCCTAAATGAATAGCTCGATTGATGTATGTATTTTTATCATTTTTTATGGTTTTATATTTATTTTTAGATAATTGTAATTATATTTTATTTACTGCTTTATTTAATTGCTTTCCTATGTGATTGTAATGCGCTTTAATTTTATTGTATAATTCGTGTGAGATAAGAGATAAAGTAATTGATCCTACAAACCCATTTACATAATATTAACCAAAGGTATGAATAAGAGTGAGGTCCCGAACTCTCTCTGGTTTTGAGCCTCATAAGGTCAGATTTATTTCCCGATACTCTATCGGGTGGCGACTCCGTGATCCTGTCTTATGATAACCCAATAGACGCTCTCGTAAGTTGATTGCCAACAATGGATTTGGATATATTCTGTCCATTGCGAAGTGACCAGCTTTCACAAGCTTTAACGAACCTCTATCCGGTCTCGGGTCCTAAAAATGGACTCCCGAGGGCCACCCGGATCGCGAGCAGGGTTCGGGCGCGTCACAGTGGCGACTCCGCTAGGGATATCATGAGACTCTGCTCCTAAAGTACTTTTGGTTAATATAATGTAAATGGGTTTAGGATCAAGAAATTTTATCTCTTTTCGAAAAATTGCATTGCATCATGTTAGAGCCTTAGAATTATGTTAGTTGGTCCCCTATATACCCCGGCGCGTTCCTAAAACATGACCCTACTTTCACTCATTGTAGGGAAGTGCTTGGGATAATCACCAGCCCAAGCCTCGTACCATCAAATGGTATATCAAATGATGACCCGACTGGTCGAGTTAGACCCGTTGGCAGGGATCATGCTTGGGTATTCTTAAAATACCATTACCTTTGACCTAAACCCATGTAATGGACATAGATACTTCCACTAGGGGGCATGTGCCATAATACGTTGCTTGTGGAGTGGGTCATTGTGTATTGAATAAATCCGAATAAATTTAGATGTACACTCCTTAAAGGTTTTCATACCCCGAGGGGCACATTACAGTTTATTTGGATTGTTTAAATACATGATAGACAAAAATTCATCTGCATGCGCTTTTTAGTAATGAGAGTTTGTGCTTTGCAGCACGCTTTACGCGCCCAATGGGTTCCCCATTAACCCATGGGTTAACCCCTCATAAGAAAGAGACCGCACGACCTCCTGTGTGATATAAATATGGTGGAGAGGAATTTTTCTTGTATGTGATTGTGCATTTTTTATGAGCAATAATAGTAAATAAAGCACATGTATTTTATCTCATGTACAATAATAAAGCCTGTGCACTTCGTATACAACATTGTTTGTATCATAGTTTGTGAATATGAATATAACATACATTTGTCATGCATGTACATAGCAGTACATAGCAACACATACATACTAACATACATTATGATATCCATGACATCCATCATGCGCCATAATCTATACATACAGCTTACATCATTGAACGTACATATTGACAGGCATCATGGCACGCATGAACGTACTACCACCATGACATAATAATAATAATAATAATAATAATAATAATAATAATAATAATAATAATAATAATAATAATAATAATAATAATAATAATAATAATAAAAAAATAATAATAATAATCAAAAACAAAAAAAAAAACAAAAAAAATAATAACATTCATCATGTGTCATAGCATGTACATATCAGTATGCTCATATTGCATATGTACATAAACATTGTGTACTAGAGCATGTACATACCATTGCGTGTTATAACATACATATATTAGCATACATCATTAGGTCAGGCATTATACACATCATGCACGACAGACACCTTGCATCTTTCACATTGTACGCCATATCATGAACATGTACCATCCTACATGAGTTATGCCATGTACCTATAAGTTCTTCATCATGCATGTTAGTCATTGTATATACCAATGCATGTCTTGTAGGATTATACCATGTAAATACACGTACTTTGTGAACGCTATTCATTCCTTGCAGACACTTTCATTGCATATCTCGTGTTGCATACATGCCCCACTCACGGTACATAATCATTCATACATTAAGTCCTAAGTCATGTGCATTATTTGTATATATTTTGTACTTTTATGTATGTAAGTTTTGCCTTTCCTCACGATTCATTAGTACACATTATCACGTTAGGTCGTCTTCACCTTACACCACACATGTATTCCTGTCCTGTCTAAATCAAGCCATGTGTACATGTATCATATATCTTGAATATTCATTCTCATGTTATACCATATTTTGTACTTATGCCATCGTTGTATGTTGCTTGCATGTACACTGTAAATTTATGTATGCACATCATTTGTCATGCATTGTTCACACATTCACACTCACTTATAATTTTCCGTTAATATTTTACACACACACATCCTTGTATGTTTTTCATGTATGCATTTCTATACATGTTTTCACACATGTTTCGCACATATGGTTCGTTACATGCATTAATAACAGACACGACATTATTACATGCATCTTTCTATGTACATGGTTTTTAACACATAATTTGCACATTCTTAAAAAAAAAAATCTTTATATGCCTACATGATTTTTGTGTACATAAATTTTGATAGAGTAAAATTTTTTGTGTTAAGTTGTACCCTAAAACGCTGGCATGTTTGCACCTTATTGAGGTACCTCTGATTCAAGGTTTGACTCTGCCTAATTAGTTCTCAACTATGAATGGATTTGATCTTAACTCTAAAAATTTGAGTTTCATTCCACTTTGAATTAAGTAAGGGGTATATATGTTTGATCTCTAAGAGCTGGATCACACGAAAATACTTGACCATACCATGTCATTTCTAAGTTCAGAGCACTTTTGGCTCGTTTTGAAAATAGACTGGAAAAGCTAGTTGCAATTAGGGGATTGGATGAAAACTCACTAAGAGCACTAGAACCTTTTTGATTACCCGTCAAAGCGACTCCTGGATAAGGCTGAAACTAGAAAATGATTTAGGCATCATTTTTTATATAGCTCTCTAAATGACCATTTCCTACCCTCATTTCAAAATCGCTTGCTAGCCCGTTGAGCCTTTATTTTGGTTTGCTAAATGTGTACCGATTTTATTGTTACACACATTAAAACTACCTTTCGCCTAAAATAATTTTGGCTTCCACTTAGAAGAATGGCCGTTCTAGTAAGGATGGATGAACATTACGATATCTGATTTAGCTATCCAAAAATTGCCCTAGTGAAAGTGGGTTTACACTTCTGAAAGAGATTTTTAATCATTGATGATCTTTGAGGCTTGACCATTGGTAATCCTTTGGGCCGTCAAAAATTTGCCCCGATGAAAATGGGTCTACATTTCGAGAAGAGAATTTCAATCATTGATAATTTTATGAGCTACCCAAAAACCGCCCTAATGGGGATGAGCTTATACTTCGGGAAAGGGCTTTAGATCATCGATAAACTTTTTATGTAATTAGAGACGTAAACTTGCGAGCAAAAACAAAAAAAAAAAGAAGAAAAAAAAAAGAAAGAAGAAAAGAAAAAAAGAAATAAAAAAAAATACAAATGAAAGAAAAAAAATAGAGCTAGGGATAATCCCCCTTGATGAGTTCAGTAGTTATCTTTTTTTTGATAGCCATTTACCTAAACCTAATATTACAACCAAAGTAAGACCTATTGATTTTGGGTTTGGCCTTATCCAACTAGGAGAGATGACCTTTTTAATAAGGTTTGGTACGTAGGAAGAGGCATATGGTGTTTCTTAAGCTTCAAGCGGGAAGCCATGAGTGCATGTATGCATTCGAGTTGAGTCTTGTCCTCGATATTGCATCTAGAATTTGCTTTTGAAAAATGAAAAATCCCATTTTGGCCTTTTGTACACACACACAGAGACGACTTGGTAATGCCATGTATTTACCTGTTGGTTTAGTAAACCTTGATGTCTACATATTTATCTTGTTGCCCTTCATTGGGAACGACTCCCGAATTCTTTTGCTGAGATTGAATCAGTTGAGAATGTGGATCATTCAGTACGCTTAAAGTCAGATAGAAACTCGAGTTTGAGGTACCTGATAGGCTGCACTCATTTTACAATTTTGGGGTATTTCTTATCACTACCCATGGAAATGATACTTTGCACATACTCCCAACAAATTCTTTGTATATATACTTTCTGCAAATGTTTTTACACATAACTATAGCAAACAATCTCATGAATAGTTTTACATGTCTTTTGGCATAAAATCTTTAGCGAGCACATTTCATAGGCACCTTTGGGCATTCATGGCTCTCTAAACTTCATTTTTGTAATCAATTACTTTCATGCATTTTCTGGACATACCCTTGGCCTGCATCTCACATGCACATTTTTCGCATGCATTCAGTACACACGTATATGATTTTCCCTGCACATGTTTCATACACACAGTTATATGTGCATACATCGCACACACCCAATCCCGTACATGGCCTTCATGTATATAACACCTTTCACCTGTCTTTGCATATGATTCTTTACATCTATGCCTATGAATGACTCTCTACATTTGTCACATGCACGATCATTTGCATGCATGGTTATTTACATATATTCCTCATACATAACCCCTTGCATATATCTCTCATGCATGATCCTTCTCATTCATGATCATTTGCAAATATTTTTACATGCATACAAGCCATGTACGTGGCATATATGTCATATGCGTAATTCTCGGCATGCATTTCATGTTCGTAGTCCATGCATAGTACGCACAGTACTCATTTCACAACTCCTTGCAGTTGTCATATGTCACATTCGCATATGTGTAATATTTCATACAGGTAATTCTGTGCTTAAATTCTACATTCATAATATACATGCATATCATACATGTATAGCTTTCCACATAATTTCCATGCATACATGATGCCCTTCGCCTACTAGATGGTGTACATCAGTCTTAATCAAGACTTCACATGTCGATAAACTGACGCTTCCAAAGCCCTCTCAAGAGGCAAATATCTAAACCCTCTCAAGAGGCGAACTTCCAAAGCCTTCTCAAAAGGCAATTCTCAAGCCCTCTGAAGAGGAGATTCTTAATCAACCAAAATTCTCTCCATGGGCAAGTCAACCTAAGTCCTCTCAAGAGGCAAGGCAAATCAACCAAAGCCCTCTCCGGGGGCAATCAGTTCTCTAAGTCCTCTCAAGAGGCAATTCTTATCCCTCTGCATACATTTCTCATGCTTGAACATTAGCATGCATAGCTTTTCACACGCATTCCATGCATACATGGTGCTCGACACTCCTCTCAAAGTCCTCTGAAGAGGCATAAAAAGAAAAAAAAATTCTGTAAGCCCTCTGAGGAGGCAAATCCCTAAGCCCTCTGAGGAGGCAAATCCCTAGGCAAAATCTGTAAGCACTCTGAGGAGGCAAATCCCTAAGCCCTCTGAGGAGGCAAAACCTGTAAGCCCTCTGAGGAGGTAAATTCCTAAGCCCTCTGAGGAGGCAAAATCTGTAAGCCCTCTGAGGAGGCAAAATTTGTAAGCCCTCTGAGGAGGCAAATCCCTAAGCCCTCTGAGGAGGCAAAATCTGTAAGCCCTCTGAGGAGGCAAAACCTGTAAGCCCTCTGAGGAGGCAAATCCCTAAGCCCTCTGAGGAGGCAAATCCCTAAGCTCTCTGAGGAAGCAAATCCCTAAGCCCTCTGAGGAGGCAAAACCCCTAAGCCCTCTGAAGAGGCAAAACCTGTAAGCCCTCTGAGGAGGCAAATCCCTAAGCCCTCTGAGGAGGCAAAAGGTAACACCCCTTACCCATACTTAGGCGATCCCATCCGATAAGGAGTGAGATGCCGTATGAGTAAAGGTGCCACCACACAGATACAGAATACACATACATTCATACATAAACATATATAACGAAATACAGGGTAATTTAAAACTTTACAATACCATTCATAAAAATAAGCTGATCATGCATTAATATAACGAAAGTATTACATTACTGTTCTGATCAACCAAGAGATACAAAAGATAATTACAAAACCCAAGATACATGTACATAAGCGGAAGCTATTACAAAACCAAAATAAGAGAGTTCTATACAAAGGAATCCTCAAAATACAAAAATGAAGCCCTACACTAAGACCCTGCTGTGTTGGCTTCGATGGCGGACTCTCCCAAGACAAACTCCTTCCGCACCTGCACGGGTAAACACACCGTGCTAAGCGATAAACGCTTAGTGGGGAAACACACATATAAAATAAGTACAACCATTCACAATGGTCGTCAAGGCAAACCACATGCGTACTTCATGTACATACGATAATCATAGCATAACAATAGCATAAACTCATGCCCACATACGTAGAGCCACTCATCAGAAAGTTCATAATAATAATCATATCTTCATAACAGATTATACTTTTCACGACTGAATCCATAAAGATATAACATATATTTTTCCCATATAACAATTCATACAAAGCACCTGCTAACCCGAGGGAGTGGATAACGAGTATACGGACAGTACTTTACGGGTACGAGCCGATACAGACAGTACTTTACGGGTACGAGCCGATAAAACTAATTTTGCATTTTAACTTTCACAAAACATTTCAAAGGGGATCTTAAACAAGATCCTTTCACATAAGGGTTCGCGAGGAACCAATCGGGGACCTGATCGGGGTCCAAACAGAAATAGAAGCTGCAGCAAAGACTCTATTAGGCATGCCTAACTATCCACTTACTAGACTCTAGCAGGTCATACATAAACCATTCAATCCATTTCATAATTTCCAAAATTATCATCATATATGTGCATAATCATATCAGGGTTCCATATTCATATTATTCCTAAAATACCCAGCATAAATCTCATAACTGTTGAAAGAAACAGAAGTTCGAACCACACGCAATGAAAGAAAACTCATTTAACATACAAGGGACTGTCGCGCTCGCGACAGAGACCGAAGTCTCTTCGCTGCGTGCGCGTGACGGACTTCGCGACCGCGAGGAGGACGGAAGGGCCAGGCTATGTTCTGTCGCGCTCGCGACAGATGTCGCGATCGCGACAGAGGATAAATGGTGCTGTCGCGGGCTCGCGACGAATCGCGTGCTCGCGATAGCACTTGCCCAGCAATGCGCTCTGTCGCGATCGCGACAGTTATCGCGCTCGCGACAGAGGGTGCACAACACTTCGGCTGTCGCGGGCTCGCGATGGCATCGCGTGCTCGCGATAGTGAAGCTCCCAACACCGCTCTCTGTCGCGATCGCGACAGCATCGGGATTTCAAAAATCTGCAGAAATTCTGCAGATTTTCCTCTTCCAATTCCTCCTCCCAACACACAAATCTCAATCAAAGGTCACTTACCTCCAATCCAGCTATCCATTGACATCAACTACCATAATACAACATTTATTAACAACAACTTCATACAATCCAATGATTTAAACATTCAATTTCAAGAATCAATCAAAAACCCAATTTATGCATCAAATCACCTCAATTCCAAAATCATCATAATCAACTCATAATCTTGCAAATTTCACATTCCAAAACAAAGACCCATAGCATATACATCAAAATAAAGGACATCTAATAACCTAATTCCAAGAACCCATCAAAACACATACATGAACATATTCACATGCAAAAGCAAGAAATTCCCAAACCTCAAAATCCTTTGCTCCTATTGCTTAGTTCCACTTGGCCCAACCTTCTCCTTACCCTTCGGTTCACGAGGAGGCTCAACTAAGCAACAAAACAACACAACACACAAACACAACATCCAACTTCAAACCCAAATCTGAAAATAGGAAAAAGAGAATGAGATGGAGAACCAACAGAAGAAAAGGAGAATAATGCAGTAGATTTACCTCTAAAATGCTATGCAATGATCAATTTCCACCACTAGAGGCTTGAATCTAAGTTAGGGCACTTAAGAGAGTGCAAAGGAGGGAGAAGAAGAAGGAGAAGAAGGAAAAACGGGAATGGGTTTTCAAAAATCTGATTTTCCCTTTTTCATCTTTTTCTCTTTCCCACTTTACACATGTCAATCATCTAGTGGAGGAGATTACTCACTCACACCCTAACTAAGTGCATCACATACACACAATGAGACACCCTAATAATGCATCCTACAAATGTGTGAGCAACACATACAAGCACATCTCCCTAAGCACACCCTACAAACATATGCATGTCCACATATTACAATAACCCACTAGTGCATATCCTACTATGGTGCACTCATGCACACACAAATCTGTCCCAACTAATTCACACCATAGCACCATGCATGCACCCACATGCTAGCAAAACTCTTAAAACATGCAAAATTACCAAAATGCCCTTATTATACAAAACTCATGCAAATGCACACACATACATATATGACTCATTCAACTATGGGGCAAACGGGGTGTGACAACTCTCCCCTACTAACAAGAATTTTGTCCTCGAAATTCTCACCTGAACTGAACAACTGCGGGTACTGCAATCTCATCGACTCCTCCGGTTCCCAAGTTGCTTCCTCAACCCCGTGATGATTCCACAAAACCTTGACCAAAGGAATCTGCTTATTCCTCAACTGTCTTACTTCCCGAGCTAGAATAGCTCTAGGCTCCTTATCGTAAGAAAAATCTGACTGCACTTGAACTTCTTAAACCGACAACACATGGGAAGGATCCGATCTATACCGACGGAGCATCGAAACGTGAAACACATCGTGAAGCTTCGATAATTCCATCGGCAAAGCTAACCTGTAAGCCACTGGACCAACCCTTGCCAAAACCTCATACGGACCAATAAAGCGAGGACTAAGCTTTCCTTTCTTTCCAAACCTAAGCACTTTTCTCCAAGGTGACACTTTAAGAAAAACTTTGTCCCCAACTTCAAACTGCACATCTTTTCTCTTCAGATTGGCATAAGACTTCTGTCGATCCTTGGCTACTTTCAAATTCCGTTGCACAACTCTGATCTTCTCTTCTGTATCTCTAACCAAATCTGGCCCAATCACTGACCTCTCGAATAACTCTGTCCAACAAACCGGAGTCCTACACTGACGTCCATACAGAGCCTCATACCGTGACATACCAATGCTCGACTGAAAATTGTTGTTGTAGGCAAACTCCATCAATGATACATACTTGTCCCAACTACCCGGAAAGTCCAAAACACAAGCCCTCATCATATCCTCTAAGATCTGAATCACGCGCTCGGACTGACCATCTGTCTGAGGATGAAACGCTGTACTGAACTTCAGCTTGGTACCCAAAGCTCGCTGCAACTCTTTCCAGAACTTAGATGTGAACCTTGGGTCCCTATCTGAAACTATGGACAAAGGCACTCCATGCAACCGGACTATCTCATCCACATAAATACTGGCCAATTTATTCATCGGATAATCCATCCTAACCGACAAAAAGTGAGCGGACTTTGTGAGTCGATCCACAACAACCCACACAGAATCATGCTTCCTCTGAGTCAATGGCAATCCGGAGACAAAATCCATAGCGATGTTATCCCATTTCCACTCAGGAACGGACAAAGGTGTAAGCAATCCAGAAGGTACTTGGTGCTCAGCCTTTACCTGCTGACAAGTCAGGCACTTGGATACAAAGTCCACTATGTCCCTCTTCATACCAGACCACCAAAAGAACTGCTTCAAATCCCGATACATCTTCACACTGCCAGGATGCATGGTGAAAACTGAACTATGTGCCTCATCCAAAATCTGTCTTCCTAACTCTTCACTATCCGGTACACACAAATGGTTTCTAAACAGAAGAACCCCATCCTGAACCAAAAACTCTGACTGCTTGCCCAAACTAACTTCTTGCACAATCCGCTGAAGCTTCTTATCAACCTTCTGAGCATCAACTATCCGCTGTCTCAAAGTAGGCTTGACCTTCAACTGAACTACGAAAGCCCCATTCGAACCAAACCTCCATCTGAACCGTCTCAAAAACAAGGCAGAAACTGACTTCCTACTCAAAGCATCTGCAACTACATTGGCCTTACCCGGATGGTAATCCACAATGCAATCGTAATCCTTAAATAGCTCAAGCCAACGACGTTGCCTCATATTTAGTTCCTTCTGCGTCAGGAAGTACTTCAAGCTCTTGTGGTCCGTAAAGATCCTGCATTTCTCCCCGTAGAGGTAATGACGCCAAATCTTCAAAGCAAAGACAACCGCTGCTAACTCAAGATCATGCGTCGGATAATTCCTCTCGTGTGGCTTCAACTGCCGAAAAGCGTAAGCCACCACCTTACCTTCCTGCATCAGAACACATCCCAAACCAACACCTGAAGCGTCACTATACATAACAAACTCCTTACCCGAGGTGGGTTGAGTTAGTATAGGAGCTTCAACTAACAACTGCTTCAACCTCTCAAAACAAGCTTGACACTTTTCCGACCATTCGAACTTAACTCATTTCCTCAATAACCGGGTCATCAGAGCAGCAATCACAGAGAAACCTTTCACAAACCGAAGGTAGTAACCCGCCAGACCAAGAAAACTCCTCACTTCCTGAACACTTCTAGGCGCTTTCCAATCTACTATCGCCTCAATCTTGGCTGGATCCACTTGGATACCCTTAGCTGAAACTATATGGCCCAAAAACAACACTTCCCGAAGCCAAAAGTCACACTTACTCAACTTAGCAAACAACCGATGCTCTCTCAAAACTTGCAAAACTAACCGAAGATGTTCTTCATGCTCGGTCTCATCCTTGGAAAACACCAAAATGTCGTCTATAAACACCACTACAAACCGGTCTAAGTATGGCCTAAACACTCTATTCATCAAATCCATGAATGCCGCTGGAGCATTAGTCAAACCAAACGACATCACAAGGAACTCATAGTGGCCATACCGAGTCCGAAATGCAGTCTTAACCACATCCTCATTCTTAACACGAAGCTGATAATACCCAGACCGAAGATCAATCTTGGAAAACACACCTGCACCCCGAAGCTGATCAAACAAATCTTCAACTCTGGGCAACGGATACTTATTCTTCACTGTAACCTTATTAATCTGCCTGTAGTCGATACACATCCTCAAGGACCCATCCTTTTTCTTAACAAATAGAACTGGAGCTCCCCAAGGAGATATGCTGGTTCGAATGAACCCCTTATCCAATATCTCTTGTAATTGAGTTTTAAGTTCTCTCAACTCCACAGGAGCCATCCGATAAGGTGCTTTCGACACCAGTGTGGTACCCGACATAATCTCTATGGCTAGCTCAACTTCCCTTTCCGGAGGCAAACCCGGCAAGTCACTTGGAAAAACATCACTAAATTCTCGGACAACAGGGATGTCCTCAATCCTAACTTGATCCCTCTTGGAATCCAAAACCACCGCCAGAAAAACCTCACAACCTTTTCTCAAAAACCTCTTAGCTTGAATTGCAGAAATCACATTATTCACAGAACTTGCACCCAAACCTGTAACAAACACTGGAGCTCGGTTCCTATCCCGAAGCACGAAAGTCTTCCTATGACAATCAACCACAGCTCGATGCTTGCTCAACCAATCCATACCCAAAATCAAATCATACTCTCTGAAGGGCAACTCTATCAAATCCACAGGGAACTCAACACCTTCAACCATCAACGGACAATTCCTATAAACTCTACTCACACTGACACTATGGCCTAATGGATTGGTCACACATATCTCATAGTCTAACTGTTCTACTGCATGCAACTTATCAACAATGTTATGCGTGCACAAATATGAGTGTGTGGAACCAGGATCTATTAGAGCATATAATTCAGTGTCATGGAGTAGGAACTTACCGGCAATCACGTCAGGGGCATCCTGCTCCTCTCTGGCTCTAACTGCATAAGCTCTAGCGGCCATTGGGGGAGGACGCTTAACTGTCTCAGAAATAACTCCATCTCTAGGTCGACCGCCTCGACCTCTACCTCTACCTCTTCCTCTTGCAGCCTGAGAAGCATTCGATCCAACTCTGCTAGCTCCTCCTTGAGGACCCGAGTCTTCACCCATCTGAGGACAATTAGCCACACGGTGCTCGGTGCTCCCACACCTAAAGCACCCACCAGTGAGCCACCTACACTCACCCCGGTGAGCCTTACCACAATTCTCACAAACTGGTATAGCATCAGACCGACCACCTCTACCAGATCCAGGTACTGTAGCTGAACCTTGCCTTCTTCCTCTGGTAGCCGAACCAGCTGATGGTTCATCTTGCGGGTTCCTAGATCTCTTACCCGAAGATGAGGAAAAAGCACCCCTAGCAGAACTCCTTCGCTGAGCTCTCTCTCTAATCAAAGATTCTGTCTTCTTCGCCCTCACGGCAGCCTCAGCAATCTGATAATAATTTACCCCTGGCATACTCATCAAAGAAATCAGAGCAATCTTCAAAGAATCATTCAACCCGGCTTCAAAGTGCTTGCATCTGAAATCATCTGTCATAACCCCAAGCGGAGCATAACGAGACAACCGGTTAAACTCCTTCTCATAATCTGCGACTGACAAGGCCCTTTGCCTCAAACTCAGAAACTGCGCCCATCTTGCGTCCTTATATGCCTGAGTCACATATTTCTTAGTGAACTCCTCATTGAAGAAGTCCTAAGTAACAGGATCAGGCATCTGAGGTTGCCTACACACCAATTCCCACCATTCATATGCTGGACCTTGAAGCAAAGCTACAGCACACTCAGCTTGCTGATCAAGAGGACACCTGACTTCCCTCAAAGCTCTCTTAACTTTATCAAGCCACTTCTCAGCTATCTCAGATTCATCAAGTCCGGTCCCATAAAAATCTTCGACACCAGCTCTTCTCAGACTTACTATCGGAGCTTTCGGGGCAGTCACCCTTTCTAAAACCCGAGCCATGTCCTGATGCAATCTAAACATCGCCTCGAAAGGCATGGCAGCGGCCTCAGGCTGAACCCTAGCATGTTGAGCTGACACCGAAACAGAGACAAACGGATCTACCGCTGGAGGGTTCACACTTTCAGCGGACTCCTCAAGCGCACCGTGAGCAGAATCAGAATTTATCTAACAAACAAGAGGATAACCACATCAGCCAACACAGCCCTAGACATAGACATATGCACACATAACATCATATAAACAATCACCCAGAAACGCCTAAACCGGAGCTCTGATACCACAACTTGTAACACCCCTTACCCATACTTAGGCGATCCCATCCGATAAGGAGTGATATGCCGTATGAGTAAAGGTGCCACCACAAAGATACAGAATACACATACATTCATACATAAACATACATAACGAAATACAGGGTAATTTAAAACTTTACAATACCATTCATAAAAATAAGCTTATCATGCATTAATATAACGAAAGTATTACATTACTGTTCTGATCAACCAAGAGATACAAAAGATAATTACAAAACCCAAGATACATGTACATAAGCGGAAGCTATTACAAAACCAAAATAAGAGAGTTCTATACAAAGGAATCCTCAAAATATAAAAATGAAGCCCTACACTAAGACCCTGCTGTGTTGGCTTCGATGGCGGCGACTCTCCCAAGACAAACTCCTTCCGCACCTGCACGGGTAAACACACCGTGCTAAGCGATAAACGCTTAGTGGGGAAACACACATATAAAATAAGGACAACCATTCACAATGGTCGTCAAGGCAAACCACATACGTACTTCATGTACATACGATAATCATAGCATAACAATAGCATAAACTCATGCCCACATACGTAGAGCCACTCATCAGAAAGTTCATAATAATAATCATATCTTCATAACAGATTATACTTTTCACGACTGAATCGATAAAGATATAACATATATTTTTCCCATATAACAATTCATACAAAGCACCTGCTGACCCGAGGGAGTGGATAACGAGTATACGGATAGTACTTTACGGGTACGAGCCGATACAGACAGTACTTTACGGGTACGAGCCGATAAAACTAATTTTGCATTTTAACTTTCACAAAACATTTCAAAGGGGATCTTAAACAAGATCCTTTCACATAAGGGTTCGCGAGGAACCAATCGGGGACCTGATCGGGGTCCAAACAGAAACAGAAGTTGCAGCAAAGACTCTATTAGGCATGCCTAACTATCCACTTACTAGACTCTAGCAGGTCATACATAAACCATTCAATCCATTTCATAATTTCCAAAATTATCATCATATATGTGCATAATCATATCAGGGTTCCATATTCATATTATTCCTAAAATACCCAGCATAAATCTCATAACTGTTGAAAGAAACAGAAGTTCGAACCACACGCAATGAAAGAAAACTCATTTAACATACAAGGGATTGTCGCGCTCGCGACAGAGACCGAAGTCTCTTCGCTGCGTGCGCGCGACGGACTTCGCGACAGCGAGGAGGACGGAAGGGCCAGGCTCTGTTCTGTCATGCTCGCGATAGAGGATAAATGGTGCTGTCGCGGGCTCGCGACGAATCGCGTGCTCGCGATAGCACTTGCCCAGCAACGCGCTCTGTCGCGATCACGACAGTTGACGCACTCGCGACAGAGGGTGCACAACACTTCGGCTGTCGCGTGCTCGCGACAACGAAGCTCCCAACACCGCACTCTGTCGAGATCGCGACAGTCGTCGCGATCGCGATAGCATTGGGATTTCGAAAATCTGCAGAAATTCTGTAGATTTTCCTCTTCCAATTCCTCCTCCCAACACACAAATCTCAATCAAAGGTCACTTACCTCCAATCCAGCCATCCATTGACATCAACTACCATAATACAACATTTATTAACAACAACTTCATACAATCCAATGATTTAAACATTCAATTTCAAGAATCAATCAAAAACCCAATTTATGCATCAAATCACCTCAATTCCAAAATCATCATAATCAACTCATAATTTTGTAAATTCCACATTCCAAAACAAAGACCCATAGCATATACATCAAAATAAAGGACATCTAATAACCTAATTCCAAGAACCCATCAAAACACATACATGAACATATTCACATGCAAAAGCAAGAAATTCCCAAACCTCAAAATTCTTTGCTCCTATTGCTTAGTTCCACTTGGCCCAACCTTCTCCTTACCCTTCGGTTCACGAGGAGGATCAACTAAGCAACAAAACAACACAACACACAAACACAACATCCAACTTCAAACCCAAATTCGAAAATAGGAAAAAGAGAATGAGATGGAGAACCAAAAGAAGAAAAGGAGAATAATGCAGTAGATTTACCTCTAAAATGCTATGCAATGATCAATTTCCACCACTAGAGGCTTGAATCTAAGTTAGGGCACTTAAGAGAGTGCAAAGGAGGGAGAAGAAGAAGGAGAAGAAGGAAAAACGGGAATGGGTTTTCAAAAATCTGATTTTCCCTTTTTCATCTTTTTCTCTTTCCCACTTTACACATGTCAATCATCTAGTGGAGGAGATTACTCACTCACACCCTAACTAAGTGCATCACATACACATAATGAGACACCCTAATAATTCAACCTACAAATGTGTGAGCAACACACACAAGCACATATCCCTAAGCACACCCTACAAACATATGCATGTCCACATATTACAATAACCCACTAGTGCATATCCTACTATGGTGCACTCATGCACACACAAATCTGTCCCAACTAATTCACACCATAGCACCATGCATGCACCCACATGCTAGCAAAACTCTTAAAACATGCAAAATTACCATAATGCCCTTATTATACAAAACTCATGCAAATGCACACACATACATATATGACTCATTCAACTAGGGGGCAAACGGGGTGTGACAACTCTCCCCTACTAACAAGAATTTTGTCCTCGAAATTCTCACCTGAACTGAACAACTGCGGGTACTGCAATCTCATCGACTCCTCCGGTTCCCAAGTTGCTTCCTCAAACCCGTGATGATTCCACAAAACCTTGACCAAAGGAATCTGCTTATTCCTCAACTGTCTTACTTCCCGAGCTAGAATAGCTCTAGGCTCCTTATCGTAAGAAAAATCTGACTGCACTTGAACTTCTTAAACCGACAACACATGGGAAGGATCCGATCTATACCGACGGAGCATCGAAACGTGAAACACATCGTGAAGCTTCGATAATTCCATCGGCAAAGCTAACCTGTAAGCCACTGGACCAACCCTTGCCGAAACCTCATACGGACCAATAAAGCGAGGACTAAGCTTTCCTTTCTTTCCAAACCTAAGCACTTTTCTCCAAGGTGACACTTTAAGAAAAACTTTGTCCCCAACTTCAAACTGCACATCTTTTCTCTTCAGATTGGCATAAGACTTCTGTCGATCCTTGGCTACTTTCAAATTCCGTTGCACAACTCTGATCTTCTCTTCTGTATCTCTAACCAAATCTGGCCCAATCACTGACCTCTCGAATAACTCTGTCCAACAAACCGGAGTCCTACACTGACGTCCATACAGAGCCTCATACCGTGACATACCAATGCTCGACTGAAAATTGTTGTTGTAGGCAAACTCCATCAATGATACATACTTGTCCCAACTACCCGGAAAGTCCAAAACACAAGCCCTCATCATATCCTCTAAGATCTGAATCACGCGCTCGGACTGACCATCTGTCTGAGGATGAAACGCTGTACTGAACTTCAGCTTGGTACCCAAAGCTCGCTGCAACTCTTTCCAGAACTTAGATGTGAACCTTGGGTCCCTATCTGAAACTATGGACAAAGGCACTCCATGCAACCGGACTATCTCATCCACATAAATACTGGCCAATCTATTCATCGGATAATCCATCCTAACCGACAAAAAGTGAGCGGACTTTGTGAGTCGATCCACAACAACCCACACAGAATCATGCTTCCTCTGAGTCAATGGCAATCCGGAGACAAAATCCATAGCGATGTTATCCCATTTCCACTCAGGAACGGACAAAGGTGTAAGCAATCCAGAAGGTACTTGGTGCTCAGCCTTTACCTGCTGACAAGTCAGGCACTTGGATACAAAGTCCACTATGTCCCTCTTCATACCAGACCACCAAAAGAACTGCTTCAAATCCCGATACATCTTCACACTGCCAGGATGCATGGTGAAAACTGAACTATGTGCCTCATCCAAAATCTGTCTTCTTAACTCTTCACTATCCGGTACACACAAATGGTTTCTAAACAGAAGAACCCCATCCTGAACCAAAAACTCTGACTGCTTGCCCAAACTAACTTCTTGCACAATCCGCTGAAGCTTCTTATCAACCTTCTGAGCATCAACTATCCGCTGTCTCAAAGTAGGCTTGACCTTCAACTGAACTACGAAAGCCCCATTCGAACCAAACCTCCATCTGAACCGTCTCAAAAACAAGGCAGAAACTGACTTCCTACTCAAAGCATCTGCAACTACATTGGCCTTACCCGGATGGTAATCCACAATGCAATCGTAATCCTTAAATAGCTCAAGCCAACGACGTTGCCTCATATTTAGTTCCTTCTGCGTCAGGAAGTACTTCAAGCTCTTGTGGTCCGTAAAGATCCTGCATTTCTCCCCGTAGAGGTAATGACGCCAAATCTTCAAAGCAAAGACAACCGCTGCTAACTCAAGATCATGCGTCGGATAATTCCTCTCGTGTGGCTTCAACTGCCGAAAAGCGTAAGCCACCACCTTACCTTCCTGCATCAGAACACATCCCAAACCAACACCTGAAGCGTCACTATACATAACAAACTCCTTACCCGAGGTGGGTTGAGTTAGTATAGGAGCTTCAACTAACAACTGCTTCAACCTCTCAAAACAAGCTTGACACTTTTCCGACCATTCGAACTTAACTCATTTCCTCAATAACCGGGTCATCAGAGCAGCAATCACAGAGAAACCTTTCACAAACCGAAGGTAGTAACCCGCCAGACCGAGAAAACTCACTTCCTGAACACTTCTAGGCGCTTTCCAATCTACTATCGCCTCAATCTTGGCTGGATCCACTTGGATACCCTTAGCTGAAACTATATGGCCCAAAAACAACACTTCCCGAAGCCAAAAGTCACACTTACTCAACTTAGCAAACAACCGATGCTCTCTCAAAACTTGCAAAACTAACCGAAGATGTTCTTCATGCTCGGTCTCATCCTTGGAAAACACCAAAATGTCGTCTATAAACACCACTACAAACCGGTCTAAGTATGGCCTAAACACTCTATTCATCAAATCCATGAATGCCGCTGGAGCATTAGTCAAACCAAACGGCATCACAAGGAACTCATAGTGGCCATACCGAGTCCGAAATGCAGTCTTAACCACATCCTCATTCTTAACACGAAGCTGATAATACCCAGACCGAAGATCAATCTTGGAAAACACACCTGCACCCCGAAGCTGATCAAACAAATCTTCAACTCTGGGCAACGGATACTTATTCTTCACTGTAACCTTATTAATCTGCCTGTAGTCGATACACATCCTCAAGGACCCATCCTTTTTCTTAACAAATAGAACTGGAGCTCCCCAAGGAGATATGCTGGTTCGAATGAACCCCTTATCCAATATCTCTTGTAATTGAGTTTTAAGTTCTCTCAACTCCACAGGAGCCATCCGATAAGGTGCTTTCGACACCAGTGTGGTACCCGACATAATCTCTATGGCTAGCTCAACTTCCCTTTCCGGAGGCAAACCCGGCAAGTCACTTGGAAAAACATCACTAAATTCTCGGACAACAGGGATGTCCTCAATCCTAACTTGATCCCTCTTGGAATCCAAAACCACCGCCAGAAAAACCTCACAACCTTTTCTCAAAAACCTCTTAGCTTGAATTGCAGAAATCAACACCTTCAACCATCAACGGACAATTCCTATAAACTCTACTCACACTGACACTATGGCCTAATGGATTGGTCACACATATCTCATAGTCTAACTGTTCTACTGCATGCAACTTATCAACAATGTTATGCGTGCACAAATATGAGTGTGTGGAACCAGGATCTATTAGAGCATATAATTCAGTGTCATGGAGTAGGAACTTACCGGCAATCACGTCAGGGGCATCCTGCTCCTCTCTGGCTCTAACTGCATAAGCTCTAGCGGCCATTGGGGGAGGACGCTTAACTGTCTCAGAAATAACTCCATCTCTAGGTCGACCGCCTCGACCTCTACCTCTACCTCTTCCTCTTGCAGCCTGAGAAGCATTCGATCCAACTCTGCTAGCTCCTCCTTGAGGACCCGAGTCTTCACCCATCTGAGGACAATTAGCCACACGGTGCTCGGTGCTCCCACACCTAAAGCACCCACCAGTGAGCCACCTACACTCACCCCGGTGAGCCTTACCACAATTCTCACAAACTGGTATAGCATCAGACCGACCACCTCTACCAGATCCAGGTACTGTAGCTGAACCTTGCCTTCTTCCTCTGGTAGCCGAACCAGCTGATGGTTCATCTTGCGGGTTCCTAGATCTCTTACCCGAAGATGAGGAAAAAGCACCCCTAGCAGAACTCCTTCGCTGAGCTCTCTCTCTAATCAAAGATTCTGTCTTCTTCGCCCTCACGGCAGCCTCAGCAATCTGATAATAATTTACCCCTGGCATACTCATCAAAGAAATCAGAGCAATCTTCAAAGAATCATTCAACCCGGCTTCAAAGTGCTTGCATCTGAAATCATCTGTCATAACCCCAAGCGGAGCATAACGAGACAACCGGTTAAACTCCTTCTCATAATCTGCGACTGACAAGGCCCTTTGCCTCAAACTCAGAAACTGCGCCCATCTTGCGTCCTTATATGCCTGAGTCACATATTTCTTAGTGAACTCCTCATTGAAGAAGTCCCAAGTAACAGGATCAGGCATCTGAGGTTGCCTACACACCAATTCCCACCATTCATATGCTGGACCTTGAAGCAAAGCTACAGCACACTCAGCTTGCTGATCAAGAGGACACCTGACTTCCCTCAAAGCTCTCTTAACTTTATCAAGCCACTTCTCAGCTATCTCAGATTCATCAAGTCCGGTCCCATAAAAATCTTCGACACCAGCTCTTCTCAGACTTACTATCGGAGCTTTCGGGGCAGTCACCCTTTCTAAAACCCGAGCCATGTCCTGATACAATCTAAACATCGCCTCGAAAGGCATGGCAGCGGCCTCAGGCTGAACCCTAGCATGTTGAGCTGACACCGAAACAGAGACAAACGGATCTACCGCTGGAGGGTTCACACTTTCAGCGGACTCCTCAAGCGCACCGTGAGCAGAATCAGAATTTATCTAACAAACAAGAGGACAACCACATCAGCCAACATAGCCGTAGACATAGACATATGCACACATAACATCATATAAACAATCACCCAGAAACGCCTAAACCGGAGCTCTGATACCACAACTTGTAACACCCCTTACCCATACTTAGGCGATCCCATCCGATAAGGAGTGATATGCCGTATGAGTAAAGGTGCCACCACAAAGATACAGAATACACATACATTCATACATAAACATACATAACGAAATACAGGGTAATTTAAAACTTTACAATACCATTCATAAAAATAAGCTTATCATGCATTAATATAACGAAAGTATTACATTACTGTTCTGATCAACCAAGAGATACAAAAGATAATTACAAAACCCAAGATACATGTACATAAGCGGAAGCTATTACAAAACCAAAATAAGAGAGTTCTATACAAAGGAATCCTCAAAATATAAAAATGAAGCCCTACACTAAGACCCTGCTGTGTTGGCTTCGATGGCGGCGACTCTCCCAAGACAAACTCCTTCCGCACCTGCACGGGTAAACACACCGTGCTAAGCGATAAACGCTTAGTGGGGAAACACACATATAAAATAAGGACAACCATTCACAATGGTCGTCAAGGCAAACCACATACGTACTTCATGTACATACGATAATCATAGCATAACAATAGCATAAACTCATGCCCACATACGTAGAGCCACTCATCAGAAAGTTCATAATAATAATCATATCTTCATAACAGATTATACTTTTCACGACTGAATCGATAAAGATATAACATATATTTTTCCCATATAACAATTCATACAAAGCACCTGCTGACCCGAGGGAGTGGATAACGAGTATACGGATAGTACTTTACGGGTACGAGCCGATACAGACAGTACTTTACGGGTACGAGCCGATAAAACTAATTTTGCATTTTAACTTTCACAAAACATTTCAAAGGGGATCTTAAACAAGATCCTTTCACATAAGGGTTCGCGAGGAACCAATCGGGGACCTGATCGGGGTCCAAACAGAAACAGAAGTTGCAGCAAAGACTCTATTAGGCATGCCTAACTATCCACTTACTAGACTCTAGCAGGTCATACATAAACCATTCAATCCATTTCATAATTTCCAAAATTATCATCATATATGTGCATAATCATATCAGGGTTCCATATTCATATTATTCCTAAAATACCCAGCATAAATCTCATAACTGTTGAAAGAAACAGAAGTTCGAACCACACGCAATGAAAGAAAACTCATTTAACATACAAGGGATTGTCGCGCTCGCGACGCCTGTCGCGCTCGCGACGCCTGTCGCGCTCGCGACGCAGACCGAAGTCTCTTCGCTGCGTGCGCGCGACGGACTTCGCGACCGCGAGGAGGACGGAAGGGCCAGGCTCTGTTCTGTCATGCTCGCGATAGAGGATAAATGGTACTGTCGCGGGCTCGCGACGAATCGCGTGCTCGCGATAGCACTTGCCCAGCAACGCGCTCTGTCGCGATCACGACAGTTGACGCACTCGCGACAGAGGGTGCACAACACTTCGGCTGTCGCGTGCTCGCGACAACGAAGCTCCCAACACCGCACTCTGTCGAGATCGCGACAGTCGTCGCGATCGCGATAGCATTGGGATTTCGAAAATCTGCAGAAATTCTGTAGATTTTCCTCTTCCAATTCCTCCTTCCAACACACAAATCTCAATCAAAGGTCACTTACCTCCAATCCAGCCATCCATTGACATCAACTACCATAATACAACATTTATTAACAACAACTTCATACAATCCAATGATTTAAACATTCAATTTCAAGAATCAATCAAAAACCCAATTTATGCATCAAATCACCTCAATTCCAAAATCATCATAATCAACTCATAATTTTGTAAATTCCACATTCCAAAACAAAGACCCATAGCATATACATCAAAATAAAGGACATCTAATAACCTAATTCCAAGAACCCATCAAAACACATACATGAACATATTCACATGCAAAAGCAAGAAATTCCCAAACCTCAAAATTCTTTGCTCCTATTGCTTAGTTCCACTTGGCCCAACCTTCTCCTTACCCTTCGGTTCACGAGGAGGATCAACTAAGCAACAAAACAACACAACACACAAACACAACATCCAACTTCAAACCCAAATTCGAAAATAGGAAAAAGAGAATGAGATGGAGAACCAAAAGAAGAAAAGGAGAATAATGCAGTAGATTTACCTCTAAAATGCTATGCAATGATCAATTTCCACCACTAGAGGCTTGAATCTAAGTTAGGGCACTTAAGAGAGTGCAAAGGAGGGAGAAGAAGAAGGAGAAGAAGGAAAAACGGGAATGGGTTTTCAAAAATCTGATTTTCCCTTTTTCATCTTTTTCTCTTTCCCACTTTACACATGTCAATCATCTAGTGGAGGAGATTACTCACTCACACCCTAACTAAGTGCATCACATACACATAATGAGACACCCTAATAATTCAACCTACAAATGTGTGAGCAACACACACAAGCACATCTCCCTAAGCACACCCTACAAACATATGCATGTCCACATATTACAATAACCCACTAGTGCATATCCTACTATGGTGCACTCATGCACACACAAATCTGTCCCAACTAATTCACACCATAGCACCATGCATGCACCCACATGCTAGCAAAACTCTTAAAACATGCAAAATTACCATAATGCCCTTATTATACAAAACTCATGCAAATGCACACACATACATATATGACTCATTCAACTAGGGGGCAAACGGGGTGTGACACAAAACCTGTAAGCCCTCTGAGGAGGCAAATCCCTAAGCCCTCTGAGGAGGCAAAATCCGTAAGCCCTCTGAGGAGGCAAATCTGTAAGCCCTCTGAGGAGACAAAACCTGTAAGCCCTCTGAGGAGGCAAATCCCTAAGCCCTCTGAGGAGGCAAAACCCTAAGCCCTCTGAGGAGGCAAAATCGGTAAGCCCTCTGAGGAGGCAAATCCCTAAGCCCTCTGAGGAGGCAAAACCTGTAAGCCCTCTGAGGAGGCAAATCCCTAAGCCCTCTGAGGAGGCAAAATCTGTAAGCCCTCTGAGGAAGCAAATCCCTAAGCCCTCTGAGGAGGCAAAACCTGTAAGCCCTCTGAGGAGGCAAAATCTGTAAGCCCTCTGAGGAGGCAAATCCCTAAGCCCTCTGAGAAGGCAAAACCCCACCCTAAGCCCTCTGAGGAGGCAAAACCTGTAAGCCCTCTGAGGAGGCAAAACCCCTAAGCCCTCTGAGGAGGCAAAACCTATAAGCCCTCTGAGGAGGCAAATCCCTAAGCCCTCTGAGGAGGTAAAATCTATAAGCCTACTAAGGAGGCAAAACCTGTAAGCCCTCTGAGGAGGCAAATCCCTAAGCCCTCTGAGGAGGCAAAATCTGTAAGCCCTCTGAGGAGGCAAATCCCTAAGCCCTCTGAGGAGGCAAATCCCTAAACCCTCTGAGGAGGCAAAACCCCTAAGCCCTCTGAGGAGGCAAATCCCTAAGCCCTCTGAGGAGGCAAATCCCTAAACCCTCTGAGGAGGCAAAACCCCTAAGCCCTCTAAGGAGGCAAAACCTGTAAGCCCTCTGAGGAGGCAAATCTAGAAGCCCTCTGATGAGGCAAATCCCTAAGCCCTCTGAGGAGGCAAAATCTGTAAGCCCTCTAAGGAGGCAAATCCCTAAGCCCTCTGAGGAGGCAAAGCCTGTAAGCCCTCTGAGGAGGCAAGTCCCTAAGCCCTCTAAGGAGGCAAAACCCCTAAGCCCTCTGAGGAGGCAAATTTAGAAGCCCTCTGAGGAGGCAAATCCCTAAGCCCTCTGAGGAGGCAACCTCTAAGTCCTCTCCGGGGGCAAAACAGCCCAACCTCTACATCTCCTTTCTTTTTTGCATCTCTGAATTTTGGCCTTTCTTCTCTGAATTTTGGCTCACCTAGGTGTCTAGGCACTAGCTTCTCCAAAATTGGGGGCAACTGTAGATACCGGGTCCCGAGTCAGGTTTTAAAAAAGAAAAAAATGGAAATGGCAAATTTGGGTCCTTGATAAATTCCTCCGAAAAAGAAAATATAAAATATGTAGGTAAAATTAAAAATTAAAAAATTGAGATTAGGCTAATTTAATTAGATAAATTAAAAATTAAAATTAGGTTAATTTAGTTAGATAAATTAAAGTTGAAAAAAGAAAATAAATATAGGGTTTAATTAGATAAAATATATGTAGTAATTTAAGTAGATTAATTAAATTAAAAAAGGTAGAAAAATATGGAGTGTTTAATTAATAGAGTGTTTAATTAATTAGATGTGTAATAATTTTGGTAAATTAATTAAATTAAAAAATGGAGGAAGTTATTAGAAGAACCAAAACTAACCCTAATATGGGGTATAAAAAGAAAGACATGAAGAAGTAGTGGGGGGCTCTCTCGGCTGGAATTGAACAAAAATTGAAAGGAAACCAAAGAAAAAAAAAAGAAAGAAAGAGAGAGAGCAAGAACAGAGGAGACCCCGAAACCAAAGAAAAGCCAAAGAAAAACCACAGGAAAATCAAGAGAGAAAGAAAGGAAACAGAGAGCAAGGAAAAGTAAACCAAAATAAAAGAGAACAAAAGAAAGGAATTGAGGTAAAAGACCAAAGAAGAAACAAATAGAAAGAGGAGCAGACCCAGCCCAATGGAAACTGACGCAAGGGACACCGGAAGGAAAAAAAAAGAAAAGAAGAGAAGAAGGAGGAGGTGCCTCCGCCGGCCAGCCATGGCGGCGCACCGCCACACGCGCCCCATCGCCGGACAGGGCAGGCCCAGACGCACCCGTTGGTGGGGCCACCGCCATTCGCCGGGAAAGGAGAGATCGGAGAGAGCAATGGCGCGACGCTCCAACGCGATTTCCGGCTATTCGGCGACTCATACCGGTGCGTGGACACCGGCGACAAGCTCCTCGGGCGGCGATCTCTCCTCCGGTGAGGGAGGTGTCGACCACCGGCGATCCCCTGCGGCTCCGGTGAGGTAATTCTATTTTATATTTATTTATTTTAATATATTATTATTATTATTAATATTAATTAATTAATTAATATTATTATTATTATTATTATAATATTTATTTACTGTTGTGTGTTATTCTGTTTTTTTATAATTATTATTATTATTTTATATATTTATTATTAGTATTAATGAGTTATATTAATATTATTGTTACTAACATTATTTATTTTACGTTTATTATTATTATTATTATTATTATTATTATTATTGTATTTATTTATTATTTATTGTTGTGTTTATTATTATTATTATTGTATATATTTAGTTATTATTAATTATTATTGTGTTTGTTATTATTATTTTAATATTATTATTATTATCATGATTGGGCTAATATTATTGTTGATTATAATTATTGTTCTGTGATATTGTTATTTATTTGTTATTATTAATATTATTTATTTTACATTATAACTATTATTGTTATTAGCACATTATTATTACTATCATTATTGTGGTTTTATTATGATTATTATATTCATCCTTATTGTTATGTCATCAATTTATTGTTAGTATTGTTATTATCATTTTGTTATCATTTTATTTATTTATTTATTATTATTTATGTTATGTTTATTTATTTTATATTATCAGTATTATTATTATTATTATTATTATTATTATTATTATTATTATTATTATTATTATTATTATCATTACTTTATGTCATTGGCATTGGTATTATTATTATTATTATTGTTAATATTATTATTATTATTGTTATTATTTGTATATTATTATTATTATTATTTTATGTTGTTATTATTATTGTCATTATTATCATTATTATTATTTTGTTCATGTTATTATTATTACATTGCATTATTATTATTATTATTATTATTATTATTATTATTATTATTATTATTATTATTATTATTATTATTATTATTATTTTACCTATCTATTATTATCATTTTATGTTTATTTATTATTTATTATTATTATCATTTTATGGTATTATTATTAGCATCATTATTTTAATTGTTATTGATCATTATAATTGCCATTTGGGTTTTTATGTTCATTAATTCTCTATTTACTTAATTCAATTATTTATTTATTCATTATTAACCAATATTAATTTTATGTCATGATTGTAACCACGAACGGCACATGGCTCGTCCAAGGAGCACGGTCGAGGTTAGTAGATTAGGATTTATTTATTTATTCGTAATTATGTAATTATTATTATTTTATTTTATTCGATTGTGGTTTGTAATAATAAATGATTTTTCAACCGCGCTTAGAAAGAACCACCACACAAATGTTTTATACTAAATGAAATTTGTTAATAAAACTGGACCAATGTCCTGGTTTTCACCCCGAAGCAAAGGTTTAAATTGATTTGAGAATTCTAAACTTTTTTACAAAATAAGTAATTGGGAACCAATGTTTCCGCCTAAATGAATAGCTCGATTTATGTATGTATTTTTCTCATTCTTTTATGAAGTAATTGATCCTAAAAACCCATTTACATAATATTAACCAAAGGTATGAATAAGAGTGAGGTCCCGAACTCTCTGTGGTTTTGGGTCTCATAAGGTTAGATTTTTTTCTCGATACTCTATCGAGTGGCGACTCCGTGATCCTGCCTTATGATAACCCAATAGACGCTCTCGTAAGTTGATTGCCAACAATGGATTTGGATATATTCCTATCCATTGCGAAGCGACCAGCTTTCACGAATTTTAACGAACCTCTATCCGGTCTCGGGTCCTAAAAGCGGACTCCCGAGGGCCACTCGGATCGCGAGCGGGGTTCGGGTGCGTCACACTCACCTTCTCAGCTTGCCATTCACAACCAACATGCAATTTCACATTTCAATCATTAAATCAATTCCATCAAGTTAACATGCATAATCTAACAATCTTACTTAAGCATAACTCACAAAATCATAATCTTAGCCTCATAAAGCAAATTCTAAACTCATCGAACTTAACCTCAAGTCACACAAACCATCTCTAAGCATCCAAACAACATGAAATTTTCCAGAATTTCAATAACACATAAAATCATCAATACACAAATTATTCCCAAACCTGCAATTCCTTAGCTCCTATCACTTTGTCCCACTACACCCATCCTTCTCCTTGCCTTTCGGTTCACGGGGAGGCTCAGCTGAACCATAACCCAACAAATCACAAAAATATAACCCTAAATTAAATCCAACCCAGAAAATAGAAAGAAGAAGAAGAACATGAACAAGATGAAGGACAAAATGCAGTAACTTACTAAAAGAAAAGCTAGGAGATGATTAATTTCCACCAACAATTCTTGGATCCAAGTTAGGGCAATCAAATGAAGAGCAAAAGAAGAGAGGAGACAAGGGAGAAGAAGAAAACGGGAAAGAAGAGATGAAATTCTGCCTTTCCCAATTTCCTTTCTTTCTTAACTCATCTTTTCCTAACCCTAACACTTGTCATTTCCCTATTGGTGGAAGCTAATCACTCACACCCAACAAGCATGCACTACTTACACATAATGCACTCCCAACTAATACACACCCTAATACCATACATGCTCCCACATGCTAACAAAACCCATAAACATGCATTTTTACCCAAAATGCTCTTATGATATGTAAATACACATTCAATGCATGCACACACAATTGGCTTATACCACTAGGGGGCAAATGGGGTGTGACACAAGCTCCTTCAACCACAATTCTCTAGCACATACTCTACACATACATTTCTATACTCACATGCCTAATTTCTATTATCAATCACACACAAAATCCATCCAAAATAGCCTTCAAAACAAGCAATTACATGTAATTATCTTACTTTTAAATAACTTGCATCAACACATATCCAGCATGCAATAGTCGAAACTCTAACAATTTCAAGTGGAAAGAGACTTCATGCAACTCATCAATAATAACTCATATTCAATTAAACAACTAAAAGAACTATTGAACTATTTCAAAGCTCACAAATTCTCAACTAGATCACACATGCATCAATAATAGAAATCACATATAATCTCAAACAAATCCAGTATGCATCTATTAAAGGAAACAAATAGAATCCCAAACCTTAACAAAATGAAGCTTGATCCACTCTCTTCCAGCTTAAATCTTATCTTTGCCTTTATCCTTCCTCTTGTTTAAAACTTCTTGCACAAATCAACGAAATACGCACTTAATCCAATACTCATAACAGCTCAAAACCAAAAATAGAATTAGAAGAAGAATGTGATACTTGAACATCCAACTATATTTACCTTTCCAATTTAACACTCCTAACTCTTCAACCAATCTAAGCTTAATTCTTAAATCTTTAAGTGATCAAATGAAAGAGATGAAGAAAACAAAAAAGAATAATGAAGAGAAATGAAGAACAAAAGAGAGAATTGAAGGGAAAACCAGTCCAACTAGCAGAATTAAGGCCACCAACCTCCACTAACTCTCCTTATATTGCATGTGGCTACTGAGGTGGCACTCTCTCCTCAAGCCACATGTCAAGCTCTTGTCAAATTCCCATTAAAACTTTGGCCAATTACTATTTAGTCCCACTTTCAAATCCTTTCTTTTAATAACTTATATTTCTTTCAATTACGTCATTTTTTACTCAAAAACTCATAATTATTCAGCAATTAGCACTACAATTCCTACTAAGGTACTCTTTAGGTCATTACAGTTTTAGTTTCCTTACTCGCTAAACCACGAATAAGTTTTTGGCACCGTTGCTGAGGAATCGACGTATTTAAGATTTTATTTGTTATTTTTATGTGTTTTTGTTTATTTTTATTATTTTTATTTTTTAATTTAATTCTTTTTCAGGTGTTGATAATGCATGAGAAGATGATTTGTTGATCAATTAGCACCGTACAACCCTGAAATAAAGAGAACTCTTCATCGGCGTTGGAAACAACAACAGTTAAATATGGATGATCAAGAAAATAATAAAGTGCCTCTCAATAATGAGCAACAACAACCTATTGGTGCAGCAGCAAATCAGAACAGAGAGGCTGGTTATAGACCACAAACCATTAGGGACTTTTTTTTATACTAAAATGGAATGAGGAACACAGAACGATCTTGCTACCTCATATGAATCAATTTGAACCTAAATCAGTGACCATTACAATGGTTCAGAGAAATCAGTTCTCAGGATCTGATATAGAGGATCCAACTCAACATTTAGATTTATTCTTGGAAATTTCTGATACGGTACAAATTCTGGGTGTTTCTATGGATGCCATTAGACTAAAATCGTTTCCTTTATTTTTGACAGGTAAAGTAAGGGACTGGTTACAAATGATACCGAGCCAATCTATATGTTCATGGGAACAACTGTAAGAAAAGTGTCTGGTGAGATTTTTCCCTCCCATGAAGACATTAAATATCAGAAACAACATCTATAATTTCCAACAGATGTATGAAGAACCATTCCATAAGGCATGGGAGGGATTTCACAGACTCATGAAAAGCTATCCACACCAAGAGATAGACATGCATCAATTGATGTCCACCTTCTATGCAGCAGCAAATTCACATATAAGATCTTTGCTAAATGTTGCATCTGGGGGAAGCTTCTTAAACAAAGTGCCAGAAGATGTATTTTTCTTATTGGATGAGATGGCAACAAATCATGCTCAATGGGTAAGCACAGGAGTGGCAAACTTTGGAGACGAAAGTAGGACAACTGGCAAACTCAGTTGTCAACAGACCTCAAGGCACTTTCCCTTCCAATGTAAATAGAAAGAGAAAGCCAAAGCAATCACATTGAGAAGTGGAAAAGAGATTAAAGGCAGCAGAGGTAAGAAGAAAGCTTCAAATGAGGTAAACCAATGTGGTGAAACCGACAACGGAGGTAAGATTTTTTGATCCCATTCTAGAAAAAGATGCACTAAAAAATAAGGATAAAGGTAAGCAAGTGATGAATGAAATTGATGAGAAATTATTACCTTATCCTTCAGTAGCTAGAAAAAAAAAATCATGAACAATTTTCCAAATTCATTGAGATGTTTAAAAGTTGCATGTGAATTTGCCTTTTGCTGGAGCATTACTTTATATGCCTAAATATGCAAAATTCATGAAGGAATTGTGTTCAAATAAGAAGAAATTAGAGGATTGTGGGACTGTCCAATTATTTCTATAATTTTAAACGAACTTCTAGCTAAGCTTAAGGATTCTAGTAGTTTTACATTATCATGTGAGTTAGGACGAAATCTTGTGGGTTAAGCTTTGTGTGATTTGGGTGTGTTCATTAATCTAAAGCTATATTCTTTATGAAGGAAGTTGAAATTAGGAGATATTAAGGAGATAAGGATGACTCTTCAACTTGCTGATAGGTCGATGAAGCAACCACTGGGTTTTATTGAGGACTTGCTTATAAAAGTAGGAGAGTTCATATTTCCAGTAGACTTTGTAGTTATGGACATGGAGGAGGATCACAAGGTTTCTCTTATCATCGAAAGACCATTTTTGAATACATCAAGAGCACTCATGGATGTGCATGGACAAAAAGTCACACTTAGTTTCAATAATAAAGAAATGAGCTTTGACATGTACAAAGTTATAAAACATCCCACAATGGATTTTGAAGAATCAGTGTGCTTTGTGGATTACATTGATAAATGTGTAGAAGAGAAGCAAAAGAACATTGTTTAAGATGATCAATTGCAAAGTTATTGGATGAATTCAATAGAAATAGAAGAAGAATGTAAAGAAAGTAGAGCTGTGAATGGAGAGCTAGATGTTGAGCTAGAGAAAGGAGAAAAGGAGGATGTTTTTTTTCCCTCCAAAAGAAATAAAATTTTCTAACCTAAATCTCTTCCTAAGAATTTGAAATATGTATGTTTGGAAAAGAATGCTAAACCGATTATAATTTTTGCTGTGTTGACAGGTGAAGAAGAGAAGATGTTGATTTCCATATTAAGGAAGCATAATAAGGTAATAGGATGGGAGACATCAGACTTGAAGGAAATTAGCCCAAGCCTATGCATGCATAGAATCCCCATGGAGGAAGATTTCAAATCAGTTGTGCAACCTCAAAAGAGATTGAATCAAGCGATGTAAGAAGTGGTGAAGAAAGAGGTACTGAGGCTACTAGATGTAGGTATTATCTACCTTATCTCCGATAGTAAGTGGGTTATCCTGTGTAATGTATACCTAAGAAAGGAGGGATCACAGTAGTGAAAAGCGAGAACAATGAATTAATCCCCACTAGAACAGTTATGGGCTAGAGAATATGTATAGATTATAGGAAACTCAACATTGCCACCCGAAGGATCATTTTCCATTGCCCTTCATTGATCAAATGTTAGAAAGGCTAGCTAGTAATAGGTTTTATTATTTCTTAGATAGTTATTCTGGTTATCTTCAAATACCCATTGCACCGGAGGATCAAGAGAAAATGACTTTCACTTGTCCCTACGGTACATTTACTTATAGACAAATGCCATTTTGGTTGTGTAATGAACTAGCCACATTTTAGAGATGTATGATGGCTAACTTTCATGATTTTATTGAGAAATTCATGGAAGTATTCATGGATGACTTTACACTATATGGAAGAGAATTTGACACTTGTCTAGCCAATTTAGCATTAGTCCTTAAGAGATGTGAAGAGACAAACTTAATCTTAAATTGGGAAAAATGCCATTTCATGGTGTGGGAAGGTATTGTGTTGGGCATAAAATCTCTGAAAAAAGGGATTGAAGTGGTGTAGATACCAAGTCCTGAGTCAGCCTATATTAGAGTTACCTAATGAGGATATTAATATCTGTTACATAGGTAGAAGGGTGAAACTATAGGTTTTCACCTATGAATTCCATAAATTTAAAAGTTATTTGTGACCAAAAATCCTTTTGGGATCTCCCTCATTTTGGAAAAAGCTTTTTCATGTAAAAATAATTTTTTGTGTTGACCAACGCCTGTCCCTCGTCAGGGACGCTGGTCGGATGGGTTGAGGCACAAAAAGGTGCCCGTCACTCGCGCATGAGGGTGCCCGTCTATCGTCCGTCAGCAGGAATGGTTGTCCAATCCCTTTCGACAGATGGCCATCCGTTGATCGAGCGACGCTGTAGACACCGGGTCCTGAGGCAGCTCAAACCGAGGTTACCCTATGATGAAAATGATGCCTGTTCACAGGCAAAAGACAGATCGAAGTGATGGTTTCCTCGAAAAATATGTTTTTTTTTTTATTTTTTTTTTAAAAAAAGGTTTTTAGTGGGCTGTTTCCTGGGGGGCCTGTGGGATGAGGCCCATCTCACCCATGTGAGATGGAGCCTCACTGCGTATTGTGCATATCACCAGTACACAGGGCATAGAACAGACTATTATCGTCCTCTGAGAGATCTCATTCAAGAATTGGTGCCTGGCCTGGAGGAAGAGAGAGAAAATTAGAGTTGTTACAATGCATTTTCTTTTCTAAAGTGTATTCTTGAACTATGCACTTGTTTCTCTTTTCCGTTTTAATAATATGGACTTTTCTTATATATGCATTGTCATATCTTATTGCATCAAGTATAAGTGATTAAGGCGTTGGTTTAATAAACACTGTTTCATTCAGTTTCAATAAATAGTAATCTTGGTTGCATCCAACTTGACTCCTGAAGTGAGATAAAATTTGAAAAAAAAAAAAAACTAGTTGCAATTAGGGGATTGGATGAAAACTCACTAAGAGCACTAGAACCTTTCTAATTACCCATCAAAGCGATCCCTGGATAAGACGGAACCTAGAAAATGATTTAGGCAGCCCTTCTTTGTATAGCTCTCTAAATGACCATATTCTACCTTTATTTCGCAATCGCTTGATAACCCGTTGAGCCTTTATGCTGGTATGCTAAATGCGTACCGATTTGTTGTTACACATGTTGAAACTACCCTTCGCCCAAAACGATTTTTTACCTCCCCTTAGAAAAATGGCCGCTCTAGTAAGAACGGATGTACATCATTGACAATTCTTTGGAATAAGGATAAGTTTACACTTCGGGAAGAGGGTTTTAGTCATGCGTAAATGACGTGAGCTCGCAAAAAAAATAAAATAAAATAAAATAGAGTTCAAGATAGTAACCACTTGGCGAGTTTTGAAGATGATCTTTTCAATTGTTATTCTGATCTTGATGAGCTAAAATGTTATTGAGCCCAAATTCAAGAATACCTTTGTATATGCGATTGAGCTGAGAACGGTTCACCCATCAGTCGAGTAAAATATTGCGGCCATTTTTCTCTAGCGACCTGATCCTTTTTTGACAGCCATTTACCTAAACCTAACGTTGCAACCAAAGTAAGACCTCTTTATTCTTGGTTCAGTATTATCCAATTAGCGGAGATGACCTTCTAATAAGGTTTGGTACGTAAGAAGAGGCATATGGTGTTCTTGAACTTCAAGTGGGGAGCCACGAGTGCGTTCATGCATTTGAGTTGAGTCTCGTCCCCAACGTTGCATTTATAATCCGCGTTCAAAAAAATAAATAAATAAATAAGACTTGAGAGAAAATATTCAATCATGAAAACTCGAGAGGGCTGATTGATAACAGGAGTCGAATGCACCTGAGGTGTTACTCATTGAGATTAAACAAAACTAGTGTTTTTGCATCACATGTCTAGTCATGGTCATTCTTATTGCTATATGGTGCAGGTAGATAGAAATGCATGCATAAACTAGGCACGAACATGCAATTAAATGGTCAAGAGAAACCTGTTGCAGGCATGAGGACATATGTTGGAGCAAGTCCTAAGGAAGTAATAACAATTTCTCATGTGATAAATCCTCCTTCTACCCATAAAAAAAAAAAAAAAAGAGGCCGCTAGAGATGAAAACTGTGATTGGCGCTCTAAACAAAAGTTAGACCAAAGGGCAGGGTGAAAACCTGGGAACAGGCAGTCTGTCGTACAAAAAAAATGAAATGAATATTGGATTGGATTGGGTCCATTCCAGGCAAAAAATAAGGCATAGGGTTATGTGAAAATCCGAAAGGACGCATTTCCCGCTAAGAAAAGCTAGTGTGAAAATCCACAAGGGACGCACTACCTTTAAAACAATGACTTTTGAAGCCTGGAGCGATAAGACGACATTACTTCGAATAAATTCCCTTTGGGCATATGGTGCAGGACACGAGTTAAAGTTTTGGGAGCAAAATGCTCATTGACCGGGGGGCAAAGACTTACACGGGTCAGTTCTCTTTGAAATGATTATTAGTCAGAACCCCTAAAGCCAAGACGATGCTTTTCTAGATCCTTGGGGGCATTAAACAATGTGAGCAACTAAGCAGTACCCTCAATAAATCTCTTGACCACGTAGGATGTGGTCTATCTATTTTTGCATCTCACATGCATCTGAAATGCATAGATCTTTTGCATATCCTCCTGTATATCATGTGCATTCAATCATTTACGTGTATAGTTGTGTACACATAATTTTGTACATTAATCATTTGTTTGTGTTTCGTGTATATAGCTTTATGTATACATTTCACGCACATTATGCACACACAATCCTTTGTATATGCTTTTGTGCTGATAACTTTGCAGGAAAAGGCCAAAACCAAGCGATAGCTTTGGCACGATGAAGTCAAGAAGAAACATGCCTAAGTTGAAATCATGTGGTAACTTCTTTAAGTCCTTCTTTAAAGGCATTCTCAGTCTATTCGGAGCATTATCTTTAAGTCCTTCTTTAAAGGCATTCTCAGTCTCTTCGGAGCATTATCTTTAATTCCTTCTTTAAAGGCATTCTCGGTCTCTTCGGAGCATTATCTTTAAGTTCTTCTTTAAAGGCATTCTCAGTCTCGTCGGAGCATTATTTTTAAGTCATTTTTCAAGGCATTTTCAGTCTTTTCGGAGCATTATCCCTTAAATCCTTCTTCCAAAACATCCCCGATCTCTTCAGAACATTAAGTTTTTCCAAATCCTTTCAACCCAAGAGAGCACTTCCCGCACTTTGTAAGCCTAGAACGGGCTCGGTGCAATTCGGAAGAACACCCCCGCACTTTGTAAGCCTAGAACGGGCTCGGTGCAGCTCAGAAGAGCAATCCTCGCATTTTATAAGTCTGGAGCAAACTCGGCGCATCACCTAGTTCAAGAAGACGACTGCCTCAGGTACGCATCTCTTCTCTCTTTCTTTGAGTTTTGGCTCACTTAGGCACTCAGGTACTACGCTCTCCAAAACTGGGGGCAACTGTAGATACCGGGTCCTGAGGCAGCTCAGACCGTGGTTACCCTATGATGAAAATGATGCCTGTTCACGGGCATATGTTTTTTGTTTTTTTTTTTTTAAAAAAAAGGGTTTTTAGTGGGCCGTTTCCTGGGGGCCTGTGGGGTGAGGCCCATCTCACCCATGTGAGATGGAGCCTCACTGCTTGAGGCCCATCTCTCAGGTGAGAGGCAGCCTTACGCGCCCCACTGTCCCCTAACGTCTCTTTTCCCTATTTTTAGGGGATTTGGTTTGGAAAAGCATGGGTTTATGGTTGATTAGGTGAGAAACCACCTAATCTCCTCTGAGATATAAAAAGAAAAAGTGAAGAAACTGAGGAGGATGGAAAAGAACTGAACTAAAAAAAGAAAAAACACAGAGAGAGGAGCTTTGAGAGCCTAGAAAACGATTTTAGTTTTTAAGGTATTCTGATTTTTTCTTCTCAAGCAAACCAACGAGGAAACCAGCATTTCTTCATCTGCAAATCTAACTTCTATATCTGAGGGTAAATACTAAATAGCCATCTCTCTTTTTCTTTATCTTTTTTTCTTTTATTTCTTCTCTTCATTTTACTTTACTCAGTGTTCTTCATTTGTACATACTCTGTTTATTTCTCATTTGATTTCACTGATCTGTATATTGCATGTTTGTTGTTGTTTGTTATCAGACATAGATCGTAAGTAGCTATTATGATTAAATAAACATGTTTGTGGCTTTATAATGCATGGTTTGATGGCATATTATAATATTTGTTAATATGTTAAAGATACTCTTTTCGTCCCTATTTTTACGTTCTTCTGATCGCCTCTTCATTTTGTTCTAGTCGTGACTTTCTGTCCGAGTCGTGTCCCTACTGCACGAGTCGCACGTTTATTTCTCGCTACCCATCGTCGCATTCCTCTGCTCTCTGTCCGAGTCATGAAAGGTGTGCACGAATCGTGCATCTCTTGCACGAGTCGTGTTCTCCTTGCATGTCTTGTGCACGGAGAGCACAACTCGTGCTCTCCTTGTACGACTCGTGTAAGGAGAGCACTGCTTTCTTCCCTTCCCATTTCCATTTGCATTTCTTTTTCTTTACATTGAATTTTCATCACTTTGGGCCACTTTTTTTCCTTTAGCCTAGCCATTCACGTGATTTGTTATTTTATTCATTTTAGCTTTCATTCTTTATGGCATATTTTGTTCTTTCACGTGATTCACTTAGCTTATTCTCTTTAGTTTTCATCATTTATGGGTAATTTGTTCTCTTTTGATTTATTATCTTATTTTATTTCATTTTCCTATTATTGTTATCTTTATTTAGCCTAATTATCATCTTTAATTTATATTAATATGTTTTCAAAGATTATTATTATTAATATTTTATTAATATATTTCTTCTTCTTCTTCTTCTTCTTCTTCTTCTTCTTATTATTATTATTATTATTATTATTATTATTATTATTATTATTATTATTAAATCATATTTATTTCATTGTCAATTGTTTATTTATAATTTATTTGTTTACTTTTAGTTTTTACTCTATTAATAATTATTAATGCCATTGTTATATTATTTGTCATGGTTTAATATTTTTTTTATTGACTTATTTAATTAGTTTATTTATTGATTTTCATTTAATTGTTGGTTTATATATTATTCATTTAATTTATTTTACTCACATTTTATTTTCTTTTGTTTTGTTGTCTCAAAATTATTATCTTTGCAAGTTACGCTCGCGCTCCGGTCGGAAGATCGGAGAATTGGAGACTTTTAAATTGAGGGTTTGCATTTTAATTGTTGTATTTTTTATTATTATTATTTTTTATGTGTTATATGTAAAAATGTATTTTATATCTGTTCGTATTATAGAAAATCATATTTTTTATAACAATTAATAACTTGATTTTTTATTATTAAATTGGACCAATGTCCTATTTTAACCAACAAAATCTTATTATCAAATAGAGAACTAAATTTTCATAAAATGGGATCACTCATCCCCGTTTTTTCAATCGATACCCAAAAAATGGTTCTCTAATTTTTAAGTTAATAAAAATAAATCAATGTTCCTAAAATGTAATAAATGACCCGATTTATGTATGATGCATTTTATATTTATTTATTTTAAATATGTTTATTTATTCTTTCTTCTTTTTGGGCCCTTGTATTTAATTTTGGGGCAAGTTTTATTTATTTTTTTTTTTTATTTTGGGGGATTGTTCTGTCCCAATTTTCGTTCCTAATTTATTTACTTACTGCTTTATTTATCGCTTTCCAATATGCTTGCAAATGCGCTTTAAATTCAATGCACAATCGAGTGAGATAAGAAATGAAATTTTGATTTCTTAAAAACTCATTTATAAACTTAAGTCCTTAATAAGAGTGAAGTTCCAAATACCATCTCTGGTTTAGACCAATAGAGGTTAGAGACCTTTCCCAATTTCTCGTAAATTGGGTGGCGAATCCAAAATATCTCGAAGGTGCGCAAAGGCATCGTGAGACTAGATGACCCTTTCCAATATTCTATTGGAAATGAAGCATCGAAGATGACTCATGATACCCAACATCAAAAAAATGCAAACCAATCCCTCGAGTCCCAGAAGACGGGCCCAACGAGGGCCTTTACTAGGTTCGGTGCGCGTCCTGTTCGTGATTTCCTTCTTTTCTTCCAACAGAAAAGCTTTAAACTCTATTAAATTCCTGATTTTAGTAGGATAAGTGCTAGATTTTAGTATTTATCTTGCAGAATAAATTTGAAATGTTTGATTTTATCCCTAAAAATAATATGAAATCACTTTATACTTGAGGATAAATTAAATATTTAGCAGTTATCCTTGGAGATAGATTGTAAATATTTAATTTTATCTTTAAAGATAATTTGAGATCATTTATCTTTAAGGATAAATAAAATATTAATATTTATCTTTAAGGATAAATCAAATAGTTACACTTATCTTTAAGGATAAATCAAAAAGTTTTATATTTATCCTTAAATCAAATGCTAGCCTATAAATAGAGTTAAGAGAGGAAGAAGAGGGAGAGACCTAGAGGGAAGAACATTTTATTGGGAGAGAAAATTTGGTTTTTCATAAGCAAAAAAATATATATATATTTTTTCTTTTTACATTAGTTTTCTTTCTTTCTTCTCAAAGAATGCAAAGTTAAGTTGAGGAAGAGAAATCAATTGCCTTTTCTTGACTTAATTCTTCTATAATTTTCATTATTTTCTAAAGAGACTTTAGAAAGAGAAAGTGATTTTTTTTAAAAATTTAACCAATTTTGTGGAATTCAAGGAGATCTGTAAATATTCTCACCTTCCAGATATTAGAATTTTGAGAGTAAACATTCTGGGTTCAAAATAGTCATTATTGCATTAATTTTAATATTTGGACATGGAATACATGATTTAGTTAAAATAATAAATTAATTTATTTGCTTGGTATTTTGTTATTTTGTGTTAGATTTATTTTATTAATGATTTATTTAACATAATTGCATGAAATGGTGGCCTAAGATTCATAAAATGTAAGAAATCTAAGCTTTTGTGCATTCAAAAATGGAGTTTCTTCAGTATTTTTGAAACCTGGAGGCGACCGACAGGAAGAAGGACTGTCAGACGGCCGCCGCTCAGAGAGAGCGATGGGATGTTATGGAAAGCTTCTTCTGCCCGTCGATCACCTCTAGGACGACTGTCCCTCGTCTTCCTTTGGCTGTCCTTGGGGCTTTTCTTTTCCCTTTTTATTTGTTTCAATTCTTTTTTCTATATTATGTCTTTGCATTATTAATTTTAAGTATTTCATTAATATTTTTCTACTATTTTGCCATTATTTATGCTTCTAATATTTTATTTTAGTGTTGCTGATTTTGGTTTTATGAGTTCTATTTTATGGAATGTGGAAGGTAAAATGGAGGCTAAAAATTGGGATAATTTGAAGACTTCATTTTGGTTCCTTTTCATTTTCACTAGTATAGCTTTTCCTTGTTAATCTTCACTTATATTTTTATGTTCGATAATGTAAAAATCACAAAAAGAATTTTTATAATTAAGATAAGGTTTTCTTTAATAAAATGAGACCAAAAGTCTTAATTTTTTGTCACTTAAAATTATTTTTTTAAGTATATATGCGAGGACCAATGTTCTCACCTTAAATAAATGTCCCGTTTTATGCATGATTTATTTTTCCTTTTATTGGGGTTATATTCCACTGTGACGAGCACCAGAACCCGCATGATTGCCGGAAGCCTGTTTTTAGGGTCCGAGAGGGTTCGCATCTAGATCTTGGGTAATATAAGATACTTTGGAATTCCTACCCAATAGAATATTGGGAAAATTCATTTAATCCCATGAAATCTTTAGGCACATTTTGAGATATTTTGGAATTACCACCCAATTTAAAAGAAATTGAAAAAATTCATCTAACCTTGGAGGTCTAAACCAGAGAGTGGTTCGGAACTTCACTCTTATTAATGTCTTGGTTAAATTATAAGTGAGCTTTTAATTATTAAATTTTCATCTCTTTTCTCACACATCATACAATTTAATTTAAACGCAGATCAAGCATCGAAGAAAACGGTAAAAAATGGATAAATAAAATAAAAAAGAAATTATAAAAAGAAATTGGGACAAAAATACAATCCCCTAAAGTAGAAAATTAAAATAAACAAATAAATAACAAAATCAATTAAATAAATCATACATAAATCGAGACATTTACTCAGAGTAGGAATATTGATTCCTCCATGCACATTTAAAAAATCAAAAAGTTATTTTGAATGTTTATTGAGAAAATGGGGATGAGTGATTTCGATTTATAAAAACTAACTCTTCTTTTGAAAGTGTTATTTTATTGGCTAAAAATTAAGACACTGGTCTTATTTTATTAGAAAAAAATTTTAAATTTATTAATATAAATATTTTTATGATTTTTAATTAAATGTGTATAAAATAAATAATTTTATTACTAATTACATGACAAAATAAAAATAAAAAAAAATAATACAAATAACAAAAATGATAAATCAACCAAAATAAATCTTCTGGATCTCCTCCTTCGTTCACATGGGTGCTCAAATAAGGAAAAATAAAGATTTGAAACAAAAAATAAACATAAATAAAATTAATGTTAGTAATTAAATAAAAAACCAATTAAAACACATGAAGTAATAAAAATGAATAAAGATAAATAAAGTAAAATAGAGTGCATTTTGAATGACGAATAAATTAAATTACATAATGAAAACAAATAAATTAGCACATTAGCAAATTAACACATGTAAAAAAACATAAAGAATGATGATGATAATAATAATAATAATAATAATAATAATAATAATAATAATAATAATAATAATAATAATAATAATAATAATAATAATAATAACAAAATAAAATAACAAAATAAAAGATGAAAAAAATAAAGTAAATGAAAAAAGAATAAAAAAAACAAAATATGTTAAATTTATGATGAAAATCACATAAAATAAATAAATACACAATAGATCTAAAGATCTTTATGTTGATTAAATGATTGTGAATAAATAAATAAAAAAAAAGAAATATATAATCGAGTCCAAAATATTTACTCTCAGAATTCGGATTCGATGAATGAAAAAAATGGTTGATTTCTTTGTTTAGATTCGCGAAAATTGAATTAAGATGATAAAAATCTAAACTCTTTCTTTAAGAAAGAAAAATTGCAAAAAAATTGTTAAAAGAAAAAAATTATGGAAAAAAATTCGGATCTAAAAAATAAAGAACTATTTTCTTTGTCTCAAAAATAATTTTTGATTAAAAATAAAAGAAACCTTCAGAAATCTCTTTGAAGAAGAAAAGAAATCAAAAAGAATTGTAGAAGAAAGTTCTCCTGAAGAAGAAAATAAGAAAATTGCAACCCAAAAAATGACTCCCCATTTTCTCTCTCTCTTTCTCTTTCTATTTATATGTTTTAAGGGAAAAACCTAATTGATTTATGGAAAGAAGTTGAATTTTAATCAAATTCTACCTTATCTAAATTTAAAAAATAGGAATTATTCTTGAAAATCCCAAAAACAATTATAAAAAATAAAATTTCATCCAAAAAGAATTGCATTTTCGGTGAAAAAACCTGTTTTGTGCAGCTGGGGGGTGAGGAACGCCCGTCCCTGGCGAGGGACGGGCGTGTAGCGAGCGCGCTGGGGGGGCCCATGCGTGTCGCATGGCAAGCGACACCCTACGCACGGGCGAAAGACGCCCTGCGCGTGGTGCCAGCGCGCGTGCACTAGCGCATGAGGGAGGCCAGCCCTTGCGAACTGGCTGCCGCAAACGCCCAAATTTTTTTTAAAAGGTAATTTTTACAAGAACACTATCATTTACAATCCCTTTTTTATTTTTATTTTTTTAATATATTTTTATTTTTTTATTCTTTTATTTCTAAATAGCAAATTTAATAAGGAAGTCACCACTTCCAACCTTTTTGCCTGTGAATAAGCATTTAATTTCATTATTGGGTAATGCTGGTTTGGGATGTTCGGGACCTGGTGTCTATGTCCGCCCCTGTTTTATTATAAGTTAATGTACTTTTATTTGCTCTATTTTAATTGTATTATTTACTACTTTTTGTTATATGTTTGACTTGTACTTCAATAATTACATTAAATTGTATAAGAAGAGGAATGGAATTTTAACTTTAAAAACTCGCTTATAATTTTGACCAAGGTATGAATAAGAGTACAGTCCCGAACTCTTTTTGGTCTTAAGGTTCATGAGGTTAGATGAATCTTTACAATGTTCTATTGGGATGAGAATTCCAAAATATCTCTTGTTACCTAAAATAGACACATACGCATCGTTTTAGGCTCAATGAGGCTAGATGATTTTTCCGAATATTCTATTCGGTGACGACTCTAAAACACCTCTCGTTATCCAAAATAGACGCCCTTGTAACGTCACAAGTTTTATGAACCTCTCTCGATCCCTAAAAGCGGGTTTTCGAGGCCTTCGGGGTTCAGCGCTCGTCACAAGTGGACAAGGCTAAAGTAGATGTAATAAAAAAACTTCCACCCCCAATGAGTGTGAAAAGAGTAAGGAATTTTTTAGGATATGCTGGCTTTTATCGTAAATTTATTAAGGATTTTTCAAAATAGAAAAGCCCTTGTCCAGTTTGCTAATGAAGGATAATGCTTTTAACTTTTCATCTGAGTGTTTGCAAGCATTTGAGCTGTAAAAAAAAAGTTAATCTCAGCTTCGGTCATTCTATCACCGATTGGAGTTTACCATTCGAGTTCATGTGTGATGCAAGCAATTTTGCAGTAGGACCTACGCTTGGACAGCGGAAGGACAAGGTGTTTCGTGAGATTTACTACGCAAGCCACACTCTCATGGGAGCCCAGCTTAATTACACCACAACGAAAAAGGAACTGCTGGCAATCGTCTATTCATTTGAGAAATTCAGGTCTTATTTGCTAGGAGCTAAGGTGATTGTTTGAATAGATGATGCAGCCCTTAGACATTTATTCATGAAGAAAGATTCAAAGCCTCGCCTCATCCGATGGGTGTTACTTCTTCAAGAATTCAATTTGGAGATTAGAGATAAGAAGGGAGCTGAGAATTATGTTGCTGATCATTTGCCTCGCTTAGAGCATGAGCACATTGAAGAGGGAGAAATTTCTAACTTATTTCATGATGAAAATATTTATGCACTTTTTATGTGTAAGGTTGCAACTCCTTAGTTTGCTGATATAGCTAATTTTCTTGTAGGAGGATTTGTGCTAAGAGATTTTACCTATCAGTAAAAGAAGAGGTTTATGGCTGAAGTACGACACTATATTTGGAATGATCCATATCTATTCAAGATGTTCCCTGATCAAATATTGAGAAGATGTGTGCCAAAGGAGGAGCAAGAAGATATTATTCAAAGTTTCCATTCAGGGGAAGCTGGTGGACATCAAGGGCCAAATAAAATGGTAGCTAAGATTCTTCAATCAGGTTTCTTTAGGCCAACACTCTTTCATGATGTTGAGCTATTTATTTTGACTTGTGATAGATGTCAGAGAGTGAGAAATATTTTTAGAAAGGATGAGATGCCATTGACCAATGTGTTAGAGGTAGAATTATTTGATGTATGGGGGATAGATTTTATGGGACCTTTCCCCATGTCTTTTGGTCATGAGTACATTTTAGTGGCTGTTGATTACATTAGTAAATGGGTAGAAGCTATTGATACTAGAACTTGTGATTCTAAAATTGTGCTAAAATTTCTTAGGAGGAACATCTTTACTCAATTTAGAGCACCAAGGGCTACAATTAGTGATGGTAGCAAACATTTTGTCAATCATCAATTCAAAGATTTGTTAAAGAAATTCGGTGTTAGACACAAAATCACCACCCCATACCATGCTTAAGCTAATGGCCAAGTAGAAAGATCTAACAGGGAACTAAAAACCATCTTAGAAAAGACAGTGAATTCTTCTAGAAAGGATTGGTATCTAAAGTTACATGAAGCTTTGTGGGCTTACAGAACAGCATTCAAAACAAAAATAAGTATGTCCTCATTTAGGCTTGTCTATGTTAAAAAATGCCACCTACCTGGTGAACTGGAGCATAAGGCTTATTGGGCTACTAAGTTTCTTAACTTTGACATTAAAAGTGTAGGGGAGAAAAGGTTATTGCAGGTGAATGAATTAGAAGAACTCAAATTTTGGTCATATCAACATGCTGCGAAGTACAAGGAAAAGACTAAAAATTAGCATGACGAGAAATTAGTCAAAAAGGAATTTATCCCAGGTATGAAAGTGTTGTTGTATGACAGTCGTTTGCGTTTATTTCTAGGTAAATTGAAATCCCGGTGGAAGGGACCATTCGAGGTTGTCAACACAATGGATTTTGGAGTCGTGAACATTCGCAAACCATTTGATGGTCAAGAATTTAAGGTAAATGGACACTAACTTAAACCATATTTCTAATGTTGTGCTGGGGTGGCAGCGGAGGTCATTACCTTGGATGATAGGTAAGTATGCTAAAAGTCTACTTGAGACTTTATAAATCAGAACTTCATCTTATATCCTTTCTTTATTTTGTGATTTTTAGTTTAATTTATTATTTTCTTCAATGATGAGTGAGTAGTTTCTTAATTGTTAAGGGATTCCTTGAATCCCCATAATCATGTAGCTTTATCTTTAATTGTTTAAAACATGTTACTGCAATTTTGTCTCTTTTGATTAGCTCTATATGAATATGAATTAAAGGGTTTATTTAGATTTAATTCAGAATGATAATCTGAACGAAATATTTGATGAATATATCATATAAATGATATGTTCTTTTAAGTTTGACATTTGCTTATCTAGCTAAATCCGGGACTGTGGGCTTGATTTAGAGTTGTCAATTATATTAGATTCATATTAATGAGAGATAAATAGGTTTTTAAACAACTGAATCTGGAATGGTAGGATGTCTTAGACCTGCGATTTAGTAACATGGACTTATGTTAATCAATGTGCTAAATCCGGGATGGTAGGCTTATTGATTAGAATTGCTGAGCCCGGAATGGTAGGCTTGGGCTTAGATGGGTTGTCCATTGTAAATTATGTTATTTTATGAAAAAGAGTTTGATGCATGGTAATATGGGGAGGATGGAATTCCTTGGCAAGGTTTTTAATCAATTTAAGTTTAATTCTGTTTTTTTATTTTAATTTTCCATTGCATCAGCTTTAGTTTCCTTGATTCAATTGTTTAATTCATAATTTAGTTGGTTTAATTGTGCTTTAGTTTATTTTAGCCAAAAAAACTTCACAAAAACATTGGGAATTCTTTAGCATAATTTTAACAACCTTAATTTCGAATCCCCTTCTCTTGCGTACAATATCAGCGGGTCACAATTTTCTCACTATATATTACTTACGCTTGCTAAACCACAAACAAAACACTTACACTCGTTCATTCGATTCTTAGTTATACAGATTTGCAACTCCTAATTCCTATTGCAAGCATCCTACTCGCATTAGAAAGCTTTTCTTGTCTTCTCAAGATTATATTCAGAAGGTACTTTAACATTTTAACATGACTAATGCTAAGCCTATATCTATTATGTTCGCCTTCCATTTGTCATCAAAGATAAATGAGGAGGTAGAGCATGTGTCTAGTGTTCCATATTCAAGTGTTATTGGTAGCCCTTTGTAGGGCTGTTCATGGTTTGGGTTGGCTCAAAAATAAAATAAACCCAACCCAACCTAATATGTATGAAATGTATGGTTTTTTTTATTAAAAACCAACCCATCCATTAAAACTTTGGACGGTTTGGGGCGATTTCAAAACGGTTTGAAGTAAATTAAATACTATATTTAACTGATTTTTTTTTCAAAGCCCTAACCCTTTCAATTTATTATAAAATAAAATAATAAACAAAATAATAATTATATTAAATTAATGAGACAAACTTTATCTTCAAAAATAACTCAAACGCAGCTCTTCTAAATTGCCCCGAGCATCCAATTCTACAAAACAACATCAGAAAATAAATTAGTTTCGATTAACAAAATATGATGGAAATTAAAAAAAAAATTACTATTCCCTCATCATTCCATTCGAACTTAAACTACTGGACAATGGCATATTTGTCTGAACAAAGATAGGGAATATATGAAGAGATATTGAAATATAAGATACATTCCTAATCTAACAATGGCCAGAAAAATGTTTCAGGATGATATCTCCTTAAATCATTTAAGAAGAATAAGAACAAAACATTTTCTTCTTTTCAAAAATATGCACCAACAGACCAAGAAAGAAAAGAACTTAAAACTTTTTTTTTCTTATGCGATCAACATGCCATTGGATTGGTACATAAACAATCTCATGAACACGGTCATGCCTCAAACAAGTTGCAATCATTCAAAATTCTATTCAAAAGACATGCCTTTTGTTCAATGCTTATAAGAAACTCTTATAAGAAAATAAAAAATCTTAGAAATTTAAGCTCTGTTCGTGCTTTCAATATTTTTATTTTAAATATCCTATATATATATAGATATATATATACACATAAAGTGTCAAACAAAACAAGGGCTGTTTTATAAGCATTCATTCGTTGAGAGCTTTTGACAAACAGTTTGTGTGCAGTATGGGATGAACTCAAAATCTGCATATTTTATTCATTCAAATGCTGCCTTTAAAAAGTACAATTCAGGAAAAAATTCACAGCAACTAACTACCCAACTAACACTTATATGACTGGCCACGACTTACAACTGCAACTCCTAATAAAATGGAACAACAACTTCCACTAGCATATTCTTTTATTTTTTCCATTCTAATACTCTTGCTAGCTTTAAATAATCAATGACATTATATTTTTTGGAATGCAATAGCGCCTAAAATTCCAATTTAATTGGTAACTGAGAAGTTTTTTCATTGGAATATACAATGCTAAGCTTTTTTTTTTTGCACGAGAAAAAACTTAAATTACAGATAAATCATATATATCACAAAAAGCATTTAGCTCAATACCAAGTGGAACCCAAAAAAAATGCAATCCATAACACAAATGCAAGTTAAATCAGGGAGAAATTAATTTTCACCCATAAAAAATCAAAATAAACATCAAGCTTCAATTTTAGTTCTCGACTAAAGAAACGTGATTTGAAAATGGCAAAAAACAAGTAGAAAATGGCAAAACACACATATCTGGAATTATATCATGCAGAATCAGTAGAAAAGCAAAAGATAAAGCCAATGCCAGTCACAAACACATACTGGTTGATAGCACAAAACCGAGTGAGGGAGAGTGAGATCGAGACAGAGAGCAAGAGAGAGAGCGAGCTTAGGACAGAAAGAGAGCAAGATCGAGATAGATCGATAAAGCGAGAGGGAGATTGAGACAGAGAGAGGGTGAGATCCAGAGCGAGAACGAAAGCAAGAGAGATATTCAGAGAGAGAATGAGATCGAGACAGGAGGCGAGAATGAGAGAGAGATTGAGACAGAGGAGATTGAGAAGACGAAGAAGAAAATGGTTGGTTTAGATAATAACCGACTTATAATATACATAACCCATATAACCCGACGTTTAGATTAAAAATAACCAACCAACCCGACTCATAAACCATCAAAACCGTATTTTTCTGGTTTGGTCGGTTTGACTTGGTCGGGTTGGTCGGTTTGACCCGAAATCTGAACAGCCCTAGCCCTTTGTATTCCTTGTTTTGCATTCGTCTTGAATTTTAATGCGTTGTTAGTGTAGTATTTAGATACATGACCTGTCTTAGAAAAGAACATTAGCAAATAGTGAAATAGATTTTGAGATAATTTAAGGGTACTAAGGATTTAGTTTGACATTTGACAAAGCCATGAGGGGTGACTCAATTATTGGCTATGTTGATTCAGATTATGCTTGGGATCTAGATAAGAAGAGACCTCTAACATGTTACTTGTATACTCTTTCTGGAAGTGCCATTAGTTGAAGGCGACATTACGAGCTACAATTGCTTTAGTATATGGCTTTAATAGAAGCAATAAATGAGGCTATTTTGTTACAAGGCTTGGTGAGTGATATTGGGTTTACGAGAAGAAGCCTATAATATATTGTGATAGTCAAAGTGCCATACATCTAGTAAAGAACTAGATGTACGATGAGAGCACAATGCATATTGATGTCATATGTCATTTCATTATAGGTAATGATATGTACTTGTGCAGCAGGTTTTTTACGCATAACAATCCAATAATATGATGACCGAGGCAATCTCAATCAATAAGTTTAGACATTGCTTAAATAAGTTGATTGGAATTTGGAATACTTCGTAGTGCCCTTTTTAAAGTTGTGTAAAAACAAACTGATAAGGATAATGTTTATGATTGTGAGAAATTAAGTTAAGGAAAAAATTTGTTGTTGTGGCTTGAACTTTGGTGTATCCAAAGCGTGATTCAAACCTACAAGCTCATGGGAAAAGTATGAGTCAGGTTACCTTAATTTGATATTTATTAACAAAATGGACCATATATATATATATGATTAAACTATTTAGTCTCTTTACTTACCTCCTGCTCCAAAATGGTTGATTTGAATAAGTAAAATTTAGCTAAAAAACATTAGCCACAATTATTGTGGAAAATTAAATTAGCAATTTGATAGATCAAACTCTTAACTCGCATATATTGCTATTAATTAGGAAGCTATAATCGTCTAAAAATAACAAAATTACCTCTGCATATAAACATTTCTTTTCTCTCCCTTTCACGCTTAAAAAACAATGGCTCTCTCTCATGCTGCATCAGACTCAGATGTCTCTCTCCATTCAACTTTCGCCTCTCGATATGTTCGAGCTTCGCTTCCCAGGTTATTTTCATTTTTATTCCCATTTTTTGTAATATATTTATTAAAATATGCTTATACTTAGCCAACACCAAAATTTATTTAATCGATCCAAATATCTTACTTGAAATAATAAGTGAAATATTTTATTGGTATCAAAATGTAATCTTTTTAACTTTAATTTTGTTGTACTTGTATGCTGATTTTTACCCATTTCTAGTAAGATTCTTACAAACATCTCACTTGAACTTAAATAAATTGAAAATTTTTGTGGAGATTTGGTTTATGTTATGAATCAAGCCAACGATAAAATACCACTTATACATGTATTTAACTATTGCTTCACTTTTTTTTTCGACCAACTTATTTTATGTATCAATTTTCTATTGGTTTAGTATAAGTAGTTTTTATGTATTTAGTTGAGTCATTCATTGATAGATGTCGCTTTCCATATTGGGCAAAAATGCAAATATGTAGCTGCAAATGTAGGAATAATGTTACCCAAAAATAATATTATTATTTCTACAAACTAGCGATCCAAAAATAAGTTCACGAATACCATCAATATGTATTGAAGGGGCAGCAATGGAAGCGATACTAAATAAAAAAGTTGCAGTCAATAAATATGGATCATTAAAACACCAAACCATCCACTCTAAAGCCAATTTCAAGTGTTTTGGTTATTCAATTACATGAATGATCCAATAGACTTTTGCTTTCACGTCTCTCTGTAAAATTGTAGTCATGATAAAGTTTTGATTTATTTAATCATTAGAGGTCCCCAAGAACCAAAATTCTCTAGAAATTGAAACAATAATTGAGGCTTATTATTCACTTGTAAATTTAGCGCAGATTTGGTTGAACTTTTTCATTATGCAAATAATAGTTGACCATTAAACTGGTGGATAAAAGTGTTTTGATTATTATAAAGCAAAAGTTTTTATTTCAAATTTCCAGCCACTACGTTTTGAGTTATATACATATATAAACATTTAGATTTTTTGATATCTACTTTTGGACAATTTTATTGCATAATAACTTCATTATTAATTTACATTTATTCCAAAATATAAAAAAAATATATATAAATTATAATAATTATGTTGTTTTTTTAAGGGATAGAGAAAAGAGATGTAAAGACTCAAATCTGAAAGCTCTCCCTTAAATTTAAATCAATTTATTGCTAGAAACTCTACACCCCAGTCGTATTAAGTTTAGGGTGAAATAATAACCGAATATGAAAGAAAATTTTTGATACCATGTATATGTTTGCATATACGTAATGAATGTGGCTTGTTTCATTTGGAAATTGTTGTATGTACCGAACATAGGATATCGGGTACAGATCCTCAGTTGTGTGACACCGCGCTATTAGTAGCTCTATGTTATATGTAATGAGATCTATAGTGTCCATGTAAGGGATATTACAACCTCAATGAAGACATATTAATTATACATTTTAAAACTAAAATTAAGCATCAAACTATTATCCAAATATTGTTTATAAAATTAAATCACAATCAATTAATGGAATCAATTATTTTTCAATGAATAGTGACCATTAAATTGTAATCATTGAAGCAAAAAAAAAAATTAATGTGATTTTCGCTAAAAATGAAATTAACAAGGTGATAAAATTTTGCATCATGTTTCTTGGTGTGGTTTTTCCTAGAATCATGTGATTTCTCTTGATAATTTCACTACAGAAACGAGAAATAACATTTTGCTAACCAAGATAAATTATATTGGTTCCAAGATAAATGATTAATAACTGGAAACTATTTAGTTTTGTGTTAGTTTGAAAATTAAATTATGCAAATTCATCAGGTTCCGGATGCCAGAAAACTGTATACCTAAGGAGGCAGCATACCAGATCATAAATGATGAGCTGATGTTAGATGGCAATCCAAGGCTTAACTTGGCATCCTTTGTGACCACATGGATGGAACGTGAATGTGATAAGCTTATCATGGCTTCCATCAACAAGAACTATGTTGACATGGACGAGTATCCTGTTACCACTGAATTGCAGGCAATTCTTTCTATCTTTTAACCTTACATTTTCCTTTTTTCTTTCTTCTTTCTTTGTTATTTATTTATCAACTTAGGATTACTACCACATTATTTACCTACGACCAGGATTGAAATTTTTTAATATATTAAAGCTCTTGCTATTAAACTAATCTAGCATATTTGCTCACATTGCTTTAAGTTCAAGGGTAAAAACTAAAAATTTATATTTTGAGGGGCAAAAATAAAATGTGAAGCATTTTTATATATGAAAAAAAAAATCTAATTCGAAGTGAATATAAACATTCTTTAAGTAAATATATAATGATTATAATGAAATTCTATAGAATCTTGGAGACTAAAACTAACTTTCTTAAAAAACAAAAGGCAGAATTTATGATTAAAAATATGATATAAAAAAATCAGAAAAAAAAATTAAACTTCATAGTCAAAATCATTAATTTTAAAAATTTTAGGGATCAATTTAGAAATTAATTTGTTGTTGTGGAGGCTATAGCGAATACTTTCACATGTGCTATCAATAATTTGTTGCATATAACACTTTATGTGGTCGTGAATCTAAGGTTTAGTGGTACTGAATTTGTAGCAAGACTATAGGGTTGCGAGTTTTGAAGCTTATCAACTACTCCATCCGTTTCTTAATATGTGCCATTTTTGTTATTTTCACTAAAATTAGAAAATATTAATTAGACTTGAATTTAAAAAAAAATTAAATGATTCAATGCACATTGAGTGATTTAATGTGCAAACTTGAATTTAATTGGTCAATTTTTATTGAAAAAAAAATAAATTGGAAAAAAAAATTAAATTACATTGAAAATCTAAAAATGACAGATAAATGGAATTTAAATTTTACTCAAAAATGACAGATAATAAGAAACGGATGGAGTATATATTAAGAAAACAATCAATGAATATGTAATTTGGGGCAATTTGATTTGTGTAAAAACAGAATAGATGTGTTAACATGATAGCACATCTATTTAATGCACCACTTGGAGAATCGGAAGCAGCAGTTGGAGTAGGAACTGTGGGATCCTCAGAGGCAATAATGCTTGCTGGATTAGCATTTAAAAGAAAATGGCAAAACAGGAGAAAAGCCGAAGGAAAACCCTATGATAAGCCTAACATTGTCACGGGTGCTAATGTTCAGGTACATTAATATTGATACTAATTATATTCAAAGTTATCGAATAAATACATAAACAAAGCTCTCGTTTATGAAGGTTTGTTGGGAGAAATTTGCTAGATATTTTGAGGTTGAGCTTAAAGAAGTAAAGTTAAGAGAAGGGTACTATGTGATGGACCCAGAAAAGGCAGTGGAGATGGTGGATGAGAATACCATTTGTGTAGCTGCTATCCTTGGCTCCACTCTCAATGGAGAATTTGAAGATGTAAAGCAATTGAATGATCTTTTAGTTGAGAAGAACAAAGAAACTGGGTACTTGCCTACTTTATCTTAATTTCTAGATATATATCCATATAAAAAGTTAATTTTATGAGACCTTAAAAGTAAACTATATGATGAGATTAATTTAATTGTATTGTGTAGATGGGATACTCCAATCCATGTGGATGCAGCAAGTGGTGGGTTTATTGCACCTTTTCTATATCCAGATCTTGAGTGGGATTTTAGATTACCATTAGTGAAGAGTATCAACGTTAGTGGTCACAAATACGGACTTGTTTATGCTGGAATTGGTTGGGCCATTTGGAGAAACAAAGAGGACTTGCCTGAAGAGCTGATCTTCCATATTAATTATCTTGGAGCTGATCAGCCTACCTTCACTCTTAATTTCTCCAAAGGTATATATTTATCTAATTCCACAATTCTACAAGAAAAAACTTACTTAGATATATTCTACGTGGATCAAACAAATAAAATACGTCCTTACATAAAATGACTTGCATGCAAGGGTAGCTAGTTTTTGTTGAGTACCATCTTTCAACTAAGAAAAATTAAAAAATACCCTTAGAATTTTATTTTTGAAAGAAAAATGATCATACTGATGTATTTATATGACCTCCTTAATTATATCTTATATGAATGAACTTTTTATTAGTCGCTAATTGCTTACCCCACTGAGTCAAATCCCTACTACGCTTCTACTTGCATGTCAATCTTTTAATTATTAGCTTAGTATATGGTAGATCGAGTTTGGACAAGAAAATTCAAAATCATACTATCTTTTTAAAAACTTACCTCTTAATCCGGCTGTAGGTTCAAGTCAAGTGATTGCTCAGTACTACCAGCTAATTCGGTTGGGATTTCAGGTAGGTCTAATATACAATATATTGTTCACTCAATATTGTAAAATTAATGTTAAACTTTGTCAGGGCTACAAAAATGTGATGGAAAATTGTAGAGACAACATGCTAGTACTTAAAGAAGGATTGGAGCAGTCTGGGCAATTCAATATTATTTCAAAAGATATAGGGGTACCATTGGTAGCATTTTCCCTTAAAGATAACAGCAAACACAATGAATTTGAGCTTTCTGACATGTTGAGGCGCTATGGGTGGATCGTTCCAGCCTACACCATGCCACCTGACGCCCAAAATGTAACCGTGCTTCGAGTGGTGATAAGGGAAGACTTCTCTCGAACTCTGGCTGAACGTCTCATCAATGATATCCAAAAGGTGATTCATGAGCTTGAATCCTTGCCTTCGAAGCATTGTGGTAACGTTACCGTATCTGATGATGGTAAAGTTCTTGTTAAGAAAACTGCCCTTGAAACACAAAGGGAGGTTACTACTATTTGGAGGAAGTTTGTCATGGAGAAAAAGAAAATGAATGGTGTTTGCTAAAGCTTTTCAAGTCTTGCATGAAGACGTTCTTTTTCCTACTATTATCTCCCCTTTAAGAATCGCCTATAATGGTGTTGGTTTCCACTTTTTTTTTTTAAGAATAAAAAATGCCCAATAGAGCACTTTAGGCATATGATGGAGATAGTATATTATTTAAATGCAATATGTTAAAAGCGAAAAATCATCCGTGAATCACTAAACTTGCACTTTCTTAGCTATTAAGCTTTTAAATTTTGTACCACTGAATTGAATAGTGAAATTATTATTTTTGTATGTATTTAGCCACTAACTAATTGTATACATGATGACACTAACTGATAATATATATTATCACTTCTGATCCATATAACTTTAAGACCCAAGACCCATTTCATAAAATTCAACAGTTCACATGAGGATGAACAGTTCACATGAGGCAAGTTCTATCGGACACATGCAGCCTGTCAAATCAAGCCTGCCAACCACCTAACCAATCTGATCGGACTGACGAGTCATGCTCTGTCAATCATACTGACACACTCTATATGCCCATACCCTCTACTGCACTCGAGTACCTCTACTAGTAGTACGAATCTCTCTCTTCGGCCTTATAAATAGCCCAATCTTTTAAGGGCTCCAGGTATTGAATTTTTAAGACTCTCTCTCTACATTTTCTCTCTCTAAGTCTTTCACTAACTTAAGATTCGGAGCGCTAACACCCGATCCAACCGGGCTAGCCTTATTGCAAGTTCTAGCTCCCTAGCTAATTCGATCGGCTCGTGTTATATTCCTCATTCTAATATCCCGAGGATAATTAATTGGTGCTCTCATTAAAAGGGTTAATAATAGCCATGTCGGAGTTTTCAGGGTCTAGAACTAGGGATCAATCCAACGGAAATGTGGGGCGACTAAGGTTCTAAATTGAGAAAGAGCCTAATAGATCTCCACTAAAATCCCCCACTAACAATCTTTTGCCAATGTTCAATAATGAGATCCTGGCACAACTAGACTTTACTCTAATGACAACTAGAGATATCAGAGCTATCCTAAGTGATTATATAAAACATATGATGCAAACAATCAAAAAAGGCAAGTGACCCCAGACCTCTGCTAGAGATTTGGAGGTAAAAAGTCACAGAAAGCAGAAGCCAAGAAATGCAAGTTTACAAATAGAGGAAGGAAAAAGTAGAACAGGAACTCGCTCAGAATTTTTAGAGCCCGATCGAAGAAAAAGAAAGAACAAGATGTATGAAGAGCATGATGCTTAGAATGCGTGAGATAATCTCCTCTGGCCGATACGTATGACGATCTCAACTACATGTGCACTCCAAAGAGGAGACAAACCTTAGCATGTACACCGAGATGATTCCCTAAGATGGTAATGAGTGATGACTTGGGATACATGTGTACTCCCAAAAGAAGGCTCGCGAACAAAACAAAAAAGGAAACAGATGATGGTGTGTTGGACAAGAATGTGCAGTGGTTTCTGCAACAAATTAAGAAATTTGACCTTGACCATCCAAAGAAGCCAGTTTTCGATGGAAACACAGTCCCACCCTTCAGTTAGGATGTCTGAGAAGCAAGGCTACCAAGCAAATTCAGAGAGATCAAGATGCCTAGATATATAGGCAAATCTGATCCAAAATGTCACATTTCTAAATTCTTAACCCATATCCAAATATACCCTTTTGACGATAGGGTATTTTGTAGGGTGTTTCCCACTACTCTTGCAAGTGATGCCTTCGATTGGTTCCATGATTTGCCTTTGGAATCAATCCATTCTTTTAAGCAACTCAGAGACTTGTTCATCACAAGGTTCATTATACAAATAAGAACCCAAAAATCTGTCAACGATTTATGCAACCTAATACAGAAACCCGATGAAAGTCTAAGAGACTACATCGACGAATTTCAAGCCTTTACGTCGAAAGTAAGGAATTTACATCCTAACATGGCAGTGAAAGCTTTAGTAAGGAGTATGGGAAGTGCACAGTTGTTTGATTCTATTATCACCCGCCCTTTGACATATTTCACAGATCTAATGGAAACAATCAGTATATCCAATTATATGATGAATTAAGAGCGAGAGGAAGGCTTTCAGACTCCGATCAAATTCAATTAATCGGATGGAATGAGAGAAAAAATAGAAGTCCTAAAAGGGGCAGTTCGTCAAAAAAAGAGGAAGGAAAGCGAACATGGTAGATCAGAGTGCCATGCAAACAGTTCAACTAGAACTTTCACTCTATTAAATGCTTCTCTATCATAGGTCTTAATGTGGATCAAAGAGAAGCATACCAAAGTAAACTGGTAGAAAAAGATGTTCGAACGGTCCTATGCCTTAAGGGACAAAAGTAAATATTGTCAATTTCATAAAGACATCAGCCATATTACGAATGATTGTAATGCATTGAAGGAGGAGATCGAAAGACTCCTGCAAAAAGGCTCCCTCAAAAGATTCATAGGTCGAGCGCCAACAGACTCCTGCAAATGACTTCATGAAGGAAAAGTCCAATCAAATTCTGATGAAGACGACAACGAAAAGAGAAGGCCAAGGGACTCCAACAGATCATAACAAAAGCTAGAGTTATTAATATGATTACAGGAGGTTCGTCCTATGGAGAAAGCATTTAAAAGAAGAAGAAGGGAAAGGGAGTCTATTTCTCAGCAGCGGTCAAAAGGTTGCAACCAGTCACCATTTCCCCTAAGGATGTAAGAGATTTGAAATTTCCTCACGAGGATGTTCTGGTTGTGGAAGCCGACATAGCCAGATTCCAAGTAAAAAGAATTCTAGTTGATAACGGTAGCGCGGTAAATATCCTCACTTTAAAGGCCTATCGAATGATGAGACTGCCAGTTGTAGAGTTGAAATCGTGCACCACCCCATTGATCAACTTGGCAATGCCACAGTCCCAGCAAGCGAATTAGTAGAGCTTTTTGTTGAGCTTAGAGATGAAGTGGTGACACACAAATACCGAGCAACTTTTATGGTAATAAACTTAAATTTTGCATACAATGTGATTTTTGAAAGACCTTTATTGTTTGAAACTGGGGTAATCACCAGCATTCAGTATATGGTCATGAATATTCCTACTAAGGAGGGAGTGGCGATCCTAAGGGGGAATAAAAAAACCTCGAGGGAAGCTTACATTGCGATGATAAAAGAGTTAAAACAAGCATATGTAATAGAGCCAGGAAAGGAAGCTTTTGAGTCCAACCGACTTGGGATGGACCCAAAAGGAAAACTTGTCACCAAGGAACTTATCGAAGGCAAGAATGTTCAGATTGGACCGGGTATGATGAAGGAAGTGGAAAAAGAAGTGATGTAGATATTGATGATCAACCAAGCTTCTTTTGCTTGGAAACCTGAGGATATTCTAGGTATAGACCCGAAAGTCATAACACACAAGCTGAATGTAGATCCAAGTTTTTCCTCCAGTAAAGCAAAAATTAAGAAGACATGCACCCAATCGGAAGAAATTCATCTCCGAAGAGGTCGATCAGCTATTAAAAGTTGGGACAATTAAGGAAGTTAAATACCCTAAGTGGTTAGCAAATGTGGTGCTTGTGAAGAAGAAAAATGGGACACTGAGAATATGTGTTGACTTCACCGATCTGAATAAAGCTTGCCCGAAAGATAGCTACCCATTGCCCAATATCGACCAACTGGTGGATGCCAGAGCTTGTCACGCCATCTACTCTTTATTAGATGCTTATGTTGGATACCATTAAATCTTGATGTGGTTATTTGATCAGGAAAAGACAAGCTTTATCATTGACGACGGCACCTTTTGTTACAAGGTCATGCCGTTCGGACTAAAAAATGCGAGAGCAACCTACCAATGCTTGATGAACAAAATCTTCAAGGAACAGATTGGCAAAAATGTAGAAGTTTATATCGACGATATGATCGTCAAGAGCAAGAGCCCTGAAGAGCATGCAGCTGATCTGCACAAAGTATTCATCGCTCTTAATCAGTTTTAAATGAAATTGAATCCTAAGAAATGTGTATTTGGAGTACCCTCAAGGAAGTTTTTAGGCTTTATGGTATCAAAGAAAGGGATTAGGGCCAATCTAGAAAACATCAAAGCCATTTTAGACGTGCAATCCCCAACCAGCATGATGGACATTCAGAAATTGAATGGGAGAATAATAGCCTTGGGTAGATTCATCTCTTTTTCAGCTAAAGGCTGCACTCTATTTTTTAAAAAGCTAAGAAAGAACGACATCTTCATATAGGATGAACACTGCCAAAGAGAATTTGGGGAATTGAAGCAATTTTTAATGAACCTGCCATTACTAAGTCGACTAGTCCCAGGTGAAAAGTTATACTTGTATTTGTCCACTTTAGGAGAAGCGGTAGCAGCTATTCTAGTTCGAGAGAAAGGGAGCCAACAATTGCCGATCTACTATGTCAGCCAAGTGCTAGGAGGACCAGAATTGAAGAAGAGTCCGGCCAAACAATTGATCATTGTACTGATGATGTGCACTAAAAAACTAAGGCAGTACTGTAACGCGCGCCGAACACCGGGGTGCCCCGAACCGCCCGCCTTCGGGATGAAGTTCATATTAACTTGTAAGAAATTACAAGTGCGTCCATTTTGGGCAACAAGGAGGTTTCTTGTAGTCGCCACCCAATAGAACATTGGGAAAGGTCGTCTAGCCTCAGTGAGCCCAAGACAACGCTGCTATGTCCATTATAGGCAAGCCAGAGGTGTCTTGGAGGCTTCCACCCTAACGATAGGATGGTCCTCTAGCCTCACGCTTGAGCAAACCAAAGGTGTCTTGGAGGTATCCATCCTAATAGAACATTAGGATGGCCCTCTTGCCTCGTGGCGCCTAGAACTGTGCAATTTTAAGCCTTTTACGGGACACAAGAGGTGTCTTGGAGGCCCCATCCCAATAGAATATTGAGATGGTCCTCTCGCCTCATTGAGCCCAGAGACCAGAGAAGGTTCGGGACTTTCCATTTATTCATACTTTGGTTAGGTTTATAGTTGAGTTTTGAATTTATCATTTCATCACATTTCTCTTTTAATTTAATTATTCAAATTAAAGCGCAAATTATCCATTCAGGGAAAGCAGTAAATAAAGTATAATTAAAATAAAATGCACAAAAATTAGATTACAATACAACTAGGGGCGGAATACAACCCTCATTGTAAATTGCAAGTGATACATACATAAATCGAGATATATATTAAGGATGAGAACATTGGTCCTCACATGCAAATTTATTACAAAAATAATTTTGATACATCGATTTTTATTTGTTAGGAAAATTGGATATTGGTCCTCATTTTACAAAAAACCCCAATTTAATTAATAAAAATATTTAACCATTTTTACATTAGCGGGATAATATAAAAAAAGGGATGTTATTCACAATAACAATATAATTCAAAATAAAGAAAAGATAGAGTCCAGAAAATGAACTCGGGAGAAGACCCTTAGGTTTTTGCAGTAGCCTCTACATTAAATGGCTCCATATCCACCAATCAAGTCAAAATAAAAACTCACAAAATAAAGGACATGTTAGTGTAAAAGTAAGGAATCAAAATAAATATGAAATTAATTGATAAAGAGGAAAACGAAAGAAATTGCATGAGAAAATTATTAAAACCAAAAGAGAAAGGGAAGAGGAGCCAAATGGGGAAGGGAGGCCCAGGGACGGCCCAAAACGTGTGACCGACGGGCGTCCCTGGGCGCGACAGATGGGCATAAGGGCAACCCACGACGGCCCGTCACTCGCTTGAGTGACGGCCATCGGTGGTCCTTATGCCCATCGGTTGCCTCTATTCACGAAAAAACTCAAAATTAAAAATTTCTTTTTGTTTAATTTGAATAAAAAATGGATTTTTATGTTATAAATTACTGAAAAATAATTAAATTCAAGAAATGTGTCCAAAATGTTTACCCTCAGATTTTTACCCTATGAAGGTGAATGTTGCAAGATCTTAACTCCTCGAGTTTTTCAAGGATCAGATTATGATCACGTGATCTGGAGAGATTTTTGGTTGCAAAAATCTTATTTTGAAAAATAAACAAAGAGAAGGAAATTATTTTCTCTTTCTTGGAATTTTGACAGCGATATATATCTGAATTAGCTAGATTGGCGAAAATGAATGGATCTCATTTCCTCGGATTAGCGTAATTCGAGAATAAAAATAAAAGAAGAAATTTTAAGAAAAGAATTCTTTTTATAAAAGTTGAAAATGAAATCTCTATGGAAAATTGCTAAGCTTTTTCTAAAAAAGTTTTCTAATTAAAAGCTTTCTAATTGAGAATTTTCAGCAAATTTTCCAACCCGTAAAACTGATTCCCTTCCCCTATTTATAGATTTTGGAAGAAATTTCAAATAAGTTTAAATTTTAAATTCGAATTTGAAAAGGATATCTAAAATCAAATCGTAACCAAATCGGTTATCAGAATATTTACAAAATCAAATCCAATTTTTAAAAATATTTGAAAGGATTTTTGAGATTTAAAAGATATTTTGGATATTTTGTAAATCCTCCTAAACCTCACCCTAAATCCGGCGATTAAGGATGCTAAATCACCGACCAACGGGCGTCGGTGGATGACTGTCGGCGGAAAGGGTACCAGCGATCATTTGGTTGATGGGCCGAACACGTGGCACGGATGTGAAAGACGGCCGTCTCTCATGAGGGGTGGGCGTCGCTCAATTTAGTGACGGGCACCGCTCAAACGAGTGACGGGTGTCGCTCTTGAGCGACAGCGATGGGTGTCGCTCAAACGAGCGACGGGCTTCCTTCTCGAGAGACGGGCATCTCTCAAATGAGCGACGGTTTCCCTTCCCGAGCGACACCCGGCGCTTGACGCGAGGGACGGGCCTCTCACGTGAGCGACGGGCTCTCCTGCCACTGACGGGCTGCCTGTCTGTGGGACCAAATCCCAAATCCTAAAGTTGAACTCTCTTCGACCTTCCGAAATCTCTCGTCAACCTAGAAAACCTCTGATCCTTATAAAACTAGAGGATGAACATCCACAACTTTCATCTTTTATCCGAAAACCGTTGTTAGTTTTTTCATCGAATAACTCTGATCTGGACTACCTTAGGACCCGGTGTCTACAAATACTTTGAGGCACACACGATTATAGTCCGATTGAACCAACCGCTAGGGAAAATACTACAGATGCCAAACTTGGAAGGCAAGATGGTGGGATGGGCAATCAAGCTGCAGTCATTTGATGTAAGGTATGTGATGCGACTTCAGCAATTGTATTGAATCGACAAGTAATATAATGAAGTATTTTTAAGACTCCGAGTTATCGTACCAAAGAGACTGTGTGCGCAAGTGATGAAAATCAAATGTATGCTAAAGAATTCCCAATTGTTTGAATTTATTGAATTAACTACTGATTAAAAACAAAGAATTTAAATAACCAAAATAAGTAAACAGAAACAATCAAATTAAATTGACGGCAACAATCGCAATAAACTAAATGACGGAAAAATTAACAAGATAAGAATTCAAAATTAGACAAACGTTGCTCAGGTTCACTCATCCACCCCATACCCAGATATGAATCAAAACACATAAAGAAAACATATATGAACGAAATCGGGATAACCCTCTTAACCCAAGCGTCCCATTCCGGAGCAAGCTACTCTAATTACATGACGTCCCATTCTGGAGCAAGTCATACAACTAGCCTAATCACGGGTCTAAAATCCTAGGTTCGGTTTGCTTTCCCATTCCGAAGCCAAACAACCCAAAACCTACTTATTTCACTCCTCACTCAAATCTTAAACCATGAAAACATGTACATATGGATTCCCTTCCGGAGCAGTCCGAATGTTACAGCACACATGACAGAAAATCTGAAGATAAATTACCATGACATTTAATCATTCAATTCAATAACCAATTAAGATACATGAATTAATCCATTCATCAAAATAGGAAATTAACTTGAAAACATACATCTCATGATTTGACAATAACAACCAGTGAAATAAACCTTCATTCATATATCAAATATCAAAATATGTTTAGAGTTCACATCTAAGATAGGGGTTTAGAGATCCCCCAAACAACTAAGAAACTACTCACAATCCATTACAAATTCAAAAGAATAAAGGAAAGAATAAACCCAGAAATTCATTGAGGTAGAAATCCCTGGTTGAATCCCACGTTCTTCAATCTTCTTCTTCAGATCTTTAATGGAGAATAAAACCAAAATTCTGGAAAACTAGAAAACTAACTATCTCTGGAAATTAACTATGTATCTAATGAAAATTACTCTCAATTTCTAATTAAAATCTCAAAGCAAGAATGAAAATTAAAGTTTAGAACCGAAGAATCACTCAGAAAATATCAGCTGCCAAAACGAATAACAAAAACTAACTAAAAAAATCGGAACCCTAGCCAAAGAGAAAAGTGCGTTTTTATAGTTCCAAATGGGTCACGGTGACAATGAAATTCATTATCACCGTGTCCAGTCGAGAATTTCAAATCCTTTCACGCACAGGAGAGGGGTCACGGTGACAATGAAATTCATTGTCACCGTGAGGTATTCAAAGTTTCGCTTCTGTCCAGAAAATAATTATGTCACGGTCACAATGAAATCCATTGTGACCGTGAAGTACGTGCTGCCTTGATTCTGCCTTGATGATTTTTATGTCACGGTGACAATGAAATTGATTGTCACCGTGACATGCTTCCTACTTGCATTCTGCCCAATTATTTGCTATGTCACGGTCACAATGAAATCCATTGTGACCGTGACCCATCTAGGTCAGCTCTGTCTTCCACTTCTCTTTTATGTCACGGTCACAATGAATTTCATTGTGACCGTGATGTACCTAGAACCTCACCTGCAAAGACAAATAAAAATCCATCAAAAACTATCTATAATGCATCAAAATTCCAATTTGACTAAGATTAGTAAAATTAACCTAAAGGAAACAAAACCTAACACAAAAACACAACTAAACACCCAAAAATCATATAAAAACACCCTCAAAACTAAGTACTATATTGAAGTTATCAAAATACCCCACACTTAGACTTTGCTCGTCCTCGAGTTAATGAATTATCCACATTCCTGAAATTTCAAACTCTAACTCAGAATACGAAAACTCAAAGAAATAATCCTAGCAGTAAGCAGAAGGTCTTAGTTACAAATCCTCACATCAATTTATATCAAGTAATTTCACATGTGTGTGTGCTAGGCTCAAAACCAATTTTCTCTTTTCAAAACAAAATAACCAATGCATTCCAATAATTGAGCAAAGAAATTAAGTATGCAAATGAATTCGCATATAGGTTTCGCGCTTAAAACTCAGGATAATCATACGCCTCTCCTTTAGCACCGGAATCACAGGGGTCATCTCCACTTAAACAACTCAAATCAAGAACAGAATCAAAAAGACTTATTCCAGGGTTGTAATGTTAGGTTAGGGTATTGGCTAACAAGAAAAGTTAAAGAATTCAAACAAAGTATTAGCCACTCTAACTTAAGTTACAACTACCCAAAACTGAACAAGATTGTCTAGATCCTACCTTCAATTCACCCATAATTTCCAATGTTGTCTAAATTTCTCCATACATAATATGCATTGAACTCAACAACAACAAAGTGATGAACTTCCCTTTTAATTCACTTTTAAACCCAATTCCGTGAATATGAGTATATCTTTTTCTACTCAAAGGTACCCCACACTTGAATTTTTCGATATTCAATAATCAAAATTGACTAAAAGAAACGAGAAAACTCATGGAACTTTCATTTTTTTTTTCATCATTATTTTTCTTTCTCTTTTTTTTTTTCTTTTCTCTTTTTTTTTTCTTTTTCATTATTTTTCTTTCTCTTTTTTTTTTCTGGGGTACCCAAAGTCTAGAATTTCTTATACCCATTTTTTTCTAATGAGGGAAAGTTTAACACCATACTAAATAATGCCCACAAAATTCAACAATTCTTCTCACACTTCCACTATTTCAACAATAGATACCCTTATTCAACTTTCAATGATATTCCAACCCAATCCTAGAGTGGTCAATTCTTAGAAACGGGTAGGCAAAGGCATTTAGGCTAAATGGTAAAATAATAGTGTAACAAGAAAATTTTGTAGTACGCTTCTAGCATACTAAATCAGCTCAATAGGGCTAGCAATGAAAATAACATAAACAGGTAGGTCTAAAGATATTTAAAAATGGTTATCAAAGAAATAAATTGCCTTAATCACGTCCTAAACTTGTTTAAGTTGTTATCATGTTTCGAAGGGTGATGAGGAAGGTTCTAATTATCCTACCATTCCTTCACTCAAAAACTCTTACGCACTGGATTTTTTTCAAATTTTTACAAACAAGCCTATAGTGCATAAAAGATTGGAAATCATAAGATATATGACCGATTGAGATTCAATTTGCTTCTAAACTTCCAACTACTCGTTTTGCTAAGATTGATATTTAAGAAATTCCATTCACAACTTAAAGTTCAAAACATTCACAACAGGAATAACTGAGGTTAAGCTAAGCTGAGATAATGATATTTAGGCAACGACAATAAAGTATGACAAAACTAAAACAGAAATAACCATGCATCATACATCAATGGAATGGTTGTTAATTACATATATAATATGAAATTAATGTCTCCTACCCCCCACATAAAAACTTGTTGTCCCCAGCAAGTAATAATATTACAAATCAAAAAGAAAGATAAACATAAAACAGACAAAAGTAAAAAAACAAACAAAAGAAGATGAGAGATCTCCCTGATTACTGTTCTGGTGGTGGTGGTGGCGGTGGGAAATGAGCATCAAATCGCGCAGACCAGGAGGAAAATGTCATGAGCATCTGGTCCATCTGGGACTGAATGGCTGCCTGTGAGGTGGATATGGTGTCCACCGATGCAGCTATGGTATCCATCCGCTCCATGATCGCGTCATAATGCGCTGAAGTAAACGGCTGGGGCTCAGGGACTAGGGGAGCTTGTGCCTCAGGATCATCTTCATTGTCGCGTGGCAAGCCTCCCAAACCGCGCTCTACACCGTGCAAATACTCATCCCCAGTGGACAACCGAAAACCATCAGCCATAGTCGCATCCTTCACTAGAACCTTCATATTGATAAGCATCTTCTGATCAATCGTGGCAATAGAAGGCAGTGATTTGTACTTTTTCAATGGATGGCGGACACGCTTGGCAATGGCGGTGACAAATCCTCCTAGTGCAATTTTGGTAACTTTCTTCGACTTCCATTGCATCTCCTCCAATTTATGCCAGAAATGAGTTGCGCTATTTATTCGGACACCCTGGATCATGCACGCAAGAAATAGGGCTTCCGGTAAGTTCACTTGGCCCGCTGAATCTGCATGGCTTAACAAAGATAAAGAAAAAAATCTGTGGAGGATCCGCAAAATGTGACTGTTCAGATGATGAGCCTTCGTTTTTCCTGAGACATACTGTGTGGCAGTCACAGTATCTCGAATGATTGCCCACGCGCCATCTTTAGTGTAATCCTCATACCAATCTGGAACCAAATGTGGAAATCCAAGATATTCTGAAAATTCATGGAAGGTTAGGTTATACTCAATAGTGTCCAGAAAAAATGAAACAGAACCTGGATCATTGACGAGGTCGCGGCCTGGTCTACACGTGATAGTGGACACAAAATCCCTTGTCAAAGTGGGATAAACTTTCTCATTGAGCATGAACACCCGCTCCCAGCCAATGTTGGCTATAAGTTGCTGGACTTCATTCTTGATGCCGATTTTTTCCAGCAGTCCAAAATCCAAATAACTCGTTGGGATGAACGAGCATTTGGTGAACCGAGCATATGGAACCTTTTTAGCATCTGGGACCCATGCTGGCACCTTTGAAATATCTACTGAATCCGCGCTGGGGGGTTGGCTGCCAGAGCTAGAAGCAAGAGCAGAGCTTTTGCGCTTAGGAGCCACTGCACAACATGGAAAAAATCAAGTTCAATAGCATGAGATGGCATCAACAGCATTAGATTTTAAAAATACAGCATAATGGCACTTTTATACAAAACTGGGGCAATCTCTCAATTCCAAATGAATAACATAAAAGATGCAATAATGCAAGAAGAATTCAAATGACAGAAGCATGATTCAGCAAAAGTTATGAGCAAGTGCAGTATTAAACCCACAAAATGCAATAAAAGGTTAAGAGAATTTAAGCTACTGTCAAGAGGTAAAATTCATAAATGAGAACAACACACTCATTTGAACATTATTGCGAAAGAATCTTGGCATTGCAAATTGGCAGGAATTGGAAAAAAAAAACAAGAAAATCATTCATTCAGACATTTAGTCGAACACCTGGTATGCAGATAAGTTACTGATTAAATTGAGGCTCAAAGATCATACTAACAACCCACAATGTCAACAATCAGGCATTACAATACAGATTAAACAATTAAAAACTAGCAATTTCCATTATGAACCAAGAATTTGAAGAAAGATTTCAATATAAATCATCTACACACGCTTGCCCTAACAACCCAACCCAACTCGTTCTTAATGAAGAAAAACAAATTGAAATAGGGGTCGATTGGAACAGGGAACGCAGGGAGGAGAAAAATAAAAATAAATGGATTCAAATAAAATGAAAAGAAAGAAGAGAGAAATACTTACTTATTGTAGATAATCCGGGATGATGGTCTAAAAGAGAGAAAAGAATGCAGAGGATGCAGTGAAGAAGAAATGGTGCACGGTGCAAGTGAATGAGATATGGGAAAGTGAGAAATAACAAATAGAAACTGGGATTTTTAAAAGTTCTTTTCGTGGGTCACGGTCACAATGAATTTCATTGTGACCGTGACGTATCCAAAATTTGCAATCCAGAATTGAACCGCCATGGGGTCACGGTGACAATGAAATTCATTGTCACCGTGACATAACCAAATTTGAAAACATAATTGAATGTGCATTATGTCACGGTCACAATGAATTTCATTGTCACCGTGACATAACCCAGAATGTAACTCACTCTACCTCACGGTGACAATGAAATTCATTGTCACCGTGATATGTACATACCTCAGAACAGAATGTATCTTATTTTATCTCACAGTGACAATGAATTTCATTGTCACCGTGACATGTGCACACCTCAAAACAGAATATAACTTACCTGATAGTCACGGTCACAATGAATTTCATTGTGACCGTGACATATGCATCAACCAGAATCCATAATGCATCCTCCTTTGGTCACGGTCACAATGAGTTTCATTGTGACCGTGACTACCTGCACACTTGCACAAATTCATCAATTCCTCTAAATTTCTTGATACAATTGTTTTGAACCTTCTCCAACAAAACATAATTTCTCTTCTAAACATAAAATTTACAAAATGAAATAAGATTAACTTCCTAAACAAAATACCATTAAATGATAAAAAGAAACAAAGATAAGAAGTAGTTCTGCATTTAACAAGTCTGCAGCTGGACTTTTAAAAACCGTCAAGGATCCATAAGAGTGACGATCGTGGAAGCACAATCAAATTTAGATTCAAAATACGGCTTCACACGATGTCCATTTACCTTGAATTCATCCTCAAACCGCGGGTGCTTCAATGTCACCACGCCAAACTTATCAACTGCCACTACTTCATATGGTCCCTTCCATCTCGATTTCAACTTACCAGGAAACAATCGCAGCCTACTGTCATAAAGAAGCACTCGCATTCCAGGTGTAATTTCCTTTCTGACCAGTTTTTGATCATGCCACTTCTTAGTTTTATCTTTGTATCTCATGGCATGATCATAGGCCCAAAATCGATGCTCGTCTAGTTCATTTAGCTGCAAAGACCTGCACTTACCTGCATTCTTGAGGTCAAAATTCAGAAATTTGGTAGCCCAATAAGCTTTATGCTCTATTTCCACTGGGAGGTGACAGGACTTCCCAAAAACTAACCTAAAAGGGGACATCCCTATCGGTGTCTTGAATGCTGTCCTATAGGCCCATAGAGCATCATCTAACTTAAGATACCAATCTTTTCTAAATGAATTGACCGTTTTTTCTAAGATGGCCTTTAACTCCCTGTTAGACACTTCAACTTGACCATTAGCCTAAGCATGGTAAGGGGTTGTGACCTTATGCCTAACGCCAAATTTCTTTAATAAAGCCTTAAATTGGTGGTTCACAAAATGTTTACCACCATCGCTTATAATGGCTCTAGGGGCTCCATATCTAGTGAATATATTTCTCCTCAAAAATTCTAAAACAATCTTAGCATCAGCGGTTCTAGTGGCTATAGCTTCGACCCATTTACTTACATAATCCACTGCCACCAGAATATACTCAAACCCGTACGAAACCGGAAAAGGTCCCATAAAATCTATTCCCCATACACCAAATAGTTCTACCTCAAGCATGTTTGTCAGGAGCATCTCATATCGCTTAGATATATTTCCTACCCTCTGGCATCTATCACAAGTCTTCACATAAAATTAAACATCTCTAAACATTGTAGGCCAATAAAAACCAGAAGATAAAATTTTCATTACCGTTCTATTTGGCCCATGATATCCACCAGCTTCTCCACTGTGACAAGCTGTGATGATTGCACCCGTCTCTTCATCTGAGATGCACCTTCTTAAAACTTGATCCGCACATAATCGAAAAAGGTAAGGGTCATCCCAAATGTATTGTCTTGCATCTGCTCGCAGTTTCTTCTTTTGCTGCCAAGTATAATCTTTAGGCATAAAACCTCCTGCAAGAAAATTTGCTATGTTAGCAAACCAAGGAACAGAAATGTCACAAGCAAATACAGCACAAATGTGTTCATCAGGAAATAAATCTAAAATTTTCCCCTTTTCAATATGGTCATTTTCCATTCTTGACAAATGGTCTGCCACGAAGTTTTCAGCACCCTTCTTATCCTTAATTTCTAAATCGAACTCTTGCAATAGCAGCACCCAACGAATCAGCCTCGGTTTGGATTCTTTCTTGGCAAATGAATGCCTCAAAGCTGGATGGTCCGACCACACCACAACTTTTGCACCTAGCAAATATGGCCTGAACTTCTCGAATGCATACACAATTGCTAGAAGTTCTTTCTCTGTGGTGGTGTAATTAACCTGTGCTCCTGTCAAAGTGTGACTAGCATAATAAATTGCACAGAATATCTTATCCCTTCACTGTCCCAGTACCGCTCCCACTGCATAATCACTAGCATCACACATTAGTTCAAACGGCATAGTCCAATCCAGAGATATAATCACAGGAGCTGAAATAAGCCGTTGCTTTAACGTTTCAAAAGCTAGCAAGCATTTATTATCAAAATTAAAAACAACATCTTTCATTAGTAAATTAGACAGGGGTTTAGCAATTTTTAAAAAATCCTTAATAAAACGCCGGTAAAACCCCGCATGTCCTAAAAAACTCCTTATGCCCTTAACACTTGTTGGAGGCGATAACTTCTCTATGACTTCAACTTTTGCCTTATCCACTTCTATCCCCCTCTCTGAAATTTTATGCCCTAACACAATGCCCTCTCTCACCATAAAATGGCATTTTTCCCAATTTAAAACTAGGTTAGTCTTTTCACACCTCCCTAGCACTAAATCAAGATTCTTTAAATAGCTCATAAAATCAGCTCCATATATAGTGAAATCATCCATGAATACCTCCATAAATTTTTCTATAAAATCATGGAAAATAGCCATCATACACCGCTGAAACGTAGCCGGTGCATTACATAACCCAAAGGGCATTCTTCTATAAGCGAATGTGCCATATGGGTAGGTAAAGGTCGTATTCTCTTGATCCTCAGGGGCTATAGGAATCTGCAAATATCCCGAATACCCATCTAAAAAACAGTAGAACCTATTACCTGCTAACCTCTCTAGCATTTGATCAATAAATGGCAAAGGGAAATGGTCTTTCCTAGTGGCAATATTCAACCTTCTATAATCAATACAGACTCTCCAACCCGTAACTGTACGAGTTGGAATCAATTCATTCAGTTCATTTTTTACCACTGTCATCCCCCCTTTTTTAGGCACACACTGTACTGGGCTAACCCATCTACTATCAGAAATAGGGTAGATTATACCTGCATCGAGGAGTTTGAGTACCTCCTTCTTTACTACCTCTTGCATGGCCGGGTTGAGTCTTCTTTGAGGCTGGGCTACCGGCTTGCATTCCTCCTCCATTGGGATCACGTGTGTGCAGTAGCTTGGGTCAATCCCCTTCAAGTCTGAGGTTTCCCATCCGATTGCTCCCTTGTGCTTTCTCAGCACCTCTAGCAGCAGCTGTTCTTCATCACCTGTCAATAAAGAAGAGATAATTACTGGTTTCTGATCTTTCTCTAAAAACACATATTTTAAATGAGAGGGGAGAGGTTTAAGTTCAGAATTTAAATCCCCCTTTTTATGGTTAGACTATTCATTCTGTGACTCATCCTTTCCATCCTCTATCTCCTCTTCCACTTCTTCTCCTTCTACTGAATATAACAAACTCAAAGTTTCTGAATCAGCTCCAACCACATTTTTCGGCACTTCTTCCACACATTCGTCTATTATATCGACAAAATAAACAGACTCCTCCATATCCCCATATGGATACTTTTGGGCCTTGTTCATATCCACTACCAACTCCTCATTATTAAACCATAGGGTGACCGTTTGACCATGAACATCTATCAATGCCTTCGTTGTGTTTAAAAACGGCCTCCCCACTATCAGTGGCACCTTCCTATCCTCTTCCATTTCCATCACCACAAAATCCACTGGGAAGATAAATTTCCCCACCTTCACCAAGAGATCTTCTATCACTCCTTTGGGCCGCCTCACTGATCTATCTGCTAGTTGGAGTCTCATTCCCGTCTCCCTTAGGTCCCCAAGATTAAGCTTTCTGCATATACAATAAGGCATCAGATTTATGCTAGCACCCAAATCACATAAAGCATTACCATAAAAATCTTCACCAATAGCACAGGGTAAAGTAAAGCTACCTGGATCTTCCAATTTCTCAGGGATCTTATTCATGATTATAGCACTGCAATTTTTTGTTAGCTGTATAGTTCCATGCCCTTCTAATTTCTTTTTATTAGAACATAATTCTTTCATAAATTTAGCATAGTTAGGCATATGAGCTAAAGCTTCGGCAAATGGTAAATTGATGTGCAGTTTCTTAAACATCTCTAAAAACCTAGCCTTTTGCTCATTTTTCTTTTCCTGTTTAGCAATTGCAGGAAATGGCAGTCTATTTATATCAAGATCCTCTACCCTCGGATTCACTAAACTTTTACCCTTATAAGTTTTAGGAGCATCTTCATTAACTTCTACTCTAGAGTTAGAATTACTTACCGTCCATGTCGGCTCCTCCTTTTCTGATGATGAAGAATTTTTACCTTGGCTTTCTTTCGGTACCATTTCCTTACCACTTCTCAGTGTGATGGCTTTAGCTTCCTCTTTTGGATTCCGGTCCACATTTGAAGGAAATATTCCCGGTTGTCTTTGAGACACGGAATTCGCTAGCTGCCCCACTTGAGTCTCTAAATTCCTCATGGAAGCATCTTGGTTCCGGTTCCACTACTCTTGAGATTTCCACCTTGTCTCTTGATTAGCCATGAACTGCTGCTGGCTATTTACAAACTGTTGTTGACTGTTTATGAAAGTAGCCAACATATCTTCCAGATTTGTCTTCTTTTCTTGCACAGGTGGTCTCGGTTGGTATCCCGGTGGGTGGTATTGTTGCCCTTGGTTGGGATGGGGTGGGTATGGTTGTTGATACGATTGCCTTTGGTTCGGATGAGTATTTTGGTTGAAAGGAGGTCTAACTTGTGGTTGAGAGGATGAAGCATTTGGATTTCCATCCTTCCAAGAGAAGTTTGGATGATTTCTCCATCCCGGATTATATGTGTTGCTGTAGGGGTCATTCCTTCTGTAATCCCCTATGGCATTTATATCACCCATTGCCCCACTCTCTTGACCAGCTTGCCCACTTTCATACCATCCACTCTCTTGAGCCACAGAGGCTACATTCTGCACTTTCAGACTACTCATCTCCTTCCTCATGGACTCAATCTGTGCCTTCAGCATCGACACCTCATCCACAGCATGTATCCCTTATCTTTTAGGAACTGACCTAGGATTAGACCATTGAGCATCATTCACCGCCATTTCATCTAATAGATGAAAAGCCTCCTCTGGTAGTCTATTCATGAATGACCCTCCTGATGAAGCATCCAATAAAGATCTTGTCTGTGGTATAACCCCAGAATAAAATGTTGTTATTAGGTGGTATATGGCTATCTCATGGTGTGGACAGCTTCTCAACAGCCTTCTAAACCTTTCCCAGGCTTCATGAAACGGCTGCTCACTCATTTGACTAAAACCCAATATATTGTTACGGATGTGCGCAGTCTTTGTCGGAGGGAAGAATCTCATAAAAAATCTCTCCTGTAACTGGTCCCATGATCTAATCGACTGTCTAGGTAGCATTTTCAACCATTCACGTGCTTTTCCAATCAATGTGAAAGGGAATAACTTTAATCTTACCGAGTCAGATGACACTCCAGGAATCTGAACTGTATCACTGACCTCTAAGAATATGTCTAAGTGCTGTGCGGGGTCTTCCACTTCTGAACCCGTAAACTGATTCCTCTGTACCATATTGATGGTGGCTGGTTTAAGCTCAAACTGCACTCCCCTTGGCAGCACAATCGTCCGATTATCCTCATTCCATCTTGGTACTGCATAATTCCTTATTGTCCTCTGCCTCGGGACCTCTTCTCTACGATTCCCTTGATTTCCTTCTTGTGCCCTCGGCACTTGTTCGTTCTCGGGAGGAACTTCACCAATAGGGAGAATATTGTCTTCCATGTTATTATTTCTGTTGGCTCTCCTTCGTTGATGCAAAGTCCTCTCGATTTCAGGATCGTAGGGTGCTATTTGCTCCTGTCTCAATCTGCTCATGCACCACAACGATTACCTGAAAAGAATAAAGAATAAATAAAAATAAAATAAAATAAAATAAAAAGTAAAACACACACAAATAATAATCAAAACTTAAAACAACGCCAGTCCCCGGCAACGGCGCCAAAAACTTGACGCGACTTCAGCAAGTGTACTGAATCGACAAGTAATATAATGAAGTATTTTTAAAACTCCGAGTTATCGTACCCAAGAGATTGTGTGTGCAAGTGATGAAAATCAAATGTATGCTAAAGAATTCCCAATTGTTTGAATTTATTGAATTAACTACTGATTAAAAACAAAGAATTTAAATAACCAAAATAAGTAAACAGAAACAATCAAATTAAATTGACGGCAACAATCGCAATAAACTAAATGACAAAAAAATTAACAAGATAAGAATTCAAAATTAGACAAACGTTGCTCAGGTTCACTCATCCACCCCATACCCAGATATGAATCAAAACACATAAAGAAAACATATATGAATGAAATCGGGATAACCCTCTTAACCCAAGCGTCCCATTCCGGAGCAAGCTACTCTAATTACATGACGTCCCATTCTGGAGCAAGTCATACAACTAGCCTAATCACGGGTCTAAAATCCTAGGTTCGGTTTGCTTTCCCATTCCGGAGCCAAACAACCCAAAACCTACTTATTTCACTCCTCACTCAAATCTTAAACCATGAAAACATGTACATATGGATTCCCTTCCGGAGCAGTCCGAATGTTACAGCACACATGACAGAAAATCTGAAGATAAATTACCATGACATTTAATCATTCAATTCAATAACCAATTAAGATACATGAATTAATCCATTCATCAAAACAGGAAATTAACTTGAAAACATACATCTCATGATTTGACAATAATAACCAGTGAAATAAACCTTCATTCATATATCAAATATCAAAATATGTTTAGAGTTCACATCTAAGATAGGGGTTTAGAGATCCCCCAAACAACTAAGAAACTACTCACAATCCATTACAAATTCAAAAGAATAAAGGAAAGAATAAACCCAGAAATTCATTGAGGTAGAAATCCCTGGTTGAATCCCACGTTCTTCAATCTTCTTCTTCAGATCTTTAATGGAGAATAAAACCAAAATTCTGGAAAACTAGAAAACTAACTATCTCTGGAAATTAACTATGTATCTAATGAAAAATACTCTCAATTTCTAATTAAAATCTCAAAGCAAGAATGAAAATTAAAGTTTAGAACCGAAGAATCACTCAGAAAATATCAGCTGCCAAAATGAATAACAAAAACTAACTAAAAAAATCGGAACCCTAGCCAAAGAGAAAAGTGCGTTTTTATAGTTCCAGATGGGTCACGGTGACAATGAAATTCATTGTCACCGTGTCCAGTCGAGAATTTCAAATCCTTTCACGCACAGGAGAGGGGCCATGGTGACAATGAAATTCATTGTCACCGTGAGGTATTCAAAGTTTCGCTTCTGTCCAGGAAATAATTATGTCACGGTCACAATGAAATTCATTGTGACCGTGAGGTACGTGCTGCCTTGATTCTGCCTTGATGATTTTTATGTCACGGTGACAATGAAATTGATTGTCACCGTGACATGCTTCCTACTTGCATTCTGCCCAATTATTTGCTATGTCACGGTCACAATGAAATCCATTGTGACCGTGACCCATCTAGGTCAGCTCTGTCTTCCACTTCTCTTTTATGTCACGGTCACAATGAATTTCATTGTGACCATGATATACCTAGAACCTCACCTGCAAAGACAAATAAAAATCCATCAAAAACTATCTATAATGCATCAAAATTCCAATTTGACTAAGATTAGTAAAATTAACCTAAAGGAAACAAAACCTAACACAAAAACACAACTAAACACCCAAAAATCATATAAAAACACCCTCAAAACTAAGTACTATATTGAAGTTATCAGTATGAACCCAGGAATGTAATCAAAGCGCAAGCTCTTGCAGATTTTGTAGCAGAGTTTACAGGGGAAAGAAAAGCCGAAGAACCCAAAAGAGTAACTTGGGAGATGGTTGTGGACGGAGCTTCGAACAATCGAAAAGGAGGCACCGGCATGGTGATTAATGGCCCTCTCAGCATAACTATCAAACATGCCATAAAGCTGAGTTTCAAAGCATCCAATAATATAGCTGAGTATGAAGCATTCCAGGTTACTCAAGGTTATCAGACCGAAAAGCCTCAGAATCACAAGCAACTCACAATTAGTGACAAGCCAAGTGCTTGGAAATTTTGAAGCAAAAGGGAAGAATATGAAGAAATATTTGAACAAGGTCAAAACAGAGCTTACTGAGCTCTGCAATGCTGGAACGACCTGGAGCTTAGAGAAAGCACCAAGGGAAGAACTTTATTAGCCGATCGGCTTGCTAAGATCGCTACCTCAAATAAGGAGCCAATCGAAAAAAGTGTAACAATTGCAGAAATGATTAGCCCCTCCCTTGACGAGCCTGAAATGATAGAGATAGATCAAGAAGAAGACACATGGATGGCCCCGATCGTCTGATACCTCGACTTGGGAGAATTGCCTGATGATGAAGCAGAAGCTAGGAAAATCACTAGAAAATGACTTAATTATTCTATAATTAATGATGAGTTATACAAAAAAGCTTTCAGTCATCCTTGGCTTAAATGTGTCTCGAGGAAAAATGGAGACAACATAATAAGAGAAATCCATGAAGGGATTTACAGTGCCTATAAAGCCAAAAGGGCAATAGCAAGAAAGGTTTTGCATACTTGATATTTTTGTCGCAACATTTTCAAAGATGCTCAGGAAAAGGTCAAAAGGTGCCAGCAATTTATCCATGGCAGAATAATCAAGCAGTTGGCATCTGAGCAGCAGCTGATTGAAATCTCTTGGCCATTCGACCAATGGGGATTGGACATCTTAGGTCCATTTCCACAAGGCAAGCGACAGATGAAGTTCTTAGTTGTAGCTGTTGACCACTTTTCTAAGTGGATAGAAGCTGAGCCGCTGGCTACAATTACTGCCGAAAGGGTTAAGAATTTTGTTTGGAAGGAAGTTATTTGCATATATGGCCTACCAAAGGTTTTCATCACCAACAATAGTAAGAAATTCGATAGCACCATGTTCAGGTCCTTTTGTGTCGACCTGAAAATCCATTTGAGATTCACCTCAGTCACTCATCCTTAAAGCAATGGCATGATAGAAGTTTCCAATTGAACAATCCTTGAAGCGTTGAAAAAGAGGCTAAGGGCAATTGGACTGAGGAATTACAAAGCATTTTGTGGTTCTACTGAATGTCGCCAAGAGCTCGAACCATGCAGACTCCCTTCTCCTTAGTACACAGATTAAAAGTTGTCATTCAGGTAGAGATAACTTTTTATTCTGATCAGAACAACGAGCTGGAAAGGAAATAAGATCTCGATTTAGTTGAAGAAATGAAAGAGGACGTTTGTGTAAAGATCGTAGCCGATAAACAAAGAATAGCCAAGTACTACAACAACAAATTGTTAGGACAAGATCCTTCAATATAGGTGACTTGGTCCTTAGGAAAGCGGATATTGGGTCGGGAAATGCAGGGGTCAGAAAGCTCATGCCCAACTGGGAGGGACCTTACGAAATTTCGAAGGTCCCATGCAAAAGCATCTATAAGTTTAGAACCCTGGATGGATCGGATATCTCTAGATCATGGAATGTTGAAGTTTTGAAGAAATATATGGCATAACGCGCCACTTTGAATTATAAATTTTCCCAATTGGAAACAGTCAATGAATATAATCCATACTGAGGATCTCCCGATCGATGCAATTAATCCGGTCTTATGACCGACCTAATTAAACGATCGATTTTACTCTCGTTTCGAATTTTGCTCCCAAATTAAAATATCAACCATCATTTAAAAGACGATTGGATTACAACGCTTATTAATTTGTACTTAATTTAGCAAAGTTAAAATGGTAATAGCCTTTAAAATGATCGGGTTCTAAGCCTATTAACGATCGAAATACTGCAAATAAAAATCAAGTTGAAACTTAATACGTATTTAATGTAACACCCTAACTCCCCCTAGGAGGATAAAAGAGTACAGTAGAGCAATACACAGGACTTAAAAGTCAGAAATGTAAAATTTCATCATTTCATTTAACTATTCATACAACTTTAACAAAGTCCATATTAATTTACAATACTGAAAGAGATTCCAGTAACATACATGTCTTGATATAGTACTAAGATGCATAATTACAAGCCAAAAAGATAACATTTACAAAGCTTATAACAAAATGTAAACCCTACATATGGAATCTTCTATAGATGTGTTGGCCTTGGCTACTGCGAGATGTTCCTAGCGCTCGCTTTATCTTCAGAACCTACATGGATAAAACACTGATCCTAAGCGTATAACTTAGTGGGGAATCGGTATGAAATGGATGACTACAGGATAATCCGACAATCGACATCTGAGCAGCAGCTGATTGAAATCTCTTGGCCATTCAACCAATGGGGATTGGACATCTTAGGTACATTTCCACAAGGCAAGCGACAGATGAAGTTCTTAGTTGTAGCTGTCGACCACTTTCTAAGTGGATAGAAGCTAAGCCGCTGGCTACAATTACGGCCAAAAAGGTTAAGAATTTTGTTTGGAAGGAAGTTATTTGCATATATGGCCTACCGAAGGTCTTCATCACCAACAATAGTAAGTAATTCGATAGCACCACGTTCAGGTCCTTTTGTGTCGACCTGAAAATCCATTTGAGATTCACCTCAGTCACTCATCCTTAAAGCAATGGCATGACAGAAGTTTCCAATTGAACAATACTTGAAGTGTTGAAAAAGAGGCTAGGGGAGGCTAAGGGCAATTGGATTGAGGAATTACAAAGCATTTTGTAATTTTACTGAATGTCGCCAAGAGCTGGAACCATGCAGACTCCCTTCTCCTTAGTACACAGATCGAAAGTTGTCATTCAGGTAGATATAACTTTTTATTCTGATCAGAACAACGAGCTGGAAAGGAGACAAGATCTCGATTTAGTTGAAGAAATGAAAGAGGACGTTTGTGTAAAGATCGTAGCCGATAAACAGAGAATAGCCAAGTATTACAACAACAAAGTTAGGACAAGATCCTTCAACATAGGTGACTTGGTCCTCAGGAAAGCTGATATTGGGTCGGGAAATGCAGGCAACTGGGAGGGACCTTACGAAATTTCGAAGGTCCCAGGCAAAAGCATCTATAAGTTTAGAACCCTGGATGGATTGGATATCTCTAGATCATGGAATGTTGAAGTTTTAAAGAAATATATGGCATAACGCGCCACATTGAATTATAAATTTTCCCAATTGGAAACGGTCGATGAATATAATCCAGATCGAGGATCTCCCGATCAATGCAATTAATCCGGTCTTATAACCAACCTAATTAAACGATCGATTTTACTCTCATTTCGAATTTTGCTCCCAAATTAAAATAGCAACCATCATTTAAAAGATGATTGGATTACAACGCTTATTAATTTGTACTTAATTTAGCAAAGTTAAAATGACAATAGCCTTTGAAATGATCGGGTTCTAAGCTTACTACCGATCGAAATACTACAAATATAAATCAAGTTGAAACTTAATAAGTATTTAATGTAACATCCTAACACCCCCTAGGAGGATAAAAGAGTACATTAAAGCAATACACAGGACTTAAAATTTAGAAATGTAAAATTTCATCATTTCATTTAACTATTCATACAACTTTAACAAAGTCCATATTAATTTACAATACCGAAAGAGATTCCAGTAACATACATGTCTTGATATAGTACTAAGATGCATAATTACAAGCCAAAAAGATAACATTTATAAAGCTTATGACAAAATGTAAACCTTACATATATCTTTTATAGATGTGTTGGCCTTGGCTACTGCGAGATGTTCCTAGCGCTCGCTTTATCTTCAGAACCTACATGGATGAAACACCGGTGCTAAGCGTATAGCTCAATGGAGAATCGGTATGAAATGGACGACTACTCACAACAGTTGTCAAGAACCATACACACATTATGAATGACAAATAAAATCCATAAATAGGTATCTTACATGTAATAATAACAATCAATACAAACAAGATAGAAATAACAACATATCTTTTACAAGTATATTTTTGGATCACAAATAACTTACATTTACTGACATTAAGTTGCCTGCATTTTTCCTAAAGAAGTGGATAACAATAAAATATTGAACGGTACCTGTAGGTACTGAACAGGAGTACCCGAAGGTACAATGAATTTTAATTATGTTATTTATCTTTTATGTGATAAGTGATGACCCAAATGGGGTCTACGGAACAGAGTAGGGGCTACAACAATTAGGATCCCTATAGGCATGCCTATCTATCCACTACCCAGTCTAAAGCAGGCAAACATAAATCGAGATTACAGTCAATTCATATGTTTTCCATGTCATGAAGTAAAAATTTGCATATTAAAGACATACCATTCTCATGTACATATTTAAAGATATTAACATAATATATATTTTAATTACATGGATTATTCATAAAATAGTACAAAAACATAATAAATATCATCTATTATTGTTAAATAACCATTATATTTAATTTGATTCAATTTGGAGTTCATTTGATAGCAAAAATTCATCAACAAATTTTCGAAAATAGGGGCTGCATGGCGGTCACATAAACCTACCGCCGTGTGGAATACCGAAAATCAGATACTGTCAAATAGAATGCTTTTAAACAGCGATAAGGACATTCCTGCTCGCCATGTGGAAGGCCACACGGTGGGAAGAAAGTCCTGACCACCATGTGAGATGCCAGAATTCATATATTATCGAATGGAATGCTTTTACACGGCGGTTAGGACATGCATGCCAGCCGTGTGGGTCACCACACGGTGGGCAGAAGGTCCTGACCATCGTGTGGGTCGATGAATAGCTAAGATTTTTCAAGTCTGGTACGATTACACGGCGGTTAGAACTTTCTGACAGCCGTGTAACTCAACAAAGTTCTATAATTTACACTAAAACACAGTTGTATGTTCCAGAGCATAGCTCTGCTTTTCTGAAAAATCACAGTTATGCCTTGTTTTCTGTTTTCCAACCCATTTTCAACCAAATTAAATCAGTTAGCACACTAACTCTCCCAAATTCACATTTCCCACATATATATGACTCTATATTAACTTCAATACTCTTCTTCCATCATTAATTTCAATAAAATCAATTACAACATCATTTCAATCCATCTCTAAAATACTCAAAATAATACATAGAAATAAGAATTTTCCTAAACCTCAAAATAGCTTCCTTCCTCTGCTCTTTCACTTATTTTCTTCTTATTTCCCCTTTCTTTTTCCTTCAGCTACTTCTTCTTCAAGTTTGCACAATAAAATCATATTAACTTCATATAAACACAATTTTCGCTTAAAGATTTAAGAGGAATACGATGATGAAGAGTTATTACTTCTTACCTTGTTTAGCTAAATTCACACACCAACACTTAATTTAATTATTGTTGGATAATTACTTGAATTAAAGAAGCTGAATTTATGTGAGTTTCCAAGTGAGAGGAGGCTACCTTAGGGAGAGTCTTGGCTAGTTTTTTCATTCCCCAAAGCTAGCCGAATTTCATGGCTTATAAAGCCATAAAATCTCTCCTAAATTCTAGAGTAAAAGGTGTTAAATTTTGATTGGCTCTAACTATACATCTTGCTAATTGATCCCTTTTCTTTTTTTTTTTTAATTTCATACATTTGACTATTATTTAAATATAATTGTTCATGGGCACATCTAACTACTTAATTGATGCAATTAACTTTACATACTTATGCAATTTAAATTCTCACATGAAAATTATCAAAATTACCAAATTAATTTCCAAAAAATAAATTAATTCCAATTATATCTTTAACTTATTAACTCAATTATTCTCATTTGCCCATAAATATATCCCAATCATGTCCAAAACGACTAGGATATAAATTAGGGCATTACATTTAAAACTTGCAAAGCAAAAGACAGAGATCGAATAAAAAGTTCCTCTTTCAATTAGTAAACCTTCAATTACGAGGTACGAAAAAACAAAAATAATACAAGTACAAAATGAAAAATCTAAAACTACTATTCTACATCTCCTCCAACTCTGCTATCGCCACCATCGATCGGAGGGCCGTTGTCATCATCTTCAGGAGGAACCTTGGGTAAACTGGTCCGGTCTTCTAAAAAGCTAAAGTCCTTGCCCGGATAGTGCTGCTCGCAAGCGAGCAAGATCCAGGTGATGAGGTCGTCCTTAGCTCGAGTCGTTTGGACCAGTAATTGATTCCTTTGCACCAACGGCTCCTCCTGATGAGACTTAAAAAGAAGATCTAATCTAGCTTGGAAACCTACATTTATAGACTCTATAGAGGCCACTTTGACCTTTAGCTCCTCAACCTGAGTAGACAAGTTTGCCACTTGTGCAGAATGATTTGCTGGGATTGTCTGGAGATTGGCCTCATGTTTCTTCTTGAGCTCTTCATGCTCCTTCTTTAATGCTTCAATCTCCAATTTCAACTTATTCTCCAACCAGATCTTCTGAGAGAGCTTTTCCTAACAACACAGGTTCTCCCTACAGAGGTGCATGACCCTTTGGATAGCCTGTCACGAGAGACCAATTATGATGATAAAATTTGAAAGGATTTCAAAAAAATAATAATATAATAAACGAACTTATGGAGCGATACTGCTATTAAATTCATTAAACTCCTCAGACAGTGATTTGACCGACACTATGTCCCTCAATATCCTTCTCAGACCTAAAAACTGAACTGGGAAAGTCCAGCACCTGGCTATCCCGAAAGGAATAGTCCTCCCCAAACTTCTGGGATAAAATGCCCTTCCTGGTAAGGGATTCAATCGTCGAAGAAGAGGTGGCTGAGGGAACAACATGAGAAATTACTGGACCCTTAAAAACTATTTGGTTGGAAGAGGGAGGAGAAGGTAAGTTTGATCTGGCGACTAGCGGAGCATTAGACAAAGGCAGGTCTATCCCACTAGTTGGAGGAGGAGCAGTCGAAGGATTTGATGCTGGACCCAGTGTTGAAACATCCCCAACGTGAGATGATCAGGCCTTGTGAATGAACCTCCTCGTCTTTCAAGACCTTTCACTCTAGCCAGAAGATTAAGAGGATCGTTTCTTCTAACCTTCCTTTGTCTGCTTCTCATCATGGAGCTTCTTAGTCCATTCGACCAATTCTTTCTAGATTGCTGGATCCATCGAAGTTGTAAAATCAAAAGCCGACAGTTAGAATTTTATCAATCATAAAGTAAACTAATTCATATGCATAAAATGACAGAAACTAACGTTGGCCTCGACCTTAGAAGGCCCAGAGGGAATGAAAGGACCAGTCTCATCCCTAGCCAATAAAAAATCTACAGATATAGGCTCTCCCTCCTGTTTCTTAACAAAGCCTATTAGTGCTTCTATGTTTGAAGCATACATCTCAAGCCCTGTGGTCAAATCTCCAAGATTGTTGGGTCCGATTGATCGTTCAAGGGTTACCCCGAAGCCTCCCTTTTGTCCGATCAGGAAGAATTTATCCTTATAACCCTTTAGCGAGAAAGGAAAGCTGAAAAGATTCCTACTGTGCCTGTTGGTGAAGTAATAATCTGATCCGCCTTTCTGACTGGATACATAAAAGAAGTGTGTGAACACTTCTAGAGATGGGGCGATATCGAGGTTATTGTAGACCACTTTAAAATCGGTGATAGATCTCCACCCCATTCGGGTTGATATGATTTGGAGCGATGTTGATATCGAATGGTTTCAAGGGGAACTGTAAGCCAGCGGCTAGGCTAGCTTGGTGGCAAATAAACCATTTTAGAGGGTTCCAGAACGGACCCTCGTCTATGGACATAGAGAGCAGACAAGCCATGACGGCTATATCGCTCGGAAGGTGATACCTCTCCTTAAAGAATCATACTGCTTCTGGTAATAATTTTGAAGGTTTCATACTATGGGCTTACTACTATATGAAGCCACAAAAGATGTGTCTATTTTATTGACTATGGGAAAAACGGGGTCACCACTATTTGTGCCCATCTCCAAAGGAAAAGGATCCACAAAAGAATACCTAATTTGTTCTAAAGGGACATATAGGACCTCACTAGCGAGAATGGAAGAAGAAGAAGACTCTGAAGAAATTTCTAAAAATTGAGAATGCATCCAAGTAAAGGGGAACTTACTTGGTGATTTTGGTGAGAAATTAGCAAAAAAAAGCGGATGCTGGAACTCGAAACTTTGAATAAAATTTAAAGATCTCTAAAGAAAATTTGAGAAAAGCTTAAAAGAAGGATTGAAATTCGAAGAGCTTGAGAATTTGAAGTTTTGCAAAAGTGGGAAAATGAAGTAAATCAACCCATTTATATAGAAATAGTGACTTCCTTTGCAAGCCAGGCGCGTTTTGCAAGTAAAGCCTTATTACTATGCCACGTGTAAGCTCGCCACTAGTTATCTGAACGGTTGTTACAAGAAACGAAGGGCCGCATTTACTGGTGTGTCTGACAAAACATCACTCATTATGATAAACAACTGTCCCATCGGGTATACGAAACGTCACTCATTATGACAAACAGCTGTCCCATCGGGTACACGAAACATCACCTGCTTTTAACGCATCTCAAATGTTACCACTAAAAGCCCTAGACTATCACCTAATCCGATTGGACTGCTTTTGGGAGAGGGGGGGGGGGGGGGGGGGCACAAGTGATAATACATATTATCACTTCTGGCTCATATCCCTTTAAGGCCCAAGGCCCATTTCATAAAGTCCAATAGTTCACATGAAGCAAGTCCCATCGGACATGTGCAGCTTGTCAAATCAGGCCTGCCAGCCACCTAACCAATCTGATAGGACTGACGAGCCATGCTCTATCAATCATACTGGCACACTCAACAGGGTATGGGTAGTCTAACAACTATATGCCCATACCCTCTACTGCACTTGAGTATCTCTATTGGTAGTATGATTCTCTCTTTCGACCTTATAAATAGCCAATCTTTTAAGAGCTCCAGGTATTGAACTCTTAAGAATTTCTCTCTAAGTCTTTTACTGACTTAAGTTTCGGGGCGCTAACGCCCAATCCGACCGGGCTAGCCTTATTGTAGATTCTAGCTCCCTAGCTAATCCGATCGGCTCGTGCTATATTCCTCATTCTGATATCCTGAGGATTGTCACTAACATTTATAGTTAGCAAGCACATGCGTGGAGCTACAGTAGGATTTTGTGATTTTTCAACCAAAGTAATTTTATGGTTAAACCTCTTTCAGTTTAAGTATTTTATGGTTAATTTTTTTTTTTATCATTTTATGTTTATTTCACATAATTTCAGTTATCTTCGGCGAAATTAAATGCTTATTTATCATGTAGAGAATTTACATAATGGAATATTAAGAATAATTTCAGCATTTTTTTTATCATTTATCATGCTGACAACTGCGACATTCGAAGCATGAGGTGAACCGCTTGTTGCAATGCCACAGATCTCTCCTGTGGTATTGAACAAAACACCCTAATTCCAAAATTAATTTTAAAAATACATCAGTTTTATAAATATTTTTTCAAAATATATTATTCCAAAAAATTTAAGTGTAAAAATTAAAATATAATATATAAAATATATATAAATTGATTAACCGCTAGTCAACGGTTAACGCTAATTTTTAAAAAAGCTGTGTAACCCTAAATTTTCAATTAATTTAAAACCTATTAGGTTTCGAATCGGTTTTTTCGAATTAATCAAAATTTTTTTTTTTTCTCAACCCTAATTTAGAGATTGGCGGGCGTCGGAGGGGTCGGGTGTTAACGGAGACGAACGCCAACGAGGAAAATAGTTAAAGGGACAAAAAAAAGCCTCTGGGTGCGAACAACAGTTGATATAAATACTAACTGCTGAGCGTAGGTGCTTCGATGCATGAATTTATGCCGATGACAGTGCTAACATCCGCCAGAATGTAGACAGACCTTTAGAGAAGTCGAAAGAATCCCAAAAATGACGAGATTTAACCAAATTTCCAAGTTTCCTGCGAAAGCTAGAACTGCTCTTTGCTTAATAACCGGCACTGGCATCTCCCTCCATGCTGCCAACCACGTCACTTTCCTCTCATTTTCACCTAGGGACTCCTCTTCGGTTTTTCCCGAGAAATTTAGGGGTACAATGCACGCAATTCTTCGGGCTTCTCGCGCCATCTTCACTGTTCGATTCTATTCTCTCTTTCAGTTAATCCTTTCTTCAACTTATTGTTTATTTGCAGCTGATTTTTTTTTTAATTTGTTTTAACTTTTAAAATTGTTTCTTTTTTCTGGTACTTTCTTCATGGCAGATTGCTATCACAGTTGTAGACTACAAGTATTCTTTGCGTCGTCTGCCGGTTGATTCTGACGAGTATCGTCAAAAACTGTCTGAGGTCTCTCTTTCTCATGTCGAATGATTAGGGTTATTCCAAAATGTAGGAAGATAGCTTTTATAATCTATTTGATGATTTCAGCAATGTATCTTTTAAAATTTGAAATCAGTGCGCATTTTTTTTTTTTTTTTTGAGAAAAAACTTTAATTTTAATTCTTTTATCCCGATTAGCCAGCTGGTGGTTGTTAATCTGCATCATGTGTTCTTATGAAAATAAAGAAGATTGGAATTTTGATACATCAGATGAAATAATACATCTGTTGGCTTCAGTTAAGTGAACATTTGAACTTTAAGTGGCACTCAGGTTCATCTACGTTCGGCCAAGAGAATGCTCAAATTATGCGAAACCAACAAAGGTTTCTATGTGAAAGCTGGTCAATTTGTTGCTGCAATGCGGCAAGTTCCTAAGGAATACTCTTTAACTCTTTCCTCGTTGCAGGATCAGGTGTGAGTATGCCCTGTTTATGTTAACTCATGCTTATTTATTTCTTTGTTCATCTGATGCATATTGTGCAGGTTGGATTGCTTGGTGTACTGACTCATTTTGCTAATAATTCTGTAGGCTGTTCCTTGTCATTTCAAAGCCATAGAAGAAGTTCTAACCAGCAACTTGGGTCAGGAGTTGTCGAAGATGTAAAATTTTCTTCTAATTTCTTTTCCTTGATGTAAAATTTTCTTCTAATTTATTTTCCTTAGGAAGGAGAGTGAGAAACAGTTGTTCAATTTGATATGCATACCCACACGCACACGTGCACAATATGAAACATGTATTTGGCCATTTTCTCATATAACTTTTTACGAGACATCTTGTTTTCTTGTTTTGGACAACTATCGCTCGCCGACTGCTTGCCAAATCACATTTAGCTTTTCACTTGCGAAGAAAGTTAAATGTGCATGAAAATCATCTTTAAAAAATTTTATTTGTGTGTGCTTTTTATGCTTTTATAGCGGACATTGATGAGGCTCAAATTTTTTATGGTTTGTTTTTGTGTATTAACCGAATACTATTTCTGGTCCTTCATGTTAAGCTTAGGGGACCATTGTTGAGTTTTCATGCTTCATCTGATAGTTTATTTAATTCTACAACTTGTAACTGCAATTAATTTGAAATATGCCTGTGGTATACTTAAATGTTTTTCCTTCTTAAATAAAAATTGTCACTTCACTTTGTGTATTAGGCTTTAGATCGAATTCCTTTCTGTCTAGACTGATCAATTTAGGTATATAATGATCAGTCAAATGCACTATCAGTTAATTTATGCATCCAGATTGCCTTATCTTTCACTAGCAATATGTTTTGCAACGTGAGCTTACTGTTGGAATTTATTGGTTGATTGATTGATGGCATCCATATTGTTTCCTGTTCAGAGAACCGCATGTACCTTTCACTTTTCATCTCATTCGAAAATAGAGCAAGTCATGGAAGATATAAGATATAAAATTCATTAACAACAAACATATTTAAGGATTTAGGGCTTCTGTAATTTTTGTTCTTCATTACCGTGTAGTGTAGTAAATACTATAAAAGAGATTTCTTTCTCCTTTTCCTTAGTTTTGTCATTTTTCTCCTTTTGCCACCTCTTATTTTTGTCATTTTTCTCCTTTTGCCACCTCTTATGGCTATTTGTGCAGCTAGTAATTTACTCTACCCTTAATCCTGAATCAGTTAGAGAAAGAGTTTTAGATCAGCTCTGTACCATATTTCTTGAGAAGTGTTTATAAGCCAAAGACTCTATGTTCAGCTGACTTTGAATCTCTTAACCTACTTGTCAGATTTCTGTCGTTTGACGAACAGCCGATAGCTGCTGCATCTATTGCACAAGTGCATTATGCAATGCTGAAAGATTGTCAAGAGGTAGCAGTTAAGGTTAGTGTGAAATTTAAGTCAGTTCAATTGTCTTGTGCTTCTACTTCTTTGTGATTCTTTTGGTGAAAATTGGATATTAAGAGAATAAATATGGTAATTTGGTTACATGTGGTCTGTAGAGTTGAGTGTATGTGGTGCTTAGGTAGACATGAGAGCAACCAAATTTGTGTTGAAATTACAAATTCAAGCATTATATTTATTGAATAAGTTAAGCTTAAGACACAAGCGGCGCAACTAACATGCAAGAATAATGGTCATTTATATGGCATACATTTTATTATTCACTTATCATAGGCATTATGTTTAAATATAGATCTGTTTGAATTTATGTTTAACATTGTGTTGTAAGCTTGTTTGTAATGTTTAAGTACAACTGGGGTTATTTACAAAGTTAAATCAAATTTTACAATTCAAATATTTACAATCTGAACTTATGGGTTTTGCTTGTAATGCCACACCCATGCCACCTCCACCCCAGGATGAAATACACACGTATACTTCTCATGCATACGCATAAACTTCACCTTTTTACCTTTTTCATTCTGTTTAACTTGATCTCCTCCCACCTGCAAATAGGTACAATACCCTGGGCTAAAACACCAGATGAAAGTTGACACAACAACCATGTTCTTCCTTTCAAAATCTGTTAGTTGGGTATGTAATTTTTGACATTTTTGTCTAAATTTTATGTTGGCCAGAAGATATTTTGTCATATTTTATTGAAATTGGATTCAGTGGGTACTTTTCATTATTATAAAATAACTATCGTATATTCCAGCTCTGACTTAGAAAGTTGCCTAGTTATTTCTTTTAATGGCTTTTCTAGCCACTTTATGATCAAATGGAAGTAAATACGTAAATAAGTTGAAGTTGGGAGTTGCTTTTCTTTTATTTCTATTTTCTTTAGAAAAAAATAAAGAAAGAAAGAAAGAAAGAAAGAAATGAAGGTTGTGAAAGTGAGAATCTATTCACCTTATTCAATTTGGAAAATATACAAGTATTTATACCAGTATATTAGAGCTGAAAATAGGAAAGAACAAATCTTTAAAATTATGCTACTTTACAGCTATATAATCTGTAACAGATATCGTAACACTCCCCCTCAAGCTGAAGTATAGATATTGATCATGCCCAGCTTGTTACAAATGTAATCAATCCAATTCCCAAGTAATGCTTTAGTGAATACATCAGCTAACTTGCTTCCTGTTCTGACATGTGGAGTTGAGATTGAACCATCTTCTAGCTTTTCTCGAGTAAAATGATAGTCGACTTCTATATGTTTGGTCCTCTCATAAAACACAGGATTATTTGTAATATGAATAGCTGCTTGGTTGTCACACCATAAATTCATTGGTTTAGACTGAACAAATCCAATCTCCTTGAGCAAATGACGTAGCCATATAAGTTCATAGGTAGTCTGTGCCATAGCTCTATATTCAGATTCTGCACTTGACCGGAATACAACACTCTATTTCTTACTTTTCCAAGAAACAAGATTGCCCCCAACAAAAACACAGTAACCGGTGGTAGAACGCCTATCTGAAAGATCTCCTGCATAGTTTGCATCTGTGAAACCTTCTATAGTGTGATGACTATGATTTCAATATAAAATGCCACGTTCTGGCGCATTTTTTAGATATCTCAAAACATGTACAACATCCCAGTGTGTGGTTCTAGGAGATGACATAAATTGACTAACAAAATGCACCCAGAACTAGATGATGCAAAGAACATTGAATGATCATATGTACTTCTCTGTAGGCCAAACTCAATCACAACTGTACTGAGTCTCCCAAACCAACCACGAGGAGATTGCTTCAAACCATACAAAGGCTTTCATAATTTGCACACCTTCCCTGACTTCCCCTGAGCAACAAAACTAGGTGGTTGCTCCATATAAACTTTTTCACTCAAATCCCCATGCAAGAATGCATTCTTCACATTAAGTTGATGCAATGTTCAACTATAATTAGCAGCTAAGGAGATAAACAATCGAACAGAAGAAAGTTTTGCAACTGGAGAAAAGGTTTCCGAATAAGTTCATAGATAGTCTGTGTCATAGCTCTATATTCAGATTCTGCACTTGACCAGTATACAACACTGTGTTTCTTACTTTTCCAAGAAACAAGATTACCCCCAACAAAAACACAGTAACCGGTGGTAGAACGCCTGTCTGAAATATCTCCTGCATAGTTTGCATATGTGAAACCTTCTATAGTGTGATGACTATGATTTCGATATAAAATGCCACGTCCTAGCGCACCTTTTACATATCTCAAAACATATACAGCATTCCAGTGTGAGGTTCTAGGAGATGACATAAACTGATTAACAATACTTACTGAAAAAGCAATGTCAGGATGAGTGATAGTAAGGTAGTTTAATTTTCCCACCACCTTCCTATACTTTTCAGGATTCTCAAACAAGTCTCCATTTTCAGTTTTCAGCTTCACATTTGGTATCATAGGCGTATCACATGCTTTTGCCTCAATAAAACCAGTGTCACCTAATAAATCCAGGCAATATTTTCTTTGAGATAGATAGATCCCTTTATGACTGCGAGAAACTTCAATCCCTAAGAAATATTTCAATGGTCCTAAATCTTTGGTTTGAAAGTGAGTCCCAAGAAATGCTTTCAACCTCACGATCCCAGCTTCATCACTCCCAATTATCACTATATCTTCCACATACACAACTAACAAAATGCACCCAGAACTAGATGATGCAAAGAACACTGAGTGATCATATATACTTCTCTGTAGGCCAAACTCAATCACAACTGTACTGAGTCTTCCAAACCAAGTACGAGGAGATTGCTTCAAACCATACAAAGACTTTCTTAATTTGCACACCTTTCCTGACTCCCCCTGAGCAACAAAACCAGGTGGTTGCTTCATATAAACTTCTTCACTCAAATCTCCATGCAAGAATGCATTCTTCACATCAAGTTGATGCAATGTCCAACTATAATTAGCAGCTAAGGAGATAAACAATGAAACAGAAGAAAGTTTTGCAACTGCACTAACTCCAAAACAATACACCTTTGTTACGATATCTGTTACAGATTCTATAGCTATAAAATAGCGTAATTTTAGGAATTTGTTCTTTCCTATTTTCAGCTCTAGTATACTTGTGTAAATACCTGTATATTTTTCAAATTGAATAAGGTGAATGGATTCTCACTTTCACATGGTATTAGACCCAGAAGTTGATTCAAGAGCATACAAGCCATTCACCAGACACTCTTTACCAAGAATCTGTTTCGTCCCAAAATCTTGAAAAAGACAATAATTGGGATAGAAAATAACACAACAGTTAAGATTTTGGGTAATTTGGCTAACAGATAACAAGTTAAGGGAATGATGATAAACATAAAACAGATGACAAGAGGAGAGATTTGGTTGGGTTTGCTGTCCCACGTCCAATTACAGAAGCAATAGATCCATTGGCCAAAGTAATACAAGGTAAATTATCAGTAGACTTGAAAGAAGAGAGAATACCTGTGTTGCCAGTCATACGATAAGTAACACCTGAGTCAATAACCCAACTACGAGATGAAGTGGAAAGACAAGCAGTGGGGTTACCTGTATTAGCCAAAACTGATATCTTAGAAGGTAACTGCTGTGAATCATACTTGGCAGTTAAACAAGCATACTCATCTGCTGAAATGGTAACAGAAGGGAAGGACGACTGTGGAATCGGTAGGAAGCCATTCTGAGTAGTTACATTGGCAAATTTTTTATTATGCATCTGACCTGAGTTCTTAGGGGGTTTCCCATGCAATTTCCAGCAATTCTTTTTTATGTGCCCCTCAACTTCACAATAATGACATGTACGAGAGTTACCACTATTCCCAGCAACAGAACCACTACTATTTCCACTTTTGCCTCCACGACTACCATTCGAAGCATTACTAACTAATGCCACTGTATAATTGGGCACCATACCAGAAGGCAGATCACTGTCTTTACAAACTCGAAGTAAATGAGCATAAACTTTAGTAAAAGTAGGGAGAGACTCACTAGTTAACAATTGTGTGCGTGTCACATCATATTCAGAATCCAATCTTGCCAAAAAACACTGTACTACAATTTGCTCCTCTTGTTCTTGCATTTGCTTTATGTCCGCAATAATAGGAAACGTAGCTCGCTTTTCTTCAAACGCTTGTTTCACTTCAGTATAATATTGGAATAGGGAGCGACCTTTTTGTTCCGCTCGATAAATCTTTAACAAAAGGTCATGAACACGAGATATCTTGTTTGCAAGCATATAAAAATTCCAGATATTCCCACAATTCCTTGACACTCTCACAATGATTCACAACATTATCAACAGCAGGATCTAAAGTATTCTGAATTTGATTAAATAACTTATAATCCTTCATTAACCATTTCTTTCTAGCATTAGCGTCATCCTTAGGTGGTGGATTTTTAGTTAAGTGGTCTTCCAAATCTACTAGTCACAAATCTGCGAATAGTTCTCTTCCATTGTGCATAATTAGTACTTCCAGTTAACTTTCGATCAATAATTTTGGACGAACCCATCATAATTTCGGTGACAGTTTTCTTATCACTAGTCTCGGCCATTTAAAGCAATCCCAAACAACTAGAGAACAGACAATGTGTATTCAAAATGACAGTAAACTCCCAACACAAATAAATATCTAAACTCCTCAAAAAGAACAAAATTCCAGCACAACAAATCCCAACAAATATCCAACCTTCTCATCTAATCACCCAATACAAAAAAAAAAAAAAAGAGATTGGACAAAGAACAAAGAACAGAACCTGAAGAACATAACTGTTGCAGAAATCCTAGGAGAATCAAACACCATCAACAAAGGAAACTACCTCAAGAGGACACCGGAATCTGACCGGAAATGACAGGGCGATGCCGGAGAAAAAATCGGAGGACCGTCGGACGCCAGACGAGCTCCCACTCGCCGGCGTGTGAGGAAGAGTGGTGAGATTCGAGCGGTGCGTGAGGCCCACTCGTTGCTCCGATGGTCGCCGAAAAGAGGTGGAACGGCCAGAATTATGGAGGCGCTCCTTCCTATGGTGACGGTGAGGTAAATTGGTCACCAGAAGATGTGACCCTAAGAAGCAAAACGGGATCAGTGAGGAAGAGCGGTGAACTTCGAACGGCGCGTGAGGTCCACTCGCAGCTCCGATGGTCACTGGAAATTGTGCGGAGACCGAATTGATGGAGGCGAACCTCCTTGTGGTGGCGGTGAGGTAAACTGGTCACCAGAAAATGTGACCTTAAGAAGCAGAACGAGATCTTCAAACTGAGATCCAGAAATAGAAAATCCAGCAGAAGAAATCTGATACCGACGTGGAAATCGCAAACCTCAAACAAGAGACCCTAAGACTCTGATACCATGTGAAAGTGAGAATCTATTCACCTTATTCAATTTGGAAAATATACAGGTATTTATACAAGTATACTAGAGCTGAAAATAGGAAAGAACAAATCCCTAAAATTACGCTACTTTACAGCTATACAATCTGTAACAGATATCGTAACAAAGGTGTATTATTTTGGAGTTAGTGAGGTTTGGGTAGACCTGTGAATGCTAAGTATGGGGTCTTCTATGGAGATTTTGGTGTTAGCACCATTTGCCAATTATCTTGAATATTCTTTATTTATTGTTAGTAGGTAGCAAGTAAGTAAGTAGTAGGTAGCAGTAATAGTTGAATTTGTAACAATCTTTTGTGTATAAATGTCTGTAATTACTAAGAAATGATATAGAAAATAATACGGGATGATTTCTCACATGGTATCAGAGCCTTAGGCTCTTCTGGGAATTTTCTGGGAATTTTTTGGTCTCTGTTCTTCCTCTTCATCGGGTGAGGAGTCTGCTCCCCTTTGGGTCACTAGCTCCGGTGACCGGTTTGCTTCACCACCCACTTCGGGAGCTGCGCAGGTGGAATTCCGGCCTGCTCACGAAGTCCGGTGATCATCCGGACGGCGAGTGGACCTAACGCGCCGTTTGAAGATTCGCTTGCGTTTCCATTTTCGGTTGAAGCTTCTGTCAGCCTTGGGTCACCGGATCTGGTGACCGGTTTGCCTCACCGCCATCACAGGAAGAACCGCCTCCTCCATTTCGGCCTGTACACGTTTTCCAGCGACCATCCGTCCAGCGAGTGGTCTACACGCGCCGCCACAAAGTCTGCCCTATTCCTCACGCGCCGGCGCGTGGGAGTGCGTCCGGCGTCCAACGGTCTTCCGATTCCGTCTCCGGCGTCGCCTGGCCATTTCCGGTCAGATCCCGGTGCCTTCTTGCCGTGGTTCCCTCTCCCTGTGGTAGTTGGTTCCTTTTGAGCGTCTGTCCAACGAGATTGGAGGACAACTCTTTGGGTGGAGGGAAGGCAGCTCTTCTAGTCTTAACGTCGGTATTACTGGAGCTGAAGGAATTGTCTACAACTAGCTTGGATTTGTCTTCTTCACATAGGTTCTGTCCCTTACCTATTTAGTTGCTGTGAATGTTGTTATTTGGGTGTTTTGGCATTTGAAGTGTTAGTTAATGTTGAGGTGCTGCTACAATTAAGGCTTGGTTGCTTGGTTGCTGTTTTAATAATTAAGATATTAAGCTGCTTTTTAGTTGGATTATTCTTTGCTGGCGGGTGTTATTGTCAACAGTACTTGTGTATTGGTTTGCTCTTTAAATATTTGTGAGGGGATATTCTTTTTCACTCGGTATTATTTAATATGAGTTGGAACAAAAATATCACCTGCTATTATTGCCATAAACTTGGTCATATAAAAAGGTTTTGTAGAAAATTACATAACCAAAAGCCCAAATTAGCAAACATGGCTACGACCAGCACCTCTGGAAAGTATGTTATGATTTCTGCAGATGAGTATGCAAAATTTATCCAGTATCAGAATTCTTTGAAAATGTCTTCCACCACAACTATTACTGGGGTAAAGAATCCAAATACATGTCTTTTTTCTTCTTCATCTCAGTGGGTTATTGATTCTGGTGCTACAGATCATATGACAGGCAATCGAAATGTATTTTCTACTTGTCAGTCTCATGCATCTTCTTCTACAGTTACAATGGCAGATGGATCACTCTCTCACGTAAACGGTTTTGGTACGGTAAACCTAACTTCGTCAATTTCTATGGGTTCAGTTCTACATATACCGAAGCTTGCTTTTAACTTGGTTTCTGTAAGTAAACTTACACGTGATCTTAATTGTTGTATTTCCTTCTTTCCTGATCACTGTGTCTTTCAAGATCTTGTAACGAAACAAATCATTGGTAAAGGTTACGTCTCAGGAGGTCTTTATATTCTTGATAGAAAAATACCAAGGCCAGTTGCTTGTTCTAGTGTTTTGTCTCATTTTGAAGCACATTGTCGGTTGGGACATCCTTCTTTGCCAACTCTGAAGAAACTTTGTCCTCAATTTTCTGATGTTTCTTCTCTTGATTGTGAGTCATGTCAGTATGCCAAGCACCACCGTGGCTCTTTGAGTCCTCGAATTAATAAACGAGCCGATTCTGCATTTGAATTGGTTCATTCAGATGTTTGGGGACCGTGTTCTGTGACAACCAAACCTGGGTTCAAGTATTTTGTAACATTTGTGGATGATTTCTCTCGTCTGACTCGGACATATTTTATGAAAAGTCGGTCTGAATTATTCACTCATTTTTGTGCTTTTTGTGCTGAGGTCAAAACTCAATTTAATGCCTCTGTTCGCATTTTGAGAAGTGATAATGCAAAAGAATAATTTTCAGATGCTTTTCAGACATACATGACTCAGAATGGTATACTTCATCAATCCTCATGTATAGACACACCGTCTCAAAATGGAGTCGCTGAGAGGAAAAACAGACATTTGCTGGAGACAGCACGAGCCCTTTTATTTCAGGCGAAAGTTCCTAAACAATTTTGGGCCGATGCGGTATCTATTGCTTGTTTCCTGATTAATCGCATGCCATCGTCAGTGCTCACTGGTGAGACTCCCTACTCTGTTCTTTTTCCATCTAAACCGTTGTTTCCTATAGAACCACGAATATTTGGGAGCACTTGTTTTGTTCGTGATGTTCGGCCTCATATCACTAAATTGGATTCAAAGTCACTGAAGTGTGTCTTCTTGGGGTATTCTCGTTTGCAAAAAGGGTACAGATGCTATTGCCCAGAACTCAACCGGTATCTTGTGTCTATTGATGTTACTTTTTGGGAACATAAACCATTCTTCCTAGCTTCTGATTCTGCAAGCCCGAGGGAGGATGATCATTGGTTGGTCTACAATGTTACTACACGGCCATCAAATGATCCTGTTCCTATTATGCCAAATGATTCTGTTCCCCCTACTCCAAGTGATCTAGTTCCTATTTCAGATGATTCAGCTCCACCTGCCTCCGATCTGGCTCCAGCAAAGCTACCTATTGTACAGGTCTATTCTCGGAAACATGGAACCTTCAGTACAATGCCTGAATCGGATTCATCATCAGATCCAGTTTTAAGTGATCTTGATATTCCCATTGCCTTAAGGAAAGGCAAACGCCAGTGTGCTTATCCTATTAGCAACTTTGTCTCCTATAATAATTTATCTCAATCTACATGTTCTTTTATTGCCTCTTTTGACTCGATCTCTATTCCTCGAACTGTTAAAGAAGCATTGTCTCACCCTGGTTGGCGTAATGCAATGATAGAGGAACTAAATGCTTTGGATGGAAATCACACTTGGGATTTGGTTGATCTGCCTAAAGGGAAGAAGGTTGTGGGATGCAAATGGGTTTTTGCCGTTAAAGTTAATCCAGATGGTTCTGTAGCTAGACTTAAAGCCAGGCTTGTTGCAAAAGGATATGCTCAAACATATGGGGTGGATTATTTAGAAACCTTTTCTCCAGTGGCTAAATTTACTTCTGTTAGATTGTTTATCTCTATAGCTGCTTCGCAGCACTGGCCCTTATATCAGTTGGACATTAAGAATGCTTTTCTTCATGGAGACCTTCAGGAAGAAGTGTATATGGAGCAACCACCTGAGTTTGTTGCTCAGGGGGAGTATGGGAAAGTTTGACTTTTGAAGAAATCTTTATATGGTTTGAAGCAAAGTCCCCGTGCTTGGTTTGGTAAGTTTAGTATGGCAGTTCAAGAATTTGGACTGAATAAAAGCAAGTGTGATCACTCAGTCTTCTACAGACAATCATCAACAGGTATCATCCTTCTTATTGTTTATGTTGATGATATTATTATTACTGGAAACGACAGTACAGGTATTGCATCTCTTAAGTCATTTCTACATGCCAAGTTTTCTACAAAAGACTTGGGCGAACTAAAATATTTCTTGGGAATAGAAGTGATGAGAAGTAAGAAAGGAATTTTCTTATCTCAAAGGAAGTATGTTTTGGATCTACTTAAGGAAACTGGAAAGATAGGAACCAAGCCATACAGCATGCCGATGGATGTTAATGCACGTCTTACAAAAGATGATGGGGACCTCTTTGATGATCCAGAGATGTACAGGAGGTTAGTTGGAAAACTAAACTACCTCACAGTAACCCGTCCAGATATTTCTTTTGCAGTGAGTATTGTTAGTCAGTTTATGTCTGCTCCTACAGTCAAACATTGGGCAGCTCTGGAACAAATATTGCGCTACTTGAAAGGAGCTCCAGGACGTGGCATATTGTACAGCGATCATGAGCACACTCACATTGAATGTTTTGTAGATGCTGATTGGGCTGGATCTAAAATTGATAGAAGGTCTACTACTGGTTATTGTGTCTTTATTGGTGGAAACTTGGTGTCATGGAAAAGCAAGAAGCAGGGGGTTGTATCTCGGTCCAGTGCAGAATCCTAGTATAGAGCCATGGCACAATCCACATGTGAAATAGTGTGGATCCAACATCTCTTGGCTGAAATTGGGTTGAAATATTTGTCACCTGCAAAACTCTGGTGTGATAATCAAGCGGCTATTCATATTGCCTCGAATCCAGTATATGATGAAAGAACCAAGCACATCGAGGTTGATTGTCACTTTATTCGTGAAAAGATTGAAGAAAATCTTATTTCAACTGGTTACGTGAAAACAGGAGAGCAACTAGGTGATTTATTCACAAAAGCTTTGAATGGGACTCGGGTGGAATATCTGTGTAACAAGCTGGGCATGATTAATATCTATGCTCCAGCTTGAGGGGGAGTGTTAGTAGGTAGCAAGTAAGTAAGTAGTAGGTTAGTAAGTAGTAGGTAGCAGTAATAGTTGAATTTGTAACAATCTTTTGTGTATAAATGTCTGTAATTACTAAGAAATGATATAGAAAATAATACGGGATGATTTCTCACATTTATGATAGCATTTTCACATTTAAAATGATTGCTGATTTGCTGTAGAGGTGGGATATGGTGTCTAACAAATAAGGCAAGAGATGCCTAGATGATTTTATACAATGGAATGGGGGAAATAAGATGAGTGAAGTGGTATGTTTGTGTAATCTTAAATTCCCAGTTAAGTAGACGGGAGTTCTGTAAGATCAGAACAGCTGTGATGCGTGGAAACAAGTCTATGAAAGTAAACATGTATAAGATGAAAATGGCAGAATAAGGATGCGGAGATGTATTTGTGGAAACACTTGGAATGGATAATAGTTGAATATGCATGGTAGGAAGGTGGAAGTGGCATGTTAAGGAAAGTTGGAGAAAACAGATTGAGCTGGTCTAGACATGTAGACCAGCGATTCAATATGAAAACTCAATATGAAAACTGAGCGCATTGAAGCAACGGGGGATGAGGAAGAAAGATACAAATGCAAACCTGAGATGATGTGTGGGGAAGTAGTGAGAAAGAACTTGATGGCTGTAAATCTTCCTGGTAGCTCAAGTTCAGTTGGAAAAGAGAACAGATTTGTGAAGTTGACCGCAGCTAGTTTGGGATTAATATTAAAAGGAGCCAAGTTGAGTATAACGGAGGCCGCAAATATTGTTTCCGATCCAAGTCCCGTTGATAATGTGTCCAAATTGGATCACTTGGTTATTGGTAGGGCAAATATTTAATCCATATGCGTGATGCAGATGGGAAATTGTTCTGAGTTTAGATGGCATTTATGTGCTAAAGGAGAGACTTACAAAGCACTCTTTGGAAATGTCAGTTTGCTAAACCTCAAGAATTGTTTTTGAATTTATACCAATCATGAACTCAAAACACTAAAAGGCAACTTCTTTCTATATCTAATTGTTCTTGGTAGAATGAGTTGGAGAGATGAAATTAGAAGTGAAAAATTTGATAATCCTTTTTGAAGACATGTTTGGAGGAATATCTGAATGGAAAAACACATATTTAGATCCCTGAATTATTTGACTTTTCCTGATTGAGTCCCTAAACTTTGAAAACTACACATGGGGTCTTCGTACTTTGATTTTAGTCCTTATAGGTTCTGCGTGTTCTCTTAATTTTTTAAATTTATGATATTGCGCCAAATCAATCTCTTTTCATTACGAAATTTATTTTTCTTCTCTAAGTATGTCCAAAATCTATAAAATCACTTTAAAATATTTAATTTAATACTCTGATACAATTTAATGTGAGTTTGCTCGATACTAGAAATTTTAACTCACTTAGACTGAATTCTAGAGTTATTCTGGAATCTTTAAAACTATTTTAGAGACTGAATTTTGAAGTTTTGGACTTCCCTCAATTTTTCATATTTATTAAAGTATTAAGAACTTGCAATAAAGTCCAAAAACTCTCTGTTCTTGAGCAAATAATTTTCAAACTTGCTCTGTTTTACAGTCAATTTTTCTAAACGTTCTGAAAAACTTTCTATATAGAGCAAGTTTGAAAATTATTTTCTCAAGAACAGAGAGCTTTTGGGCTTCATCACAAATTTTTGATACTTTAATCAATATGAAAAATTGAAAAAAGTTTGAAACTTCAAAATTTAATTTCCAAAATAAATTTAAATATTGCAGATTAGCTCTATAATTTTGTCTAGGTGACTTAAAATTCCTAGAACAAAGCAAGTTTGCTTAAATGGTATCAGAGTTTTGGATTAAATATTTTGAAGTGATTTTATAGATATTGGACGTGTTTAAAAAAGAAAAATAAATTTCGAGTGGAAAAGAAAATAGTTTTAGGGCAATATCATAAATTTAAAAAATTCAAAAAATACGCAGAGACCTGATAAGGAGGGAAATCATAGTACAAATACCCAAAGTATAGTTTTCAAAGTTCAATGACTCAATTAGGAAAAGCCAAATAGTTTAAGGACCTAAATATGTGTTTTTCCTAATTGAATCAAATAAAGAAGAAATGAGAAGGGGTGTAACTAGGTCCTGTTTAGAACAGCCACTGGCTGGTGCATAGTGATAAGTGATAGCTGCAGTTGCTCTCACCAAAACTATAACTTCAACTCCTCTATTGCTGCTAGTGTTAATACAGTAATTTTTGACACAAATGCCACAAACCCATACCAATGGGCATTATTAATATTATATTTTATTGAATGTTGTTGCACATATACCATCCTTCTATTTTTCTATTGCTTCTCTGACTCTGTTATATATGTGGTTTTGCTAGAATACTTTTACTTGCTTGAATGGGTTGCTCTTCCCTTGCATTTAATCTATCCTCCACAGTTTTTCCCTGATTATAGATTTGAAAGGTTGGTGTCTGAATTCACAAAGGCTATTTCTTCAGAACTTGGTGAGTATAATGGCTCATTGTTGTGCTTGTCTTCTTTTACATGCATGCAAAATGTGTACAGTTCCTTGACTATTTTTATTCTTTCTACTCTTGAAAGTCTTATGTGGTCAAATTTGCTTCTTAGGAAGTATTAAGATATATATATATATATATATATATATATATATATATATATATATATATATATATATTGTTCATTTGTTCATGCTACAATCTCCTAGATTATTTTCAGCATTCTTCAAAATTGTTCAGGAGAGGCTAGAGTTAAACAAAATAAGGGAAAACAAAAAAACAAAAAATACTAGAGCAAAAGAGAAACAATGTGCTGGATTGCTTATACAAATAGATTGGAAATTACCATTTTTTTGCTCAAGAAGGATAAGTTTCATTTTCTAGATCACAATTGTATGAAACATATTTGTCCTGGCCATCAAATGACAAACAAATGTTTTAGTGCCAGCATTTCATTTCCTGGAAAACTTTTTCTCGTATTATGCATGAGTCTCTTGGACATTATTTCTACCGTCATTTTGTTATTTATCACTATCCAATACTGATGCTGGTACTATTGTGAAAGATGGATCTTGTCATAGAACAATAGGCTGGAAGATCAGAGTGAGAAATGCATAACTTGTGTTTTGGAGATTTTCTTTCTTCCTTTTCTACCTATATTTGCAAATTCAAGGCCACATTAGAGAGAATCGTCGCTATTTTGGTAGTAAAACTGTGTGTTTAGCGACGGGATAAAAAATCCGTCGCTAAAAATGGAGGGAAATTTGTCTCACCAGTTTTAGCGACGGAAAACTGATTCTGTCGCTAAATTAGGCGCCAAAGAGTTGCGGGAGAAGTTGCTACATAATTTAGTGACGGACGTTCTGTTCTGTCACTGGCGGTTTTGAGATAGCGACGGACATGATCTTTCTGTAGCTAAATATTTTTTTGAGACGGGACAGAATTTAGCGACGTGCTTTTGTTATCCATCGCAAAATAGCGACAGACTTTTGCTTTCCGTTGCTAATTGGAAAAAATAGAGCGACAAAACGTATTTTTCGTCGCTATTTGTAAGGATATAAATACCCTCTTTTTCCACCCTCTCCTCCCTTTTCTCTCTCTTTGTCGGCGTGCCCCCTCTCCTAACAACCGAATCCAGATTTGGTGAAAATCATTCCCTCGCTTCTGCTGCTGGCCTCCGCCTGCGCACCCTGCCGCTGTCCTCTCGTGCTCCCCCTCTTTGCGTGTGGATCTGTCTTTCTTGGTTGCCCGCCCGTTTCTGCCTTTGGTTTCCTCCAATTGCTGCTCCCGCCGACACTACTTGCTCCCTCTCCGGTCTACAGTAAATTTTCTATTTCCTTTTTTTTTCATTTATTTCTTTTATTTTGTATATTAATTTTATTTTTATAATAATATATTAATTTTTTTATTCAAATTTTTTTAATTTTGTATTATATTTGTGTATAAATTTGTTATTATATTTATTATTTTGCGTATATATTTTGTATTATATTTGTTATTCTATTTATTATTTTTTTAAATTTGTATTATATTTGTTATATTTATTAATTTATTAATTTTGTATTATATTTGTTATTATATTTATTATTATTTTTTAATTTTGTATTATTTTTGTTATTATATTGTTAAGCAAAAACAAAATTTGTAGAACTAATTAGAAATTTAAAGAAATGTACCATAGAATTGACTTTTATATAAATATAAAATATGAATTACAGTGACAAATTAGTGCCTTGGAAAACAGTAATGCATTAGAAATGTAGAGACGTGATGGTCCTCATAGAAATTCCATTTGCAACTGCATGTGCCTTAGAAAACAGTAGTGTCTAAACTGTGTAGACATCGGCATGTACATCCTGATGTACATAAAACTGTGTATTGATTTGAATCATTAAATTATAAATCAATAGTAATATTGCAAATCCAACAAGTACTTCTATTTGTATTCTTTTTCAAGTGTCAATTATCACTTCAATTGGTATGTTATCATGATTTTCACATTAAAGTTCATCAATGTAAATTTAGTTGTGTCTAACTTTGTTATCATGATTTTCGCATTACAGTTTAGCAATTATCCAATTATTTTGAGTGGACACGATATGAAGAGCCAATAATTTGTAGTACGTCTAGAAGTAATGAAGTTAGATTGTCAGTAAATGAAGCTGAATTTCAAGGAGGGGCGAATTTATGACAAATAATGTTTGTGTAACTGAAAATCCTTATGCCCAAATGGTTTTTGATGCAGCAGGATATTCATTTCAGTCAAATTTACACAATGTCGAAACCCAACCCAACTGCCAAAAAGTTCGACTTGCTGAATGCAGCTGACCAAGAATTATGGCCAGATTGTGATAATATGACCCAGTTAGGTTCTGTTGCTCGCACATTGAACATAAAATCTGAAGGTTATATTTCTGATCGTAATTTAGATAAAATTCTGGCTTGGTACAATGAATTATTGCCTTCGGATCATAAAATGGTTGACAGTTTTTGCAATATAAAGAAGCTTTTTCGGGGCCTTGATTTGCTAGTAGAAAAAATTAGTTGCTGCAGGCTGCGTATGCTGTTCTGGAGAGTTGATGTTGAATTAGAAGATTGTGAATTTTGTAGTCAACCAAGGTTCAAACAAATAAATGCTAATAGAAAGCAGAAATTAGTACCATGGAAGCGGATGTATTATTTTCCCCTAATCCCGAGACTATATGCTTCCGATGTTACTGCATCTCACATGAGATGGCATAATGAACATGATCAGTCGGATGGAATAATGAGCCATCCATCGGATGCAGTCGCATGAAAACATTTCAATAACATCCACCCCGACTTTGCTGCTGAAAGTAGAAATATGAGGCTGGGTTTAAGCACTGATGGTTTCCAGCTTTTGGACAATGGGGCCAATAATATTTATCATGGCCAATCATAATAATTTCTTATATTTTGCCTCTATGGATGTGTATGAATGAGGCTTACATGTTCTTAATAGCGATTGTGCCTGGGCCGAAGAATCCAAAGTATAAAATTGATATATTCGTACAACCATTGATATTTGAATTGCAACAATTGTGGGAATTCGGTGTGCTAACATATGATGTGTCCCTTTAACAGAATTTTATAATGAGAGCAGTTTTGATGTGGACGGTTAGTGATTTACCTGTCTATGCTATGTTGTCTGGATGGAGTACAGCTGAAAAATTAGCTTGCCCTTATTGTGGCAATGATTCTGATGCTTTTTATCTTCCTAATGAGTGAAATATTTTGGTTTGACAATTACAGGAAATTCCTTCCTCCGGATCATTCATTTAGACGTAATAAACAAGAGTTCATTAAGAATAAAGTTGTTCAAGCACCTCTTCTACCTAATAGATCTGGTGAACAAATTTTGCAGGAGATTGATGAATTAGGGTTGCTGAAAGTGACAGAAGTTGAAGCTGAAGAAGTAAATAGTAGCATTATTAAAAACTTTGGTTAGAGAAAACATAACATCTTTTGGGATTTGCCATATTGGAAATCGAATTTGATACGGCATAATTTAGACGTGATGCATACAGAAAAAAATGTATTTGACAATATCTTCAATACCATAATGAACATTGAAGGGAGGACAAAAGATAATGCAAAATCGCGTGTCGATTTAAATTGTTTTGCAAAAAGGAATGAGTTAGACAGAGATTCTCCAACGGAAAAACATCCAAAAGCGTTTTATACTTTGGACAAGAGACAGAGAAATTTTGTGTGACTCGTTAAGAAGTCTAAAGTTTCCGGATGCTTATGTTTCGAACTTAATAAAGTGCGTGGACACGAGGAAGTATAACTTATTCGGAACGAAAAGTCATGATTGCAATGTATTCATGTAAAGGCTAATGCCTGCTGCTTTTTGGGAATTGTTGCTGACAAAAGTGTGGGAAGCTATAACTGAGTTAAGTTTGTTTTTCAAGATCTTAACTTTTTCTGAGATAAAGCTGGCTGATATGGAAAAATTGGAATTAGAAATTCCAATAATCCTGTTAAAATTAGAGGGAATTTTTTCTCCCAGCTTCTTTGACATTATGTTCCCATTATTTTGAGCTGTATGTCCACACAAAACACATAAAAATTCTTTGTAATGACGACGGGGTGAAACAAGTGGAAATGATAGAAACTAATCTATTTTCACTTGCTTTGATCGATTACATGGATGTTCAATCAGAAAAATGCTTACAGAAGAGGAATTAGAGATTACCCATGGTTACATCTTGCTGAATAGCCAAGAGATTCAACCTTTGCTGTAGTAAGTTTAACTTATTATTTTAAATCGATCATTTAGTTTATGAGATGAAGGGTGATATGAACTTATATAATTTTGTTGGTAGTTGTAGTTTATATAAGAAATGACTATGAGAGCTAATGTCAGAAATAATGCAAAACGACATAAATAAGGAAGTCGAAAAATACTTTTATAAATGGTTCAAGACATATAATTTCAAATATAGTACATGAAAGATATAGTTTATTTATCACCGTTTAAATGACATTAGACAATCTCATTCTGTAGGCATCAGAAAACCCAATTGAAAACAATTTCATCTCTGATCTTGCGAAAGGACCATTGTGGACTGTTAAATCTTATCCGATGTATTTTGTCAATGGATATAAATTTCATACGCAATCTCATGATCATAACAGGATAACTATAAACAATGGGGTTTGCATTCAGTAGGAATTGATGGATTATTATGGTAAAATTATTGAGATACTTGAAATTAAATACCCTGCATTGCCAATAAAACGTTGTGTGATATTTAAGTGTGGATGGTTTGATCCAATACTTAATGTCGGAACAAAAGTGCATAGCAGATAAAATATTATTAAAATCAACCAGAGAAGAAGATTCCTAACTTTGAACCTTTTTTGTTGGCAATGCAAGCAATCCAGGCTTATTATGTCCTTTTTCCTAGCCTAAGACGAGATAAGCAGATTGGTTGGTAGTTTGCAAAGTAAAACTCAAAGGGATTTTTGAAATGAAAGCAATAAGACAAAATAAATAAATTGAAAGCGAAGCATTTCAGGAAGAAGAAACGGAGGTTCATGAAATAAATGCAATTCTGGCATATGAAGATAATGAATCTTTGAACAATCCTGATAATGAATATATTGATATTGCATCTATTTTGTTCCGACATTAAATGTTGGATCAAAGCATTCACGCTTAAAAATCACAAGTTTTATTGGAAATGCTGGGTACTCAATTTTAAGTATCTCAATAATTTTACTATAATAATCCATCAATTTCACCTGAATGCAAACCCCACTGTTTATAGTTGCCCTATTATGATCATGAGATTGCTTATGAAATTTATATCAATTGACGAAATATACCAGATAAAATTTAACAGTCCGCAATGGTCATTTCATAAGATCAGAGATGAAATTATTTTCAATTGGATTTTTTGACGCCTACAGAATGAGATTGTCTAATATCATTTAAACGGTGATGAATAAATTATATTTTTCATGTACTATATTTGAAGTCATATGTCTTGAACCATTTATGAAAATACTTTTCGACTTTCTTATTGATATCATTTTGTGTTATTTCTGGCATTAGCTCTCGTAGCCATTCCTTATATAAACTACAACCACCAACAAAATTATATAAGTTCATACCACCCTTCATTTCATAAACTAAATGATCAATTTAAAATAATAAGTTAAACTTACTGCAGCAAAGGTTGAATCTCTTGGCAATTCAGCAAGATGTAACTATGGGTAGCCTCTAATTCCTCTTCTGTAAGCATTCTTCTAGTTAAACGTCCATGTAATCGACCAGGATAGGCGAAAATAGATGCATTTCTATCATTTCCACTTGTTTCACCCTTGTCGTCAGTACAATGAACTTTTATGTGTCTTGTGTGAACATATGGCTCAAAATAATAGGAACAAAATGTACTTGCTTCCTCAACCAAATACGCATTACATATTGAATTTTCAAATCTGTCTTTGTTTTTGATATTTTTTTTCAAGTGATACAAATACCTACACGGCAAGTGTGATTTAAATTACTAATAATAACAAACTATAAGTTTATACATATAAATACTATTTGTAATTACCTCTCAAAGGATACATTCATCTATATTGAACGGATCCCGCCAGTTTTGCCTCCTCTGCTAAATGTACAGGTAAATGCTCCATAATGTCAAAAAAACTGGGAGGAAAAATCCTCTTTAATTTGCACAGGATTATTGGAATGTCTAATTCAATTTTTTCATGTCAGCCAATTTTATTTCAGATGAAGTTAAGTTTTTTAAAAACAAACTTAACTTAGTTATAACTTCCCAGCAACAATTTCCGAAAGCAACTGGCATTAGCCTTTGCATGAATACACAGGATGCATGACTTTTCATTCCGAATAATTTATACTTATGTCCATGCATCTTGCTAAGTTCGAAACATTACCATCCGGTAACTTTAGACTTCTTAACCAGTCACAAAATTTCTTTCTGTCTCTTGTCCAAAGTATAAAACGCTTTTGAATATTTTTCCGTTCGAGAATCTCTGTCTAACTCATTCCTTTTTGCAAAATAATTTTAAATCGACACGTAATTTTGCATTATCTTTTGTCCTCCCTTCAATGTTCATTATGGTGTTGAAGGGCAAGCTAATTTTTCAGCCGTGATTCATCCATACAACATAGCATAGGTAGGGAAATTACTAACTATCCACATCAAAGCTGCTCTCATCATAAAATTCTGTTGAAGGGATATATCATATGTTAGCACACCGAATTCACATCATTGTTGCAATTCAAATATCAATAGTTGTAGGAATACATTAATTTTATGCTTTGGATTTTTCGGCCCAAGCACAATCGCTGTCAAGAACATGTAAGCCTCATTCATACGCATCCATGGAGGCAAATTATAAGGAATTATTACGATTGGCCATGATGAATATTGTTGGCCCAATTGCTCAAAAGCTGGAAATCATCAGTGCTTAAATCCAGCCTCACATTTCTACTTTCAGCAGCAGAGTCAGGGTGGATGTTATTGAAATGTTTCCATGCGATTGCATCCGATGGATAGCTCATTATTCCATTCGACTGTTCATGTTTATTATGCCATCCCATGTGAGATGCAGTAACATCGGAGGCATATAGTATTGGGGTTAGGGGGAAATAATACATCTGCTTCTATGGTACTAATTTTTGCTTCCTATTAGCATTTGTTGGTTTGAACCTTGGTTGACTTGCAATCCTACAATTCAACAAAAACTCCCCAGAACAGCATACGTCCCAGCCTGCAGTAATCAATTTTTTTTACTGGCAAACCAAGGCCCCGAAGAAGCTTCTTCATAATGTAAAAAACGTCAACCATTTTATGATCCGAAGGCAATAATTCATTGTAACAAGCTAAAATTTTATCTAAACTACGATAAGAAATATGACATTCGGATTTTATATTCAGTGTTCGAGCAACAAAACATAATTGGGTCATATTATCACAACCTGGCAATAATTCTTGGTCAGCTGCATTCAGCAAGTTGAAGAACTTTTTGGCAGTTGGGTTGGGTTCTTCTTCAACATTATGTAAATTTGGCTGAAATAAATATTCCGCTGCATCAAAAATCATTTCGGCATAGAGATTTTCAGTTGCACAAACATTGGTTGTCATGAATTCGTCCCCCCTTTGAAATTCAGCTACATTTACTGACGATCTAATTTCATTGCTTCTAGACGAACTACAAATTATTGGCTCTCTATATTGTGTTCACTCAAAATAATTGGGTGCAAACCCCTTTTTAGAAAATGGATATGCATTTTATTAGTAGGTAGATAACACCTGTGTTTGCACTTTTTAAATGAATATTTGATTTTTGGACAGTCTATGTATGCTGATTGAAAGCTTGCATATTCAATAAAATCTTGAACTCCCTCAACAAACTCAAGGTTAAGGTAATCATCGGGTGTTATTTTTCTATACATTCAAGTTCTGTCTAAGTTACTCATTATTGTTAAACTGTAATGTGAAAATTATGATAATACAGTTAGACACAATTAGATTTACATTGATGAACTGTAATGTGAAAATCATGAAAACATACCAATTGAAGCGATAATTGACACTTAAAAAAGAATACAAATAGAAGTTTGTTGGATTTGTAATATTACTATTGATTTATAATTTAATGATTCAAATCAATACACAGTTTTATGTACATGCCGATGTCTACACTGCTAAGGCACTACTGTTTTCTAAGGTACATGCAGTTGCAGATGGAATTCCTATGAGGACCATCACGTCTCTACATTTCTAATGCACTACTGTTTCTAGGGCACTAATTTGTCACTGTAATTCAAATTTTATATTTATCTAAAAATCAAATTTATGGTACATTTCTTCAAATTTCTAATTAGTTCTACAAATTTTGTTTTTGCTTAACAATATAATACAAAATTACAAAAATAATAAATATATACACAAATATAATACAAAAATAATAAATATAATACAAATTTAAGAAAAATAGCAAATATATACACAAATATAATACGAAATTAATATACAAAATAAAAAAAAGGAAATAGAGAACTAACCGTAGACCGGAGGGGGAGCAAGCGGCGTCGGCGGGAGGAGACCGGAGGCAGAACGGCACACGGCGGCGACGAGCGGGCTACCAAGAAAGATTCACGCGCAGAAAGGGAGAGGACAGCGGCGGAGGCAGGGGAGTGACTGGCAGAGGCAGGCGAGGGAGCGATTTCACCATATCTGGATTCGGTTGTTGGTGGGGGGGAGGGGGTACGTCGACAGAGAGAGAGAAGAAGGAGGAGAGAGGGTGGGAAAAGAGCGTATTTATATCCTTACAAATAGCGACAGAAAATAAGTTTCGTCTCTATATTTTTTCCAATTTGCAACAGAAACCAAAAGTCCGTTGCAATTTCTTGTAGTGTCCTAAAATGAATTCGAAATAATAAAATAAGTGCTGCTTCTGTCCCACAGTAACAGCTTTCATATACTATTAATTGCAGAATTGACCATAAGCTCGTAGTAGATTCTTGTAACCATGACCAGCATAATCGAGGGACCTTGACCTTCAGCTGCATGCTTAAATTTTACATGTTTAAGATCATAATGAGCTTAAGTTCTATGTGTTTAACATCATAATGAAGATAGGCTTTCAAGTTCTTGCATATAAATAGAAAATGCAATATTGTTTTTTTTCTGTGGTTTGCAGATTTCATAAAGGAGGCAAGAAATTCTGAGAGAACTGCTAAAAATTTTAAAAATAACAAGATTGTCACAGTTCCTTGTATATTTTGGGTAGGCTAATGCCTTTGCATTATTATTTCCTGCTGTCAATTTGGTTTATTGCCAAGTATATTTCTATTGTTCAAATTGTGTACGTGTTTATGCCAAGATGATCACAATTTGAATGCTTCCAGGAGTTGACGACGAGTCAGGTTCTGACAATGCAATTTTGTCAAGGGCACAAGGTATGCATGTTGAGCCTGCTGGTTATAAAATTGATGTGTGATTTTACCAATGGTTGTACTATTTTGCATATCATTCTAGATAAATTGTAAGTAGACTTTGGCTCATGAGTTTCGAAGATGAATCAGATCAGTGTTTGATGGCTGTAAATTAGACTTAAGGAGGTGCAAATGGTGGTTAAACTGTGCCTAAAAATATTAGGCACCAAGAAGTCCCTGATGGACCTTGTTAATAAATTGGTCGAGTCCTAGTCAAAGGACGAGGAAATGTTAGAATGACATGAGGGGATTTGTTTGACATTTGACGTCTAATGTGAAAAATAGGGATTGAGTAAAGATGGAAGAACCCATGGAGATTTTTCAGGAGAACCAATTTTATTGAGTCCTAAAACTTGACTAAACTACCAGATCAAGTTCCTATTGGTTACATTGGGTCTGGTACGGAATGGGGTAGCTTTGTGTTCCATGGCAGTGTCCATGCAATTAGTGCTACCCACAGATATCCCAGTATAGTTGACAAAGTGGTACCTATTATGACATACACTCCATGCTGGCTGCCAGTTCAAGTGCCTCTGGATGTACACATCATCATCGAGATGATATAGCTTAAACTAGCTTTATAAGGTCCATATTTGCCTCAAGTAAAACTAGAGTCCCAATAATATGTTCATGAAATACTGATCGGGTCACTGGGATGAACTGTAAAATCTGCTTTGTGAAAGACGCTTTCCCTTTATGACAATTTCTTCCTTGAGAGTAACTTATGATTAAGGTAATGCATAACTTGTCGAAGGGAGCTTCAAAACCTTAGACTCGTTGGAAAAGAGAGAGCCTTAAACTTTTAGAATTAAAATATTTTCTGCTTAATTTTATTTCTAAATTCTGTCTCTTTTGTATGGAGATTACTTGTGGTAGCAAATAGGGAAACTCATGCTTCTAAAATATAAACTTCTAATTCGGAAAATAGGAAATATAAGCTAATAGGTGGAATACTGCTTAGAATATAACTCATTTACTAAATACTGCTAACAGAAATACTAATTAGGAATATAATTCTACGGCCGTAATTCATCCGTAATACTCAAGTGGTCCAGGTATCTGTTACAGCTAAGGTCCTGTAACTACTGATTCCAGCTCCAGAGAGAATCTCAGTGTGTGATTTGCTTCTCTTATTTCTTAGGAGTCAAAATTTTTTTGCTTCTCTTACTTCTTAGTTTTCTTTCTCTTTAAGCAGTCCAAATAGGAAGACTTGTTGAAATAGGCAAACCTAAAATTAAAGACTCCTACCATAATAAAATACATGCTAAATAAATAAACCTCCTAATTAAGATTACTGCTAAAGTAAAATCACTAATAACTGTTGGTCTTCCTTCCCATCTCTGACATGACTCTCTTTCCATCTTTGGCCTAATCCATAACCACACACATCTTATTTGTTTTGAGGATACTTTATTCTGAATAATGGTAGGCAGATCAAAGTTTTGGCACCAATTTATTTCTAGACCATTCTGCATGAATGTTGTCCAATAGAATTATTCAATAATACAGTTCACAAGAGGGCATACAGTGTCAATATTTTAGATGAAAACAGTTGTGTTTGTTGGGAGGTTATTTAGGACTGGTACGCACATCTATCACTTGATGACACTTGTGCTGATCATACTAAAAATTCTTGTGTCCGTAGTTGACTTGGTCTTTATACGTATATAGATAATTTTTTGAAAGCATTTTTCTTATCTGACTTTTAATTGACTTTTATTTGCCATTAACAGGATGTTCCTTAGATTTCAGGTTGATGATGTGAGAAATTTTAAAAAAATGGGAATAAATCCTGCAAAGGTTTGTTTTATGATCTCATTATATTTATGCTTCTGCAAATGATGGAAGTCTTGAGTTCCTTTAAATTGAGTTTTCTGAAATGTGTACAATGTTGTGATTGTGAATATGATCTTTGTTAATTTATGGATCACTGAAACTGATAAAACATAATACTGAATAATTTAATTGTTTCTAACTTGCGTAATGCCGCCTATTTGACTGTTCTTGAATGCTGCTTGGATTGTGAATGATTATTAGGTTCATTTAGTTTGAATATTTTCAAATGTCTGGAGTGATGAGGTGAATGGTTTTTGTTTGATGTTTTGCTTGATGTGGATTGTAGGTAGCCAAAGCATTGGTAGAAGTCTTTGCTGAAATGATATTTGTCCATGGTTTTGTTCATGGAGATCCACATCCTGGTAATATATTAGTTTCTCCTGAAGGTTCAAAGGGCTTTTCTTTGGGTATGTCCTTATTACTCTGTTAAATTATCATCTACAAAAAGAATCATGGTATAACCCTTAAAACTATAATCTTTTTCAAATGATACCATGAAGTTCTCCTTGATCATGGAATCTACAAACAATTGGATGAAGGATTCAGGCATGACTATTGTCACCTCTGGAAGGCGTTAATCGTTCAGGACTCCCAACAAATCCAGCAGCTTGGTGAAAGATTTAATGTTGGGAAGTACTCTAAATACTTACCTGTTATTTTCGCTGGGAGAACTATTGACAGGTGAGTTCCATTAATTTTAACCAGTCTGCTTTGTGTATGGAGAAACTTTCAACTAAAAGTCAGATATTCATGGAATTTCCTTGTGCCCCAACAGTTGTTTTTATAGTTAGTAATATTCCTTTGCAAATATGCAGCCTAGGCTCTGCTTTTCAATATATGAAAATCACCTTTTCCATTGCTTGTCTTGAGGCTGTTTCTTTCTTCAACGTTTTGCCCTTACTTTTTTCCTAAATGTGGTTACTGTAACCTACAACCATAGATATGCATTTGTGTGCTTGGATACATGTCTTCAGGTTTGCATGCAGTGTGCGTTTCGAACGAAGTGTCGTTCTACATTTAATAAGTTATCAAGTTAGATGTTGGCAATTTTGTCTTGCTGCTTGCTATTGTCTTTTCATGACGCTCCTTTGGTTATCTACAGTATCCCACTGCACGTATTTTTCATTCATGAGATTGAAGATGGAAAATAGCTGTTTATTATTCCAAAAAAAAAAAATTGACTTTGTATGTATGCTATTAGCTGCCCAAAAATTGGAAGTGGCCTTATAGCATGTTCAACAATGAATATACTTTGTTTCTGTGGACCTTCTTGAAATATCAAACTAGATATTGCAGTTTGAACTGATCAATTTTGTAAAACCCAAGAAAATGTTACTTTTAAGTGAAGAAAATTGAGAAGAATTTTAATTTTATTCACTTAATGAATACAATATAATGCATCTGTACAAGAGTACATAAAGAAGGATACATGATTGGGGTTTCAATACTTCCTAATCCTAGGCCAAAATACAGGAGATTCAAAAGTCTAATTGCTACAAGTTAGGAAGTTAAAATATTTACATTGTAATTAGAGATTCCTAATATTCCAAGATCCCTTAGAATCAGGAGTTTAACGTTGTGTATGACTTCTATAAGCCTCTATAGTAGTGCATCGGTTGGGTTTGGGTCAACCCGAACCGATCGATCAACCCGACATTCGAAATATACCCTAAATTCCAACCCTAACTGACCCTAATCATAAGTAGGAGCCCGACCCGATGAACCCGACTATCTTTGGGCCCTGACCCGAACAACCCTGAATTACTACTGCCCATGCCCATTTTGGAAGCCATCAAAGCCATTTTTTTTCTTTTTCTTCTTCTCTAACTTCTCTTCTCGGTCCTAATAGTTTCATGGGCCACCCTCACCTGCGTTTTCACCATCCCAATCGCCTCCTTTGCCGTTCACACCCCATTAGCCACTTCCAGCGACAGTTTGCCTCTTCCTAGAACCTGGCGCTGCAACACAGTAGCAGATCTGGTAAGTTGAATTTCTTGCATAAAATCACTTTGATTTAAGTTATATTTCTGTTTTATTTGTGTTGATGATGATTATTGTGGTTTCAATGAAGAAAAAGAAGAGGAGAGGAGAAAAGAGAGAGAAGGGCAAAGAAGTAAAGGAGAGAACTTACAGTGGTTGAACAGGCAGAGGTCGACAGCGATTGCGGCTGGGGATTAGCGGAGGTCAGCGGCGAGGGGGAAAGTAGATCGATGAATTTTTATTTTTTAGTTTTAGGGATTTGGTGAGAGAGAGAACTGATGAGCAGAATTAGGGATTTTTCTTTTTATATGGGATTGTGGTTCAGATTAATCAGTCGGGTCGGGTTTTGGGGGGTTTTAACCCGAACCGAACTCGAAATACCTGAAATTTGCACACCCGAACCAAACCCCCCCGTCCCCCCGAACAACCCTACCCAAATAGCTAGTTTAGATTGGGTTGGGTTTTGCACACCCCTACTCTGTAGTATGTGAGCCATCATATTTTTCAGCACAAAGAACATAGGGGCATTGTCTGAGGCAAGCTTGAACTAAGAGATTGTGCATGGATTTCCAGCAAAAGCAATCAGGCATCCTGATGTTAGATGTGGAGATTTGGGACCAAAAATTATTTTGAGTTACCAGGGTAAAAACAAATGAAAAATAAAAAGGGCAAGAGAGAGAATCTAGCTGTTTGAAAATGAAGGCACTAAATGAAGAACAATAGAACAACAACGTACATGATGTCAAATGCTTACTAAAAGGGAAACAATTATGCCTCAGGCCAAGTAATGTATTTTTTTCTTCATTTATTTATACTAGCCAAAGATGTCATTGGGATTTTTGCATTCTGTCAGGTCTCCTCTCTAAGTAATATAAAGGGTGCATCCCCACATCAGCCTGGTGTGTTTGTCAAACAATCCTGAATTTCCCCAGGGTAAAATCAAGTCTGGTAAACCAGGAAAGGAAGCTTCTCTGATTACCAACTGGACTAACCCCAAAAAAGTATTAAGGATGTATGCATGGATGAGCGGCTAGAGAAAATCTACTTCTGCTTATGGGAACTCAGTGATTTTGTTTGGCTTAATGCAAGAATGTTTTATTTCTGCATCTCTCTTTTTGCTTGTAAATTTAACAGGACCTCAATTGTCACATTCTTTTTTTTTTTTTTTGCTTAAGTTCCATATACTCTTTTGTGTCTAATAGCCTAGTCTTCATTTTCAGATAATGTTTAGTATTATGTCAACAACTGTACTGGAGATCTAAGGATTCCGTTTTTTGGTGAATAGAGATTATTATGCTGGGGATCTAATGGCATGTGTATCATATCACTGGCAGTAAATCAGCTATCTGGAGAGGAATGTCTGCTGAAGAGCGAACGATTCTTAAGCAGGATCTGAAGTCCTTAAAGATGGAGGACATATCTTCATTTATGGAATCTCTCCCCTCTGACTTTATCACAATCTTGCGTGCAGAGTGAGGAAGAAATGTTCAGTTCTTTTAAGTTTTGAATGCAAAGTGAAGCAAGTTTCCTGAAAAGCTTTGCATATTCTGTTTCAGTGGGCTTCTGAGATCAGTACTTCGCAAGTTGGGTGCTTCACAACGAGTGAGATTATTGACCTATGCTAAATATGCTGTATGTGGTCTCTCTCTCAAGTCAAATCCCAGAACTGGTAAAGGTTCCAAAGCCCTAATCCTTTTTGTTGTGTTGATGAGTTTCATATTCTCTTGGGAACTGGTTAGAACTTAACTAACATCTTTGTTCTACTTCAGGTGTCCAATTAGATTTTTCTTTTCTAATTTTTTTTTTTGTTTGGTTCCGCTTCAAGTTTCTTTTTGAGAAATCAGGAGAGTATTAATATTACCCTTGTTTTTGGTATTTCTTATGTATATATACTTTTGTTATGGTTTTTCTCTAAATTGATAAAAGGATAATTAATCAATTAGAAGTTTTTCAATCATTGTTTTAATTCTTGTGCCAAAACCCTAAAAGACATTTTGAAGTGGAATGGAATGAGTAATATATACAAAAATTTGCCCAAAAAGAGAGGTATGTGTCTTTTTCTTTTTTTTTTTTTTTTTTTGTCTTAGATGATTAGAACTTGTGAACAGGCTCAATGGTTTTACAATGATTTGTTTATCTTCACAGCAGGGCAGGCTTACTCGTGTCAGTGCAAGCTTCCAATTTCTTTACTATGTAATTTTATATTTCGAATTACTAATCACCTAAAATATACTCTTTTACTAACATTGTTCCTTCAGACTCTGCAATCAAAGCTGCTTTATTCAGATTAAAGACTAATGTGATACATCTTCAGTCACGATTTATTATAGGTAAGAATACATCTTTATCAATAAATGATGTGTAGTAGTTTAATGAAAATTGAATAGTTTTAACATCTCTGTTTAAAGAGGTACTGGAGGTGCTGTTCTGGATGGAGGAAGTCAAGCAGTTTCTGTATACATTATGCAGTAAGGTTTTGAGTGCTGCAATGGTTTAGCCTGAGCTCGTACTGGAACTGATCTTGCATTATTTTGCACTTACTAAGCAAACCCTGTGCTTGCATCTTACTGGTCGCTGCTCCCCTTTCTGTTCCGTTAAATGCCATCTGATTATGCTCTCTCCTTGAGAAAGCTCAGAATTCATCTCGGATGCAGGTGCATAATCCAATTTTGTTTGGTCGTATTTGTCGGAGACTCCGGCATTAGTTGCTAGTTAACTTTTTCAGGACTTTCATTTATTGGAAGTATAGATTATGCAGATTGATGGCAGGATATACATAAATCCGTGAACTTTGTAAAATAATTACTCATTTTTAAATTTTTAGCCAATATTTTGAGCATTTTAAAATTTTTCTTGACCCTAATTGAAGTTTCATTTATTGCTGTGATTAATATCAAGAGGTGTGGTGTCGCTGAAAGGAGAGAAATCCCAATTTGTCAGGATATTGGGGTTTTTTTTTAAAAAAAAAATTGAATTCTGGGGCTACTGTAAATTTATTTAGGAAAATGAGATTGTTAGAAACCGGCAATCCCTTTGTTGATTTCTAACAGCCCCATTTTTTTAAATAAGTTTGCTGTAGCTCTAAAATTCTAAAAAAAAAATTAAAAATATATATTATTTTTAAAAAATCCCTAGAAAGTTTATATTTTATTGCTAAAAGGATATATTAATCTTCTAATCTTGAGTTCAAAGAGTCTTTGAAATGAAAGAAATTCGTAAGATAATTAAGAAAGGAAAATATGTGCAAAAATTATTGAAAATTTCCTAAATTATTTGTCAAATACTATTTCTTCCTTCAATGTTTCAATGGATTGTAATGTGTCAATAAATTAATAAATTCATTCAATCAATAGTCGCATCAGCAATTAAAATTGAAAGTACTCAATATTTGGGACAATTTTTTAAATTATTGTTTGTTAAAAAATATTTGCCAATTTGAAATGAGTCAAAAATCGCAATAACGCATTAGCGGGATACATGAGTGAAAAAATATTTTATACTGAAATTATAATACTGTATTGCAGTTTTAAAATGTGTCAAAAAAAAAAATCAATCGGCAACTTGTATTTTCTTGTTTTACAACAGGTTGCCCTTATTTTTTCTTTTTTGACACATAGTTTGAAATAGCAATAGGTAGTTGCGGTTTCAAGGCCAAAGGTATTTTTTTACCCTTAAAATTTTTTTAAATGTACAAATTTAACCTCAATGCTTATTTTGAGACAAATTTGTACTTAACGTTTGTAAAATGAGAGATTTTTGTCCTACCGTCAATTGTTACTAATTTTAACCGTTAATCCGTTAGTTGACCGCTGACGTTTATCGAGTGAAACATGTGTCATGCATCAATTTGACACGTCAGCGACACGTGCTCAGCGCGTGAATTAAACGTTTGGTGCATTTTTCCTCCTAAAATTTCTCCAAAAGTACAAATTTGTCCATAACATTTGTAAAATGGGAGATTTTTGCTCCGCTGTCAATTGTTGTTAGTTTTGACCGTTAATATGTTAGTTAACCGCTGACATGAATTGAGTGGGACACGTGTCATACATACATTAGACAAGTCAGCGACACGTGTCCAGGATGTGAATCACACGTTCCTGCCCTTTTTGTCGGCCATCGATTTATTCTCTATTTAAAAATTCAATCAAAGAAATCGATGGCCGACAGAGAAGTAGATTAAAAAAAAAAGGCCGGTGAATGCACTAATGACAAGAGATCCAGCAAAACTAAATCTATTCAATACGAAAGCATTTTTAGATGAAGCCAAAGCATCAGATGGAAAGTCAAAGATAATAGAAGGCAGGAAAGACAAAGGACTCGAAGCTAGAGGTCTGAATCTCGAAGTCAGAGCAAAGGCAGATAGTCTGACTCTCGGAGCAAGAGCAAGAGCAAGAATCAGCGTCCTCATAGACAGGGGACTCCTCAAAGGCGTGGGAGAAGACATTAGTGTGGTGTAGGAATAGTTGATTTCACCGGAGGAGGGGGAGAGGGAGGGGGAGAGGAAGTCCTCATAAGCAGGAATGTGTGATTCAAGCTCTGGTTACATGTTGCTGACGTGTCCACTGCATACGCGACACGTGTTCCACTCGATTCATGTCAGCGATTAACTAATGTATTAACGGTTAAAGTTAGTGACAAACATTTGGAGATAAATTTGCTTCAAAATAAATGTTAGAGACAAATTTGCACGTTTGGAAAAACGTTAGGGGCAAAAATGCATCAAACGTTTGATTCACACGCTGGACGCGTGTCACTGACGTGTCCAATGAATGTATGGCACGTATCCCACTCGATCCACATCAACAGTCAACTAACGGATTAACGGTCAAAATTAGCAGCAATCGACCGGAGGGAGGGAGGCAAAAATTTTCCATTTTACAAACGTTAAAGGCAAATTTGCTCTAAAATAAACAGTAGGGATAAATTTGCATATTTGGGGAAACGTTAAGGACAAAAATGCACTTTTGACCTTCAATGTAAAATACTTTTCACACTCGTGGATTTCACGTTTTGAAATTGCGATTTCTGATTCGTTCTAAATCCGTAAATATTTTTCAACAAACACCAATTTTGTAAATTCTTTTTTTAAAAAAATATTATTTAAAAAATTGTCTGAAGACTCCCAAAAAGATATTTTTTCTAATGCTGGTGTATCTATTTATTAAGGTATGCACCGTGTGATCTACCGAGTCTTATTGGTTATTAAATGTGGAAGGAAATTGCTAAATTCGACCAAAAAAAATCAAACTCCATGCCATCTGTGAAACTAAGGGTGATTATAGACCGGTTAGCCGGTCCATGAACCAAAAAAATCAGTCAATTAACTATCGATTTTTGAAAATCACTAATTATTGGTCAGTCCGTTACTATTGGTTAACAGTCCATTGATTTCGGATTTTTAGATCGGTTAACCAATATTATTTCAGTTAACCATTATAATTATAAAATGCATTCATAAAAAAAAAATATTCATGTTACTTAAAAATAAAATTAGAAACCAAACATAATTCAATATAATATTCAAATTATAAATATAAACTAAAAGTATTGTGTTAATATGCATGCATAGAATTAAAAAAATGTAATAAATAGAAAAATTGTAATTTATTAATTTTACTAAATATTAATTATTACTTGCAACGAAATTTTTTATTTTTAAAGCAAAATATATTTAATTAAAATTGTAAGTGTTAAATACTACCTATAAAAATATTAAAACTAACATTTCACATTTTAAATGAATATTATTTATCATATTAAATTTTTATAATTTAAATATAAAATATTTAAATTAAATAGTTAAAATTATTAAATTAATTATAATTAGAAATTAATTATATATATTAAAAAGTTTAAAAAGTAAAAAATTTTGTGTGTGTTGAAATAAAAGTCCATTACAAACGTAACTTTTCGTTAATATATTAATGTTATATAAGTTTTCGAATATATTATGATTTTATTGTTAAAAAATTGATAAATCAATAAATAATAATAAATATTAAATATAAACATATTTAATAATAAATAAATTAATTAAAAATTTGGTTATCGGGTCGGTTAACTGGTTATATGAGTTAAAACCATTAACCAGTTCATTAATATCGATTTTTTCAAAATACTAACCATTAACCAATATATTACAATCGGTTAACCAATCTATTGGTTCGGTTTCGGACCGATTTACCGGTTAACTGTATCAACTGGTTTTTTTCTCCCCCCGTGTGAAACAACATTTAACTGAAAGTCGCTTAAATTCTTACCGATGAAGCCCGAAAAACCAGTTACTCAACTTATGCTCTTAATCAATGATTTTTGTTGCGAAACCTCGAAAACATTCCCTAGACTCGTATAAATTACTTCATGCCACCTATACATAGGCAGCAGAAGTTTGATTCCCACAAAATATGAAAATTCACATCACAAGGATCAATAAAAGTTGGTCAATGACCATCTGATTCAATTGAGCAGTTCAAATAGCGATAGAAACATAATGCACAAATGTGAATATTATGCTTGACAAGACTACCCCTCATATAGCTATCATAGTGTCTTATGACTATAATTAAGCCATTCTCAAAGCTCATTAAAACTATAAATTGACTTGTTCCTTTTCACATAAACTACCACAGCTACTCATTATAGGAGGGAAGCAAACAAAATAAAGGATGCTAAACTGCCCGAAATTTCCATCCCGAAAAGACCGAAAGCAAACAAAATATATTTTTTTTATTGCAGCCAATGAGGGCACTAAGAGATGGATAACTTTATCCACCTCATGACGACTAGTAGAATTCAGATTTTAGGAGTATAAAAACAAATGTAAGGACAAAAATTGTTGACATCCAGCCCAATTCATTGGCTCAGTGCCTCGTGGGATAATTTTAATTAAGCTGAAAATTACTTTTTCTCATGGATATATTTAATATGCTCAATTGCATAAGTTTTGCAACACTCTAAATTGTGCCTACTGGCGCATTTGAAGTATTCGCCCATGAAATTGGCAGCATGCAAGCAGGGGTAGCAGTAATGTTTTAATTTAGCACTGCAAAATCAGGTGTTTCTTATGACATCACAACTTACCTCTTTTACGTGTCAGAAATCCTTATGTCAGCAATAATTCTTTCTAATGTGCTCGGTAAGATTTTGGAAATCCAATGCTTATGCGAGCAACAACACTTCTACTCTGCGAGGCATTTTTTGGCAATACATTTTGAACTTGACTGTTGCTCCAAGGGTCAAGTTTTTCCATTGGAAAGTTTGTAAATACATCAGCTGCTAGTATTAACTTGAGCGGATCTTAAAAGGAAATGCACTATGTCTGGTGAGCTTGTTAAGAGGGAAAACTTGCCATGGATTGGAGGCTCTTTCCCTCCACAATTGGAGGCAATTTTGGTTTGCTATCTGCTTTTCAGTACTTTTTAGTTAAAAGTTAAAACCTAATCATGCAAAGATATCAGATATGACTAAATCCAAAAAAATAAAAAATAAAAGGAATTTAGATGAAAGACAGGTATAAAAATAAATTGTATCCAACAAAAGATTACTAATCGAAAATGGAATGCATGTGTATCAGGAGAGAGTACAGATAAAGCAAATATGAGAAACAAAACTCAGTTTCTATTTCCCTTTTCTCCCCTCTCCTTTATTTCTTTCCAATAAAAATGTGCTTCTTCTTCTTCTTCTTCTTCTTCTTTTTCTTCCCTACCATGACCTGCAACCAAAAGTGAAAACATTACTTTAGTCAAATGCTCTATCAATTTCAAGTACCAAACAATTGGGTCTCACGATGGGCCATCCTTAAAGTAATTACATGAATCAGAACTAAAACTAGGAGCCATCATAAACAAAGAGTACAAAATCTCTTTGAAGACAATGCATGAACAAAAACTTTAACATGTTCATGAGTTTCATCACGTTTAAAAATAAAACAATCTAATGAAATACGTATTCAATAGAAACATTATATTATATTGAATCTAGTGATCCAGCAATTTCACAAATGTAGAGATGCAATTTCAACAGGGAAAGAAAACAAGAAAGAACAGTGCTAAAACTATAACATTATGCCCCAAGTTAATTGAGCAATGACATACATTTATGCCTTGATACCAAGTCCTGCTGACAGCTCTGCTGCCACAGCATCAATGAATTCCTCAGTATTGAGATAATGTTCTCGGGTAACCCTGCAAACAAATAACAAGAATATCACATTTGTGGATGAAAATGAAATCAGGAAGAACACAAGAGTATAGCATACTATATTATACTGAATGGACCGTAACAGAAACTCACTTAGGTCCATGAATAATCAATGCAAGATCCTTTGTCATCTTGCCAGCCTCCACTACTCCAATACAGGCTTCTTCAAGCTTCTGGGTAAAATCCACGAGTCTAGCATTGTCATCCAACTTGGCCCTGTCAAAAAGGATACACTTAGATTCTCAGTCATCACTTTATGAGAAATTCCCAATGACCCAACAAAAAAGATTCCTGAAAACGAAATTTTACCTGTGTGCAAGACCTCGGGACCAAGCAAAGATAGAAGCTATACTGTTTGTGCTGGTTTCACCACCTTTCTGATGAACCCTGTAATGTCTAGTAACTGTACCATGGGCTGCCTCTGCTTCAATGGTCTTCCCATCTGGGCAAACCTGCAACCACAGAAGGATTTTGTAAGTTATCAATGAGAAAAGGCATGCATGCGGACACAAATGATGATTTAATGAATTTAGCATAACTCTTGACCCCTAATTATCCCTAACTTGCTATCACACTTTCCCCAAACTATTGTAATTCTTGTATCAGAAACATTAACTGAAACAACCTAGACACCCGCCACCTCACCATTTAAAATAGTTTGAACATACATTTGATTGTGCTATTGACCATGACATACTAACATTCATGGACTCAGTGGTCAGACAAATGTTATTTCATTTAAATGTCTTGCACAAAAACTTAGACACAGCTACTGCTGCAAACAAGTGTTAATTGTAAAACAGGAGGTAATTACAAATGCGCTGTAGGTATAAAATATGACACTATTTATCTGAGATTTACCAGTACAGATGTCATCAACCCAAGTGATCCAAAACCTACAAAATTGCAGCCAGAAGTTAACTTGAAAAAGTTTTGGTATTACGAATGGTGAAAGCAAATTAAATAAGTTCAAACATATGCTTGATAACTGTCTGTTACACATACCTTGAGCTAAGAAATCACTCTGCACATCTCCATCATAATTCTTGCATGCCCATACATAACCACCATCACTCTTGACAGCATAAGCTACCATATCATCAATAAGCCGGTGTTCATACCTTTCAATTCATCATAGAAGCTAATTACAGACATGATAATAACCAGCATTTCCTTTATATTACACCAGATGTCCATCTACTCACCATATCCCAGCAGCTTCAAACTTTGATTTCCAGTTGGCCACATAGACTTCCTGGAAAATGTCCTTGAATCTTTGTTGAATAAAGAAATATTAGTTATTGACCAAAAGACAGAAAAAAAAAAGTGGCCCAAATCAAATAACAGTTTTAAGTTGTAAAATGTAATAAGATTGCTAAAAGAGCATACCTTCCATCATATTTCTTAAGGATAGTATTTTTTGTGCTAAGATAAAGTGGCCATTTCTTCTGGAAAGCAGTGTTCATAGAGGCCTCAGCAAAAGCACGGATGGACTGCACTTCCAAAACAAACATGATCACGAAAAATCAGTGATGCAATTTGCCTTTGGGAGAATCATCAAAAAACTTGCAGAATCAGACCTCATCAGTGTTATACATGGATAATGCCACTCCCCCAGCACCTGTGAAGTTATAAACCTCAAACTCGGTCTTCTCATCCTGTCCTTCAGGTACTGCAGAATACGACTGACTTGTTATAGCCAGCAATATAAACAAGAATGTCTAATAGAAGAGAATTATTTACACATTTTTAAAGGCATGAACAATAGAAAGAAATTTACCAAACACCAATTTAAGTTTGCCAGCTCCTTTAATAACAGTATCAGTTGCCCGATATTGATCACCAAAAGCATGCCTTCCAATACAAATTGGTTTTGTCCAACCTGAAAAGAGTAACAATCTGTTGGTTCCAGCACACCATGGGAAGTAAAAAAACTGCAATGCTAACAAAACTGGAAAAATACCTGGGACAAGCCTTGGGACATTCTTGCAAAGGATTGGTTCTCTGAAAACAGTGCCTACAGAAAATACAAACTAAAGTAACTAATTGTGAACCAAATATATTTATTTACTTTTAGGTAGGCTGGAGGTAGGGAATGCTAATACTCAAATATGAATGAAATCTCACTGACCATTCAGAATATTCCTAATTGTCCCATTTGGACTTTTCCACATCTGCTTCAGGTTAAACTCCTTAACGCGAGTTTCATCTGTCACCAGACATCTCATTTTTATCTTGGTTCTCATGTACTATCCAAAAAGAATATTAATGCACATATAAATTCCAATGAATTAAGACATAAATGCATACCTGGAGTTATTGTTGCACACTTGATTGCAACATTGTACCTGAAATGAAAACCAAGACATCAGAGTTAATGCACCAGCAAACCACAATCAAGTTCAACAGCATTTCTGAACACTGTATATCAATCCAAAAATGAAGAATATGAAGCACGAAAAAGAAAAAATAACAAATAAAGGTATTGATAAACATATACTGCACGTAAATTACATTTTATTTCAATTGTCTTTTTTAAATCTGATAAGCCATATGCATGCAGAAAAACGCTACAAAATGATCAATAAACATCATTCATGTAGCATAAGTAATTGATTATCAAGCCAAACACTAGGAATTCCAAAACCAGTGACTGTAGGAAGATAGGGTGGTTTAGAATGTATGCTTTTAATACTAAAGATTGGAGAGTATGCAATTTGTGGGGAATAAACTCAGAATAAAACAATTTACAGCAATATACTCACTTGAGAGTAGCTTCTGCACTTTCCACTGTGACTTTATCATCAGTGGCATCCCGGTTAGGAAGACCAAGGTCGAAGTACTTGATGTCCAACTCCAGAAAGGGGAAAATAAGCTGCAAATATGTGCAGAAAACATTATCAAAATAAGCAATTAGCAACCTTTGACCAGACAGTACTTCAAAGAGGAAATTCATAAGCAACAGTTAATCACCTTGTCCTTGATTGATTTCCAGAAAACCCGAGTCATTTCATCTCCTGTATTACAATAATAACAATACAGAAAAGAGGAATAATTAAAATGAATTGCATAACAAGCATGAAACAACTTTAGCAAATAATTTCAAACTCAAAGTCAAGTAATCTCTTGAAGGTGCCACGACTTTGTGACATCAGGCAATGTACAAAATGTAGTATGATTTATTAAACAAATTATGTTTATTCCAATTTGCGCCTTCAAATTACTTTTGGCATAAGTTGCAAACCTTCAAATATACTAACTCATGTGTTCAACAATCTCAAAGCTAAAGCGGCTTTGGATTTAATTTCCAAATTCAAATTCAGTTCCTCAAATGCATAATGAAATAGAAAACCAAATCATCGAAAGATTATGTGATCCTTGCAATCAGCGATTTAGATACAGAGAAAAACACGAAGGCAAAAAAGAAAAAACTTATTGCTTCTTCTACATAAGTAGTTCTAGCATTAACATTATTGTATTAACATAAGAAAATAAGAAAATGCGAATCATGACATAAATCCTCCTCTGCGCAAGGCAACTAAGTAAAAAGCATACTCAAATAAATACATAGTAAAAGAAAATGCATATCATATGCTCTTAGTTCCGAAGTTCGATCCCCAGATCCTACAACAGACAGATCACAAATTCTGGATTATTCTCAATAGAAAAAGGTACCCCTATATCCCATTTAACGTCTTGTAAAAATAACAACTTTTTTAAACAGTAAAGAAACATATTTTTTTTACCGAAAAAAACATCCATCTGCATAGCAGATCTCTGAGGCGGAGAGGACCCACCAACTCTTTTTTGGAAGAAAATAAAGATCCGATGACATCTAAATCCAGAACCATGTTAAAGGTCATAATAAGCAACCCGCTTGAGCAAGAAAAGCAGCAAGAATCTAAAAAGATAATATAATTTGTATAAACCATTATTCACCAATCAAAATCAGTGACTAATCACCACAATCAAAATCAGTAACAAGAATAACCGAGTAGCTGCAAATGATGAGATCAGAGCCAAGAACAACGATTAAAGGGAAATCTCACCGTCCATCTCAACGATGGGGTTGGCGACCTTGATCTTGTCAAAAGCCATGATTTTTTCTTTTGAATCTCCAAAATATATTGATTCTAGATTTTGAGATTAAAGCTGAAAATGGAGAAGCGAGAGATGGCAGCAAATGAGAAGAAGAAAGGTTAAGTGAATGGGGACTGCAAGACGTAATAGACTAATGCTTTGCTATGCTGTATAAAACGTTATGCGGATTGTTCAGTAACTTTTTCCTTGTTACCTTTTTGGCCCATAACCTATGCTAACGTGCACATATCATCCTTTATTTTTCACTTGCATTACTATTTCGTTTCTTAATTGAATTCTTTATGCTGAAAATTCTCCAATTCTGAATTAGCTATTTCAAAATTCTATGGCCCCGGCTTTTATCAGTATTGTAATAGGTGCTTATTTATCTTTCACATTCATAACTGTTTTGTACTTCAACTTCCAATTACCTATCTCAAAACTTCTATGATTTTAATAAAATTTCAATTTATAAAACAATCAGAAAATTAAAAATTTTAATTTAATAAATTTTTAAATTAGTTTTACATATATATTAGTAATAGGATGGTAGCAAAATATTATATTTTGAATTTTGATTATTTAAGGGATGGTTCAACTTTTCATTCACACTATATTTCAAATAAATCGATTTAAACGGACAAATATCTGTTGGTACCCATTCCACACAACTAAATACATAAACAGTCTGGGTAGCGGTTATTTGATACCGTACAAGATTTAAATATATAATAAATTTTATTTTTAATATCCAAATCCATTTACAACTATTCGTACTCTTAATAAATGAGACAGAACCTATCGTATACGCTAAAAATCCAATCCATTTCTATCACTAATTTTAATAAGCACCATTATTCATGTCTGATCGGATCGTAAGCACATATACACATGCTGCACACTGCGCACTATTTTTTATTTTTTGTTTTTTTTTAAGTAATTATTCGCTTATATTTAACTTGAATTCTTATATAATTGGCACAGTATCATTTTACATATAAACTTGCTCTTTTAAAATTTGCCACTTATTGATTCATGCTTTATTATACTTATGAATACGGACTTAGAAAAAGGTGTAGTCCCAAACCCAAAATTTAAAGATAATTTTTTAAACAGAAAAATTACAGTGAAAGAAAATTAAAAGTCGTAATTGATGGGCAATAGATTTAGGACTTCCTTTTGAATCTGTAAAGGCGAAAACCATGATGGGTCCTCAAACTATTACAATTTTTTACATTTCCGCGAGAATATCGCCACATATAGCTTAATTCCTCAAAATTTAATTCAGTGCAATATTGTATATGATGTGCATTAATTTGGACCGTTTATATCAGGATTCACTCTTGATCTAGCGGTCCATATTTGTGCGTATTGTATATATTACCGCATGGAATTATATCCTCTAACTAGCCAAACACATATTTAGCCGCATATATTAATGGACCGTTAATGAAAAATTGAGAATTATCTCATGTTGAAGTACAAGAATTTGATTACAAAGTTTTGTAGTAAATGTGTTAAATGTAGAAAATTTTAGTACTTAATGATGAATTTTGCCGTCTTTAAATGACTTATGCCAATTAATGATGCTATCATATAAGCTTCACCTAACCCACTGGCCTAACTTCGTCCCAAAAGGCATTTCATATTTCCAAATATCTAAAATGTCCCATTCATGTCCTTTTCATACATGGTAAAAGGATTGAGTCCGACGGATTCGAATTTTTTGGGCCATCATCTTTTTGCGTTATTTTTAGTTTGTAACTTTATTTTTCTTATGGACTTAGATTGAATTTTGGATCACAATTAAAATTAAAAATCGCATTGAACTCAAAGTTAAATCAAATCGAAAATAATTTAATATATTCAGTTAGATTTTAAAATATAAATTCAGTTATATTGATATACTTTTCAATAATTAAAAACTGATAAAATTAAACTAAACAGATAAAATCAAACTAATCGAACTGTTAATAAAATTATGTTATTTTGATTCTAAAACTTGGAAGCTAACCACGATAGAGATAAAGAGGGACAAATGTCAAGCGATTAGAAATTTGAGTTTTTAAGCAGCAGGATAAGATGATGAGCAATAAAAAAAAGAACAAAAAGTTGAGAGATTAGAAATTTTAAATTATGGTATTTTATTAAAATATTTGTATATATACATACTAACCAAAAATGATTTCGTGTTGAACTTTGATCAATTTCCGTTTGATTTTTTTTTGTTTTTTTTTTATTTACTACATAGAATTTAAACAATTAGATATTTATTTTTTCCTTCAAATAAATTTAATTTTTATATAAAAAATAGGATGAAAATATTAATAAAACGGTATATTATATATATATATATATATATATATATATATATATATATATTAAATAATAATTTATAAATAAATATGAAAAAATAAAATTTAATTGAAAATTTGGGTCATGGGTTCGGATAGGATAAGATCGAATTTTAGGTATTTTCGAGTTTGGATGGAGTTCAATTTTAAATTTTTTAAGTCATTCAAATTTTCATTGAGTTCAATTTTAAGCTATATTTTTCAAACGGATTAAGATCAAATTTTCAAATCGGATAAAAAATTGGCAAATCTAGTTCTTTTCCAATACAATTCTAGCGGGATTGTGTTGCTATCTTCGGCCACCACAAGCTCATCAATCATCACTTGCGTTTCCACTACGTAGTTCACTCCCTCTTTTTCTCTTTTCTTATTACTATTTTTTGATATTCCATTATTCGCATAATTCTAAATCACTTTTTGTACACACATATTATTATGGTTAAAGAATTAAAATTTTCTTATAACTTTCGCCCATTATACACATTCTAAATATAAAATAAATAATTAAATATAATTAAAATTATAAAAATTAAAACTAATAATATAGTAGGAAAAATATAATTACAATTAATAGTAGGGGTGAGCAAATTTCGGTTTAAATCGAAAAACCGAACCAAACTGACCGATTTTTTTAATTTGGCTCGGTTTTTCTGTTCGGTTTCAAAAATACATCAATTTCGGTTATTTCGGTTCGGTTTTAAAAGGTAAAAATCGAAAAAAATGAACCGACCGAATAATTATTAATATATGTTATTTTTTTCAATTTTTACAAAAATAAACTTTATTTTTGTATTTTTTAATTCAATTTAAAGGTCTTGAATTCAATTAAATATATGTACATTTTTTAATTTGAATGTTTTTATTTTAGTTTTATAATTTTTAACTTTGCATAATTTTTAGACGATTTTTTAATTATAATTTTGAAATTTCGATTTTGTCGGTTAACCGAACCGAACCGACTGAAAATATCGGTTTGGTTGAGTTCGGTTATTATATGATTTCGGTTTGATTTATTATAATCCTAATAAATTGATTTTCGGTTATTTTGGTTCGGTTATTGAACTGAACCGACCATTGCTCACCCCTAATTAATAGAATAAAATTAAATAAAGGTATAATAGATAATTTTACATATTAACCATAATATATAAAAAGAGAAATTGAACTATACTTTGAGATGGATTAAAATGGAAAAATGGATTAAAAATTATTTAACGGATGAAGTATAAGGATATTTTGAACTTCAATGCTGATATACCTCATTTTTACACACTATATAAAGAAGAATGATTTCTTATTATTGTTGGCTCAAGGCCACATCTTAATTTTGATGATAATCAAACTTTAAATAAATTCATTGTGAATTTTTCTCTAAATAATTTCTGCAGGAACTTTTTTACATATTTTCTGATGCAAAATATCAATATTCTGAAAATCAAGATATATCAAGCATGGATTTAAGAAGATAAATTGGTGAGATGCCTTAGTTAGTTAGGAATTAGGATGCTAAATTGTAAAATCAAATTGAGGTAAATCATTTTCATTCATACATGCATTTTATAGATTGAAAGTTGCATAAAAATATTTTTAAGTCAGAAAATGAGTTTTGAGTTAAATTGGTTTTCGTCAGAAAATGATTTTTTAGAAAATGAATTTCTGTTTGTTTCAATTTTCTAAATGAATTTCTAAACAGTAATAGATTTCTGGACAAAATCTAACTTTACTACAGGACAACAATAGCGGCAAGTTTTAGTCTGTTTTTCCTGTTTTGCCCTCCAACGGCTAGTTTATGTTTCAAATACCTAGAACTGAATTTTTGAGTATAAATACATGTTGTTTCACCTATTAGAAGCTTAGAAAAAATTGGAAAAAAGTTTCTGTCTCTTAAGAGAAAAACTTAACTTTGTTCATCTCACTTTCCACACCTTTTGCACTTCGTTCTTTACATATTCTCCTCAATTTGATTATAGTTTTGTTGTAATTATTTGTGAGGTAATTTATTTTGTAAAAGATTGTGAGTTGGGTTGGTTAGAACCTAGGAGAAAAATTTTACTAAGTGTTTTCTATCTTTTACTTTGAAAAAACAATTGTGGGTAGATATACATATCTAGAATTGTATATTGGGTTTAACTCTTGCCCTTTAAAGTGAAGAGTAGAGAGAAAATCTCAAGAAGTGAATCTTGAGGAGTGGATGTAGGCAAGTTAGTCGAACCACTATAAATTTTGTGTGTTTGCTTTTCTGCTCCCTTTTTTTTAAACTCTTTTTTTCTACTACTCTGTTTTGTTATTCTGGAATTTTGGGTTTTTAAAATTGTCCTTAAAACAATTCTTAAAATATTCACAACAAATTTTACACTCGCATTTTTCAGAATTATTTTTGAGATTTTGATTGAAAAAGAACTTGCAAAAATTTGAACATTATTTACATTGTATTTTTGTATTCATAGTCAAAATTCTGCATTTCTATACATTTTTATTTCATTAGAAAATAGCCAGAAAAGTTTGAGATACTCAATTCACCCCCTCCCCCCTCTTGTGTGTCTTTAGGACCTACATTTGGTATCGGAACGGTACTCATTTTCCTAAGGCTTAACCTCCTTTAGTGATTTTAAAGATGGCTGATACTCCAATAGCTACTCATTTTAAATAAGGACATTCTGTTCATCATCCTCTAATGTTCAATGGTAAAAATTATCCCTTCTGAAAAGTTGTTATGAGGGACTTTATTCAATCGCAAGATACGGATTGTTGGGATATCATTGAAGATGGATATGAGCCTCCGCGAAAGCAATCAACTGAAGAAGGAGCTTTCGTCATTGCTACTATGCTGAAAACTAGAAAAGAATTTTTTGAAGCAGAAAAGAAGCAAGTGTGGTTGAATTCTAAAGCTATGAATATTTTGTTTTGTTCATTGCAAACTAATGAGTTCAACAGAGTCTCTGGATGTGATACTGTTAAAGAAATATGGGACAAGCTATAAGTAACTTATGAAAGTACGAATCAAGTTAAAGATATTAGACTTCATGTTGTAGATTATGAAAGATTCAAAATGAAACCAGAAGAGTCAATTTCTGAGGTAATCAATAGGTATGTAAAACTAACTAATGAAATTAAAACTCTTAGTAAGAAACTTGATGAGCATGATAAAATTACAAAACTTGTTAGAGGTCTTACTCCTAGGTGGGAAGCAAATCTTCAATTCTGTTATATAAGGATCTTAGTACTCTTAATTTTGATAATGTTTATGGATCTCTCATTTCACATGAACTTTATATTAAGTCTCAAGATGCAGAAAAAGAAAAAGACAGGAAATTGAAAGCTATTGCTCTCAAAGCAGAATTTGGAAGTGATTATTCTACAGGTGATGATGAAATGGCATTGATCACTAAGAAATTTAGAAAACTGTACAGAAAAGGAAAGAAGTCCTATAAAAAATAACATCAGAAATTTTCTCATCACAAGGCAGAAAATTCCTCAAAATCTGCTGGAAATGTTATCTGCTACGAATGCAACAAACCTAGTCATATCAAATCCAAATGTCCAAATTTAAAAAAAAAGGAGAAAAGATTCAAAAAGAAGGTTATGAAAGCTACATGGACTCATACTGAAGAATCAAGCACAAGTGAACCAGAATCTGTAAATCCTGATGACATTGGTCTGATGGCAATTTCTAATCGTGAGGAGCAGAATTCTACTTCTGATATAAAGTAAAAAGCTTCAGTTGATGACTCAGAAAAATCTAAGGTAATTGATTTTGACTTAAATTCTGATTCAAATGAGAATGGTGATGAGTATGAAAAAATGATTGAATGTTTTGAAAAATTACATCATAAATATTGCATGCTTAAAAAGACGCATATTGAGATGAAAAAGAATTTTGATGCATTAAATTTGGAATATGAAAATGTTAAGCAATCAGAAATTAAGTTGAAAAATAATTATTCTGATTTGGAAAGAAAGTATATATCTTTACAACAAAAATGCAATGTTAAAGGAAAACAGATTTGTGTTTGTAATGATAATGCTGTTGTAACACCCCGATACCCCCATCGAAAGGATACCGGAGCGCCACACACACAAACAAACATACATATATAAAAACGAAGACAATAGCGGAAGCAATAAATACAATATAACAATAATATCATATAATAAAATAATTGTTATAATACAAACATATCTTTATACAATAATTACAATATCTAACACAAAAATTTATGTACAAAGCTGATACCTGACTATACAAAATACTGGATCACAACAAAAAGAAAATCACTTTAACTTCTAGTGGCCGACCTGCAGATGTCCGACTCCGAGAACGAACCTGCCGCCTACACGGGAAAAACACCCGTGCTAAGCGATAGCGCTTAGTGGGGAGGAACAGAAACACATACATATAATAACATTCTTCACAAAAACGCATAATGAGCATGAGAAGTTCATATGCATAATATACCATAATCACTTCGATAACCAATCAAATACCAACATAAAACGTATTCACTACATCAAACCATTATCAGAGATTACGAACAAGGGCAGATCACTACTATTAGAAATTTCAAGTACATACACACATATTGATATTCCAAGCTCCATAATACCCACAATACACTAGCCTAAATTTACATGGGTGGTGGATACGGGTACAATGGATACTGCGAGCAGTATCAAATATTAGAGACCGAAACCTCAAAACATTTTAAAACTTTTAGATACCCGAAGGTATCAAACACTAGACCCAAACGAGGTCAAACACTAGCAGCTGCAATCACTAGCCCTTTATAACCATGCTTATCTATCAACTACTATGACCATTTAGGCTCATACTTATAACACTAGGTCTATGAACAGAATTCAAAACAACTTAGCAATAAATAACTCAAATCAAGATATATATACAACAAATTAAATTTCTTATTTAGGCTTTACATATAACATATTCAAAGAAAGTTATACACAAATTATACATTATCATGCATACAGATCACCTTTACACGGCGGTCAGGCCAAGCCATACCGCCGTGTGACATCTACACGGTGGTAAGAAAAAAAAACATACCACCATGTGAACGACACTACACATAAACCAACCTGGCAGAATCACTTTACATGGCGGTCAGGAAAATCCTTACCGCCGTGTAAACCGACACTGTAAAAATTCATTGTCCAGAATCATTTTACACGGGGGTAAGACATAGTCTTACCGCCGTGTAAACTGATCAGCTACAAAATCACTGTCCAGAAGCACTTTACACGGCAGTAAGGATTACCCTTACCACCGTGTGAAGTCACGGACCAATAAATTTCAATGATTTTGGCACGATCACACGACGGTCAGGAAATTCATACCACCGTGTGGTACCCAAAACACACAAAATTCAGCTATGTTTTAGGTGTTCAAGAACAACCCAAAACCACACCAATAACACACACACTTCAAAATCTAAAACAACTCAACATATGCCTATAATCAATTAACTAAACCCCTATTTAGCAAAAACCCATAACTCAATCTAACACTAACATGCCATAATAATTCCAAAGCATATAAACATAAACAAAACTAAGACTCCCAAACCTCAAAATTGCAGCTCTAAAATAATCCTCTTCAAGATCCCACCTTCTCTTTGCCATTGCTCTTCCTCTTATCTTCCGATTCTTGCAATCAAACCAACCAAAACCACCTGAATCAAAAACCCATAACTCAAAACTCAAATCAAAATCGAAGAAAAGAAGAAGAAACCCTTTAAACCAACTTACCTCTTCAAGACCAACTCTTAATCTCAAGAAACCCAAGCTCAAACCTTGAAGATCAACCAAGAAGAGAAGAAGGAGAGAGAAATGAAATGAAGAAGAGGAAAGGAAGAGGCTCACGCAGGAAGAGAGAGCAACGGGAAGCCAAGCAAAATCTGCTTTCCCTCTCTCTTCCTTTCACTTCCTCATTTAATTCTCCCCAACTACTCTTACCATATGTCAATCTCCAATTGGTCCAACTTATAAAATCCTTGGCTTTTATCACTTTGATCCTTGTCCAAGTACCAATCACTCACTTAATCAATTTATTTCTTTTAATACTTTAATTCCTTTTCAATTTAGTCCTTAATTAATTTAATTCTTACTTGTCCAAATACAATTATACCCTTTTTAACACAACAAACTTGTAATTTCTACTAGGGTCCACTTTGGGATGTTACAGTTGTTGAAAATCTGAATATAAAATCTATTCATGCAAGTACATTAAAGAGTTATCATAAGAAAAATTACACCTAGAAAAAGGCTGATAAAGTTATATTTTGTGGCAAAATGGCAATTAATTCTTCTGCTATGTGTTTTTATTGCTATAGAAAAGAACATATATCAAAATTCTGTTATTATAAGAAGAATATTAATTTTGTTCAACATAAATAGGTAATTAAAAATTCTGGAATTGTTGTTACTAACCGTGGTAGACCCAAGAAGAATTGGGTACCTAAAAATATTTGTATTGATTGTAGGTTTGCCTAACGAGCGCGAAAACAGAAAAGTAGTATATGGACAGTGGCTGCTCTAGGCATGTGATGTGGGACAGAACTAAGTTTTCTAAGTAAAATCTGAAGGTGGTTCTATCAGCTTTGGTGATAATAGAAAAGGAAAAAATATTGGTATTGGATCTATTAGCTCTAATCCAGTTATTGAAGATATCTCTCTTGTTAAAGGCTTGAAATACAATTTATTAAGTATAAGTCAACTTTGTAACAAGAAGAGAAGAGTAATTTTTGAAATAGATCACTGTAGAGTTGAAGATGTTGAAACAGGAAAATCTGTTCTAAAGGTTCAAAGATATGAAAATATTTATTTAGTTAGCTTAGAAGATATCAAGAAAAGTGAGGCTAAATGTCTTATTTCAAAAGAAGATCTAAGTATTTTATGGCATAGAAAATTAGGTCATGCTAACTTTCATGCAATAAAAAAGCTGATCAGAAAAGATTTAGTGAATGGAATGCCAAAAATGAAGATTGATAAAGATCATGTGTGCAAAGCGTGTCAACTTGAAAAGCAAACTAGAAATTCCCATAAATCTAAAAGTGGTGTTTCCACCAAGAAGGCTTTAAAGCTTCTTCATGTGGATTTATTTGGTCCAATAAATCCTTCAAGTATTGGTGGAAAATCTTATGTGTTAAATGTGGTGGATAACTATACTAAATACACTAGGGTATTATTTCTTGCTCATAAGGATGATGCGTTTGATGCATTTAAGAAATTAAGTAAAAAGATTCAAAATGAAAAGGTATACAAGATCACAAGTATAAGAAGTGATCATGGTGGAGAGTTTGAGAATAAGAAATTTGAAGAATTCTGTAACAATTCTGGAATTAATAACACCTTCTCTGCTCCAAGGACACCTCAGTAGAATGGTGTAGTAGAAAGGAAGAATAGAACTCTTCTATAAATGGCCAGAACAATGTTGAACGAAAACAATTTACCTAAGTATTTTTTGGCTGAGGCGATTAACACTGCATGCTATATTCTAAACAGAATTCTAATCAGATTAGTGTTAGAAAATGCTCCATATGAACTTTGGAAGGGCAGAAAACCCAATATCAGCTACATTCAACCTTTTGGCTGTAAGTGTTTCATTTTTAATGATAAGAATAACTTAGTTAAATTTGATGCAAAATCTGATGAAGGTATATTCTTAGGATATTACTTAAATTTTAAAGCATATAAAGTCTTTAATAGAAGAACACTTAAAGTATAGGAGTTAATAAATGTTAAATTTGATTTTACTAACGTAAATTCTGGAGAAAGGAGTTTTCTGATGATGAAACAGGTTTTAAGAAAGAAAAAGATAAAGATCAACAAAATGCTGAAATAGAGAAGTCACCAGGTCAACAGCTAGATCCGGATGACAGAATTTTGGAACAATCTTGTGACACAGAAAATGAGTCAGATGTTCAGACAAGTAATGTATCAGAAAATCAGATGGAACAACAATTTGATCAACTAACAGAATTGCTGAAAGATTGGAGATTTCACAAGTATTACCCGAAAGATAATATATTAACTGATCCTTCTCAGAAAATGATGACAAGGAGAGCCATGCGTGAATATTGTGGTAATGTTGCCTTTGTCTCTCAACTTGAACCTAAAAATTATACTGATGCTCAAAATGATGAAAATTAGATTTTTGCTATGCAAGAAGAGTTGTCAGTTTGAAAGAAACAAAGTTTGGAATTTGGTTCCTAAACCCTCAAACTGTTCTATTATTGGAACAAAATGGGTGTTTAGAAATAAGTTAGATGAGTAAGATAATGTTGTCAGAAATAAGGCCAGATTAGTGGCTCAAGGCTACAATCAAGAGGAAGGTATAGATTTCGTTGAAACTTTTGCACCTGTTACTAGACTAGAAGCAATTAGAGTTTTATGTGCATTTGCATGTTTCAAAAATTTCAGATTATATCAAATGGATGTTAAAAGTGTTTTTCTAAATGGTTTATTAAATAAGGAAGTTTATGTTGAACAACTTCCAGGTTTCGAAAATTCTGAATATCCAGATTTTGTTTACAAACTTAAAAAAGCTTTATACTGTTTGAAACAAGCTCTTAGAGCTTGGTATGAAAGATTAAGTTATTTTTTGCTTGCTCGTGGTTTTAACAGAGGAAAAGTAGACACTACTCTTTTTATAAAGCATAAATCATCTCATATTCTAATTGTTCAAATATATATTGATGATATTGTTTTTGGATCTACTAACATTTCCTTATGTAAAGAATTTGAAGCTATTATGAAAAAAGAATTCGAAATGAGAATGATAGGTGAGTTAACGTTCTTTTTGGGACTCCAAATTAAGAAATGTGTAAATGGTATTTTCATAAATCAAGCGAAGTGCACAAAGGAATTGTTGAAAAAATTCAAGATGTCTAATGCAAAATCTGCTAGCACTCCCATGAACTCAATTATAAAATTAACAAAGATGAAAAGGGCAGAAATGTTGAAGAAAAGTTATATAGAGGCATGATCGGGTTGCTGCTATACTTAACAGCAAGTAGACCAGATATTCATTTCAGTGTATATCTATGAGCGCGTTTTCAATTAGCTCCAAAGGAATCACACCTAGGCATGATCGGGTTGCTGCTATACTTAACAGCAAGTAGACCAGATATTCATTTCAGTGTATATCTATGAGCGCGTTTTCAATTAGCTTCAAAGGAATCACACCTGTCTGCAGTTAAAAGAATTCCGAGATATCTTCATGGAACTCAGGAATTGGGACTTTGATATCCAAAGAACACATCTTTTGATCTTATTGGATATTCAAATGTTGATTATGATGGTTATAGAATTGACAGAAAAAGTACTTCAGGTGCTTGTCATTTTTTAGGAAATTCACTTTTCACGTGGTCAAGCAGAAAACAAAATTTTGTGGCTGTAGACACCGGGTCCCGAGACGGTCCAAGATCAAGATTACCCGATGATGAAAACAAAAGACCGATTTTCGGCGAGAAAGTGAGAATCGATTGTTTCCTTATCAAAATTATGTTTTTTAGAAAAATAATTAAAAATATATATTTTAGAAATTAAAAATTAAAATAGGGTAGAAAATATTAATTCTGTGTCCTTGAGGCTTTTATAAAAAAAAAAAAAATTGCGAGTGCCACCTGCGGCAGCGCGAGGAGGCACCCACACGGCAGGCCGCACCAGCGCGCAGGGCCGCCCGCGCGGCCGCACGCCCCCTTGCACGCGCGGGCAGCAGGGGCGACGAGCTCGCCCCTGCGGGCGCGCACCCACTTGGGTGCACGCTGTTCCCCCCTTCACGCGGCCACTTTTGGCCGCGGTCTCCGCTGCCTTTTCTGTCTTTTTTTTTTCCTTTTTTTCCAGTCTGATTTTTTCAATTTTTCACATTTTTATGCAATTTTGGGTTAACCAAAAAGGAAAGCCCTTTTGTTCTCTTCCTATTTTTGTCCAAGGCAAAAATTAAAGGGGGCTTTGGTTCTTCATTTGAGAGGACGACAATCTTTATTCAAAAAAAGAATTTGAGTTTTCTCTCCAGCTTTTTCTCTCCAGCAAAGGTTTTCTTCTTCAAAAAATTCTTAAGTTTTTTTTTTTTTTCCCAAGGTTTAATTTATTTATTTTTCTTCAAAAATATAATCCATTTCTTGGATGATTTGACATTGAAAATTAATTTCTTTTACTCAATCATCCACCAAAAATATTTTTATCAAAATATCAATTTTTACATTTTCTTCAAATATCCATCACCACAAATTCGACAAGAAAAATAAATCGAGACACCGTTTCTCCGATATATAAAATTCTGAGACTAAACATTTTTGGACTCGTTCTTATTTATTTATTTTATATTATTTATTGTTGTTAATATTATTTTTGCTATTATCATCATGTCTATCATTTATTTTTAGCATTTTAGGGTGGTTAATATTATTGTTGATATATCATTTGTTTGTTTTGGTTTGATTTTTTTGTGACTCCCATTGGCTTCTTCTTCTCTATTATCATTATTATTATTATTTTTATTATTACTATTTAATTTATTTGTTATTAGCATCATTATGCTATGTCTACTCACCTCATATTGTTAGTATTATTATCACCACTCTTATTTGATCTATTTATTATTAATATTATTATACCGTGTTTTATATTATTAGTATTATTATTACGGCTATTATTTGTTTATTATTATTAGTGTTATATCATGGTATTTATTCATTATGCTGTGACTATTATTATTATTATTATTATTATTATTATTATTATTATTATCTTATTATTGTTATTATTATTATCATTATTATTATTATTATTATCATCATTAATATTATTTTTGTTGTGTTGCATCATCATTATTATTATTGTTATCATTATTTATCATTGTGCCCAATATTCATTTTATCTTAATTTGATTAATTTTTTAGAATTGTTACTAACATCTTTAATATTATTTTCCTGTCTGAAATTTAAATTTTAATCGGGTTATGTGAGAGTTCCCGTGACTCCCCGGATGGGTCGCGATATGCGGACCAACACTTCGGTTTGGTGAGACCTTTTTCAACCCTCTTTCTATATGTTTTGTGTTTATTTGCAAATATTTATTTATGCACGCGTGGGATAAAAAATTACAAAAATATTTCTATAATTAAATTGAAATTTTTACTAACAAAATCGGGACCAATGTTCCTTATTTTAGCCCAACAATAAAAATATCATAATTAAAACGAAAAGTCAATTTTCTTCAAAAATGGGATCACTCATCCTCGTTTTCATCAAACAACCAAAGCGACTCTTCGAACTCTCTTTAAATAAACGCGAAGGAACCAATGTTCCTAAATTTCAAACAAATGCAAAGGAACCAATGTTCCTAAAATTAATGAATGTCCCGATTTATGTATGTCTTTTTTTAATATTTGATTTTGTTTGATTATTTTTAAATTTATGTTCATCTCCTTTTGGGCCCTTGTAAATTAATTTTGGGGCAATGTTATTTAGTTTTAGGGATTGTATTCCGTCCTCGCCTAGATTTTAATTTTCTTTCATTGAGGTTGTATTCCGCCCCTATTTTCCTTGTAATTGTGTGCTTGTGTGTTTATCGATTTCATTTACCACTTTTTCTTTATCGCTTTATTTATCGATTTCCTTTTTATTGCTTTTGAATGTTTTTAATGCGCCTTTAATTTAAATGCATTGATCGTGTGAGAAGAGAGGTAAAATTTTAAGAAATTAAAGACTCATTTATAATTGACCAAAGCATGAATAAGAGGGGAGTTCCGAACACCAATCTCTGGTCTTGACCAATAAGAGGTTAGAGACCTTTCCCAATTCCTTGTGAATTGGGTGACGAATCCATGATACCTCAAAGGTGCCCAAAGGTGCCATGAGGCTAGATCTTCCTTTCCAATTTTCTATTGGGAATGGAGCATCCAAGATGTCTCATGACGCTCATAATCAAAAGACGCGAATCGATCCCTCGAATCCTAAAGCGGATTCATAGCGAGGGCCCTTCCTGGGTTCCGGCGCGCATCACAGTGGCATTATCTATAGCAAAGATAGAATATATAGCAGCTGGTGGATGTGTAGCTCAAATTCTATGGATCAGACAGCAATTGAAGAATTATGGGATAGAATTTGACAATATTCCAATATTCTGTGATAATACAAGTGCTATAAATTTTACCAAGAATCCTATTCTGCACTCAAGAACAAAGCACATTGAAATTAGGGATCACTTCATTCGAGTTCATGTGCAAAGGGGAGATATTTTGCTAGAGCTTATTCCTACTAAGAATCAGATAGCTGATATCTTCACCAAGCCTCTTAAAGAAGATAAATTTTGTCAACTAAGAAGAAAGCTAGGAATGGGTACATCAGAAATTTAATTTTCTGTTGAGGTACGTTTTCTAACTAAATTCTGATAAGAAAATTTGCTAGTTAATTTCGAAATTTGTGTAAAAATCTGTAATTTAATTTTTTTTTATCTGACATGCTATTAAATTGATGTGATGATTGAGTGTTTCAGCTAATAAAATATGTTTGATTTATCATTTATGTCTCCAGTATTTATTTGTGTGCATTTTAAAATTCATAGGGATAATATTGTCTTTTTATTGACTTTTCATCTTCCTACCTTTTAATAAAATCAAAAATGTAGTTTCCTAACGTGTGATAATTATGCAGATTTAAAATCAAATTAATTATCTTTTATCTTTTACTTTAAGTTTTGAATTTATAGTGTGTTTATGAAAAATTGGGAATATTTGTGTTTTGAATTTAAATGAGCAATTATCTTGTTGGGAAGGGGCATTTACTTTTTGTGTTTTGCCTTTTCCAAAGTCTTTTCAAGTACCTTTTAATTTAATGCAAAGCCATTTTTACACTCATTCTTTTAAACTTCATTTTCAAACTTTGTTTGAAAGTGTTTTTACTTTCTCATATTCATCATCTCGTCACTTTCATTTCAACTTTGTAAAACCAATTTCTTTCATATTCATTTGCTAATATTGAACACAAAAACATGGCAATTTTTATCCGAACCCATTTCTTTCACACCTAAATCCAAGAAAAGCAACCCATGAAAACCAAACCCAAACCCAAATCGAAACCATTGCCCAAAATAAAATCTGTAATAATTTCTCCGGAAACCATCAAATGGGCTGCTCAAATGCGAAATTAGTTTCGTGGATTGAATCCGAAGGAAGGAAATCATTGTTGGCATATACAGGCAACGTAATTATACCCAAATTTCGTAAAAACATTTTATGGGTTTTTAGGTAATATCACGGAAATTAGCTTTATCGTTCGAATTCGAAAAAGAGATTTCAAGTCACTCCGAGTATGCTCTCTTAAGGTATTCTCTATTATATTTTAGTGATTTTGTTATTGGGTTTGCCTTGAGAATATTTTTTGATTGAATATTATTGTGCTAAAATGGTTGTTTACCTCATCCCTTTTGCTGATGACAAAAAGGGGGAGAAAAAGATTGATATGTTGTTGATTTGTTGATTGATTTTTATTAAACATCAAAAATTGGAAAATTGGGATATGTTGACTTATTGGCTAAATATATGTGATATATATATTGAGCTGATATATGTGATATTTTGGATTGAATTTTATTGAAGAAAAATTGGGATATGTTGAGTTAATATTTTGATTGAAAAATAAGTTGATACATTGATTTGAATCTTATTAAAAAAAATTGAAATATTGAAAATATTAATTCAATTGCATATGTGATATGTTGGAAATACGTGATATGTTTTATGATATTATTTTTGCAGATTTGATAGTGAAATTTTATTGGATTATTAATAATGCTTACATGATATCTGCTATGCTGTTTACAAGAGAATTTATATTTTTCTTATATTTTTATCTTGCTGTAAATACCCCCATGCAAATATTCAGGGGGAGTTTTTTAGACTAACCTAGATAGATTTCTAAGTGGAGTTTATTAAGGTTTTATCATCGTCAAAAAGGGGGAGATTGTTTGCTCAAGGCCACATCCTAATTTTAATGATAATCAAACATTAAATAAACTCTATTGTGAATTCTGCTCTGAGTAATTTCGGCAGGAACTTTTCTACATATTTTCTGATGCAAAATATCAATATTCTGAATATCAAGATATATCAAGCATGGACTTAAGAAGACAAATTGGTGAGATGCCTTAGTTAGTTAGGAATTAGGATGCTAAATTGTAAAATCAAATTGAGGCAAATCATTTCCATTCATACATGCATTTTATAGATTGAAAGTTGCATAAAAATATTTTTAAATTAGAAAATGAGTTTTGAGCTAAATTGGTTTTCGTCGGAAAGTGATTCTTTAGAAAATGAATTTCTAAATAGTATTAGATTTCTGGACAAAATCTAACTTCACTAAAGGACAAAAATAACGGATAGTTTTAGTCTGTTGTCCCTGTTTTGCCTTCCAACAGGTAGAAACGTCTAGTTTATATTTCAAACACTTAGAACTAAATTTTTGACTATAAATATATGTTGTTTCACCTATTAGAAGGTTAGACAAAATTAGAAAAGAATTTTTGTCTCTTAAAAGAAAAGCTTAACTTTGTTCATTTCACTTTTCACATCTTTTGCACTTCATTCTTTACATATTCTTCTCAATTTGATTATAACTTTTGTTGTAATTGTTTGTGAGAAAATTTATTTTGTAAAAGATTGTGAGTTGGGTTGGCTAGAACCTAAGAGAAAAATTCTAGTAAGTATTTTCTATCTTTTACTTTGGAAAAAGATTGTGGGTAGATATACATATCTAGGGTTGTAAATTGGCTTTGACTCTTGTTCTTAAAAGAGCTAAGAGTGGAGAGAAAAAATCAAGAAGTGAATCTTGAGAAGTGGATGTAGGCAAGTTGGCCGAACCACTATAAATTTTGTGTGTTTGCTTTTCTGCTCCCCTTTTCTTAAAATCTATTTTTCTACTACTCTATTTTGATATTCCGAAATTTTGGGTTTTCAAAATTGTCCTTAAAATAAATTTTGAGATATTCACAATAAATTTTATACTCACACTTTTCAGAATTATTTTTGAGATTTTGATTGAAAAAAAACTTGCAAAAATCTGAACATTATTTGCATTGCATTTTTGTGTTAATAGTCAGAATTCTGCATTTTCATACATTTATGTTCCATTAGAAAAATAGCCAAAAAAGTTTGAGACACTCAATTCACCACCCTTTTGTGTGTTTTTGGGACCTACGATTATTGTATTAAAAAACTTATATATATAATAGAACTAACTAAATCCAAATTTATGGATTTGAGCAAATCGAACTAGCTAAATGGATATATGAAATACAACTAACGAACGTTACAAATAATAATTATAATACATGAATTAGTAATTAATCTAGACGTTACAAGACATTAATGCCTAACTATTAAATACATACAAGTTTTATATAAATTTCTATCTTATTCTTTATACTTTTCAGATTTCTTCCATTGATTTCTTATTTAAAAAATATAACTTAACCGTCGGAGTATCCTTAGAACTCCACTGGTCCTTTGTTTTTATTGCAATTATCTAGTATCGCATCCAATTTTCTGAAACATTATATATATATATATATATATATATATATATATATATATATATATATATATATATCTAAACCTACCAAATCTAAATCTATGTTAGTCTTGATGGAGTTTGGATACTCCCATGACTCCCGATACGGATCCGAATGCATATCTATATGGGAATTACACAGGTATGGAAAATGTTCCATATTAGGTCATTTAATTAAGGATTTGTCCCTTAATTAAATGGATTAAATAAGAGAATTTATATATTAATTACTTAATTAATAGTTGTAACTGCCCATTTAATTCCCATTAATTTTGTAACTGCCATTTTCTATTAATTATCTTAATTAATAGCCCTCCTAATTACGAGCATAGGGCTCTCTATAAATAGGGGTAAGGTAAAAATAAGAAATAAGAAGAAAAAGTTCTTATACTGAAACTCTGTTAAATTCTCTCCTCGCTTGCTTTCACTGCAAGGGGCTTTTAGACTGTGGTTTAGTTGCCGTTATCCCGCTCGTAGATATCAGCCCGACTAGTGACCCCAGAAGGGATCCTCGTAATCGTTTTCGCCAAAATATCTGCGCTACAAGAGGTAGGTAGCATATAACTCGATTATGTTACCTCCAAATATGCATATGGCATGTTATTTTCCCTTCATTGGTATCAGAGCCAATTTTTTGCGTCCTGGCATTTGGGTAAAATTGAATCTAAAATTTTATGTGTAAAATTGGTAGATCTAGGATGCATGAATACAATATATTTTTTTGCGTTAAAATATATATTTAGATATATCTTTTGGATTTAAAATCGTGTATGTGTACATTGAAATTCAAGGGGATGAACATGGGTGTTCAAAATGCTATACTAAAAATTGGGATTTATAATTTTTGACCATACTATTGAAATCACAGATCCCGAAAACCCCCCACCGGCAGATATCCGGAGCCCTGAATCTGTCGGGAAAGCGGTACATGGCTTGCACGCGCCGCCAGACATTGGGCACGTGGCTCACTGTGGTTGTGACATGTGGCAGGACAAGTGGGAGACACGCGTGGGCACGTCATCCCTCCCTCTTGCGGTACGTGTGGGCGCGTGTGGCCTTCTCCGACCACCAAATTAGCTCTAATTTTTTATAGAACCATTTTTTAAAATATTTCTGATTTTTTGGTTATTTTTTCAAAATTTTTTGATGATCAGAAAATAAATTCTTATTTTTAAATTATTAAAAATATTATAAAATTATGAAAAATGTGTTTTCTGCCTTTAATTAATTTTGAGAAATATTTTTTTTGAAAAATTTTGAGGATATGTCCTTATTATTGATTGAAATGTGTTTCAATCATATATGGTTATATATGAGTGTATTAACTACATTTATTTTTGTGATGTGTTACAGAAATGGTGATGATGAGGACTCCTGTGGTTCTTCGCACTCCATTTGGGATTGCTTTAAGAAATGTAAAAGTACATTTAGTAAGCAACATAAGAATTCGAAAGAAGATCCGAGCTGATGACATTGATGCAATAGTGCATCACATAATGTTTATGCATGAAGAAATGTAGGAGTGCATTTGGTTAGGTGGTTTATGTATGGGAAAGGATGATAGAGTCCTGATTAAGGCATTGGTTGACTCATTTGTATATCATTCAGAACTCAGGGAGTTATTGGAAACTACTTCGTACATTGGAGATAGAATTTATAGAAAATCTATCATCCACTTTTTGGCTAGAGTTTTCAAAAGAGGAGTGTTGAGGAGCAACACCACATCTGTGATGAAATTGAGAAGTGGACGTAGTGTGCATCGTCTATAACTTTATCAACAAACTTATGAGTTACCTGATGAATTGATGAAGATGGTTAAAGAATCAGTCCCAGTGCCAAGAAAGATTTTACGAAAATCTAGACTTTTAGATTAGTTGACATGAGTGTCAATTTTGGTTAGCGTTTAATTTTATTTAATAGGATTTATGTTTTCTATTGTTATTTGACATGAGTGTCTTATTTTGAGTTATTGGATTTTATTTATTGGATGACTAAATATGTTTATTTATTATGATGGCATTTAACTTTATAATAAATGTGTTTATTTTATTGTTAATTGCCTTACAATATTTTATGAGTAAAATAATTGTATATTTATTGAGTAGAGGCTTAATAAATTTAAACCAATATTATTCCCCTCTTAAGTTTGAGAATTTAATAATCCAATAATTCAGATTTTCTATACATGAAATTTTGACTTGTAAGGTTGGACATTAGGATTTAGAGGGTAATTGGATACTATTAGTAGCCTTTTTGAATTGAAGCCTGATAGAAAACTTTACTGGGTTATTATTTCAGTTGCGTAGTAAATAGCATGCATTGCCTTATCTCCTTTAAAATTGTGCAACATTGTTTCATTTGAGATCAGCAGATTCTAATGGATACTGCTTTCAAAGTCAATTGTTGCCAAACTTAATAAAGATATTAAGATGAATGGTGACAATTATGAAATCTGGAGTATGAGAATCCAATATATGCTTGAAGAGCAAGACGCTTTTGAACCCTTAAGTTCGGTTATGGCTGAACCTGAGAATGGGACTACATCCCAGTATAGGCGGGACTGAAATGACTATGTGGCATGAAAAAAGAAGAATTCCACTGCTCGTATCATCTTGCTAAGTGCAATAGATGATGATATCACTAAACAGTTTCATAAGTATCAAAATGCAATGGATCTATGGATCGCTTTACGAAAAAAGTTCAGAGTTGTGTCTCTAACTAAGATTTTTGATCATTAGTGATCAAATTTGATACTTATCAGAAGAAGTCTGATTGTTCGATGCAAAAACATCTATAAGAGATGAATAGGATTAGTAAGCTTAGTGAGGTTGGTTATAAGTTGATCGATGAGCAGCAGGTCCAAATTGTTATTCGTTCCTTATCCAAGAGTTAGAAGCATGTGAGATGTAACTAACTCATATGGACAAACATTAAGACATTTAAGGATGTCGCTTGTCATTTGGGGCTTGAAAATGACTGTTTGACTGCAATTAAGGTCAATATCAAAGTGCATATGACACGGTCCCATTTTGATAGAATGAGTTCTAATCGGAATAATAAAAGAAACTTCAAAAGTAGGGATAAGGAAAAGGCTCGGGAGCCTAAAAAGCAAAAAGTAAAATAGAATCACGAAAGGTCCAAAGGCAAAAAAAAAAAAAGAAAGAAGGTAAATGTTTCAAGAGTGAAATATTTCAATCGCCTACAGAAATGACACTATGCAAAAGACTGTAATGTGCCCAAACAGATACACTATTTTGATTTAAGAGTGAGTGAAATTTATATATCTAGTTCTGAATTTCATCATTTGTGGGTGATAGATTCAAAATCAATGGACTATGTAATAAGGGATCGAGATACCTTTGTTGAAAGTTTTGTTTCTGTTCTTGCTTTATTGAAATTTATTTTCAATCTACATTTTGAGAATAATAGTACATGCTTATGCTTAAATGATGATTATTATGATTCTAGTAAAGTGCTGAATGATTTTATTGTTATGGATGTGCACCATGACTATTTGAAGAAAATAAGTTTTTTATTTAATTCCTTTCTCTTCACATAGTTATGAGAATAATGTGAAAATATAGCATGCTAGAATTAAACCAAAGCGGGTTAGACCGAAGGAGTCGATTAGCCAATAGAGGTTTAATAGGCAGTTCAAATGAGGTTGAATTACTTACATGCAAGCATTGCCTAAAAAGGAAAATAGTTAGAAAATCGTTCAAAAAAAAGGAACTAGAGCCAAATTTTCATTGCAGTTGGTTTATTCTGACATATGTGGTCAAATGAATATGAGGGTAGGGCATGGGGCCTACTATTTCATCACATTTATATATAATTGTACTAGGTATGGTCATGTCTATTTGTTTTCTTACTAGTCAGAAGCATTGTGTTGCTTTAAGACTTTTATGAACTTAGTTGAAAATTAATTAGACAAAAATATTAAAGTTTTGAGAACTGACTGAGGTCGGGAATATCTTTCTGATGAATTTAAAACTTTATGTGATGAAGAAGGGTTTGAGCATCAGTTGTCAATTCCCAAAACTCCACAACAAAATGGTGTTGCAGAAAAGAGAAATAAGACTCTCCTAGATATGGTTAGATCTATGATGGCAGAGGCAAATTTGCTAATCTCCTATCAGGAAGATAATTTATTGACTGCCACGTATGTTTTTAACCAAGTGCTCTTCATATCTGTCACTTCTATAACTTATGAGATGTGGACTGGTCGAAAAGCTGACCTAAGCCATTTACAACCTTAGGGTTGTGTTGCTTACGTCTATGATACCTCATGTAAAATTGGTTAATTGGGACCAGGAGGTAAAAAGAGTATCTATGTGAGATATTCTGAAGTATCAAAATGATACATTTTTATGGGTGAGCAAGAAAATGGCAGTATGACAGAATTCGGATCCCGAGATGTCATATTCTTAGAGACTGAATTTCCAAATTTGGGCAAAGTGAATCAAGTTTTCACTTTATATGAAACTTAAGAAAAAGTAACTATCAGGATCACTCCATCCGAGTGGGAGAGAGTTAGAGGAAGAAGATTAAGACCCTCATCCTCCAAACGATCCGGATGTTCGAGACCCTGATTTAAATGGGAGTATTCTTGACTCCAGTGGGAGTAAAGAATATAGTATTCCTAACTCTAGTGGGAGTAAGGGAACATGGTCCCAGTGGGAGCATTCTGAATTACGATGAATATATGAGACATGTTTATCATGATTTAGAGCTGCAAAAATCTAAAAGAAAAAGTATTCCACGCCGACGATTTGAGATCGAAGGCTCGAACGAAGCCCTTTTGGTTACCCCACAAGATGAGGAAAAGCTTAAAAATGTTCAAGAGGCTCTTTCATGCACATCTAAGAAAACAGATTAAAGCAATGGAAGAATAAATGGCATCCATGAGATCAAACCATATTTGAGAACTAGTTGATCTACTGGAAGGACACAAATTGAGAACAAATGGATTCTCAAAGTGAAGCGATAAGCTGAAAGAAGTATCGAAAGATACAAGACTCGGCTAGTCGCTAAGGGGTTTACACAACAGGAAGGGATTGACTACGAGGAGACTTTCTCACCAGTTGTAAGATTTACTTCCATAAAGTTAATTCTAGCCATTATGGCAAGTTTAGACCTAGAACTATATCAAATGATGTAAAGACTGCTTTTCTCAATGGAGAATTGTATGAAGAAATAGGCATTGAACATAAGGTTTGCTGATTGATGAGTTCAATCGATGGCCTTAAACAGTCTTCGAGACAATGATATTTGAGATTTCATGATACAATCATGTCGAATGGGCTCAACATGATTGATGAAGACCATTGCGTTTATAGTAAAAGCTCTAAAAGTAATTTTATCATTTTAATATTGTACGTAGACAACATACTAATAGCAAAAAATGACAAAAGGTACATAAATGAAATCAAAGATTGGTTATTGTCTAACTTTGAGATAAAATATATGGGTCAAGCATATTACATTCTTGAACTTAAGATTTCAAGAGATCGTTCGAGAAGGTTGTCATTTTCTTAAGAGAAATATATCAACAAAGTCCTTGAACGATTTAATATACAAAGCTGCAAACCCATACATAACCCCTATTGCTAAGAATCGATTTCTCAGCAAAGAGATGTGTTCTAAGATGCCGAAAGAGATGGAACATATGAAGAACGTTCCATATGCTAGTGCCATGGGTAGTCTTATGTATGCAATATTGCATACAAGATATGATATATGCTACGCAGTGGGCATAGTAAGTAGATATCAATCTAACCTAGGCAAAACACATTGGAAAGCAGTTAAGAGAATACTTAGATACATCAAAGGTACAACAAATTATTCTTTATGTTCTTAAGGTAAAGATCTGCAATTGAAAAAATACAGAAATATTAATTGGGCAGGAGATATGGGTGAGAGAAAATTCACTTCAGGTTTTTTACTCTTGCTTGGCAAGAGTGCCATCTCATATGAGTAGCAAGAAGTAAACTTGTGTAGCCCTATCAACAATGGAAGCTAAATTTGACTCTTCTTTAACTGCAGTATAAGAGACAGTTTGGCTAAAATGGTTTGTGAGCCATTTAAGAGTAACTATCTCAGAGATACCAGTAACAGTCTACAGTGACAGTTAGTTGTTGATAGCTTATAGTAGATCTAAGCATATCAATATTAATTATCAATATACGAGAGATATTGTTGCACGAGGAGAAGTGAACTTAAGGTATGTTTCTATGCATGCAGGTCCGTTGAGTAAGCCTGTAACGAGAGATGTGTTTTGTGAAATACATTAGATCTCGAGGTTTGCGTAGAATTTAATTGGTGTTGTTATATTTTTTTATAATCCCTTAATGCTATTGTTTGTGAATAATAACCAAAGTTCATTGTTGGTAATATATGAGTGTGAATGTTTATGTGTAAACATTTACTGTTATTTATATGTAATTGAGCATGTCGGACAGAAAAGTAGCCCACTCATAAGGGTATTTACCTTAATTTTGTCATTGAGTTGGTAAAAATTAAGATGAGGCGAATTTTGAACATATGAGATTGCTCGAGAGCCTGTTCAAAATAAAAGTGCCGTCTTATAGAAATTACAAGATTTGTCTTATTAAGGTGCGAGATAAAGACATACATAAAGTTGTATGCTTTGAATTGAGATCCAAATAAGGATTGTATGAAATCCAATGGTAAGTTATGTGTAACTACCATGTTCTGTCTAAAAAGGCCAGAAGTAGTCCTTAAGTAAGTGGACTAAAGTTGGATATTTCGGTGCATCTCAACTTTACACTTCTGTATGGTGTTATATATATACATTTTAAATGTAAGACATGCACTCCTTTCAAGGAAGGAATGAACACTATAACACATGTTTTATACTATGTGTGCTTATGTGACCAAGGGATGAGAAGTCAATATTATTGATCTCAACTTTTCCTATTGTGAGACCCTACTATTTTTCGACCCTTAGAACCCTTAACTTATTCTTGAAGTATGATTCAGTGTGGCTAGCTTAGTTATTCTCCAAGAGGCTATGGGATAATTTGGGCCTGGCGGATCTGGCTAGAAAAGTGAGCTGAATCTTGATGGATGGCATATAGTAAGAGGGGAAGATAGCCTTTTGATCACATTCAATTGTTTCGTGGTTCACCGGCATGCCTATTGTAGTTTCTATGAGTAGAGACATAATAATGAACACGAAAATTATTTTATGAGATCATGAGTTAAAGCAGTGAATATGAGAAGGCAATCTAGGGTTTGGCATACGTAAATAAGAGGATCTCGTCTTTTCGATACGCTATATATCCCTAACAGGTGTATAGCACTAGTACTCTCGATGTATGCTGGTCACACAGTCTATCTGCCTATATAACTGGAGAACTTGACTGGAAATTGTTCCGTCACGTGTGAGTGGGAGATGATAGAGTTTGGATGCTCCCATGACTCCCGATATGGATCCGAATCCATATTTATATGAGAATTACACAGGTATGAAAAATGTTCCATATTAGATCTTTTAATTAAGGGACTGTCCCTTAATTAAATGAATTAAATAAAAGACGTTACATATTAATTACTTAATTAATAGTTGTAACTGCCCATTTAATTTCTATTAATTTTGTAACTGCCATTTTCTATTAATTATCTTAATTAATAGCTCTCCTAATTACGAGTATAAGGCTCTTTATAAATAGGGTTAAGGTAAAGATAAGAAATAAGAAGAAAAAGTTATTATATTGAAACTCTGCTGAATTCTCTCCTCACTTGTTTTCACTCTAAGGGACTTTTAGACTGTAGTTTAGTTGCCGTTATCCCGCTCGTGGATATCAGCCCGACCAGTGACGCCAGAAAGAATTCTTGTAATTACTTCCGCCAAAATATCTACGCTACAAGAGGTATGTAGCATATAACCCGATTATGTTACCTTCAAATATACATATGGCATATTATTTTCCTTTCAGTCTACAATATCAGCTGCCTAAATTAGTCCACAATATTATCTCATTAGTCAATATACATTTTATGTTTCCTTAAGGAGATCTATGACATATTTTAACTGCGAAATGAAAATCCCTTGCCTCGAATGAGAAACCTCAATCTTGAGAAAGTATTGTAACCTCTAATTTTGAATTATTTGGCCAAAATTGTATCAGGACTTGATTCTCTTTTTCATCATTACAATAATGTCATCAGCATAGTCAATGGTCAAACATTACGCAACCCAATTACGTTATTGGTAAGGAAATCAACTTTAATCTAATATTACTCACCTTTTGGGAAAAGAATAAGAAAGGAAACGAATTATTATTATTATTATTATTATTATTATTATTATTATTAAGGTTGCAGCAATTAGAAATGAAAGCAAAAGCCAAAAGTAAAAACTAAATTGTTTTTGTTTACAAACAAATTAAAAAGAAGTATAATGTATTGCATTCAAAATCAAAGATTATAAATTAGGGCGTACTATATATAGTTTGTTTAGAGTATAGTTTACTTCCTATAAAAGATACTTATTAGAGCAATATAATCTAGGAAACAGATTGCTAATCTCTTTTTTGTGCATGCAAATATTTCTATTAGGGTACAACTTTGCAACAATCACATTAAATCGATCTCTATATCCCTTTCGGTTCAACCTAGAGTTTAACTTTATACAAATCAAAATCAATTATGTCATAGATGAAAATTAAGCATAAACTTATCAACTAATAACATCATTCACATATAATAATCTTCCCTAACAAGAAGGCATTAAGCAATCAACAAGTATGCATAAACCTCGTAAACCCATTTCATAAATCACAAAAATAAAAATAGTCCCTCCCCTAACTAAAATGTTACACTCACTAATCAACATCATAATCACACAATAACACAACAGCATAAATAAATAAATACAATAGAGAGTTTAAGGAAGGATAAAAGAATCAAATTAAGGAAAATCCATTTGTACAATTACTCTAATGTTTTTTAAAAAAATTAGAAATAGGGCCCAAATAAATAACATATTCTTCGAGTTATAGAAATAAAGACTGAAAATTAATAAAACTAAAGAAAACTAAGTTGAAGAGATTTAAAACATTAGAAATTAAATGAGCACAAAAGAGGTAATCAAAACCAAAATTATTATTCTACCATATCATCCATATTAGATTTTACTCCCTACCCTTTGATATAATTAGCTAATTGGATAAAAATTCATATAGTTATGTAAAAATTCGTGTATCCTTATGATTAGGGCTGAAAAAAATAATTAAATTGGTGATTAAAACACTACAAGAAATTTATCAAATAACAACGGAAATTAGCAACCGAATCTGTTGATTTTCCATTGCTAATCAGAATTAGCAACGAAAAATAGCAACGGAAAAAACAGTTGCAAATTTGACGGTGGGTAATTTTTAGCAACCGAACACCATTTTCGTTGCTAAATCTAATCAATATTCGTTTTGGTGAATTGGTCAATATTAACAACCGAATTATTTTCCGTTGCTATATTTACCAACGGAACAAATTTCCATTGCTATATATAGCAACGGAATTATTATTCCGTTGCTATGTATAGCAACGGCAAAAAGTTTCCATTGCTATAGACAGCAACGGAATTAGATATCCGTTGCTATATATAGCAACCGAATGCATATTCCGTTGCTAAATATAGCATCAGAAACAACCGATTTCCACTATTTGGCAACCGAATTAGCAACGAAATTTTGGGTCCGTTGCTAAAAATAGCAACGAAAATTCTTTTCCGTTGCTATTTTGATTTTTAAATTTCATTCAAATTTATTTATTTATAAATAAATATAGTCCAAATTCATAATGAAATTTGAGAAAATATTCTTATTAACAATATAATATAAAAATTAATGCACAATAATTAAAATCCTGAAAAATATATTATATTACTGTAAAGTAAAAATCCACGAAAACCATCACAAAAACAACATAAAATTAGTATCAATAACAAAAAATTACAAATCTATGCTATGTAGTGATTGAGGACGATCTGGTTGCTGAGCACCCTTGGTTTCCAAATCTTCTACCCGATTCTTTAGCTGGGTTACAATATCTATCAACAAGGTGAGTGCGGTCTCTAGCTGCACGACTTTCTGAGAAGATTCACACCGCTTACTACAAGCATCTATAGATGATGCAGAGGAATTCGAATGGGAAGTGTTTGCAATTGAAACTAAACCAAAAATCCTTCCTCAGTTATTTTTTCCACCAACTGCTTCAAGAAATATACGACTCTCATCAACACTTTCAGAACTCTGCCGCCGTTGAGTGAGTGTCTCTTGTATTTGCTTCTATCATTACAATAGTTACAATGAATTAGCTATATTTTCATAAAATAATTAATATTGATGTATAAATTTTACACACATTGAGTTGCCTGCAACGGGTATTGACGAATGTCTGACCATCATGTTTTTTTGTGTGGGTATGCATAAATACTTCAGGATATGTAGGCTTCCTACCCATAGACTTTGCCTGCATAAGAAGCAATATAAGGAAGCATGTCACACCCCATAAGTGGCCTAATCGGAAATTAGCACTTTTAATTGGACAATTAAGGGTAATTGAGTAATTTGTTAGTAAAAGAGGATTTAATTGTAAGGAAATATTAGTGTTTAATTGCAAATGTCTAGTTTGGTGAGGAAAGGGTATTTTGACAAGGACTTTTTGGGAATTATTTTGGATCAAACGGTAAAAGAGAATAAGTGATTTGTGTCTTTGTGCATGTGTGCCAAGTGGAATGAGAGTGTGTGCACGTGGTGAGGGAAAAGAGAAGTCTGAAAATGTTTGTTGGCTGAAAACAGAAGATTTGATATTTTCTCTCTTGCTTTCTCTCTCTCACGTAAACCACTTCTCTTCTCTTGTGCTTCTGTTCTTTCCTTTTCCATTTGCATGTGAGTATTTCTGTTGAGGAACTAGTGTTGGGTTGGTTAGAAGCTACAGAAGGTAAGTAGTTATTGGTTTTCCTGTGTTCTTTTTCTCATTTGAGTTTATAGAGAATCTGTTATTGGGTTTTGATTGTGATTTTACGTGTTTGCAAGCTACTGAGGATAAAAGATAAGAGAAGGGAAAAGGGAAGATTGGGGATTTAAGGTTCAGTGGACGTATTTTGAGCTTCAACAGGTTTGGGAGTGTTTGCCTTTCCCATTTCCGGACCCAGTTTCTGTTGTTAATGTGTTAATGTGTGTTTGTGTAATGAAATGCATGAGTGGTGTAATGTTGTATATGTGATTTCAGAAGAAGAACAGTGATGAATATGCAAATGAGATGTATATGCATGAGTATGGATACGAAATTCTAGGATAATGACTTCCTGGTTTTTGCCTCTGTTTTAATTGTAAATATATGTTACCTGTGTTATAATCGCTGTGAAGGTGTTCTGAAGACTTAAGTTACATGTTAGAATGATTGTAGCACGAAAATTGGATTTAAACTGAATGGGGTGGGAATTTGGTTGAACTCTGTTTTTTTCACGATTTTCTGGTTTTCTGTGTTTTTCTGGAAATTCTGAGGTTGAAGAAGGAAGAAGCATTTCTGTGAGAGGAAGATCACGTGACGTGATGGGGCGTCACGCCGTGACCTCCCTCCCTTTGGGAAGTCGCGACGTGATGGAGCATCACGCCTCGCGATCTCGCCTGCCTCCCTGCGTGTTTTCCCCTCTCCTCTCAGGCGTCACGAGACGTGACTCATGGTCACGGCGTGACTGCCTTGTGGTTTTGCTTGGCGCTCGTGTGAGGCCTGCATCACGAGACGTGACTGGAGGTCACGCCGTGACCGGCCTTCCTTGCTGCCTGTTCTTGCTTGCTCTGCGTCACGAGACGTGACCAGTGGTCACGACGTGACCGGCTTCTGTTTTCCAAAACTTGATTTTTAACTTCTGTTTTAAAGGTTTTTCAACACCTATTAAATGTATGGGTTTTTAAGATTGAAATTGCATTTTAATAATTGTTTATTGTTGAATTGTATACATGATTAATAATTAATGTACATGATTTACATGTTTATAATTTATTTAATATGGACTTTCTCAATATGAGCTATTTATTCTTATTACTTCTTGTAATTGATATTTGTACATTTAAATGTTCTGAATTGAATCAATACACGTGTATATATATATGAAATATAAGTTATCATGTGAATTTCATTATATTCTATGATACTTGAATTATTGAGTAGTATACTTGATTAAATAATTAATGTACATAAATTACTAGTTATATTTTACATGAATATAAATAGTCTTGGATATGAATTATTTGTATTTCGGCCTCCAATAATTGATACTGGATGTATGTGAATGTTTCTGAATTTGATCTAGACACATGTATACGTGAAATATGTAGTTGTATTTAATATTTATAGTTGCTTGTTTAAATGTGATCAGTTTACCTGTATACATGGACTATAAATTAATATTATTTTTCAATACTTGCATTGATATTGGTGCTTGAATTATTGAGTTATATCATTTGAGCCTGAATGGTCATAGTAGTGGATAAGTAAGCGCTTACTTAGGTCAGAGTGTGTGTGCAGCTGCTATATGATAAAACGATATATGCGGGTCCATTTGGATCCTTGTTTTGACCATGTTTGGTCTATATGGAAATAAAGCGAGACTCCGGTCTCTATATGGAAAATACATGTTTGGGACTCATGTCTCTATATGCTTGGGATACTGTGTTCAATCAGTATCCAAATGACCGCATCCACTTCTAGAGAGTATTCCAGACTAATCAGGCTACATGTTTATGCGTGATATGTATACATATAAGTTGAGATGTTTATTGACAAGATTAAAGGTATATGTTGTATATGAAATATAGTATAACTTGTGTTTATACACCTCGAGTGTATATGTATTTGTAATGGTGAGATATATGTAGATTTTAATTATGTTTTAATAGTTGATTACTTGTAACATATGTTTATGGATGAGATGAGATTATAGTATTGTTGTAAATATTGTATATGTATGTTGTTAGTTTGTTTTGTTTCTCCCCACTAAGCGTTATCGCTTAGCACGGGCTTCTTTTCCCGTGCAGGTGGCGAGTTTGGGTTGGAGTCTGATATCTGCAGGTCGGCCACTAGGAGTCTTTTGATGAAATTGTTTTTGGAGTCTTCCGCTGTTATACTTTTGTACATGGTTTGTGTATAGCAAAGAAATCTCTTGTAAAGGAACAAATGTAACTTTTGTATATGTATTTGCTTACGAGCCTCTTTTTGTAAAACGATACTGATATGTATATGTATAAGTTAAAGGTTCTTCTATAAACGATATAAAAGTTTCTTTAAAGTTTCTTTAAATCTCATTTGGTTTTCTTTTATTTATTTATACGTGTGTAAATGTATATGTTTATATGTGTTTACCCGCGTGGCACTCCGGCATCCTTCCAACGGGGATGGCGGGGTGTTACAAAGCATGTTTACTGAGCATGTCCAAAACAATTATTAGAATCTCACTCCAATTAACAATACTACCACAAAATTACAGAAATGAGTTCACATGATTACCACATAATATTCCAAGTAAGCATCTGGGTGAAATCCAACTACTTGTTAATCAGTCAAGTATTTGAACAAATAGACCAAACTCTATGATATAATCCAAAAAGAGCATGTCCAACTCAATTATTGTAATCTTACCCCAATTAACCCCCAAAGCCAATGGACCCAACAACAGTTTAAGAAGTCTAACACTGTCAGCACAACACATAGAAAACTAAGTATTGCTTCATCAAAATACAACCAAGGAACATCAAGAACATTTGGAAAGGGACAGTCAAACCAACTCAATCATAATAATCATAAAAATACCATAGTTCATTCCACAATAAGGGGAAAAAAATACCACTCACAACACAGAAAGAAGCCTCCAATTCCAATAGGAACAACCAAATAGAGCTGAAAAATAACGCAACTAATTATAGCTAAACTTATGCCCTAGTCATAGAAGATCAAAAAAAAAAAAAGAAAGGAAAGCACAAATCTTGATGCCTGCGTATATTAAACCATCATTATCCATAATAATCATATAATTTTTGTAAATTTAGCAAAATTTCCCCTATTTTTATGATATTTACCTCTTGTGAAACAAAAAATTTATCTCAACAACAAAGCCATCCATATAACAGACATATATTAAACCTATCATTATCCATAATAATTATACATTTAATGAATAAAATATAAGCATAAGATTCAGATAATTAACTAGCTTATCTGCATGCTCGTGATGGCTCAAAGTTCCTCCAGTATGCACAGCCAGCCTCTCACCATCTAAGCCTCCCCGTCTATTTGAAGAATTCTTCTCTGAAGTGGCAATTGCTTCGGGTGTTGCCTAGTATTGCTGCCAACGATTCCATATTTCTTCAGAAATAAAAGTAAGCTGTTGACCACCCTTGTGTAAATTAGATACGAATTCTTTATATCGTTAGCGGGCCCGTTTTTCCCAAACTTCATAAATGATAGCATTAAATTTTGAATCCCAAAAAAAATCTTTCTGATAAAAAAAACATAGTATTATTAGTGTAAAGTATAATAGATATTTCATAAATCTATGAAGTCGGTTATTTTGAAACGAATAGTGTAACTTACTTTTTTTTTGTACCTCAAACTCCTAATAATAAAAATCCTTTGTCTAAAAAGAGAGATTCTTCCATACATAACCCTCAATTTCTATCTTCTCTTTGAAGTTGGATCTGATTTTTCTTGAGCAAATACCTGATGGAATAAACCTGTTAATATGAACAAATTTAAATCAGTTTCAAAATAGATATCCATACCATCAGTATAAACTTATGTTTTAATCTTGTAATACAAATATTTTTTCTAATTTAACTTACACATCATTGATAATCTTAATGTAAATTCTTCCATCAACTCCCTTCGCACCAGGCTGGAGTCCTCCTTCTTTATCCTCAATATCGGAACTCGGTACATGTGTGGGCATAGATTCAGGGTTTGATATGGGAGTAGATGCATTTTCATGTTGTACTGATATATTTGGGTTGTTGGATGCTGAACCGCTTGGTAGATTAGAAAAGTCATTAGGGTTTGTTGTTGGTGAAGGTGATGCTTCATATCACTGATTAGGATTTGGACATGACACACCTACACCTACAGACCCTGCAACCTGAGATGAATGCACTTGTGCGCTGTCGTCTCCATTCAATGTTAATCTGAGCTTGGGCGGCAGCATTGACTTCTTTCTTTTGGGTGGCGTGTTTTCAACCTAAAAATCAAAGAAATGGATTATACTTCTTCAAATGGAAAAATTATAATTAAAGAATATATAACAATACTACATAAATACAATAATAACACATTTTGTTTATGAGATAATAAAGCGTACATAAATTAATCGCTATCATCACTTAATTGCACATTAAAATCATCCTCTATTTCTGAATAATCAGAATTAAAGTCAGGCTCATCTTCAGAATTCTGCCCATCTATGGAATCTTCATCCTCTCCAGATAAAATTTCCACAAATTCATTATTTGGATAATTTAAAAGTACATTCTCGAAACATGCATTTATTTTATGTACATTCGGTTCTTCTTCCTGAAATGCTTCACTTTCATTTGTCTTGCTTTCTCCCTTTGCCTGTCCATGAAAAACACCTCTTGGTTTTACTTTGATGACAGCCAACCAATCTGACTTATCCCTTCCTAAGCTGGGATAAGGGACATAATACACCTGGGTCACTTGCATTGCTAACACGAATGGTTCAAATTGTTTAAATCTTTTCCGCTGGTTGATTTCGATGAGATTATATCGGCTATGTACTTGTAACACCCCGCCATCCCCGTTGGAAGGATGCCGGAGTGTTACGCGGGCGAACACATATACAATTTCATATACACATGTATAAATAAAAACCAAATGAAGTGTAAAGAAACTTTTAATCATTTAATAGTAAAATTCTGTTTTCATATGACATATATCAATATCGTTTTACAAAAAGAGGCTCGTAAGCAAATACATATACAAAAGTAATGTTTGTTCCTTTACAAAAATTTACTTTGCTATACACAAGCCATATACAAAACTTTACAGCGGAAGACTTCCAAAAATAACTTCATCAAAAGACTCCTAGTGGCTGACCTGCAGATATCCGACTCCAAGCTAAACTCGCCACCTACACGGAAAAAGAGCCCGTGCTAAGCGATAACGCTTAGTGGGGAGGAACAAAACAAAATAACAATATACATATACAATACAGTATCACATTACCTTTATGATATTTACAATACAAGTAATTAACAAATACAAACATACTTTTCTACATTACACCGATATAGGATATACAAGAATTCATGTGCAACATATACCTTTAATCATGTCAATAAACATCTCAACATATATATCACATATAAACATGTAGCCTGATTAGTCTGGTATAAACCTAAGAAGTGGATACGGTCATTTGGATACTGATAGAACACAGTATCCCAAGCATATAGAGACATGAGTCTCGAACATGTACTTTTCATATAGAGACCGAGGTCTCGCTTTATGTCCATATAGACCAAACATGGTCAAAACAAGGATCCATATAGACCCGCATATATCATTTTATCATATAGCAGCTGCACACACACTCTGACCTAAGTAAGCGCTTACTTATCCACTACTATGACTTATTCAGGCTTAAATGACACAACTCAATAATTCATGTATTCATGTACATTGATCAAAATCAGAAACATATACATATATCCAAATATTAGTTACTGGAAGTAATAAGAACTTATAGTTCATGTACACATGTATATAGATCAAATTTCAGAACATTTAAACATATAAATATCAATACTGAAGGTAAAAAGAACATATAGCTCACACTGAATTAATCCATGTTAAATAAATTATAAAATGTGTAAATCATGTACATTAATTATTAGTCAAGAATTTAAAACCCAATATTATTCAATTACTGAATACAAACCAGATTTTTAAACCAATTAGTTGTCATGCAGTATAAAACCTTTGAAATCAGAAGTTTTAAACCTTGCTTTTAAGAAAACAGGCAGCTGAAGGACTGGTCACGTCGTGACCTCCAGTCACGTCTCGTGACGCAATTCACGCTAGAGTCAAGCCAAAGAGCAAGCAAGAACAGGCAGTCACGGCGTGACCATCAGTCACGTCTCGTGATGCCTGTGAGGAGAGGGAGAAAGAGGTCATGAGACCTGTCTCGTGACATGCAGGGAAGACAGGCGAGAGGTCGCGAGGCGTGACGCTACCTCACGTCGCGACTTCCCAAGGGGAGGAAGGTCACGGCGTGATGCTTCATCACGCCACGTGACTTCCCACAGAGGGAGGTCACGGCGTGATGTACCATCACGTCACGTGATCTTTCTCTCACAAATCTGCTTCTCCTTCTCAAACTCCATCATCTTTTCAAAACCAATTTCCAGAAAAACGTGAAAACAAAACCCAGAAAATCCAGAAAACAGAGCACACTCCAAATTCAAAACCCCATTTGTCTTAAAACTATTTTTCATGCAATAACTATGCAAATACGTACCTTTAAGTCTTCTGAGCACATTTACAGCAATTCCACTCACATCTTTACATTATCATATACTCACAGTAACAAACAGAGAGTCACAAACAACCCAGAATTTCACATTCAAAACCATACATGTTCATCTCATTTACATATCTAACATCCTTCTTTTCCACAGGAATCAAGTATACACATTATATTTCTCATGCATATGCATTAATAGAATCAAACAAATAACTTTAACAACCAACACAAATAGGATCCAAAATTGAGAAAGGCAGACACTCCCAAACCTGAATGAAGTCCCAAAAATGCCCACTGTATCCTTCCATCCACAACCTTGCCTTTTCCCTTTTCTTTTCTTTTATCCTCAGAGGCTTGCAAACAAGTAAAACCACAATAAAAATCCAATAACAGAATCTCTAAAACCTAAAGGAGAAACAGAAGGAGATACAACCAACAGAACCCAGAAACGACTGCCACATACCTTCTGAAGTTACTAACACATCCAGACTCAAGCTTCACAACAGGTAGAACACACATGCAAATGGAAGGAACAGCAAATGGAGAGGGAAAGAATGGTTACCGTGAGAGAGAAAGCAAAAGAGAAGAAAAACCCACGTCTATAGTTTCCAGGAAATTAAAAACATACAGGCTTCTCTTTTCCCTCACCCACGTGCACACACTCACCTCAACCACTTGGCACACATGCACAGTTATGCAAAACCAGATACTCTTCTTTTACCAAATGGTCCTTGATAAATTACCTTTCACTCACTCAAATACAATCTGCCATTTAAAAATACTTTTGTTTCCTTGCAAAATAATCCTCTTTTACTAACAAATTACTCAATTGCCCTTAATTGTCCATTTAAAATTCTAATTTCCAAATAAGCCACTTGTGGGGTGTGACAACTCTCTCCTCCTTAAGAAAATTTTGTCCTCGAAATTTCCTTGCTTACCGAATACAACTCAAATATCAAAACCGAAACGAAACAAAACTTAACATATATAACACTTACCCGAAGGACCCGCTGCAACAGTCGCATCTCTAGCAATCATAGCATAACCTCTATACTGATTATGATCCTCTGTAGCACCAGGTCGCTGCACTGTATCTGATGGTGCTCTCGGAGCTCTACTTGCATCCCGATTGCTTTGGATGACATTGGATCTCTTACTCTCTTGCTGATTCTGGTCCACTTGTCGATCAGGGCAAAAGGCAAACCGATGTTCCATACTCCCGCACTTAAAACAAGCGCCAGTAATCTTTCGACACGTACCCCAATGGTACCTATGACAGTGCTCACATTCTGGTGCTCGATTTCCTTTACTACCCTGTGGGGCTACACTCTCTACCTGTGAAGGCACTTGTACACCTCCTCTAGATCCTTGCTCAACTGGAGTACCTTTTGCTTTCTTATTACTTGCAACTCCCCCTTCCGGTGCTCTCCTCTTGCTAACCATTCTCTGCTTGATCTCCTCAGATTCCTCTAACCTCATTGCTGCAGCCACAATCTGATAATACCCAACTGGCTGCAAGACAATCATCGCAGACAAGGGGCCTCTGAATACCTCACGCAATCCCTCTAAAAGGTGCCTACATCTGAACTCATCTGTCAACAACTGCTCAGGCACATACTTACTTAGCCTATTGAACTCCTTGTCGTACTCACTGACAGTCATGCCCCGCTGCTTCAAACTAATGAACTCTCTCCATTTCGCTTCTTGGTATGCCTTCGTTATATACTTTTGCTCAAACTCTTGCTTGAAATATTCCCAAGTCAGTTCGGCTGGTCGCTGAGGATTCCTCATCACAAGTTCCCACCAATCATATGCTGGTCCCTGAAGCAACGATATAGCACACGAAGCTCTCTGGTCTGCGGGACATCTAATCTCTTGCAGAATTCTACCTACTCTCTTGAGCCAAAACTCAGCCACATCGGATTCATCTAAAGCAGTCCCATGAAAATCCTCTGCTCCTCTCTTTCTTAACAACTCAGTTGGAGCCTTAGGTGCAGTCAACCTATCAACCACTTGTAATAACCCCTGAACTAACGCTGGATCAAAAGCAACACCTCTATTTGCACCCTCAGCTGGTGCAGGTTCCCGCTCATGTCTATCCTGTCTAACTGGATCATCTCTTCTAACTGGATTCCCTCCACGACTCACATTGGCACTACTCATGGTGTCGCCCATATACTCACTTGGATCCGACTCCATATAAACACTACAAAACACAAGACATCTGCATTAGGCCACTAAACAAAACTGACTCTCATGCATAGACTCGACTCTACACTCAAACAATCACAACATAACCCAGAACCACCAAACCTGGGCTCTGATACCAAGCTGTAACACCCCGCCATCCCCGTTGGAAGGATGCCGGAGTGTTACGCGGGCGAACACATATACAATTTCATATACACATGTATAAATAAAAACCAAATGAAGTGTAAAGAAACTTTTAATCATTTAATAGTAAAATTCTGTTTTCATATGACATATATGAATATCGTTTTACAAAAAGAGGCTCGTAAGCAAATACATATACAAAAGTAATGTTTGTTCCTTTACAAAAATTTACTTTGCTATACACAAGCCATATACAAAACTTTACAGCGGAAGACTTCCAAAAATAACTTCATCAAAAGACTCCTAGTGGCCGACCTGCAGATATCCGACTCCAAGCTAAACTCGCCACCTACACGGGAAAAGAGCCCGTACTAAGCGATAACGCTTAGTGGGGAGGAACAAAACAAAATAACAATATACATATACAATAGAGTATCACATTACCTTTATGATATTTACAATACAAGTAATTAACAAATACAAACATACTTTTCTACATTACACCGATATAGGATATACAAGAATTCATGTGCAACATATACCTTTAATCATGTCAATAAACATCTCAACATATATATCACATATAAACATGTAGCCTGATTAGTCTGGTATAAACCTAAGAAGTGGATACGGTCATTTGGATACTGATAGAACACAGTATCCCAAGCATATAGAGACATGAGTCTCGAACATGTACTTTTCATATAGAGACCGAGGTCTCGCTTTATGTCCATATAGACCAAACATGGTCGAAACAAGGATCCATACGGACCCGCATATATCATTTTATCATATAGCAGCTGCACACACACTCTGACCTAAGTAAGCGCTTACTTATCCACTACTATGACTTATTCAGGCTTAAATGACACAACTCAATAATTCATGTATTCATGTACATTGATCAAAATCAGAAACATATACATATATCCAAATATTAGTTACTGGAAGTAATAAGAACTTATAGTTCATGTACACATGTATATAGATCAAATTTCAGAACATTTAAACATATAAATATCAATACTGAAGGTAAAAAGAACATATAGCTCACACTGAATTAATCCATGTTAAATAAATTATAAAATGTGTAAATCATGTACATTAATTATTAGTCAAGAATTTAAAACCCAATATTATTCAATTACTGAATACAAACCAGATTTTTAAACCAATTAGTTGTCATGCAGTATAAAACCTTTGAAATCAGAAGTTTTAAACCTTGCTTTTAAGAAAACAGGCAGCTGAAGGACTGGTCACGTCGTGACCTCCAGTCACGTCTCGTGACGCAATTCACGCTAGAGTCAAGCAAAAGAGCAAGCAAGAACAGGCAGTCACGGCGTGACCATCAGTCACGTCTCGTGATGCCTGTGAGGAGAGGGAGAAAGAGGTCATGAGACCTGTCTCGTGACATGCAGGGAAGACAGGCGAGAGGTCGCGAGGCGTGACGCTACCTCACGTCGCGACTTCCCAAGGGGAGGAAGGTCACGGCGTGATGCTTCATCACGCCACGTGACTTCCCACAGAGGGAGGTCACGGCGTGATGTACCATCACGTCACGTGATCTTTCTCTCACAAATCTGCTTCTCCTTCTCAAACTCCATCATCTTTTCAAAACCAATTTCCAGAAAAACGTGAAAACAAAACCCAGAAAATCCAGAAAACAGAGCACACTCCAAATTCAAAACCCCATTTGTCTTAAAACTATTTTTCATGCAATAACTATGCAAATACGTACCTTTAAGTCTTCTGAGCACATTTACAGCAATTCCACTCACATCTTTACATTATCATATACTCACAGTAACAAACAGAGAGTCACAAACAACCCAGAATTTCACATTCAAAACCATACATGTTCATCTCATTTACATATCTAACATCCTTCTTTTCCACAGGAATCAAGTATACACATTATATTTCTCATGCATATGCATTAATAGAATCAAACAAATAACTTTAACAACCAACACAAATAGGATCCAAAATTGAGAAAGGCAGACACTCCCAAACCTGAATGAAGTCCCAAAAATGCCCACTGTATCCTTCCATCCACAACCTTGCCTTTTCCCTTTTCTTTTCTTTTATCCTCAGAGGCTTGCAAACAAGTAAAACCACAATAAAAATCCAATAACATAATCTCTAAAACCTAAAGGAGAAACAGAAGGAGATACAACCAACAGAACCCAGAAACGACTGCCACATACCTTCTGAAGTTACTAACACATCCAGACTCAAGCTTCACAACAGGTAGAACACACATGCAAATGGAAGGAACAGCAAATGGAGAGGGAAAGAATGGTTACCGTGAGAGAGAAAGCAAAAGAGAAGAAAAACCCACGTCTATAGTTTCCAGGAAATTAAAAACATACAGGCTTCTCTTTTCCCTCACCCACGTGCACACACTCACCTCAACCACTTGGCACACATGCACAGTTATGCAAAACCAGATACTCTTCTTTTACCAAATGGTCCTTGATAAATTACCTTTCACTCACTCAAATACAATCTGCCATTTAAAAATACTTTTGTTTCCTTGCAAAATAATCCTCTTTTACTAACAAATTACTCAATTGCCCTTAATTGTCCATTTAAAATTCTAATTTCCAAATAAGCCACTTGTGGGGTGTGACAGTACTTTTGTTCCAACGTTAGGAGTAGGATCAAACCACTCACACTTAAAAAGTACACACCGTTTTATCGGCAATGAAGGATATTCAATTTCAAGTATCTCAATAATTTTGCCAAAATAATCCATCAATTCCCCTTTTATACAAACCCCATTGTTTACTGTTGCCATGCTATGCTCATGATTTTCTGTATGAAATTTCTATCCATTAACGAAATGGACAGGATATGATTTAATAGTTCGCAAAGGCCCTTTCGCAAGATCACATATGAGCCTGTTTTCTATTCTATTTTCAGAAGCCTACATAATAAAACAAAAAATTTAATCAATACATATAATATTTTGTAAGTTTACCAGTAATTTATTAAAGCATTCAATTTATTACACTCTACAAACTTACATAGTTTGCAAACCAACGTGAAAAGTTTTTATCCACTTCTTTATTGATGTTATCCTGTGATTTTCCTGGCATTAGCTCGCTTAACAAGTCCTCGTATTCGCTAAAAACATTGTAAATAAATAGATTGTTTCATTGTTTACATGTATTTATATAATGGTCGTAATATATCCATATCAAAGTTCTGTCGGGATTTCATCAGATAACATCCGAATTTCTATCTAAACATTGTTGGCATGAAAAAATTATTGTAACTTTCAAACATTATCCAATTAATGAGCACTGTTACTAGCCCTATATATATATATATATATATATATATAACAAAGGGAAATAAAAGCTTAAAACTCTGAAAAACTTCTTTTTTACGTCAACAGAGTTGTTATGTCATCAAACTCTGAATATTTTATACAGTTTCTGATTCAAAGCATTTGAGATTTAGAAACTGGTTAACCTTATAACATTTCATTAATTATTTTCTTTTCTTGTTTTTTTTTTAAATTCTAGTATTTTATTATCGTCTAGTAGTTCATTTCTCTTATTACCTACATAATCTATCACGACTAATTACTCATAGAATTTTAACTCGGCACCACCAATGCAGAATCCATAATGAAGGTTTTTAAGTTTCATTAGGCAGAATCATTTGGTCCCCACAATTATATAACCAATCACTATATCCTCTTCTGCTCTTCCAATACATAGGAAAAACGAAATTAATTATACCCTCTTGTCATGGTTATTTAGTGGTTAATGTTGGATTAAAATGTCTGAAAAAAATTCTTTCAGTCCTTGAATTATTAGGTTTATTTTTTATATTGAGTTTCTTAGTTTTTATTGTATTACATTAAATCATTAATTTTTTTTTTCTTGCAATCCATGGATCAAACTATTTTGATAAGTGAAGAAAATTAAGTGTAAAATTTATTCTTATAAGTTTATATATATATCAAAATTAATATAAAATTTTATGCTACTTACTTGCAATCGTGCCCAAATCAAGCAAGTATTCAATATTGTGTGACAATCATGCACTGACCTAATCAAGCAAGAAATGCAATATTGTGCGACAATCATGCACTTACTTGCAATATTACACAATTAAAATTCATATTCCCCCAAGATTCCATCAGCAAACCACAAAACTAATATAATAGTAGGTTATTAAAATAAAAAGATTGTTTTGAAGCCATACCTGTGAAATTCCTCTTCTTTGTTGCTACTGTTGTAACCTGTAATTTTGTTTCATTGATTTTGTAAAAAATTTCAGAACTAAACAAAAGAAGTCAGAATTTTCAGCAAACAACCCAAATATGGATTATATAGGCTGAAATTCTATTAGAAAGAAAGCTAGCTGGTAGCCAAAAAAGCTACGAAACCAGCCAGTTAAATATATCTATACAAACATACCAATCTACTTTGAACCAATCAATGACATGCAATGTACTGATCTAAAATGTTAAAGCATGGCATGAAATTAAGTTGCATCAAGGTATGTGGCACTCAACCATGATAACCGAGTTATCCTTTGGAAATCAGTAGTCCGCAGGTCGAATCGTTTCAGCCTATATACCTTGATACAACAGTGGCACAAACAAAATGTAAGCTAGAGTGATTGATGAAATACAAGTAGATATGCATCTTGGCATAAGTGCTAGCATTAATGTATATGAAAATGCATTGGCAACCTATGAAATGAGGTTTGGTTGAACATTGCAAATTCCTCACACGAAAGTCCTTATAAATTTAATCATAAAAATAATAATAAAAAAAACTTACACAATTAAAATTCATATTCCCCCAAGATTCTATCAGCCAACAACATAACTAAAATAATATTAGGTTATTAAAATAAATAGATTATTTTGAAGCCATACTTGTGAGATTCCTCTACTTTGATGCTACTGCTGTAATCTACAATATTATTTCATTGATTTTGTAATAAATTTCAGAACTTAACAAAACAAGTCAGAACTTTAAGCAAACAACCCAAATATGTAATAATATAGACTGAAATTTTATTACAAAGAAAGCTCTTTAGATAAATCTAGTAAGATCAGTGCTAATTTTTCAATTAAGGGAAACTACATTATATTATTTCGCAAGTCAAGAAGCAACACATAAGGCAGAAAAAAATAAGATGCATTACTCTTGATCGATGCATGAATGAGGAAAATAAGATGCATCCAAATGATTATGTCAAGGTAATAAAGCAGAAAAAAAATGCTGATATATTTTTCTGTCCTTTTTATGTTTTCTTTTGAATGCTTAAATTATAGCTCAAATAATCTCACCAACCACATCAATCAAACCGCTGAACATTAGAACAGTTAAATTAAACTGATTGTCTGCAGACATCGGTTTAAGACAGGGATTGTTGAAAATTTATTTGTGCATGTGTATTTTACCAAGTCAAAGTTTGTTGGTTGTTTTTATTTGATATGATATTGTTTCTAGTAGTTTAGGAAGTTTGTTATTATATATGGCTGATTCTCATTAGAATAAAATAAGCAATTATTAGAATCCTTTTATCTCTGTTTTTTACTTTAACTATCTTTATGATTAACAAATTCTACATATAGAAAAAATTACAGATCAAAAATAAACAAACAACCATCATAATCCAAGCTATAGATTAATTATAATAACAAAAATTCATATGAAATTATCAATGGCAACATAATCGAAAATGGGAAGCACTTCATTAATGAATTCCAGCATAAGTTTCAAAAAACCAAACGTAAACTCACTTATGAAAAGTCAAGGTAGAGACTTCACAGTTTATAGATGTGAAGAAACTGGAAATTGAGAACAAAAATAATCAAATTTATATCATTAAAATCAACATCTAAGCTAGCAAAACGTTAAATAACAATGTGAATTTCAATTAAAATGTTAGAAGATCTGAAAGAAAGGATATAGAAGAGAAGAAAAGCATACCAGAACTATCCAGAAAATAGGAGCAAAAATTAAAAAAGAAATTAAAGATATGAGTTAAAACTAATTGAAGCGAAAATAGATTACTGATTACTGAATAAAAAAAATTGAGAATTAGTGAAGAGTTTCTTAAACGCTGCTCTGAATGTGAAAAGTATGCACTGAAATATCACTTAACATTAATCAAGATTAGGAAAAAGGAAACAATAATTCAAAAATGGGAACTCTAATTAATGAAACTGAAGTTAACTTGCTAGAATTTTGTTGATGTTAGTAAGTACCGGGTTAGAAGCAAAACTAGAATACAAATATCAAATGAACAAGTTCAGTATCAAATCAAGTATAAAATTGAAACGTCAGCTGATAATTGAAAGTGTGGACAAAAATCAAGCAACATTAAGAAACAAACATGCTCTTTTAAAAAAATTAATTAATTAATCACTGAAGAAAATTTTATAGAACAGAAAAATATCAAAATCAGCGAATCAAGCTTTTAAGAAACTCTCTAATATTATCATAAATCATTATACAAACATACAAATCAAAATAATATACAACAAAAAATACAAATATTATACAGCTCAAATAAAATAAATAAATAAATAAAAGAAGAGACCAAAAACTGACCGAGTAGTGTGAGGGTGGGGGGAGTAGCGGTGGGGGAAGCAATGGTGCCGGAGGGGAGAGATTGCAAGTGGGAGATCACATGAGAGGTAGATTGAGTGGGGGGAGCAGCGGCAGTGGGGTAGATCGAGTGGGGGAGCAGCGGTGGCGTGGGAGATCGGTGGCTGAGGTATCTGATATGTGGGGTAGGGGACACGCCGGAGCAGCGAAGAATAAGAGAAGAGGAGGATGTTGTGCCAGGGTTCAGGAAGAAGCGAAGAATATGAGAAGAGGAAGAAGCTGCTCCAGGGTTCAGGTAAAGAAAAGGAAGAAAAATAAATGAATTAAAAACCGAACCAAATTTTTAACACTTGCTTTTTAGCAACGAAACAAATATTCCGTTGCTATATTTGCAATTCGGTTGCTATTCTTTCATTAAAAACTGATCACGCCGACTATCTTCATGAATTGCTTGAATACTGGTTAAAGCCTCTTTAGGAACCTTTGCATAAATAATACCAGAATATTCGTTCCACAGGTTAAGAAATTCATAATAATATTGCTCAATGGAAAGATTACCTTGATTGAAGTTGCTAAGCTCAAGTTCTAATTGGAATCGCCGAGCTGTATTATCTTGATGATATATTCTCTTCAGATAATCCCACATTTGTTTGGCAGTAGTAAAAGAGCGCAAATTGTTCACCATATGAGCTTCAATAGAGCCTATAATCCAGGAAATAGCTCGGGCATCCTTTATTTCCCATTCATTTCGTGCTGTAGCATCTGTAGGAGCAGAAGCAGACCCGTTAATGTGACCCCAAAGCTCCTTTCCCTTTAGAAACATCCTGAACTGAAATTTGGCTGCATAATTTTTGCCTATAAATCTAATACCCAAAATCTCCGAAGAAGACATGTTTCGAAAGATAAGAAGAAAGCTGACCCAAAAACAAATTGCAAGGTACAAAATCAAATCCAGAAGCGGGACCAAAACCAGAAGCGAAACAAAAAAAAAATCAACTATTCACCCTCCAAACTGAGTCAGATGGCCAAACCGACACCGGAGAACCATCGAAAATAAGATTGTGACGTCGGAGGAGAAATTCGAGAAGAAAACGTCGCTGCACGTAACTCCACGTGACACCACGCTCCTGAGAGTGGAACAGTACACCGAGAGATTGCGACGGCGCGTGTGCTCCACTCGCTCGGTGACCAGACTTCGAGAATAGGCCGGAAAGACCCCTGCGCTCCTCCTCTGATGGGCGGTGAGATCTTGATATGCACAGTGAATGATGACCCAAAAAATTCAAAATCCAAAAATTCAAAAAAGCCGACCTAGCTCTGATACCAGGATAAAATATAGAAAAATAACCAAAATAGCTTGCCAAAAATCTCCCTTTTCTTCTTAGACAATCTTAGAATATATACAAAACATCCAATCTAAATTAGGAAACTAATTAACTATCCATTAGCCTAAGATAAAGCTAATCTATACAAGGAAAGTCAACTGTACAAAATATGAAACCTATATACACTGATATCCCAAGTGGAAGAAGCTATTGTTGAAGAAAAAAAAGCTCTAACTAAAATTAAGACTTGGGAACTAGTCACTTTTCTAGACAAGAAACTAGTCGGCTACAAGTGGTGTCCTATGAAACACAAGGTTGATTATTCAATTGAGAGGTTCAAAGCCAAATTGAAAGCTAAGAGATTCACTCAGACTTATGAAGTGGGCTACCAGGAGACATTTGCCCCTATTGCTAAAACCAACAAAATTATAATCTTGTTATCCTATGCTACCAACCTTGATTGGGACTTGTAACAATTTGATGTGAAAATGGATTCTTACATGGAGACTTGAAAGAGGAAGTGTATATGGAGATTTCACCTGGATTTGACAATGAGAAAACTCAAGGAAAGATGAGGCTGGTGAAGGGTTTGTATAGGACTAAAATAGTCTCCCAAAGCATGGGTCGACAAATATAGCCAAGCCATATTCTCTTTCGAATGTCAACAAAGCAATCGTGATCATATCCTCTTTATAAGACATCATCGCAAGGGTAATATTACTCTTCTTATAGTTTATGTTGATGACTTAGTGATGATAGAAGATGATAGAGAAGAGATGGCCCAACTGAAGAGGCTCTTGGCTTAGGAGTTTGAGATCAACGATTTAGGAAGCTACAGTAATTCTTGGGAGTTAAAGTTATCAGTTTAAGAAAAGGAGTCTTTATTTCTTAAGAGAAATATATTCTAGACCACTTTGAAGAAACTAGTATGTTGGGTTGTAGAACAGCAAAATCTCCCATTGAGGTCAACCATAAGCTACAAGCAAGAATTGAAGTGTTATTTGATAAGAAGAGATAAGAAATTAATTGAAAGACTCATTTATCTCGCGCACTAGACCTGATATAGCATATACAATCAACTTAGTAAGTCAGTTCATGCATGATCTTCGTGAACCTCACATGTAAGCTATTTTCGAATTATGAGGTATATGAAGTCTGCTCTAAGTAAATGATTGCTTTTCTCCAAACATAGTCACCTTTGGATAGAAACTTTTATAGATGTTCATTAGGTTGGATCTCTAAATGATAGCAAGTCTACAATCTGTTATTGCATGCTTGTGGAAAGAAATTTAATTACTTGGAGAAGTAAAAAGCAAGATGTAGTTGCTAGATTGAGTGCTAAAGCAAACTATAGAGTTATGACTCTGTGTGTTTATGAGCTTCTGCTATTGCGAAAGTTACTAGAGTCTAGAAATGATAAATTATTCTTATACTATGACAACTAGGTTGCTATCAATATAGTCCGGGTTGATTTCATACACGATCACTCAACTTATCACTATTCCGCAAAAGTAACCGACTTTTTTTTCTGACTTAAATGTCACTGAACTTTTAACATTTTTGCAAAAAAATTATGTTGACCGGAATCCAGCGAGGACTCTCGCCTGATTGATGACATGGCATACCATATCAGAAACTACATGTCGTTTAACAATACTTTCAACAAATGCTACATCTAAATCAATTTCACTCACGGTCACTAAACTCATCATTTATCGCGCAAAAATAACCAACTTTATTTTTTTCAATTTAAATGTTACTGAACTTCTAACAGTTTTGCAAAAAAGTCATGTATTTACTATTCGTCGCCACGTGTCATATGTCATGTCATCAATCCGGCAAGAGTTTTCGCCGGATTCTGGTTTATATGACTTTTTTGCAAAAATATTAGAAGTTCAGTGATATTTAAGTTAGAAAAAAAAAGTCGGTTACTTTTGTGCGATAAGTAATAAGTTGAGTGATAATGAGTGAAATTGACCCATATAGTCCATAATCCAATACAACATGACCGGGCAAAGCATATTAAAATTAATCGATACTTCATCAAGGATAATATGATAGATGGTGTCTTGAGCTTGTCAATTTAGTAGCAAGACCTACCACACCTCAATTTGCAAATTAGACATGTGTGAATCTATGTGCCAACTTACTTTTTGTTGTATTTTAACCTAATTAGAATTCTTTGCTAGTTAGAATTCTTTCTTAGTTTGGATTGAATTTTCTGTATAAATATCAGTGTACATTCATTGTTTACATATAGCAGAGAATCAATAAAATCAATTCTCTCAAATTCTTCAATCTATGTAGTAAAATTTGTGTCCCTTACAGTAGCCACTTGTGCTTAATATTTTAATTTTTTTAAAAAAGCTAAAGGATTAGGGTTAAACAGAAATGGTACACAGGAAATGCGTCTATGATCTTTAAATTTCTAATTTTATAAATGATAAGTGAATTCTGAGTTAGTACTAGCTCCTTTACTTCATGCATTTTCAAAATTCTAACAAATTGTTTAACTAATGTTAGAAAAACAAAGTAGGCAAATTCGATTGTGCACAAAGGTTCCACCTTCAGGCAGTAAAAGAAACTATTTTGGTGGTAATTTTCTATTCTCTCTCTCTCTCCCTCTCTCTCTCTCTCTATATATATATATATATATAAAGATTTTTGTGACCCATAGCCTCTTTAAGCTGATGAGGATGTGCTAGACATTTGTATGCTTATATCGCTATTTTTGTTTTAGGAAGTGGACCTGGATACAATCTTTCTAATATGAAGAGCAACTTGATGAAGAAATCAAAAATAGAATTCCTTAAGAGGTAATATTATCATTTACAATTATGCTTATTTTTTAGAATGCTTTACTTTTCTGGAAAGGAATAATACATTTGGACCTCTACATTTGTATATTAGAACTAGCCCCTAGACTTTTATTGTTTGTTTGATGATACTAGATGATACCCAAAAGTTTTGACTATTTGCACTATATATAAAATTGGGAATAGGGTAAAAGTTTTGGTGGATAAAAATAAACGTGCAAGTTAAATTATTAACTTTAGAATTTTTTTTTTTAATTATTTTCTTAAAATCTTAGTTTGGAAGAGTGTCATTTATCCAACTTTCTATCTAACTAAAATCATTTTATTTCAATTTTCTTTTTTTAAAAGTAATCTTTTAGCTAATAACTCATGTAAGATTTATAAATTTAATTTAATAATACTTAGAAAAGTAGAGGGCTCGAAAAGTCTTTAATGTGAATACAAAGTAATAGTTTGAGGACTTGATAAAAAAATTGGTATGGTTGAAAATGCTTTAAGCCTTGTGGAAATGGTGAAGTATCTTGCTCCAATTTTGTGATGATATTGATGATGATTATAGTAGATGTTATTAACTCTTCCATTCTTCATTTTTGTACAGCCGGGAAGTTAAAATATTGCGGCCATGAGGAAAATCTCTGTGCAACGAAAAAATGGGTAAATGTCGGTGCACACTTGTTATGATGTGTCCATAAAGAGTGAGTCATAGATACACGTTATGATTCATTATACTTCTTCCCACAGTGCCTCTTCAATTATGAAACCAGGTTGCTTTCTTGGACATAATTCTGCTTCATGTTCTAGACATATAAGTTCCTCGGGTAGGAAATTATAGGAGCATGGAATCTGAGACTTCTGAATTGTTCACAGTGGTGGCAATAGGTAACTATTTATTTCTTTGAGTTTCTTCACATTTGCAGTTGGAATTTCAATAAATCAGTACAACTTGATGTGCTCAGGTTGCATTAACTTGTAAACTACATCCTCACTTTTTCATTTTCAAAGAACATTTCTGCATGTAATATTATACTTTTCATTTTTAGCATCGACGACAATTTGATTCTAATGAATAGGATCTATATTGCAACTCCAGCAGTTTATACTTGCGAACTTCAATATATTGCTACTCTTGAACTGATGAATGACCTATGACCCTTGTAAATTAAGCCCCACAAAGTGGCAGAAATAACCTCAACTCTAAGCGAGGTTTTTAATTTTGCCTAATGAAGACAAGTAAACGTAATAAACACCTTAATCTATTGAATACACACTTTTACTGATTTCTAGTCTTACTCTTGTACATTGCCGCGTTGTACTAGCAATTTGATATTTTAGAAGATTCTTTCCTTAGCCCTATTTGTTTGAATTTTAATCCATGAAATAACGTTGGTGATGTGTGTAAGTGAAATAAAAACAGATAAAAGTAGTTACTCGTTATGGTGTGTGTATATGTATATGGATAACTTTACATCTTCCCAGGTGCAGGTGCAGGTGGAGGTGGAGGTGGAGACTGATGATGATGGTGGTTGTGGGAGTTGTAGAGCAGAGAGGTGAGTGGAAAGAGAGGAGAATGAAATAGAGGAAGGATTGGAATTGATAAAGCACGGAATGTCTTTATCTGAAATAGAAGGAGAGCTAGCTTGTTTGTAGTGGAAGATCCGATCGGATCGGTGAATCCTGCAAGAGAAAGTGCTCGGTCGGACCAGGTGTAAACACTCCGAATCTTAAGTTAGTAGCTTTTAGAAAGAGAATGCTTAGAGATAGAATGCTAGAGATTCAATACCTGGTGCCATCGTTGGTTGGGCTATTTATAAGAGATAGCTGAGGTACACTTGAATGCTTGGGATGTGATAATTGGCAATCAGAGTAGGCGTGCGGCGAAGTGATAGGGAGCAGTTGATGGGCATGGGCGCTGCCTTGTGTCAGACAACTGATGGGACTGGAGGTCACATCAGCCAATTGGGCGTGTGCGCTGCCTAGGAGCTCCCGCCTGCTACTCTCTACTATTAGGTCTTGGGCCTTGCCAATGGACTAGGCCGACTGGATGAACCTTTATGCAAATGATATTTGCAGGGTTATCACTTGTCCCCCCTCAAACTGGTCCGATCGGGCATAAATTTGCCTTGAGTGAATTTGTTCGGATAGTGCCCGCTTCTAGTTGTTCCACTCGGGAGACGTACGTTGGCGGGACTTTTGAATTTTGCGCGGCACTTTTTCTGAAGAGGCGTGCCTGTTTATACAGCTGTCTTCATTTAATGCTGCGCGTGCTCCGAGGGTGGTGCTTCATTCTCCGTATAGCAATAATGCCTTGGGGACACGTGCTTTGGAACGGCTAGCGTGCCCTAGAAGTTTTGCCTATAAATAGGGCAATTCCTGTGCAATTTTTTCTTCACTTTTGCAATCCCTAGCGAAGCTCTGCCAAAATTTTTCCTTGCTTTCTTTGAGTTCCAGCAAACTTTTTTGCTTTTTCCCAAAAATTTTTCAAGTTACCCATTATCAAGTAAGTACCTCCTTCACCCTTCTCTCTCCTTGTTTTTGATTTTTCATCTGCATTCATTCCCTTTAGGTGTTAGGGATTTGCATTTCTTCCTTCTTTTTTCTGTCAAAAATGGCTTCCAGTAGCGGCCAGTCCATAGATAGGAGCTTCATGGAGGAGTACAGGGGTAGGACACCAGTTGAGCGCTGCTCCCGACTAAGTCCTGGAGAGGTGGCTAGGCTCCTGCCAAATATGATTTTCCTGACGACATTTTTGTGATGCCGTGCCCCGATTCCATGGCGGTGACAGCGGGGCCATTTGGAAAAGAGCAGAACGAGTGGTTCATCTGCCACTTGTGGAGTTTGGATGCAGGAATACGTTTTCCTTTTGGCACATTTGAGATTGCTGTGTTGAAGGGCTATGGTCTCGCCCCCAACCAACTGCATCCAAACGGGTGGAGAACGGTGGCCTGCTTCAAAATTTTATGCATCTTGGAGGGAGTGGCCCCGACTCTTGATCTCTTCACCCATTTTTTCTACATCTCATGTTGAAGCGATGGAACGGAATGTTTTTTCACCAGCCGACCGAGGAAGAAGCTCATCAACATCCCTGCTTCCATGAAAGGATTTAAAGAAAGATATTTTCTAGTAGGAAGGATCGGCGGATTTAGGGTGAGCCTAAGCCGATCGAGAGAGGCCAACATTTTAAAGGACCTGGCGGCAGGGCAGTCCATGTATGAGGCTGACATTAATAAGTTGATGGGTGCCGTGGCTCGGAATGGGGGTCCTTACAAATTCAAGCAACCGCTGTAGTTACGTGGGCCCTCCAACCCTGAAGCCGCTGAAAACGTCCAATGTGAGAACTAAGATCGGAGTAGAGGGGATAACATAAATTGTTACTCATGCATTGCATTTGCATTAAATATCTCTTTTATGACAGAATTACTTATCTTGTTTGTATTTGTTGCAGCTGCGATGGCTGGTGGAAATGACATGTCATAGAGGCTAAGCGCTCGGGTCGTTACTAAGAGAGAGGCCGATCGGAAAGCTAAGGAGGAGAGGAAGAAGCGAAAGATCTTGCCTGCTTCAGAAGTACACAAACTGCAGCAAGGCTCAAAGGACGCTTCTTCCGTCGCTGTTCTGATTGCTACCATCCCGATTTCCGCTGCTCCACCTGTGACCACTGTTGCTGCCACTGCCTCAGCCATTCGTCAACCCCCAAGCACCTCAGGGCCCTCGACGTCTCAGCTGAAGGTAGGGGATCAGCCCCTCCGTAGGCGACAATTAGTGCTGGGAAATGAGTCCGAAGAGGAAGATGTGCCCGGAGCTGTCTACCCTCCCAACATTCAAACTCTGAGGGAGATGGCCCAGGGGAGGCCGGCACAGGTGGATGAGGCCACACAGAAGCAGGCTGAGGAGGTCACCAAAAAGAGGGCTGTTGAAGTGGTGGTGAAAGGCAAAGTTGTCATGCCGAGCGAGCCAGCTCGGCGACCAGACAGACGACTTGTGCCCTTGAAGGAGAATTTCAGCAGTGGCTAGTCAACGAGTGACAAAGCGGTTGCCAGTTTTCTCTGTCGGGGGATCCTGCAGCAGGATGACTTCAAAGTCATGGGGGATCCTAGCTCGCTCGAGCGGGAGCTCAGTTTATTTAACCAGTATGCCCTGGAGGTGAGTTTAGGCCACTTCCATTTTTGTTGCATGAGAATTGGTAAAACTAGCCCTTGCTGATGTTATTGTTTTCCTGTTCTTGTAGTTGATTAAGAGGGGTCAGCATTTGCACGGCGTGGGCAGCCTTTTGGAGGCAAGATCAAGAGAAGCTGCCAAGGCGAGGGGGGAGGCGATTGCTCAGTGTGAAGCTATTCAGAAAGAACACTCTGCCCTTTGCCTTGAGGTGTCAGATCTCCAAAAGGACACCTCTGCCCTCCGTGGAGAAGTGGTGGATGCGAAGGAGGCCACCCGGCATGCCCAGGAGCTTAAGTCGCAGCTCATCGAGGTCGATCGACTGAAGGGTGAGGTGGCACGCGTGACAGCTGACAGTGCGCAATGCCAAAGATTCGAGACAAAGGCGGCCAGATTGGCCGCCGAGTGCAAGCTTCTGGGCACTGAGAAGGCCAAAATGCAAGAGGAGAGGAACAGAGCACTTGCGGAGTGTGACCGGCTGTGCACCATGTTGGCGAACAAGGAGACGGCCTGGGGGAAGAGGCTTGAAGAGGAACTTGCCTCTCGAGAGGAGTAACTTCTTGATCAATTGGGCGAGGCTCAAGCGAAGTTGCTATCTCGACTGATCTATGAGGCTGGGAGGTGCTTCCCTGATGCCGATTTCAACTGGATGGAGGATCCAACGGCTTTGCCCGATCCGCCATCCAGCTTCTGGGGGAGTTCCTTCTTCGACCGAGGTTCGTCAAGACACATCTCTTGGGGCCAAAGCTGTAGCGCCTCCGCTGGCTGTGCCTGTCTCCGAAGGGGTAGCCGAGCCTTCTTAGCTTGCCTCCGACCCTTATCAGGCTTCCGTCGAGCCAAACGCGGGGCCACCTACCGATCCTCCTGGTAGCATAGAAGTTGTAAATATAGAAATTTAGGTTAGAAATTGTAAACATGTAGAGATTTTCCTTTGTACACTTCGTTTATTGTACTAATTTCCATAAATTGTATTGTATACAATTATTTGAATAAATGATAAATTTTGCATAATTTGCAAACTTCCATAGTTCACTAACTTGTAAAATTGCATAAATTTGCTAAGTTTGAATATAGTTCACTAAAATGCATATAACTTGCTAATGTGAAATATATTAATGAATCTCATATACGTCCTGAATCGGAATAATTTCTTAAGTCCAATGACCGATTTGCCCAATCTGGTTTAGAATGCGCGGTTAGTCGGCCATCTGGAACGACTCTTAAGTCAGACTTAGAATCAGGCGAATAGTTTTGTTCGTCAAGTTAGTGTTTGATTTGCATTCCGGTTCGTGACCGTTGCACAACACTTGTCTTGGGAGAAATGTTTACCTTAATCTAACCATAGTGCTCACATCTTGGATTCGGGATAGGCGTCGAATCTAGCGAATGAGCCGGTGCAAGCGGAGCACGTTCCGTATTTTCGGATCGGAGTATAGTCGATCCTAACAGACGGGATCGACATAAGGTTCGTGGTTCCCGTATCTTCGGATCGGGAATGTTCCTCGATCCTAACGATCGAACTGTCAGGTGCTTGTCTTTTTTTGTATCTTGGGGTCGGGAGTTGCATCAACCCTAATGGTTAGTTTTAAGTTGTTCCGTATTTTCTGATCGGTAATAACATCAATCCTAACAGTTGTTTTGTACCTGCAAATAAGTGAGTTTCAACTTTCGGATCTTTGGCTTGGGACGAACATCGAGCCTAGCGTATAAGTTATGATATGCATGCTTTGTAGATAATTAATGGAAAAGAAAACTCTTTACACAAGGATGAAAAGGAACCTCTTTTTTAATTGAACATTTGTTGGATCTGGACATATCATTACAAGTGGTACTTTTTGAGTACTTCGACGTTCCAGCTCCTGGGGATGTCTTGCCCTTCTATTGTTTTGAGCCTATACGTGCTCAGGCTTAAGACTTTGGAGACCTCATAAGGCCCTTCCTAGTTCGGCATTAGCTTGCTCACTCCTGCATTTCCCGCACCTATGTTCGCCTTTCTGAGCACCAAGTCGCCGATCTTGAAAGCTCTAGACTTTACTTTGGCGTTGTGATATCTGGCAACCCTTTGTCTATAGGTGACGATCTTGACATAGGCATCCTCCCTCCTTTCTTCTGCCAGATCTAGATCTTGGCATCTTTTTAGGATGTTCGTGTGTTCAAAGTAGAATGCCGATTGGTGGGATGGGAGGCCGACCTCTACGGGTATCATCGCTTCGGAGCCGTAGACAAGAGAGAATGGCGTTTAGTGAGTGCCTGTCCTTGGTGAAGTTCTATAAGACCACAGGACACTTTGCAGTTCTTCAATCCAGTTGCCTTTTGCCTCACCTAGCCGTTTCTTTAACCCTTATAGAATGGTTCGGTTGGAAACCTCCATCATTCCGTTGCTTTGAGGGTGAGTGACTGAGGTGAATCTCAAATTGATGTTTAGGCCTGGCAAAAATCTCTGAAGATATAGCTGTTGTACTGCTTGCCATTATCTGTAATGAAAATGTTAGGTAAGCCATACCTGCAGATGATGTTTCTCCATGTGAAGTTCTTGACCCTCTCTGCCGTAATCGTCGCTAGGGGCTCTGCTTCTATCCATTTGGAGAAGTGATCGACTGCCACAATGAGAAACTTCATCTGCCTTTTGCCTTGGGGAAAAGGTCCCAAGATGTCTAAGCCCCACTGGCCAAATGGCCATGCGACTCCGATTGGCTGCTGGTCTGCTTCGTGCTGTCTTATGACCCTTCCATGAACTTGGCATTGCGGACATCTCCTTACTTTCTCCTGAGCATCTTTGAAAATGCTTGGCCAAAAGTATCCTGTTTGGAGTACCTTTCTTGCTATGGCTCTGCTAGCTTCTTGTGCCCTGCAGATGCCTTCATGAACCTCCCTCAGGATGTAGTCTCCTTCTTCCTCCGTTACACATTTGAGCCAGGGATGACTGAAAGCGTTTTTGTACAAGTCACCATTAATAATAGAGTAATTGAGGGATTTGCGTGATACTTTTCGAGCTTCGATTTTATCCTCTAGCAGCTGTCCTGTCTGCAGGTACTGCTTGATCAGGCTCATCCAGGTTTTTTCCCCTTGATCAATCTCCATCATTTTCAGCTCGTCTAAGGAGGAAGAGGTTTAGTAGATGACAGTAATATTTTCTTCTGTTATTCCTTATTCGGAAGCAGACATTTTTGCCAGCCGATCGGCTTCAAATGTTTGATCTCTCGGCACCTTCTGGAGGTTCCATTCTGATCCGGATTCTTCAAGTATTTTGATAGCGGCCTTGACCTTTGCCAAATACTGGATCATGCTGGCTTCTCTGGCTTCAAAGGTGCCTGAGACTTGGCTTGTCACGAGCTGAGAGTCGCTTTTGATGGTTACTGACTCTGGCCGGATGGCATATATCAGCCTCAATCCTCGAAGGAGCGTCTCATACTCTGCCACATTATTTGAAGCTTTAAAACTAAGCTTTATTGCATACCTTATTATAATGCCCAAGGGGCCCGTTATCACGATGCCCACACCTCCTCGAGTGTTGTTTATTGCGCCGTCCACTATCATTTCCCAACTCGGGCATTTGGATTGATCTTGGGGTTCTTCACCGGCGAATTCAGCAATAAAATTTGCCAGAGCTTGAGCCTTTATTGCCTTTCCGGGCTCATACCTCACATCCCACGACTGCAGCTTGATTGCCTATCCCACCATCTTGCCTTCCAGGTCCGGCGTCTGCAGAATTTTCCTGATCGGATGACCCGACCGGACCACTATCGTGTGCGCTTCGAAGTATTGCCTTAGTTTTCTTGCGCACATCATGAGGGCGATGACGAGTTACTCAATCGGTCCTTTCTTTAAGTCCGCACCCCTTAGTACTTGGCTGATATAGTACACCGGCAGTTGTTGGGTCCCATTTTCTCTTACCAGGACACCTACAACGGCTTCACCAGAGGTGGACAAGTAAAGGTATAAGTTTTCACCTGGTATCGGTCTGCTGAGCAGTGGCGGGTTGGTGAGAAATTTCTTTAATTCTTCGAAGGCTTGTTGGCAGTCTTCCCCCCAATTGAAGGTCTCACTCTTCCTGAGCTTTTTGAAGAAAAGAGTGCATCACTTAGCTGAGGAGGAGATGAATCGTCCTAGGGCAGTGATTCTCCCATTCAGCTTCTGGACGTCTTTTATGCTTCTGGGGGGTTGCATCTCGAGAATGGCTTTTATTTTCTCCGGATCAACTTCAATCCCCCTCTGGGAAACCATGAAGCCCAAAAACTTTCCTGAGGGAACTCCGAAGATGCACTTTTCGGGGTTGAGTTTCATCCGAAATTTATTTAATGTGCAAAAAACTTTGGCTAGATCGGCGGGATGTTCTTCAGGACTCCTGCTTTTGAAGATCATGTCGTCCACGTATACCTCCACATTCTGCCCGATCTGGTCTTTGAAAATTTTATTCATGAGACGCTGATACGTGGCACCAGCATTCTTTAGACCGAACAGCATCACCCTGTAGCAAAAGGTTCCGCCGTCTAAAATAAAACTGGTCTTTTTCTGATCTACAAGCCACATCAGGATCTGGTAGTAACCAGCGTATGTGTCGAGGAGGGAGTAAATGGCATGGCCTGCAGTGGCATCCACTATTTGGTTTATACTTGGCAGGGGGTAGCTGTTTTTGGGACATGCTTTATTAAGATCCGTGAAGTCCACGCACATCCGCAGCTTCCCTGACTTCTTTTTTACCAAGACCACATTAGCGAGCCACTAGGGATAGTCTACCTCTCGGATTGTTCCGGTCTTAAGTAGCCTATCCACCTCCTCAGCTATAAATTTCCTCCGATCGGGCGCGTGCCTCCGAAGCTTTTGCCTGATCGGGGGATGAGTTGGGTCCACATTCAATTTGTGGGTGATCACTCTTGGATCTATGCCGGGAATATGCTCTGGCTTCCAGGTAAAGGACGCTTGGTTTATCATCAAGACCCGCATGATAGCGTCTTCTGTTTTCGCATCCATGCTGGTCCTGACTTGAACGCTTTTTCCTTTTGACAGCGCCCTTGCCTTCACCTCTTCGGTAAGGTCCATTCTTGGCCTCTCCGCCTGTTTAGACTGCTCAAGACCCGGCTCCACAATCATGGCCTCCTATTGCTGCTTTATCATAGTGATGTACGCTTTGCGTAACGCCTTTTGATCTCCTCTTAAGATGGCGACGCCTGCTTTTGTATTTTCATCACCATGTACCGTAGGCTGGTAACAGCTCCGGTTTGGAAAAGTAGCGGCCTACCGAAAATGGCATTATAGGCAAAAGTCATGTCAATCACCATAAAAGTTACCTTACAAGCATGGGTGATTGCCTCTTGGCCTAGCTCAACAAAGAGTTCGACGGATCCCACCACTGGGACAGTAGCATTGCAAGCCCGATCAGTGGTGTGGCATTTAATTTCAGCTCTTCGATTGGGAGTCCCATGGCTCGGTAGGGCTGAAGTGTGAGTACCTTGACAGCACTGCTATTGTCCACCAAGATTCTTTTAACATTGAAGTTGTTAATCCGAACTCTTACAACGAGAGCGTTCTCGTGCGTATTCACTGGATATAGTGACTGAGGCATGCTGTTCGGCCTGGTGAGAGAGGTAAACACCTTTCCCCTTTTTTTTCCTGGAGAGGTCCTCTCCATAGGATGATCCTCTGGTGATACATTTATTACCCCGGCGTATGGTCTGCGCGGATCAGCATTCCTCGGGTTTTTGTGCTCATCATCATCGACTGAGCCAGAATTATCCTTCCGAGGCTTCGGCTGTCTGCAGGGACTCTCCCCTCTAGCCGGGCCTATGAATTTTCTGAGGGACCCCCTTCGTATTAGCCTTTCGATCTCCTTTTTTAGCAAAATACACTCGTCAGTCAGGTGACCGATGTCTCTGTGAAACTCGCAATATTTCTTGGGGTCCCTCCCAATTTTGCTCCTTTCGGACAGCGCCCTGGGCCAGTTGACCTTGCTGTGCTTTTCTTTGATCCACATCAGCACTGTGGTTAGGTTGGTATTGAGCGGAGTGAAGGTTCTGGGCGGGCGGTCGTCCGAGCAGTCAAACCTGCCCCGTCCAGATTCCTTCCTCTTGCCCAGATTCCTTGAAGTTGCAGTTGGTCCGGGCTTCTTGCTGTCCATTTGGATTCGGAAGCTCTATTGAATGAGCGACCGTCCGGATGCTGTAGCCGATCCAATAGATTGGTTCTTC